>LR990626.1:5000000-7500000 GCA_905147815.2 Phalera bucephala
CGTCGTACTCTTCAGTGCAGAGTGTCGTAATCTTTATGAAAAAGTTTAGCCTTGATAATGTCTCTCCATTTGGTCCTATCCTCTATGACACTGAAATCGAGCATCGAGCGAATCTGATCGGACTAACGCATGCGACTCCAACCTCTAGGTCTCTTCCCATCCACTTTGCCAGTGATCAAAAGTTTTTCTAAGTTCCAGCTTGTTTTCCATTCAATCCATAGGACTACCTTAAATCTTGCTTATGGATTCTAGTAAATAGAGAGTAATCGAAACATAAAATATTTATTTCCGGCATGTCTGCGTACGCCAACTCTATGACATTTCTTCGAGAATAATGTACGCCCCAAAAGATAATACTTCGCTGTGGATGAAACAAAATTAAAATTCATAAATCTGTGAAACGATGGGCCCGGTATTAAATATGAGAGGAGTCATTTTATAATTTTTATTATTTCACGAACGATGCGAGGGGTTCCTCTTTTGGATTTATGTTTTTGTTTATCACGCCCCTATTTAATACCAAGTTAGCAGCAGGTTCAGCAGGTTTTTAAAACACAACCGGCCTTGATAATCGAATTGCGCAGAGTGTGGTTAGCGTTTAATCACGACGGATAGTTCGAATTCTATAGTGACCTTTTTAGTCAAATATTCTTAGTATTGTGTCGCGTTAGTGTTATAGTCACGAATTGTGTTCGGACTTACATCGCCAGCCAAATTTGGGTGTACGCCTCATATTGTCCGACCTAGGACTTGAATCCCTGACCTCAGTCTCCAGTCGTACCTTACGCTACTAGACCAACGAGCTAGTCAATTAGAAATAAATAAAATTAAGTTCCAATGTAGCAAGCATTCATACGTATCTTTTAATTAAAGAAATGAATATTATTGATAAAAACATTCAATTTTGATAGAAAATATATGACTTTAATTCTTTACAAGCTCAGTAACGCCATTACTAGCATTTTTAGAAATCACTAACAATCTATAAGACTTCCAAGAATATTTTGTTTCAGAAACAACATCAAAGCAATTATATAAATTTCTTAATAAAACAGACACGGCTTTTACTTTCTTTGCAAAGTATTAATTAAAGAAATGAATGTTATTGATAAAAACATTTAATTTTGATGGAAAATATATTACTTTAATTCTTTACAAGCTCAGTGACGCCAATACTCGCATTTCTAGAAATCACTAACGATCTATGAGACTTCCAAGAATATTTTGTTTCAGGACCAACATCAAAGGAATTATATTAACTTCTTAATATAACATAGACGGTTTTTTTTCTCTGCGAAGTAAACACACCTACACTCTCTTTGTACAAACAACTACGATAATTATTTACAAGTGAAAAAGCTTTTTAATTTTTAAAGTGCTTATGTAATTTTTTTGGTTCACGTGCTATTATAAACTAAAATAGTTTGTTTATTCCAATAATTCTACCATAAGTAATTGTGTGGCGCTTATATTAAATAAAACTAAAACTAATGAATATTTTAACGCCTATATACCTTAAGCGGGGGTGGCAGAATTGTCTTGCCGACGAGGGAGGGTTGGAATTGTCTTGTTAGGGATTGTCAATTAATCACGTGAGGCTCGTAAGGGGAGGGAAAAATCACGAAATATTACAAGGGTTGTAGTGAAATATCATGTGTCTTTATTTTTTCGGCGTAAAAGCACCAAAATATACAAGTAATTTTAGGTAATTTAGTCTAAAACCTCACCACGTATGACTAGGAGCGAGGAGCGGTTAAAAAGTTGCTATAAAACATCACATGATTAATGGACGACCCCTTAGGTCCCAATGCAATAAGGAGCAAGACAAATTAAATTAGAGAATACTTACCTATTAGCCAACAGTCTAAAATGAGTACTATAGTGATAGATGCAAAAAAGATAATAATATTGACGTTTCTAAGTGCTGTTTTATTGGCCTGGCATACCTAGAAATCCGAAGGCAGACTGAAGTTGACTTTGAAGATGTTGGTAAAGGGATCTCGAGGTTAAAGTGGAGATGGACAGGACAATTGATAGAGTGGTGGCCCAGAAAGAGACGGAGGCCTAAAGTCAGACCAAGCCAGATGGAGCGATGATATCTTGAGGGTAGCCGGCAAATTGTGGAATATACTAGCACAGGAAAGAATGGCGTGATAGAGGAGAGGCCTACACTCAGCAGTAAGTTAATAGAGGCTTATGATGATGATACAAATAAAATATGATTTTTGACTTTGGCCTAAAACTTAGTACAAAAAAATATTTTTTTTAACTCTGAAAAAAAAATCCGCATTCTTAGATTTATTTTATTGTCTTGTGTACACTTACAATCAAGGCTGGTTTGATCTAGTGATTAGAGCATCGTAGTTAAGGGCCTACCACAGACGACGATATATCGACCGGAAGAGTGTCAGTGCTAACATAAGAATAATAAGAGAAGGATAAATTGAGCGCGCGCTCGGAAATAAACGACGTGTGTTCAAAATAAATTTGGAGTAGTTTCTTTAGAAAATGATAGCATTTTCTAAAAAAAAGTACACCCTGAAATTAAAAAACCAGCTTTTCAGCAAGTTTGCTACAATTATTTCTATGTATATCATCACGCCAGCTCCCTCGCGGGGTAGGCAGAGAGTACAGAGATCCAACAAGTTATTTTCTTACAGACCTCTCTGGCTTCCTCCACTCTCATACACGCTCGCCGGTTACGGAGACACTTGAATTGCCCTTCAGATAAGACACGGTCTATTTGGCCATGATAAGATAGTCTAGGCCTTCCCCGGTACCTACATTATTCGCTATGTTTTAAGTAAATTCCATTTATTATTTCAAAAAGTTTCGCCACATAGCCGATGCAGCACGACGGGAGCGCTACGGTGGCGCGACTTGGGGAGTAATGTACTGAAATGTATGGGAGACGCCACACAGCGCAGCCCTGCTCGGCGCGACGGCAAATGTCACGACCGAGCGTAGACGAATTTTAATGTCACGCTACCGTCGCGGTCCGTTGGCTATTTGACCATTAAATACTTTGCGTTGGAATCAAAAAGTGTAAAGTAATAGGGATGACTTTCGATTATTTTTCTATCGAGATAATTTCTTTTAATCGTGTATTACTGTTACCAGATTCTGAGACCAGAAAATATAGAGTTAAACATCTTATTTCGAAATATGAAGTATGTAATCCGTTTACTTTTTTAATGTGCAAGGAGTACAGAAACTCGTTTTTTTTCGCGGTAGCCCCTTTTTCTGACGGACGATTTGGTGCAGTGATTAAGAGCTTAAGCCGCTCCACTCACTTAGTTGAATAGTCACGGGTTCGATTCCCGCACGAGATAAATCTTTGTATGACCCGCAATTATTTGTTTTGGTCTGGGTATTTGTGTATGTGAGGTTTTATGTTTGTAAGCCCCAACTAAAACACAGGTATAAATCCTAGCCTAACCTAAGAAAAAAATCTTGATTCCCGCACAGGACAAATTAAGGGATAATTAAAGGGCTTTAGTTATATAAGCGTTTGATTCAGTTAATCTGAGATAGGTTGTTGCGATATTTCCGTTCTTGATCGTGTATGTGATTTTTTATTTCAATAAAATTAGCTCTACAATAGAAATTATTCCTAAGTCGTGGGTTCGTTTACAAACAGAACCGGTATAGAGTACCGGATAAGAGTCAGGTATTATTTGAAGATTTCCTTCAAGTTGGGCTACCATGCGGACGACCATGAATCGAAACGTGCATCCCAAAAAAAGCATAAGCATAGGCCTTATGGCCTACAAATTTATGTACAGAATAAAGATATTTGTAACTTACAATAATACCGTAGAGAAATATTACTAAATTAAACGGTCATCAAATTCATTCTTAACTTCAGTAAATGCATTTCTCTTAACAAATTAACATTAGCTTATCCGCCAAGCTAAGTTAATCTCTGATGTCTTCTCTCCGTATATGCTTCAACTAATTTAAACAAGCGCCACCCAATTCCGTATTTAACACTGATTAAAACTGTCCACAACTCAAAAGGAGCTTTATAATATCATTTGTATGACTACAAAGAGTCCTAGCGAACGTATTGCAGCCTCGAACTGGCATTGTCTGACATACAGGACCGCCTCGAGGCATGTTTTCTGCTTAACTGTTTAACAATAACATTTTAAGTACCATTCTAACCATTAAACCAATAAATACTCTAAATTTAGAGATGTTAGGTTCAATTTTGAACATGTGTTTACTTTAAGTTAAACTTGTACTGTATGGTTAAGTCGTATTGTGTGTAAACTTTGTATCTGCTACAAAGTGACAATGCAGAAGTGTCTGATGAGGATATTGCGATTTTATGTTTTAAACTTGACTTTATAGTGAAATGAGGTTTTCCCGAAATTAAATGTATTAAATATAAATATAGGAAACTCAAAACTGGTTGCAAAACTTGGACTTTAATGAAACTGAGAACCTCCTTACGTACATCTCGAGCGTAGTGGTTGAATGCTCGCCCTTAAGTCCGGTGAAGCTGTAAAGGCCTTGCGGCCAACAGCGTACATCACTTACACACACACACACTTACGTACATAAAATAAAATAAAGTTTTGTACCACCGCTACAATATAATAAACACTTCATCTACACCATACACTAGTTCACACACCCACACGCAAACATACACACACACACTAGCACACTCTCATCTTTTTCCTTCACAAACTTGAATATATATTTGTTGTTGTTACCTTTTCAATGTTTTATAAGATCTTAAATAGAAAAGCAAGATTTGTTTTATTGTTCATTTAATTATTACTGATTGACATTATAATTTGGACATTATTAATGTTATGCTTTGATTATTATTTTTTTACTTATTATTATTGTACTAGTGTTTCGTTCTTTTTATTTTATAATTTGATCATTTTATAATTTAATAATTCTCATATATAGTTTTTGACATAATCCTGTAATTTTAATAATATTGTAAACCCAACAGGGTATGCTACAGAGAAACAAGATGCAACGTAGACCTTAGCAAATCTATATACCTGTAACAACAATAAAATTGATTTGATTTGATATTGTTACGACCCGAACATACCCCAATATCTTGAAAAGTCTTTATCGGGGGATGTCGATTTTAAAACGCATAACACACCCTAAGGTCCCCCGGTGATCTGACTGAAACGTCTAGAAGGTTCCACCCCTTTAATTATCACCGGCGCACGGTCGCGGTATACAAGTATATATATAATTAATAACGCTTTGTTGCCACGCCGGCTATTGTTCGATGTACAAAGAGGGTTCGCGTCCGTTCTAGAACTTACATACGAGTATAAAAGGAACACAGAGCACGGGGACGGACACAGTCTCTTCTCGGAAGCAATAGTGATCAAATCGATGAACAAGCGATCTAAGTGGAATACACCGGCGACTTCAGCAACGATATACTACAAGTGACTCAGCGACTTAGAAGCAGTATTGGGGTACTAACGAGAGTAGTAGTAGTGTGTGATTATCTCGCGTGTGTACTTGCATACGACGTACTGTTTTGTGTGTACAGCGCCTAATAAAGTACTTCGCACGTTATTCGGCATTTAATTACCCCGGAAAACGTAACAATATATTATAAGACTTCGCATTATTGCATCACATGGAATCAGTTCCCTCCAAGATACAAAATGTTGAATCCTAGTTTGGAGGAGGACTATATTTTACATTGATATCAAATTGTAAGCCTTTTATTATTATTATATTTTTTCCCGTTTTCGCTGAAGATGTAGGCAGAGGACAAAGTACACTCCATTTCGCCAGTATTCTTGATCGCAGTGTGACAGGAGGTAAGCCTGTCGCGTTTCTTTAAGACATAATTTTACGTCTTCTTATTTTTTTAGTTCTGATTGACATGTTGGTGTCCTCGCGATATATTTTATCTTTTCTTCTTTAGAAAATGGCTATCGCACATATTATGATTTTCAAAACCAAAAAAAAAGAGTTGCGAGCTGGGCTTTGAACTTCTATAAATATGTAATGCAATTATTATTTGACTAGCTTCTGCCTTCAACTTCGTCCGCGTTGACTTTAGACATGAACTTAACATTTTCTGGGATAAAAAGTATCCTATGTGTTAAATCAGGTAACAAACTATCTGTGTAGCAATTTCATCCGAATCCGTCTAGCCTTTTTGCGTGTTTTTTTTTTTAAATGAGTTGTGTTGAGATGCATAACAAAAATCTAAACATACAATCTTTCACATTTAAAATATTGGTAGCTTCTGTAATCATAAAGAGCTAAAGGTCTTAAATGAACACTAGGGGTCATCATCCCTTTAACAAGTTTTAGAGCTCAGAAAAACACACATAACAGGAGAAATTCCAAACCAACCAATTTCCAAACTAAGACATATTTTTTTTTAAATGAAAAAATAATACACGTACAAAAGCATCAGGCTGGGTACTGCCATCTTTTGTTAAGGTAATTATAGCATGAATGGCGTAACAATATATTTGAATATTTTAATTTTACTACCTTCTTATATTCATCATCATCATCTCAGCCTATACTTGTCCACTGCTGAATATAGGCCTCCCCAATCGCTTTCCAGCGTAACCGGTCCGTTGCCTCCTGCATCCAACGACTTCCTGCGATTTTCACAAGATCGTCGGTCCATCTGGCAGGCGGTCGTCCTGCGCTGCGCTTGCCAATACGTTCTCATATTAGGTGACTATAACTTTAGAATTTTGCGGTCCTAAGCAAAAATCTCATTTTCCCAAACCCATTGCGACCCTACAAGTGGTTAGAGTTTAAGAGGTAAGCAGCAACATTTGAAGGCTTTGAATATCAATGCGCAAGTTTCGACAGACTGTCGGATAAACACACTTTTGTTAAAGTCCAACTTTAAACCGCTCCGAGGATATTGGATGCAACTTTAACTTGCATTTCTTGATATGTTTAGCGTAATTTATTATAGCCTGCCGTTAAGTTCGAAAAATATGGAGACATTTATTGGAAAAATGGTCCGAACGATTCTTTCTTTTCTCTTTTTAAAAGAGAAAAGAAAGAATCGATCGAAACGATTAATTGCGTTTTGAAATAGTAGGTTTTCTAAGAAAGGTATAAGCTCATATTCAAATCATTTATTTAGTATAAACTCTAGGGGCGTATTTACAAATACCGAATCCATTTTGTCAATCTAATCTCTCTTATTACCACTGGATCCGAACACGGTCTTCACTAAAAAATCCTGCAAGAAACTCAGTGGGCGTTTCTTGATGAAATAACTTGATGAAAAATGAAATTTAAAAATTTAATTGTGTGCGTTATGAGAAATATATTTTAGAAATGCATTTGAATTCTCCGTATTGCTTTGCTTTGCATGCTCTGAATGAAGAAAAACATTGATTTTAATAGCGCACTGAAGGAGTAACTAAATAGGTACATCAAACATTATTAGAATCAATCGAAATAATCATACTAGGTAATATTTCTGTGTCGGTGCGTTTACAAAGATCGGATTCACATACACAAACACCCGGCTGAAACGAACATTTGTAGGTCACACAGAGATTTGTTCCGTGCGGGGTTCAAACTCACATATACTAAATCTAGTGGGCGGAGCTGTTTAAGTTCCTAATCACTTTTTTACCTGCGAAAAACCTGCATTACACTTCTGCGAGCCTCGGGGGAAGCTCGCGGATTCCTACCGACTAAAATCCCCAGGTTAGCCGACATCAGCCTTTTGTAGGGGCTCCGGGATCTCCATATGGAACGCACCGCTCCAAAGAGTCCGCCATCTGAGGAAGACTTGGTAAAACGGTCCCCTCTGCACCGATGCGCCGCCGTCCTCCTCGGGGCCGCTCGTAAAGGACGTTCAAGGCGCCTGCTCCTTGCGTCCGTGACCCCGAAGGCCTCTCTGCTGATGTTGATGATGCGGGAGGGGGGGGGGGGGGGGGGGGTTGCTCCCCTGCCAGATATTACCGTCTTAAGCCGCGAGCTACTAGGCTGGAGGACCTGGGCAAACCGTCCCTTAAACCTATATCTATCATCATATCTTTATCTAGATTTACACTGTGTTTATAGCCTTATGGCACATATATATCTATATCCTTATTTACACTGTGGTTATAGGCACTACTTTAATGTACCACGACATATTATAAAACAAAGTTCCCCCCACCGCTACTGTCTGAACGCGATAAACTCGGTAACTACGAACGATGCGGTTTTACCAATGGACGGAGTGATTCAAGAGAAAGGTTTATGTGAATAATTCACCCGTGCGAAGCCGGGGCGGGTTGCTAGCATAGATTATTTTAAAGTTCCATTTTCAAAATCCAAACATAAGCAAAACAGGAATAAAGCTAAGCAGCTCATTTGGCAACTGCACCGCTGCAGTGCTACATGCTCCTGCTGAACGTTGGTCCAACACGGCGCGCGTGGCTCGTTACGTCCGCGTCGAGAGCGCTAAATCGCTGAACGTCAAATTGGACACTGGAGTGCGGTCCAATTTGTGCAAGCCGCGCTTTCGCGTGTCGGCTAGTTCTTATTTGCGTACCTATTCATGTTGCTTTTATTTTTTTTTATTGCGATGTAGAGTCGCTTATGATAAAACACAGCGTCCCACTGACTCAGTACGCTAAAGACGCGTGCCACTGGCTCGCAGACTCAGTAAGCTAAAGTGGCAATGGGCTGGTCACATCTGCAGAAGGACCGACGGCCGATGGAGCAAGCGTGTCCTAGAGTGGAGACCGCGACTTGGTAAGCGTAAGGTAGGACGGCCCTCAGCTAGATGGACCGACGACCTCAAAAAGGTCGCTGGGACAGACTGGATGCGGAAGGCGGAGGACCGTGTGCAATGGCGCGTGTTAGGAGAGGCCTATGTCCAGCAGTGGACTGCGATAGGCTGATTGATTGATTGGTTGATTGTCCCACTAATATTCCCCAAGTGGGGGTAGGAGAGGTGAACCGTGTACACGCACTTTTCGACGACTATTAGGTGAAGAAATTCTTCCGCAAGTGGTCGCAAATCTCAGTTGCCACAGCCGAAAGAGTCTAAATGTGATATGGTATGATGTTGTGCCTCATTGTTATTATATCGGACACAATTTGGGACGTATACTGGAAAATTTACGCTGGAAAAACAAAATGCACTTTGTCCGGTCACTAATCCAATGAAGCAGTCACTTATATTATTTATTTAAATTAAAATTGATATGTAAAGTTTACGAAAGGTAGCCCACTTCATTTCGGATTCGTGTATTTGAATTGACTAGTACCTATTCATATTCGCATACAGCATGAATACGTACATACATATCTCATTGAATAGACTTCTAATTTCGCAATCAACAGTACATTGAATGGTATTTAGCTTCAGCTAAATAGAGAATTGTCTTTAATTTTCAATAGTTAATTAATCTCTGTACAGCGTCACCACTTAGGTAGTTATTTTTGGGAAGTTGTTTTAGAAATAAAATACCGCGGGGAAATATGGGTATAGGTAAATATATTAAGTTATTACGTACTACTATTACTAATGCGAAAGTGGAGGGATGTAAGTACCGGGGAAGACCTATACTATCTTACCATGACCAAATAGACCGAGTCTTATCTGAAGGACAAGTCAAGAGTCTCCGTAACCGGCGAGCGTTTATGAGACGAACTATGAGAATGGAGGAAACCAGAGAGATATGTAAGGAAAGAGCCTGTTGGAACTCTGTACTCTCTGCCTACCCCGCAAGGGATCTGGCGTAATGATATAGACTTACTAAAGAAGAAATCTCAAGTAATTTTTTTTTGTAAGTTAGAGTGCATACACTCTAGATTCTTTTGTTCGAGATGCTTTTCGCAACGTGTCACCTTCAAATGCTAGTCTAGAAATAAAGATTGATGTCAAAAATTTGCCTTCTTATGTATTAACATACTGTTTAAACAACTCTATAAAAAATTAATCTATGATTTATAAAACACAAACATCGCCGCTAATCCTGCCATATATTATTTGACATAGCTTTTTTAGTACGTAAAGGTTTGGTCAAATAGCCGACGGAGCGCGACTGGAGCGGGACAGAAGCGTTTGGCTACGCTCGATCGTGACTTTTGCTGTCGCGCCGAACGGCGCTGCGCGGAGTGACATCTCCAGGTCATTTTAATACATTATAACTCTACAAGCCGCGCCACCGTCGCGCTCCTGTCGCGCTCCGTCGGCTATGTGGCGGAACCTTAATACATTCATAACTCAATGGGATTTATGCCTTCGGGAATAAAAGCCTTTCTAATCTATAGAATAAACGCTAAAGAAATAACATCCAAACATTAAAAATAAAAGACACAACGTCACGTCTATATTCCCCAAGTGGGGGTGGCAGAAGTGTACTAAGTGCACCCATTTTTTGCCGACAATGTTAAGTCCCATGTCATAGGGGGCGAGCCTATTGCCATATACCGGACATAATTCCAGATTCCGGACTCATACTGGGAAGTTTTCCTTAGAAGGACTACATTTGTCCGACTTAGGATTTGAACCCAGGACCTCGTGATCACAAAGCGATGCGCTTTGACATTAGACCAACGACCCAAATCTTTGGTCTGCTATAGGCTGATGATGAGACTTTTAATATGACTTTCCAAAGAGTCTAATAGACTATATCCGTGGACGGAACGCTAACAGCTGCCTGCACCAGCACATCAGCTAGGTCATACAGCGAAGCAATGCTGCCAATATCCTAGGTACCCTACCAATTTGGCGTGGTGTGGAGCCTTTGGGCCCATTTTTAATGCTTGTTTCCATAAAATGGTTTATTTTCTAAATATTAACTGTACATATATATTCTTTATTTAATCTTCATTGTAAATAATATTATCATCAACCGAAAGACGTCCACTACAGGACAAAGGCCTCCCCCCAAAGATCGCCACAACGACCGGTTTTGTGCTGTACGCATCCCACTTCTACCTGCGACCTTCACCAAGTCATTGCTCCACCTTGTGGGGGGCCTACCCACTCCACGTCTTCCAGTACGAGGTCGCCACTCGGGAACCTTTCTGCCCCAACAGCAGTCAGTTCAACGAACAATGTGTATGCCGTGTGGTTCCCGGCTTAGAATTGGACCAACCCATCTCATCCCATCGGGTGTCGTACAAGGCGACTAAGGGACAACTAGGGAATGGGCAGCAGCGATCTCCTAGATACTTCTACCAGCATTGAACTGCGCTCGCCAACCCGCCTGCCAAGCGTGGCGAGTAAGGTAAATCCCCTCAATGTAAATAATAATTTACATATATTTCTTCTATAATAGATTATATTTCAACTATGAAATGTCCATTTATCTAACTTTTTCCAAATGAAAACCTGTCGAAACAGAACGAGACCAGCTACTCGTGTCAATAAAAGGAAAATATCAAAGATGGCTGCAATGCAGACCGACATTATATGGAAAATATTTTCGCATTCCCGCGCGAGGCTGCGCTGCGGATCCGCTCTTAAGGACTCAAATCTCCTTAGAGTCAGTATATTTTGTAGAATATAAGCTTTTGAATGGATTTGGAGCTAATAGGTTGGGGGTTATAGTGCCTATAATAATGCTACAATACAAACGTAACAAAAATGGCGCTTAAGTGGCCTCAGTTACGCACTATGTGTGCGTCACCTGCCCTATCTATGATGCCCTACAGGATCAGACACCGACCTCGCCGGCGAGGTCCAAGAATCCCTTGCCCGCCGGCCGGTGCTGAGCACCACGGCGAGACACCTACTATACGCCCTCCCCCATAGCGACTGGCCACAACGAGGCCGTTCCTCCTTGAAGCCCCCTTGCCCTTCTGGCTCGAGCGTAGTGGTTGCTAGCTCTTCCTCTTGTCCGGTGAAGCTGTAAAGGCCCCGTGGCCAACAGCGTAGATTATGCACACACACACAAACACACACACACACACACACACGCGCGCTCGTGCGCATACGCGCACGCAAACGCACACACCTATGGGCAGATCAATTTTATGCCGTTTCCGGGGGCTCAATGCTCCATCTAGACAAGTCATTCATGTAAAGGTATAATATAGATTGACTATTGATTGATCGACAAAACCTGCAACAGGTGATTTTACTAATCAATACGAACAACTTTTTCTACAGCAATCCTTAAGGTGCTCGTAGCGCTGTGACCGCGGTATTCTTATCGCCAAGGTTAAGCAGCGTTCGGCCCAGTCGGTCTGGGATGGGTGACCGTGTGTGGCAATTCATATGTGAACATCCTCGTGCTTCGGAAGGTACGCTTAAACGGTTTATGGTTACCGCTCATTGCGGTAGTCGTTAAACCAAGTTGGAAGCCTTATAGACGGTTTGATAGAATCACAGATCTGTCTCCACCAATTCGCACATGGTGAATTTTGACCTAACCTCTCTCACCTCGATTTGTGAGAGAAGGCCTAGCAGTGGACAGTAAACACCGTTACGCCTATATTCCCCAAGCGGGGGTGGCAGAGGTATACTAAGTACAACCACTTTTCGTCGACAATGTTAGGTTCCGTAATAGGGGGCGAGCCTATTGCCATATACCGGGCACAATTCCAGGCTCCGGACTCACTCTAGGAATTTTTCGTTGGAAAAACTAGATTTGTCCATCCTAGGTCGGACCATCTATTAATAATCCTTACCGGTGTTAATACACCATAATGTAAGAACCTGTTATTTTTTTAGTTTGACTGAGTTATCAACAATTTATATGCAATCACTTATTTTTTTGATCGTATTGATAGGGAAAATGCCTCTGCAAAAGACATTATTCTGCGCCGATACATGATTTGCCTCAGAACCAACAGCAATTAAAAATACTTGTATGATTTCAAATCACCCATAAATTCTTTTAAGGCATTTATTTATTAAACGGACAAGCCGGGAAATCGCAATATTGCACATAAAGTATTACATTTTGAGGTTATAATTCAGAAGCCATTAATACATATGAGGTTATATTGTGTGTCTTGACCATGTGTTGACATTAAGTAAAGATGTCGGCGACTTCCATATAAGTACTTACAATAATTTAAAATATTCGTTTTAGATTGCAAATTGTCCGTAAGACACGGATATTTGCCATAATTTTAATAAAATAGATAAATAATGATGGCATGGGTTTTGTTTTGGGTTTTTGTTCTGGGGCAATTTTCAACAATGTGCTTTAAGGAGAATAGGTAAGCACTTTGCCGTGTTTTAATCTTCAGCTGAAAACAGTCTAGTGGAGGACAAAGGCCTCCTCAAGATCACCACGACGAGCTGATTAGTGCTGTACGCATTACCCTAATCCCGCGACCCTCATCAGGTTGGTCCATCTTGTAGTAGGACCTGCCCACTCCATGTCTTCTGGTACGTGGTCGGTATTCGAGAGCCTTCCTGCCTGCTGAGCGAACTTTTCGAAGACCTATAAATTTGCCTTTTGTAAAACATCAAGTAATGCAAAAAGAAGCTATTTCTCGACTCGGCACACGATTCGGAAACAAAGCATTACTTAACAGCAAAAATACAGTCAACAACTACTTTACCACCCACAATAAAATCTTGTAAAATCTAGCCCATACCGTATAACTAATACCACCAATTACCCCGAAACTGTGCGAACGTCAGAACAAAAACCGGGAGTTATGACCTCACTCCGGCGACATTAATACAATTATTCCTAACATGCACCGAAAGGGGAATTGTAACATTAATTCCCTTAATTTCAGTAGAATGTTGCGGTCACCGTCTGACATATTATATGTCGGCATTCTGTGGTGAAAAGCCGGGCGGGGACATTACTCTTCGCCTGTGCATACGAACGATTTGTCGGATTGCGAAACTAGAGCTGGATTTGTGTTCTGTTGATGTCCGACGCCGAATGGAATGTCGGATTTATTATTTGAAAAACGTCACTCCACTCTTGGAATATTCTTGTCTCGTAAGTGCGTTTACAAACATAAATTTACATACATAAACAAATATTTGTTGGTCACTCATAATCGTTCCATGTGAGAATCAAACCCGCATCTACCCGATCCAGTAAGCGGAGTGACCTACCCTCTAAACCACTAAACCAAGCTGTTGTCATCGCTGTCTTCGGAGTTTACATAACGCAGTGGGTGCTTATTTAGATTTTTTTCAGGTTAAGTTGTTTAGTGTATTAAGATTCTACAACTATTAAATTGATTGCTTTTAAAGACAGCGATGATTTAGATCCAAGTCACACTGTCTCTCAGGCTTAATTACGATAAAGTATCAAATTCCACAGGATAATCGAACCCAGAATTATTGAATCTTGTACATGTAGTCCTCTATAAATTTCTCAAGGACAAAATAAATAGTAAATATCGCGAAGTATCGTTCCGTGGTGACGTAGCTAGAAAAACCGTCATGCCTACACACCCTAAGCAGGGATGAGGAAGGTGTTATATGCATATCCACATTTCCCCTACGATGTAAGGTCCTTCTTTTATGGGAGGAGAATTTATTACCATTATACTCGTATCAGGCACAATTTCAGACTTCGGACAATTCCTTTTTCTTCACAAAATCTAGCGCTCGTGTACAACAAACATAATATTTTGTATCATAGAAAATTAAAATTAGTGAGGACCCAACAACGGCCAGTTCGCAACGCTAGTTCAGCAAACACGAACAGCCATGAACAGACGGGACAAGTTTTTGGACAACTGTCCGACATTATGTTCGTATCCTTTAGGTGTTGCATTTAAATAGCAGACACCGTATACCTATGAATCGGAATTTGTTGAAATAGATTGGTTTTTTTTTCTATCTATCTATATCAGCACGCCAAATCCCTTGCGTGGTAGGCAGAGTGTATAGAAATCCAACAGGTTCTTTCTAAAAAAAGTAATAAATAAAAACCGTCACGGCTATACATATATTGATCAAGCGATATTCCTATCGTTTAGTAGTAATATTTAAATAGCCGACACCTCATTCTGATTCTTATACGCTATATGTCTTATTACGCTCTCTATCGTTCGAGACAGATTTATATTTATTTATTTAAATGTGTATACAAGGTGTAACATATATAACTCAAGACCTTAGACACCCCAATTAGATAAGTGCCTTACGAATTCAATACGAAACTCAAACTTAATTTTAAGGAGCTTTCTACCATTTTTTAAGCTCTTTGGTACCCAAATTAACCACGAAATCTGTACTTTTTGTGCGTATTAAAGTATATGTATTAGAAGAGATAGCCGCTTGCTTTGAATAGTAATAAAGTTTTGTTTAATACAGCAAACTGAACAAGTAGCAGCATTTTTTTATAATTAAAAATTTTTTTACATATTTCAAAAATAGTTGGTATCATTCAGTTACCGATTAAGAATAAACTACTTTCAGGTCTTGCGTTATTCATATTACACCTTGTATAAGCAGATTACAGCAAAAACTAATAATATTAAAACATAAGTAATTGATTTTCTAAAAAATAAAATACCCTACTTGTTTGGTGTATGATTTAAATAGCCGACAATTTATTCTGATGGAGTCGAGTGTACCAGGTTGATAAATTGTGTTTTTTTAAATATCTTCAAGAAATAGACGCCTACATTACCTAAGCGGGGTTGACAGGTGTGTGTTTCGTAATTTTGACGGACGATTTAGCGAGGTGGTCAAGAGTTTAAGCCGCTCCGCCCACTGTGTCTAATAGTCGCGGGTTCGTTCCTGCACGGGACAAATCTTTGTGTGACCTACAATTATTTGTTTCGGTCTGGGTATTTGTGTATTTGAATTTTCATGTTTGTAAACGCACCCACGACACAGGAATAAATCTAAGTGCGGGGGCTAAGTTTAAAAAAAAAATACTTGAGGTCTCTTTTTTTAAATAAACTACTATAAGTATGTGTATTTGTACCTTCAACTTTATAAAATCTACGGTTTGTACGTGGATAATATCCGTCTTCAAATCCTTTAGTCTCATTTCATATGGGAACAACAATATAATCGTGCGGAATAACAACCCAACATAGCCTAAAACAGAAACACTCCATCAAAGACTTGTCCATTGTAAATATGATAGGCCCAGAGGCGACAGAAATTTTATATAAATATTTCTTAAAGATGATCCGTAGAAAAAAATTACTAAAAGGCATGCTTTTTACCAATACGATCACCAAGGTTATGCAGCGCTCGGCTCGGTCAACATGAGACAGGTGACCATATACTGATGACATATTGAGTATAAGGCATTTCCGTGCTTTTGAAGGCATGCTAAGCACGTTTTGGTCCCAGCTACCACTACATGTAAAAGTCTGTGAGCCAATTTGGAAGCCTTATAAGTGACTTGGTATAAATAGCAACAGATAGTGACAAATGTGTCTCGAATTATTTGCACAGGATCTACGTGATAGAGCATTCCCTGTTCTTTCTTACCTCGATTATTACACCAGGACCTTGCTGGTCCTGGTTACGACTTTTAAGTCGACTAAATTTGTTATTCCTATCGTAAAAAAAATCTCATTGGCAATACATATTAGCAATACACACGCTCCTGGAGATTGAATTAGTCGGAGCCTTAACTTCGGCAGCAATATGTGTGCACACAATACGCTTCTGAAGTATAAGAAGGCCTGTGTTTATATCTTTTTATTAAAAAATAACGATGACGTGCTGGAAATTGCAGTCAGTCTCCTGGGTTACGAAAGGCGGCGCGATGTTAATAGTCGACCATAACATTTTCTCATCTATCCGCCTGTCGCGAAGTATTCTCCGCTGCCTTCTGACAAGACGCGACTACATGTCAACGTATTTACATAACTAGAAATCACCTGGAATTAGTTCGTTATGGATATGGCTTACATGCAAAGCTACATAATTTATTTCAAACATTGCTAACAGAGAAAAAAATAGTGGATCAAAACAAAAAACCATGTATCTCCACACTAGGATCTCTGTCTATCTATATCATCACGCCAGATCCTTGGTGGGGTAGGCAGAGAGTACAGAGTTCCAACAGGTTCTTTTCTTACATACCTCTCTGGCGTCCTCCACTCTCATAGTTCGTGTCATACACGCTCGCCGTTTATGGAGACTCTTGACTTGTCCTTCAGATAAGACTCGGTCTATTTGGCCATGATAATTTTACCATGACCAAATAGGAAGTGGAAGGATGTAGGTAGCGGGTAAGACCTAGACTATCTAGTCTAGGTCTTCCCCGGTACCTTCATTCTTCCACTTTCGCATAGTAAATCGGTTTTTTCATTCTTTCTTTTGACATTCTTTCTATATTCCCGAAGCAACGGAGCATCTTTACACCGATACTATCTTTAATACCCACTCGCTTTCTTACTACGCTGTTGCAAATACGGTCGGTCAGCTTCTCTCCGCACATCTTCCGCAGAGTATTTCCACTTCATTTATCATACTAATTTGTAAATAAGACCATAAATAATTCCAACAAGATCGCTTATCACACATACACCCTGGAGGAGGAAAGGGAGCTCAGGGTGGTAATCCGCGGTGTCCCGAGGGAGCTGGACACCGCCGTCATCAAGGCCGACCTCCAGTCCCAGGACCTTCCTGTGCGCCAGGTGCACAGAATGGTCAATGGGCGCTCCAAGGAGGCGTACGACATGGTGCTGGTCGTACTCGACCGCACCGAGTCCGGCCGTAGGGTCTTCGACCTGAAGGCCGTGTGCCATATATCTGGCCTCTCCGTGGAGGCCCCCCACAAACGTGGCACGCCCGGGCAGTGCCACAATTGCCAACTGTACGGGCACTCTGCCCGAAACTGTCACGCGCGCCCTCGATGCGTTAAGTGCATCGGGGACCACGCGACGTCCCAGTGCGCCCGCTCGAAGGAGACGGCGGCCGAGCCCCCCAGCTGCGTCCTCTGCGGCACCAAGGGGCACACCGCGAACTATCGCGGTTGCCCCAAGGCCCCGAAGGGGAAGCGCGGCCGGGCGAGGCGCGGCGGCCGCCGCCGCCCCCGCGCGGTTGCCCCCCCCTCTGCGCCCTCAGCGCAACACCCCCCCGCGCCCTCAGCGCAACCTCGTCCGGTGCCTTCTGCGCCAGTGACCACGGCTCCCCGCGCTCCCGCGACACGGAAGCTGGCCCCCCCTCCCCCGCCGCTCAGGCCGTCCCTCGGCGCCAACGCGTGGGTGAAGCCGCTGCCCTACACCGCGGCCTCCCACCCTGCGTCAGTGGGCCCCGCCCGCCCCCCGAAGCGCGCACCGGCGATCCAGCCGGTGGCGGCTTGTCCCCCTCCGCCCACTAACGTCAGTCAGGACGTCGACCTGATAATGAGCGTCTCGGCGGTTATAAGCCCCGCACTGTTCCCCAGAGTCCGCGAACTCGCCCTTCGTCTCCGCGCCGCCACCAACTTGGCGGACCAGGTTCTCCTGGCCGCGGAATACAGGGACGTCTATGATGTCCTGGCGTCCCTCAAAACCCAACCCCCCCGCACCCAATAATGGATCTACGATCTCCCCGCCTAAATCCCCACAACCTATCCCTGGCGATCTTTAACGCCGATGGCCTTCGCTCCCAGCGAGATCAGGTTGCTGATTTCCTCCGAGATCACCAACTTGATATCCTCCTCGTGCAGGAAACCTTCCTGAAGCCCGCACAACGCGATCCTAGGATCGCAAACTACAACCTCGTGCGCAATGACAGAATCGGCTCCCGCGGAGGCGGTACTCTCATTTACTACAGGAGGTCCCTGCACTGCATCCCTCTCGATCCCCCCGCGCTCACCAACATCGAAGCCTCGGTCTGTCGCGTCTCTCTCACGGGGCACCAGCCCATCGTGATCGCCTCCGTTTACCTTTCCCCCACTAAATCCGTTCTCAGGAGTGACTTTGAAGCACTCCTCAATCTGGGAAGCGCCGTCATTCTGGCGGGCGACTTCAACAGCAAACACGTGGCCTGGAACGGTCTCACCACTTCCCCTAACGGTAGGAGCCTTGACGCCCTGGTCGACGTTCTCGACTTTGACGTCATCGCACCCATGCACCCTACCCACTATCCTAACAATCCCAATCACCGACCCGACGTCCTGGACATGGCGCTTCTGAAGGGTGTCACCCTACGGCTGCACTCCTTGGAAGTAGTCCAGGAACTCGACTCTGACCATCGACCTGTAGCCATGAGACTCGGTTCCCCCCCTTCCGCCCCTCAGCGACCCAAAAAGACGGTGGTGGATTGGCATGCGCTAAGCACGGCCTTGGCGGATGCCGACCCTCCCCCCCTGCCTCTCAGCTCGGACTCCATCCCGTCCCCTCAGGACACCGATCAGGCCGTAGATGCCTTCACCGAGCACATCCGATCGGCTGTCAGTCGATCGTCCAAGCAAGTCGAGGCGGAAGATCTCTACCTCAACCGCTTTCGACTGCCGGACGATGTTAGGGATCTCATTCGTTCCAAGAATGCTTCCATCCGAGCGTACGACTCCTACCCCACCGAAGCCAATCGGGCCCGGATGCGCGCTTTACAACGAGAAGTAAAGCGTCGTGTCGCGGAGGTCCGGGAGGAACGGTGCGGTGTCCTCCTAGAGGGCATCGCGCCGTCGCATCTGGCCTACTGGCAGCTGGCGCGTAGCCTCAAATCCGACTCCACGACTGACATGCCCCCGCTGTCCCGCCCTTCAGGCGCAGCGCCCCCAGCCTTCGACGACGACGAAAAGGCCGAGCTTCTCGCCGACTCCCTCGAGAGCCAGTGCGCCCCCAGCTCTCAGTCCGTCGACCAGTCCCACGTCGACGCGGTAGACAGGGAAGTCGAGCGCAGGGCATCCCTCCCCCCCGTCGATTCCTTGCCTCTTATCACGCAAACGGAGGTCGAAGATGTGATTATGGGTCTTAAATCTAAAAAAGCCCCCGGCCCTGACGGTATTTCGAATCGCGTTCTGAAATGCCTGCCCGCCCAACTCATCTGCCTCTTGGTGGCCATCTTGAACGCCGCCATGACGAACTGCACCTTCCCCGCTAAGTGGAAGGAGGCGGACGTCATTGGCATTCCCAAGCCCGGCAAACCTCGCAATCTCCCCGCGAGCTACCGCCCTATCAGTCTCCTCAACTCCCTGGCCAAGATATACGAACGCCTCCTTCTGGCGAGGCTCAAGGACTTCGTAACGTCCAGGGGTATCCTTATCGACGAGCAGTTTGGCTTTCGAGCCAAACACTCTTGCGTCCACCAAGTGCACCGCATCACGGAGCACATCCTCTCCGGTCTCAATAGACCCAAACCAATCTACACGGGCGCCCTCTTCCTAGATGTCGCGAAGGCATTCGACAAAGTCTGGCACAACGGCTTGATCTACAAGCTCTACCAATTGGGTGTGCCGGACAGACTCGTGCTCATCTTACGAGACTTCTTGTCGACTCGCGCCTTCCGTTATCGCGTCGAAATGACGCGCTCCACTTCCCACTCCATCAGTGCTGGAGTCCCACAGGGCTCAGTTCTCTCTCCGCTCCTGTTTAGCCTTTACACGAACGACATTCCTCGTTCGAGTAAGGCGCATCTAGCCCTATTCGCGGATGATACCGCTCTCTACGTCTCGCATAGGAATAAGGGTTTCATTACCAGACACCTTCAGGCATCCGCCAATTCCCTAGGGAATTGGTTCAGGAAGTGGCGTATTGAGGTGAACCCGGACAAGAGCGCTGCGGTGTTCTTCTCCAGGGGTGCCACCCCGCGCCACTCCCTGCGCCGCCCTAGAAGTAATCTCGGCCAAGTGACCATGTTCGACCGACCCATTCCCTGGGTCAAAGAGGTCAAATATCTAGGGGTCACCCTAAACAGTACCATGTCCTTCGGCCCGCACATCAAGCGGGTCCGTCACCGAGCATCATTTGTGCTCGGTCGTCTCCATTCGTTAATCTGCAAGCGGAGTAAAATGTCCCTTAGAAATAAGGTGACACTTTACAAAACTTGCGTTAGACCCATCATGACTTATGCGTGTGTTGTGTTCGGGCATTCGGCCCCCTCTCACATCGATAAACTCCAAGTGGTTCAAAACCGCTTTCTCCGTAAAGCCGTAGGAGCCCCCTGGTTCGTACGGAACGTCGACCTCCACTCCGATCTAGGTCTCGAACCTATTCGCGCCTTTATTAAAAAGGCGTCAACACGTCACTTCGCGAACGCATCTACCCATGCGAATCCGTTAATCGTAGCCACCGCCGACTACGATCTCCCCCCCGACCCCTGCCGCCACCGCCGGCCGCGACATGTTCTCACCGACCCCCCCGATGCTTTGTCATCCCTTCTTTCCGCTCAGAATACGGGCGACGACGACGACGTAGTAGTAAATCCCCTCCCATAGCCGGCGGTTGACCGGTGCACTTAGTAGTGCACCCGTCCCCCTACAGCGACTGTCCCAACCGAGGGCGCCTCGGCGCCCTCGAGTATGTCGCCTCTTGCCCTTCTGGCTGGCTGGAGCGTAGTGGTTGCACGCTCGCCTTTAAAATCCGGTGAAGCTGTAGAGGCCTCGAGGCCAACAGCGTACATCATTCACACACACACACGACCATAAATAATTTAGTAGATTACGGACTTAGGAATATTTGTAATTGACCGAATGTTCTAGCATGTCATAATTTTAACTTACGTAAAATTTGCAGACTTGGGGCCCTCGGCAGACGTCCAATATAGTTCTTAATAAAAATTAACACTTCCAGCATGCCCTAAATCCACATACAAAAGTTTTAACGAGTCTTCCATGCTGATATTTCGGACCGTGCGCGGATAACTCGGAATTAGTTTTACGACTCAATTTGTGTGTCATGCGCACATACCGTGATTGCTAAATTAAATGTGTTACATTGATACATACATTGACTTAACATGACGCGTTACGATATGTTCGTGAAATCCATATTATCCATACTAATATTATAAATTCAAAAGTAACTCTGTCTATCTGTCTGTTACCTTTTCATGCTCAAACAGCTGAACAGATTTTGATCTAATTTTTTTTTTTAAACGCCCCACAGTAGGATTCATTCCTGTGTCGTGGGTGCGTTGAAAAATATGAAAATTCACATACACAAATACCCAGATCGAAACAAATCACACAAAGATTTGTCCAGTGCGGGAATCGAACCCGCGATTATTAGACACAGTGGGCGGAACGGCTTAAGCTCTTAACCACTGCGCTAAATCGTCCGTCAAAATTACGCAAGGAAATAAAACAAAACACATGTGCCAATCTAAAATTTTGCTAACTCTACCTTAAACACTGTCTAACTTAAAAGGCGACTAGTATTTAAATAAAGGTAGTTTTCTGAAACTTGATTAGGCAAGGTAATAGATTTCATCTATGAGAAGAACATAGGCTACATATTGTTCTCAAAAAAAACGTAAGTGTGTGAAATACACGCCTGAAAATAGACCGTGTCTTAACTGAAGGGCAAGTCAAGAGTCTCCGTTACCGGCGAGGGTATATAAGACGAACTATGAGAGTGGAGGAAGCCAGAGGGGTCTGTAGGGAAGAACCTGTTGAACTCTGTACTCTCTGCCTACCCCGCAAGGGACCTGGCGTGGTGATATGTAAAATTAGATAACTAAAAAAATTAAAACTGTCACGCCTATATTCTCCAAGCGGGGTGTCAGGGGTGTACGATGTTAACTTATTTAAAATAAGAGGCAGGTTTAATTACCATTACACCAAGCTCAATGTCAGACTACGGATTGATAACGAGAATTTTTCAATAGATAAACTAAATTTGCCAACCCAGGATTCGAACCCAGGACTTCGTGATCACAAACCGTATTGCTAATGATAAAACGAACTTACCTGTTACTGGAGTTCTATCATAATTATGCAAGCTGCTCAATTTGAAGCGATTAATATCAACTTGTAGTACTGTTCCGTATTTTTCGGCTATTACCACGAATATTTAAAGAAAATCTATCTATCTATATCATCACGCCATTTCCCCCGCGGGGTAGGTAGAGAGTACAGAGTTCCAAGTGGTTCTCTCCTTACAGACCTCGCTGGCTTCCTCCACTCTCATAGTTCGTCTCATACACGCTCGCCGGTTACTGAAACTCTAAACTAAAGATTATTTAAGAAAGTGATTTAGTGATTTAAAGAAAAATACAAATTTTAGTGACTGACCAATTTCCCCACCCTAGTCACAGCCCAGCCCTGCGTACGTGCGTCATTTTTGTGTCCTTATCTGTTTTCGTCCAGTACCGGCTTTTACACGTCAATCAAATACAATACGAAACAGATATACAACGCGAAAATGGAAGGATGTAGGTACCGGGGAAGACCTAGACTATCTTACCACGACCAAATAAACCGAGTCTTATCTGATGGAAAAGTCAAGAGTCTCTGTAATAGGCGAGCGTGTATGAGACGAACTTTGAGAGTGGAGGAAGGCAGAGAGGTATGTAAGGAAAGAACCTGTTGAAACTCTGTACTCTCTACCTACCCCGCAAGGGATCTGGCATGATGATATAGATAGATCAAATGAAAAAGATTGTTAGTTTTTATTAACATTATTTTGCTTAAATGTTATATTAATCTTTTGTTTAAACACAGGAAAATGGCGTCACGAAGACAATAACGACTGGTTATTAAAAAAGCTAGAACGGGAACAACAAAAATTACCTCGCCTCTCTAAGACTCTAAGGCAGTCTCAAGCAATTAGTCAGCAATCTCTAAGGCAGTAAAATCATCTTATAATGGTATTTTGGAGTACCATTAAACAAGGCGCTCGTAGCGCTGTTCTTACCTATTACCAAGGTTAAGCAGCGTTCGACTCAGTCGGCCCGAGATGGGTGACCGTTTGTGGCATTTTCATATTCGAGCGTCTCCGTGCTTCAGAAGGCACGTTAAGCCGTTGGTCCCGGCTACCTCTTAATGTGGTAATCGTTAAACCAAATTGGAAGCCTTAAAGGCGGCTTGGTAAATTCCAACAGCAGGTGGCCACAAACCTGCCTCCATCAATCCGCACTGGGTCCGTGTGGTGGTGACCTAATCTCTCTCACCCCGATTTATGAGAGAAGACCTTTGTCCAGCAGTGGGCAGTATAGGCTGTTATCATTATTATAAATATTAAACGACCATTTTACAAAGTTATCGTAACGCGTCTCGTTACGTTTTGTGGGTCATAGCGAATACTGGCCTAGACGGGGTGCGTCAGTGCTATGATTAGGGTTGGTAAGGGTAACTTGTTCCGAATGTGGTTAATCTATCTATCTATCTATATCATCACGCCAGCTCCCTCGCGGGGTAGGCAGAGAGTACAGAGTTCCAACAGGTTCTTTCCTAATTAATGTGAATAGTAATAATGTATGGATGTAGTTCCGTTATTGGTTTGGAGTATATTTTTATTTAAAGGATGGTTTATAAGTGAAAATCACTGCCAAGAATATCTTTGTGCTTGGTACTATGCTGATGTTGCTGCCTATCTGATTCGGCGAAAAATCGAAAAAGCAGTCATTAAGAATTGAACACTTTTTTAATTTATTTTTTCAGTTACAGTGACCGAAAGTTATAGTGACTCAACTCAAAATTTGGTTGGTTGAATTAGTACTCTTATTTCGAAGCTGGTAAGATTGATTTTTTACAGTTCTGGTATTTTTAACATGTGCCAGTATTCTATTTGGATAGTGAATATACAAGGTGTAACATTCTACTAATCTTATAAATGTGAAAGTTTGTACGTTTAAATGTTTGGATGTTTGTTACTCAATCACGCAAAAAAAACGAATTTGGATGAAATTTGGCACATAAATAGTTTATTACCTGGATTAACACATAGGATACTTTTTATCCCGGGAAAATGTTAGGTTAGGTTAGGTAAACTATCAGCCTGCAGGAGTCGGGGAGGGCACCCCGATGCCCTAGCAGGCCCGCGCCGGAAAAGCGCTGTGTCCGCGCAGCTTCCAAAAGGCGGTAGGGGGAGACCGAACTCCCCTACACGTATCGAAGTCCGCGCCAAACTGCGGACCGAGCCCGCCGGTGCCACAGAAATCATGCCATTCCTGTGGCCCGGCAAAAGGGCAGTGGGATGCCGATAGGTTTAGTGGGTGCAAGCCCCACATAATCACCGGGGCCGTACCCTCGGCCCGGGGGTATGGGATAGGCATTTCGCCTGGTAAAAAAAATAAAAAAGGTTAGGATAACTAAAACTTCCAATTTTAAGGAGTTACCTTTGGTAGCCAAATTAACCAGGAAACCAATACTTTTGTGTGCATATTGACGTATATCTCTTAGAATTGTATTTAAAATAGCTGTATTACTTTGAATAATGATTAAATGTTATTTAATACAGCGGACTGAACGAATAACAGCAATTTTCGATAATTAAAAAAAATGTAACATACTTTAAAAATAGTTGGAATCGATTCAGTTGCCGATGTAAAACAAACCAATTTGCGTGGTTTTTAGTTGCCTGGAAGAGATTGCTCATTCGCCAAAAGGCCGCCTTTGTATTAATTATATTTTTTTTGTCCATTTACCATTTGTTACATTATTGGTGCACAATAAAGAGTTTATTTATCTACTTTCAGGTCTTGTATTATTTATGTTACACATTGTATCGAACGATTCAATCAGCATTTTTTATAAACACCGTAACACATGTGTTCTTTAGGCGGAGATATATTGTGTACATCCACATTTAGTCGACCTTTACGACCAGCCATAGAATTTGAACTTTAAAGATAAAAACTAACACATATAAACAAAAAAGTGTTCTTGAAACGTACTAAATTATTAACATTTAGTCCGTTTTTTCATTTTCTGTACTTTCTGCCTCCCCTGCAAGGGATCTGCCGTGATGATATAGATATCTACCTATATCATCACGCCAGATCTCTTGCGGGGTGGAATAAGCCGTCAGGCCACATGATAATAACATTATTATCATTAGAAGGCAGTGATTAAACCACAAGTAAAACCGGATGACTTCAGTAGATAACTTTTCATGTAAGTAAGGCGCTTGTAGCTCTGTACGACCACGATGGTCGCCAGCGTTCGATTCGGTCGGCCTGATATGGGTGACGGTTTGATGCATTTTCATATTCGATCGTCTCCGTGCTTCGGAAGGCACGTTAAGCCGTTGGTCCCGGTTACCACTTAATGTGGTAGTCGTTAATCCGAGTTGGAAGTCTTATAGGAGGCTTGATAAGGTCCAACAGCAGGTGGCCACAAACCTGCCTCCACCAATCCGCACTAGGTCCGCGTGGTGGAGTATGACCTAATCTCTCACACCTCTATTCGTGAGAGACGGCCTTTGCCCAGCAGTGAGACAGTATAGGCTGATATTATTATTATATTATATGTATACTAAACCAAATTATAGTTTCTATAGTAGTTTATCGCTATAAAATGTAATGCAATGATCAAAAAATATCTTCTCAAACCCCTACTTTCCTCGCAAAATTTAAAGCAATACATAAAACCTCTATTAAACAAGTTGGCAAGGTTGAAGTTAGCTCACAAAAGGCCAAGTTTCCTTCTAATATATAAGTTTTGCTACGAAAATAACTTATATGCCACTATTAAAATGCAAAAATGCACTTTACGTGGTAACTTTTTAAGTACTAAATGAAACAAATTCATTTCATGCTAAAATGAAAATATTTATAGGAGATAGAAAACTTAATGCTGTTGTTTACTTAGGAGTGGCTGCAGAAATTCTAAACGGGTTCAGTATTTATGACTTAGAAAATAAATGTGAAAAATAAATAAACACCGTCATGCCTATGTTCCTCAAGAGGGGGCGGCAAAGGGGTCTCTATTATAATGCCAAGATCTCAGAATGACAAGATCGCAAAATGACAAAACTGCAGGATGAAGAGATCTTAAACTGATAAGATCTCGGGATGTCAATATCTCAATTAAATGTTATCTCTGATAAATAATTATTTAATACATTAACACGTTAGCTGCCAATGAAAAAAATGCCCCTTCTCATTCGGGCCATGGCGGACAATGTTGGACGACACTGAAACTTTCCGTTCAGGCCGTGTCGGACAACGTTGACCGCGCAGCAGACCCGTGTTCGAAACTGTCTGCTGCGCCGACGGCCACCGACACCGAGATAATTTGCTTATAAGCTGACCCGCGCGGCCCTCTAGTTTAACCCATATAGCTTGGTTCTTACAAGGGATAGTCCCTTACCCTTCCCTCACTTAGAAAAAAAATAATAATTTTTGAGACGCTACTGTATAATGTAAATCACTGTACGTTTTTTTGGAATCATAATAAATTAAACCAACTTTTAAAAGAAGAAATAGCTGCATAATTATTTAAAAAGATATATACTTGAAATAAAACTATTTTTTTCGGATTTTATCGCGGTTTATTTTGATTTTTAAGTTCCCGACGTTTCGAGTGCTTTGCAGCACCCATGGTCACGGGAATCAAAATAAACCGCGATAAAATCCAAAAAAATAGTTTTATATCATGTGTAATATTCGCGTAAATCTAAGAACTCAGTAAGATATATACTCATATCATTAAGGCTTCTCTAGAGCAAATTAAAACTGAAATTAAACATAATGTTATAAAAAAATTCAAAACTTCTCCAAAAACTTATTGATAGGTAAACTGACTAATCCCCGCTTCGCCGATGATATCGTGCTGTTTTCATCTACACCATCAGAACAACAACAAATGCTCCAAGACTGAGTTCAGCAAGCCTTGAAGCTAGATTATCCAGGAAAAGATCAAAAACTCAACTTATGACCAACAGCACGAAATGTAGGGTAGAGAGAGAGATGAACTGCCTCGTTGGTCTGGTGGCAAAGCACATCGCTTTGTGATCACGAGGTCCTGGGTTCAAATCCTAGGTCGGACAAATGTAGATTTTCTAACGAAAAATTCCTAGTATGAGTCCGGAGTCTGGAATTGTGCCCGTTATATGGCAATAGGCTCGCCCCCTATTACATGGGACCTAACATCGTCGGCGAAACGTGGGTGTACTCCGTACACCTCTGCCACCCCCTCTAGGGAATATAGGCGTGACGGTGTATAAGAGAGATGGACAGATCACTACTATGCGTAGTGCATAGTGTCAACGAACATACGTGTTTAGGCCAGACTGTCTCGTTTTATAACCGGCATGATTCAATAGACAGAAAGAGAACGCCTGGAAGAGTATGGTCCTTGAGGGAGATGATGAAGGACGGCCTTACCTTGTCCCTCAAGCCAGACTGATGGATATGTGTGGTTGACCTGTCGTAACCTATGATGGTACAGTGGACGAAATCAACAACAGGCTGGTAGAGACTGTCCATACGGTCGGGTCCAAGTATTTGAAGCCCTACCGTAAAAATAGGCCTCAAAAACTAACTACACCCGGAACCTCATGGCTGAGCGACGTTCCATGACGCTCCAAACCTCCGATGATGCTAAGTCCTATAGGCAGCTCTATGGACGGATATTGAAGTCCTTGCGATGCGATTTACGGTCCTGACTGAGGATGGAAAAATAACGTCGAATTGGTCAGAGGTGCTCAGGGAGATAGAGAGGTTCTAGATAACACTTTATTCTTAAAGAACTATAGGCCCATCGCACTGCTGAGCCATGTTTATAAGTTGATTTCGAGGGGTTTTCATGAATCGTCTCGAACGCAGGCTTGATGACTTCCAGCCTCCCGAATAAGCCGGTTTGCGGACAGGCTTTAGCGCCATAGATCTTCTCGTCCAAAATAACTCAGTGCTTCAAGACTAAAGTTTTTAGTGAATGTGTGTTGCCAGTGATGACATAAAAAAGCTCAGAGTTGCTCAGCGAGCTATGGAAAGAGCTATACTCGGCGTTTCTCTACGTGATCGAAGCAGGAATGAGGAGAAGTTCGTAGAAGAACCAAGGTCACCGACATAGCCCTCAGGATTAGCAAGCTGAAGTGGCAATGGGCGGGCCACAGCGCAAAGATCGGACGGGCGTTGGGGCAGAAAGATTCTAGAAGGGAGACCACGTATTGGCAAGCTCAACGTAGGATGACCGCCTGCCAGATGGACCGACGATCTTGTGAAAATCGAAGGAAGTCGATGGATGCAGGTGGCATCGGACCGGTTACGCTGGAAAGCGATTGGGGAGGCGTATGTTCAGCAGTGGACAATCATAGGCTGAGATGATGAACCTACGATGCTCAAACTTGGTCGCTACCTGAAGAGAAGAAATTCAGACTTAAGGTTTACTAAAGAGCTCTAAACGGATGGATTGCATCAGAAACACCAGGCTGCCTTTCACAATCAGGTTATGGATGTAGGCTTAAAGTCAGCAAAGCTGTAGTAGGATTAGACGGGGCATCTTTCGTGTGAACCTGCAAAGTTGGTCAAATATCGTCGCGGCATGGATCCCTGAAGACAGTCATAGGTGTCGTGGTCGACCGAGATGAAAATGGAGTGTCAATTTGGATACCTTTTCGGGAAAGACATAGATACAACTGGTCCAGGATTAATTTATGTTTAGACATCAAGTGAAGGCCTTAGCCCAGCCGTAGGACATAGGATAGGCCATTAAAATAAGTACGAGAATCTCGGGTGGGGGTGGGCGACAATGTGACCGCGCGGCCCTATGGAACGGATTTTCGATTTTTCGTCCGCTGAGGCCATGGCGGTCAATGTTGTCCGACGCTTAATAATTCATAAAAGAGGATCGAAAATCATTTGATGTTAATTAAATACATTAATTATGCATATAATCTAACTAAATAGTAAAAAAAAACAGACCATTAAAATTAAGAGAATCTGGGATTTTTGCTTGGCTTGGTAGCATAATCAAGTGTCGCCCAACATTGACCGCGTTGGCGGTTAACGTGTTAAGATATAATATAACGGGCCAATGAAACAATACACTATTAAAATAGATTTAGATTTTAGATCGTTTAAACCTACTGATTTATTTTCTAATTCTTTCACTATCAGTACAATTCCATTTTCTTGAAAATAATTATATATTGAAACATTTTTCAACACAAGCTTTTGTAACGAAAACTCAACGTAGATATTTTTGATAGTTAAGAAGTTCTTGCAGTCATCATCCGGTTCCGTCAGACCACCTCCGCGGTACCATATTACTGCATCTTCACCGAAGTTACATATATTTGACGGACGATTTAGCGCATTGGTTAAGAGCTTAAGCCGCTCCGCCCACTGCCCCACCCTCACCTTGATCTGTACCAAGGTGAGGAAGAGAGAAGGTCCAGCACGTGGACCGTACGCGGATTAGTGGAGGCAGGTTTGTGGCCATTTACTGTTGGACCTTAACGAGATAAAAAGGCTTCTAACTTGGCTTGACGAACACTGAGTCGATGCCCGAGAGCAACAGCTTAACATTTTTTCCGAAAATGCCGCATAAGAACGCATGTTGGATTATAAACGGTCACTAACAGAGTCAAACGCAGCTTATCCTTGGTGATGGCTAAAAATATCGTCCCAGAATTTTTTTTTTTTTTAAACGTAGCCCCACACTATGATTTATTCCTGTGTCTTGGGTGCGTTTACACACATGAACCGACCGGAACAAATAGTTGTGGACCACACAAAGATTTGTCTCGTGCGGGAATCGAACCCGCGACTATTAGACACAGTGGGCGGAGCGGCTTAAGCTCTCAACCACTGCGCTAAATCTTTAAAAGCGATATAGATAATATCGTACTATAAAAATAATGTCTATAGTTTTCTGTTATAGTTACTATTCTTTCCATTTTCGAACTTCACATTCTGGGTCCTTATTCGCTATAACTAATAGAACCCGTAACGCAGCGCGTCTAATAACTTTGTAAAATAATTGTTTAATACTCCAGTGACAAACGAATACCATGACACGCTCAATTCACCTAGTTTTCGTAACAAGCCACGTTTAGTCATTGCGAATAAACTCCTCGTTTCGTTTTATATCTCAGTTTAAAAATCCTTCAGATAGTTTTTATTGGTTTAATTAGTTGCAAAGTGGCTGCAGATAAAGTTGTTCTGGATAAAAGTTTAAGATATTCCGAGTGGCCTAACTTGGCCCCAACTGGCCAAGGGACCACCCGACCCGAGGGCCAACTCGGCCCCTCGCTCCACTAGTTCCAAGGAAATCAAAAAACTTTTTTTAAGTTGATGCAAATCTCAGATTTGTAAGTTAAATATGAATGGAAGCAAATCGCTTGTAATTTTATTTAAGTTATTTGTGTTTTTAATGTTCCTTCACGTCTCACCCTGTAAAGGAATAGCTGGGAATACATATTTTTTTTGTAAATACTTATTTGAGAGTTTAAGATGTTCTGAGTGGCCTAACTTGACCTCATCTGGCCAAGGGGCGAACTCGCCACCTCACTCCACCAGTTCCAAGAAAATCAAAACTACGAAATCTTTTTAAGTTGATGCAAATTTGAGATTTGTAAGTTAAATACGAATGGAGGCACAAATCGCTTGTAATTTTATTAAGTCAATTGTGTTTTTTTTATGTTTCTTGACAACTAAACATGTAGAGCAATGGCTGGAAATATATGAAATATTTTAAGTAGTTATTTTGGAGTTGTAGATTACGCTGCCTCGTTGATCTAGTGGTGAAAAATGGGCGTAGCGAGCACGAGGTCCTAAGTTCGAATCTTAGATCGGACACTGTGTAGTTTTTCTACAGAAAAATGTCTAGTCTGAAATGTGCCCGGTATAATGGGCTCTTCCCCTATTACTTTGGTATTTTGGTAACCGGATAGTGTTCAGGGCCTGATGATGAAGGAAAGGGGGCCAATGGAACCACCGAACTACTCAATATAACCCCACCGTATTTGGGTTCATTGGGTTTGTCTTGACAAGTACTATAGACTTGGATGTTGTCCAGGGTCTGATGATGGAGCCGGAAGGAAGTCATAGGAACTACTCAACTAATCAAGATAACTTCGTTGTGTTTTTGCTAGAAAGTTTGATTATAAAAATCTATCTATCTATCTATATCATCACGCCAGATCCCTTGCGTGGTAAGAAGAGAGTTCCAACAGGTCCTTTCCTTACAGACCTCTCTGGCTTCCTCCACTCTCATAGTCCGTCTCATACTGCTCGCCGGTTACCGAGACTCTTGACGAGAATGGAAAAATGTCTTTTTAATAAATTTTTATTATAGTATTTGTGTCAAGTTCACATTCAGTAGGTATGAAAGATAAAAACAGAAAAGAGTATGCTCTGGTGGTTTAGGCATATAGAAAGAATGACAAATCAGAAATAAAATGCGTAAGTCAAAGGATGTAGGTACCGGGAAACACAGACTATCTCACCATGATCAAATAGACCGTGTCTCATCAAAAGGGCAAATCAAGAGACTCCGTAACGGACGAGTGTGTATGTGATGTAATGTTATCTTTATTTAGGAAACAACTTAATTTAATAAACATTCTTATAGTGGGTACTAACAATATATTATTGTAGCTAAATAAATATTTATAACTATTGGTTAAGTTGAGGACAGAGAATGTGAATGAGAACAGCAACCCCTCGTACTAGTTATATACTGTGTGACGGCATAAGTCAAATTATCAGAGTGGAGCAAGCCAAAGAAGTAAGGAATTAACCTGTTGGGACTCTGTCCACCGGTCCACCACCACGGTACAAGGATATTTTGGCCCGCGGCCGAAATCGGAACTAACGCTGACATCAACATCCACAGAGTTGCCATTTGCTATGATATTAACCAAGTTCTTTTTTAATTAGTAACCATTCAGAACCACCTGTTGAAATATAACTTTGGAAGTAGGAAAAATTTACTAAATGTTAACCCTAATCACAAGCGGCCAACGCCCCCCGCCGTCAATGTCATCCACGGGCCAAACGATCCTTGTAGCACTATATGTCGGCGTGGTTATTATCTGTGGCAAATAGTACGCGAGTAGTCCGCTAGACAGCGCTTCGGCCGCGCGCTGATGGAACACCAGGGTCAACAGAATGGAGTCATGGAGAATGGGTGTCATCATAGTGGAATGGGTTTTGACCTTGCGGATCGGCTTGCCTTGCTATTCATAGTTTAATTATTGATGTCGTGTTTCATATGAATAAGTTATAATCATCTTTGTGAATAAATAACTGACAGACAACGTGTTTAACTGTTTGAAAACCTAACCCCGGCCATTTCTAAGTCTGAAGATTGTGCTCTTGTGCTAGTTAGTTTGGACATATGAGGACAGGTAGATGTTTTAAATAGGTATCTTAAACACATCGAAATTACTCTACCCGTCAAAAAAGATTAAACCAAATGTCATTGCTAGCCAAATTCTAAAAGGAGTCACATGAGGAGCAACATCTTTTGTGAAATCAATTTGTGAACTAAGCTAATCTTCATAGTATTTTAAACCTTAGTGTTTGGCATTAGAGTAAATTTATAGGTGAAGGAATCACTAACCGTCGTGAACGTCCGACCTTTGAACATTTTTCGGTTCAGTACCTTTTTTAACTCGATTCGTTGTGAAAGACGCCTTTCGATTTCATATTAGATTACTAGTATATGTGAAGAGAAACTGTACTTAAATGGCTGTTTTTTTGTATATAAATATTTTGTTTGCTGTCTTGTTAGTCTAGTGACACAGTGGTTTTAAGGGCCGAAGGATTTACTGTAGATTCCACGTGGTCCCAGGGCCTACCTGTTGCTCGTTCCCTAGAACGAGCAACACCTATACCGGTGGTAGACTACATTCGTGGATGGTCATCACCCTCTCAGCAAAATCTTTTCTTTCTTTTTCTATCTATCTATATCATTACGCCAGATCCCTTGCGGTGTAGGCAAAGAGTACAGAGTTCCAACAGGTTCTTTCCTTACATATCTCTCTGGCTTTCTCCACTCTCATAGTACGACTCATACACGCGCGCCGGTTACGGAGACTCTTGACTTGACCTTCAGATAAGATTCGGTATGGTAAGATATTCTAGGTCTTCCCCGGTACCTACATCCTTCCACTTTCGCATTGTATATCTGTTTTTTCATTCTTTCTTCTGACATTCTTTCTATGAGGCCCGAAGCAACGCAGCATACCCTTTCTCATCTTTACACCGATACTATCTTTCATACCTACTCGCTTTCTTACTACGCTGTTGCGAATACGGTCGGTCAGCTTCACTCCGCACATCTTCCGCAGAGCTCGCATTTCCACCGCATTTATCCTACTTTCATTCTCATTCTTACATACCCAGCTCTCGCTGCCATATAACAGCGTTGAGACAAGCACTTCGTTAAGTATGGCCAGCTGCGCCTTTCGGCTTAAGTGCCGGCTCTCAAGTAGCTTTCCCATCGCACCATTCACTCTGTTTCCTGCACTCACTCTCCTCTGTATGTCAGCGGTGTATTTCCCATCCTTACTGAATGCGCATCCAAGATATACAAACTCATTCACTTTCTCCAGCACATTGTTACCAACCACAATCCTTGCATTCGTTCTGGTTTTTCCTGTTCAAAAAACCATAATGTTGGTTTTCTTTACATTCAAATGTAAGCCATTGTTCATGCAGTCGTCTTTTATAACTGTGGCTGGTGCTTGCAGATCAGTGGCTGTGGGCGCTATTAAAACCGCTTCATCTGCATAAAGTAGATGGTTTACCACTAGGTCACCCATTTGTACACCTTCATTCATCGTTTTCAGTCTTTGAAGTCTTTTATCCAAGATATATTATAACCAGTCTAGTGGACAACACGCTACCCTACTTGATGCCGATTTCAACGTCAAACCAGGGTGAAATGTTACCACCCACCTGTACGCAAGCCTTGCTGTCCACATAGGTGGACTGAACGGCTCGCAACATAGTGCTATTTATACCATATTCTGGTAGAATGTCCCAAAGTCTCTTTCACACAATTCTATCAAACGCTTTCTCCAGATCCACAAAACCGCAGAAAACCTTCCGGCACACTGCCAGATGTTTCTCTACGATGTTGCGGAAGGAGAAAACTTGATCAGAACATCCTCTTCCGGATCTGAAACCCCCTTGTGCCTCGCACAACATTCCATCGGACTTGTCGCGCATTCTCCGTTCAATAATTTGACTGGAAACCTTGGCTGCCAAGCTGATCAAACTAATGGCTCTGTAATATATATTGTGAGCCCTTGCCTTTATACAAAGTTACTATGATTGCGCGGCGCCAATCTGTAGGGACCCTAGCAGTCCTCCAGCAAAGGTTTGCAAGGACCCGTAAAGCGTCCCGGATGCAAGTTCCACCTTATTTGATCATCTCGGTATATCTATTCCCACAGCTTCACCATTTTTCATGCTTCCTATCGCTCATTCAACTTCTTGCATAGTGATGTCCTCTGTTGATTCTGGTGCCACAAACTCGCCTCTGGGCTCGCCTGTGGCACCAGCATCCGGGGCATCCCCATACATTTCTCCAAAACATTAACTCCACCGGTTTAACACAGCTTGTGTGTCTGCAAGAATGTCACTATATATATAATAATATAATATCAGCCTATATTGCCCACTGCTGGACAAAGGCCTTCTCTCACTAATCGTGGTGAGAGAGATTAGGTAATACTCCACCACGCGGACCCAGTGCGGATTGGGGAGGCAGGTTTGTGGCCACCTGCTGTTGGAACATATCAAGCCGCCTTTAAGGCTTCCAACTCGGCTTAACGACTACCACATTAAGTGGTAACCGGGACCAACGGCTTAGCGTGCCTTCCGAAGCACGGAGACGCTCGAATATGAAAATGCCACAAACGGTCAGCCATCTCGGGCCAACCGAGTCGAACGCTGCTTAACCTGTCATCGGTAAGAACACCGTGGTCGCACAGCGCTACGAGCGCCTCATTTCACTATCCTTTGATTTTATTCTTTCCATTCTGGAGCCTGACGAATCACCTCGAACCTTACTCACCTAGCTCCAAAAGAGTTTAGTGTTGTTCTCGAAGTTCTTCGCCTCGCCTTCGCTCTCCTCCTCAATCGCACTGGCTCTTTCACGCTTTTCTTTCACTAAAGTTTTAGTGGCATTCTTGCATTGCCGGTATATTTTTTTCTACATTTTTGTCATACTGGCATTCAGGTTTGAAGAAGAAACATAGTCCTGCCACGCTTTCTTCTTACTTTCTTCGGAGCTTTTTAACTGTAACTTCTTTCTTTTTAGTCCTTTTTTTTAAGTAACGTAGTACAACTAGATTTTATTCATGTATCGTGGTTGCGTGTACAAACATAAAACTTAACATACACAAATACCCAGATCGAAACCAAAAAAATTGTGTCACTCCTTTCCTCTAATATGGTCGAGGGAGTAGATGGCTGCTCAAGTAGTCGTACTCGTGAACGGGTGCGGCTTGTGGAGACTGGTCCACCCAGAATCCTCTAACTTTTCATCATAAAATATATTTAAAAATATTATTATTAGTGGAGCTACATCGCATAAATGAATTTGTATGATATAAAAAATTATGTATCTATACAAAAATAGATGAAAAAAAATATTGCATAATTAGACAATAAAATCAAGCCCGCTGAGTTTCTCACTGGATCTTCTCAGTGAGGCCGCGTTCCGATCCGGTGGTAGATTAGTATGTTAAATAAATGTAAATATAACAATTTGTACATACCCCCGCATGGTTTATGCGAAATAAACGTTATGAGTTTTAGTTTTAGTGGGTTACACAAAGATTTGTCCCGTGCGGGAATCGAACCCGCGACTATTCAGCCCAATGGGCGGAGCGGCTTAAGCTCCAAATTATTCGCGATACCGCGCCAAATCATGCCGCCAGGCAGCCCAGTTGTGTTGCGCGGTGTTGCCTTACGAAGAGGTGGATCTAGCCCGGTCATATTGATTCGGAACTTGGTCTATCATCATTCTCCGCAGGATATTTCAGAATTAATAGTCTATTACTTCAACAAGCTTTTATAGACCACAACGAAGATATCTTGCTTAGTTTAGAAGTTCCATTGGCTTCTTTCCAATTCTATCATCAGACCCTGGACACCATCCAGGTCCAAAGTACACGTCAAGACAAGTCCAACGAGCCCAAAACATGGCAGGGTCATATTGAGTAGTTGGCTGGTTTCCATTGATCACTTCATCATCAGACTTTGAACACTCTCTGGTAGTATAGTACTTGTCAATACCAATCCACCAAGCCCAATCATGAGTGGGTTACGTTGTAGTTCAGATGTTTCTATGGCCACCTTCCAACTCCATTTTAACTTTACGCAAATGTAGCCAAATGTACGAGTAGCCATTTTATGAAGCTTATTGCAATAATTGCAAGGCACTTGTTTTAAGCGCCTTAACGCAAGCAGGCAAGAACATTACTTATGAAACCAAACGCCTCAGAGCTATCATTATAGCTGATATTTTTGAAAATTTTCCACATGATCAACGACACCCATCCTAATTTCGGAAGACAAAACGCAGCCATTACGCGTTATACGTCCATTTTTTTATTCACGACACACAAAAAAGGAGAGATTTTATTCCGTTTGTCTTGGTACGGTGCCTTTGGGAAATCTCATAGATAAATTATTCGTATCCCCCGACACTCGACAGAGACGAGCGTGTCAAAAGGAATATAAAACTCGACTGATAAAGCTGTTACCGAGTAAGCTGATAAATCTTAATAATACGTATGAAATCCTGTTAGTCCCGGGGTAGGTGGCTGCTGATTGAGGTCTTTGGTTTGGAGCAATAGGGCAATGTGCTGTGGAGGTATTCCTGATGATATTTTTTAAATTTGGTCGGGCATTGTACCTTGTATTAATGGCTGCAAGGGCGCCCTTATTTTATTAATCAAAAATAAAAAACCGTTTTAATATGCAACCAGGTTGTGTATAAGGGATCAATGCAATAGGGGCGCTTTTGCGGTTATTGATACCGGGTACAATTACTACTTATGATGAATTAGACGGACGGCTTGGTTCAGTGGTTAAGAGATTGAGAGAGAGAGAAGTCGTGGGTTTGATTCCCGCACGGGACAAATATTTACGAAACACACAAATATTTGTTTCAGTATGGGTTTGTGCATGTGAATTTCATGTTTGCATACTTACCCATACAGGTATAATTCGTAGTGTATTAATAAAATAAGGGCGCCCTTGCAGCCATTAATACCAGGTACAATTCCCGACAAAATTTAAAAAATTTCATCAGAAATACCTCAATAGCACATTGCCCGATTGCTCCAAACCAAAGACCTCAATCAGCAGCCACCTACCCCGGGACTAACAGGATTTCATACGTATTATTAAGATTTATCAGCTTACTCGGAAACAGCTTTATCAGTCAAGTTTTATATTCCTTTTGACACGCTCGTCTCTGTCGAGTGTCAGGGGATACGAATAATTTATCTATGAGATTTCCCAAAGGCACCGTACCAAGACAAACGGAATGAAATCGTAAATATGAAGTGGTAACCGAGACCAACAGTTTAACGTGCCTTTTGTCGTCCGGAGGCATTCGAAAATGAATCTGACAGAAACGGTCACCTATCTCACACCGACAGCGGTAAACGCCGTTTAAACTTGGTGATCATTAAGAACACCGCGGTCGCACAGTTCTACGAGCAATCACTCTACGATGTGCCGTGGGAAAAAATTTGACCCGCGTATGTTATACTAGACCTAAAACGTCCTTCCACAACAACCTATTAAACTTCTAGCTCTTTCTCCTTTAAATAATTTTGCAGTAACCTTGGCTGCTAAGCTAATAAAACTGAAAACCCTATAATTGGCATAGTTATGTTATGATCCTACTTATAGTTCGGCATTTTGTATTTCCAGAATGATTTAATACACAAATTAATCTATATTGTTTATAAGTCAAATAACTTAGATATAATTTATATCAACCAGATCTTATACTATTTATTAAAATTCAGCAAAATGATTCAGCTTTCTTTAAGGAAATAAAAACATACAAAACTACAACAAAAGTAACTGAAATCGTTAATGACACATTAGTCTCATTGGTGTTACTGAAAAAGTTGACACGAATGAGGGTGAAACGAATGAGATTCAAAACTTATTTCAAATTGATCAATTTCAATCAGCTATTGAAGGCAAGCAAAATGTAGACCTTCCTATTTGCTAATTGTTAACAACAAAGCCAAACAAATACTTACTTACACTTACACTTATAATAATAATTTCTTTGATAATGGCTATAACACCAATGAGTTAATTTTCGTTCAATGCACTGAAACCACTTTTTAACCCTTAGGCTTGAAGGAAAGAGAAAGTTGTTATATTAAACGTACAAATCCGAAAAATAGTTTTATTTCTTTGATAATGGTTATAACATCAATGAGTTGATTTTCGTTCAATGCACTGAAACCACTTTTTAACCCGATATCTTGCCAAAATAAAGAAACCTACGTTTTTTTGGAGCCAATATCGAAAAGCCACTGGAGATATCTTACCGAATTGTGTATAAAAGAAGAGCGGGGAATATACGAGTGTTTTTAAATGACAATTTTAACTTGTGTTACACAAATGATAGAATAAATGTGATCACTTCTTTAAAAACTCAGAAATCATATTTCTGGTTTAAATAAATAAAATCTGAGCAGTTTACCAGATTTTATGATTATTAGCGTGATACCAAAAAGTAAGGGAATATGATATCTTCGAGTTTTTTATTTTATGTTTTGTCAACTAAACCGGAAAGTGCGTAAAAGTAATGTATGGGACTATTTTAGTTTTTATTAACTTTCTCGAAAATACTAAATATAATTTTCTTAAAATGCTATAGATCTCAAAAAAGGGGTTGATTACCATCATAATGGTATGAAACATGTAACAATTTCTACAAAGTTATTAAACGGAACAACGTTTTTGACGAAATTTGAAATCGACCCGTATATGGTACACCACTCCTTGGCCTTGCTTGGAAGGTATAGTCGTAGTTTGACTATCTGTAATGATATTGATATTTTGATTGAGAAGAATAATTTTCTCATCGACGTGCTGTGCGCCCATAGTCTATTTAAAAGTCGCAAAGAGTCAAAGTGATTAGTGAAATGATGAAAGATTACAAATTTCGTTACTTATATCATAATAATATGACATAATACTAGTGCCCCTATAAGTTGTGGCTTAAGATCCTCACAATTCAAGCAAGAATCTATTTGGAATACAGATCCCCAACATGTCTCGCATAAAAATATAGGAAATCGAATTCGCCTTTACGTGATACGATACATAGGGCACTTCTATATTCTTACATTTCATATCTCCCTTGGTACAAAAATGTCAGAAATAGCCTCAGCCGTGTACTGGTTTATTTCAGTGTCTCCTGACAGTATTTCTTCTGTTATTTGATATAGTAGCAGAGGTGTTTCGTCTCGTTAATGTTGGTGTATTCATCCTGAAAGGCGCCCATCATGACGTACGCTTGTGAGGTGTTCGGGAACGCCGCCCGCTCTCACATCGATAGACTCCAAACGGTTCAATCCCGTTTCCTCCGCAAAGCGGTTGGAGCCCCGTGGTTCATACGGAATGTCGATCTCCATTCCGATCTCGGTCTCGAACCTATTCGCGCCTTTATTAAAAAGGCGACAACGATATTTTGCGAACGCGACCAATCATAGTAATCCGCTAATCGTAGCCGCCGCCGACTACGAACCCAACTCCCCTCATATCAACCGCTACCGCCGTCCGCGGCATGTTCTCACCGACCCTCCCAATGCCCTTACATCCCTTCTTTCAGATACAGATACCGCACACAGGATCAGACACCGACCTCGCCGGCGAGGTCGAAGAATCCCTTGCCCGCCGGCCGGTGCAGAGCAACACGGCGAGACACCTACTTTACGCCCTCCCCCATAGCGACTGCCCAAGCCGAGGCCGTTCCTCCTTGAGGCGCCCTTGAGCTAGTTGCCCCCTTGCCCTTCTGGCTTGAGCGTAGTGGTTGCACGCTTGCCCTCTTGTCCTGTGAAGCAGTAAAGGCCACGCGGCCCACAGCGTAGATCATTCACACACACACACAAGATCGTCCTGTATCGAAACACTTCTATATGCTCTCTCTTTCGAAGCGTAAGGATTTAATAGATGAGTTGTTTCTATAAAAAATCTTTAGAAATAAAATAGATTGTCCTCAGGTGTTAGGTTTATTCTGTTTACGAGCCCCCTGTAGAACTCGATGGTAATATATTATAAAAAAAATTATAACCATACCACCTAATTCTCTCATCACTCTACTACACATTCTCTGAGACTCTCCAGCTAAGACCTTCCTCACATTGTGTATTTTTCTATACTTTTTATGGTAACTTTTTATTCGTTGTCCGTTTATAATAGCACAAAAAAACTATCTATATCATCACACCAGATCCCTTGCGGGATAGGCAGAGAGTACAGAGTAGTAGCACAAAAAATCATGTGGAAAAATAGCTATTTAGTTCAATTTAATTTAAGAAGCTTAAGAAATGCCTATTATATAAAGAGGTAGCCCTTAAGGAGTTGAGGATTGAGTCCGAAAAACCTTAATAATACTTAGATATAAATTTACTGTAACAATGTAATAATTGTTGGTGATCCTGATTATACTAAAAAAATCTATCTTATTTTGTTATATGTCTACATCGTAGAATAATGTTCTATTATAGAATGAAAGGGAAACTTAAATTTAAACATACAACGTTGAATGCAGTACTATTTTGTTCTCTATTTCTTTAAAGAGACGGTGTTTAGCAGTTTTTTCATATCGTGTATCAGGTATGAAAAATCTGTACTTATGTTCTCCAGTTGAAATAGGATTTGACATTAATTTTATAATTGCTCGGTGATCTAATCCTTATCCTTACAAACCTACTAAGTACCTCATTATTTAACCTATCATCCTTACCAACCGTCAATCGAGAGTAAAAAAGGGAGTGAGAATACATAGACAGAAAGGCATAATTATGACGATTTCAATAAATTTTTTAGCCTTTGAGATAGCAGCAGCAAAATATAAGGGCATGAGAAGTTCTTTTTATACAAGCCTTTAAGCCAGACTCGTACGAAAACAGACCAATATCCTCTAAAAACGGTACCTTTATAGGATCTAATGCAATGCTTGTACTAGGAGAACAGCGTATGGTAGCGTTATTGGAAACAGGTCGGATCTGTGCCGACACTTTTGACGGTAACACAGAAAAGAACTGACAATTCCACGGCCATGTACCTAATATACTGCTTTGCTTTTAGAAACTGTATTTTTGTCACGCAACTCCACCTAGCTACATATCAAGGCCTGGCTGAAACTAAAGACCGTACGCAGAAAATATTGAATGGTTTAAGGGTTAAATGTCGAAAATTCTATGATTTTTGTATTATACAAATATTATATCAAATCATATTTCAAATGGATACCTCAATAAACACCGCCAATTCTTCATGACCAAATAGACCGAGACTTATCTGAAGGACAAGTCAAGAGTCTCCGTAACCGGCGAGCGTGTATGAGATGAACTATGAGGGTGGGGGAAGCCAGAGACGTATGTAAGGAAATAACCTGTTGGAACTCTGTACTCTCTGCCTACCCCGCATGGGATCTGGCGTGATGATATAGATAGATAGAATTCTTCATTCCTCAAGTTGAGGGGAATGGGTATACTGGAATGAGACATGGCGAAAGTGTCTGACTATTCAGATTCGATCATTTGTATCTGAAACTGCAAAGATTTGAATACCAATATGTCACATTTGAACTATGTGGATTAGCTAAATTCAAGCACAGTCGACCCACCGCCCGACATCGCGTTTCGTATTTATTCGTACTGTGAGACATATGTGAGACGGCAAGTTTAGCGAATTTAAAATCGAGATTCAGTTTCAGATTGGAATGAACCATGAAGCATTTTGTTTGTTCTGTGAGATTAGCGCTTTTGTGTACTGACTGGAGAATGTAAAATTGAGATTCAGATACAAATGCGGCATTTTTTCCTGTAGAACTGTTTTGAATTTTGTAGTTTTTTCTGTTTCATATCTGTAAAGTTTGACACATGTCTAACTGGAACACCCACATTTCGCGGACGGTGTTAGGTGCCAAATAATAAAACGCCATCTCTGTGATAATTGCTCGGTGACCCCAGATAGACAAAGAGTACAGAGTTGCAGAAGGATTTCAAGGTACACCGGGCAAATGTTTTTTATATTTATTTATCCAAACCTAGCACTATCTTTACAGGTTTCCCCATACAATACTGTTGCATTTCTAAATTATAAAAAATAACAATTAAAACTTACAAAGTAAATGTACAAATACTAGCCTACCTATAACATAAAGTATATAATGTTAACATGAAATAAAACTATTTTACGGATTTTATCGCGGTTTATTTTTTTATTTTTATTTTTAGTTCCCGACGTTTCGAGTGCTTTGCAGCACCCATGGTCACGGGAGGGACTGAGGTGTTAGACGTCCAATAGGCATAGTTGTTCCGGGGTACCCTCAAACTTCTTAATTATTTTTGTTGTTGTTGGTCCGATCTACGCAGAATGAGCTCACAGTGTCTTGAGGTCTTGCAGTGTTATGCTTGGTTTTGGATTTGATTATATTAATTACCGGATCCCAAGACGATGAAAGCACCCAGCCATCTTCTCTATTGAAATTAGGATTTTTTTTAATTTCAATAGCCTCGCAAACCATCCTTGGTAGGAATCGGTGTTCTTTCACGAGGATTTGTGGTCTATCAAATCTGATGTTATGGCGGGTGTGGTCAAGGACATGTTCACAGACTGCAGACTTCTTTGAGCGACGGTGTTTTAGGTCAGCTATGTGTTCTTTAACCCGAGTTTTTACCGGTATTTTTGTTTGTCCTATATAAGAGAGACCACATTCACAATCAAGCTTGTAAACTCCTGCATCTTGTAGAGGGATCTGACACTTGACAGATGGTAAAAATTGACTGATCTTCTTCGGCGGCTTATAAAATGTTTTAATCGAAGCACGCTTCAAGATGTAGCCAATCTTGTCCGTGACTCCTCTCATGTAAGGTAGTACAGCAGGGAGACGCTCAACTGTGGCTGGTTTTACTCGGTCACTGTGACGTTGGCGTGGGACTCGAAGCTTATTGTCGTGCAGGACTTGCTTGACATGTTGAAGCTCGGTAGCCAGATGTTTCTTGTCACAGATCCCTTGTGCTCTCTGAAACAAAGATTTACCCACGGTAGCTAACTGTGTTGGATGGTGGTGAGATTCACCGTTTAAGTACCTATCAGTATGGGTCTTTTTACGATAAACCGCGATAAAATCCGTAAAATAGTTTTATTTCATGTGTAATATTCGCGTAAATCTAAGAACTCAATATATAATGTTAACTTAGGTAATGATGGTAAGAGTGCGAAGCGCGCGTGTCAGCGGCGCCTGAGCCAGTAGGTTGGTGCGCGCGCGTGGCGCCGCTAACAGCTTCGCTCGGTGCCGCCGCCACACATACCTGTCTGGCACGGATAGACCTATCTTCGCCAGTATATCCGGCTTATGTACCTTCCCCGTCATGATAAGCATATAGCGTAAGTGCAAGTTCTCTTCTGACTCTTAGTTCGTTATATCTTACCATGCCCAGTATAAACAATTGCAATTTCAGACTTGCTATCGAGAATTTTTCGATCGAAATTTACCCGATCTAGCATTTGAATCAGAACTTCAATCAGCACCATGCGACACAAAACCAGTAAGGCAGTCTCAAACTCAACTGAAGGTCGCATGTTTTTACTCTAATTAATAAAAATCAATGAATTGAAATGAATTTTATCACCGCAACAATTATGCAACGATAATCCCGTGTCAAAAAAAAGGCAGTTGATGTATAGGAAATCTTCTTTTTAATAAATGGGAAAAGCATCACTTTTCCTTTTTTATCTGGCCACAAACTATAACAACCACACTTCTAATCATACCTATGCTCATTTTGTACTCCTAAACATAATCAAAGCACAATCACTGAATACCATCACACAATAAGCAAACCCCCTCTTATCTGAGGGCCGAAGCACATGAGAAATACAAAAGAAAACCTTTCGCAAGTATCAGACGTAATGGTTTACTCCGTTCACTTCCGTCCTATTGATCAGGCACTGTATTATGTCCGGTCAACTTGACGTGAGGGACAACAGGGCTGGCTACGAACGAACCTTATTCGCTACGAACACGTAACGCAACGCGTTACGATAACTTCCTGAAATGATCTTCTACTGGTAATCCACTGGCAAAGTCTTTTTTGGTGCCGAAGCATTACGGGTTTTTTACAATTTTTCGTAAGACATTGACTAATGGGCCTCATAATAAAGACTTGACTAGTTACCATCCTCCCAGCAAATGTCACGGAGCGACTCAGTCGTGTTCCCGCATGTTGTCCGAAGTTGCTTTAAGAGAAGGGGGGTCTAACCCGATTAAACGGTCAGGACAAATAATTAAAAATTCTTCAGAGAAAATCGCTGTATAATGCTGTGACTTCAGTAATACATATATATTACATTGCGTTTATTTGTATTTCACATATTTTCTTTTTTTTGCAAAAACGTAGCCCCTCACTAGGATTTATATCTGTATCGTGGGTGCGTTTACAAACCTGAAAATTCACATACACAAATACCCAGACAGAAAAACATAATTGTAGATCCCACAAAGATTTGTCCCGTGCTGTATGCGAACCCGCGAATTTTAGACACAGTGGGCGGAGCGGCTTAAGCTCTTAACCACTGCGCTAAATCGTCCGTCTATGTATAAATATAATATATTTTGTACTTTATATGTATCTAGTATTTCATATAAGTATGGTTACTTTAATCTTGAAACATGTACGCCACCAACTGCCCTCTATTTTTGTTGTATTTCTTACGACTTGGTTGTCTGTAAGAAATTACTAATAGCATCATGACCGCCAATTATAGCTTATGCTATTTTACAATAACTACTTTGTAATGCATTTGGTTTACCTATTTTACCTATTACCTATCTATCTATCTACATCATCACGCCAGATCCCTTGCGGGGTAGGCAGAGAGTGTAGAGTTGCAACAGGTTATTTCCTTACATGCCTCTCTGACTTCCTCCACTCACATAGATCGTCTCTTACACGCTCGCCGGTTACGGAGACTCTTGACTTGTTCTATGTTATCTTAAGATGCATGAGGTGATTGATGTAATGAAAAAGAGACCTAGACTATCTTACCACGACCAAATAGACCGAGTCTTATGTATCCAAAACAGAGAAAAAAGATAAAAAATTAACAGTGGTGTCATAAAAAATAATTTACTTTTAAAATCTTAATTAGAACTCTTTACAACATCAAGAAGAATCAACTAAGGTAATACCGATTATGAACTCGTTGTAACTTACGTCCACTATCGTCCCGTTCATACCGTGCCGTCCGGCGTAACGTCTACTACCGTATCCTATTATATCAGAGTGAATAGGCTATTAATAAGTCAGCGAGCTACATCTTACGCCTCATTATCACTTTCCATCAGGTGAGATAACGGTCAATTGCTGACCAATCATCAATAAAAAACTGTTTTTAGGATGATTTCACTTAGCTATCGTAACGCGCCACGTTAAGTCATATCGAATAAGAGCCCTGTAAAGATATAAATAGATATTGTTTCTGACCCACCCCCAAGGCAATTGGGTTGGAAATGTCGTATACTTACATATAAATAGAATTCCGTATTCGTTTAAGATTGTTTGGATCTCAGATTCGTTGGGTTTTTAAGGAATGCAGCTGAAAGTTTCATGGGAAATCGTGCACTCATCTCTGGATCTGTATCTATTCGGATAACTTTGGAAGTGTGAAGACGAAAACTGGAAACGCTTCTATCGTTGTTAATCTGTATATCCAAAAGTGAAAACCTTGCATTATCTATCTCTCTCTCCTTGGCAATTACTATTCCCATCTGATGGTAGGGGTCTGCTTTTCTTATTTTCTTCTTCCACTTCGCTCTATCGGACGTGTCGTGTTTGATGGCATTGCAGATACACAGGTCCTTCTTGACTACTTCTGCCCATCTTGTTTTTAGCCGCTCTCTGGGTCTGGGCCCTGAAAGGTTTAGATTGGCAATAATATTACCCATCTAATCGGGAGGTCTTCTCTTTATGTGGCCATACTAACGGAGTCTAATTAATAAAAGAAGTAATTTAATAACTAGTGAAAGATAAAACTGCTTACTGCTGTTATCAAAATGTTTCTTACTAATGCATACGAGCTTAAGAATCATAAATGAAATAGAATAAATATGGCCAAAATTTCGTTATCGTGGTTTTCACTCTAAGGCTTATAATAACTTGCTTATAAAAACGTCAACATTAACACTCCACTTAAAACGCCATTATCACCAATGAATCCATAATTTCAATGTAAAATTGAAGATTTCGAACCTCGGAATGAAGACAAGAGTCTCCGTAACCGGCGAGCGTGTATGAGACGAACTATGAGAGTGGAAGAAGCCAGAGAGGTATGTAAGGAAAGAACAACAGGTTCTTTCCTTACATACCTCTCTGGCTGGAAGGAACCCACGCAAATAATATCTCCTCATAATCTTAGTGTGACCACCAAAAAACTTTATTCCTATCGATATCACCACGCCAGTTCCCTTGCGGGGTACGCTCGCCGATTACTAAGACTCTATCTATTTATGTTTGATCAAAATCTGTGAGTGTTACGACGCGTCTTCGGATATTCACATTTTTTTAGATTTTTATCTATTTGTTTAGCCGTCATGCAAAAACAAATGAATCGATTTTGATCCATCACGTAGTTAACTTAAATGGAGCCGCAATAAAGTCTACTAAACTTTAAATAAGTACTTTCTGCGTCACCATGGGCTATTTTAACAACCCTTCAAATCGATAGCACCGCTATACAAAGGGCCGAATGGCTATAATTGTCCGTAGCTGCCTCTCATTTACTCGCTTTGTACAAACACAATGGCGACTAATTGCTGACGTCTGACATTTACAATAATTAGTACGCATCTCGCTTTAGAAGCTAGATTTTGGGATAAACTATAGCTAGGAAAATAGTTCAACGATATGATGTTTTAATGTCAATCCTAAATTAAAGCAGAGAGCATAGATTCTTTCCTTACAAACCTCTCTCGTTTGTTTTAAAGCTTTTCTCCCTTGAAACACCAAGAAACTGTGTTAGTAAAGACTAAAAGAAATTAAAGCGATTCAAAAATAGTAATAGGTTTATTTTGGATGTGGACCATGTAGATCTGAGGTTGTTTTATGAAAATATTGCCCTACATAGAAATTATTTATGTATCTTGGATGCATTTACAAATACTTATTGTATTTACACACCGTCATGCCTATATTCCTCAAGCGGGGGTGGCAGAGGTGTACTGAGTACACCCACGTTTTGCCGACGATGTTAGGTCCCATGTAATAAGGGGCGAACCTATTGCCATATACCGGGCACAATTCCAGACTCGGGACTCGTACTGGGACGTTTTCGTTAGAAAAACTACATTTGTCCGACCTAGGATTTGATCCCAGGACCTCGTAATCACAAAGAGATGCGCTTTGCTACTAGACCAACGAGGCAGTCACGACAACGAATTACTTATTGTATTTGTAATTGCAACTTGCACGATTTCTCCGGTGTTGGGATCAAACCTGCGACTTCGATCCAGTTAACAAAGCGGCATAGACTCAAACATACTACTAGACTAAACTGTAAACAAACTAACCTATTGAATATTTCGCCACATAGCCGACGCAGCGCGACGGGAGCGCGACGGGAGCGCGACGGTGGCGGGATCTGGAGAGTTATACTGTACTGAAACGTACGGCAGACGCTATACACCGCAGCCACGCTCGATGCGACGGCAAATGTCGTGTTCCGCCGCCGTCGCGCCTGACGCAATCACAAACGAAGCACGGGGGAGTGAGACGCCAATACGCGTGCGAGCGGGACGCTAGTGTTCGGCGTGGGACCAGCCGGCGCGACGTCGCTACCGCAGTGTGACGGGTGCGCCGCGCTACCGACCGCTGGCCGAGCGTAGCCGAGAGCTTCCGTCGCGCTCCGTCGGCTGTTTGACGAAACCTTTACTAATACATAAAATTGAAGTGTCTGTTTCTAAAGTCAAAATAACAGCTTCTCTATTAATGTTCACATGAATGTATATACGGTACTTACTCGTATAACAAAAATTAATTTTAAAAATTTTTGTTCGTCTGTCTGTTTGTTCCGGCTAATCTCCGAAACGGCGGGATCGATTTTGACGGGACTTTCATTGGCAGATAGCTGATGTAATAAAGAGTAACTTAGGCTATTTTTTGTTAAACTCCTCGAGGGCGAAGTAGCTTCCTTAAAATTGCTTAAGCAAAATTATCAACACCATCAGCCGAAACACGTCAAAGGCCAGCCCAAATATCGCCACAACGACTGGCTTTGTGCTGTAGGTATCCAACTTTTATCTGCGACCTTTACCAGGTCATCAGTATATCCTGCGGGCGCCCTGCCCACGTCTTATCTATACTAAAATTATTCGAACATAAATTTCATAATCATCTATCTATCTATCTATAACCTCACGCCAGATCCCTTGCGGGGTAGGCAGAGAGTACAGAGTTCCAACAGGTTCTTTCCTTACATACCTCTCTGGCTTCTCATAATCATGCACGAGCAAAGCACGCGTTAGTAAAGCGCTCGAATAAAATAAATGGCTACAGTATATTTTTGAAATTGTTGTGTAGCGCCTCATGACTTTGCGCCGTAAAAGCGTCCATGCGAACAATAGGTATTATTATTGCCTTAACAAAATTAAAAAAGTAGTTGAAAGAGAAGAAAAAAAACCATGAATTAACAAATAAATTAACTCGTATTCAGTGGATCCACGGACAACACAAGATATGCAAATACCATTAAAAAAAAAGGCAAAAAGAGAGAGCAAATTTTGCCAGCTTAAGTTGACTGGTGCTAACTACTAAATCAATCGACATAAATTATCGACGTAAAAATATTAATTTAAAAAGAAAAAAGTAATAAATGATAACATAGTTCCACACTAGGAATCACTACTGTGTCGTGGCGAGTCTACAAACACGGAATCCATACGCACAATCAAACTGAGACAAAAAACATTGGTTTTATTAATTTAAATTTAAATTTACTCAGTGCGCATTTAAACAAAAAATAATGTAGTAGAAAAGTTTTATTTAAAAATAAATAAAGATACCTAACTACTTAGAGTGTGTGTTACCAGTGATGATATATGGATCAGAGACGTGGTCTCTTACTATAGGTCTCATAAAAAAGCTCAGAGTTGCTCAGCGAGCTATGGAGAGAGCTATGCTCGGCGTTTCTCTACGCGATCGAATCAGGAATGAGGAGATTCGTAGAAGAACCAAGGTCACCGACATAGCCGTTAAGATTAGCAAGCTGAAGTGGCAATGGGCGGGCCACATAGCGCGTAGATCGGACGGGCTTGGGGCAGAAAGATTCTAGAGTGGAGACCACGTATTGGCAAGCGCAGCGTGGGACGACCGCCTGCCAGATGGACCGACGATCTTGTGAAAATCGCAGGAAGTCGTTGGATGCAGGTGGCATCGGACCGGTTACGCTGGAAAGCGATTGGGGAGGCCTATGTTCAGCAGTGGACAAGTATAGGCTGAGATGATGATGATGACCTAACTACTTAAGGTTTTTAAGTAATACAAATTCTAAATAAAATATTATAGGTATCTTTTCAAGTTAGTCTTAATATTAAAATGTGAATAAAATAAGATTTAGTTGTATATTAGTTGAATGATACTATTTTAAATTAATTTTTATTGTTGACAAAGAAATACATTGTGGTACATGAGTATTTCAATAGTGTGAACTCCTGACAACAGACACCGTCAATTTGTCAAATATGTGAGCACGACTGTACATTAATGTAAATTTGATGTAACATACACTTAAGACGTAAGAATATTCAAAGAAACGATCCTACAGGATCGTTTCTTTGAATTTCAATGCCGTCAATGCGAATATATCTACATCTTCAAAGTTGATATTGTAAATATCGACCATCCGTCGCAGTAGAGACCGCCTACCGGCATTGGTTCTACATGCTTGTTATAAAAGGCGTCGTTTTTTAACAACTCGTTGATACACTGTTCTTGGAACAATAAAGCAGAGCTTATTAGATAAGGTATTGCAGTCAAAGGCGCCATTACATAAACCGTAAAGTGTCATTGTATGTTCTTACATAACGAGTCTAGACGAGTCTAGACGAGTCCTCTTGGACTCGTCTAGACTCGTGTGTGGGTAATTTGTAGTTTTTCAATAATTGACTGTAACTCGAATGGTTGCTGTGTTTTTTATAATGTAAAGAGTATAAAAATATTCGTTGAACCTTTTCTATTTTAACCTTGTACGTCTAGTATAGTTCGTTCCGTACACGCTTGTTAGTTACAGAGACTCTTGACTTGCCCTTCAAAAAAGACACGGTCTGTTTAGTCATGGTTAAATAGTCTAGGTCTTCCCAGGTACCTACAGCCTTCCACTATACTATCATAAATTTCAGAACAATAAAAAAAATGATAGCAATGTATAGTAAACTTTAATGAGATTTTAGTTCTAGTTCTTGGTTCTAGTTAAGATGTAACTCGAACCAAGCACTAAGTGGATAACGGTCGTTTAGCCGAAACCATTATTATTTGTTCGTGAAATTCAAGATTTCAACTGGCAGACAGAACATTTAAATTATTTTGTATAGGTCTCCGCGACGACCTTCTAAATTGCTTTGAAATTTGACTTGTGATTTGGACAAAGTAAAAGTAATAAAAATATATTTAGTAATGTTATAAGATGTTAAAAAGATTCTAGAGTGAAAACCACGTGTTGGCAAGCGCAGTGTGGGACGACCGACTACCAGATGGATCGACGCTCTTGTGAAGATCACAGGAAGCCGTTGGATGCAGGTGGCATCGGACCGGTTATGCTGGAGAGCGATTTGGGAGGCCTACGTTTAGCAGTGGACGGGTATATTCCACCAAGCGAGGGTAGCAAAGGTGTTCTGTGTAAACTCACATTTCACTAACTATGTTAGGTCCCAATGTATTAGGGGGTAAGCCCAATGCTGTCCTACCGGTTCTAATATCAAACTCCCGACTGCTACTGATATTTGCAATAGAAAAGCCTACTACTTTTTCCAGACCACAAAGGCACTGAAGATGGTTTTATTTCAGGTTATACATATTATTGTGTTTACAAATACTTGAAACAGTGACCAACACGTGTACGTTTAATAAAAAATACTTATAATATAAGTATCCCCGTGATACCTTATTGCACTGAGCTTAAGAACGATTTGACCAAATTACGCATACGACATATCGCACACCGGGTGCAATAACGTCATAACTGCTAAAATTGGCAAAATGATATTTTGATCACAAATGATGTCAAACATGTGTCTGCATCCGGTGCCACAATATCAAAAATATAACTCTTAAAATGACCTACTCAGGGCGTAAATGTCGTTGTGGTTTTGGCGGATTTTTGTCAACGCTAGTTCGAGAACGTTCTAATTGGTCAGTTGCTTGCGGCTTCCCGCAGGATGTGTTTGTGTGTAGGAGTAACAACGTCATAAGGGTAATTATGACAAATATTTCATACAACTTTGGGGCAATAATGACACAATTGAACAGTTCTGCCTTTGTGGTTCTATTTTCAATTACAAGCAGTAAGTGTTACTGTCATTTATTACAAATATGTCAATATTGTCCCAGAAATATACTAAAGATATCTATAAACAGTTGTAATTATTTATTTTTAATGAACTCTAGATTTAATTTTATTTCACTGTAATTATAAATTATGGATGTATATACAGTACTTCAAAAATGTTATACGATTTATTCTTATTTACATACTTTTCTGGCTTCCTCCACTCTCATAGTTCGTCTCTTACACGCTCGCCGGTTAGGGAGACTCTTGACTTGCCCTTCAGATAAGATACGATCTATTCGGTCATGGCAAGATAGTCTAGGTCTTTCCAGTTACCTACATCCTTCCACTTTCGCATAATGCGATATGTGTTTTTTCACTCTTTCTTCTAACATTCTTTCTATATGCTCAACCAATAGAGGAGGAATGGAATACCTTTTCTTATCTTTACACCGATACTATCTTTTATACCTACTGGCTTTCTTACTACGCTATTGCCAATACGGTCGGTCAGCTTCACTCCGCACATCTTCCGCAGAGCTCGCATTTCCACCGCGTTTATCCTACTTTCATTCTCCTTCTTACATACCCAGCTCTCACTACCATATAACAGCGTTGGGACCAGAACTCCGTTATGTATGGCCAGCTGCGCCTTTTGGCTTAAGTGCCGGCTCCCAAATAGCTTTCCCATTGCACCATTTACTCTGTTCCCTGCACTCACTCTTCTCTGTAGGTTAGCGGTGTATTTCCCATCCTTACTGAAGGCGCATCCAAGATATACAAACTTATTCACTTGCTCCAGCACATCGTTACCAACCACAATCCTTGCATTCGTTCTGGTTTCTTTCCGTTCAAAAACCATAATCTTGGTTTTCTTTACATTCAAATTTAAGCCATTGTTCATGCAGTCGTCTTTCATAACTGTGACTAGTGTTTGCACATCAGTGACTGTTGGCGTTATTAAAACCTCGTCATCTGCATCACACCTTCATTCATCGCCTTCAGTCTTTGAAGACTTTTATCCAGATATATTATAAACAGTCTAGCGGAAAACACACAACCCTGCTTGACGTCGATTTCAACGTCAAACCAAGGTGACCTGTTACCACATAAGTGGACTGAACGGCTCACAACAGAGTGCCATCTATACCATAGTCTGACAAAATGTCCAAAGTTTCTTTCGCACAACTCTGTCAAACGCCTTCTCCAGATCCACAAAACCGCAGAGAACCTTCCGGCCCACTGCCAGATGCTTCTCTACGATGTTGCAGAGGGAGAAAACTTGATCCGAACATCCTCTTCCGGACCTAAAACCTCCTTGTGCCTCGCACAACATTCCATCGGACTTCTCGCACATTCTCCGTTTAATAATTTTACCGTACACCTTGGCTGCCAAGCTGATCAAACTGATGGCTCTGTAATTGGCGCAGTCGTATTGTGAACCCCTGCCTTTATACAAGGGTACTATGACTGCGCGGCGCCAATCTGTAGGGACTCTACCGATCCTCCAGCAAAGGTTTGCAAGAACCTGGAAGGCGTCTCGGACACACGTTCTAACATATTTGATAATCTCGGCAGATATCATGTCTATTCCCGCAGCTTTACTATTTTTCATACTTCCTATCACCCATTCAACTTCTTCCGTAGTGATGTCCTCTGTTCATTCTGGTGCCGCAAACTCACCTCTGGGCTCGTCTGTGGCACCAGTATCCGGGGAATCTTGATACATTTCTCCAAAATATTCATTCCACCGGCTTAGCATAGCTTTTATGGCTGCAAGAATGTTACCATCTTTAGATTTTATCCTTGCCAGTCTGGAGCCTAACGAATCATCTCGAGCCTTTCTCACCTTGCTCCAAAATAGTTTAGTGTTGTTCTCGAAGTTCATCGCCAGCCTCTCCTCCTCAATCATACTGGCTCTTTCACGCTTTTCCTTCAGTAAAGTTTTGGTGGCATTTTTGCATTGCCGGTATATTTCTTTCTTCATCTCTGTCATACTGGCAATCAGGTTCAAAGAAAAAACATAGTCCTGCCACGCTTTCTTTTTACTTTCTACGGAGCTTTGCAACTCCGCATCCCACCATGCATCACCTTATGCTGTACTATGCTTCTTTGAGCAACCACATACTTATTTCGCGGATTCTACCAAACTCTCTTTCAGGCTATTCCAGCATTCATCTACATTTGAGTCCGAACAACCTGGAGTCAAAAGCTTGTCCCGGACTCTGTCTTCATACATTCTACTCACGCTCTCATCTTGTAACAAACCAGGACATAGCGGGAAAATACGACCCGACCAAGAAACGATATAAATATTGAGGTAATATCTTTAATGCCTGCTTATACGTCTAATATACCGATAAGTGATCTGTTAGAATTGGTTCAAAAAAAATTTGTGCCGCGCTATCATGAACATTTTTATAAGCAGATTTAGTTTCCTTATTCTGATTTTTTGTTATGAGAACTGTGACTATTAAATGTAAAAATAATTAGGTACTAAGTACTCGTACAACAACAAAGACATTAAGAATGCTAGAATTGTTATAAACTAGTGCAGCTAGTTTATCCTACAAATTTTATATCTAACGTATTAGTTTCTCATAAAAGTCTGATTCCGGGTACTTAAATATAAGAAAATATTCATAATTTTGATAGATTTTTATATGCCATTTATTTTAATAATAATGTTGATTATTGTTACCCACTGAAAAAAGTAAGTGAAGGGCTATTTTATAAATTAAGAGTTGGATTTTTCGTTTAGTTCAGCCTTTATGACGTTATTGCACAGCAAAGTTCTACTTTTAATTTAGCTTCCTGCGCAACAACGTCAGAAATGTAGGTATCGTGATTAAAAACAATAAAAATATGAGACTTACTCAACGTTATTATTTCTGAAACAACCTTAATTTTAAAATATAGAATATAATCAATGTTTTGATCATCGATTTATAATAGGACAATAAATACATTTCACTTTAATAAAACGACAACTTTTAAATCGATCTCCTGAAAAAAACATCATTTATTACTTATGACGTTGTTGCACCTGGTGTGCGATATGGACATTCTTGACCAATATCAGAAGGTCCGTGATATTTTTTCTAGTTTTGAACAATGCGGTGACACACATTAACTGGCTCTTAGGCGTATCTCAGAACTGGAAATTCAATTTGGAGATGTCCATAAGGCTATTTCAGATTTAGAATCCCTTCAAATTAGCAAGCAGGCTACTACTACCCAAAACCTGTATGATGAGTTAGTCGGTAAAGGGTTCAGTTCTGTGTATGACATGCCAGCCATTATAGATCTGACTGGTGATGATAACATAAACAAATGTCCTTCTATCAGAGGTAAATATAAGATAAAAAGTTATTTAAAAATTAAAAGCATTATTAAGAGAACTAAAAAGGTACTAATAAGACAAAATTACTTTAAAACTAATATTTGTTTAAGTACAAGAATCTAACTTTGGAAACGCTCTTTACGTTTCCAAAGTTAGATTGTTGTTTGATTCTTGTACTTTCTTGTATAAGAATTAGAACGTAACAAATCTATGTACAATTTACCAGTAGTTTTCCCGTTAAAACGAAAAATATCAAAACCAAGTTCACCTTCTGTGATTGGGCCACCACTGGAATTCGTAGGAGTAGGGAGAAGCTATTTGAATTATATAACTTATAGTATTTTTTATGTAAGGTGGGTACTATGACAGTTGTAAGTGTCAAAGAGAATTATACTTTATTCAATGGCAATAAGAGGCACCCGTTTCTATACTTATGGTTGTATGCCTTAAAACCATTGAATTAAATATTAATTTCGTTTGGCAATTAGAACTGGCACTACCCATCCTATGTGTAAAATACTACTATATAATCCCAAACTAATAGTGAAAGTTTTGCAAGGTATGTTACACATTATTCCAAAACGGTTTAAAGACTCTGTAAAGTAGCAAACGCGCTACATATAAGTAAAAAATTAAATCTGGGTATGGTAAAATTAAGACCGCCTAAAAAATTGTTATTAGTGAAACTGGCAGGTCTAAACAACGCAGTGCAGACTTTACTCTAGAGACTGCGCGCGGGCTCATTCAGGCAGATAGAGACGTAGCTTATGAATTGGAAAATGTTTTTACTAATATGCCGGTGGCTACTAAAAATCCTTTAAATTGCGTTTCATTCCTCTCAATTTCTTTTGTTAAAAGCAACGTCACTGTTTTTCTAGTGTTATTCCACTGTTTTTCCAGTGGACTCTAAGTTACAATGGGTCTTCATATTAAGGTTTTAGGTAAAAGGCTTAGCTCCCTTGCCTATGCCGTAGGGAAGATTAACTGATGTGGATACCGCGAGAAAAGTCTATTTCAGCTACTTTCAAAGTGTTATGTCTTACGGTATATTATTGTTGGGTAGAGCAGCTGACATTGAGTCTGTTTTTATTTTGCAAACAAGGGCTATTAGGGCCATCTTTAACTTGTAGTCGCGACTCTTTAAGAGAACTGTTTAAAGGAGCTAATATTAAGACGGTCCCCTGTCAATATATTTATGAAAACATAATGTTTACAAAAAGCAGCAGAAAAAGCAGTGATAGCCTAGTGGTTAGACCGTTGGACTGCAAAGTCAGAGGACGGTTCAAACCCAGGCGCACCTCTGCCTTTTTTAAAGCATGTGCGTATTAATTAATTAACTATCACTTGCTTTAACGGTAAAGGAAATCATTGTTAGGAAAACTGCATGCCTAAGAGTTTCTCGAAGGTGTGTGAAGTTCGCCAACCCGCACTGGGCCAGCGTGGTGGACTATGGCCTAAACCCTCTCAGTTTGAGAGGAGGCCCGTGCCCAACGGTGGGACAGTTTCTTAACAGGGCTATTATTATTATTAATGTTTACAAGAAAATTTTAGATCTCTTTAATTAGCTAGGTGATAGGCATTGTTATAACACGAGAAATAGAAATAAATTAGACCCACCGCAATTTCGCCTGTCAAAAATTCACACGTCTTTCGTGGGACACTGTGTTAGATTTTATAATAAAATTCCAATTGGCGTCATTAAACTTAGTGAAAATAAGTTCAAATCTTCTGTTAAATGTACACTTTGTAAGCATGCTTATTATTCGATATAAGATTATTTAAACGACAAAAATGCTTGGATAGAGACTAAGGCAGCTCAACTTAAATAGTTCATTCCCTAACTTCCATCTATTAATTCAGCATATTGAAATTTTTTTATTTTATTATTATTTTCCTTTTTTTGTAAATGAGGGTACCATGTAGCCATTCTCATGAACACTTTAATTTGCTCAATTTAACCTAGACCCACCTGATGACCTACCTACATTGTTTTCCCATACCCCACAACAAAATCTAGATGAAAAAATTGTAATTTTTTTATTTTAAAAGAGTAACCGCAGAGTTTCTTGCACTTCTTCTCCACAGGAATGACATTCCATAGTGGTGGTAGAGTCTTTGTTACTTTTCTGACGATTCATAAATACTGTAATGGTTAACATGAATAAAAAAGATTCTGATTCTGATTCACTCACTTGCAAACTATTGTTCTCAAACCTCGAACGTCCATACATTTTTTCCACTTGGCTCCAAAATGATTTGTTGTGGCGTAATCAGCAAAAATACTAGTTTGATATTTAGAAAGCACTCTTTAGATATGTTAGGATAAGATAATGTGTTTTAAAAGACCCTAATACCAATATATTACCACAAGCATACAATAATAGCGCGCCCGGAACTGCCTGCTGGCCAACTCGCCTCTCTGACTCCTAGAGAATTGACTTATTTATCTGTTTCAAGAGCGAATTTAAGGAAGCAACTTTACATGTGGTGTGCTATAATATGAAATAATTTCATATGTAATAATTAATAATTTAAAAAATAAATAAATATTATGTACGCAAGTTAATGTTTTATAAAATAATGGACGGATTAATGTAATGGCTTAGTATTTAGATAAGTTGACTACACTATCGTATTAGAAAACAACCTGTAATCATAGTTGTATTTCTTCTTCAAATGCCTCTCCATTACTGGAGGTTGGCCTTCAGCTCTACGTATGTGCTTCTTTCTTGAGCCATATGGAACAACTGCTCAACGCTGGCAATTCCAGTCCACTCCCTAATGTTTCGCCCTCAAGCGTTCCATCTCCTTAATCATATTTGGAAGTTTCCCATATTGCTTGAAGCTCCTCGCATTCCATGTTCCTATTCTAAGAGTGTTCTAGTTGTATTTAGTGAACAATCTCGTTCAAAGTATGTTTAATGAATTCCCTCAATAGTCACTTACATTGCGCATTGTAAGGTATACTGTTTAGTAAGCATGTTATGGATACGAGTGTGCATACTAAGTAAAAGCCACTAATGAACTGTACCCACTTATAACATACTACTCTTCAGAGTGGACATAAGCCTATTTGATCCCCACACATAGAATTCAAAACCAGTACCTACCTTGTAATCGTTACTTGCCTTTTACTCTCTTAGACCAACGAGGCAAAGAGTGTGATAATATAATTATAATGTATTTGAAATATTCTCCTCAGGAGGGCAATGAGCCTCAGGTATTTAGTAGCACAATTTATTCCGAACTGATATCAGTCACTCACAATTCACAGTCCCCGCTTCCATAGATTGCATTCCGACCATAAAGATCACCACACTACTGTACTCACGTGTGTTATCAACAAGTAAAACGTGCTTCAGATCTCAGCTTTACTGATGTCGATAAGCTCTGAAAGTACTGAACCAATTCTAAACATTTTAATTCAAAAGACCTTTTTAAAAATAAGCAAAAAGACGACAAAGATATCCTACTTAGATGAGGAGTTCCTATGGCTTCCTTCCGGCTCCATCATCAGACCATGGATACTATTCGAGTCTAATGTACTCGTCAACACAAATCTAACGACCCCAAACACGGCGGCATTAAATTAAGTAGTCGGGTGGTTCTATTGGCCACCTTTCGGCTTCATCATCAGACCCTGAACACAATCTGGTTGTATAGTACGTGTCAATACCAATCTAACAAGCCTAAACACAAGGGGGTTACGTTGTATAGTTCACATTTTCTTATAGCCACCTTCCAACTCCATCATCAGACCAGCTTCATGATATCATATTATTGCACTGACACTTTACATGCTAAAATGCTAAAATTCAGCTCAATCAGATACATACAAGTGCTTGAAAAATGGGTTTGAACCGGAAAGACAGACAGACAAACAAACAGACAGACAGGCATACGAACATGCAAGTTAAATAAAAGCTTGTAATAATTAATTCACTAGTAGAAAGCTACATTATGCAGAAGTAGCAAAAACCTGGTAGATGGCGCTGTTGTCGACTCGGTACGAAGCCCCGGAAAACTGCTTGTGATTCATTAAAAAAATAATTAAATAAATGAACCTTCTAGAAATACCCTTAACAGCACTAGCCTAAACCGTCATCAATTATTTTCTTGCATATCCAAAGTCAAAACCAAACTACATCCAGCTACATATAATCTCTCATTGCCAAATGCCAGCGTTTCAAAAGCAATCCCGACCCAACATAATACACTCCCCGCAGACAACACGGGATCCAGTTAATAGTTAAATGCGGATCAGTCTAAACAAACCAAGTTATTAGACAGCCATCACACCCGCGTCACGGCGCCGCCATCGATCGCCGTATTGCCGATACCGGCTTGGGGATTGCGTGCATTAGCAGGTACCTGGGGAACTGTGTTTGCACACATGCGACCTGTAGGAATCAACTTAAAATAGTCAATATTCCTCTATGACCTAATTATTAAGTATCAACACATGCCCTTCACACAACACTTTTCTTTTTCCCTCTTGTCTGGTGAAGCTGTAAAGGCCCGGCGGCGAACAGCGTAGATCATTCACACACACAATTCTTGATAACTCATTAGATAGAAAAACAAGTTGGGGCGCAGGGGTAATTAAATTTTTAAAACAATAATAACAGTAGAGTGTCTAATAGCGCAAAAAGAACTCACTTTTAACCTAACATTTCACAATCAAAGACGTACTACTGGCGGACAATAGGTACATATTTTAGTCTGCCTCGTTGATCGAGTGACTTAGGCAGGCTCAGTTCCTAGAAGGATTTGAACCCCAAGTCAGACAAAGTATGCCTTTTTATTAAAAAAAAATCTCAGTGGCAGTCCGAAGGCTGGAACTATGCCCGACATATTGGCAATGGGCTCGAACCTCATTACATTTTGAGTGTACACAGTACACCTCTGCTGCCCCCTCTTGGTTAATACACCTTGCGTGACCCTTCTAAAATTATGCAGAGTATCAATCAGACGGTGAATTAGTTATTTGTATGGTGTAGATATTTATTAAGTAACATGTAAGTAGTCCCCGTAACCGGCGAGCATGGAGGCAGCCAAAGAGGTCTGTAAGGAAAAAACCTGTTGGAACTCTCTACTCTGCCTGCCCCGCAAGGGATTTGGCTTAATGATGCAGATAGAGAAATGTAAGTATATTCCTACAACTATTTACTTTCTTCTTTTTCCTCTTCAGGCACGTTTCGGTATGCACCCGTGTGAAATGGGTCAAAGACCGACACCTCCTGTCCGATTACCATAAAAACAAGGGTCACATTTGTCCATTTTCATTCCAAAAGGGTGTGTTTATTTCCCTAATGTCATTTGTTGACTCAAAGCTGAAAATTGGTCAAATCAGTTGAGGTAACGTGAACAATAAAGAGGAGATTTAATTATTATGTATTTCTTTACGTATTACATGGATCGCTAACGACGGATATGTGTATATTCTTTTTTTTTAAATAGCCTATTCCGTATTCCTGGGTAAAGGCCTCCCCTTCTTTGTCTCCATACAAGTAGCTCTTGGGCTTGGGCCTGTTCATGTCTCTCCCGCAAGTGTCCAAGTCATCACGCCATCTTCGTCTCGGTCGACCACAACGTCTATGAACGTCTTCAGGAGTACATACCATGAAGATTCTTGCCCCCTTAGCAGGTTCATACGCACGACATAGACATTCTTAATAGAGATTTTTCATTTTATAATAAACCCATTACATGACGACTTAAAAACGACATATTCAGACAGCTAGGACTTTGGGTTCGATCCCCTCACGGAACAATTCTTTGTGTGCTCACATATGTTTGCATTGAAACAATTGTTTCAGTCTGAGTATTTGTGTATTTGAATTTCATGTTTGTTAACGCATTCTCGACAAAGGAATAATCAGTGACGTGGGGTTAGGTTTAAAAAAAAATTACGTCCACGTAACAATTATGTCCCCAAAGAGTTTACATTACATCAACATAATCCCAAAATTAACAAAATCGATAGCAATAAGGGCTAAGATCCTCAACTGTAATAAGACAGTGTCTCATCCATGTCAAAGGTCAAATATCAAACTTATTTATCATTAAACCTCGAGAGATTTATTTGCAAAAAAAACTATATTCAAAGTTACCAACTTCATCAAAGTTGAGCACAAAAGAGTATTTGCTCACCAACTACAGTTGGCAACTCGAAGTTGGCTTTATTGGAACGACTTAAGAGTCATCCCGACCGCAGCCCCGCGACGCTGGTGGACTTTATTATTTTACTTAATTAAGCTATATTGTCAGCTTTTTAACCATTGACAAAAAAGAGTGGTCTGTTGTGAATTCTAAATGAGCAGCACAATCTTATACTTAAGTATAATCTTAAATGTCACCGTGAACTTGACGTAAAATAGCAGTTAGCAAGGCATGGCATATAATGATTGCAGAAATTAACAGTCAGATACACGACATCAGGTGATAATCTAAGGACAATAAAACGTAAATACTGTCACAGGCGTGACTTTACCTAAGCGGTAGTAGCAGAGACATACTGTGTACACCATTTATCACCGACGATGTTAGGGGGCGAATTTATTGTAATTATTCAGTGCAGGATTCCAGATTTCGGAATCATTTCGATAGATAACCCCCAACAACACTCTTGTCCCGCAAGGAATCTGGCGTGATGATATAGAGAGATAGAACACTTTTGTCTGACCTAGAATTTGAGTCAATTACTAGACCAACGAAGCACTTCAGGCAGGAGGAAATTTTATGAATTCGTTGCAAAAAACATAAGAATTATTGATAGCGAAAGTAGGCAAATAATTAACAATCTTTTTGAATAGACACCACATACATATTGCTTAATATATTTATACGATTAGCATCGATAAGACAGAAGAAGCCGGACCAAATTGGGTACCTATGTGGCAAGATGCAAGAAAATTCAACAAATCCATAAAACATTTGAAAACAATGCGAACGAACATATCTATATCTAGGAAATTATAAATCCGCTTGTGTAATATAAACATAGATTGGATGCAAGACCAATTACTAGGTAACTAAGTCGTCTTCACGAGAAATCTTCAGGAAACTCAGTAAATAATATTGGCTGACGTAATCTGAGAGCGACTGGGCGAACAATCACAGCTGCAGTTATGGAAGCAGCGCTCAACTCCGCCGTGCGGCCGCCGACCAATTGAAAAGGTGCCGTTCACTCTAATTATATTGAAAGTTCGCTGGTACATTCACCAGATGAACTGCAGAAGACTAGGTAAACACTTAGAGCTTTCATAAATCATACTGCCCATTGCTGGTAAAGGTTTTGGCAGCAGTCTATTCTGTCTCATTGCTCGGTAAAGGCCCTCACAAGTCGAGATGAGAGAGAATAAGTCATGCTTCACTATGGTGAAGCATGACTTATATATGAACACAATGCAGTTTAGTGGAGGCAGGTTTGTGGCCACCTGCTGTTGGAACTTATCATACCGCTCATGAAGCTTGCATTTTGACTTAACGACCCATGGATCACCAACTTAACCTTTCAAAGCATAAGCTCGACTTTGAATAATAATAATAATAAAATAATTTATTTTCTCATGTGCATCATTAGTACAGTACGAGCTTAATCTAATAGAATAATAGGACATGTGAGAGACTGGTGCCCGAGATAGGTATAGGAATACCTGTGTTACGGGTCACCAGGCCCCCGAAACTTAAAGTTACATTTAACATTAGATCAAGTATGAACTAGGTGTGTGATGAAAATATTAAACAACAAATCAAACAAGGTTACTATAAAAGAGGAATATGTTACAAAAGGTCCACCATCTGAAACTGATCAACTGCAATGCTGTTTAAACCATGTTAGCGCCGTGGTTCTGAAGCGCTACGGGTGCCTAAGGCCCTAGTGTCATGGATTTGGGAATAGGTCAATCTATATTGCACAGTACGGGTTTCAATGTCTAAGATCTAAATTTTAAAAACGGTGACCAAAAACTTGACACTTTACCTCTAATAACTAATTTCCACTCGCCGATACTTACAAAACTGTTTATGTATTTTAATACAGGCCTATGTTGGGTTCAGTTTTTAAAGTGAACCCAACATTGGCACATAGGCCTGTTTTGTAAAGTTTAAACGATCTTGGTCGTCGAAACTTGTAATTCGAGGCGGTCAACACATTTTACATGTATATATTCCGAAAGTTATTTTGGCAAGATGAGAATGCTGAGATGGATGTGTGGAGTGACACAAATGGATAAGGTTAAAATTTATATGTTAGAGAAAACGATAAGGTAGTACCTGTAGCAAAAACAAATAAAGATTAGCATGGTTTGGGAATAATATGATGAGGAGTATGGAAAAAAGAGTGATAAATATGATTTCGGAGGGCTAGAGAGCTAGAGAAGGACCGAATAAGGGTTATATAGGGAACTATGTCGATTTGAGCACTTCTGAATAAGCCGAATAACTGTCTATTACCAACTAACTGTTAGATTTCTTTTCAATCGATAACTTGATTGGTCTGTTGTTTTTTTTTGTAACAGATATCCTGGTCGGTCAATTATGTTAGAATCGAATGGCATTCAACAGTATACTTTTCAATTTAAGACATATGCTCTTTTGAAAACTCTCTTCTCAAGTATTTTTGTGATAACCACGCATTTTAAACTTCTGGGTTTCAATTGTGACAGTGACGAGACACTCCCCCACCCGTTAGGTCCCCGTGGTGCCGCGACAGAATACTGAGCAGTTTTGCAGTCCCCGCAATTGTTATGGTTGTTTTATTTCCAAGAGATTTTTTCTACAGAACTGTAGGTTTCTGTTAGTAACAAAATCAGGACTAAGACGATTCAAGATGTCTAGTAAATAGCACAATATAATGTGGAAAATGGCATAGTTTCCAAGTTTGGACTTATTACTTTTTTTATTTAATAAGTAAATTCATCACAACTCCATACACCGGAGTGATACTCGGAATTTTCAAGTATAAAAACTACAAATCGGCCGACCTAGGATTCAAACCAATAACCTTGTGTCCGCCATGCATAAGGTTCGCTCCTTAACCAAACTAATAGACTAAAAATGTATGATACAAAACATTATGGCCACAATTATCTACGCACGACGTTTGTCGTTATTATAGCTGTTCTTATTTGTTTTTAATTTAATAATTATTGTACACATATTAACAAATAACAATTTAAAAAGTAAAGTTTATGTACAAAAGCGAGCTTAACTCAATAATGAGTTTTCTTCCAGCAAACCTTAGAGCGATAGAGAGATGAAAACCGAGTAGAGGATAGCTACAAGTGTACCTACAGGAGAAATAAATTTAATGGTTTTGAACGGGTAGATACCAGAACAAATGCAAGGATTGTGGTTGGTAACGATATGCTGGAGCAAGTGAATGAGTTCGTAAATCTTGGATTCGCATTCAGTAAGGATGGGAAGAAGAGTGAGTGCAGGGAACAGAGTGAATGGCGCGATGGGAAAGTTACTTGGGAGCCGGCACTTAAGACAAAAGGCGCAGCTGGCCATACATAATGGAGTACTTGTCCCAACGCTGTTATATGGCAGCGAGTGCTGGGTATGTATGAAGGAGTATGAAAGTAGGATAAATGCGGTGGAAATGCGAGCTCTGTGGAAGATGTGCGGAGTGAAGCTGACTGACGGTATTCGCAACAGCGTAGTAAGAAAGCGAATAGGTATAAAAGATAGTATCGGTGTAAAGATGAGAAAGGGTATGCTCCCTTGGTTCGGGCATATAGAAAGAATGTCCGAAGAAAGAATGACAAAACTGATATACAATGCGAAAGTGGAAGGATGTAGGTGCCAGGGAAGACCTAGACTATCTTACCATGACCAAATAGACCGGCTCTTATCTGAAGGACAAGTCATGAGTCTCCGTAACCGGAGAGCGTGTATGAGACGAACTATGAAAGTAGAGGAAGCCAGAGAGGTATGTAAGGAAAGAACCTGTTGGAACTCTGTACTCTCTGCCTACCCCGTAAGGGATCTGGCGTGATGATATAGATAGATAGATGTCCTAAACTGACCTATACAAGGTGTAACATAATAAACGCAAGACCTCAGACACCCCGATTAGAGAATTGCTATGTAGCAATTCTCGAAGACTCAAAACAAAAAACAAATTACCAAATTTAAAGGTTTTTACCCTTTTTTTAAGCACTTTTATACCCCAATTAACAACAAAACTTGTACGTGTATGTGTGCGTTTTCATAAATACGTTTTAGGAATGCATTTGAAATCCCCATATTGCTTTGAATCAATAATAAATTGGAACCTGTTGGAACTCTGTACTCTCTGCCTACCCCGCAAGGGATCTGGCGTGAGGTTATAGATAGATAGATAGATAGATAAATTTAGTTTGTTATAGCGCACTTCAGTGCGCTATAAAATTAAAAGCATTTTTCGGAAATTTAAAAAAAATGTAAGATACATTAATAATTGTTGGAATTAATTCAGTTACCGATGTAGAACAAACTACTTTCAGGTCTTGCGTTTATTATGTTACAGCTTGTATATATTATACAAAATATTACATTAACACAAAAATCTAACAATATAATACTAAAAATATATTCATACATACATAAATATAACTAAATATATAGAAATACATATATGATAAATCAATTTCCGATAAATATAATTCATGATGACAGGAAATGTTCTTTAATTCTCTTCTTAAAGGTGTCCAGTGTGATGCTATTACGGATGGAATGCGGGAGTAAGTTCCACAGTGCCCCAAGTCTGCTATTTTTTACATGTTTTGTAATTATGACATATACAATTGCGCCAAAAGTCAGCAATTGTTCGAACCGGTACCTACGACTATGGAAAACCATAAGAATTATTGATAAGAATTGGAAAGCATTAGTAGATGGAACACTGTCAAAACTAACAGTTCTGATGTCAATGATCAACAATTTTATTAAAATTGCAATAATGGACTTGGTGCCCAGGAGCACTGCGCGGACAGTAAAAGAACCGTTATATCAGCTATGAGGAATAATGAGGAGTACGGAGAAGATGGGAAGCAGATGTGCGACAAGGCTTCCCCTTAGGAACTAGAAATTCAAAGCGTTCCTTGAGATAAAAATAAAATAAATCCGTCACACCTATATTCCCCAAGCGAGGGTGGTAGAGGTGTACTGAGTACATCCACTTTTCGCCAACAATGTTAAGTCCCATGTTATAGGGGGCGAGCCTATTGCCATATATTAAGCACTATTCCAGACTCCGGACTCATACACGGATCACACCACTCTGATGGAGCCTCTTTGCAGCGAACCGACTGTGAACAAACCCGAAGATAAGAATTAAACCATTCGGTTGCAGAAGAAGACACATTCAAGGAAGATAAGATCCCTAGGAGAATGTCAAAATAAACTAAATTGAAAGGACTGCTCAAGTCCAATAATACCAAAATGGTAAAGAGTTTATATTCTATAGCCAAACGATTGTCATTTGTGATTTTTAAAAGCGCCGTTGCAGTACTATGGCTAGAACGGAACCCGGATTGGTATGGACTTAGCAGGCAGGGGAGAGATAACAAGGCAGTTGATCATGAACAATACTCTCAACTACCTTGGACAGGATTGGTAACATAGAATGCTTCTTAGAGTTTCGACGGGAAACATGCTTTAGTTATATGGAAAAAGCCCAGAATGCGGCCCATTGACTGCATTGCCGAAACTAGCCAGCACGCCCTGCTAATTCCAGGACTTTATAGTCCTGGAATTAGCAGTGTTGTAGTAGTTATCTACTACAACACTTTCTATCTCTATCTATCTATAACCTCACGCCAGATCCCTTGCGGGGTAGGCAGAGAGTACAGAGTTCCAACAGGTTCTTTCCTTACATACCTCTCTGGCTTCCTCGACTCTCATAGTTCGTCTCATACACGCTCGCCGGTTACGGAGACTCTTGACTTTTCCATCAGATAAGACTCGGTTTATTTGGTCGTGGTAAGATAGACAACACTTTCAAAGGTATAATAGCATACAATATACAACTGTACATTATACCAACCATAATTTTGTTCAAAAAAAAAGAAGCCCCACGTTAGGAATTTCGGTGTCGCGGGTTACAGGTTACAGCCATAAAATTTACATGCATAAACACCTAGACCGAGAGAAATATTTGTGGGTCACACAAAGATTTGTCCCGAACGGGGATCGAATCCACGACAACTCGATCCAGTGGGCGGAGCCGCTTAAGCTTTTAACCATTGGACCAAGCCATCCGTCCCCTTACCCATAGTATCCTCTTAGCAATTCTAGCTTCACTTAATCAATAATTTCCCAACACTCTCTCCTCCCCCCTCAGTAATTGTACTGTCATTAACACGGCAAATAAATGTCTTTTTAATATTAACGATGCTCCGAATATTTGAAGTTGTTTCGTAGCTCCGAGGGACGGACCCTCATCCCTGTCCCTTCTAATCATGGCGTCCCAACCCTTTAATTTACAGTTATACGACAAAGCGAAATCAAATTATTCAAATATTTAGACAACACGGCCGGCCACAAATGAATTTAGATTAGTACGCTCCGAATTGAATGAATAATGGTATCGGTTTGAGTTCTGTGGTTACTCTTTGATTTTGTAATGACGTCATTATTTATATTAATACTCGAGGCGCTAATAGTGCTGTGCGATCGCGGAGTTTTTACCGGTCACCAAGGTTAAGCAGCGTTCGATTCGGTCGGTTTGAGATGGGTGACCAATTGTGGCATTTTTATATTCGAGTGTATCCGTGCTTCGAAAGGCACGTTAAGCCATTGGTCCCAGTTACCACTTAATATGATAGTCGTTAAGCCAAATTGGAAGCCTTATAGGCGGCTAAGTTTCAACAGTAAGTGGCGACAACCCCGCCTCCACCAATGCGCATGGGCTCCGCGTGGTGGAGTATGACCTAATCTCTCTCACCTCGATTTGTGAGAGATGGCCTTTGCTGAGCTATGGAACAATATAGACTAATATTATTATTATACGGATACCCATGGCAAAAGTAAATCTTATTGAAGAGTGGCTATTGTGTTTAAAAGCTGGCTTTTAGTTTCAGTTAAGGAAAAAATCAATATGCTATAAAATTAGGGGTTCTCTTTAAGAGTTTGCAACAAACTACAGGGGTAAAAACGATGCAGTAATAACGAAATTAAACATGTTATAATTTCGATGCAGAAATTAAATGTTTTTATAATTTTAAATAATTATTTCACTTCCTTGTGGGCATTTTTGATCATAAGTAGGTATTTTGTAAACATTAAAATATCTAGTAAAAACATAATAGCTAAGGATCGATATATCATAACAAGATACACATATCTTGTTATGATAAATCGTCCCGTTCAAAATTTACACAAAAAACGTCCTCAATGCCACGTGAGTTGATATACTCGTAGTTATAAAATAAACATAAATTCATCAAAACATAAAGGCATATCGTGCCTGACTCGTATCACTTAAAGTTGTTTTTGAAAAAGCGAAAGCCTGTTAATTTTTAATACCGTCCACTTTTGCCTGCCTTTTGGTAATAATAATAATATATAACAGACGCATGCAAATTAATTATTCAGACCATACCATAGACATGACCAAGTTGCAAACACAATTCACCAGAAAATAGCCCGTATACTGAAACTTACAACAAATCAAACTATACCATATTATAAGTATACTGCAGAGGCTGTACTAGAATTGTGACTACCGTCTATACTATGATCGCGTTATATTAACAGGCAGGACTACTCATTACAATAGACCTGACATTACTATACATAACAAAAAAGACCACACAGCTTTCATCATTGACATAGTCATACATACCAAACACACATAACCTTCAGAACTCAATAGCCGAGAAATTATTTTTTTTATATATAAAACGTAGCCCCACACTAGGAATTATTCCTGTGCTGTGGGTGCGTTTACAAACATGAAAATTGACATGTACAAATACCCAGACCGGAACAAATAATTGTGGATCACACAAAGATTTGTCCCGTGCGGGAATCGAACCTATTAGACACGGTGGGCGGAGCGGCTTAAGCTCTTAACCACTGCGCTAAATCGTCCGTCGTCTAAGTATACCGACCTAAAAGATCAAATCAAACGTATGTCGCGATTAAACAATGTTACCATAGTCCCTATAGTACTATGAACAACTGGTGTCATCCCCAAACAACTACATCAATCGTCGTGTTGTTCCAGCTACACCAGAATGTGGATAACATGTTCAGCTATAATTATTTATTATTCCCTCTCTTCCTTCTAGTAGTTAAATAAAATTTATCCTTTTTCTTCCTCATTTCTTTATCTGTAAATGACAGAACCATGTAGCCATTCACATGAATAGTTTAACTTGGTTAATTTAATTTAGACTCACCTGCTACTACATTGTTCTCCCATATCCCACAACAAAATGAAGATGAAAAAATTGTAAAAATACTATTTTAAAAGAGTAACCGTGGAGTTTCTTGCCCTTCTTCTCCACAGGAATGACATTCCGAAGTGGTGGTAGAGTCTTTGTTACTATTTTGACGATTCATAAATACTGTAATGGTTTACATGAATAAAAAATATTCTGATTCTGATTCTGTTACGAGCACTCACCTTTCCGCCTTCCTTGTATATTACTCTACAGAAAGCTGTCATATTAAACACCCGCAGAATAGTTCGCAAATTCCTACAGACAGACAAAGACTATTCTAATCCATCCTGACCATCCAATATACAAATACAAACAGATCAAACAAGCACTTATTCATTACCGAATCAAAGCCAGAATCTTTCCAGTTAACACTTGGCTTAGGCCCGTATTAGCTCGGTATACCGATATGACCGAAACATAAAATATGTAAAAATGAAAATAATAATAATAATTTATTTCAGAAAAAAAAATATCCATAATTATTTTAATAATTTAATCATAATAATAATAAACCTATGGAATTTATTAAATCAATATATTATTTCATTGACCCCATCACTATCCCAACCCAGTGCATCTGGATAGGGCGATCATAGCGAGCGACAATCATTTGCAGAATACAGCATAATACAGCTGCGGTATTAGCTGAGGCAGTGACCAATTTTGGGTCTCACACAATCACTGCTTTGCATTTCTACCATTTTTATTGTTACTCTTTTGTCATTTTAATTACATTTGTTATGCATATCATTCTTTTGTGTTTAGTTGTGTGAGCACAAAATAAATTATTATTCTTTCTTTCTTTTCTTTCTTTTTGAAACTGTTACGTAACCGCAGAAAAGTTGATGCAATTTTCTTTCGCCTTAAAGCGTGAAACCCATCAATTCGCGCATTTGGACTTCAGTATCGCGGCAGTTCCGATAGCATTCTGAAAGCATTATTATACTGGACACGCTATAAGCTCTTTGCGTATACAGGACCCACAGGCTGCTCGAGTAAAGATTGAATGACTTTTTGGGCGATAAACGTATATCTTCCTACATTTAATCGATACAGCTAAATTAATATCATTTGCAAGAAATAAATCATAAAACCCATTGAGTCGCAACACCACTGCGGTAGCTAATAGGTTCGTTTGTGAATACGAATAATATAATTATTATTTTTTAATATAATTTAACATAGAAACAATTCTTAAACTTAAATTTTATATTGGTATTTTAGCACTGAATCGTAGTAACCTCAGTTTTAATAACATTGATGAGAGGTCACGCGAAAAAGGTATTTGGCATAGAAATATCCAACCACAAGTATCATAACATCCCTGAGGGCCTAGACAAGTTGCAACCGTTTTGTTTCTATTCTCTTGTCGCATTCGATATCGCATTTTTTTGTCCACGTGACTTTTCGTTGCAAAATGTCATTCCCATACATTTTTCCGCTTTCTATTAGCGTTAAGGACTGTAGATTGTCAACTTGGCTATAGGCGCTGGATAGATAAAGTACCATTAAACAGAAACAGTTTGAAAATGCTTCTTAGGCTGCGGTCGGGATACATTCCATCAAACAAGTTCGCATTCATGATGAAAAAAACTGCATCACTAAACTGTGTTGAATCATTGAAGATGTTCAGCACATATTGTTAGAATGTGTTCGGAACGAAAGACTGAGAATATCTTGCTGTGGTACAAACAGGTTTGTGTTCATGGGTTTTCTAAACAGTATTCTTACATGTCCATCATCAGATAACGCCAAAATTTTAATTAAGCTTGCAGAATTAGCATGAACTAGACACTCAGCCCTTATATTTAGGTAGAACATTTGATAGATTTATGGGACGATGTCGATAAAGTCCTTAATGTTGAATAAAAAAAACATAGCATGCCATACATTACTGTAACAAAGCACAACCTATATAATTTTATCAATCTTTATATATCATCACGCCAGATCCCTTGCGGTTCTTTCTTACAGACCTCTCTGGCTTCATCCACTCTTATAGTTCGAACTATCCACGCTCGCCGGTTTGATGCGACTCGTGTTTGTCCTTCAGATAAGGCTCAGTTTGAGTATATATTATTATAAATATAATGATTGCTCTTGTCTTAAGCGCACTTCGACCTAATGGCATCTTGTGTGCTCTCATTGCCTTGCCTTAATGCTCTTATGTACCTGGAGATGCAAATACTCTCTGTACTAGATTGTAGATGCGAGCAACCCTGCCAGAATCTGCAAAGCAGGAGAGCCGATATTCCTCTGGAGTTGGATAGGCCACCCCCAGTAGCTTCACTCGCCGCGCCGCCAATGCTTTGCAGTTACAGACGACGTGCTTCATGGTTTCAGTTTCTGTACCACAGTTCCTGCACACCACGTCGCTGCACAGGTTATTCTTGTGCAGATGTTCTTTTGTGCCATAATGGTATATACTCCGATGAGTTGCCTTAATTGAGGACTACTATTTACTATTTACATTATTATTGCTTTTAACCGTATATATCATCGATCTGATATGTTAAGTCTCCGTCCGTCCGTTAAATCACGTATCTCTATCATCACGTCAGATCTCTTGCAGGGCAGACTGAGAATACAGAGTTTAAACATTAACTTAAGTTTTATGTGCTGCCAAATAAACATTTTTCATTTCTTTTTCCCCGTTCATATGAACGTCGTGAACATGATAAATGCGTAAGCGGTCATGATCTCCAGGCGCAAGGGGCATATTTAATTCATGCGAAGTGGCGTACCTCGAAAGTTTTGAGTTGTAACTTTATTATTAATTTTAACTGTCCCATCTCTAGGAGAACGTCTTCAGTTAGCTTTGTACTGAGTTTTGTTCTACGAGTGAAAAATGCCCCTCATAAAAAGACGAAAAACTGCATACCTCGGCTACGTACTCAGGCACGATCGATATTATCTTTTACAGGTCATTATGATGGGCGAAGTTGCAGGTAAAAGGCGTGTGGGTCGCAGAAAGAAGTCGTGGCTCCGTAACATCCGGGAGTAGACGGGAATTGCTAGCGCGGTGCAGCTCTTCCGTATCGCACAGGATAAGGCGAATTTCAAAAATTGGTAGCCAACCATCACTAGTTGGAGAGGCACCAGAGGAAGAAGAAGAAGTGAATAATGCGCGTTGCGATACTGTACCCAGTATACAACAACAGGCTTGCCCCCTAAGCATTTAATTTTCTTTTCTTTCTTTCTAGAATGAAAAAATATTCAATACGGGATCTTTTCTATTAACCTACCTTTATCCTCACGCGATCCGCGACGCGAAAAACTTTTACAAGATCTCTTTTTAACATAATAAAATATTTACACATTGCTGAAGGCGTGCATGCAAATTTGGAGTGTGAAAAGGATGACATATCAACTCGAAAACGTAACGCTAAAATTAAACTGTTCATGCTAAGTTTTCTGATGGTGTTCTTACCAGGTAAACACGTAACGCGGAACGTTACGATTATTGCGTAAAATGGTAACGACCATTTAACGGTACTCCAGTACCGTAGCGTGTTGTGCCTGACGAGCTTGGGTTATTACTGCTTTGTAGACACAATCTGACAACCATCTTTAGGGTTCTGGTTTGGTCATGCTCAATATAACGTCTTAGCTTGCGGTAACTGTCTGGCGCAGGTCACTCCCTTCCCTCGAGAGTAGTGACTCGACTGTTCCAGTAGTCATACTTGTGAACAGGTGCTGCTGATGGGGACTGGTCCATCTGAATTCCTTTATACACTCTTTATAAATAAAATATTTTGTCTCATATCTCGGTCATAAGTCATCACACAAGAGCTAGATTGTAAACTATTTTATTGTAACCTAAACATTATATCCACAGAATATAATTGAAAAATAAAATTAGAAAGAAAAAGAGAATTAAATAAAAAAGACAACCCCGCTGAGTTTCTTCGCCGGAACTTCCGATCCGGTGGTAGATTAGTAGTTAAATTAGTTTAAAAAAAAATCTAAATTGACCGTTTGTAAGCTCCCCCGCAGGGTTTATATAAAATGTATTATTTGAATTTGAGTTTAGCATACAGAATACCATAACACAATCATTTCACAAAGTTATCGTAACGCTTTACGTTTGGTAATAGATAATAAGGATCCAGTTCATACTTCCAACACCGTACGCCTATCTTCAGGCAGTGCTTCATGTTATTTATGAAATCTCACAACATCAGATTATTTTGCTCCCGAAAAAGATATTTACTAAAAAAATAAACACCGTCACGCTTACCAAAGTACTAGAAAATATACTTTCCTACATAACTGTGACTTTACACTATAATAAATAAATAAAAAGCCTTATATTTCTCGCAAATTATAAAAAGACAAACAAAACATTATGAAAAGTATTAGTGTTTAAGCAAGAACCCCTCTACAGGTGAAGGCCTCCTCCAGAGATAGCCATACGTCTCGGTCTTGAGCTACTTGTAACCAGTTACGCCCCGCCACCATTCTAATATCGTCTTCCCAGCGTGTGTACGGTCTTCCTACGCACCTCTTGCCCTGTGGTCCTTTCCATGATGTTACCCTTAGAGTCCATCTCTGATCTTTAAGTCGTGCTAGGTGGCCCGCCCACTTCCATTTTTGTTTTTGCGCGTACTGGACTGCATCTGTTACATTGGTTATCTGTCTTATTTTTGAGTACCTTATCTTTTGGATTTTCTTTATATTTAGCATGCTACGCTCCATTCCTCTTTGACAAGTACTTATTATATTTTTTGTTTTGTTAATAAATTTCCACGTTTGGCAGGCGTACGTCAAACACGGTAAGAGGCAAGTGTTCATCACTTTGGTTTTTAGTTTTGTTGGCAAATTACTCTTAAATATTTCTTTGTAACTCCAATATTTGTTCCACGTGATTTGTTTTCTTCGTTCTACTTCTAACTCATTGTTTTTTTCTGTCGAATCCGATTTGTTTTCCTAAATATATATAGTTTTCTGTATATTTCAGTACTTCGTCATTCACGAATATTGGTCTCTTTATGCTGTTAGTCATTGTCATTGTTTTTGTACGGTTCACTTCTAAGCCCACTTGTTTGCTAGCTTTATGTATGACTTTACACTAAATTCGATTAATTAAGCGAACTTTTCCATGGTTTATCTGATGCGTAAACCTTTTTCTGTAAGTACAATATTCTTTTTATAGTTTTTTTTACGAAGCATGGGTACAGTGACGTTTGATAAATTCACGTATATTATATTCAAGAAATAAATTAAAATTCTACTTTGATTTCTATTTAGATCATATACTATAAATTGGTGTGTTTATCTAAAAAACTCAAAACTTAACAAAACTCAATTATTTAATTTGAAACGGTCCCCGTTTAAGGAACTGACACAATGAAGTCGTTATGTACAAAATCGATTGCCGATTTCTTTAAAAATATATTATTCTATGTATTCGATTGAAAGATATACTATGGTCAAGAAATTGTGGATGCTTCATTTTGACATATAAAAATAGACAAAATCATAGACTTTTAATAACAATTCACGTAAACGACGCATTAAGCGATTTGTCAGACGAATTTTTTTTGACCAATATCTATATCATCACGCCAGCTCCCTCGCGGGGTAGGCAGAGAGTACAGAGTTCCAACAGGTTCTTTCCTTACATACCTCTCTGGCTTCCTCCACTCTCAGTTCGTCTCATACACACTCGCCGGTTACGGAGACTCTTGACTTGCCCTTCAGATAAGACACGGTCTATTTGGTCATGGTAAGATAGTCTAGGTCTTCCTCGGTACCTACATCCTTCCACTTTCGCATTGTATATCTGTTTTGTCATTCTTTCTTCTGACATTCTTTCTATATGCCCGAACCAACGGAGCATACCCTTTCTCATCTTTACACCGATACTATCTTTCATACCTACTCGCTTTCTTATTACGCTGTTACGAATACCACCGCAGAGCTCGCATTTAGACAGCATTTTTCCTGCTTTCGTTCTCCTTCTTAAATACCCAACTCTCACTGCCATATAACAGCGTTGGGACAAGCACTCCGTTATGCATGGCCAGCTGCGCCTTTTGGCGTAAGTGCCGGCTCCCACGTAGCTTTTCCATAGCACCATTCACTCTGTTCCCAGTATTCACTCTTCTCTCTATATCAGCGGTGTATTTTTTGTTTTTATCTTCCTAAATTATTTTTATTAATAACGATTCATACTTCGTTATAAAAAATCTCAATATGATTTCCGTCACCGTCACCGTCACCGTGCCCATGTCTCATGAAAAAGAATTAGTATATTCTCTAGTTTTATACCACTACCTCGTTGGTCTAGTGGTAAAGCGCATCGCTTTGTGATCATGAGGTCCTGAGTTTAAATCCTAGGTAGGACAAATTTAATGTAGTTTTTTTAACGAAAAAATTCTAATCCGGAGTCTGGAATTGTGCCCGGTATATGGCAATAGGCTCGCCCCTTATTACATGGGACCTAACATCGTCGGCGAAAAGTGAGTGAACTCAGTACACCTCTGCTACCCCCGCTTGGGGAATATATGCGTGACGGTGTTAAGATTTATACCAAAAATATTTACTTCGCTACGTCACTATAACTTCATTGAAATGGTCAGGGTACTTCACTGCCATACATAATACCATTTCACAATATTTTCACCACATTATCGTAACGCGTTACGTTAGGATATAGCTAATAAGGCGCCAGATGCAATAACTCAACGCGACGCGACCGCCCTCGCATTATAATATTCATGCACGTATGATATTTTACGAGGGACCGCCAACGCGTGATATGTTAAAGTTTTTATTTTATGCATCACATTTTGAGGCGTTCGTAACGCTGTGCGACCCTGGAGTTCTTAGTGATCACTGAGATTAAGGGTGGCCATTTCTTGCATTTTCATATTCGAGCGTCTCCGAGCTTCGGAAGGCACACTAAGCAGTTGCCACCACCAAGGTTGCCTATACCTATTGACTGGTTGTCAATAGGTTGTAACGTTACGTTAAAGGCAATTTAGCGCTACGACCTCGAGTTAGGTAATTGGTAACGCTAACCCTGGTTCAAGCAAGTTTGCCTTAATTTGGCAGTCGTTAAGCCAAGTTGGAATAACTTTCAACAGCAGGTGACCGCAAATCTGCCTCCATCAATCTTCACTGGATTCACGTGGTGGAGAATCACCTTCTCTCTCTTCCCTCGATTTAGGAGAGACGGCCTTTGCCCAGCAATCCTACCAATATATTATAAATATGAAAGTTTGTATGTTTCTATGTTTGTTACTCAATCACACAAAAACGGCTCAACGGATTTGGATAAAATTTAGCACACGGTAATTTATTACCTAGATTAACACATAGGATACTTTTTATCCCAAAATAATGTTAGGTTCCTGCCTAAAGTCAATACAGAGGAAGTCGCGGGTAGAAACTAGTAGGATAATATACGCTAATTTATTATAACTGCCTCGTTGGTCTGGTGGCAAAGCGCATCGCTTTCTGATCACGAGGTCCTGGGTTCAAATCCTAGGTCGGACAAATGTAGTTTTTCTAACAAAAAATTCCCAGTATTAGTCCAGAGTCTAGAATTGTACCCGGTATATGGCAATAGGCTCGCCCCCTATTACATGGGACCTAACATCGTCGGCGAAACGTGGGTGTACTCAGTACACCTCTTCCACCCCCCCTGGGGAATATAGGCGTGACGGTGTTTTTATTTTCTTTTTTAATTTGTTATCACATTTGGCTCGTATTTTGACTACTAGTTTCTGCCCGCGACGAATGCGCGTCGAATTTGCACAGAAACAACATTTTTCGGTATAAAAAGTATGTATGTGTTAAACCAGGTGATAAACTATATGTGTGCCAAACTTCATCCAAAGCCGTTCGACCTTTTTTCGTTATTGAGTAAAAAATATCCAAACATACAAACTTTTACATATATATATATTTTTTTAAACTTATTCTCACACTAGGATTTATTCCTGTGTCGTGGGTGCGTTTACAAAAATGAAAATTAACATACACAAATGCCCAGACCGGAACAAACAATTGTGGATCACATAAAGATTTGTCCCGTGCGGGAATCGAACCCGCGACTATTAGACACAGTGGGTGTAGCGGCTTAAGCTCTTAACCACTGCGCTAAATCGTCCATTATAATATTAGTAGGATTATATGTGGGAAATGACGCCTTTTTGGTAGGTTGTGAATAAATACTGCATGCAAGACGATTTACTTATTTAGATAGATACTCTTTATTTTACACCAAATGCATAACAAAGTAGTTATTGTAAAATAAAATAAGGTACAATTGTCCATACTAATAGCAATTTCTTCCAGACAACCAAGTCGAAAGAAATACAACAAAAAATAGAGGACATGAAAGAAAACTATTTTTCGGATTTTATAGCGGTTCATTTTTGATTTTTAAGTTCTAAAACCAAGCATAATACTGCAAGACCTCAAGACACCGTGAGCTCATTCTGCGTAGATCGGACCAACAAAAATAATTAAGAAGTTTGAGGGTACCCCGAAAAAACTATGCCTTTTGGACGTCTAACACCTCAGTCCTTCCCGTGACCATGGGTGTTGCAAAGCACTCGAAACGTCGGGAACTTAAAAATAAACCGCGATATAATCCGAAAAATAGTTTTATTTCATTCGTAATATTCGCGTAAATCTAAGAACTCAGTAAATAGAGAGCAGTTGGTGGCGTAAATTTAAAGTAACGATACATATACAAAATATGACATACATATATTGTGCATTTTCTTTGACGACCCCCGCGACGGCCCCCAGCTCCTACCATTGTGAATACCCACTTATTGCCGACGATGTTAGGCCAATATAATAGGAGGCGGGTTTATTGACATTACACCAGGCACAATTCCAGATTGCGACTGAGATTATTGTCCATAGAAAAAGCACGTTTTCGGACGCAGGATTTGAACCCACGAGTCCTCGTGATCGCTATTTGCAGCACAGGAATGAGTTAGCCTGATAAAAATAAATCTATCTGCTGTAAGTTCAGCACATAGATTTACTTATCCTGGCGACCACAAACCTGCTTCCGCCAACGCAGACTGAGTCCACGTGGTGTACAAGGCCTTTTTCTCTTAGTAGATATTTGGAATACATATCCGTGGAATCCCTGACCAACAACATCGAGATAAACCTCGTAATACAATAAAATACTTACCAAAATAATTGTAGTAAAAATCTTTATTATTAAGATACCAGAATTGTTTTCTGGTATCACAATGCTTTTAAAAACCTCGCATTGGCTTCATACGTTAAATACGAATATCATTCCGCGTTCCCTTTGTAATAAACTAGTGATAATTTTAAAATTAAATGGGAATGGAAAACAGCAGTATCAGAGCCGGGCGTGTACTATCGCAGTACGGACGATTAATTCCGGACAGAGCCGGGCGGGGTGAAGGCGTCGGTTCCGGTCAACGCACGTTGTGCAGAATGCACATTTTGCGTTGTGCGTTGTTAGTAAAATAAAGATAAGTTTTTGTGAACCATGATCGTCAATCAGCCTGAGTCTATCCACTGCTGAGTTTAGGTGTCCCCTCTATCACGCCATTCGTTTCGGTCCTGTACTAGTCTATTCTACAATATACCAACCATCACAATGTCGCTTCATCTAGCTGGTAATCTGTCTGCTTTTGTAAATTTTCATTAAAAAGTAATTCCCTTTTGTAATATAATAATGAGAGTGGAGAAAGCCAGAAAGGTATGTAAGGAAAGAACCTGTTGGAACTCTGTACTCTCTGCCTACCCTGCAAGGGATCTGGCGTGATAATATAGATAATATAGTTAAAATTAAAAACTAGTTTTAAATGATAATGGCAAACAGCAGTGTCAGGCCCAGCATGTACTATCATGGTCATCATCATCATCTTCATATCAGCCTATACGTGACCACTGCAGATCATAGACCTCTCCAATCGCTTTCCAGCGCAACCGGTCCCACTATCATGGTACGGATGATTAATTCCAGACGGAGCCGGGCGGACGAAGTCATCTGCGGTCAACGCGCATTTGGGAGGCTGCACATTCTGCGTTGTTTATCGTAAGTTATATCATCCCATTCCGGTATTAACCTCAGACGTACCGATTATATGCTCTTTGTCAACTTCGTTAATATATTTTGTATTTGTTTTCTCGGTAACACAAGAGTTCATATCGCTGGCCGAATAGATAGATAGATAGAGTACTCTTTATTGTACACCAGAAAAATTACAATCAATAAAGACAATGCTTATTAAACAATGAAACACATGATATACTTTTGTAAGCAGGGTGCCAATTTGGATCATGCCAATTTGAGTTAAGCCACTGTACATTAGGCCAGCGATACGTACCTTCTTACCGGACTCGACGCTGTCTAGTAGAATAAAGACAGATTTTTTAAGGATAGTTCGTTTGCGTTTATTTGTAGTCATTTGTATAAATTTTAGGTTTAATTATACTATTGTGTAGAGGCTGTGTTTGTACTATACGACTACATCGGCCGAAAAACGTCCACTGCCTCATATAAACAGGCCTCCCTCAAAGATCGCGACAATGAAACGTTTTATGCACACCGCATCCATTTTTTCCATTAAATTCGACTTTTTTGGGTGTGTTATTACGAGTATAATAATAGTTGATCGTTTTTAAGGAATACTATCAACTGCTTCATCTTATGCTCACTTATCTCTTACATCATGTCTATCAAAAACAAATAAATATTAAGCGTATACACATTGATACAGCTGTTCCTTCAAATCAGCGACTGACTCTTCGCTGTGTCTCCTAGCTCTGGTAGTGCAAGTCGTAAGTCGTTCGCAGGACTGCTCGTTGTGACGTCGAGCGTTTGTTAAGCTGAGGTCCAGCTCGTAGCCCAGGAATACTGCTGCTCGAGAGAGCTCCTTAAGGCAGGATGTTACGTTACCTCTGAAATAGCACAACAATATTTACTTCGGTCAGGGTGTTTGTGGTCACCTGCTATTGAAACTTATCAAGCTTCCCTTGCCGGCTTTTAAATAAATTAAACGATTATATCTTCAGGTGGTAGCTTACAGTCCCATCCGAAACCGGGAGACACATTCGGAGATCTTAATGAACGAACAAATAAGACACTTGGTGACTGTAGCATTTCTTTATTCGAGAATTTGGGTCGGAAACCTAGTATGCTTTAATGTTTCAGAGTTGTATGTTCCAGCACAGTTTTCTGAGTCCACATAGACCCTATACTTACCTACCAAGTGCACCCATTTCTATGTTTGTGATATAAGTTTTTAAATATTTCAAATAGCTTGCTGAACTACGCCCTTAGCACCTAGCAATGAAAATAGAAGGAGAAGACACTACTAGTAAATAATAATAACAACAATTGCTATAAATATAGATACAAAAATACAAAACGGTCATATGTTATACACATATAGATAAAATTATTGAGAAAAGTAATTCGGAAAATAGTTAAATCTATCTATCTATATCATTACGCCAGATCCCTTGCGGGGCAAACAGAGAATACACCTCTGTAAAACTAAATAGTAAAATATCGCCAAAATCAAAGAAAAATACAGGTGAATTGAAACAACACAAATGATACAAGCAACATGTTGAAACAGCTCTCCAACATATATTGAGCTTGTAGACCAAATAGTCAGATTCTGATACAGAAAAAACATACCAAGTAATTTTGCTGACTTACTTCTCAACGGTAATACCACTTTTCCTCTGCCCGCCCAATTGAAAGACCCTCGTAGTATCGATAAGGGTCGCTTGCATATGGTTTCTGGTGATGGCGATCATCTCTTCAGCATATTTCCCCATCTTTGCTATGGAGGCGCGGGCCTCTTCTGTACAAGCATAGATTTGCGCCACGTGGGTACTAGCTAATGTCCGAGTGGAACGGCGTTCTTCATCACACATAGCTGAAAAATTTCAATAATCATCAAAAAGAAAAAGTCATCTTAATCATCAGTCATCGCATATCGGCTAATGAAGTTGTTTGTTTCGAGTGATAAGATGAACAGTTACTTCTATCTATCTATCTATCTATAACCTCACGCCAGATCCCTTGCGGGGTAGGCAGAGAGTACAGAGTTCCAACAGGTTCTTTCCTTACATACCTCTCTGGCTTCCTCGACTCTCATAGTTCGTCTCATACACGCTCGCCGATTACGGAGACTCTTGACTTTTCCATCAGATAAGACTCGGTTTATTTGGTCGTGGTAAGATAGTCTAGGTCTTCCCCGGTACCTGCATCCTTCCACTTTCACATTGTATATCTGTTTTGTCATTCTTTCCTCTGGCATTCTTTCTATATGCCCGAACCAACGGAGCATGCCCTTTCTCATCTTTACACCGATACTATCTTTCATACCTACTCGCTGTCTTACTATGCTGTTGCTAATGCGGTCGGTCAGCTTCACTCCGCACATCTTCCGCAGAGCTCGCATTTCTACCGCAATTATCCTACTTTCATTCTCCTTCTTACATACCCAGCTCTCGCTACCATATAACAGCGTTGGGACAAGAACTCCGTTATGTATGGCCAGCTGCGCCTTATGGCTTAAGTGCCGGCTCCCGAGTAGCTTTCCCATCGCACCATTCACTCTGTTCCCTGCACTCACTCTTCTCTCTATGTCAGCGGTGTATTTCCCATCCTTACTGAAGGCGCATCCAAGATATACAAACTCATTCACTTGCTCCAGCACATCGTTACCAACCACAATCCTTACATTCGTTCTGGTTTCTTCCCTTTCAAAAACCATAATCTTGGTTTTGTTCACATTCAAGTGTAAGCCATTGATCATGCAGTCGTCTTTCATAACTGTGACTAGTGTTTGCAGATCAGTGGCTGTTGGCGCTTACTTCTACTTTACTAAAAGAACTATGTTTCTGATACAATTTTGTTATGTACCCATGTTTTTCATTATTTGCAAAACATTTAATATACACTGTACTCGAACAAAATAAGGTCAGAGGAATTTTTTTAAATAAAAATATAATAATAAATAAACCGTCACGCCTATATTCCCCAAGTGGGGGTGGCAGAGGCGTACTGAGCACACCGCCGACGATGTTAGGTCCCATGTAATAAGGGGCGAGCCTATTGCCATATACCGGGTACAATTCTGGACTCTGGATTGGGATTTTTCGTTAGAAAAACTACATTTGTCCGAATTAGGACTTGAACCCATAGCCTCGTGATCACAAAGCGATGCGGTTTACCACTAGATCAACGAGGCAGACTTTTTGATAGTAAAAACAAGTTTGGTTTTAAAAAGTTTGACCGGAGTTTGAACGTTTTTAATACGTTTACCGTATTAGTTTATTTTAAACCATCAAACTTCTTTTGTAAGGTCATAAAAAAATTTTCGTTTCAAATGCAATTGTATCTCATACTATGAGCATACCTGGCACTTTCAAATCATCAGCTAGTTGCGTTATCTCTGTGTAAATCTGCTGCTTCTTCTGTATGGCTGCGTTTATTTCATCCTTGATCCTGCGTAATATCTTTCCCGTTAGCTGCTGGTATGAATTCTGGATGTTCCTGTGGTATGTGTCCAGAAATGGAGCTAATACTGTGTCCATGTACCGGGCTATTTCGCTAGAAAATTAACAGGTATCAACTTTAAACATATGTTGTGTGTATGTGAGCTCATTCTGCGTAGATCGGACCAACAAAAATATTTAAGAAGTTTGAGGGACCCCTGAACAACTATGCCTTTTGGACGTCTAACACCTCAGTCCCTACCATGACTATGTTTGCTGGCTGCAAAGCACTCGTAACGTCGGGAACCTCAAAATCTAAATAAACCGCGATAAAATCTTAAAATATAAAAATACTTCAAAAGAATGATGTCATCATCATCAACCGAAAGACGTTTACTACTGAACAATGGTCTACAACATAAATTGTCACAACGATCCGCTTTATGCTATATACATCCAGATTGATAGTATTCTATTTACTACGCTGCTGCTAAAATTGGAAAGGCTGGGAATAAGAGGCATTCAACAAAAATTACTTAAAGACTACCTTCATAATCGTGTTCAATGTGTAAAAATAAATGATCTTGTTAGCAACGACTTACCTATGACTTGCGGTGTTCCCCAAGGAAGTATACTGGGCCCGAGCCTGTTTCTGGTCTATCTAAATGACATGTGCAAACTATGCCTTCCTGGGGGTAAAATAATATCCTACGCCGATGATACAGTATTACTGTTTTCAGCTGATACATGGGAAAGAGTACACAAAAATGCTCAATGTGGTTTTGATAAAGTCAATGATTGGCTTAGGAAAAATATGCGAACACTAAATGCCGACAGGACTCAATATATATAACCTTTTCAATGAGGAACACATATAATCCACCTCCATTGCTGTCCATAGTTGCGCATAACTGCTACTTAGACAATATCTGCTCATGTCCAAAAATAGCTAACGCCACTAAGATAAAGTATCTCGGAATAATAATTGACAACAATCTATCATTCAGATCTCATATCGAACTAGTTACGTCAAGACTAAGAAAACTCATATACATATTTAAAAATCTTAGACATATAGCTGACCCCAAATTGATCAGGCAAGGTTATTTAGCACTCGGGCAGTCAATCTTGAGCAATTGTTTAACAGCTTGGGGTGGTGCACCTAAGACCAACATAAAGCCTCTTGAAATTTCTCAACAAGCGATACTAAAAGTAAATACTTTCCGACCTTATATGTACCCCACGGATCTATTATATCAGTCTTGTGAAGTGTTAACCGTAGGCCAACTTTTTATTATGTTGACTGTTTTAAAGCAACATTCCAACATAGAATATACTCAATACATTCAAAGTTCTAAACGACGTCGAAAAGCAATAGCTCAAACTGATCTACCAATTTATAAACACAAATACGTCAGTCAATTTTTATTGCCACCTAGGCCCATTTCTTTATAATAAAATTAATATCAAAGTTGATATTGTTACCTTAAGCTATAGAAATTGTAAAGCCAAGCTTACGAAGTATTTCCACAAACTCAACTACGGGGAAACGGAAGACTTGTTAACTTGTGACTTGTTAAGACTTGTTAAAGCGGCCTTAACTCACACTCACTCATACTCCCCTCAACACACAGAGGTCCCAACAATACATAAAATTAATTTTATTATTTCATTTGTTAATTTATTATTCTATTTTATTGTTAATATTTTACTTTATTCAAAATATGCATTAAAAAAAATTTGTCACATTATAATAATTGGTGTTATTAGTCAATTTAAACCGTTATTATTGTAATATTTCAGGCTAAGGGAACAGCGCTGACGTCTGAAATACAGATAATTTAGTCTATTTCAGACACAGATGTCTTTCTGAAAATTGTTTTAGCGTCATTGTTGATATATACCTTCTTGTTGTAATAATGTAATACTAACTTGAAATAAATTATTATTATTATTGTCATATTAAAAATGTTGACTTGTACAAATTATATAGGTACTCTCTGTATCACCATATCACCACCAATAGTTTCGGGGTAATATTTAAGCAATAAGCCGAAAATAGAAGGTTCGTCTTATACTCTGGAACATATTTATTATTCTAAATCTATGTATGATTGTCAATTGCTAACGATGCCTTAAAGGACAACATGCCATGCTTTTATAGCAAGGTTTTTGAATCAGAGTACATCGTCTTCGTAGTTACAGTAGTAGTAAACGCAAGATGTACCCTACTTCGTTCTCCTACTTAATTAGGCTCCCAAATAAAAGTGTACCTTATTGCAGCTCCTACACGAATTTTTTAAGCTTACTCTAATTACTATACAAACCTGTTAGCTAACGCCAGTTGTGTTATCATTTGTCGTCTTGCAGCAGTATCGTTTTTGTACCTCGCCCTGAGGCTCACTAGATGCTCCTCTAACTGGACTGGCTGATGCTGCCATGGCGGGATCTCGAAGCATAGCCCTCCATCTTGACGGAGATGATTACTGCGATACTGTAAATAATTTGGCCTCAGTGGTCTAATGATGCATAGTTACTCAGCAACAGTCCGGAGATACGATCCCTGCACGAAACAAATCATTGTGTGAGCCCAAAATATTTGATTTGGTATAGGTAGTCAAATAAATGCTAGAACGTGGCTTTATAAAAATATGTTTGTTTAACAATATAATTATTATAATTGTTATTCAAAATAACAGTCAATTAAAATATTACTTAAGGGTCGTGCGAACAGCAAGAGAGCTTAGAAGATATTGAGGTGCTTTGTCTAGTGACGGCTATTTATAGGCATCGCCAAAGAAACATGTTAACGACGGCGTCGCCTACGCAGAGTGCGTCGTTATAATTCATATTTGCTAACTAATGAAAACAGTTAGTGAAACACAATACAATGACCTGTCTAGCAAATACGCAGTTAAGGCAAGTTATGCTGAACAGAATAGTTCTTAAAGTAGATTTGCATGCGCAATACTTTGTTTTTATTGCATCATCTTCTAATGTACTTGCACTGAACTGAGTACTGGTTTTAAATACACAACTAGGTGTCTATGCATATGAAAGTCGTGTTTATAAACACAACTACGACACATGAACAATATGTAGTACGACGCAACAGCTTTAAATTAAACAGGAAACTTCGGATATGTTTCCACTTGATTTTTTTTACAAAAACTTGTTTAGTTTCCTAACACTTACCTCGCCGGAGAGATCAAAGAATTCGATGCCCGCCGGGTGATGCAGAGCACTATGGCAAAGCACTTAATATATGCTACCCCCTATAGCGACTGCCTAAGCCGCTGCCGTTTTTCCTTAAAGGGTCTTTGAATCAGTCCCGCTGCTTCCCTTTCCGGCTAAAGGCCGGCTAATTGTTGCACGCTCAAGCTCTTACCCGATGCAGCTGTAAAGACCCCTCGACCAACAGAGTACTCATTCACACACACTACAGTCTCAGGCATTTAAAGCTTGCGGTGTATTTTCCCACAAAATTCAAATGACAAAAAATATACATATGAGAGTGGCAAATATATGTTTATATACTTACTCTACAACTAACAACAGGTTCAGCAGCCCTCACAATGACAACACATAAAACTGCTGAAGCAGAGTAAATAACAAACATATTAATGTTGACTCCACTATTGCTCAGCTTAAACTTCATTGGAATGCAACGCAAACAGTTTTACGATTATAACTGCAATTATATGCACCAATGAAACATGAAGATCGTTAAAGTTTATATACCTAACTGGGCTCTGAAGTTACGAGTATTGGCTTGAATGATTTACTCTGGTAATGAGTATGTTCTTTAAAAAAGACTTTATGATCATTATGGGTATTTCAAGCTATTTTTCCTTTACATATCTCAACACTGCGATATTTTCGGTCTAAATGTTAGGCCTCGGGTATTTAACTTAGGAACACCATCATGTCCATACTCCTCAAGTGGTGCCTATACTTGTTAATGGGTCTTAGCCTGCCACACATTCCCACGACTGTGGCTTCTATAAGCCGGGATTCACAATCGTCTCGTTAGATGACACCAAGATTTGAACCACGGCGTGTCTGAGGAGTTCTTTATCTTGGAATCTGCAACAAAATTAGATGAGATGACAAAAAAACAAGATGTACTCTTCCTCCCTACTGGAAAGACTTAAATTCCGCTTCCCTTCTTCGCAAAGAGGAAAACACAAATCAGCCTTAGAAAGGAGACTGCAACTAGAATAAGTTCAGTCGTAAAGCGAACAAAAATGTTAACAGGGCCTATTGAGAGCATATTTTGGTTCCAGCAATACTTATATACTGCGTACAGCCATATACTGTCAATTTTGTCTTAATGTAACCAGGAACGAGCTTTTTGGAAGCCATTATAGGCACCTACTAAGTGCGTTTCCAAACGTCAGACAATTACATACAATATTTCTATAGAAAATCCACACTTTTATAAAAATTCAATCCGCCTTCGATTCTACTAGCTGACTACGCCAATAGACCAACGTATCAGAGGTTGTTTATTTATCTGCCGACCCAAACCCGGGTCAAACTAACCCGGTAAATAAAGACAAATAAAAAGCTAATCCGCAACGGGTCGCTTCTATTATAAATTGAAAATCCCATAATAAATTGCCAACCGAACTATAACACCTCTAATGGGTCTTATGGACCCGCAGCCGAGGCGGGTGACGACCCAGCGATTGCTAAATACAGAGAACGTAGATTATACAGATACTTTAGTCCTCATTCGTTCGAACGCTTTCTAGACGCAAGTTCCTAAAGCGTTGTAAGCGCTTTTAAAAAATGTTCCGTTAGCTGTTTGTATTATTCAAGCGCTTTATAAACACGCACTGAAAAATCGAGAGCAAAAATGAGGGTTCCTCCAAATTACGGCTAGGTTGAAGATACGTAAACGTTTGTGTATCGCCGGAATAGAAAATATTCCACAGATATGAATCGACTAGTTCAGTTCAGAGGGCATAATACGAACAGAGTAGCGTTAGCGCGACGCTATCGAGATGGTATACCATTTTTTGCACACTACAATTAAACTAAATAAAGATGAACGTGACAGCAAGCTTTCTCGACAACGTTACGATAAAGTCAAATGGTTTATGCATAACTCTCAGATCCACAGTTTGATGGCCAAATAAAATAAAGACATAAACAACAACAAAAAAGCAAGAATATAAAATTAAAGCTATATTTCTTATTTTGAAATTAGAGTACTAACTCAAATAGTCATATTTAAAGGTGTAAAAAAATTACATTTGACTAACGAGGCGCGAACACACTACTGTGTTGTCCGTATTATTATTAAAAGTTACAGATTATTACTGGCACAGTGTAAATACGTATAATTCAGTGCTCTTGGTTACAATGAGTCTATCGGGATACATTCGCAGAGTGGAGTATCTGTTTTAATCTAGGGTGAAAATTACAGTCATACGTAAACTGCATATTTATAAGGTTTCTCGGTCAAGTGGAGTAAACCTTAACATTATATCAGAAGGGTTGAATTGGTTTAATTGTATATTTTTAACAGATTTACTTACAATTAGGTTCCTAAGAGTACGACGGACCGCTTGGTCTTGTGGTTAAGAGTTTAAGTCGCTCCGCCTATTGGATCGAAAAGTCGAAGGTGGGATCCCGCATAGTACAAACCTTTGTGTGATCCACAAATATATGTTTCGGTCTGGGTGTTTGTGTATATGAATCACATGTTTGTAAGCGCACCAACGATGCAGAAATAATTTCTAGTGTGGGGCTAGGTTCTATTAAAGGAAAAGTCAGAGCTATAGTCACGCCTATATTCTCTAACTAGGCAGGTATAGCAGAGGTGTGCTGTGCTCGTTCACCCACACTCGGCTAATGCTTTAGTTTCTTACTGAATATGCTACGAGCATAAGTCCAAACTCCAGACCGCAACAACATTGTCTGAACTAGGATTTGAACACAAGATTGTATATTAAAGATTATGCATTAAATACTAATTGATTCCATATAATACTATGTATATGTAATAATGTAATGTAATAATACCTCATTCTATATTGCTCTGAGGTGGCCGCGGTTTTGTTTAGATCGTCACGCCTATATTCTTCAAGCGAGAATGGCAGAATTGTACTCAGTACACCAATTTTTTCCGACGATGTTAGGTCCCGTGTAATAGGGGACGAGCCTATTGCAATACACCAGGCACAATTCCGAACTCCGGACTCATAGTAAATCAGACATTATTGCTTTACAAGAGACTTGGTTACTGCCAGACGATATTCACTTCTTAAGCGATATTGATGACGAGTACGGTTGCACCGGGACGTCAGCGGTTGATACCGCCGCCGGTATGCTGAGAGGGCGGCCGTACGGTGGAGTTGCATTGCTGTGGAGGAAAAGTGTTTTTAACAATGTATCGGTTGTACAATGTGATAATCCGCGAGTGTGTGCCATAAAAGTAACCATGGATCTAAAATCATTCCTTGTGTTTAGTGTTTACATGCCCAACGATAATAATGCAAATCTTACGGATTTCGCGGACTGCCTTGGTTTGGTGAGTGCTATTATAAGAAATGAGAATACTGAATCTGTATATTTACTCGGGGACTTTAACGCGCATCCAAATGAACAATTTTATAATGAGTTGGTATGTTATTGTATGGAATTGGAATTATTGTGTGCTGACATCCAATTACTAGGTTTAAACTCTGACACTTACACATACATAAGTGAAGCGAATGGTGCGAGACGTTGGCTCGACCATTGCGTAGTGACCAAATCAGCTATGGAAACTATTGTAAACACTTATGTGATGTATGACGTTCTGTGGTCCGACCACTTTCCCCTCGTTATTCAATGTCAGTTAGATAATATTAAATCTAAATTTTACGGAACTAATAAAACCCGACGTAATAATAAAATTCGTTGGGGGGAAAGAAAACCGGAGCAAATTGACATTTATACAAAATTTTGTAACAGTAATTTAAAATTAATTGACTTTCCAATGGAATTAAGTGCATGTAGCGATTATGTTTGTAATAATTTGGACCACAGAAATATTATTGACAAAATGTATGATGACATTATTAATGTATTATGCCAGGCAGCTTGTGTGAGTTACAATCAGAGTGTTCATACGCGTAAGAAACCGGTTATAGGGTGGAACAGGTATGTGAGCGATGCGCACAGAGAGGCCCGGCAAAAGTTTGAGTTATGGGTTTGGAATGGTAGGCCGCGGGAGGGATGTATTTGGAATAACATGCAGACGAGTCGCAGGATTTTTAAATCGCGTTTGCAATGGTGTCAAAATAATAGAGACCAAATCAAAATGGATATCTTGGCTTCGCAACATTCCAGCCGCGATTTCAAAAACTTTTGGAAATCGACTAATAAATTAAATAGTAAGCCGGGTTTACCTGTGAGTATCAACGGGACTAGTGACTTGGTAGGCATAGCTGAGATGTTTAAAGAGCACTTTACTATAACATCGCCTCTGGGACCATCACAGCATGCATGTAGCGTTGGTTGTAGTGGCCAGGAGGTTAGTGCCCGATTTTCGGCAAAAGAAGTAAGAGAGGTCATTAAATCTATGTCGAAGGGTAAGTCTCCGGGCCATGACGACTTGAGCATTGAGCACCTTAAATATGCAGGTACTCATCTGCCCCGAGTGCTGGCGATGTTCTACTCCTTATGTGTGGGACACTCGTACTTACCTTCGCAGATGCTCAAGACTGTGGTTGTCCCGGTCGTGAAGAATAGGACTGGCGATATTAGTGACAGGAGCAATTATAGACCCATCTCCCTGGCCACTATTATCTCGAAAGTACTTGACGGTTTGCTTAACACTCAGCTTGAAAAACACATACATATACACGACAACCAATTTGGTTTTAAGTCAGGTCTCTCCACAGAAATGGCGATATTGTGTTTAAAGCAAACTGTCAAATACTATACCGATAGGAATACGAGTATTTTTGCTTGCTTCCTCGACTTATCGAAGGCGTTTGACCTGGTTTGTTATGACATCTTGTGGCAAAAACTACAACAAACATCAATGCCAGCGGATTTAATACGTCTTTTTAAATTTGGTACATGAATCAGGTCAACGTTGTTCGGTGGGCGGGGGCCTGTTCGACCTCATATAGGTTGGAGTGCGGAGTGAGGCAAGGGGGGCTAACCTCACCTAAACTTTTCAACCTCTATGTAAATGCGCTGATTGAGAGGCTGAGCAGTACGCATGTCGGTTGTCATATTGGAGGAGCATGCCTTAATAATATTAGTTATGCTGATGACATGGTGCTGCTGAGCGCCTCAGTGAGTGGATTATCGAAGCTGCTTGGCATTTGCGAAAAGTACGCTGACGATCACGGCTTGTTGTACAACGTGAGGAAAAGCGAGTGTATGGTCTTTCAGGCCCGAGGCAGATGTCTGGGTAATATACCGACCATCAAATTAAAAGGGTGTCCCCTAAATAGAGTCGACAAATTTAAATACCTAGGTCATGTGTTAACCTCGGACTTGAAAGACGATGTTGACATTGAAAAGGAACGTAGGGCGTTGTCTGTTCGTGCGAATATGATAGCCCGCAGATTCGCTCGCTGTTCGAGAGGAGTCAAAATAACCTTATTCAGGGCATTTTGCACTTCTTTCTACGCGAGCAGTCTGTGGGTCGCTTATTCGCGGGGACAGTACGGCGCCTTACGTGTCCAATATAACAATGCGTTCCGGGTGCTTTTGGGGCTGCCTCGCTTTTGTAGCGCTTCGGGAATGTTCGCCGAGGCGCACGTGGACTGCTTTTTTGCAACCATGCGCAAGCGGTGCGCGTCCTTGCTGCGCAGGGTGCGGGCCAGCCCCAACAGTATCCTTAACGCATTGGCGGAGAGGTTTGACTGTCAGTACTTGAACCACTGCAACATGGTTCATTTACTGACTAATGCATTGTATTAATAATAATAATAATAATAGTATTATGTAATGGATCTTGACATCTGAAATAAATAATAATAATAATAATAATTGGAAAATTTTGGCTAGAAAAACTACACTTGTCCGACCTAGGATTTGACCTCGGACCTCGTGATCACAAAGCGATGCGCTTTGCTACTAGACCAACGAGGAAGTCACCATTTATTTAGATGAGTATCTATATTCTTTTTCGTGTCGATCAGGTTTATATACGGCTTGCGGAAATATGCCCATGTGTCCACATTTCGTACTTAACTCAAGTGGCTGCCCATTCGATTACGCCGGAATACTTATATTCTTTTCCTCTTTCACAATATATTGTTTAACTCTTCCTCTTCTTCTTATCTCAAAGAATATTTTGAGTATTCCCAAAGCACTGGTACGCAATGTCTAAGGTCCTCCGCAAAATCTAAGTATAAAGATGCCCTTGCATAGTAGCAGTTTCTATGATAGGTCTTTTGCTATCCAGGCAGTCAGACTTTGGAATGTCATTATACGGCGCGCGTTGAATTAGTTGAATTATTAATTAGCTTTATAGAACAAGTAAAGGCATTTTACTTAACAGACCGCTTATCAGATCCTGCTAATAGCAGCTATTATAGTTTCGCGTCATTTTTCAATTATGTATTTGCTTACCCTAGTACTGTTGGTATTTATAATGATTTTATTTTCTGTATTTATTTACTTAGCGCCTTTTTGTTGTTATTGTATTTAAGTAATGTTAATAATTCTCGTTACTATCATTCTAATTTATTGCACTCCCGCAGATTCCTATTACTTGAAAATTCTCCATCCTAAAGTTGCCTGGAAGAGATCGCTCATTAGCGATAAGGCCGCCCTTTGTGTTACTTGTGATATTGTTTATGCCCAATAACTATTTGTTACATTACTGTTGCAGAATAAAAAGTTAATCTATCTATCTATTCTCTTTATTATTTACTTAGCTTATTTCTCAAAGTTTCTACGTTGCTGGTGAACTTTATGATGGTAATTAATACATTTCCTAGTATCGTTTTCAGATATTATACAGTACGGCAATGTATGAGTTTATAAACATTTGACAATTTATTTTACACATTTCCTAAATAGGCGTTGTATACATTTCCTAGGAATTGTATACAATTTCTATATATATAATACATTTCCGGTAACATGTACAAAAGAATTGGGAATCTCTCATTTTTAAAAGAATGACCGTTAAGTTTCGTACCCTTCTCCTACACAGGAATGACATTATGAAAGGGTGGTAGAAACTGAAGTAATTCTAATCACTTACCTTTTCTTTTTTGGTATATTCATAATTCAATAAGTACTATTTGTCTACGTGAATATAAAACCATTTAATTTACGTAACGTTTAAACGTTTAAAGAACTCGTAATAGCTATATACCGAGGAAGTCAGCTTTTCATTTAGAAAGCACCTCGCAATTATTCCAGTATCGCAGGTGCGTTAACAAAATGTAATTAACATCATCAAACATTCAGACCGAACCGTATATTTATGGGTCACACAAAGATTTTTCTCGTGCGGATATAGAACCGCGACTGCTCAATCTAGTCAGCGGAGCGGACTTTAAACCACCGAACTTTAAACCACAGGGCCAAGCCGTCCGTCGCCATCGTCGCCGTTTTTATATTATTATTCATCAAACTAAAATGTCTTATTCAGTAGAACTTGGGAACAGACATTTGACTGTGAAATCTCGAAAGACAGAGTTTATGAACGCTATGCGTCGCCATCATGTGCTACCGTACTATTCATATGCCGTATCGTCTACCCACAGGGACGGATTCAACATTTTAGAAATTAACAATAACCTAGATATCGAGAAAGAGATAGATATAGAGAGAGCGAGAGAGTGAGACAGAGACAGTCTAGTTAAAAAAATGGAGGACAAGCGTCTTCGTAACCAGCGAGCGTGTATGAGACGAAATATGAGAGCGGAGGAAGCCAGAGAGGCATGTAAAGAAAGAACCTGTTGCAACTCTGTAATCTCTGCCTACCCCGCAAGGGACCTGGCGTAATGATATAGATAAATGAATAGAACATTAATCTAGATAGAGAGAAAGAGGGGATAGATAGAGAGTAGTGTTATAAAAATGAGCGATGAAGTCGAGCGTTTAGCGCTGAGTCGACGCTCACGAGCGTTCAAACACATAGACAACGTAGAGTGACGATATGGTTAGATAGAAAGGTGTAATCTATAGATAGCACTTTCTTGCTAATTGGCTTATTATTAGTTTTAATATTTACTGAAGTATAACTTCAGGCATAGTACAAAATTACTTTCACATTTATTTAATTTCTGTATCCTACAAATATTATAAATTAGAAAGTTTATATGTTTGGAAAATATTAACGTCTGAACGGATTTCTATAAAATTTGGCATACAGATAGTAATCTAGGTAAGATTAACATACAGGATACTTTTTATCCCGGAAAAATTTTAGGTTCTTGTCTAAAGTCAACGCGGACGAAGTAGCGGGCAGAAGCTAGTTAAGTTATAAAAAGCTGTTGATGGTGACGGATGAGATGTTAGAATAAAAACCGAAGGCCAGAATCAGTAGCGTGTCTAGAAGTCTGATGATAATAACGACTCTGGGGTACAATGTTTCATTAATACCTTTACTTACCGACTAGTGTTGACCCCTCGATTATGATAGTGTACATATTTTTTAATTTACATGCGTAGTTAAGGTAATCCAAGTTGATGACGTATTATCATATCAGGAAATGCCTTAGTCGCTTTATATTTTTTATTCCCAAGCTATAACAATTACAACATAATTTTGCTAATCATATTGAAGTCAAACCGATGTAACATCAAAAGTTAAACAAGAATTTCATAGAAATTAATCACAAAAGTCCAAATTTCAAATTACAATTACGTTCATTATAAGCCTATTGTGTTCCAAAACGGTCGATCCACAAAATTAAACGATTGAATAAAAACTTCGTTGGTTATTTAAGAAACTCTTAATCGCCCCGCCTTCTTACCATTGTAGCCAAGTCTACCTGCTATTGATTTTTAATTAGTCAAAGAAACGGAGTAATGAGAAGCAGCAAAGTTAAACTTGGATAGTATTAATTTGATCTGAAACTTAATTTAGTGACTTCGACCACACCCAATTAATGATGTTCTAAGAAAAGACTGGATTTAAAGTTTGAATTGAATTGCGAAGACCCGTTTATAAAGTTAGGTAGTGTATAATAGTGAATGAAGGAAGTCTGAAAGGTACCTACTATCTATCTATCTATCTATAACCTCACGCCAGATCCCTTGCGGGGTAGGCAGAGAGTACAGAGTTCCAACAGGTTCTTTCCTTACATACCTCTCTGGCTTCCTCGACTCTCATAGTTCGTCTCATACACGCTCGCCGGTTACGGAGACTCTTGACTTTTCCATCAGATAAGACTCGGTTTATTTAGTCGTGGTAAGATAGTCTAGGTCTTCCCCGGTACCTGCATCCTTCCACTTTCACATTGTATATCTGTTTTGTCATTCTTTCTTCTGGCATTCTTTCTATATGCCCGAACCAACGGAGCATGCCCTTTCTCATCTTTACACCGATACTATCTTTCATACCTACTCGCTGTCTTACTATGCTGTTGCTAATGCGGTCGGTCAGCTTCACTCAGCTCATCTTCTGCAGAGCTCGCATTTCTACCGCATTTATCCTACTTTCATTCTCCTTCTTACATACCCAGCTCTCGCTACCATATAACAGCCTTGGGACAAGAACTCCGTTATGTATGGCCAGCTGCGCCTTATGGCTTAAGTGCCGGCTCCCGAGTAGCTTTCCCATCGCACCATTCACTCTGTTCCCTGCACTCACTCTTCTCTCTATGTCAGCGGTGTATTTCCCATCCTTACTGAAGGCGCATCCAAGATATACAAACTCATTCACTTGCTCCAGCACATCGTTACCAACCACAATCCTTACATTCGTTCTGGTTTCTTCCCTTTCAAAAACCATAATCTTGGTTTTCTTCACATTCAAGTGTAAGCCATTGATCATGCAGTCGTCTTTCATAACTGTGACTAGTGTTTGAAGATCAGTGGCTGTTGGCGCTATTAAAACCGCGTCATCTGCATAAAGTAGATGGTTTACCACTAAGTCACCCATTTGTACACCTTCATTCATCGCTTTCAGTCTTTGAAGACTTTTCCTACCTACTACTGGATTAAAAACAGTTATATTAACAGTTATTACATACTAGAGCACGCCATTACCCTGTTGACATTTTTATAAACTCATAGATAATAACTTATAGATATCAGACATTTATTTATTTATTCAGGTTTGTTAACAGCTATTACATTTTATACTTAATACATAGACATTCTAGGAGTTTTATTTTAAATGCATAACTAATTATAAGCAAACACCACATCCGCTATAAACAGTTATATATAAAAAAAGAGAAAATGTGGAAAATTATACAAAAAAAAAGCAAAATGCGGAAAAAAATATAAACTTAAGATAAATGAAGTCAAAAAATTAAAACGAAACGTACCATGTAGTAAATAAACATTAACTAGGGTTAACAACCTTTGTGTACATCACGTATACATGAGGAGACTACTTTTTATTTTATATTTAAAACGAAGGAAAGTGTTATCAAAGAAGTCAATTTGGTCACTACAGTGATTGGCCAGCTTACACATGCGCGGGATGGGAGTTTGGGAATTAGTACCTAAGACTGTTCTCCTAAGAGGAGGGTGAAGGAGAGTAACTGGAGCACGACGATATCTGGCTGGCGTTCTAAAGTTTATTTTTTTAATAAGCAATGGGCAGTCAAACAATCGTATGATTTAGGATCTAATACAAAAGCAAGAGATCCAAAATATCTCAACGTTTACAAAGAGACTCGATTATAAAATGCGCAAGTTTTTCTCGATAGGACCTCTTTCTTTTCGCAATTCCCGTCAAATACGATAGATGCCACAAAAACCTTTTCTGTATGCGCTCGATCCTTAAATCATGTACGGCATAGTGAGGACGCCAGACCACACTACAATACTCTACTACGCTCCTTACCTATTAAATAGGGTAAATTTGGTACTTGGTAGTTTAAAGGGTTTACTATTTCTTAATACAAAGCCAATCATACGCGAAGCTTGTTTAGTTATATTTTCTATATGTGGTAGAAACGTTAATTTCTTGTCAATAATAACTCCTAGATCTCTGATACAATCCACTTCTTGTAATTTTAAGCCTTCCACGCTGTAATTTGATGGAATTATTTTGATTTTACGTGTAATTTTAATGTGTTGGCATTTAGACGGGTTTAGCATACCGTTATTTTTACACCAAAAATGGAGTTGACCTAGGTCCTTCTGTAACAGTTTAGTATCATCCGGTGACTCAATAACTTTAAGTATTTTGAGATCATCGGCAAACATAAAGGGTGAAGAATAATTAACGCATTCAGGAATATCATTAATTAACATGTCAAACAGAATAGGACCCAAGTGCGATCCCTGGGGTACGCCTGAAGTAACACGATAAGAAGTTGATTTGAATCCATTCAACACAACATGGAAAATGCGGTCACTCAAATAAGATTTGATCCAGTCTAGCATTTTACCCGTAAAACCATAATATAATGATAACTTTTGAATCAGTACTTTGTGTGATACTCTGTCGAATGCCTTACTAAAATCGGTGTAGATCACTATCATCTACTTGTTTGTGGTTATCAACCGCCTCCGATAAAGCTTCGACAAAGAGCACAAGATTAGTACCAGTCGATCTAGCTCTGACAAAGCCATGTTGGTGCTCGGTAAGAAATTGTTTAAAGTGACTTTCAATACTAGGAAATATTCCAGTGCAAAGTGAACGGTTATAATTTAGGAAAGTGGTGTTACCAACGCAGCTGCACATGAACCAATGAAGTATGGAGGAATATCATCGGGACCTGCCCCCTTAGATTTATCTATGTTCTTAAACTTTTCAAGAATGACTTCTGGTCGTATATTCAGATAAGCTAGACAATGGCTACCATTAACTATACTGGTATATTTTCTAAAAGGGCTAAAAGTAAAGTGATCATCCTGTGTATAAACGGGTGCAAAGTGAGATGCAAACAAATTGGTAACTTCGCTGCCGTCGGAGCTCTCTACAGTACCATTTGATAGTGAAGCAGGATAAGGACTTTTTCCTCCTCTTTTAGAAAGAAAGAAAGAAAGAAAGAAAGAAAGAAAGAAAGAAAGAAAGAAAGAAAGAAAGAAAGAAAGAAAGAAAGAAATATTTATTAGATAGGCTAAAAGTAAAGTACACTACACAAAATGATAACTATAAAATAAAATAAAATAAAACAAGTAACATGTACATACTATGTAGCCGCACTAATGGGATACCACTCAGCATAAAGCTGTGCTGCAGCGTGATTTTCAGTGGTACCCCAAGTGACGTGCGCGTATGAAGCTTAAAACAAATAACTTAAAACGAACGGTAAACTTGACACGAACACAATACCAGCACAACTTAAAACTTACTACTTATATATGTATATAAAATAATTTTAACAAATAGTTATGCACTCATACCGTAAGTGCACACGTTCCGTCTCGCCCACACTCGGTTCGTACGCCCGCGCCGCAAAAAAATGATGCAATCGATAATACGTCGATTGCATCACTCTCCATAGGCGCAAGCGAGCGCCCGAGCGAGGCGCGCAGTTAGCAGTCTTGAGCAGACCAGTGGAGTGAGTGCGTGGTGAATGATGACACCGGTAAGCATCGTAATAAAAAGCGAACGTCATAATTTCCCAGCCAGAGCTGTGTCTATTAATATTAATGAGGTAGCCACTTAAATATTAATCAATAATTATTTTATTTTATTCATAGCTACAGTATCAGGCTTTGCGTATAACAATTGTTCAAGAATATCTTAGCCAATAATGCCTCGAGATAAACGCCACACGCCGACACCCGCCCGGGACTCGGCACACCCACCTACCACACGCGGATCAGAACTGTGAAGTAAGTACGAATTATCATGCCCAAGCTCCCCGCGCGGCAGACAGAGCAAAGTGCAAATTCTGTCCCGAGCTGGCAGATCTCTATAGACCCGCCCATCGATAAACAAAAAAAAAATAAAAAATCAAAATGAATATTTTTGTTCTTGCAACAGATGTTTTTTTAAGTTACATTTAAAAGTGTCACTGGTTTTCAGGGATCTCATGGGGGGCGGTATATCGTTCCAGCAGCGGGTGGCGGCGTATTTGAAACACCCTCGAAAAGCTGTAGTCTTGTAACGAGGTACAGAGAGCGGATTCGACGTAGAACGAGTTGAATAGCCATAGCAATCAAGTCGCCAACTTAGCTTGCTAAAGAGGTAGCCCGGCTTATTTTTATTTACAACACCAAATAGCAAACTGGCTAAATGTAGCTTACGACGTGCTTCCATTTTCAAAGTGTCATGTTTATTTAAATACGGTGTAATGTGACTTTTCCGGGGGATATTATAGCAAAATCGAGCACACGCATTTTGCACGCGCTGTATCAATTTTTTTGTGCGAGATAAAAGACAAGGGCCATAAACAACGTCACAATAGTTTAATTTCGACAATACTAGGCTTTCCACTAATCTTTTCCTTGTTGTAACGCTAAGGAAGTCCCTAACCCTGTATAATATTTTTAATCTATAAAAGCAATTTTTGACTACACTATTGATGTGATCTTCAAAACGAAGCCCCGGATCGATGGTAAGACCAAGGCTACATGCAACTTCTACTCTCTGTATGCTTTCCCCCAAGATTTTAATTTCTGGGCTAGCGGACACTATCGAATTGATCTGCCTTTGACTACCCATAACCATGAATTTAGATTTCTGTGGATTTAACACCAGTGAGTTGTTTTTTGACCATGAGGCTACATTATCTAGTTCCGCATTAATCATTTGTACAGCGGATGCAGTGTTATTGGCATTAAAAGACAAATACAATTGCGTGTCATCTGCGTACATGTGGTACAAACAGTGACGAAAACAATGAGTCATATCAGCACTGTAGAGTATAAAAAGGAGCGGACCGAGCAATGATCCCTGCTGTATTCCCCTCTTTAGCAGGCGCGGGGAGGAAGTTGCCTTTGACCCATCATCTTTACAAATCTCAACTTGTTGTGATCTGTTAACTAAGTAGCTATCAAACCATCTAATAGTTTCCGATTGAAACCCGTAGTATGTGAGTTTTGACAGCAACAAAGGAATATTTATTGAGTCAAAGGCGCGCGAAAAATCAAGTAGTGTTAAAAATGAACCCTCTCCACGATCTCTGGCTTCAAGGATATTTCCCACTATGTCCGCTAAAGCTGTAGCGGTGCCACGCCCTCGTCTAAAACCTGATTGCAAATCTGGAAGAATGCTATTTGACTCCAGAAATTCCACGACTTGTACATATACCACCCTTTCTAACACCTTAAACAAACAGGGTAATACACTAATGGGACGAAGATCCTTAAAGCCTTGAGGGTTATTGTTTTTCGGAATAGGACGCACTATCGCATTCCGCCACAAGTTAGGGAATTCGCTAGAATAGATGGATTGGTTTACGATGCTAGTAATTGCTGACAGGGATTGCGGCAGTGTAAGCTTAATCATATCTTTAGATATTCCATCAATTCCTTGAGCATTTGTCGATATATTATTAATGATATTTAATACAGTGGTCTCATCCACTGGCTTTAATACAAAGCTCGCTGGTCCGTAACGTGTGAATTCAAAGTAAGTCAGCTGAGAAATATTCACATTTGAGTCGCCAGGGATATCAAGAAAGGCATTGTTTATCCCGTCTGGATCAGCCAACTGACCCAAGAAAACACTATCTCTATTAACAGGAAGCACATATTTCTTCAAATTAGACCATAATAATTTAGAGTCATTAATATTTTCATTTATATTTTTTGTAAAAAATGCCTTTTTTTCATTAAATAAAGCAGACGTTGCCTGATGCTTTAGATCCAAATAATATTGTTTATGTACTTCCAGTTTAGTTTCACGGTATCGATAGCGGGCCTCATCTCTTAGCCTAAACATTAATTTTATATTATCCGTTATCCAAGGCGTCGGTAGATTTCGAAATACTGAGGTCTTAATCGGTGCATGAGCATCAAAAAGCCGAGTTATGAACGTGTTGAATAAATGTACCATCTCATTTACATCACTCAGATAGCATATCACATTCCATGGAACTGCATGCAAGTCCTTCTCAAAATAGTCCAGCAGTATATCTCTGATTGGACGATAGGAGACTGTTCTTTTAGCTGGCTTTTCTTTTTTGACAAGTATCTTGCATGTTATAAATGAGTGATTTCCGAGCTCACTTATAAAGTTCACATTCACATCTCGGCATGGAGCATCCGTACAGATCACATCAATAAGCGTAGCACTGTCACCTACAAAATGCGTGGGCTCAGCCACTAATTGGTCCATATTGTGATAATTCAAAAATTCCTTTAGGCGCCTTGCTTTAGAGTCATTATTATCGAGTAAGTTGACATTGAAATCACCCAAGATTATGACATTATCATATGGTGCTAGAGCGCAAATACTGTCAGTGATTGCATCCAGAAAAATATTTAAGTCTAACCAGGGGGGTCGATAAGCTGTTCCAATCATAATTCTCTTAGTTCTTACGTTTAAGCTGACCCAGATTTGTTCCACCATAGGGTGGTGAGGATGAATCTTTACACGAGCACTTATTCCCAATCTAATATAAAAAGCAACACCCCCACCTCGTCCTTCTCGAACGGCTACAGGACGTGGAATATGACGTAGCTGATAACCTGGCACCGCAGGCGCCCGGCCCTCTTCACCTTTGCGTAACCATGTTTCGTTAATGGCCATAATATCGACAGAATGATAATTCATGGCTATTATAAATTCGTCATGATTTGTCGATAAAGAGCCTGCATTCCAAAGACCTAATTTTAGCTGCTTATCACCCGGCATTTGCGCTTTTGTAAAATTTATTCATACAAAGATTTAACCTCACTGACCACGACGTATATCGTTGAGTAATAAAACATAACCGGGTAAATTGATAAACTACACACCTGTGCACAAAGCGAAATAAGGAACAGTTTATACCAATATTATAAAGAAATGAATAAAAGACGCCCATAGCTATTTCATTCAAAGTGGCATTACTATATACTATAGAATTCAAAAAGTTCAAAGTCCATTTTAGTTTACACACATGCGTCGAACTAATTACTAAAACTATTGTTATAATTATAAAAATAATAATTATATAGGAAAAGTTACAACTAATCTTGAGTCTTTTTATCAAAATCCGAACCAAAAACACGCAGCAGATCGCCGTCATTACGGATGAGACTCGCCTGATCACCAGGTTTGCGCCGAGCCAATATACGGCCATGTCTCGTCCATATGAATTGCCATCCAAGCCGCTTCCCAGCGTCCCGTGCCCGCCGAAATAACTGCCGATTTACTTTGGTTAGACGCTCGTTTATATAAAACCGTTTCGGCGGGCCCGACACGCCTAGATCCGCGCTGCTCGCCCCCCGTCGCACACGCGCGCTGCGTGTAAACTCGTTGCGCAAGTCTCGGCGTGACAGGCGTACAACCACCAGACGCGGCCGCGACTCCACTGGGCCCGCAGGATTTGTCACATTCATGTGCCTACCACCCACGCGATCAGCGCTTACAATATCACGCTCTTCAATACTGACGCCCAGCTTAGTTGCGATCAACTTTACCGTGTGATTCAGGTTTTCGCCAGTCACTTCCGGTAAATTTTCGATTTCAATGTCGTTCTCTAAAAGCTGCTGATTACGATCATTTAATTCGATCCTCAGCTGAACCACCACGTCTTCTCTTCCTATCTGACCCTTAAATTCCTGTTCCAAGGCACTCATTCGTGCATCCAGGACATCCATCCTCTCATTACACGACATAACCTCCGCCCTTAGCTGGTCTCTGTCCACCCGAAGCTGCGCCATATCATCACGCAGCTTTTGAAATTCACTCTGCAATTCCTCCCTAAGCATCACCTGCAGTTCGTTACGCAATTCTTTCTTAAATGTACTCAGCATAGTGGCTATGTTAAGGCTAGATGTCTCAGCGGGTTTCAGAGTGGCAGAGCTCAGTGCGTTTGCACTCATCACTTCCTCGGTGTGGTCACTATTTGGTGTATGGACTTTACTGTTCTTGCCCAGCTTTTTATTACACTCAGGACAGCTCCAGCCAGGGGACAAGGAGCCTGTAGTTGGTAAAGCCGCACAAAGCCGGTGAAACATAGCATTACAAGTAATGCATTTAGCGCCCTCCAGCGGCGACAAAAATTTTGCGCAAGAGCCACACTTTACTGACGGCATACTTTTTTGCTATCGATTTAGCTCAGTGTGTCCCGGAAAGCTCAATAGGTGGCGTTATAAACAAAGAATATCGTTATGGTAAAATACGCTATAGATTGATAACCTGCAACACCATAAGACGCAATACACCGGTAGTTATGTTTATATAGTTTGTGGCCACAATACACTATTGTTTATGAGTGCTTGTATATAAAATAGGTTTTCTTTTTTAAGTTTAGGGTAGATTAAGTAGTTGCAAGTAGTCTATAAATTATTATAATTAATAATATATATATAATTTTTTTAAAAACTATCTAACTCCACCCGAAATCTCATGGCTGAGCGACGTTCCATGACGCTCCAAACCTCCGATGATGCTAAGTCCTATAGGCAGCTCAATGGACAGATACTGAAGTCCTTGCGTCACGATTTACGGTCCTTCAATACAAGGCGTATTGAGGAGACCATAGCACAGAACAAGGGCTCCAAAGTGTTCGCAAGAGACGCGTCTATTGGGCAAAGCCAGTTGACGAAGCTGAAGACGGAGGACGGAAACGTAACGTCGAATAGGTCAGAGGTGCTCAGGGAGATAGAGAGGTTCTATGGGCAGTTGTACACCTCAGTAGCTGAACCTGTTGTTGACTTGGTAAAAGACCCAAGAGCCAAGCTAACCCGACACTACACTGAAGATATCCCGGACATCAGCCTGTACGAGATTACGATGGCTCTCAAACAACTCAAAAATAACAAAGCACCAGGCGAAGACGGAATTACCGCAGAGCTTCTGAAAGCGGGCGGAACGCCGGTACTTAAAGTCCTTCAGAGGCTGTTTAATTCCGTCTTGCTCGAAGAGAAAACGCCGGAAGCATGGAACAGGGGAGTGGTGGTACTGTTTTTCAAGAAAGGTGATAACACTTTACTGAAGAATTATAGGCCCATCACACTGCTGAGCCATGTTTATAAGTTGTTTTCGAGAGTCATCACGAATCGTCTCGAACGCAGGCTTGATGACTTCCAGCCTCCCGAACAAGCCGGTTTCCGGAAAGGCTTTAGTACCATAGACCACATACATACGCTGCGGCAGATTATACAGAAGACCGAGGAGTATAATCGGCCACTATGCTTGGCGTTTGTGGACTATGAGAAAGCCTTCGATTCGATCGAGACTTGGGCGGTTCTTAGATCTCTCCAGCGATGCCGCATTGACTATCGGTACATTGAAGTGTTGAAGTGCTTGTATAATAACGCCACCATGTCAGTCCGAGTACAGGGGCATTGCACGAAGGCGATCCCCATAAAAAGAGGAGTAAGGCAGGGAGACGTCATTTCTCCGAAACTGTTTACGGCCACCTTAGAGGACGCCTTCAAGCTCTTGGAATGGCAAGGACTTGGCATCAACATCAATGGCGAATACATCACTCACCTTCGATTTGCCGACGACATTGTGGTCGTGGCGGAGTCGCTGGAAGATCTAGGACGAATGCTCGGTGACCTCAACAGAGTATCTCAACAAGTGGGTCTTAAAATGAACATGGACAAAACGAAAATAATGTGTAACGTCCATGTCGTACCCACCGCACTCACCGTTGGGAACTCTACTCTTGAAGTTGTCGACGAATACATTTACCTGGGACAGGTAGTCCGGTTAGGTAGGTCCAACTTTGAGAGAGAGGTCAATCGACGAATCCAACTCGGCTGGGCAGCGTTCGGGAAACTGCGCAACATCTTCTCATCCAAAATACCCCAGTGCCTTAAGACTAAAGTTTTTAGTCAGTGTGTGTTACCAGTGATGATATATGGATCAGAGACGTGGTCTCTTACTATAGGTCTCATAAAAAAGCTCAGAGTTGCTCAGCGAGCTATGGAGAGAGCTATGCTCGGCGTTTCTCTACGCGATCGAATCAGGAATGAGGAGATTCGTAGAAGAACCAAGGTCACCGACATAGCCGTTAAGATTAGCAAGCTGAAGTGGCAATGGGCGGGCCACATAGCGCGTAGATCGAACGGGCGTTGGGGCAGAAAGATTCTAGAGTGGAGACCACGTATTGGCAAGCGCAGTGTGGGACGACCGCCTGCCAGATGGACCGACGATCTTGTGAAAATCGCAGGAAGTCGTTGGATGCAGGTGGCATCGGACCGGTTACGCTGGAAAGCGATTGGGGAGGCCTATGTTCAGCAGTGGACAAGTATAGGCTGAGATGATGATGATGATGATGATATAATTTTGCTTTAATAAATGACCAGAAGCTCTTAATGTTACTACCAATACTGTTTTCAATATTTTTAATGTAGTCATTATAACAGCATTGAGTCATTTTATTACAATCTACTTTCAAATATTTTATTTCAATTTCATCTAATGGATTTTATAAAGCTTATAGCGTTCCCTCAATTTTTGTTTTTTTTTCAACATTCTAATCAGTGAGCGAGAAAACCAGATGGGATATTTTTTACTTTTAGGTATACAATTAGGTACAAAATTTTGTATCGTTTCTCTAATTATATCATAAAAAACGTTGAGCATTTCGTTCACGTTCTTATTACCTAGTACTATATTCCAATTAATACTTTCCAAATGCTCACATATATTTTCATAATTTGCTTTGTAAAAATTGTATCTTGGTGTAAGTATATTTTTTAAGTTTCGGTCTCAAGCAATGGGATAGAGATGTCTAAGGGGGGATGGTATGGATCCACAGGACATAATTCGCTTGTGCACTTCTGAACCAAACACGATGAGAAATTAGATTTAGCGCAGTGGTTAAGAGCTTGAGCTGCTCCGCCCACTGTGTCGAATAGTCGCGTATTCGATTCCCGCACGGGACAAATCTTTGTGTGATTCACAATTATTTGTACCGGTCTGGGTATTTGTTTGTGAATTTTCATGTTTGTAAACGCACCCACGACACAGGAATAAATCCTAGTGTGGGGCTACGTCTTAAAAATAAAAAAAGTATAAGAAAAGAAAAGATAAGACTGGGTCAACTATTCTCCCCTTGTAGTTAACAACGTTGTTAAGTTGCTTTAAGTTATTCATATGAGTGAAATCCATCAAAATATGACAAATTAATGGTAGTGTAACATTACTATTATGACTGTTTGTACATTGTGACCATGGCTGGCAAATTGTGGAATAGACTAGCACAGGACCGGTACGAATAAGGTGATATAGGAAAGGTCTACATTTGGCAGTGGATAGATCAGACCCTAATATTATATCATCATCATTAGAGTCATTTAAAGGCGGCTTATATTAAGAAATGAACTGCGGGACGCTACTGGAAATATCACAAAAGTAATGTATGAAGAAAATGTGTTCAGTTCACAAGAGAGGAACACAGCTGGCTTTCAATTTCCAGAACTCCTCTATATTATAGTGACCGGTCAACTGTGTTTGGTGAGCGTCTATTGTTATTGTCCGCCATACTCTATATATAGTGTATCTGTATACAAGGTGTATCATAAATAACGCAAGAAGCCTCAAAACACCACGAGGTAGTAGTCTATGAGGATAGAGGACAAAACCTCGACTTCCTACGGCCACGACAGCCAAAAAACCTCATCACAAAAACCCCAACTGACATCTGGGGACACCCCACAGCGACTCAAGACGGGCTCAGCGGGTCTGAACGCCTACAAATGAGGGCAGCTCTCGAGGAGAGCACAGCGAAGCAGAAGCCAAAGGACACTACAGGTGCCAAAAAACTCGCGTCTTTCACAACGGCGCTCGGGAAGGCGGTCCTCGGCATACCAAGTGTGCTGGGGAAAAAAATCAGGGGGAACCAACGGGCGGAGGGGGTGGCAGTCGCCGCCGAAGTGTTCTTGAGGGAGCCCCCTCCCGAAAGTCATAAGCAGCCGAAAAAGGCTCGAACAAGAGCCCAGATGGGGCTTGTCGATCCGCCGGAGCTCAGCGAGGCGACGGAGCCGCTGCAACACACAAAAAACGCGTTCCTCGAGTTCAAAGCAATCACCAAAGCAACAAGAAGGGTCAATAGTGAGACCTGTAGATCCATCCTGCAAACCTATCACCTGGGCAATGAAGGATTGCTAGAGGTGAAGCTCGAGGAGGCAGAAGCGGCGGTGTACGACAACGACAACTCCACCACGTTAAGAGGAGAAATGTCGGGGAGGTACATGGCGGCCTATAGTGGAACCAGCGGTTTCGTCGAATACGATGAGGAGGGGTCCCGGCGGACCGGCAAACACAAGTTCAGAACCCCCCCTAACGACCCAATAGTGATTGCGGCGAAGTGCACGAGGGTGGTGCTCGACGACCGGATACTTGAGATGGCAGAAACTGTCTCAAGTGGCCGGGGTCGGGGGCCTGCAATCGAGCACTGGACCGTACCCAAAATAACATGGGTCAACGGGGTTCCTGGATGCGGAAAAACAACATGGATAATCGCAAATTACAACATCGAAAGCGATATCCTAATAACATCTACAACCGAGGCAGCGAATGACTTAAGGGAGAGACTCGCGCAAAAAGTTAAAACAAACACCAAGAGGAGGGTCCGCACTATGGCTTCAATGCTGGTCAACGGATTGAAAGAAGGTGAAGAGTGCACACGTATTATCATCGACGAGGCACTCATGAACCACTTTGGAGCCGTAGTGATGGCCATCAAGATAACTGGCGCGAGAGAGGCTCCTCTCGTCGGCGACTGCAACCAACTGCCGTTCATTGATAGGGAGAACCTGTTTCGACTGCGTTACAACCGCCCAGACTCCGTGGCGCGTGTCAACAGGGAGCTGCTCTGCACTCACAGAAACCCAATGGACGTAGCGTATGCCCTCAACGAGATATATGGGGGCATATACTCGTCCAAATCCCTCGTGAGGTCCTTGAGCCTCAGTAAGTACACGGGAGCGCAAATTCCGAAACACCAGGAGAACACCCTGTTTCTGGTGCACACCCAGGCCGAGAAGGAAATCCTCCTCGGCCAGGGCTATGCGTCGGGAAACGGGTCGCGCATCCTCACCGTGCATGAGTCTCAGGGACTAACGAGTGAAAGGGTGGTGATAGTGCGAGCGGTCCCCAAGAGACTGAAGCTCCACGGAAGCTATCCACACGCGGTCGTAGCTATATCTCGCCACACTGGAAGTTGCGTCTACTACACAGACAGCTGTGAAGGGGACGCAACGGCTACACTAATAAGCAGGGCGAGGGCAGCTGCGACCAAAAAAATAAAAGAATACAACATAAAGATGGCTATTCGCAGTCGAGACATGGTAGTTGTTAAAAAGCTGCTGGAGGCGGAGGCCTAAAGGAAACCCTCACAAGCAGCCAAACACCTACACAACTGAGGCATTCTCGCTCAAAGGCAAGCCAAACCAGAAAGCCTCATCACTTACAAAATCATTAATATAAATTAAAAAAAAAAAAAAAAAAAAAAAACCTCTACTGAAGTACCGCTACAAACAAATACCAAGCACTGTAACAATAAGCTAATAATAAGCGGCATGTACCATACAAGTGCAAATACTAACAACACATAAATTACACAAAAAAGGTGCGGGACAAACCGGGCCCGCAGTGTCTAATTACAAATAATAAAAAAAAAAAAAAAAAAAAAAAAAACGCAAGACCTCAGACACCCCGATTAGATAATTGTTTCACAAGTTCCATACAACAAACAATTCGATAATTTAAAAATTTTAACCCCTCTTTTACGCACTTTTATCCCCCAATTTACAATGAAACTTATACGTGTATGTATGCGAATTAAGAAATACGTCTGAGGTATTGCGTTATTATATATGTCGTATCCTATTATTTTAAAATAAGTTAATGGAATGGCGAGCAGTTATTTTCATTTTAGTAACATTGTAATCTTGTCATAGACTTACTCTATGATTGCTCGAGTGTGTTTAGTTATGAAGCGATGACAGATGACATCTGTCTGATGTCAGATGACGGATGGCGCTGGCTGCGTAGTTAGTCTATTAGCAACGGGACAAGCGCTCGGACGTATCGCGGAGCAGCTAACCTCACTGCATTCCATGTGACTTACTCACCAGGCGAGACCCTAGTGCTATTTCAAGATTTCCTTTATGTTCCGCGACCATGCGAACGACAATGAAAACGAATATAAATCCACCTTTCACTGCATTGAAACTGTCATCCAGGAAACCTAGGCGCCGTTATATGTATAGGTGTAGTTAAGTATAATATTATGTATTTTATTAAGTCTGGATTATAAGAGCTGACGTTGGATTTCACATATAATGCCTCCCTCAAATAAAACTCAGAACACCATAATGCCCGACACACATCAAAATCCGTCCCTGCATGAAAATGTGATGACGCAAGCAGTCGGTGTGAGTACATTATATGCGTGGATTATAGACACAGCATGGCGGCATCACCTGCACGTGAATTAACTAGGATTAAAACTGGATTTAAGGCCTATAGTCTAAGCTTGGGCCTACATCACCGAAGATGTAGTCAGACTGCTTGGTTGGTGAAGTGGTTTAGTATATGAGAATATACCACTTCTAATGTACCTATCGATTTAAACACCGTCACCCCTATATTCCCCAGGCGGGGCGGCAGAGGTGTACTGTATACACCCACTTTTCGCGGACGATGTTAGGTCTCATGTAATAGGGGGCCTATTGCTATATACCGCGCACAATTCCAAACTCCGGGCAGATACTGGATAATTTTGGATAGAAAAACTACGATTTGAACCCAGGACCGCGTTATTGCAAAGCATATTATTCGCCACTAGACAGTCCTATCGATTTGTCGATAATACGTCTCAATAATAAGGGCATGAGCCATATATGTACATATCACAACGTAGACCACATTACAATAGACGGCAAGAAGATAGAGCGAGTAAATGAGTACACAAATCTTGGCCACCGACTCTCCATGGAGAAAAACGGACAAGCTCTAGAGGTAGATTGTCGTATCCAACTCAGCTAGGCTGCATTCAGTAAGTTCAATGCCATATTCAGGAGCAAAATGCCTATAGCCCTCAAACGCCACGCTTTCGAGCAATGCGTAATGCCTGTCATGGTTTGGGGTCAGAGACATGGACTCTTACCAGACAAATCATACACGAGCTACAGGTTGCTCAGCGGAAGATGGAGCGAGTAATATTGGGAATCATTTTACGCGATCTCGTGACTAACTCTAAAATTGGGGATCGCTCTCAACTTACCGATATCGCTCGTGTAATCGCGCAAAAGAAATGGCAATGGGCGGGGCATGCTAGTCGAAGGAAGGATGACAGATGGAGTCGAAAGGTTCTGGACTGGAGACCGAGAACAGGACGCAGAAACGTGGACCGTCAACCTGCTAGATGGTCCGATGATATGGCACTGGATGAGGAAAGCTACCAACAGTCAAGAATGGCGTGCTAATGAGGAGACCTACACTCAACAGTGGGTGACTACGGGTTGACATTATGATAATGATAATGATGATGCGCCATATGTACCGTCCGATCGAAGCTTTGGCTTGGGTCACCTTCGGCCAATCCTTTGGCTTCGGCAAAATGGGCCGAAGTTTTGGCCGAAACCGAGGGTTTCCAGCAAGCACCGAAATTGAACGATCTATTACGATTTACGTCTTATGAATGCTTTCAAGTAAATAAATATTATAGTAAGAAGGAGAATGAAAGTAGAATAGATGCGGTAGAAATGCTAGCTCTGCGGAAGATGTGCGGAGTGAAGCTGACCGACTGTATTTGCAACAGCGTAGTACGAAAGCGAGTAGGTATGAAAGAAAGTATCGGTGTAAAGATGAGAAAGGGTATGCTCCGTTGGTTCGGGCATATAGAAAGAATGTCAGAAGCAAGAACGACAAAACAAATATACAATGCGAAAGTGGAAAGCTGTAGGTACCGGGGAAGACCTAGACTATCTTATCATGACCAAATAGACCGAGTCTTTTCCGAAGGACAAGTCAAGAACTATGAGAGCGGAGGAAGCCAGACAGGTATGTAAGGAAAGAACCTGTTGGAACTCTGTACTCTCTGCCTACCCCGCAAGGGATCTGGCGTGATAATATAGATAGAGATAGATAGACTTTAATGATATTATTTTTGACCAGTAGTAGGTAATTTTAATAACCTCGTTAAGTTAGCAACATAACTCTATAAAAATTGAGCTAATCATGGACCAAATTTCTTAGGGTTAATAAGCCTTCGGCTTCGGCCTAAAATAGACCTTAGGTCAGACACTTACCATATGCCATCATTTCGGCTCAATGTCATCGAAGCATGATGGTTTCCTACGAAATCTACAGGATACCTGATTTGCTATTTCTGAAATTTCTAGTATTCGAACCTCATTAGGTCCAATAGAGGTCTGGTCCTTATAAGAAACAGAATCAAATGGCATAAAAAATTGTGCATACTGTCCATTTTATTGCTGAACATAATTTTTTCAAAATGCAAACTGCGAATGCAGCCCAAAATTTCTCAAAAAGTTAGTGGTAGTCTCCTAAGACCGTTTTCCTGTAGCTACAAGGGTTAAGATACCATTACCGCTTCGTCTAAAAATCCACTATGTAATATCACTAAGTCACCAACTTGGTAGTTGCACCAAGACAAAATAGTACTAAAAAATAAACCATGTACGGAACCACAGTAATATGAGAGTCTAATAAATATTGCTCTATAGTTTCGAAGACATTTTAATATTTTACTATACTCTAAGCGTCTGGCCCCACTCAGGGATGGTCGTGATGTATTTTTTTCAGTCGCTAAGTGCTACAGAGCTATCAACTCTCCGAGACGTAACCTGAATAAATTACGTGCTTAATTAAATTTTTTAACTCGCCGAACTATACGTGAGCGTCCACCGCCACAGCGTTAATTAAAAAATATTATATTATACTGGTCATTTTGATGTTGTATCTATTTATACCGACACATTAGAGCCGTTTTGAAGTAAGCAAAAATTACAGAATTCCAACAAGTTCTTACTGTACCACCTCTCGCTTCCTCTATTCTCATAGTTTGTCTCATACACGCTTGCTTTAAAAAGCGCTCGGTGAATAAGGGGCTAAATTTATCCATCAGATAAGACACGATCTGTAATAGGTATTGGGGTATTCTGACTATAGTATTTCGAAAAGAGTATTATCGCTTAATCCTCGCAATTTGTTTGTTTTTTTGTTTGGACATTTTATGTGTAATATTCAAATTTGTTAAATCACCTACCAGTCAGTCGATCTTGAGGTTCAGAGACGCGCGTCAATGTACTATTTCACTCAAGAAAACTTAAACACCGAGTTTCTATTGCCTCCAGACCGTTGTAAAAACACTAGATTATTCAAACCGCAATCAATCATCATCATCATCTTCATCATCTCAGCCCATACTTGTCCACTGTTGAACATAGGCCTCCCCAATCGCTTTCCAGCGTAACCGGTCCGATGCCACCTGCATCCAACGACTTCCTGCGATTTTCACAAGATCGTCGGTCCATCTGGCAGGCGGTCGTCCCACGCTGCGCTTGCCAATACGTGGTCGCCACTCTAGAATCTTTCTGCCCCAACGCCCGTCCGATCTACGCGCTATGTGGCCCGCCCATTGCCACTTCAGCTTGCTAATCTTAAGGGCTATGTCGGTAACCTTGGTTCTTCTACGAATCTCCTCATTCCTGATTCGATCGCGTAGAGAAACGCCGAGCATAGCTCTCTCCATAGCTCGCTGAGCAACTCTGAGCTTTTTTATGAGACCTATTGTAAGAGACCACGTCTCTGATCCATATATCATCACTGGTAACACACACGCAATCAATCGCCTATGAAGATCTCCTAACAGAATGAGGAAAGATGGGATACAACAACAAAGGGCCGTCACCTTTACCTGTTCTTTCCATCCGTACGTGAGCGTTTGGCGAGAACATGGCTGGAGGTAGAGCACTGTGTGGCTCAATTTCTCACCGGACATGGCAACTTTAGGAGAAACCATTCTCTTTTATACTGGTTTCCTTAACCGCTATGTCAGTGTACCACGTCTAACTACGATTATGAACAATCAGCACACCACGTTCTTTGGGAGTGCAGTCTCTGACACTACGAGCGTACCATTATGTTAAACAGCCTGCGAAATACGTCTGGAGTAATCTACTACACGGATCGTGTAACAACTGATAATTTACGTGTGTTCAAGCGTTTTTGCCATGCCTATTACTGGAATCAAACATGAGGCTCACAAATATGCCCTGTTAATATTTTTCCGTGGTGCTTTACAACTGGGCTTCCCGGGACACTCCAAGGCTCAAACCTTGGTGTCATCTAAGGAGACCATTGTGGATCCTGGCTTACAGAAGTTACAATGATGGGCATGTGTGGCGGGCTTAGTCCCAAAAAAAATCACCCACCACACAACACACAGTTCCAGACTCCGGACTCATACTGGAAATTTTTCGGTAGAAAAACTACATTTGTCCGACCTAGGATTTGAACCCAGGACCTCGTGATCACAAAGCGATGTGCTTTGCCACTAGACCAACGAGGCAGGTAGTAAAAAATATGTAGCATATATTGCTTACCGTGGTGCCAGTCTGTCTCTACCTTTATCCACATATCGTCCCCATAAGATATGAATAAGAAATTCAAATAAAGAAAAGCTCAAAACGCAAAAAAGCCCCACCAAGCGTGCATACCGAACTGAGCCAATTAAATCGAATCTTTTGTTTCCCACATTTCTTGTTAGAACAAGTATTTCTTAACAGGAACATTCCTAGCGCAGCGGTGGGCGAGCGAGACGAAGGACGGAGCGCAATGAAAATATTTCCCCCACTCGAATTTTCAGAGTATTTCAAGAATAAGTAATGGAGTGGTGATATGAATATAGGCTTTATGCAAACGATTGAAGGAGCGTTTTACTTTGTATGGTGCTTTGTGTTTGGTGTTGAGGTAGGATTGTGGTTATGAGGTGTGGCTGCTTAACATTATTATTTTTATTACAGAACACACAGCAATTGAAATAACCACATTATAAATCTGAATCATAAACCATGTAATCGTTTATAAAATCAATTTTGGGCACTATGACCTCATTGAGCCAGATACATTATTAGTGATTTAAAATTACCAAGGCTTGTCGCTAACATAGTTAAGTTATAAAAACTTAAAAAAAAATTAACATTATCAAGGTACATTTTTATTAATTGACTTCTAAAAAGGAGGAGGTTCTCAATTCTACTGTATGTTTTTTTTTTGTATGTATGTTACGCAAACATTCCGTCAATTATGAATCGATTTTGATAATTCTTTTTGCGATGGGTTCAGTATAGCTCCAAGGTATTTCCATTTTAATTTCATCGGTATTGGACCTTGGACTTGGAAGATACAGCAGGGAACTCCTTAACGACAAACAATACGAACTCGTTGATTGAGATATTATGAGTATTACGTCAATCCTATAGGTACCCTGCCATAGAACTAATCAGAATATTAACCAACTTCGAAAAAGGAGGAGGTCGACAATTCATCTGTGTTTTTATAACGTCTTTATTTATGAACTGATTTTGATGATTCTTTTTGCGTTGGGTTTAATATAGTTTCGAGGTGGTCCTATTTTAATGCAATCGGTATTGAACTTTGGACTTTGAAGATACATCAGGGGACTCCTTAACGGTGACACAGGACGAATGTATAAATTCCGTTATTATGGTTATTATATCAATCCTGTATAGGTATATAAATATTAGTAAATAATTCACGTGTCACTTAAAATTGTAAAATAAAAAATCTTTTTTAAAAGAAAAATAAAACCGCCTCCAAAAAGCAAAAAATAAATATTTGAAGTCGGTTCTAAGTAACCGACTGCACTAACCGGTACCGGCTTCAAATATTTATGTTTTGCTGTTTGAAGTCGGTTATTTTTTTAAAGATTTACAATTTAAGTTCCTTATATATAAATACGATCTTCGATTTTAAGATAACATACAGTTTATGAGAGTAGGTACAAATTATCATCATGGTCACGGCAGAGTATGTTAGAGTGTGAGTGAGAGTTGTTTCCTCTAACGCCACATATACCTAGACATATATACATACCTATCCTAAACTGAGCCAGCATTGCCTTCGTACGTGACCTCCATGCCTCTGTCCATAACATAGTTATGCTAAATCAATTTTACGGTAAAAAGAATTAAACTATAAAGTTCATAAATAAAAATGTCATTTAGGAAGTACTCACCATCGCTATATATGTTTGAACTCTATATCATAGAAAATCAAATAATTGCGGCTAAAAGTAATTTTTTGTATGCAGTATTAAATTTGTTGCAATACTACCCACTATAGTTTAATAATTTTATAATAAGATATTACATTTGTAGAAGCATAATTTGTTCGCTATTACCAAATAGATGTTAAAGTACTATAGTTACTTAATTTATCTACATAGTATAATGTAAGGAACCATTCGAACACGTCGCTCCGGAACTTGTAAGTTCAGATTTACCTATACTAATGTATCTTGTGTTTCTCAGGCAAATGAATTTGTAAATTCTTTTGAGAAATAAATGTCTTAAACCATAAATACGAATACTACTAACAATATTAGCTCATTGTGCGCTCAACGGAGACACGGTACAGTGCGATGGGAAATGACGCACAAGACGACATAGAGCGGGGAGCACCTGAGCTCATTCTCCACCATATTTTATTGTTATTGTATAACTTTAGGTATAAGTACATAACTTTGCACAAAATATACATACTAAACATCCTTGCCAAAGGCCTTGCAAATCGAGGCAAGAAAGATAAGGTCATTACTCCACCGCGTGGCCACAGTGCGGATTGGTAGAGACAAGTTTGTGGCCACCTGCTGTTGGAACTTATCAAGTCGCCCATAAGGCTTCCAACACGGCTTACCGACTACTATATGAAGTGCTAACTAAGACCTTGGAAAATGGAAATGCCACGAACAGTCACCCATCTCAGGCTGACTGAGCTAAACTGAGTTTAACCTCGGTAATCTATTTAAACACCGCGTCATCACAATGCTACGAGCGCCCCACACAAAATATAATCCCTACGAAAGGGCTAGTTGTTTTTCTTCCGTGATGATAATGGCGGAATTCTTTCCTTAAGATACCATGAAATGTTACAAAAGAGTAGACCAGAGCACACCCTTTTATGTAGATTTACTTACGCCATTTTAACAGCTCCTGTCAGACAGCGTATTTACTTATGCAACAAGAAGTAGGTCTATCACTATGTGGTCTTTCCTTTTAATGTATAGATATTATAGATTTTGTTTTTTGCAAGTGTGTCAAAACTCTGTAAAAGTGTTTCGGTCCTCTGTGAGGTAGATTGAGGTAGATACTTGAGGCTTCACTCACGCTTAAACTGACCTGTCGTAACCTTCGCCACGTTAGAGGGCGCTGATATTTCTAAACAGATCTTACTGGCACCTTAGTTTTGTGCATGTCTCGGCTAAACACCTCTTGGGGAAACGAAACCGCTTCTCCTCCCATACCTTCACAGTACTCAAGGTCGTGTAGATCCACCAATTATCCCCCTTCGGGATTGTTCTGTCAACTGGATCTCTTCTTAACCTAATGACAACAAAGGCTACCGGTATAATAGGAGCCACAATTTTAAGATTAATAATTTAAGAACTAATCTGAAAAAGGTAACCCTACAATTATTCCAGTGTCGTGGATGTTTTACAAAGATGGAATTTATCTACACCAATACTATGACCAAAACAAGTCTGCGTCAATTTGTCTGGTTCACACAAAGATTTGCGGGGATCACACTCGCAATGCGAAACAGCTTAAAGTTAAACTCTTAACCATAAGACCAAGTAAGTTGTCGTTATTTGGGAAAAAAAATTCTTTAAACATGCAAATACTACATATACAATACAACAATATCAGCCTATACTGCACACTGCTGGGCAAAGGCGTTCTGTCACAAATCGAGGTGAGAGAGATCAGGTCATACTCCACCACGCGGACCCAATGCAGATTGAAAGGCCTGCTGTTGGAACTTATCAAGCCGCCTATAAGGCTTCCAACTCGGCTTAACGACTACCACATTAAGTGGTAACTGGGACCAACGGCTTAGCGTGCCTTCCGAAATACGGCGACGCTAGAATATGAAAATGCCACAACGGTCACCTATGTCAGGCCGACCGAGTCAAACGCGGCTAAACCTTGGTTATCGGTAAGAACACCACGGTCGCACAGCGCTACGAGCACCTCCTAAATACTTCATATACTACATAATAATATGAATTACTTTAAACACAGAAATAGACATTTATTTCTCGCAACAGGGCAAAAATCCAGTTTAAAAAAATGTACGGGTCTCTCCTTCACATTCTCGTTGAAAACGCGGTCGCCTAGATTTATGTGAAAAGTAATAATGTAATACAAAATCCGATCTAAAGGAATTGACTTGAAAAAAGTTCTAAGCAAAAAATAAAAGCTACATTCGTCGTTTCCAGACAATTACGAGGACGATGTTTTTCTTTAGATTTTCTTCTAGATTTGGTTAACCAACAACAATATAAATAAAAAATAAAACATCTTTTATAAAAGAAGGTAAACCGACTTCAAAAAGCAAAAAATAAATATTTGAAGTCGGTGCTGGTTGGTGCAGTCGGTTACTTGGCACCGACTTCAAATATTTATTTTATTGCTTTTTGAAGTGGGTTTGCCTTTTTTTATAAAAGATTTTTATTTTACAATTTTAAGTGACCAGTGAATTCTATAGTAGAGTACCTATAGGATTGACGTAATACCCATAATATCGCAATTTACACATGCCTATTGTTTGTCGTTAAGGAGTTCCCTGGTGTATCTTCTAAGTCCAGGGTCCAATGTCAATAAAATTAATATGGGACCACCTTGGAGATATACTGAACCCAATGCAAAAATATCAAAATCGGTCCACAATTGACGGAAATATCGCTGAACATACATAAAAAAAAAAAAAAGCATACTTACAACCGAACATAGAACCTCCTCCTTTTTGAAGTCGGTTAATAAAATTTACACCGTCACGCCTATATTCGCCAAGCGGGGCTAGCAAAGGTGTACTGAGTACACCCACTTTTCGCCGACGATGTTAAGTCCCATGCAATAGGGGGGAGCCTTTTCTATATACCAGGCACAATTCCAGACTCTGGACCCACACTTAGCTTTCGTTAGAAAAACTACATTTGTCCGACCTAGGACAAATGTAGTAGGAATCCAGGACCTCGTTGATCACAAAGCGATGCGCTTTGCCACTAGACCAACGAGGCAATCGAGAACGATATAAAAACGGAATAAATGTACAGACTCATCGCTACGATGTTAGGCTTTGGGGTAGTTGCGAACAGAACAAAATCGGTCGTCATGTCGATCTTTGGGAGAGGCTTAAGACCTGTAGAGGACGTTTTTCGGCTCATGATATAACTATAAGGATAAACCTGCGCTTCTGGCAACACGCTATTGGAACTAACTAAGCCGCCTATAAAGCTTCCACCTTAGCTCAACGATTACCACATTAAATGGTAAGCGGCTTTGCGCTCCTAAGCAAAGAGACATTCAAATAAGAAAATTCTATATAAGGTCAGAGACATTCAAATATGAAAATGCTATATACGGCAACCATTTCAGGCCAACCCATCCGAACGCTACTTAAACTCGGTGATCGTTAAAAACACCGAATTTTAAAAGAAATCAATCACCAGCCGCCTCAAGTCCAAAGTCAGATTTCTTATTACTAAAACATATTTACAAATATACTACCTATTCATTTTACGATATATCATATCCGAATACAATGGAAAAAGGTATACCTCTCCAGAGACCGGCCCGTTCTTGAATTACCTCCAGCTTTTAAGCTCCCGAGGGCATTCTACCTACTTACGGGGCACAGCAGACCACCATGCACTCCTATCATATTTATGATCGGGTCCCAAAGGTACTTTACCTTGTATTTTCGTCAGCCCACAATAAAATTGATTTTATTCCTTTCTAACTTTTACATAAGTTACGAAGTTTATTATTTGTATGAAAAATACAAAATGGATACCATAAGTAGATACTGAACTTCGACAGATTGATAGTTTGAGAATTAGAGATTCGTAGTGCTCAAGTAAATATTTGTTTACAAGCATTTAAACATATGGAAAGGTTGTCAGAAGAAAAAAATAACAAAACAGATATGCAATCCGAAAGTGGAAGGATGTAGGCACCGGGAAAAACCTAGGCTATCTTACCATGATCAAATAGACCGTTCCTTATCAGAAGTCAAGAGTCTCCGTAACCGGCGAACATGTATGAAACGAACTATGAGAGAGAAGGAAAGCAGGGAGGTCTGTAAACACAGAATCTGTTGGAACTGTGTACTCTCTGCCTACCCCGCAAGGGATCTGGCGTGATGATATAGATAGATAGATGGAATTTAAAAATACTTTTAGAAAATTTCGGAGGTACTAAATAGGATTTGAACTGGATACTTCGTGGCGAGTCTTCGATATAAAAAACACCGTCTCGCCCATTTCCCTGAACGAGCAAAGCAAAGGCGTACTATGAACATCAACATTTAACCGACAATGTAAGGTCCCAATGGTACCGAACATAAATGTGGCAAGTCGATTGCCATTACAACCAAGATCGCATCGCAAGATTTAACTAACAAACTACACTTACTGGAATTTAATCAAACCTATAATTAGCTTTAACAGTTCAATATTCGACGTTGGTTTCCTACTTCAACTGCACTTTGTCTAAAATCACAACAAGCCATTTTAACTCAAATATTTTAATACTCCAACATAACTCGTCTATCATAAAAACTTCTATATTTTTTAAAGCATGTTCCGCATGTAAACATCCATAGACAAGATTCTCGGTCCTTACAAGCGCAGTGAGTGATGTGAAACATTCCGTGAGTAATGACAGAAACGCCATCTGCCGCCTCTTTCCACCTACCACGCATTTGCACAGAGTAAACCCGAGCGGGAAAGAGACATAGAATAAAATATACCAAATATACTACTGTGATAGTTCACGGAATAGGGACACCATTTATTCTGTGACTAGTGTACCTAGTAGAGGCATGAAAATAATTATGCAATTTTATCTGACAATGATTTTTAAAGTGAAATTTCACAGACAATGATTTTTAACTAGTGTTAAGTAGTGCCAGACTCATTACCTCTGCTATCTGTTAGTAAAGTGAAGATTGAATTACGATTTATCTGCTTAACAATAACATCCAAACAATATGCGATTTCATACTAAGTGTGATTTTAGCAGTGTGAAATAGCAAGCGCTACAAACACTCCGGTAATTAAGACAAATCTAACGACACCTCCACACCTCAAAACGTTATCATCTAACTTAAGATATATAGATAGATAGAATACTCGTTATTGTACACCAAATGCATTACAAAGTAGTTATTATGAAACAACATATTAAGGTACAATTTACGGTCTTATTGCTAATAGCAATTTTTTTCATGCAACCAAGTCAAAATAAATACAACAAAATAGGGATAAGCTACATAACATATTAAAGAAATAATCATACACTCGGAAAACATAACCTATTCGCGGCAGTCGGATAAAAGCAAAAAACAATATGGCGGCGAAATCGGATCTCGCAAACCAAAGAAAGTTTACACCTAAATCCGACCGTTTCCGATTATTTCCCGACTGAGTTTTTGATAGGATATAATAAATTACCGGAGCCAACTGTAGTTGTACCATAAATATCACTCAGACTGAGTCGGGCAATAAATTCAATAGAGGCAGAGAAAGGGCAGAAAGCAATTTCCCCGAACGTTATCACATAAATTGCTTTCATCGTATGGAAAAATCTTGGTGAAGGACATAACCAATAAAATTGGAATTATTATAATCCATGGCGGTATTTATGGTCAGAGAGTGAATTTTTTTTAACATAAGTTGAGTTTCGTAGTACCTAGTCTATCATTGATATACATGTTAACACTAGATTAGCAGTAACGGCGTTAATGTATGTCGGCTAAGAATATGCCCGCAGCCATGAATCAAGCTTCTGTCATTCATTGGCCTGCCTGACGTCTGTCGAGTAACACATATTAATAAAAAATCACAAAATAGGTAATTGCGGTGGTGTAAGAGCGCAATTTTAGGCCACAAAATCACTATAATGCTAGCGGAACTACTTTACATACATAAGTTTATTGTTTTTTTATATATTTACTAGTAAATAAAATAAAAAACCGATTTAAAGTTACAAAAATAAATTTGAGATTCAGTGTTGCCAATAAAAACACTATTTGGTTTTCCCGTCTGCATGGGAAAATGTTGGACGATTTTGTCACTTATAATTATGTACTATACGTATACCTATTTTATTAATTGTGTTGTTTCCCAAAGGGTGGAATTTTATTAGAATATTATGAAAAGAAAGCTTGTTCAAAGCGAATATTGTACATAATTATTTATTACCTAATTGCCGTATGGATCCGAATCCGATACCGTAAAGGATAGCTCCACCGTGAAGTATGGTGTCGTAGAAAGCAATTGGGGAATTAACCGAGACTTTTTCTCTCCTTTTATTCAAAAAAGGCCCATACTAGTAATTATTCTTGTGTCATTGGTACGTTTACAAACATGAAAATCACACAATCGAATACCCAGACCTAAACAAAATGTGCGAATCACACAAAGATTTGTACTGTGCAGGAATCGAACGCGTGACTATTTAGTCTAGTAACAGGAGCGGCCTACCGCTCTTAGCATCTGGATCAAGAAGTCGTCACTGGAAACAGGAAATAGGCAACAACGTTTTCCTGAGCTCTAAATGTACTGCATCCATCAACCTGCATATTTGAAAAATATTTTATAGTTTGACCTCATACCCTAATGGACACTATTAACCAAATCTGTATTACAATTCTAGTTTCATATTGAATAAAATCGCAATCGCAATCGCTGAATATAGTCACAACTTAAAATCTTTGATTATGTTTTTCATAATTTCAGCTTAGATTCTAAATACCTATGCCCTTACCTATGCCATTATTTAGTTCTTCAAAAACTTTAACCATTCTCCAAAATACACAATTGGTATTAAATCTATTTTGTTAATTAATGAGGTCGGACGCAATTACTAAAGTACAGCTTGAATTAGAATAAGTATTACATGCTTTTTTCTTGACTTAAGACTGAGCGAAAGTGTGACACGTCTTTTGCAGTGTGGATTCGCCGTCATGTCAAATGTATATAAATGTCATGTCATGTGGGTGGCCGTCACGGGCTTCCCTGGTAAGCGACGCAGTAACGGTACTGCCGCCATATTTTATAAAAGCCATAAGACTTGGTGAAATAGGTACTTATGTTCATTTATAATAGCTTAAGAACAATTTTAGTTGTAATCAACATTATGTTCTTCGATCTCAGTGTTAATTAGTTCGAACTCAAAATCAATAATATTTGATCAACAATTAATCCACAGTAACATAATACTATAATTATTATTTTTGTGATGGATTCTTCCAACCCTTCCAACACAACGATCACAAAATTAAAAAAGCCTACAGCATAAATAAAAACTAGACACCAGAACGAACCTCGAAAAGCGCGCCAATACAGCGTGTAGTGTTGTCCATGTAAAAAAAAAGAAATAAGGCAACGACCACCGCCTGTACAGCCTATATTTCATTCGAAATCCAGTACAAACCGACCGCAGAGCCGATAAATCCAGAGATTTCTATTACAGATAACGCTCTCATTCTTCCGGATATTTAATTTTATACACCGATTTTAGAACGGGATTCTTATTTTTCAAACTTTTTGAATGTTAGCGGCGGATGATTTAAAAGATTTACCCGCCGGAAATTTGTGAATATTTAAAAAAAGGTTTGAAGGAAAACTTTGTTATCTTACATAAATTACATCTTTGATTTTAGCCTTAAACAGATGTATACACAGATGTTTGTTTTGTTTAGATATCCTGGAGCCCCTCGAAGAAGACTATTTTATTAAGTGGTGTAAAAGATCTACATAACCCAGTAACCCCTACAAAAGACTAAGGTTATTTCAAAGTCTTCCCCTATAAATTAAAAAAGAAAACAGATATATTTTATGCATAATTTTTATTTATTTATTCTTTATGCACATGTTTACATAGGCGGACTTAATGCCTGAGGCATTTTCTGAGGTGGTGTGGAAACAACTGTGGTAGGTGCTAAAATATGAGAATTTAGAAAAAGAAGGGAAAACAATAAAAAAGTAATATACCAATATATAATATAGTACTATAAATAAATATGCACACATACATATATATATACATAATAATACATAAATATAATATATACATACATATATATGAACCAGATAGTGTGACATAACGACATGAACTACTACTATCTTTTAGAAGATTCCGCCATCATTGTTAGCCATCCTGAGGCTCATAATTCGTCCTTATCTTATTAGATAATAATGAAAATACTTTTTCATCTTAAAATGGCCTATTCTATGATAAACGTTATCCCTAAAAATTTAGTTTTCAAATATTTTACCACAGCTCTTCCGGTATACATATGTACGGCATTTCCTAGCATAACAACATTAAATTAACGAAAAACGTTTTGCGCTTCAAAAGATAAACATCCAGTAATAAAAAGTAATAATTCCAAGTAATTAACCCGGAGGGGTGGAACTCAAAAATGTTCAAAGGGGCTGTTTGGTACATTGCCATATTATGTGAGGGGTTCTGTAGGTATTTTATTTTACTGTATAATCGTTAGAGACAGCTAAAATTTAAAATGTTTAATATAGTTGAGTATTTAATCAACTATATTAAACATTTTAAATTTTAGTTCGGCGTCACAATAATAGCACTTCCATATTTCTGTTGCAACTTGATTTTTTTTTGAGAAATAAATGAATTTAGGAATAAGAATTAAAAAAAAAATAAACCTGTGATGCCTATATTTTCTAAGCGATGGTGGCATGGCAGAGGTATACCTACTGTCTATCTACATCATCACACCTGATCCCTTGCGGGGTAGGCAGAAAGTCAAGAGTTCTAACAGGTTCTTTCCTTAATGCACTTACATACCTCTCTGGGTTCCTCCACTCCCATAGTTCGTCTTATACACGCTCGCCGGTTACGGAGATTCTTGACTTGTCCTTCAGATAATATCCTATATGTACTCTCTATTAGCCCCGCAAAGGATCTAGTGAGATGACATAGAAAGATAGAATCATGACATCTTAGATCTATTACTTGTCAAGATGGACATTGCGCGCGCGGCAACGGCACAAAATTTATTTTGGGGTAGATACCAGCACTACCATATTGCGCCAAATTTATCTAGGGTGGATAAATTGTAGAACGCACACGCACGCGCGCACGCGCGCAAAGACAGCTTAATATTTTAAAAAAAATCAAAAATTCGAACACTGGCATCATGCACTCGTATTGCGTAACGGAGGCCGATTTTTATGCGCCATTTTCTTTTAACAATGCTAGGTCTTTACCAGTCTTACACCCGAATCTATACATAAATTAGTTTACTTTAACTCAAGCATTTACTCAGTACATCTCTTTTATTTTATTGTTAAGATATTGTCAAAAGTAAGAAATGTCAAAAGTTAGTTTTGTTAGCCAAGTATAGAATTTTAAACACATGACATTGCTCGCCTAAATAAATTCTTAAGACTAAGTAATTAATGTCTATAGATACGAGTGTAAGTCTAGGCGTGACATCTTGATTAATACTGGTAGCGTTTCTCCAATAGCATACGGAACCCTCCAGGGTTCTACCTGGGTAGCTTCCAATTTTTCTCATCAATTTTTTTAAAGAGATCCCTTAAAATTAATTGGCGCACTGAATGACTCGTTACTGTAATGGGAGGAGGCTCTTCGCAATAATTAATATTAGTATTCCGCTACGTTTCATATTAATTTGATGTTAAAATAAATAAAAATGACAGCCAAATATGTGTCCCAAACTAAAGTTTGCTTGGATTTCAATCCATCATGAATCAATTGGACTTTAAGAAATCTGTTAAATAACTTTTTCTTCGCTTATGTTTTTGTTGATATGTAGATGTATTTTAGACAGAAAATAATTTTGTCGCTTACATAAAGTACTTATACAAGGTGTAACATGATTGACTCAAGACCTAAAAGTAGTTTGTTCTAAAACAGCAACTGAATGAATCCCAACTATATTTAATGTATGTAACTTTTTATTATCAAAAATTTCTGTTTCTCGTTCAGTCCGCTGTATTTAACAAAACTTAATCATCATTAGATTTATTCAGATATTTTAAATGCATGTCTAAAACCATACACCTCAATATGTGCAAAAAACTACAGGTTTCATGGTAAATTTGGGTACCCAAGAGCTTAAAAAAATGGTAGAACTCCCTCTAAAATTAAAAAATTTGGTTTTCGTGTTGAATTTGCAAAGCAATAATCTAATTGGGGTGCCTCAGGTCTTGCCTAATTTATGTTACAACTTGTATACGATTATTTATTCAACTGTAATTTAGGGGTACCTGCACAGCTATACACTTAACTAGTTTCTGCCCGCGACTTTGTCCGCGTTAACTTTAGACAGGAACCTTACATTTTTCCAGGATAAAAGTATCCTATGTATTAATTTAGGTAATAAATTATCTGTGTGCCAAATTTCATCCAAATCCGTTCAGACGTTTTTGCGTGATTGAGTAACAAACATCCAAACATACAACTTTCACATTTATATTATTAATAGGATAATTATAATATGACTATTTTATTTAACTACAAAAAAACAAAGACAATTTTAATTATGTCTAACACCAACCTTACCAATTTAGATTTCTTTTCAGCAAGCGGCTTTAATCACCAATGTTACGTTTTGTAAGCAGTGTGCCTCCAGTCAACTCTCTTAGGGCATAATTTTTCAATTATTCTCTTTTAGTGCTCACCTACATCCTTGAATAAGTCCCGTACAAAATTTAATTCTTCTAAACCCAACGACTTAAGCTGTACTATGTCTGTCTGTCAGTCACTGTTTTATTAAGCAAATGTTAATAGGCAATAACACCTTCTCCCTCCCTTTGTTGTTCACACTCAAAAATACTTACAATCGGTCAAGTATCGCCTGAAAAAACATTCCTTTCTAAATTGACGTAATACGCCACTGAATTGACCTCCTGAGGAAAAACGACATTTTGACAACGTCGTTTCCTTTGTCAGAAGGCGGAATTTATTTATATATCTTATGTATACTAATATAAAATTGTAATTTGCCTGTGTCTGTACATTGAATGTATTTAAAAACTTGTATCGGAGTCGACTATTTATAGGTTTTTGAACACGAGATAAAGTTTAAATAAATTATAGTTTAAAAAAACACCCTTTAATAGCAAACTGAACCTTTTAATAACAAATTATAATTTAAAAAGATCTTTTAAAAAGAAAGCTTGAATGGCAAAAACATAACGAAGATCTCTTGCTTAATTGAATGTCATATGGCCTCTTTCCAATTCGATCATCAGACACTTTACTACGTCCGGTTCTACAGTACTCATTAAGACAAATCCAACGAGCCTAAACACAGCACATTGAGTACTTGGGTGGTTCCAATGGGTACCTTTCGGCTCCATCATTAAACCGTAAACTCCATCTGGATACGTAGTACTTCTTAATACCAAGCTAACAAGCCTTATCGCAAAACAATACGGCGTTTAATTCGTTTGTGGTGGGTGTTCCTACTGTCAAGCTGGAGATCTTCGTGAGCGAGGAGTTCTGACCGAAGGGTGTCGTCTTCAGGAGATTTCGTGGTAGACTGCGAGACGCCCATGCACAGCGCAACATGTCGCCGAAATTACTTAGGTTATAAGTTTAATATATTATATGTATGTTAGTATGTAAGGCATATATTATATGGGCCTGTAAATTGTACAATGTCTGATGCCTGAAATAAATACATTTTTATTATTATTAACACGAGGGGTTCATGCATATACTGGGCACAATGGCACACCGAACTGATACTGAGAAGTCAAATAGTGGATTTTTTTAAATCAAAATCACCACGATACAAGTTTGCCAGAGATACAACTTTACTATCACTATGTATTTAGATATGCTATCTGGTTAAAACAGATCAAATTTTTTAATGTACTCGAGGACGGAGCCGAGGGAAAAGTCTAGTAAAAAACATAAAACAGAACCGCCACCACGCTTTCAATTCTCATCGTGGACTAACGAGGCTTCGGAGGTAATTGGCCCAATATCTGCTTAGACACGATCTCGCAAAAGTCGCTGTTTAATGACATTCATGTGAGCTAGGGAGTAAGAGTGTCGATGTATGTTCTGCCTTGTTAATTATGTTTGCGCAAAGCTATAAGCCTTAACATGGAGGAGATCGCTTCTTACCCTCTGTGCAACTTTTGTTATAACTTGTTACTTTTGTTGTTTAACAAACATTTTATATGTCTCATAGGAACGAAACATTTCTCAACGAAATCTGGATGTTATATGTAAGCACACCTCTGCCTATTATAACAACGAATTATTTCATCCTAAACTGGATGCATACAACACTTAAGTTTGACATTATTTGGATTTGGCATTATTCATCTTTGACAAGTTACATAAACGCGTTGACATAAACATGTCAAAGTTAAATAATGTTAAATGTAATAAAATGGTAAAGTCAGAAAAATTACTAACAATACAAATGACAAATGCATTTGACACAAAAAAAAAGTCTGCTTTGTAGACACAATCTGACCACCGTCTTTGCGCTTCTGGTTTGGTCATACCCACTATAATGTCTTTTCTCGCGGTGGCTGTCTGGCGCAGGTCACTCCCTTTCCTCAAATATGGTCGAGGGGAATGATGGCTGTCCCAGTAGTCATACTCGTGAACGGGTGCTGCTCGTGGAGACTGGTCTATCTGGAATCCTTTAGACACTCTTTATAAATAACTCCATTAGTCTCATATCTCGGTCGTCCGGCATCACACTTGAGCTAGATCTATGTAATTGTAAACATTGTATCTACACAATATAATTAAAAAAAATCGAACGGAAAAATGAGAACATACATACATGCATACAAACACTCACGCCTTTATCCCACTAAAGTAGGCAGAAACTACAGTTTGCCACATACTACGTTTCTGACACACCTCTTCTGATTCATCTAGGTTTATACATCTCTTCATACATTTCCGTCGATTAAGAGTGCTTCGTACAACCCTTTTCCAAGAGACTATTAGTTTGGTCGTGATAGGTTTTCCTTGGGCGACCTCTTCCGGCGGCTTCCGATCCCTTTCGTTAGCCGCCTGTCACATATCCTCTCCACATGCCCATACCAATTCAACATACCTCTTACAATCCTAGTCACCACGTCATCCTTCAACTTACATCGGTTTCTAATCACACTATTCTTCATTCGGTCAGCAAGGGTGACTCCACATATAAGCCGTAAAGAGCGAAACACAGAATTAAATAAAAAAAGACAAGCCCGCTGAGTTGCTTTGCAGAATCTTCTCAGTGGAGGCCGCGTTCCGATCCGATGGTAGATTAGTAGGTAATTAGATTAAAAAAAAATGTAAATTGACAATTTGTAAGCGGGCCCCGCAGGGGGGGACAAAATATTTTTTTTGGGTTTGAAAACAAATGTAGTTTGCACTTTAGTTTTTTTCATTTCAAAAATTTGTTATCCTTACGTGTGCACTGAGTTACAGTTTTAACAACTCCAGAAAGAAAATAGAGTAAGTGCTGTAGTTAATGAAACCTTCAGAAATTTTAAAAATCATTTCAGTGAATTACTGTTATAGGATGAAGTTCAAATTTATGTTTTAGAATTAGGAATACGTTTAAGATTAAGAATTTATTATTTTTAATGACAATTTATTTGTATTTTTTTATATTCAGCGTTAAATCCAAACTGACCCCAAGAACCTCGAGCCTGAGCTAATGAACGAAATTCACCAGTAAATGAACATGATGAAACCAGTAAATGAACATAAATTTGAATATTTTTAATTTGCTGAAAATGGTAATAATAATTTAAAAAATTCTTTGAAAATTAACTATACGAGTAATGGTGGCTCTAAACCAGTAATATTCATTAGAAATTAGTGTTTTTATACTTTACTTGTCCACTGTTAAACAAACGCCTCCCCAATCGCTTTCCAGCGTAATCGGTCCGATGCCACTTGCATCCTGCGACCTTAACAAGATCGTCTGTCTATCTGGTAGGCAGTCGTCCTACGCTGCGCTTACCAATACGTAGTCTCCACTCTAGAATCTTTCTGCCCCACGCCCGTCTGATCTTCGCGCTATGTGGCCCGCCTATTGCCACCTCAGCTTGCTAATCTTATGGGCTATGTGACCTTGGTTCTTCTACGAATCTCCTTATTCCTGATTCGATCACGTTGAGAAACTCCGAGTATAGCTCTTTCCATAGTTCGCTGAGCAAGCTTTTTTATGAGACCTATTATAAGAAACACGTCTCTGGTCCGTATATCATCACTGGCAACACACATTGACTAGAAACTTTAGTCTTAAGACACTAAGCTATTTTGGATGAGAAGAAGTTGCGCAGTTTTTTGAACGTTCCTAAGAAAATGCAGTTAGCAGTATTAAAGTCATCAATTCCTGAGGTTATTAATATATAACATTCTATAAATGGTTATTTATAATATTAGGAATTTTCATCAAAATCTTAAGTGGTACCATGTTATTCCGTCTCCAATATCAAAGTTCGGAAACTCATCTGTTTAAAGCGAGGTTGTGATAGGGAGATATAGTATCTCTGAAACTGGTATTTTTAATAATCTCTAAATTGAACGTATCAACAAATTATAAAAAGGAAAGAAAGAAATTATAAAACCCAAAAAAAAAAAACTCATTCAATCGGCAAAATAATAAGAATCGACTTCAAATCGATTAACCGAGTATCAATCTTTTAATTTTTGATTTTATCGGGAATCGATTCTTGCGCGTTCGATTCAAATCTATCCAAAGTTAAATTTTTCTTTAAATGACTCGACTCTTTGTTTAAATGATCGACATGCCTAGTTAAAGGTTGTTGGCCACTGCACCAAGCCATCGCCAACCATTTTTTTAACTATTATTTTGGAATTTTATATTTAAATATAGCCGAGCCTTAAATAGCCTAGGCGTGTCATAAAGGCACACGATGTGGCAGACCACGGCCAGATACTGATGTCATTACGTTGACAAGGGGTCAATCTACGTCGCGGCCCAATTGCCCACAACAAACGGCGCTTATGCCCATTTAACGGGAAATGTCAAAGGAGAGCCGCCATTATAATGCCGTTTGAAGGCGTTGGTAATTTCAATTTTTTTAAGGGTTCCTTATCTAATAAGAGGAAAACCTTTTTAAGACTGTCTCGATGATCTAATGAGATCACGAGGTCCTGAATTCTTATTCTAGGTGTGTGGTGAAAAATGTAATGTAATTTTATCGAAAATTACATTACATTTTTATCGATAAATATTGCGAATTTAAGAAATATCACCGTAAGAGTCCGTTCATATAGACTAACTTGAAATACATTAGAGAGCGCTTGTTTTTTCACACAGACTGATGCTTTTAATGTTTTATACTGAGCGCATTTAAACAGCTCTTAAGCATTCTATTTGTAAAATATAAATCTTATCTCAATTTAACACAACTATTTTAAAAATACATACATATATATTTACAAAAACACTCACGTTAAACTTAAATAGAAAATAAAAACACATAAAAAAAAACCTTAATCAAAAAGACCGCATCCGCGTGGAATGGTGGCAAAAATGCTGGTTGCGCTTCCTCGCTGAATAGATAGACCAATCTTTTGAGCGATAAATGAGCCAGCCCTCTTGTCATCCGAGGAGGTGATCAGCGTAGGGGTTATTTTATTGATAAATTGTTTTGAAGCCGAACTCCATGGGCCCAACGTTTCTACGGCAAACGGCTCAAATATAAGTAATATTATAAATTAGGCACATAACTAGGCACATTACCTACTGAAATCGTGTTTTATATAAATATATCTATATACCTATATCATAACGCCAGATCCCTTGCGGGGTAGGCAGAGAGTACGGAGTTCCAACAGGTTCTTTCCTTACATACCTCTCTGGCTTCCTCCAATCTCACAACCACCCCTTACATTGCACGTGCCTATTCGGCACTCTGCACCCCATGACTCGCCAGTTCGGGCCCGGCGTGATGGGTGGCCCCCATCGCCGCTTCCACCTGCGTTAGACCGGCGGGGGCGAGCCGGTACGTGTCGCCTCGGGGGTACGCCCTAGCCCGCACCTCTTTGGTCTAAGATTGCAGCCATAATGCCTGGCAGGGGTCGCGACGAGCACGCTCTTGGATATGACCATGGCTAAATATATCTTATTCTTATATATCTTAGTGTGACCATCCACTTCTCTTTCGGCTAGTTATATGGCGCCACGCTAAACCTACAGAAGATCATAATTCATAAAAAGACACAAATGTTATACGGAACCATCTAAAAAATCTCGAAACAGCGCTAGCCCAGTTTTTCACGAAAAAAAAACAAGCCTTTGTCCCTAAAACCGACCTTTCAGAGTTCACGGGTCGACAAACCTTTTATCTAAAGATAATTTACTTGAAGAAATATATTTTTTCTTGGCGTCGGTCGAATGAAATTATTGAAAAAGATTGTGTTTATTGAATTTTCGCATGGCCAATGAATAAATCATTGAGATACGAGTATGAGCATGTTATTTATTCTTTGAAAACCGTTTTGTGTGTAAGGATAATGCGTCGATATGATGTATGTGTAAAGTTGAGTGTAAGAACCGTTCGGTCACCGGTTCGACTTATGTTCACCTCGTGAAAAAGTTTTATTATTTATGAATTAAAGTAATATGAAAGACAGGTTTAGGTAGGCACAAAGACTATATGTTTTAATAGTACATCTCAATCTAAACTCGTTGTACATCAAGATGATCTGGCGAGATGATCCGGCGAGAATCTCAGCAGGCTTGTCTTCTTTTGATTACTTCTCTTTATATTCTTTTTATTATAATGTGATACAATATTTAGGTTACAATTATAAAGTTTATGATCTAACTCCAGTGTGATGTCTTAAGCCCGAGGTATAGATAATATTATAAAGAGAAGTTTGAAGGATTCCGGCTGGATGAATTTCACAAGTAGCTCCCACTCACGAGTATGACTAGAGCAGCCATAACTTCTCTCAACCATATTGGAGGGAAATAAGTGACCCGCTCCACATTGGTTTAACGACTACCATAAAAAGTTTTAACAGGAATCAACCTCTTACATACTTTTTGAAACCCAAAGACGCTTGAAGATAGAAGGCCCAAAAGGTCACCTATCTCAGGGGGAAGATCTAAACGCTGCATGATACTCGCTAACCAGTCGACTAGCACTACAAGCGCCTTCCATAACAGACCTCCCAAGTAGCACAGCTGCTGCTTAAGAGAGGAAGTAACTGCCTTTTTGCCGCTTTAAACTGTACGAAAACTGTATAGAGAGAGATAGAGTATGGGCTGCATAATGGTGTAATGGTCCGGCCAAATCAACGCGTTGAGCCGCGGCCCCGGTGGCGTGCACGGTGCCGATCAGCTCCTGCAGTAATATTTACATGAAAATGTTTACACCAACGCTGGAGCGCGAGATACTGATTACTCGTACCACAGTGATCGCTGCCGGGGGACGCCACCGCGAACGCGGCTGAACGCGATGGTTTAGCCGTACCTTTAAGCGGTACTCACTTAACTTCTTGTTAAGATTTTTTAGGTTTGCTTGCTACGTTTTTTTCGTATCCGTAATGCTTTACGACTGGGTTTATCCTAGTTGCTATCTGCCACAGAAAAGAAGATTGCAATTTTGTGTCTCCCACTTTGCAAAGGACGGAAGTGCAATTTCATCTTTCCTAGTCCTCCTGTTTTCTTTCAATTAATGCGCTCCACGGGACACCCCAAGGCTCAATACTTGTCATCTAAGCAGACTGTTGTTAATCTTAATTCGCAATATTCTCCTTAGATGTAAGTCAGGCCTAACAGAAGTTACATTAACAAGATTGCGTGGCGGGCCCAAGTCCAAGAAAAAAGAAAAAACTCACTTAACGCTAAGCGCATCCATAACAAACCTACCATTACAAAATACTACTAAACTTATAAAACATTCCCTCCTTTTAGTCTGGATTTCAGTCTACATTTAACATTTACGTAGTCACGGTTCGGTTAATTTAAATGTTAAATCTTAAGGCTGCGCCCGGTCGGGACCAGACAGAGACGGTGGCGGCCTCTCATTCCACTTTTAATTAAAATCTCTTTGTTTGCAGAATGTCCTTGTGCAGCCTGTGTACGTCCAGTACATTACTAATTATATCTTTGAAAAGAAAAATAAAATGATACTTAGGTCTCTTGCTTAGGATAAGTTTTAATTTCCAATTGCCTCTGAGTTTTGCATATAGAATCAGAATATTTTCTATGCATATAAACCACTGTAATTTCCATAAGCTAATCTGAAATACCGTCTAGAGATGACACCAAGGTAAAAAACCGGATATTACGAGGCGGGTCTATATTCACTCGAAACACCGCAAATATTGATTAAAAAGAAAACAGGTTGATTAGAAAAAAACATCACTTTAATTTAGGCATTTATGAATCGTCAATAACATTTCCAAATCAACATATGAGTCTTATCACGATGTCTAAAGAGACATTGTAATAACATAGTAAGAATCATCCCCCAGTACCTACATTCTTCTTACTTCGCATCTGTTTCGTCATACCTGAACCGACGGAGCATCCCCTACTCATATTTACACCGATACTTTATAATCATAACCACATGTAGAATTGATTTGTTCCATCTTATACAATAATTGACTATATTGGATTTTAGCATAACTACCTTCTTGATAGGCAGAGAGTCCAGGGTTCCAACAGGTTTTTTCCTTACATACCTCTCTGGCTTCATACACGCTCGGTTACGAGAACTCTTGACCTGCCCTTCAGATAAGACACTGTATATTTGGTCTTGGTAAGATAGTTAGGTCTTCCCCGGTACCTACCATCCTTCCACTTTCGTATTGTATATCTGTTTTGTCTTTCTTTCTTCTGACATTCTTTCTTTATGCCCGAAACAACGGAGCACACTTCTTTACTCTCTGCCTACCCCGCAAGGGAACTGGCGTGATGATGTAGATAAAAAGATATACCTATCTATCTACCTATATCATCAAGCCAGATCACGAGGTCTGAGTCCGAATCCTAGGTCAGACAAAGTATTATTGATGTTTTTCTATCGAAAAAAAATCACTAGCAGTCTGGAAAGTGAAATCGTAGTAGTATAATACTACTAGTATATGACAATAGGCTCTCTCCCTATTGTACTAGGACGGACGGACATTATCAGCAAAAAATGTTGAAAAGTACACCTCTGCCATCCCCGCTTAGGGAATATTATCATACTAAAATAGTTCACTAAAACAACTACATCAATTTTTACTAAAATCATAATAAATATTTTCTCATTTCTTTCAGACTTCATAATAAACATTAATTCGCAATTAACGACCGTACATAACTAGGCAATGCTTCACAAATCTTAATTAGCCGATGCTCGAATTGTTCAGTTGTTAAACGGCACTTTATTCGCTGCTCTGCTTCCACTTAACATTAATTAATTAGTAAAATGCATGTACTCCTGCCAGGGACGAGTTTGAGACTGTTCAGAAAACTGGGCCCCGAGGGCTCTGTAGATTTATTTAGTGAAAGCTGAAAGGATCTGAAATCTTAGCACGAAATGACTGCCGTTAGCTTGATGCTATTGAGTTGATATGCCATTCTATTCCTACCACAAATTTAGTTAATCAATATAAACGCGATGGCGCGATTGCTCCATAACATTAAAATCACGTTAATCTGTTTGTAGTAAGTTTTCTGATCTGGGCGTGGTTTTTGTATAATTGGGATTGTGAAACTTTATTTTAGTTTTAGGGTCCTATTAAAAAAAACTTATAGTTCCATTGCTAGTTCTTTCTAAGTGCAGTATCATGACGCTTTATCACCTGCGGAGTAGACAGTATAAAGTTCCAAAAGGATCAATTCCGACAGCCATCTCTCGCCTCCTTTTCCCTCATAGTTCGTATCATGTACCGGAGACACTTGACTTGTCCATTAAATAACACAGACTATTTTTAATTTAAAAAAAACGTAACCCCGCTTTAGGAAGTATTCCTGTGTCGTGGATGCGTTTACAAACATGAAAATTCACATACACAAATGTCCAGACCGAAACAAATAATTGTGGGTCACACAAAGATTTGTCCCGTGCGGGAATCGAACCCGCGACTATTAGACAGCGGCATAAGCTCTTTACCACCCGCTATCGTCCGTCAAATGAATCGTAAACTGTTTATTGGATCATGGTAAACCTAATAACCATTTAATTTTAAAGAAATCTTGCACGCAATCGGAAAGGACTGCGCCATTATTACCCGTATTTGATACTAGCTTCTACTTTTTTTTTTACCTGGGGAAAATCCTGCATAGGACTTCCGCGAGCCTCGGGGGAAGCTCGCGGGGCGTGTCGGCTTCCTACCGACTAAAAACCCCAGGGTGTCCGACATCAGCACTTTGGAGGGGCTCCGGGATCTCCGTATGGAAGGCTCCGGTGCCCCTCTTGTGCCTCGCTCCGAAGAGCCCGCCATCGGAGGGAGACTTGATGACATGCCCCCTCTCGCACCGACGCGGTGCTCACGATGACGTGGGCCACACCACGCCACCGTCCTCCTCGGGGTTGCTCGTGAAGGACGCTCAGGGCCCCCGCCCCTTGCGTCCGCAACCCCGAAGGCCCCCCTGCTGATGTTGATGCAGGGGGGGTCCCCCGCCAGATATTACGGCTTTTTATTATTAAAAAGTATCCTATATGTGTGCCAAATTTCATCCAAATCCGTTGAGCTGTTTTTGCGTGATTGAGTAACAAACATACAAACTTCCACATTTATATTAGTAGGAAGTAGGCTAGGTGGCAGAAATTACGGTATTTATTGTTGTACTAAACGTGGTATCATTTTAAATGTATTTTTCTTACAGGTTTTGTAGTTTTTGTAGTGTCGCTCCTGCGCGTTCCCGCAGTACAAGCCTTTTAAGCCGCGACAGACGGTATCAGGAAAAAAAGTTATCGAGTGGCGACCACGCACCAGAAGATATGGAGTAGGCAGGAACCTCAGAAGATGGACTAGTGACCCGATTTAGGACGCAGGAAATGCTGGATGCGGAGAATACAAAGCCGGTCGTTGTAACGATCGTTGGGAAGGCCTATACCTACAGTGGACTCTCAGTCTCTCAGTCGGTCTTTTGCCGAAAAACTTTCCTCCTATATACTCGTAGTACTGATGTAGTAGTAATTTGACGGACGATTTGGCGCAATGGTAGAGTTTAAGCCGCCCGCCCACTCGGTCGAATAGTCGCGGGTTTGATTCCCGCACGGGACAAATCTTTGTGTGACTCAGAATTATTTGTTTCGGTCTGAGTATTTTGGTATGTGAATTTTCGTCTTTGTAAACGCAACCACTACACAGGAATAATTCTTAATATGGGGCTACGTTTTTTAAAAAAGAAAACTTAGTATGTATTTGTGTGTAGTTAAGGGCCCCTTCTGATTACTTGGTAGTCCCAAGTCTGCCCCCTCATAAATCCAATTCACCCCAGTCCGTTTGCTGTTTTAATTATTAACACAATTTACATGTTATAAGGAAAACAACCGTTCTGAAAAAGCATTTCGTTATCTTTATTTGGCTAAAAGCTGGAAAGAACTGTGCATAAATTTTTATACCTACCGTACAAAGGCGCTCGTCGCTCTATGGGACCGTTAAGTGCCTAGCGAGCACCCAAGTTAAGCAGCGTTCGGCTTGGTTAGTCTGAGATGGGTGACCTTTTGCGTCGATTCCTTTTTTTGAGGTTCTTTGTTCTCTGAGTTGGTCCCGAATAGGACGTCTTATGTGTAACATATTAAACGCAAGACCTGAAAGCAGTTTGTTCTAAATCGGTCTGAATCGATTCCAACTATTTTCAAAGTATGTTACATTTTTTTAAATTATTGCTATTGTTCGTTCAGTCCGCTGTATTAAACAAAATTTAAACATTTTTCAAAGCAATACGTCTATTTTAAATGCATTTCTATTACACACACATCAATATGCACACATAAGTTAATTATTTATTAAATTTCGTGGTCAATTTGGGTACCAAATAGCTTAAAAAAATGGTAGAAAACTCCTTAAAATGGCAAGTTTGATTTTCATATTGAATTCGTAAAGCAATAATCTGATTGGGGTGTCTTTCGTTATATATGTTACACCTTGTGTAGTTAGCTTGAAAGCAACCTTCAGCAGTCAACCTGCCTCCACCAATCCGCACTGTATCCCCGTAATGCATGCAGTATGATGTAATATCTCTCGCCTCGATTTATGAGACAAACCCTTGGCTCAACGGGGGGACAATATAGGTTGATATACTATACCTTTTATTGTTTTCTTTTTTTTGATGAATCGATTGCAAGAGAAGCCCTTAAAACATCCAAAAACATCACATTATTTAACCTACCACCAAATCTATTACCAAGACAACCACAATAGAACGGCGCTTTAACCGACTTTAAAAATGGAGGAGGTTCATCTATATGTTTTTTTTATGTATGTTTTTACCGATATTTCTAACCGATTTTGATGATTCCTTTTGCATTGGGTTCAGTATAGCTCCTAGGTGGTCCATTTTAATTTTATCGGTATTGGATCTTGGACTTTGAAGATACACCATTGGACTCCTTAACGGCAAACAGCATGAATGTGTAGGTTCAGTTATTATGGGTATTATATCAATCCTGTATGTACCTTACTGTTGAACTAAGCAGAATATAAAATATATCACTCATCACTTAAAATTGTAAAATAAATAACTTTTAAAAAAGGGGAACCGTCTTCAATAAGCAAAAAATATATATTTGAAATCGGTACCAAGTAACCGACTGTACCAACGTTACTGCCTTCAAATATATATTTTTGATTTTAGAAATCGGTTTCTCTTCTCTTAACAAGATATTATACAAATTGTGTTATTCTGATTGCGTCGCAGATACGGCGGGTACATGTTATTCAACTACGAACTAGAAACTAGATGTTTGGACACTTATATCTCAGTCATTTAATACTCCAACTACTCCAAGACGTACTTCACCCTTTCTTCTGATCATTTACAGGGAATCATCAATACTAACACACTAGCTGAACATGGCTTAGAATAAATATAAACAGAAGCCACGAACACGCGTATAATTGAAGCAATAAAAACTACTTCCAATGGAAGGAGTTTCACGTTTACACAAGTAGTCCCTTTGTGAACGTCATACGAATTAACGTACTCTTCGCGTATCAAATTTAATTATATTGTACTGTCATGTTTGTTCTTACTAGAAAAACGCTGTTGTGCTCAAAATAAATAGCATGGAATCACATTACTTACCAAACAGGTGTGCCGTATTATTTAAGTATTGAATTAATTCTTCCGTCTGTTTATATTTATTTGTTCTAAGTGACTTAGATAAACTGGCTTACAGGTAAACGAAAACTTCAATATTAAAGTCCAGTATCAGTAATCCGAAGTTTAATATTATGCCCGGTGTCATGGTAATAGACTCGCCCCCTATTATATGGGACTTAACATCGTTGGTAAACAGTAGGTGTAAAGAATACACATCCCTGCTACCCGAGCACTGGGTATTTGAATATAGGCGTAGTAGTATTTCTTGTTTGTCCCCCTTTCTGGGGCATTCGGATGAAAATCGATGAACTCTCCTTTAAAACCAAAGCGGACCTATACTGCGCCATTGTGATAATAATGGAACATCATGATCTACCTACTTTCCCCCCGACATTTGCACCTTCTTTCAAATCAAACAAATTCCGTCATAACCTTAAAAAATTATCCCAAAAATAACACAGCTTACGGCACCAGCAAAGCCAATAAGGCCACATTATTTATGACCAAACTCAGTCTTAGTTCACAAACAATTTCATTATAACTATGCGCACTCAATAGGTACGCGACCCAGTATATTCCCACTGCCTATCCCCGAAGGAGGTTTATTTACAAGTCATTAATCTCCAAGTTGGCCTGTTTGTGCGAACTTTGCGAACGTGTTCCGAACTATATCGCGGAAAAAAGTTCGCTGGCATTAGAATAATGTGGGGTATTTGAGAGAATTTTTTTTGGACAGTGGTTTTGTTTAAGAGGGGACCTGAAAACCCGAGAGTAGAGTGGGCAATTATTTCTTAACGTTGCCACACGTTTGGAACTATCTATTTTATCAAGCAGAATCCGTGGCGGGGTAGGCAAATACAGAGTTTCAACAGGTTATTTCCTTATAGACCTCTCTGGCTTCCTACACTGTCATAGTCCGTCTTATACACGCTCGCTAGTTACGGAGATTCTTGACTTGCTGTACAGATAGGACACGGTCTATTTGGTCATGGTAAGATTTTTCCCGGTACCTACCTACGTCTTCCTGTCGCGCATTGTATATGCTCAAGGCATAGTACGAAAACTCATCATCATCATCATCATCATCAGTACGAAAACTTTTACGCGTTGGTAACGCAAGGCGAGTCATTGTTTGTAACGGATAGCATATCAACTCACTAGAGTCATGCTAGCGAAAACTTTTTGTCGATCGTTCTTCCAGCATTTAAGGAATTATTCCTATAAAGGACTTTGTACTCGTATAAGGTGTAAGTTGTTAACAAAGGGAAAATCTTCTAGTCTGACGAGGTTTGTGTCTGGCGGGGCCTGCCACTCACCAAGAGTTGTTGACGGGAACTTGTATTTGCGCGCATTTCTATATCGTCTCTAGGCATGTATGGCAAATATTCGTCTAATGTTCTTGGTCCAAATATACCTCGTTATGCCAATGCCATCTATAGGCAGGTACTCGGAACTATGCAGTGATGTATAGGGTCGCTACCTAAATATTGGAGTAATTGCAAATGTGGGGTCCAAATATCCATGAATAAATAATAAAAGGCGCTCGTAGCCCTCCGCTTCTATAGTGTTCTTTACAATCACAAAGGTGTGTGATCCTTTGTAGCACTTGCATCGAGTGCTTCGGAAGGCACTTTAGGCCGTTGGTCCTGTATAGTTAATAGCAATTTTGTTAAGTAGAATTGGAGAGAATTTCATCAATTTTAGTACCAGCGTATTCAAGACGTTATATAGAATACAATTTTATATGTTCAACTACTCGACGCTCGTAAAAATGACTCAATTTTGAGGCCAATTGTTATTATCAAAAAAAGAAGAAGAAATACATCGTTTATTGACGATCGTAATTATTTTACAACGGTTGGGTCCAGTAGTTAAGAGCTTAAGCCGCTCCGGCAACTGGATAAGGCAGTCTCGGGTTCGATCGAACACGGGATAAATTGTGTGACTTACTTTTTTTCGGTTTGAATGTTTTTGTATGTGAATTTCTATCTAGCTATATGACCTCGACAGATTCCTTTGTTTGTAAAGGAACTCATTTCACTTCACTATTGTAAGCAGTGATAGCCTAGTGGTTAGACCGTTTGACTCCGAAGTCAGGGGTCTCGAGTTTAAACCCAGGCTCGCACCTCTGTCTTTTCGAAAGCATGTGCGTATTACGAGGAGGTATCAAAAAGTAGTGAGAATGAGATAGAATATAATGACTATTGATAACTTAATCATTTATTTTTCTACATAGTTTCCGAGTCTCTCTACACACCGAGTCCAGCGCTTTTCCAAGGCTTCAATCCCTTTCACAAAAAAAGTTTTGTCTTGGTCCTGCAAAAAGCTCTCCACGGCATCCATCACCTCGGTATCGTCTTCGTACCTGTTTCCCCTTTAGTATTTTTTCAATTTGGGGAACAGATAAATATCGCTAGCCGCCAGATCTGGTGAATAAGGCGGGTGGTCAACCAATTCGAAGCCAGCTTGCTGAATGGCAGCCATCGCAACTGCCGACCTGTGCGCGGGTGCGTTGTCGTGATGAAACAGCACGCCCCTTCGAAGTTTCGCTCTCCTTTTCTCTTTGATGGCATTGCTCAACTTGGGAAAAAAAGCTGCATAATATTGGCCTGTAATAGTGGTTCCACGCTCCAGGTAATCTCTATCTATCTATCTATCTATCTACTCGAAATTAAGAAGCCCACCTTGCGACAGTGGAATACGGCGGAGCAGACTCTCCTAATGTTGCCTCCAAATCGCAATGAATCTCTTGCGTCGTTAACTTTTTTAAACAGAGGTATTTATAACGGCTCGCACTTCGTTTTTCTCCATTTTCGAGAACACGTTCCGACACGAAGCAAACAAATGACTACATTCAGAAAAAAACAAAAGAGAATCGAAATTTTTTTTTTATTAATATTACAAATATATATCTGAGCTATGCCTGCCAGTATTTTTTTTTTACCTAGGAGTATGTCGTTCTTACTACTTTTTGATCCATCCTAGTAAAAGTTAACTATGAATTTGGAATACATACAGAATAAATTTGTGAAACACCTTAACTTTCGATCTGGCTGTTACTCTAAAGATTACCTGGAATCGTGTCGATTTCACCATCTTATGACACTCGAAGATCGGCGAACTCTTGCTGATATGGCTTTTTTACACGGCATATGTAATGGCTACATAGATTGTCCTGAATTGGCACACAGAATATTAAGTTTTAGTGTACCAAAGACGCGGACAAGGCACACAAATCTATTTGCAGTACCACATGCAAGTACAAATTATGCTCAGAACTCACTTGTCAGCAGGTTGCAAAGGTTTTATAATAAAAGATTTAGTTGCACGGATATCTTCCATAATAGTAAACAAACCTTCAGGACTGCAGTATGTAATATTTTGAATAAGAGGTTTTAAAAATATGGCATGATATAATATAGCATACACTAACGCACAAACATTTCTACACTTAACTTACACATACACTTCCACACACATATCTACACATACATAGAAAAACACTGTCTAACAATTTCCTTTTCCTTTTTTTTTTTGTTACATTACGTTTAATATTTAAACTACAAGCATGTAATGATTAGTCGCACAAAAATATGTTAGTACACAAAATGTAAATCCGTTATTGGCTGTATGTAGAATATCTAAGTTAATCACATAAATTTTAAGGGCTGTGGATCTTGTTCAATAAATAAATAAATAAATCACTTGCTTTAACGGTGAAGGAAAACATTGTGAGGAAACCTGCATGCCTAAGTGTTTCTCGAAGGTGTGTGAAGTTCGCCAACCCGCATTGGTGATGGACTACGGCCTAAACCCTCTCAGTTTGAGAGGAGGCCCGTGCCCAACAGTGGGACAGTTTCTTAACAGGGCTAATATTATTAAAGGAACTCATGACACAGGAATAATTCTTACTTTTTTTTAATCATTTTATAAATTACTTTGCCAAGTTCGCGTTTCGTACTACCAACGATAGATCCGACAGCCATTGTAGCTAAGAGGGTGAAATAAATAAAAATAATCACACCAGCTTGGCACGGCGGCCAACAGAATAATTCGCCTGTGGCCTGGCCGAAGCCGGGCTTCGTCGTATGGGCCCTGTGCGGTTTTATTTGCCTCAACCTTGCTGGCACTGCACTTGGCGTATTGGTACAAATATTTGCGAAGTGTTACAATTATTGTATATTATTTAATAGTTATTTTGTGGTAGCGAGAGCTGGGTATGTAAGAAGGAGAATGAAAGTAGGATAAATGCGGTAGAAATGCGAGCTCTGCGGAAGATGTGCGGAGTGAACCTGACCGACCGCATTAGCAACAGCATAGTAAGACAGCGAGTAGGTATGAAAGATAGTATCGGTGTAAAGATGAGAAAGGGCATGCTCCGTTGGTTCGGGCATATAGAAAGAATGCCAGAGGAAAGAATGACAAAACAGATATACAATGTGAAAGTGGAAGGATGCAGGTACCGGGGAAGACCTAGACTATCTTACCACGACCAAATAAACCGAGTCTTATCTGATGGAAAAGTCAAGAGTCTCCGTAACCGGCGAGCGTCTATGAGACGAACTATGAGAGTCGAGGAAGCCAGAGAGGTATGTAAGGAAAGAACCTGTTGGAACTCTGTACTCTCTGCCTACCCCGCAAGGGATCTGGCGTGAGGTTATAGATAGATAGTTAGATATTTTGTTATAACCAAAAAGAAAGTATGACAATTGAGGAAGGCGGAGTGATATGTAAGGAAAGAAACTGTTGGAACTCTGTACTTTCTGCCTACCCCGCAAGGGAACTGGCGTATTGATATAGATAGAGATTAAAAAGAAAAAGATATCACTTGAGTTAGAAGTGGGAGCTACGTAATTCTGAGCTTTGTTAGCTCAATTGTTAAACCCGTCACGTAAGATTGGTGGATTTGGTTAATTGGTTTATTTCCCAAACGAAGCGATAGTTTTTGTTTCTATTTAGAATTACTCTACTACTCATATAATATCGGAGAATCACAGATTTAAGGCACCTCCAAATCTGAACAACATACGTTGCATTTAAAACTCATATGACCAAAATAACAACTCTATTAAATTAAGTATAAGGACACATATAATCATAAATAAAATATAAATAAGAGGCGCACGAATCGCTACCGGAGCGCGGTATTTTTAGCGAAACTCAATGTTAAGCAGCATTCCATACGGTCAGTATGAGATTGGTGACCGTTTGTGGCATTTTCATATTTGACCGTTTCTTCCATACCGTCAGGCCTATATTCCACAATCAAGGGCAACATAGTTGTAAACAGTTTACACATAATACGCAAACGATATTAGGCACAAATGATATTGTTCTAAGGGCGTACATGATTTGCCCCAGAATCAACAGCAATAAAAAAATACTTGTATGATTTAAATTAATGAAAAAAATACATGCGGGGGAATCGCAATATTGCACAAAAAGTATTAGATTCTGAGGTTATAATTCAGTAGCCATTAATACATATGAGGTTATATTGTGTGTTGACATTTAGTAAAGATGTCGGCGACTTCGATATAAGTACTTACAATACTTGGAAATATTCGTTTTAGATTACAAATTGTCCGTTTGATACTGATATTTACCATTATTTTAATAAAATAGATAAATAATGATGGCATGGGTCAAATATTTGTGGGTTCTGGGGAAATTTTCGACAATGTCTTTTAATAAAGATATATTGCCATTCTTACAAACAGTCTTAAATATATAATAAATACCGCCCCTTCCAAAAATTTATCTGCCAGATTAACACAACGTTAACACGAATATTTCAAAAACTGGGCCAAACTTATCCCGTCCCCTCTTGAACATAAAAAACATTGAAAATTCATAGTTTCTCGCAATATTTGATTACAAACATGAATTCTGTAAGGCTCAGTTAATGACTTGTAAATAGGGGGAGGGGACCCGTCATTAATAACGGCGGGGGGCTGTCTTCCGCAGCTCCTTCGAGCAATTACCCCGTCGCCCGACGGCCTAGTGCTGAGCAAAAGAGTAGGCTAACTTTGTACGTTATAATAACACATTTCGAGGAATCCAGTATATTGTTGACTCCGACAGGTTCTTTAGGTTTAAGAGCCTTGCTATGGAACGAGCTCCTTATCGCCTGCAGGAAAATCTCTTATCTTATCCATCGCATGTGACGTTTGCGGTAGGCCTTATACAAGGCCAACCCAGCACTACGAACAGTTATAATCATGAACACGCCCAAAATAATAATTGTAATCGACATATGCTGCTCAAACCGGTCCAATACTGCGACATCGGTGCCAGCGCTGGCAGCGTTTTGCGCCAGAATCACCTCTTTTTTGGAAGTCGATACCGAGAAAAAAAAATTGAAGGAAAGACATAAAATCATCGATCACTACATTATAGTCAACCACATCGAACGCGTGCCAGTAACATAGTGGCCTGGCATCGTCGCCATATAAGGCGAGTCTAATTAAACGTCCGTTTCTCTTGGTATACTGACTTTAAACCATGATAGTAATCAGTTATATACTTGTGCTAACACTTATACATAAGCACCTATACCTATATAAGACATATACACACCAGACCGTGATATTACGAAAACCCTTTTTTGGGATGTTGATTTTAAAAACTCGCTGCTCTAGTTTTGAATAATGCACGTAATCCCGAGTTCCCGGGTTCGAAACCTACGTCGGATAAAATGTAATTATTCCATAGACTGGTATTGTGCCCCGTAAAATCGCAATAAGCAAGTCCCCTATTACATGGGACCTTATATCGTCGGCAAAAAGTACACCTCTGCTACCTCCTCCTGCGAAATATAGGTGTTGTGTTGATTTTAGCCCCACACGAGGATTTGTGGGTGCATTTACGAACACGAAAAGTCACATTCACAAATACCCATGCCGAAACAAATAATTGTGGGCCACACAAAGATTTGTCCCGTGCGGAAATCGAACCCGCGACTATTCGACCCAATTCTTAACCACTGCGCCAAACCGCCGCCCTATGTCCAACAGTGAAATGCTATAGGCTGATGATGAAGAAGAGATCCCCTTTTCATCTGTTTAGAAATATCCTGAATCATCGTTAGGTCTAGAAACGACTTCAAGAAGGTTCCACCCTTTTTATTATCGCTGGTGCACAGTCACAAGAAGGCAATAATAAAAGCACTTCCTGGATTGCGCCCGCTATTGCCTCTTATTTTTACAGGTGGCTCGAGGACATACCAGATTCACCCTAATATAAAATGAACACTCAGCGCAACGATCGACTCAGTCTTATCTCGGAAGCGACAACGAACACATCAAGAAGAAACGAACGAATTGAAATACATAGACGACCATAGGGACGATATACGGACTCTGACTTTATACACGAAGATGAGAAGAAAAACGTGTTAGATTATAATGTTATCGGGCCACAATAACACTAGGAAGAATAAACTAGGCCAACGAGACAGCCCTACTTAAAATGTCAACTTAATATATTTTAAGTTAAGACGATTTTACGTTGCTGTTGGTATGGATAAGATTTTCAGTTGGATGCATACAGCATATCAAAATATCCTCCAGTTGGTATACTGTTACCAATTCTCTATATCTCTATGTACTTTGATAACTATATATGTGCGTTACTTATGCATACAAAATATCATCTTTGCCCGACACAAAGGGTAGCGTCGTTATGTCTGTCTGTTCCGAACGCGCCTTGGATATCATGCTTATTTACACTTCATAAATCTTGCTGTAGAATTAACGAGAAGACGTGGTTAGACCGTTGAACTGCAAACTTAGAGGTCTCGGGTTCAAACCCAGGCACGTATCTCTTGTCTTTTCGAAAGCATATTCGGATTAAAAATTAACTATCACTTGCTTTAACGGTGAAGGAAAACATCGTGAGGAAACCTGCATGCCTAAGAGTTTCTCGAAGGTGTGTGAAGTTTGCCGCACGGGGCCAGCGTGATGGACTGGCCTAAACCCTCTCAGTTTGTGAAGAGGCCCATACCCAACAGTAGAACATTTCTTAACAGGGCTAATATTATTATTATTATATAGTTAGAATTTGTAAGTGTGTTAGAAAGGAATATATTAAAGGGAAATTGATATATACATCTCACGACTGTTTTCCGCAAAGGAGTAGGCTTAAGTGTACGTCGTAGTCCTATATTTTGCCTATGTATTTACTGGATCCACGTGGTGAAGTATGACCTATTGTCTCTTACCTGTATTTATGTGAAGACGCCTTTCGCCCAGCAGTGGGACAGTATATTCTGATTATGAGGCGCTCGTAGCGTTGTGCGACCGCGGTGTTCTTACCGATCACCAAGGTTAAACAGCGTTCGACTCGGTCGGCCTGAGATGGGTGACCGTTTGTGTCATTTTCATATTCGAGCGTCTCCTTGCTTCGGAAGGCACGTTAAGCCGTTGGTCCCGGTTACCACTTAATGTGGTAGTCGTTAAGCCGAGTTGGCAGCCTTAAAGGCGCTTTGATAAGTTTCAACAGCAGGTAGCCACAAACCTTCCTCCACCAATCCGCACTGGGTCCGCAGGGTGGAGTATAACCTAATCTCTTTCACCTCTATTTGTGAGAGAAGGCCTTTACCCAGCGGTGGGCAGTATAAGCTGATATTATTTATTTATTTTTATATATTTTTATATCACTTTTCTAAATTTAATGATAATCTGATGTTGGGTTTGAACCGTTCAAATTCAAAGTGAGTATGAACTTTATCACGGAACTTAAATATGAAATAAAGAATGTAAAAACACAGTTTTTTTCATGTATCCTTTGTGTATGTACATACACCTAAGTAAATACTCAATGCATGACAAAAAACATAACATTACAGGTACTTAACAAAAGTACTAAATGAGCCTCATGAAGAATATAATAAATAATAATATAAGCTCTGTTAAGAAACTGTTCCCCCGTTGGGCACGGGCCTCCTCTCAAACTGAGAGGGCTTAGGCCATAGTCCACCACGCTGGCCCAGTGCAGGTTTGCGAACTTCACACACCTTCAAGAAGCTCTTAGGCATGCAGGCTTCCTCGCGATATTTCCCTTCACCGTTAAAGCAAGTGATAATTACTTTTTTTTTAATACGCACAAGCTTTCGAAAAGTCGGAGGTGCGTGTCTGGGTTTGAACCCGAGACCTCTGACTTTGCAGTCCAACGGTTTAACCATTAGGCTATCACTGCTGATGCCATGCAGAATATATGAAGCATCAAATTGCGTTAAGCAAAATCAAAGAAAGTCAGGTTGAGCAGCTAGTCCGTGTGAATATTAAGCATCGTTTAATTAAGGGTAGGTCTGCTATAGACAGTACTCACCCGAACAGATAGAATAAATCACGGCCATCAATATCTGCGAAAGACAATGCAAATCAACACAAATCTGTCATGGATACTACAGTACAGAACAATGGGTTTCTGATCAACTGATGGATAGTTTAAATATATTTGTATTCGAATTCCTTTTTTTAAACTTTTAAATGAAAGAATTCTAATATAAATGTGTTCTGTATATTCGAAGGCTAACTAGCCTTCAAATATACAGTCCTATAAGGATCTTTTGGCCCAAGTCCAAAATCAAATTTAGCTGTCATCAAGTGAAAAGTCGCTAAATTACAATAACATAGTTGCGATTTGCTATTTGTACTAGAGATAGCTCAGTTGAACTAATCTGGATTAAACAAGGTGACTGCTGAGGCTAGACCCTATATCACTTCCATAGCTATATATTTGACATATGTAATAACATACATAAATGCCTAAATGAAATCGAGTACGAATTTATACCTTACTAGCTGACCCGGCGAACTTCGTACCTAACAGTCAATGAATGTCATGTTACTTTTTTGCTGAACTTAATTTAGGATTATATGAACGTTATACAAGGTGTAACATAATTAACGCAAGACCTGAAAAGTAGTTTGTTCTAAATCGGCAACTGAATGGATTCTATTTTTTTAAAGATTTTCTAAAAATGCTGTTATTCCCTCTGCTCGCTGTATTAAATAAAATTTAATAATTATTTAAATACGTATACAAAAGTTAATTAATTATTAAATTTTATGGTTAATTTGGGTACCAAAGAACTTAAAAAAATGGCGGAAAACTCCTTAAAATTGGAAGTTTGATTATCATATTGATTTTGAAAAGCAATAATCTAATCGGGGTGCCTGAGGTCTTGCGTTATTTATGTTACACCTTGTATAAGGAATACTTTAAAAAAATTAAAATTCAATAGTTTATTAGTTGAGTAACAGACCAAAAATCAAGTACTTCAATTTTTTATATATTTTTTTTAATGAAATGAACATTTATTATCTTCAACATAAATTACCTTGAATGTTGGAATAAGATCGTGTTCTTCGATGATGTCTGCCCCGAATTTAGTCATTTGAAAACAACCATGGTATTTTTGAGTGTTCGCAAGAAAATTTTTGTGATTCTTGTGTTTCGGCACGAAGCAAGGAATGCAATGGCTCAGGTGGCGAAGTCTATAATGATAATTTCACTTTGCCATTAAGGCAGCTTAATCCAGGTGCTATATACTGACAGTATGACTGACTTCATGGGTTGCACTCGTGTTAATCATCTTCATTGAAGCATTTTGTGATATACGATATTTTTTGTTTTGTTATCAGGCGCAAGAACAAATAAAGCGTATGGTTTACCGGCACATGAATATGCCACGTACAATTGACCATGAGAAAAACATGCATTTTCTAGATGCAGACCCCAAACACTCAAGGATTGGCCTAGTAATTTGTTAATCGTCATGGCGAAGACAAGACGAATCAGAAATTGTATTCGTTTAAACTCAGAACGCATATCCGTTGGGATCATCGGAATCCTCGGAATGAGAACTTCCTCATCTTTAAATTTTCCTTTGAGTATTGTCGCGTCAATTACATTGATCATCAATTTCCTTCTCACCATACGCGTTCCATTGCATAGTTTTGGTTGGTTTAGATTTTGAAGCATGATGACTACCGAGCCAACCTTCAGTTGTAAATTGTGCGGTGCCAGGCACATGCAAGGAGTTTAAAAGTTCAGATGGATAGTTAGTGGCTTCGTCTTCGTTTGTCATACAGTCAATAGATTTGAACGAATGAAGAATACCAACGGTTTGATTCTGAATTAGAATGTTTAAATCATCTACATCTTTATTCTTAGCCGCCAAAATTGCTCGCTCACTCAACCATTTGTTTTTTTTTTGTGATTAGTAATGCTGTTCGGGAATACTTTGTTGATAATCTCGTCTCTCGATGAGACGAAATTGCTAACATTTGGAGGAAATGAAATTAATCCGCTCGATTCATCGAAATCTTCAGCAGATGGATCGTGCAATAATACAACTCTCATATTTGCTGCCAGCTGCAGTTTTTTCACAAATCGCCACAGATTTGATGATTTGAGGCAAGCGTTTATTTCATCGGCAGCAGTTGATCTTGGAATGATTGGCAGTGTTTGGCGGAAATCGCCAGACAGTAGCTAGGACACTATCGTGACTTATAGGTTATATACTTACAGGACGACTGACTGATGCAGACCAATCTATTTTTTTTTTAATTAATTTTTTTTTTTTTCTTTTTTCAAAACAAATCGAATAGCACGAAATAAAAAAATACACTATCGCGACTTATATGTTATATACTGACAGGACGACTGACTGATTCAGACTTGAAAGTTGATGTAATTCTTTTTTTAATTCCTATTTTTTTTTTCACTTGACTTTTTCTGATATTTTAATAGTTATTCTGCTATTCGGGCTAATCCAACAAATCATATATATCATTAAAATCGGTCCAGCCGTTACTGAGTTATAAATACCGAACTAACCCGATCTCGTTTTATATATATCCGATTAACATGATTTATTAATTAGTGGAAAAACAGCTTTAAATCGCGCGCTAATTCGACTAAGGCGACATCTATTGAGGGTTATTACAAACTTAAAAGTTATAGATATAAATTTATTCTTAAACACTATGAAATTTGCCCAAGCTTGTTTTTAATTAGTAGTTGTGTCTTAAAAGATATTTCTTTTTGATTTTTTTCTATAATTCAAATTGGTTTACTGTTCATATGGTGCAGATAGACTAAATTCTTCGAGCAAGTGCTTCAACTCTCTCGTCTTAGATCGTGCAAACCCACCTGGAATTTCCCTGGTTCACACCAACGTCATTCATGCCCCTTGTCAATGTCATGTCAATGTAATCCATGGGCCAAAAGAGCCTTGTCGCACTATTAATGTATTTTAACTATGCGTCAGTCTTTCTTTCATTCTTCTTTTTGAATAGAAAGAAGAAGAGAGAAAGAGTAAAAAAAAATATCGGCGTCATGCGTATATTCCCCAAGCGAGGGTGGAGAGAGAGATGTATTGTGTACACGTAAATATTGCCGAGGATGTTAGGTCCTAATATAATAGATCGGTGGAGAGCAATGGAAATATAATATTGCCGTAATTCTAGGCTCTCCGAAATACGACTGAGATTTTTTGTCGTTGGAAAAACACATTTCGTTCAATATAGGATTCAAAACCAGTAAACGCTAAACAAATTTAAAAAAGAACTCACTCTATTATTTATTACTGTGTCGTGGGTGCGTTTACAAATATAAAAAATTCTCATACACAAATACCCAGACCGAAACAAATAATTTTGGGTCTCACATATTTTTTTCTTGTGCGGGAATCGAACCCGCGACTATTCGACGCAGTAAGCGGAGCAGCTTAAGCTCTTAACTACTGCGCTAAATCGTCCGTCAAATATCGTCTTATATTTTACTGAAAACTTGATAGACCTTAATACGGGAACATTTGGCTGGATAAATAGATTAAAGCGTATAAATCTAACTACTTGAGGTACTCCCTCTTCTAAAAGTCTTCTTTACCTTAGCTTACTCAAAATCATTCATCTAATTTTAACCAAACTCTTACAGAAAATATAAGTTATTTTCACGCGCAAGTCCACGTCCTTGCCACGACAAACCTATTTTGCTATTAGAAACTGTCCCACCGTTGGGCCTCCTCTCATACTGAGAGGGTTTAACGCCATAGTCCACCACGCTGGCCCAGTGCGAGTTGGTGAACTTCACACACCTTCGAGAAACTCTTAGGCATACAGGTTTCCTCACGATGTTTTCCTTCACCGTTAAAACAAGTGATAATTAAATTTTTACGCACATGCTTTCGAAAAGATAAATGTGCGTGCCTGGGTTTGAACCCGAGATCTCTGACTTTGCAGTCCAACGGTCTAACCACTAGGCTATCACTGCTTTCTCCGTCCAAAAATAAACACCAAATTTCACCGTTCCACAATAAGCTAAAAATCGCATACATTAAAACACCATAAGCATTAGCACTTAGCATGCTTATATTTCAGAGGGCGCAAATAGCGTATAAATAACAGAATCGGACAGATTTACGGGCGTTTTCGCGCGTTACGACGCACAATTATGCGTAAACACGCAAAATTAAAAAGTTGCCGAGCTTTTTTCGCATCGATTTACGTGGTTTAGCCTTATTTACATCTCATTGTGCATTATGAGGCTTATGAAATATGATCGGTACTTGAAAATGTGATTTCAAGATAAATATCACTGAAACTGGTTTAATATTGCTCAAAAGAATGGTTTTTTTGGTCAGCGAGGAAACGTAGACAGTTTGCTTGCTTGCATTCCACGCGAAAATGTTCTTTTGGATTAAGGTTTTTTATTTGATATATACATAACTGGCCCCATGATATAGATAGCTAGATAGATAAAAACAACATTACCTATGGAGCTCAACTAAAAAAATTATGTGAAAGTATATTGATAGCTGGCTTCGGCACATCTGTTTTTGGCACATTAAAGTTAAACCAAAACGCCAAAGTTAACAGTACTGCGTCGACGTGTTGCTTCGGCAAGTCGCAATTCATAGAAAATAATAGTAGTCTTTTAACTCTCTCTCCCTACTAGACCAAGGAATTGAAGTAGCAAGTGGTTCACATACTGAGTTCTTAGATTTACACGAATATTACACATGAAATAAAACTATTTTTTCGGATTTTATCGCAGTCTATTTTTGATTTTTAAGTTCCTAACGTTTCGAGTGTGTAGCACCCATGGTCACGGGAGGGACTGAGGTGTTGTCGTCCAAAAGACATAGTTGTTCCGGGGTACCCTCAAACTTCTTAATTATTTTTGTTGGTCCGATCTACGCAGAATGAGCTCACGGTGTCTTGAGGTCTTGCAGTGTTATGCTTGGTGTTGGATTTGATTATATTAATTACCGGATCCCAAGTCGATGGAAGCACCCAGCCGTCTTCTCTGTTGAAATTAGGAGGTTGAAATTGTTTTTTTTTAATTTCAATAGCCTCGCGAACCATCTTTGGTAGGAATCGGTGTTCTTTCACGAGGATTTGTGGTCTTGTTGGGTTGTTAAAGAGTGGTTAATTCACTTCACTTCACTTGGCTTCGCTTCATTTCATTTCGTTTCATTTCATTTTATAGACATATACATATTTTTACAGACGCACCTATATTTATACTTACAGATACATAGATAACGGTAAGTAGTGTCATTTTTAAACAATTAACTTAACTACCCTTTTATATACAATACCATTGAATATCATTGTTAGATTTTTTTACCTATCAATCAATCAACGCCTATCGATTTCGATACTAGAAATACACATAGTTAAATAAATCACTAATCAAAGACCGCAAACCTGAAACTTCCGGAACAAATTCACGTTTTCCTCGATTTAGTTGAGTGGTTAACAAATTTCATTACAGCGCTTGCCTCTTGCGACTCTCATTTAGTCGGGTAAATACTAGACCCGGTACAATATCTCCTTGGTGCGACCCGGAGCTTTTGATGGCGCTTGAGTGCTTCACATATCAGGAACAGCACTTCTTCCTGTTACAAAATAAGAATTAGTAGACAGTTGTGTGTATACAGAGTCTCGTGATGACCACGTAAAAAAATTAGGTTGAGAATTATTAAATAGCAGAATGGCATGAACCATAGTTCTGATAAGTAATACTTTAGCTTTTAAAAACCTCGTGGTCATGTTATAGTGACGTTGTCAAGTAAGGATGCTGTCACATTTATTTTAATTAAGTAAGTTTGTAGTGTGAATAGGATAGCATATGTTCGTGGTAAGCCCTGTGTTCCTGTACCGTTAATGCGTATACAGACATAAAATTCATATACACCCAGACTAAATAAAACATTTGTGGGACACATAAAAACCCTGCGACTTCTCTATGTGGTAAGCGGAGCCGGCCACTTTTGATTCCTCGATAAATAATTCCAACTAAAGTTGGGCGCTTACAAATTTTGTTAAGTTGGTCGCAGGGTCAATAATTTAAGCTATGCAGACGATACGACGATTGTTGCGTCGAGTGATCTGGGAGATGGCAACTCTTCTGAAGAAAGTTGAAGTAGAAAGTGCCATTCGAAAACAAAAATAATGGTGGGGGACAGAGCAGACATACCCCCAGTAACAAACGCACTCAACGGGTATGAAAAAGTCAGCGAGTTTGTGTATCTTGGGTAATTAATAACCAGTGACGGGAGCTGCACTAATGAAATTTGCCGTAGAACCGGTATGGCCAATAGCGCTATGGCTAACCTCGACAAGATCTGGAAGAACAGAGGTATACGATGAACAACCAAAGTACGCTTAGTTCGAGCTCTGGTCTTCTCTGTATTCTTGTATGGTGCCGAAACTTGGACTATGAGAAGCAGTAAGATAGATGCCTTTGAGATGTGGTGTTGGTGAAGGTTGCTCCGTCGTCGTCCGACGGCTCTCCACAATCTGTCGACAAGGAGCCCTCAGCTTCTTCGGACACATTATGCGGTCTTCAAAGCATTGTCTGGAGAAGCAGATTATTTTAGGCAAAATGGACGGTAGACGTACTCAGGGAAGGGCACCTGTAAGATGGTCTGACGCTATAAAGAGAGCGCTGGCTGGCAGCATGCATCGGGCGGAACACTCCGCATATGACCGCACCCAATGGAGACTGTTTTTGTGTGGTCACGATCCTCAGCAATGAGGGAACGAGGAAGAAGAAGTGTAAATAAACATTGCCATATCGATCACATATTAAAAAATGGGAAACGTTATGGATTGGCACGAACCTAGGATTAGATAAGTAGAACTTTAATTTAGCGAACAGACTAGAAATTAAAATTGCGTGGTTAAATGTGCGGTCAATAATTCGAACACTAGAGCCCCTTCGCGTTGGGTGTTGATCTGACGTAAGTGATCGTGATAAAGGTATACGCCGCATAGACGGCGAAAAAGCGGTATAGACGATGCGTAGTCGCTGCGTTAAAGCCTCGTAGTCTTCGTGTAGACGCTACATATAAGCAGCGTAGCCGTCGCGTAGTCACTCTCTAGACACCGAGCTTGCGTCGTTGAATGAAAACAAAGTTAAACTAATAAATTCACTGACAATTTAATTAATAATATCAATTCTCAAAGTTAACATAACCTACAAAATAAAGAGTACACAAAGAAAACTTAAAATCAACATCTATAACGCTCCTACCCTACTTGGTCGTGTTTCATTAAGTCTCCAGTGCCGGCAGGTCTCGCAACTCTCATTTAGATCGACAAACACTAGAACAGACAAATCTTGTTACACCGGGCTACAACTGCCGTACTTTATTTCGAATTGTGTCCTGTGTATTTTATATTTAGGGCGGTATTTCGTATCGTAACAAAAATAACAAATATCTAAGTAGAAGTTATTTGAAAAAGTTAATCTTTATGGCATCATTTCAGAAACCTAGCTAAAACTTGTTCCTTGACTTTTTACACTAAGTAGCCTGAACAAAAAAATATTTTAGACTAATTAGTTGCAATATTTATATTTTTATAAGCAAAATTTACACTGTACAAATATAGACAACAATCAAAGAATTTTAATACCTAAATCAATACTTTTAAATAATTTATTAAAGGAAAACCATAGCGCACTTGCCTAAAAGCAACGATTAAAACCACATAAAATATCTTATTGCTTTTAAACGTTCCCAGTGAGCCTGTTACCCATACATTCAAATTCTAAACCCATCAAAGTTTCGCACGAAAGGGTTTTTCAGTCACATTCGAAGCCAAGTCCACACGTGGTTCGGACACGCACGTGACACGAATTTCACCTCTATGAGGGAGGGGCACAACCCCTCCCTCATACAGTCGCACCACAGACAAGTTTAAATTTATAGACAGTAAATAGCCATAACACAGCTCGTAACCCGCAAATCGCGCTGACTCAGTTCATCAACTTTCATAACAGCCATTGTAATTAGAAAATTTAAATAACATTTTCAGTAAAAATTACTAAAAATTATCTAGTGCTTCTTTTAGAATGTTATGTAACATCTATCAATGTCATAAGCCATATCCCTCGGAGGGTCTGCAGAGAGTATAAAGTTTCAAAGGGAAAATCTAACCTCTGGCTGATGAAGTTCAGAAGGAAGGCAGAGAGAAAGCTAGAGAGGTCTGTATCTTATAGTTTGTCTCATACACACTCGCTGGTTACGAAGACCCTTGACCCTTCAGATAAGACATAGTCTTTATTATGTAACATATTGTAAAAAAATATTTATTTATTTTTGTGTATTTTACTTGTGGGTATTCCATTCCGATCTACTTAAACGTATCAACTAATTTTATCTCTCAATGATTCAACTGTTTATAGCGATAATTACCAAAATTTATCCCTTTTTGTGTTTATCATTAGACGGCGTTTTCAAAACGGGTTATGATATTTAAACTGGTCTCGGCTCATCCATTCGCTACGTGAATTCAAAACAAATTATTTCAACGGCTAATTTCGTATGGATTCGTGTAATTATGTTTTATTTGTTTTCTTTACACGAATGACGCAATCCAGAGGGCTCAGCACAAACAAATTGACGTTAGAGTGACGCTATCGTGTTCATATACCATCCCTTCACATTACAAATTTACCGAATAAAGTTGAATATTACAGGACGATTTCTCAAAAGCGTTACTACAACGCCATATGGTTTATGCTTATCACTTAGAAAGCCTAGCACGAATGGATTTAAGCTAGCGTAACACTATCGAGAACACATGTTGTCACGTTCATCTGTATTGAGTAAATTGCTTGTGTGAAAGGGCATCTCAACTCGATAGCGTCGCACTAAGCCCTCAGGAATTATATCGAAGATGTCGAGCGGAAAAATTGTCATCACGATTTTAATTAACAAAGAGGCATTTTAAGATTACATTTTGTTATTATATAATTAAACGTAAGAGGCTGTTGTTGGTTTAATGTTTCGTAGCAGACAAAATTGCTGTCTGTTTACGATTTACATACATTACCTTTATAGCATGTCTCTAGAATGAGCTCTACACCATATTACCATGAAAACCACGGCACGGAAAAAATAAGCAGCGGATGATTCGGTCAGTCTGAGATGGGTGACTGTTTGTAGCATATTCTTATTCGAGCGTCTCTATGCTTAGGAAGACACGCTTAGCCGGTGAAAGGTCTTCCCAAAGATCGCCACGATAACCTACAGCATAGACATCGGTCCATTTTGTAGGCAAGCCCTCTACAAGGTGAACTGCTGATCTAGTTAAGGTCGCAGGTGAAAGCCCGATGCGTACACCCAGTATAAATATGTCACGAATAAGTTATCAAAAAAATAGAAACAAATTCTTGATTAAAGACGGTAATTATTCTGCTTAGTAATATATATAAATAAGGGCCTATAGGATAGACATAGTACCCATAATAACTCAATCGTATTGTTTGTCAACCCAACTCAAAGAGAATTATTATAATTGGACCAAAGTATCGATGAAAAAGAACATACACATAGAACCACTTCCTTTTTGAATTTGGTTAAAAATGTAATGATAGCTGTGTATAATAATAAATAATAATATCAGCCTATATTGCCCACTGCTGGGCAAAAGCCTCCTCTCACAAATTAAGGTGAGATAGATTAACTCATACTCCACCACGCGGACCTAGTGTGGATTGGTGGAGGCAGGTTTGTGGCCACCTGCTGTTGAAATTTATCAAATCGCCTATAAGCCTTCCAACTCGGCTTCCAATTTAACGACTACCACATAAGTGGTAACCGGGACCAACGGCTTACCGTGCCTTCCGAAGCACGGCGACGCTCGAATATGAAAATGCCACAAACGGCCACCCATCTCAGGCCGACCGAGTCGAACGCTGCTTAACCTTGGTGATTGGTAAGAACACTGCGGTCGCACAGCGCTACGAGCGCGCAAAAAAAGTGTGTAGTGAGGGATTATTCTCGCGATAAACTCCGGACTAGTGCAGACACATCGACAGCGCTCCAATAGCTAATCAATCATGTCAATTCTGATTTATATTCATTGTCAGGCCCCGGATCGATGTTTTGTCGTGTGTTATTGATTTTTGTCATCCCTATTTCGATGCAAACACAGTCGTAGTTTGGAGGATCCATGAATTATTTTCAACTAGTTTCTGCCCTCGGCTTCGTCCGGGTTGATTTTAGTGAGGGCCCTAACATTTTTCAAGATAAAATCCTATGTGTTAATATAGGTTATAAACTATCTGTGTGCCAAATCCAAACATCTAAACACACAAACGATCACATTAGTAATGTTAATTACTAGTAGGATTAGTAGGAAAAAGGATGATTGGCAAACAAATTGTAGTTTGTTGGTGGTTAAATGTATTTTCTGTATAGAATTATTAAACAGATCAGTCACATATAAACCCATTCGCGATCCTTTACTCAATATTATAAATTTTAACTCATGGCGCTTAAGTAGGTTTTCAGAGGCTATCTGATGAAATTTTTGGATGGCTACATTTGATCTTAAGCGAATTACTCTTATGGCCGGTTTCAATATTTTTATGGATATATTTGCTTATTGGCAGTAGAATTTTGACAGATTTTCCATACAAAATATGTCAAAATTCTATCTGTAGTAGGCAAACCTATCCTTCAGTTGAATATTGGAACCAGCCATAAGTCTCATCATTTGACAGATGGTTACATACGTGTGGTGCTTATGAAACAATTAAAATTTCCAAAGAAAACGTGGCGCTTTTGTAAGATAGTGGCGATCTATCAAGTTTGTTCATGGGATTATCAGACAAATCGCTAATTGAAACTACACGCCACTAGTACTAACCATTTGATAGTAGGTGGCGCTACTATGTCTGTACATAAATAGATTAAACTATACACGATGCTTAGATATCTTATATTCTCAAATACATGGTGTAACGTAAATAACGCAAGACCTCAGACACCCCGATTAGAGAATTACTTCATTTATTCAAAACGAAAACCAAATTTCCAAATTTAAAGGTTTTTAACCTTTTTTAAGCACTTTTATACCGCAATTAACAATGAAATTTGTACGTGTATGTGTGCGTTTTGAGAAATGCGTTTTAGGGAATGAAAATGAGACCTCCTTGCTTTAAATCAAGAATAAAATTAGTTTGTTATAGCGCACTGAAGAAAGAAAAGCTTTCTTTTGCAAATTTAAAAAAAAATGTATGGCTCATTAAAAATTGTTGGAATCAATTCACATACTGAGTTCTTAGATTTACGCGAATATTACACATGAAATAAAACTATTTTTAGAATTTTATCGCGGTTTATTTTTGATTTTTAAGTTCCCGACGTTTCGAGTGTGTAGCACCCATGGTCACGGGAGGGACTGAGGTGTTGTCGTCCAAAAGGCATAGTTGTTCCGGGGTACCCTCAAACTTCTTCAATCAATTCAGTTACCGATTTAGAACAAATTACTTCCAGGTCTTGCGTTTATTATGTTACACCTTGTATAATAATAAAAATACCTTGTATACACCCAACAATAATTTATTTTCAAAAACTGTGCCCAAATGACAATACCAACGGAAGATTTGGCGCAGTGGTTCAGCCACTCCACCCACTGGGTCGAATAGTCGCGGGCTCGATTCTCGCACGCAACAAATCTTTATATGATCCACGATTATTTGTTTCGGTCTGGGTATTTGTGTATCTGAATTTTCATGTTTGTAAACGCACCCACGACGCAGGAATAAATCCTAATGTGGGGCTACGTTTTTTCAAATAAATGAAAAAAATATATATCTTCACTTGGTCATTTACATCAAAAAAAAAGTTAACATACTAATCCTCTTAAGTTAAAATGGCGCGCATAAATCTTGTAACACTAGATTGCATTCTCAGAAAATAGTTCTAAGCCTACCTTCCCTGCCTAGGCACTTAGTCATTTGATAGAACAGGTAATCGAATTAAGGATGGCATTCACATACCGACAATAAGATATTATTTATTTTCGTTAATTAACCAGTGAGCGTGTATGAGACGAACTATGAGTGTCGACGACGCCAGAGAGGTTTTTAAGGAAATAACTTGTTGGAACTCTGTACTCTCTACCTACCCTGCAAGGGATCTGGCGTAATTAATATTCTCTCCCTCCACCTATGTATATCGGGGTAAGATTGGGTTAAGCAAAGAGTTCAGGGTTCCATCATGTTCCTTCCTTACAGACCTCTCTGTCTCATAGTTAATTATTAATATTTTAGTAATACAGAATTTATGAAACAGAGGGCTTAGCACAAAAACGTTGACTTTAGCGTGACGTTAGCGAGTGATCGTGCTGTCATGTTCATGTGTATTTAGTAGTTTGTAGTGTGACAAGAACGGCATATCAACTTGCTAGCTTCACGTTAACGTCAATCTCTCCATGATAAGCGCTCAGACGCGCAAAACTTTGATTGACCTAAATATTAACACAGTGAAAACCTTGAACATAGAAAGAAAAATGCTTAAAATCATTATTTACAGATTTGATCAACCTATATCCGTGTAGCTTAATATAACCAGCACGAACAATTTGAGGCTATAGTCAAGTTGTAAAACAAGCGTGCTGTCACGTTCGTCTTTATTTAATAAAGAAGAATGGCATATAAACTCTATAGCGTAACCCTTGTCCGGTCAAGCTGTAAAGGCCCCGCGGTCATCAGCGTAGATCATTCAAACACACTCTATAGCGTAACGTCAGTCGCTTCGTGATAAGCCCTCAGAAACTGTAACTATATCTTTTGATAAAAAAATGATCGCTATTGGGAACTTCGTGTTTAATAACATCTCTTTCAAATACCTAATAAGCTTATTATATAATCCTAACATAATCCACCCTAACAAAAACCTGACACTTTACAAATCCCGTTACAAAAAATATATATCAAAAGATACACAACAAAAAACGGCTCCAACACGCTCCCTCATGAATAGCCGTCTTTAACCCACTTAGCCCAAATCCCGTTCACACGTGTACCCGTCGGTACGGCACATAATCCAGAATCGATATCACTCGATACCTAACAAGATCGAGTTTGGTGCGATTCGTGACATTTAAGACGACGCGTGACTCCATTTGCAGCCGATACAAAAGGAGCAAGATCAAAGGGAAGAGCGTTCAGCTCAGGAATAGGGATGTTGCTTCAAAAAGTCAACGATACCGAGTTTTTTAATCGATTAATCGCATACATTGCCTCGTGCTATAAGTCCCCTTATGGCCGGTTTCAATATTCAACTCAAGGATAAATTGCTTACTGTTAATAGAATTTTGACAGCTTTTCCATACAAAATATGTCAAAATTCTATCCGTAGTAGGCAAATCTATCCATCAATTAAATATTGAAACCGGGCGTTAGATGAATTACTTATCTAGATAGAGAATTGTACCAACGAGGAAACGCGTTCATTTCATAGGGTGGTTTTCATAGAGATAGGACTTAAAAGCATAGAAGGATTATAAACCCAGTTCAGCCAGTCTTTGTGGACACTTGGTACCAATTAAGTAACCAATTTAAAAATCTTTGTTCCTACTTGGTTCGTCCTGCCTTTTTATTCAAAATATTATGGCTTGTCATTTTGACGTAGGCTCCACGCAAATTTATCGGTTAGTATTTGTTTGTCTAGTGGCTGTGTGGCTCGATGACTTTTTATTGGTTTTCTAGTAATTAAAATAAAGTGTACAACAGTGTAACTGATTCCGATAGATTTGTCCCTTTTTTTATCACACTGACATGACACTTACGTCATATCAGTGATAAGAAAAGGACTTACCCTTCTTACAGTTATGTAAGAAGTTCATTAACATTTAGTTAAATCTTTTACTTCCAAGGAGATATTGACAAATAAATATACTTTGACTTTGATATTAAGCGGTGTGTCCGCACGGTTAGTAATTAAAAATGGGACATTTCATTTGATGACAGCTATAGTACCAATTTTGACCGCGGGCCAAAGATCTTTGTAGGACTGTATGATTATTAGTGAGACGAACATGAGTCCAACCAACAATAAAGAACCACAATCGTCAGGTAGGTGTGTAGGTTTTATTTCACTTATTACACTACTCATCTTAAATACTAACCCTAATATTAAGTTTAATTAACTGCTAACATGACTGTTCATGGTGGTCCTAGTTGGTTGAAATAAAGGCCTTTGTTGCTGTTAATTAGATCAACGTAGTCGATTTTGTGATTATAGCTTACCATGCTTGAAAGCAAGCACGCTGGCAATATACATAATAATGTAAAGATTATGATATTGTAATACGATTACCGCCATACGAATCACTTCCTTACAATTATGACAGACGGCTTGTGTCAGTAGTTAAGAGCTTGAATCGGTCCGCTCACAGGATCGAGTAGTCGCCGGTTCGATCCCGCACGGGACAAACTTTGTGTGACCCACAATTCTTTGTTTCGGTCTGGGTATTTGTGTATGTGGATTTTCATGTTTGTAAACGCACCCACGACACAGGAATAATTCCTAGCGTAGGGCTAAGTTTTATAAAAAAAAAAAACAGATTTCTAAAACTACTCATATGCATAAAGCGCGTCTCAAGTATGGGTTCAGTTATAGTCTGTCGGTTTAAGTATTAAATTAATTATTTAAATGTCACTTTTTCATGTTAAAATACGTTGTTCTAAATAAAAATAATTTTAAAAGGAACCAAAAAAAACCTTTTTATTAATCATTAAATAGACTTCGGACCCAGGTCGGTCGGAGCAAGGAAAATATGCTCAGGTGGAAACTCTGTGACAGCACAACTCTGGAGTATCTGTGTGGTGCAACCCAAACGATGTCTCACCTTGTATCGTGTCCTGCGTGCCCTAGCACCTGCACGCGGCGGGACTTGATGACTGCTTCCGGAAATGCAGTTAGTGTGGCCGCCTTCTGGGCCACATCCATATAATTGTATTATGTTTGCCGTCGAAACGCTAAGAAGAAGATTTTATTGCGAAAAATAACCATTTCATTCATTTTAAAACTACATTTTTATTGTTTATCCTTAGTTAAAACCTAAACCGACAGACAGTATAATATACCTATGTAATATTCGAGATCGATGTTACAATTTTCGTGTGCCACAAAAGATAAAATTTTGAATCACGAAAGATAAAATTCTACTCTCGCCAGTGTCTCTCACTCGATAATATTCCTTCTGTCTCAAATAACAAAGATTCCACAGTCGCATCCCTACAAAAGACTTTTTCCTTTGTACATAAGGGATGTTTTTGAGATGTTAAATGTTCCAAATTGTTTGTCGGTGCCTGCAGCCTCGGGAATAGGGCCCGAGGTAAATAGGGACCGTAGGGATACCTAATGGAGGCCTATTTTTAACTTCGGGAAAAATGCCTGTACCTATTTATATAGCAGTTTCCCGGACAGGTAGGCTGTTTTCCTGGTTAATTGATGTTTGAATTTGTTTAACTTCTGCTACAGTCGTGTAAATTAGTACAATATTTTATAACAGTGTTAATGGATTTTTCGTACACTTTCGTTTTAAACAATTGTATATAAGACGGTTTTCAAAAGGACTGCCTCCTTGGTCAAGTAGCAAAGCTCATCGCTTTATGGTCGAGGTCCTGGGTTCAAATCCTAGGTCGGACTTTTTTAGTGTGGCCACACACTAGGATTTATTCCTGTGTCGTAGGTGCGTTTACAAACATGAACATTCACAAACACAAATACCCAGACCGAAACAAATAATTGTGGATCACACAAAGATTGGTCTCGTGCGAGAATCGAACCCACGACTATTAGACACAGTGGGCGGAGCGGCTTAAGCTCTTAACCACTGCGCTAAATCGTCCGTCGTCCGTCCGTCCGTCCGCTAAATTGTGCCCGGTATATGGCAATAGGCTCGCCCCCTATTACATGGGACCTAACATCGTCGGCGAAAAGTGGGTACCCCTCTGCCATCCCCGCTTGGGGAATATAGGCGTGACGGCGTGTTCAAAAGAACTAATTTTCGTCACGCTTATATTTCCCAAGTTGGGATAGCAACGAGGTACAGTGTACACCCTCAAATCGCCAAAGATGTGTAATATAAAACGAACTTCAGATTGTTCCTGGTGATTTTTGACTGAAACGTCTTTAAAATCACACTGCATACGGGTTCTAGGTCAGAAAAGTTGACTGGAACGAAATGGTCTATATAATCTTACCTTAATAATTTTAAAACTATTAGTCTTATAAACATGAATCTATTGTCATTATTTAGCTTATATAGTCAGCTCGCTGTTAAGACTGAGAGAGTTAAGAGTTTGCGTTGGGGCCGGGCGGGGCGGCGGCGGGAAGGGCGCACCGCCCGTAGAAAGACCGAAACCGGCGATCTCGCTCCTCTCTATCAATCCTTAATACTAAAAGCGACTCGCTGACATAGAACTTTCACGTTTAAACCAACGGCCGAATGCCCCGACATAACCACACCGATTTTTTAAATAGAAAAACGACGGATATATTTGGCACAAATTCTAGACCTCAGACTGATTATTATTAAAGAAGGTTTGATAGAAAACTGACACTTTATCTGACCTAGATTTCTTTTTTATAAACAAGTATCTCCACACTAGGATTTAATCCTGTATCATGGGTGCGTTTACAAACATGAAAATTCACATACACAAATACCTAGACCGAAACAAATAATTGTGGGCCACAGAAAGATTTGTCCCGTGCGGGAACCGAACCCGCGATTATTAGACACAGTGGGCGGAGTGGCTTAAGCTCTTAACCGCTGCGCTAAATAGACCGTCACAGCGTGTCACTGCGCTAAATTTGAACCCTAGACCTCATCGTTACCCAAACAATATATCGCTATACAAAAGTACAAACGAGTTCTATACTCAATACTACCAACTCAAATTAAAAGGTTACAATAACTTTCTGCAATCCATCATATGAAACTAAAACCCACCTTTTCCGCCTTGAACACACGGATATCACCCCACCATAGAGGGAATACAATAAAAATATTCGCATAACAACCCACAAGGATAAAGTGCGTGTATTTGATCTTTTCGGTCACATGCCATATGAAATATATAAGATATTTGTCACAAAGCCTCTCCGATAATAGCACATCAATGCGACGATACAATGTTAGCGATATGTTAGGGACAGGGCTTATGTGTAGCTATAATAAATTTTGTATTTCTGAATTACACACTTTAGGAACGATGCCAAAGATGACCTTACAGGGAGTTATCACTTTGCATCTAAACAGACACCTGCATTTGAAGACTAAGGGCCATCGATATATTATATATATAATAATATCAGCCTATTATGTCCACTGCTGGACAAGGGCCTTATCTCACAAATAGGGGTGAGAGAGATTAGGTCATACTCCACCACGCGGACCCAGTGCGGATTGATTGAGGCAGGTTTGTTGCCACCTGCTGTTGGAACATACCAAGCCGCCTTTAAGGCTTCCAACTCGGCTTAACAACAACCACATTAAGTGGTAGCCGGAACCAACGGCTTATCGTGCCTTCTGAAGCACGGAGACGCTCGAATATGAAAATGCCACAAACGGTCACCCATCTCGGGCCGACCGAGTCGAACGGTGCTTAATCTTGGTAATCGGTAAGAACACCGCGGTCGCACAGCGCTACGAGCGCCTCATATTCATATTCATATCATCGATATATTATTTGTCCTTATATTCCCCAACCGGAAGGGTGAAAGATTACGTCACGGATTACGATTACATCATGGCTCACAAACAATGAGACAGCCAAATAACGGTTGCGTTTGGATACACGCACTCACCTCAACCTACTAGCTAACAACTTTTTGATGTATAAATCTGTAATAGTATCTTTCCTCTCGGTTGCTGGATATTTTTTTTAGTGGGAGTGATTTTGGAAAAGGGACGGAAATGTACAGGAAACCGAGGAAACGCGCGCTATTTGATTTGACCAATGAGCGCGCGTGGTGGAACCGGGAAAGGGCGCGCTATTTGATTTGACCAATGAGCGTGCGTGGTCGAACCGGGGAAGCGCCCGCTATTTGATTTGACCAATGAGCGAGTCAGCTCAATGTCACAGTAGGATAACATGTTAGATGTTACACATCATATGCGACTACTGTATTTTTTATTCCCAACTATAATTAATTACAATATCGTACCACGAAAACCTACAAATATTATTAAATCGTACCACGAAAAAATACAAGGTTTATCTGGGTACCGTTCAGCCGTTAATTGTTATATATTATTTTCTACTTAAGATGTTCGGTAGGAAGTGATTTTCTTGGTCTTGCTAGAAACATTTTGAAATTGATTTGTACGAGTATGATATATGTAAGTTCTGAGAAAGTTTATTTAAAAAGACGAGTAAGATTATTGGTAGTACAAATTTATTTTTAGGAATTACTTTTAAATTTTTGATAACTTCAGATCTTTTTTCTTTGGTGGTTTAAGCAAAGTAACAGCTAGCAAACTAGCATTTTAACACATCCTCACGTTGGATCAAACAAATATGAAATAAGTCCACACCCATATAAAAATAATAACAGTGAACTCGGTAGGGTGCCCGCAGGACTCTAGGCTCTGGCTTGCCTTAATTGGCCTTCCAGAGAGGAGCCGTGAGAGCCATATCGACGTAGGAAGATAATTCGGTCCTACGTCAATATTTTCCAGGGATGGAAGTGTTAAAGGGCGTAACGCCGCGAGTAACTTCGGAGAAAGCGCAGCACACCTCTACACCCCTGACAAACTTTTGAAGGCCCCACTAGTTAGCGGCGAGTCACCGCCGGCCACGGGTAGTTAGGTATCACTAATACTGGTCGGTGCCCGTCCCCTTTGAAAGTCATCCCAGTCCAGTTTTTGTCCATCAAACTTCATTTATTTGCTTGCTTTCTTTCCACAATTTACTCTAGTCCTTGCACCTGCTGAGGTCGGTTCGCTGATTATATTTCTTCATTTTTAGCAAGTGATCTCAGCAGGTTACTTACATAACATTAATATCTCGCAAAGGGCTTCTACGTGTTGGACCCATGCAAGCCTTTCAAAGGTCTGGGTAAAGCCCGTGAATCTCAGCGGGATACAAATAAATTTTTGGGGTTTCGTACCTAAAACGAAACCCTTATAGGATCACTTCGTTGTCCGTCTGTCCGACGGTTATCAACTTTTTTAAGGGATTATTTCTCAGGCACAGCTAAAGATATTAAGTTGAAATTTATACCAAATACGAAGATCTACGGTCCCCTACTATTGTGAATGAAGGTTCAAAGTAAACCCAAACAAAAGATATGGCCATTTCAACTCACTCATTAGAAATTATATAGCACTTCCCGTTGACATAGAATCATGGAATTTGGCGAGAAGCAAGGTTTTAAAGTACAAGTACAGGAAGAATTCCGATATTTGTCAATTTATAACTATAACATATAAAAAAAAATTCCCTCAAATCTGATGAAAAATTAAAATAGCGCTGTCTAGTGACCTTACACACTACAACAATACTTCTTTGTCTATGTGCCATTTTGTGCAACTATTTTGATTTGTGGTGAATATTTATTCACACACACACACACACACACACAGAGATGGCGCCACAGATCTCTCAGATCGGTGGCGCCATCTGTGTACGGTATAGGATGTAAATTGGATCAGATTGTCGATTTTTTGTATTATTTTTATATAGTTTGAATGAAAACTAAATGTTATTAATTTAATTACGGCAAAATTTTATAAAGAAAGAGCAGTTTTTTTTAAATGTATTTTTATGGACTGCCTCGTTGAACAAGTACCGTAGATACCGTATAATGCGTTTAGACATCGCGGAGGATCTCGTACAAATTGTAGAGTGAGCAAAATATAGTTTTTCTATAGAAAATTTACCAGTATCAGTCCGGAGTCCGAAGTTCTGCCCGGTATAATAGCAATAGTCTCGCCCCTATTACATTGGCACCTTACATTCTCAGCAATAAGTCGGTATGCGCACATAGTACACCTCATAGCCACTCCCGCTTAGGGAATGTAGGTGTCCCGGTGTGTGTGAATATTTATACGGAAATAATTGGATATCAACGTTGTTTATTTAAATTGTAAAATATATAAAGATAAACATCGTCACACCTGTATTCCCCAAGGTCGGATGTTAGGTCTCATGCAATAGGGGGCAAGCCTAATGCCATTATATCGGGCACAATGCCAGTTGACACTATCGAGTTTCTATCGAAAAATTACATTTGTTCTGACCTGGGATTCGAACTCAGGACCTCGCGATCGCTACGCGCATTATTCGCCTATAGACTAACGAGGTATAGGTGACTTTTTAGAAGCTTTTGTGTTCGTATGTCTATCAGTCTTTCTGGTTCAAATCTTGTAGTCCATTTTCCAGCACTTCACGTAATTTATTTATTAGTTTTATTTTATTAAGATATCCAATAGCGTTTGACAATAGAAAGCATGTATCCGACTGAGCTGAAATATAGCATACGTATGTAAGTTCGGTGACAAGGCAATAATATATTACATACCATGGACCCAGCTCAAGAACAGTCTTTTGATAGGGTCGAAAGGTGGCCATGGGAGCATGTCATCTACACAACATAACCACCTCGTGTTTAAGCTTGTTAGATTGGTATTGACAAGTACTATACAAACAGATGATGTTTAGCCTCTGATGAGCTAGAGGGTAGCCAACAGAACTTCCCAATTACTAAACATAATTCAGCAGTATTTGGGCTCATTGGATTTGTCTTGACGAGTTTTATAAATCCGGACGCTGTCCAGGGTCTGATGATGGAGCCGGGAGGTGGCCAACGAAACTACCCAACTTCTTCACATAGCCCCGCCGTGTTTGGGCTTATTGGATTTGCCTTGACGAGTTCTATAGACTCTGATGATATTCAGGATCTGACGATGGAACCGGAGGGTGGCCAAAGGAACTACCCAACTACTCAGCATAACCCCGCCGTGTTTGGGTTCATTGGATTTGTCTTGACGAGTTCTCTAGACCCTGAAACTGGCCGAAACTGAACTCTGTACGAAACCCTCTAAGCGCGAGTCCTACTTGCACTTGTCCAATTATTTCGTTACAAAATATCTCTTAATGCAGCGTGCCTTAGCAAAGGCATCCTCTGGCAACTCCCATTGGTTCTATCTCGAGCTACCCTCCTCCAGTTAGGACCTGCTGTAAGTTTTTCCCCGTTATCACTTATCATGTGGCTTATCTCTTGTTGGTAAATTTTTGTGCTTTATTTTTGCCATATTCATTCTTGTGCTTTATATTTCGGGCCGTCTTTCGAACCGTCAACTTCAATTTATTACAAATAATATATCAATGTTGAAGGCAGACTGCATTTAAACTACACGGCAGCTCCAAAATTGCAATTTTTATGCAGTTAACATAACTGCATCAAAACTGCCCACCGACTGCACATTCCGGAGAACTATTACTATAACTATTTACATTATAACTGCAAGCCAACTGCAAGCGCAGCGGGATTGGCAAAGGCGTACTGTACACTATTTTTTCGCCGACGATTTTGTGTCCCATAGTAAGCGGGGGCGAGCCAATTTTTTTTAAATAAAGAAGCCCCACACTAGGAATTATTCCTGTGTCACGGGTGCGTTTACAAACATGAAATCCGCTTACACAAACACTCAGACCGAAACAAATATTTGTAGATCACACAAAGAGTTTTCCCTGCGGGTTTCGAACTTGTAACTACCCGATCCAGTGAGCAGAGCAGCTTAAGCTTAAGGTTTGGTCAAATAGCCGGCGGAGCGCGACGGGAGCGTGACAGAAGCGCTCGTCTATATTCGGTCGTGACGTTTGCCGTCGCACCGAGCGGGGCTGCGCTGTGTGGTGTCTAGCGTACATTTCAGTACTTAACAACACCCCAAGCCACGCCACCGTCGCGCTCGACTTCAGCGCGCATTTTTACAAGACTACTGGACCAAGCCGTCTGTCAAAAAAATTTTATGGTTTATCGATATGGATAGTATTTGATAGCGTTGGAGTTTTTAAATGTGTAGTTACAATGACAAAGTACGTACATACATACTACACCGGCCCATTATAATTATGTCCTTCCTTATAATCATTTTATTACATACCCTAAATCCAGTACATAAGGGCGCTATTAAAACGAATCCTCGACCCACAGGCGGCCCAGTCAATTACACAGCGCGAACAGACGTATACAACTCATTGCGTTTAATATATGGACGTGTATCTGAGAGTGGCGGGCCATAGAATAAGAGAGCGTGTTTCTTCAATAATTATCAAGATTCGCCACAAAAAATATGGTATCTTGAAATACACCACTGAAACGTAGTCATTACGTTCTATTCGTTAACCACAATAAAACTGTGTAATTAATTAATACTATAAGTGTATTTGTGTCAACAACAAGCCCGCCATAATCCAAGTACAATACCGTCGTCTCCTGAGCCGCAACTCTGCTATTTTTACGTAATATGTCATTATTAAATAATAATAATAATAATTTTTTTCAGGCTAGATACAACCCATATATTTAATTACATTTAGTGTGTTAGTAAAATATTCTTATAATGTAATGTTAGTTTAGCCTAATTGTTCATGACAGGAGCCCCAACCCTGCACAGGCTACCTTGCAACATGTAAGTGTATCCAGCACTGCCGCAGGGAAGAGTCCCACCTGTCAGATAACACGTTCAGGATACTGTTGGTGCTCGCTCTTATACGACTCAACAGCGAGGCCGATCGCTTACGGATTAAGGCCGGAAACCCATCAACTCGGGCCTCGGCATTAAAGGCTGCAATAACCATTCAATAGCTATAGTGCCAAAAGTTGGCAATCTATTACATTATCAATATCATAATTAAATGATTACGATTTGATTATGTGAAAAAGACGACCATTCCATTTCAGTTGTCAGTAAAACCGTCAAAATCAGTCAAAATATTAACAGAGTACCGAATAAACCAACAACTAAATTGTCATTGTTTACCAGATTACCAAATATATTTTTTTTCTAGTGGTAGTGGAAAGCCATAACCATATATCCATATAGCCATAACCATATATCCATGCTTATAGGATTACCAAATCTGTCAAATGACAACAACTTTAATGAATTTCCATTGCCAAAAAACTACATTATATTTAAAATAGCAATAGCAGAGTTAAGCCCCAGAGAGTAAAAGCATGTCATATGATGGTCATATAGACCACTGCCATAGATATTAATCGACTATATAAATGAGCGATATACCATAAAAATTCATTCAAATTATTTTATTCATGTGTACAAATATATCAGGCAACATAAGCCGAAAGACGTCCACTTCACAACAAAGGTCTCCCGAAAATTCCCCCCAAAGACCGGCCATTGAAAGTACTCTATGCGAAAGGCTAACGCTGTACGCATCTTGCTAAAAATAAACACTAAATTGATATTTATAAGACAAGAAAGTCCCCAAATATACATATTTTTGGAAAGGGACAGTATAAGCTGATTCTTATTAAAATAAATTTAAATATGTTATTTTAAAATACTTCTGGATATTAGTTTCTTCCGGTACTTATCTGGTTAACTTGAATTTACCTCAACTCATGGTTTTATTTTGAAAGAGTAATCGTGAATGATCGCCCTTTTTCTCCACAGAAATGACATTTCGAAGTGGCAATAGAGTCCTTATTACTTTTCTGTCGATTCTGATTCTTTTAAAATACTTCATTGCCTTTGAGGCCCCTTAACATGTCGAGTTACCCGCTCATCCTATAAACGAACCTTTTAAAGCCCAACTCAGAAATATTTCGCGTCATACACACTTTTAAAAGCTCGCACTTGCCGTTTATTTCCTTTTTTATTCTTTGTAATCTACGAATTTAATATAGCCGACATAAAAATATGGCGCCTGAAAAAAATTACGATCTTCGTTCAATTTGAGCGGGAAAAGAGAAAGGTTCATTTAAATTTCGAATGCTAACGTTTTGCTATGGAAGTACAGTAATACAAGGATCTCTGGCCCGATGCCAAAATCAGAACTAACGCTGTCATCAAGAGACATGTCAATTTTTAACAGTCGCAGAGTTGCAGTTTTTTTTTTGTGGCAATTGCGTTTACATTATGCATTAGGTACAAAGTTTACGAATATTAATTTCTAAATTAATTCAACTACCCAATGAACTTGATGACGAAGATGATAATGAAATTGATGAAGTGCCCCACCCTGGATAGTAAAGTGATGGATACTTTACATACCAATTGCGACGGCCGTTTTAAGGGAAATCGAAAAGGCACGTTTTATCACTTTGTTACAATTACCTTCACCCATGCACATATAGGAACACATAATGGTTAATATTATAATTCGAAATAACACAAGTTTTGGAAATTAAAACAAATTGACAACATCACTCTTCGATTTCCCGCCAAAAAGTCCGAGTTGCAGTTTGCTATGAAATTTACCCTTTTTTTTTAATTAGTAACCGTGCGGACCTATTGAAATATTTTCCTGAAAGTAGGAAAATTTTACTAAATGATTACCCTAATTTCACACCAACGCCCCCCCTGTCAATGTCAGCCACGGATCATAATATCCTTGTAGCACTATACTCATATTATTGGGAATGATGTATTTTATCGATGTAAGATGTAAGCACCGAATGTCGATAGAAAAATGTAACGTAAAAATGGACTCTGACGTAAGGCGGCGGGCTATAAGAATTTAAAAAAATATCCGTTTCGTACTTTTAAATTAGAAAAAACTAGAATTGTTTTGATAAATGCACTATTATCGTGTTACACTGCTTATTTTAGTTACTAGTAATTTTTATCTCCAGGATCTGACGAGTCATCAAAGGCGTGGAGGTATTTTCTAGCCCACAGATAACGATACTGTAGAATTAATGTTGCGTCTAAAAATGACTCACAATACTACCATACCCACCATACTAGCCAGCATTACATATTCGCTGTTATACAAAAATAAATGTTATTTACTATGAGAGTGGAGGAAGTTAGAGAGGTATGTAAGGAAAGAACTTGTTGGAATTCTGTACTCTCTGCCTACCCCGCAAGGGATCTGGCGTGCTGATATAGATAGATAGAAATGTTATTTACCAATTTCTAAAGATCATTTTAGTTAGTTCCACCTATCAAAACATTTTATCCTAGCATTTACAGAACGTCATCCGTTAAATGTCTGTCATCACGACACATAACCAGCTTATTTTGAGCTTTTCAGACTTTCCAGGGCGATGATAACAAAGTCCAAGTTACGCTGGTGTTACAAGATTATAATTTTTGATTCTGGGAGTGCACTAAACCATACACGTGGCTCATTAGGTCTTGATCTCGGGTTAAACGAGGCATGTCTAATTGCGGAGCGCGGCCGCTCTCCGCAAAAATGGCGGGTGGCGGAATACATTACGGTAATTTAAAATTTATGTTTCACACTCTTTAAACTTTTTTAATGGCGGAGTTGTGGGTAATGTTTACTTTTATTTCGCCAGATTTTATTTCATTTTATTGTTGGATTTGTGTGAATACTTAATTTTAATTTAATACAACTATAACAGTTTATCAAAATCCATCAATAAATTGTAAGGTCTACAGTTTATCAAAATCTATTGATAAATTGCAAACATTGTAAGGGTGATTCTGTCTATAAAACAATAAAGGTTTCAATGGTTTTTATTTTTTGAAAAGGCCCTTTAGTACAAAAACGAGCCTTTAATAATTACAAATAAAGCCTGTATTTTTCAATAAAAAAAAGCAATCAAACCATTATTTTAGCCACTTAGAATATTTATTAGATCCCGCATATTTTCTTTTCAATGGAGACAATATAGGTTACCTTGGGTTACAATGTTATAGAGCAAACAAAGAGTCTTTATCACTGATACTTAACACACATCTTTCTTACATGAAATGAAAATGTTTTAAACATTACACTTTACGTAACTCCTAAAAACTACCAATAAAGGGAGTGCGCCGGGCAGTAATGATGACAGAAGTGACGTGTACTTTACATGGCTGCACTACGGCACTACCCTTGCCTCCCATACATAAGGTATAATATTCACAGGTTCAGAATTTATTAAATGACGAACAAAAAAATACCAGCCTATTCTGTCGCCAGTTTATTACAGAAATATAGTTCATTTATAACTGTCATTCCGCATAACGTTCTCCAGACATTCATGTCTTTACGACCGTCTGCCCAATGTCAGCGGTTGAACTGGACACTTATATTTATTTTTTCTTATTTATAAAAAAATACCTCCTCAAGTCCAATTTCTTTCTGTAAGGGTAAACAAAGGTGTATATAGCACACACCCACGATTTGGCGCGGCATTTTAGTGACTGTGTGTGGTGATGACCCCGTCACCATTATTGGGATAAATTATAAGAAATAAATTAATCTGTGTCGCAGGAACCCATTGTTGAAACCCGACGTTACCCGACGGTTGTTGAATCAAATCAAATCCTATTATTTACTATGACCAGAAGCACACTACAAATACCCGACAAGACGCGATGCAGCACGAAGATGTCGGGTATTGACATTTGTATGTTTCGGCCAAAACAATGTTATTTTTTTAAACATACACAAACATGAAGATTGCAATTATAATGCTAAAGAGATTTTGGTAGCCTCCTAATCATCACTAAAAGCATATCCATGACAACCATTGCACTTAAAACAGACAAAGTGATATAAAGGGCGATGTGTGACCGCATAAAAACACCATTCGTTCTTGGAGACGGTGGATCATTATAGTTTCCGTATCATTGGTTCCGTGCTCATCCGAGCGGCGGACGCCCGCCCTCGCCACGACCAGCTTTCTCTAAAACATTCTATTCACCATATCAGCGTTGTAACGAGGGACATAAGATTGTATGGCCCTTGCTGTGTTTATAACTTTATAAGACTTTGCTTGTGACTCCTGCGCGAAACTAGTGCATTTAAAATCTTGTCTTAAAAATTGCAGTTGGTAGAAATCAAATAGCTTGACCTCTTTCCTACTATTCACACTACAGAAAGGTCAAGTTGTATCTCTACTTTATCTCGGACTTTATGCCACTTAAATAGGAGCGCGGAAGACGTATGCTGTGTACACTCATATTTCGCCGTCGTTGTTAGGTCTCGATATAATAGGAGGGTATATATATATATCTTCCTTACTGGGCTGGAAGCGAAGGAAAAACTTAGAATGCCCCAGTAGCCATACTTTTGCTAGGCTGGTGGTAAGAGTCCACCAAAGGTAGTAACGTCATCCGATCAACGACCAGAAAAGGAAAATTTGAAACTAACCCTATACCAACCCGTCTGGCCAGCGTGGTGTAGTAGGCCAAAAACCTCTTAACATGTTAAGACACCAAACGCAAAGGCCCCCAGTTCCCGGTAGTCCCGCTGTCCGCTGCCACGGTAGCGGTCGCGGTAACAGCGGGGCAGGGGGTGCGAAGAATCTCCGGGCTACGATACAAGGCTACCAAAAACACCTGACCCTGGCTACGTACAATGGACGCTCTCTACGGCTGGACCAACTCCTCACTGAACTCGAGGTAGAACTAGGTCGCATAAACTGGCACATATTGGGGTTATCCGAAGTCCGAAGACAGGGCGAGGACACGATAACCCTTGAGTCAGGCCACCTGTTCTACTTTCGGGAAGGTGATCGGCCCTCTCAGGGCGGTGTCGGTTTCCTGGTCAACAAAGCTATCACTAACAACGTTGTGGAAGTCAGCAGTGTGTCGACACGGGTAGCGTACCTCATAATTAAAATCACCAACAGGTACACCCTGAAGATGGTACAGGTATATGCGCCGACCTCGACATACTGCGACGACATAGCCGAAGCCATGTATGAAGACATATCCAAGGCATTACATGGCACCACCAAGGCTCACTACAACGTTGTTATGGGGGACTTTAATGCCAAAGTGGGAGTAAAAGAACGCGGTGAAACGATAATCGGACCCCACGGCGTGGGGCGCCGAAACCACAGGGGGCAGATGCTGGTCAACTTTCTGGAGTCGCAGGGGCTCTTCTTGATGAATTCGTTCTTTAAGGAGAAGCCTCATAGAAAGTGGACATGGCGAAGCCCCGACACTGTGACGAGGAACGAGATAGACATCATCATGACTGACAGGATGTCTATGTTTAGAGACGTCTCCGTGATCAACAGGTTTAATACCGTTAGCGATCACCGACTTGTCCAAGGCGCTCTAAATATAGACTTCAAGGCCGAAAGACGTCGCATGATGAGGTCTACTCTCAGACCTACTGCGCCTCAAATAGCTTTAGGGTCCGAAAAGTTCCAACTTGAGCTTCAAAATCGTTTCGACCTGCTGGAAACCGAAGGCAATGTTGATGAGAAAACCGACACAGTGGTCAAAACGCTACAGGATGTGTCTCGAAGGGTGTTTCCCGGCAAAAGCGGTAACAGAGAGTCTAAACTCTCGCTCGAGACTCTCGAAATTATGAGGCAGAGACGGGAAATGTCATCCACGCAGGCGTCTTTACCGGATGGGAGGAACTTCAACCGGAAGATCCGAAAGCTGGTGCGACGTGACCTCCGATGTTCCAACACCCGCACCATCGCGGCTGCGATTGAACAGAACAGAGGCACCAAAGTCTTTGCTCGCCAGCTAGGTAGATCCCATCTGAAGAAACTTAATACAGCGGATGGCAAAACCGTGACCTCCAAGTTCGAGATACTCGAGGAAATTGAGAGTTTCTACAAAGACCTGTACGCATCACGGATGGCTAAACCCTCGAGACCCAGCGCTGACGACCACAGAGCCCCACTAGCACGCCACGACACGGAAGACATCCCTGATGTCAACCAGGACGAGGTCAGAGTGGCTCTCGAACAGCTCAAAAATAACAAGTCGCCAGGCGATGACGGAATCACCACTGAGCTCGTAAAAGCAGGCGGGACTCCAATCCTGAAAAAGCAAGCGAGTCTCTTTAATTCCGTCATCCGCCAGGGCTCAACACCTCAAGCGTGGAGTGGGAGTGCGGTGGTTCTGTTCTTCAAAAAAGGTGACAAAACCTTGCTGAAGAACTACAGACCCATCTCACTCCTGAGCCACGTCTACAAGTTGTTCTCGAGAGTACTCACAAACCGCCTCGCCAGAAGACTTGACGAGTTCCAGCCACCGGAACAAGCCGGGTTTCGAAAAGGCTACAGCACCGTAGACCACATCCATACTGTTCGGCAGATTGTACAGAAGACCGAAGAGTACAATCAGCCGCTGTGTATGGCTTTCGTGGACTACGAGAAAGCCTTCGACTCCATCGAAACCTGGGCGGTTTTGGATGCTCTGCAGCGATGTGGCATCGATTGGCGCTATATCGAGGTGTTGAGATGTCTGTATGATACCAACACAATGACCGTCCAGCTCCAGGACCAAAAGACCAACCCGATCGAGCTGCATCGAAGGGTAAGACAGGGGGATGTAATATCCCCCCAGCTCTTCACCAATGCACTCGAAGACGTCTTCAAGACGCTGGACTGGACTGGGCGGGGCATTAACATCAACGGCGAATACATCTCACAACTTCGGTTTGCCGATGATATCGTCATCGTGGCAGAGTCACTGGAACAGTTAAGCGAAATGCTGCATAGCCTAAATGGAGCCTCTCGAGGTGTCGGTCTCGGCATGAACTTGGATAAAACTAAGATCATGTTTAATGAGCATGTCACGCCGGGACCGATCTACGTCGATGGTTCGATGCTCGAAGTTGTTCGGGAGTATGTCTACCTTGGACAAGTTGTCCAATTTGGTAGAAACAACTTCGAGAAAGAAATCAACCGCAGGATCCAATTGGGTTGGGCAGCATTTGGCAAACTACGTCATGTTTTCGCTTCGCCTATACCGCAATGCCTGAAGACTAAAGTCTTTAACCAATGCGTCCTACCTGTTATGACTTACGGGGCCGAGACGTGGACACTCACAGTGGGACTAGTCCACAAATTCAAAGTCGCACAGCGGGCTATGGAGCGAGCTATGCTCGGCGTCTCTTTGTAGGATAAAATTCGTAACGAGGTAATCCGACAAAGAACCAAAGTTACCGACATAGCTCGCAGACTCAGTAAGCTAAAGTGGCAATGGGCTGATCACATCTGCAGAAGGACCGACGGCTGATGGAGCAAGCGTGTCCTAGAGTGGAGACCGCGACTTGGTAAGCGTAAGGTAGGACGGCCCCCAGCTAGATGGACCGACGACCTCAAAAAGGTCGCTGGGACAGACTGGATGCGGAAGGCGGAGGACCGTGTGCAATGGCGCGTGTTAGGAGAGGCCTGCCTGCCGGCCTGAGGCCGTGCTATGTCCAGCAGTGGACTACGATAGGCTGATTGATTGATTGATATATATATAGGTACCAAATGATACTAGCAAAATCCTAGACTCCGAACTGCTAATAAAAAAATCTATCAAATAATAAAACTTCAATAACACTTTGGCTCTTAGACCTATATTTCATATAAAAATCATTGTGCTTTATTTATTTAAAACTTTGGGTTTCCAGTCCAGCCCATAAAATTTTATATCAAATACACAACATAAAATACAATCACCATGAATCTAAGTCCCCAAATATGTCCCAGTTTTACCATAAACTATCTGGCCACATAAACTATACTATCGATACTTGTGTCACGCACGACCATTTATCCGTTATGCCACCCATTTGTCCACCGTTGTTAATGACAGAGACCATTTTTGTACTTCCATACGTGTGATAAAAACGGATTTCAATGGATATTCCATTAGTGACACGATATTCGATTCATCGTCTATTTTTTATCGGTAGTAAAAAATTGAGAATCAGCCAATAAATGCGTGTCGTGAAAAGCAGTAGCTATTCGAAATCGCGTTTTAATGAATGATTTATTTTTTTAAATCTTATTATTTCTGTGTTGGACAATAGACGCGATGTTCGTTTTATGTAATCCTTAACGGTTTTAGGTTTACGTTAGAATATTTTCTTCTTCTATACTCTAAAAAAATTATCTTCGACAAAAATTCTTTAACCTTTTAGCAGTCTAAATTACCTTTTTTTAAATAAAAGCAATTTCCAATTGGTTATGAGATATGCGGGACTATGCCTGTCCGTTCCCCAGTTTTAATCTCCTAGGGAATGAGATTTATTTTAAATTATTTTCTATTCCGTTCTGATCCACTTTCCAAAAATGTTGGGGGATCCGATTGGAAATGAAAAATATATTTAGTAGATCAGACAGAAAATAAATAATAATAATAAACAGCAGGGGATCGGTTTTGGAGATCGGACAGGAATAGCCGATACGGGAATGACGTATATTTTTTTTTCTAAGCCATATGTTTGTTTTGTGTGGATTTAATGATTTCCTTACAAGCAAGCTTTTTATATGATTTCTTTGGTTTTCGTACTAGATTTGGTTAGTCCCACGCTGATCACCTCCTCGGGTGACAAGAAGGCTGGCTCATTCTTCACTCAAAAGATTGGTCTGTCTATTCAGCGAGGAAACGCAGCCAGCATTCTTGCCACCATTCCACGCGGATGCGGTCTTTTTGATTAAGGTTTCTTTCTTTGTTTTATTTTCTATTTTAGTTTAAAGTGAGTATTTTTATTATAAGTTAACATAATTTACAATGTAAATATTAAGGGAATAAAGTTTCTAACTTTAGTTATTTCACTTACCATCATGACCGCTATCCAAGAACTGATTCAGTGACTTTTATAACACTTTATTGCGTCGATGTCCACAATGTGGAGGGAGGGAGCTCCAGTAATAGTCCTCCAGGTTTATAGATGTAAACCAAAAAGTGTACCCTCCACTCATTGATCTAATATTAGATCGATGCCTCTACCCGTCGAAGCAGTTAAAACCGAATGCTCGAGTGCTGCTTGCATCAATAATTGCTTGAATATTTGACAATAACTTCGATTCCCGCACGGGACAAATCTTTGTGTGATCTGCAATTATTTGTTTCGGTTTGGGTATTTTTGTATGCGAATTGTCATGTTTATAAACGCACCTACGCAGGAATAAAACCAAGCGGGGGGCCTTCTTTTTAAAAATAAAAAAATACTGCCCGAGCAATTAACATTTACTGTCCGTATGGCTGCCCTTAGGTCAGCTAACAGCTTCACAAATTCTATTTACTCAATACCGTTAGGTTAGTGTGTTAGAAAGAACATAGTAATGTTAGGTGGACGACGGCCTAAGCACCCAAGTAATAGGATCGTATTGCGTTAGTCCCGAGAATTGCATTCACTTAGCGATTTTAGGTGTCACGCACATTGGTATAAGGTTTAGGAAAAATTCAATGATAATATTGAAGTTAAATATCTGTTTACGTGAGACATAACGTAACAATACCTTTGTTTCGTTTAGTTATGATTCAAAGTCTGGAAATTATATATATGGGCCACAAATGGTCTTCTTTTTTTACACGGGATAAATCTTTAGTCATATAATATTAGCCCTGTTAAGAAACTGTCCCACTGTTGGGCACGGGCCTCCTCTCAAACTGAGAGGGTTTAGGCCATAGTCCATCACGCTGGCCTAGTGCGGGTTGGCGAACTTCACACACCTTCGAGAAACTCTCAGGCATGCAGGTTTTCTCACGATGTTTTCTTTCACCGGTAAAGCAAGTGATAATTAATTTTTAATACGCACATGCTTTCGAAAAGACAGAGGTGCGTGCCTGGGTTTGAACCCGAGACCTTTGATTTTACAGTCCAACGGTCTAACCACTAGGCTATCACTGCTTAAATCTTTAGTCATTCAACGTTTTTTTTAAAGTAACTAATTATATTATCTAATAGTGGTTATAATAACTATTGACCTAATCTCTCTTAGCTCGATTTGTGAGAGAAGGCCGTTGCCCAGTAGTGGAACAGTATAGACTAATATTATTATATTAGTATAATGAAATGTATATATACTTTCTATTATATACCTCTACATCATCTCTTTTTTGTGAATGAGAGGACTATGTAGACACTGACCGATACCATGAATCTAAGTACACTTATGAATAATTTATACTTAAGCACATCTATTGAGCTCGTTCTGCATTGTTCTCCCATACTCCATGAACGCGATGTACACAAAAAAAATTGTTAAACTCTCATTTTTAAAAAGAGTAACCGTGGAGTTTCTTGTCCTTCTTCTCCACAGGAATGACTTTCCGAACGGGTGATAGAGTCTTAAGTAATCAATAATTTTCTCTTTTTGACTATTTATACATGGATAAAAATTTTTTGATTATTGTATTTGATTAAGTATACCTTATCAAAATTGTATAATTATTCAAACATGTAGGATTGTTTTGTGTACACACAACAACATGTAAGTAAATGATTTTGGAGTTTGAGTCGTAGAGTGAAGAAATTGCATTGCATTGAAAAAATATTTTTTAACGAATCAGATAAAACAAAATATCCAGTGCAGGTCGTTCCTAATGGTGTATTATGTTGGAGCATTAGTATTCGACTGTGTCGGAAATGTTCCCTTTATATTCACGACGTGATGCTAACAATTTCACGAATGTCGGCCGCGTCCGACCGAATTTGTGCCGATGTACCGACACCAAACGAATTAACTATAGAGATATACCGATAATCCATCTTATATCATCAGATTTAGTAACGAAAAATATATCACAAAATAAAATAAAAACAATATTATGTTTTCATTGTTTGTGAACTGTTTAACATTGGACATTTTTTGTCTGTGGTGTTCACTGGTTTCCTTCGGCATTTTTTTATCTGTGACATCACAGTTTTACAAAGATACATCATCATCAGCCGAAAGACGTCCACTGCAGGATAAAGGCCTCCCCCAAAGATCGCCACAACGACCGGATTTGTGCTGTAAGCTTTCAACTTCTACCTGCGACTTTCACCAGGTCATCGCTCCACCTTGGGGAGGGGGGGCTGCCCACTCCACGTCTTCCGGTACGAGGTCGCCACTCGAGAACCTTTCTGCCCCAAGGGCCGACAGTATACGAACAATGTGCCTCACCCACTGCCACTTAAGTTTGGCAATTCTGAGAGCTATATCGGTGACTTTGGTTCTCCTGCGGATCTCCTCATTTCTGATTCGATCTCGCAAAGAAACTCCGAGCATAGCTCTTTCCATTGCCCTTTGGGTGACCTTGAGCCTTCTTATGAGGCCCATCGTGAGTGACCATGTCTCCATGTATCAATGGCAACACACACTGGTCAAAGACTGTTGTCTAGAGTCACTGCGGTATTTGGGACGAGAAGATATTACGTAGCTTCCCAAACGCTGCCCAGCCGAGTAGGATTTGACGATTGACCTCTTTCTCGAAGTTGGACCTACCTAATTGGACAGTTTGTCCCAAGTATACATAATGGTCTACAACTTCGAGTGTAGAGTCTCCAACCTTTACAGGAGTGGGTACGACATGGGTTTTTGACATGATTTTCGTCTTGTCCATGTTCATTTTAAGACCCACTTGTTGAGAGACTCTGCTGAGGTCATCGAGCATATTGCCGAGGTCTTCCAGGGTCTTACAAAGATACATGTGATTATAAATAAGGTACATTTTTTGGTAATGGCGAGATGATGCTTAGCCATGTTTATAGAATTTATTTTAAGTATTTCCATTTCTTTTTTTCTCTGCACTGTACATTATACATACGTCACGGAATAAAAAAGTAATACATACTGAAAAACCAAAACCAATTAAATATGTTTTTTGGCTGGACCATAATGTTCTAAAATTTACTGTATGTCTTTTTTTAATTTACTGATCGCCCAAGGATCGCCTCCTTAGGTAACAAGAGGGCTGGTTCGTTCCTCTTTAAAAGATTAGTTCGTCTATACAGCAATGGAATGCAGCTAGCGTTTTTGCCGCCATTCTAAGCGGGCAGAATTTATTTGATTAGAAAATTTTATAGATTAAATTGCAATCAATTGTAAACTAATTTCCCGATGGGCAAGAAACTTGTAACTTGTAAGAAAACTCAGAATTAAAACGTAGTGATTACATACTCTTTGCTCAGAATTGGGTGACATTGGAATATTCAATTAAAAAAACAACTCGAACTCATTAGGTCGTTTTAAAACCTTGTAGGTATATTAAAACGATTTAAATAATTATTAGTCTAAGTTTTTTAGTATTTATTATCTCAGGCTATACTTGTCACGAGGCGCTGATAGCGCTGCGATCACCAAGGTTAAGCAGCGGTTGACTCGGTCGGCCTGAGATGGGTGACCGTTTGTGGCATTTACATATTCGAGCGTCTCCGTGCTTCGGAAGGCACGTTAAGCCGTTGGTCCCGGTTACCACTTAATGTGGTAGTCGTTAAGCCGAGTTGGAAGCCTTAAAGGAGGCTTAAAGTTCCAACAGCAGGTGGCCACAAACCTGCCCCCACCAATCCGCACTGGGTCCGCGTAGTGGAGTAAGTCCTAACCTCTCTCACCTCGATTTGTGAGAATAGCCCTTTGCCCAGCAGTGGGCAGTTTAGGCTGATATTATTATTATATACTTATCCACTGCTAAACATAGGCCTCCCCAATCGTTCTCCAGCGCAGCAAGTCCGATGTCACCTGCATCCAACATTCTTAGTATTAGTTTAAGAGAACTTAAGAACTTAAATAGAAAATTAAGATGAAAATTTATACCCTACAAATTGTATATAATCGGTTTACAGTAAATGTAGAGTACATCTACACTATATAATATTATAAAGAGGTAAAGTTTGTGGGCTTGGATGTTCGAGGTAATCTCCGGTACTACTGATCCGATTTGAATGATTCTTTCACAATTGGAAAACTACCTTATCCAGAAATAACATGGGCTATATAAAATAGATCCTGTAGGTGGCGCTGTTGTCGACCGGGTACGAAGTCGCGCTCAGCTATTCTACAAGACTAAAACATTTCGTATATCGAAGTGCTGAAGAGTTTGTACGAAAACGCTACTATTTCAGTCCGCCTTCAGGACCAGAGCTCGAAACCTATTCAACTGCAGCGTGGTGTGAGACAAGGAGATGTTATATCCCCGAAACTGTTCTCCGCCGCGCTGCTAGATATCTTCAAGCTTCTGGACTGGAGAGGACTAGTTATCAACATCAACAGCGAGTACATCTCTCACCTTCGATTTGCCGATGATATCGTGCTCATGGCTGATACCCTGGAAGACCTCAGTACCATGCTCGACGACCTCAGTAGAGTCTCTCTACAAGTAGGTCTTAAAATGAACATGGACAAGACGAAGATCATGTCAAACGTCCATGTAGTACCAACTTCTATAAAGGTTGGAGACTCTACACTCGAAGTTGTAGACGATTATATATACCTGGGATAAAGAATCCAATTAGGTAGGTCCAACTTCGAGAAAGAGGTCAATAGTCGAATCCAGCTCGGTTGGGCGGCGTTCGGGAAGCTACGTAACATCTTCTCGTCCAAAATTCCGCAGTGTCTCCAGACAAGAAAAGAAAAGTCTTTAACAAGTGTGTGTTGCCAGTGATGACTTACGGCACTGAGACATGGTCGCTTACGATGGGCCTCATAAGAAGGCTCAAGGTCACCCAAAGGGCGATGGCGAGAGCTATGCTCGGAGTTACCCTGCGGGGTCGAATCAGAAACGAGGAGATCCGCAGGAGGACGAAAGTCACTGACATAGCACTCAGAATTGCTAAACTTAAGTGGCAGTGGACGGGGCAAATCGCTCGTAGAACTGACGGCTGTTGGGGCAGAAAGGTTCTCGAATGGCGACCACGTACCGAAAGACGTGGAGTGGGTAGGCCCTCTACAAGATAGACAGATGACCTGGTGAAGGTCGCGGGTAGGAGTTGGATGCGTACAGCACAAAGCCGGTCGTTGTGGCGGTCTTTAGGGGAGGCCTTTGTCCTGCAGTGGACCTCTTTCGGCTGAAGAAGAAAACATTTCGAGTTAATTGAAAAATTCATTCAACACCAACAGTTTGTCGGAACTCGGTATGACAAGCAGATTCCGAAGTGGGCGCGGAGTTGTAATGAAACTGAGGAGAAACGTTATTTGCTAAGAAAAAAAGGTTGGTCTTTGAGTGATTCTTATTAATTTGTACTTTTGTCACTGGGACCCGCGGAGTTAAAGCGGCTCTGAATATGGCCTCACTTTAAAAAAAAAACGTATCCCTACACTAGGATTTATTCCTGTGTCGTGGGTGCGTTTACAAACATGAAAATTCACATACACAAATACCCAGACCGGCACAAATAATTGTGGATCACGCAAAGATTTGTCCCATGGGGGAATCGAACCCGCGACAATTAGACACAGTGGGCGGAGCGGCTTCAGCTCTTAACCACTGCGCTAAATCGTCCGTCGAATATTTTTATATCAACGAAAAACACTGTCATGCCTATATTCCTCAAGTGCCCTCACTGGCAGAGGTGTACTTTGCAAACCCACTTTCGCCTACGATCTTAGGTCCCATGGGCGAGCTATTGCCATTATTCCACTAATATATAAATGTGAAAGTTTGTATGGGTGTTCGTTACTCAATCACGCATAAACGGCAGAACGGATTTGGATGAAATTTGGCACACAGATAGTTTAAATACATAAGATACTTTTTATCCCGGAAAAATGTTGGGTTCCTGTCTGAAGTCCACGCGGACGAACGGGCACTGTGTCGTGGGTGCGTTTACAAACATAAAAATTCACACACACAAATGCCCAGACCGAAACAAATAATTGTGGGTCACACAAAGATTTGTGCCGTGCGGGAACCGAACCCGCGACTATTAGACACAGTGGGCGGAGTAGCTAAAGCTCTTAACCACTGCGCTAAATAGTCCGTCGATTGATGCCTGCCTTTTTTTACGAGGGGAAATGCCTAACGCATACCCCTGGGCTGAGGGCACGGCCCAGGTGGTTATGTGGGGCTTGCACCCACTAAAACCCCTCGGCGTCCCTCTGCCCTTTTGCCGGGCCACAGGAATCGTCACCAGCATGACCTCTGTGGCACCGGCGGGCTCGGTCCGCAGTTTGGCGCGGACCTCGACACGTGATTGATGCCCGCCTGAGGCATTTTCTTCCAGGTTTCCTTAAATAGATGCAGAAACGAGTTAAACAGATGCCAAAAACATATAATGCAAAAAAAGAAAATTAGGAGCGGTGAAAGTAAATTCACATCGTACAAACAAAAAATACATATAGACTGATTACTTCATACATAGATATAATCTGTAAGGTCACCGTCAGAAAGTTGTAACAGGTTCTGTCCTTACAGCCCTCTCTTGTTTTCTCCGCTCTAATGGTTAGCCTCATAAAAGTGTTATATAATGACATTTTCATTGACATTGATATGCTCAAAATGGAAATTTAAGAAATCTTTATTTAATATTATAATCAGAGGTCCAATTTATGTCATTTAATGAATACTTGATTATTGTGTGTGATTGTCCAATTATTATTATTTTCTTTTTTATACAATACTGTTATTAATGTTGCATACACTTTCATTATGTTACACAATTTTCATTAGTCTATGCACTATTATCTTTAAAACTTTGAATATCTACTTAGTGCCACCTAACTTGACTTTTTGTATTATTATTCAATTATTTCCTATTAATATGTGGATAAGGTTGTGGGCAATAATATACAATATTGTTAATGTTTCTGCCCACAGCGAACTCCTACTTAACTATAACTTATACTATATCATCACGCCAGATCCCTTGCGGGGTAGGCAGAGAGTACAGAGTTCCAACAGGTTCTTTCCTTACATACCTCTCTGGCTTCCTCCACTCTCATAGTTAGTCTCATACACGCTCGCCGGTTACGGAGACTCTTGACTTTAAATTAATCTTTTAAATTATTGCTTTATTTGATCTTGTATATTGCATATCGTAAATGTTTATTGCCCTAAATAAATAAAATGTACGGCCAAATCAACGCGACCAGCTGCATCCGCTATGGCGGTCGCAGCGGTGATCAGTACTCGTATGTTCGCGCGTGCAAACTCCGCACAGATACGAGTAGGGTGTGCAGGACGCAGGACCAGTTAGTGTGAACACGTCCATACAAATAGAAAGAAAGACTCTTGGGGGACGTCACTTGGGGTACCACTGAAAATCAGCGCTGTGTTGTAGTCCACGCTGCAGCACAGCTTTATGCTGAGTGGTATCCCATTAGTGCGGCTACATAGTATGTACATGTTACTTGTTTTATTTTATTTTATAGTTATTATTTTGTGTAGTGTACTTTACTTTTAGCCTATCTAATAAATATTTCTTTCTTTCAAAGAAAGAAAAACGTTGAGTGTGATACAAAACAAGCAAAACAAAAAGTGACAATGGCAATTAACTTGATATAGTATGTTACATAATGATATATAAATCATACTGCCGCTAGACAAAATGAGAGACAAACTGGCTATCTATATAATTTAATAAATAATAAACTTAATATCTATCCCCTAAACCATTACGATTGTAAGAGGACTCTGATGACCTGGTTAAAATCTCTAAACTATACTGAAACAGAAAATTTATTAAAGAAAATAGCATAGTCATATTTATCTACTTATACGTATATATCTATATTTTGATTTAAAATATATAGACCCTCCATAACTAGTTTTAATTACACACACACACACACACACACACACACACACCCACCCACACATAAACATATGCATGCTTTTATATTAGATAAATTTGAACCTGTTGGAACTCTGTACTCTCTGCCTACCCCGCAAGGGATCTGGCGTGAGGTTATAGATAGATAGATAGATAGATAGATAGATAAATTTAATGTTTTTAATATAATATAATTTTATTTTATTCTATGTGCAAACACGGGATGAAATCGGTGGCTTCCTGCTACAGGTATTTCATACTTACTAGGAAAGTCACCACAATATCATTGTTAATATCTAGATTTTTAATGAAATAAATTTTTTTTTTTTTGATACTGACATCAAGCACGTATATTTACGTATGGGTACCACACCCATAAGTAAATACTCCTGCAGGAACTGATCGCCACCGTGCACGCCATCGCGGACGCGGCTGGACGCGTTGGTTTGGCCGTACCCTTACACGTTTGCTGGTTACGAAATTTCAGATAAAGTGTGCTAATACTGTAGGGATATAGGGACTTAGCATCGTTGGCAATATATGGGCGTTATTACATCTCTGCCCCAAGCTTGGGGAACATAAGCGTGAGAGTGTTTTTACAATCAAATCCAATCTACTTTAAAACTTTTAGCTGTGATTGCAATCTATAACAAGTCTATGAAAGCGACAGTATTACCGAAGACATCGAAATAAAAATGCTGTTAGCAAGAAATCGACGTTTTTATGTCGAATGAAAAAAGGTTTTTAAAAGTTTAAATGTTTGTTTGAAATAGACTATACGAATGAGCTGAAACTAAGACATCACTGTTATATAGTTAACACGATCTTATGCGCCCAGACCTGAGTTCAAAAAACCGTTAACCACCCTTATACGCCATACCTTTTCCATGGGGCCTAGATCTGTGAAGGACCCCTTTAATTTTCCCGGGAAACAGTGGATTAATGGTGACTTTCTGTGAAACGTCTTTAATTAAAAACCCTAAATGAAAACCACGGTTTTACGACAACACTTTTTTTTCCTCCCGTGTTTTCTCAGCTGCTACCTTTCTCGGTGAATGTTTTAGGTAAAATATGTTTTAAAAGTGAGTAATTAAATATTATAAAGTCTTGGGTAATGTTTTTATATTTACTATGTTAGTAGAGGTATGGTAGAGGCGTGTTTAAAGTTTGCTATTGGAGTTTTGGCGGGAAGTCAAAGAGTGATGTTGTCAATTTGTTTTTATTTCCAAAACTTGTGTTATATCGACTAATAATGTGTAATGTTGGTGGAATATTAACCATTATGTGTTCTTATATGTTCATGAGTGCAGGTTATTGTAACAAAGTGCTAAAACGTGCCTTTTTGACTTTCCTCAAAACGGCCCTCGCAATTGGTATGTAAAGTATCCACCGCTCTACTATCCAGGGTGGGGTACTTCATTAATTTCATTATCATCGTTGTCATCAAGTTCATCGGGGAGTTGAATTAATTTAAACAAACACGATTATATATCTCACTGGACACTGGCAAAATACACTTAAAATAAATGTGAAGCCATAACTTAAAAAAGAAGAAGTTTGCCATTGCATAGTGTAACTAATTGTAAAAGCTCAACGATTCCTCCTCAGGCAGACATCCTACTATACTGTTTCAGTCACGAAAAAACGGCTGAATGGATCTGAATGAAATTGGGAACACAAATAGTTTATTACTTGGATAAAGACATAGGATATTTTTTATTGGTTGGTTCGGGCATATGGAAAGAAAGTCGGAAGAAAGAATGACAAAACAGAGATACAATGCGAAAGTGGAAGGATGTAGGGAAGACCTCGACTATCTTACCATTACCAAATAGACCGTGTCTTATCTGAAGGGCAAGTCAATAGTATCCGCAACCGGCGAGCGTGGGTGAGACGAACTATGAGAGTGGAGGAAGCCAGATAGGTTTGTAAGGAAAGAACCTGTTGGAACCCTGTACTTTCTGCCTACCCCGAAGGAAACTGGCGGGATGATACAGATACTTTTTATCCCATTATTGAAATGTAAGGTTCCTGTCTAAAGTCAACCCGGACGAAGTTGCGGGCAGAAACTAGTAGGTGCTTAATAAATATCATATTTTTTCATAAGTAAGTTGAAGACTGTGGTATATGTAACATATGTTATTATAAGATAAATATATAAGTTTATGTGGTTAAAATTAGTTAATAATAAAAAATAAGTATTAAGGTAAACATTTTCAAAACTGAGAAATGTTTTGCTTAAATATTTTGTCTTATTATTTGTGAACAATTTAACGACGATTTAGGCACTTGATCCTTTGTTTTTATCAAATACTAAGTGTTATCATTTTTAAATTGTAATTTGACATAGGTTTCTAAAGTGCAATGTTATTTAACGTTAACGCCGTTTCGACCGGTTCTACCTACCCTGCCAAATATCGTAATTTGGCAAAATAATATTAAAAAAGGTACATAGCGAGCTAAGAATGTAAAAAAGTTTTGACAGAGCATGTCGTGTCAGCCTTTTCGTAAGAATATATAGTTCATGATCAACATTATGTTTAGATATCTTAAATAAATGATTATACAACGTTTCGTGTACGGGCTATACATCGATGAAGATTTTTTTCCAAAAGAGACAATTCTGAAGGCATCGTCGGTTCATGCACGAAACCATGTTTAAGTGTTAAAATCAAACGTGTACGTACAATTTCAGGTAAGTGCTTTTAACCACCGAAGAGTTTCTCGTGAGGAGACGAACCAACATTGCAGCTCGAGACTAACAATATTAAAAATAATTTTTTTATGGTTTATCCCGGATTGATTGTTGTTTCCGGGATAAAAAGTAATTATTATTTTAAGTTAGGGTATACGTTTTTACCATACCAAATTTTATTTAAATCCGTTTGGTAGCTTTGAGTGATTGAAACACCAAGGGGCAGACAGACAGACAAATATTCCAAAAAAATTGTTCCGGCCTCTAAATCGGAAAGGAAATGTACCCCAATTCAAATTTTCGAAAAATATTTAATGTGCAGATTCGGCTCGGTTACAGTTTTATTATATATGTATAGAAGAATCTAAAAGAAAAATGCATATTATATAAGCATCAATCAAATAAACCCTAAAGAGTTTAGCATACCAAATTACTCCATAAAAGCTTACCAAAAAAATATTTCATTTACAAAATAAATAAATTGGAATCGTCGCTAAGTATTCCAAATCCATATTTGCAATAAAAAAGCAAAAATAAAAGTTACAGCGCGCGAATTCGAGCGAAAACCTCGAATATCTATAACAATACCGAAATGTTACGAGCGTATAAAGATACCTCCATTCGGAATAAAACCCACAGAGGTTATATCCAATTTTCAATTAATCGAAGTGGATGCAGGAATAAAACTTACAATATAAAGTAGGCTGTACACAATCGCACGATATATAAACGATATTAAAATAATATTTTATAACCCCACCGACTTGTGTGTATTTCGAAACTTATAAATACCTAAACATAAGATTCGTAGCTTTGTGTGTGTGAATGATCTACAACTTCACAAGGCAAGAGACCGAGCTTGCAACCACTACGCTCGAACCAGACGGGCAAGGGGGCAACTAGCTCAAGGGCGCCTCCTTGAGGAACGGCCTTGGCTTCGGCAGTCGCTATGGGGGAGGGAATATACTAGGTCTCTATCGTGGTGCTCTGCACCGGCCGGCGGGCAAGGGATTCTTTGTCCTCGCCGGCGAGGTCGGTGTCTGATCCTGTGTGCGGTATCTGTATCCGAAACAAGGGATGCCCTTAGGCATCGGGAGGGTCGGTGAGAACATTCCGCGGATGGTGGTAGCGGCTGATAGGAGGGGAGTTAGGTTCGTAGTCGGCAGCGGCTACGATTAGCGCGTTCCTATGATTGGACGCGTTCGCGAAATATCGGATTGTCGCCCTTTTAATAAAGGCGCGAATAGGTTCGAGACCAAGATCGGAATGGAGATGACGACGTTACGTATGAACCACGAGGCTCCGACGGCTTTGCGGAGAAAACGGGATTAAACCGCTGAGCGACAGCGGTAACCTTACTGATCGCCAAGGTTTAGCAGCGTTGGGCTCGGTCAATCTGAGATAATCCTATCTTGCCGTTGCCGGCTAGTCGTTATAATCTGGCCAGAGAGGTCTGTAAGGAAAAAACCTGTTGGAACTCTGTACTCTCTGCCTACCCCACGAGGAAGCTGGCGTGATAATATAGGTAGGTCGTTATAATAATAATTATTATTCATTTATTTATTCTCTTGGCTCTTCTTAATGAATTCCTTCTTTAAGAAGAAGCCCCATAGAAAGTGGACTTGGCGAAGCCCCGACAACGTGACAAAGAACGAGATAGACTTCATCATGACGGATAAGAAGTATATATTTAGGGACGTCTCTGTGATCAACAGGTTCAATACTGGCCACGATCACCAACTCGTCCGAGGCACCCTAAATATAGGCTTACAAGCCGAAAGAGCCCGAATGGTGAAGCCTACTCTCCGACCTACCGCGCTCCAAACAGCCGTGGGTTCCGAAAAGTTCCAATTGGAACTTCAAAACCGTTTTGACTTGCTGGAAACCATTGGCGATATTGACGAGAAAACCGACACAGTGGTCAGAATGCTACAGGACGTGTCTCGAAAGTTTCTGTACGGAAAAAGCAAAAACAGGGACTTTAAACTCTCGGCCGAGACTCTCGAACTTATGAGAGGTAGACGAGAAATGCCACCTACGCAGATATCTTCGTCAGATCGGAAGAACTTAAACCTTAGAATCCGAAAGCTGATTCGGCGCGACCTTAGACGCTTCAACACCCGTATCGTCGAGGCTGCGATCGAGCAGAATAAGGGCACTAAGGTCTTCGCCCAACAGCTCGGACGTCCCCGTCTGACGAAACTCAAAACTGCGGCTGGCAAAACCGTGACCTCTAAGTTCGAGATTCTCGAGGAAATCGAGGGCTTCTATGGAGAACTGTTTGCATCACGGACAGGTAAGCCTACGAGACCCAGCGATGATGACCACAGAGCCCCACTTACGCGCCATTACACGGAAGACATCCCAGATGTTGATCAGGGCGAGGTCAAGGCGGCTATCGAGCAACTTAAGAACAATAAATCTCCTGGTGATGATGGAATTACTACCGAGCTCCTCAAAGCTGGTGGGACTCCGGTTCTCAAAGAGCTGGTAAGCCTTTTCAATTCCATCATTCACCAGGGCCTAATACCTAAAGCGTGGAGCGGGAGTGTGGTGGCTCTGTTCTTCAAAAAAGGCGATAAAGCCTTGCTGAAGAACTACAGACCCATCTCACTTCTGAGCCATGTATACAAGCTGTTCTCGAGAGTAGTCACAAACCGCCTCGCCAGAAAACTCGACGAGTTTTAGCCACCAGAGCAAGCCGGGTTTCGAAAAGGCTTCAGCACCGTAGACCACATCCATACTGTTCGGCAGATTGTACAGAAAACTGAAGATTACAATCAGCCGCTGTGTATGGCTTTTGTGGACTACGAAAAAGCCTTCGACTCCATCGAAACCTGGGCAGATCTGGATGCTCTGCAACGATGTCGTATTGACTGGCGTTATATCGAAGTGCTGAGATGTTTATATGATACCGCCACTATGACCGTTCAGCTCCAGGAACAAAAAACCAACCCCATTGAGCTGCGCAGAGGGGTGAGACAGGGGGATGTAATATCCCCTAAGCTTTTCACCAACGCGCTTGAAGACGTCTTTAAGACGCTAAACTGGGCGGGACGGGGCGTGAATATAAATGGTGAGTGCATCTCGCATCTTCGATTTGCCGACGACATCGTCATAATAGCAGAGACGCTGGAACAGTTAAGCGAGATGCTGCACAGCCTAAATGTAGCCTCTCGACGTGTTGGTCTCGGCATGAATTTGGATAAAACCAAGATCATGTTCAATGAACATATCACGCCGAGACCAGTCTTCGTCGAAGAATCGATGCTCGAAGTTGTTCGAGAATACACCTACCTTGGGCAGATTATCCAGCTTGGTAGGAACAACTTCGAGAAAGAAGTCGACAGAACTCAGCAAACTAGAAGAGTTCAGCAAACTACGTCGGGTTTTCTCTTTGCCTTTACCGCAATGCCTGAAGACGAAAGTCTACAACCAGTGCGTTCTACCAGTCATGACATACGGTGCCGAGACGTGGACACTTACAGTAGGGCTAGTCCATAGGCTCAAAGTCGCGCAGCGAGCTATGGAGCGGGCTATGCTCGGAGTCTCTTTAAGGGATAAACTCCGAAATGAAGTTATCCGTCAAAGAACCAAAGTAGTTGACATAGCCCGCAGAGTGAGCTCGCTAAAGTGGCAGTGGGCTGGCCATGTCTGTCGAAGAACCGATGGCCGATGGAGCAAACGAGTTTTAGAGTGGAAACCACGACTCGGCAAACGTAAGGTAGGACGCCCCCCAGCTAGGTGGACCGACGACCTGAAGAAGGTCGCAGGGTGGGACTGGATGCGGAAGGCGGAGGACCGTGTATTGTGGCGCAAATTGGGAGAGGCCTATGTCCAGCAGTGGACTGCAATAGGCTGATTTGATTGATTTATTTATTAAGACAACTATGATTCTGAAGCATCAGCATTCTGAAGATATTGAAGTGAAAACTTCTTTAGGCCCGTTGGGCATTTTTGAGATGGGAAAAAAAATTGAACTCGCGACACTGTTACCGACACCTTTTTGAAGTGAAAACTTCTTAAGGCGCGTTGGGCATTTTTTAAGGTGGGAAAAAACAATTGAACTTGTTTGAACTTGAACAAACCACATTGTTACCGATACCGACACCTCTGTATATAAGTATGTACATATATTGTGTATGTACGTACATAGATACACATGCACGTTGTTCAAGGTTTCACTCCTGTCGGCACTCCCGGAGTGCCACTGTTGTTTTTTTTATATTGGACACGCAGAGCAACCATCGCTCTTTTGGAGTGGCTGACCCATAGATTCCCCGAGTAAAAACCTTGTCAATACGCCTTAAAGAGCGTGATCTTAACATCGTCAGAGCAACGGTAAAATCTACGGGTATATTGTCTCTGACCGATCTGCTCTGCGCTCCCTCCCAATATCCATATTGTCTTATAGGCCGTCGGTAAGAATGTGCCCCAGATGTTAGAAAGTTTTCACACGTCTAGTATTCACTCTATTTAAGGTGAAAATGGGTACGAAAGGGGTAAAACACATTATGCCAAGCTGAAAGCCTTAGATGTTGTGATACCTGCATGAAACCTAAAAATTACAAATAAGATATTTTCCTCGACATTCTCCGGGTATAACTTAATTACTTCAAAACCAAGTTCATCGACCCTCCAGCCGCGAAAGCAACCCTTGGTAAAAAGTTAAGCTGTAGCTAAACGCAATCTTCCGCAAGATTAAGCGAAGAAGTGGTAAACAAAAGTTGGAAGCCGGTTGTGGCAAGCTCTCCTTAATATACACTGTATTACGGACTTATAATTTATTACCTGTACTTTCTTTTTTGCTTTTTTCATTCCGCTAGGGTAAAAAGTAAAACTAAAGATATTGTAATTTATTAGAGTGTGTAACTAAGAGGACTAGGAGCCTGGTTTTAGTGTTTTCTTTTATATTAATAGGAGGGGTTTGCCGTAATCGCCACGCTGGCAGGCGGGTTGGCAAGCGCAGCGCGCATTCGTAGAGGTATCTAAGCTAAAGCTGCTGCGTATTCCCTAGTTTTCCCTTAGTCGACACCCGATGGGATGAGATGGGTCGTTTTAATTTTAAGCCGGGAACCACACAGCAAGGGACGGGCGTTTCGGCAGAAAGATTCTAGAGTCGAGACCACGAATTGGCAAGCGCAGCGTGGGACGACCGCCACATGGACCGACGATCTTGTTAAGCTCGCTGGCAGTCGTTAAATGTAGGTAGCATCGGACCGGTTACGCTGAAAAGCGATTGGGGAGCCCTATGTTCAGCAGTGGACAAGTATAGGCTGAGATGATAAATGGACTTTCCGTAGTTGTTAACGCTAATAGGAAACTAAAAACTGTTCGATAATTTAATTTTACAATAAAAAGAGATATTTTTAGGACAATTTGCCTGCCACTTGGCTGTGCCCTCAGCAAAGTTTTAGCTAAGTTATGCCTTTTGGGATGCGTACACTTTCATTGTATAAAGCAGAGGTTCCCAGACTTTTTTTTCCTTCAATTAATTTAACACAATATGTACTTTTTTTTTGTAAATGAGTGAACCATGTAGCCATTCTCATAAATAGTATTATCCGCTTTTTTAACTTAGACTCACCTGATGACCAACCTACATTGTTCTCCCATACCCCACAACAGAATGTAGATGAAAAAGTTTGTAATTTCTTATTTTAAAAGAGTAACCGTGGAGTTTCTTACCCTTCTTCTCCACAGGAATGACATTCCGAAGTGGCGGTAGAGTCTTTCTTACTTTTCTGACGATTCATAAATACTGTAATGGTTGTATGAATAATAAATATTCTGAGTCTGATTCTGATTCTTTTTTCTCATAGACCACTTTCAAAATTTTGCTGGTTCCGGTGGACCTCCTGCAGCTACATTTCTACCATACTCCCAAAACTCGACAAAAAATGTGAAGATTTGATCGAACTATGGAAATTTGAGTTGCGGCTGAGTTTCAACCACGAATTAATAGTTTTCGAAAAAAAGGGAGAATTGATTGGTTAATTAATTAATTGATTGTGCTGTGAGTGGATGTCCAAAAAGTAAAGTTGGCCAATCAAAAAAGTGATTCTATCCAACTTAACTTTTTTGATATCTACTAACAGCACAAGGAACCAGTCACTTCTCACTTATTTCATTTAGAAAACTCCTCATTCGGAGTGTAGAAATAAAAAGAAAAATAGTATATTTTTGTTGTATTTATTAAAATATGTAATTATTACACTATTAATTGTTATCATATTACAATGTAATGTGATAACAATAATAATTAACAACGTAAAAACATTAATAACGTAACTTAACTTCTACAATGACAATCACAAAATAGTCATAATTTTAATGAGAGGGATGTACTTGATGGATTGACAGCAAATGAGTAATATTTGGCTCCCGTTTTGTTAGGACTAACGGCAAATCTCCCTGTTTCGTGACGTTCAATCTGCTCCTTTTTTTTGTTAAAGGGTTTGTAACGACACTAAAACTTTTTTCGACAAGATATGACGAGGAAAACGCTATCAAAAGCTTTCTCGCAATTCCCCAAGTCGCAAGTCCAAGATATTTTTCGGGTATTTTTGCCTGCAGCCAAAATGTTTGATACCCTCTTTTAAATTTCACCTTCAGCTCCTCATTAGTGCTAAGCTCGAGTAGCTCCTCTTGTAATATCACATTCTCCACTTCTATTTCATTAAATGGATTTATGATCCATGGTGTTATTTCCATCGTCAGAATATCTTCAAATCTGATTTTGAAGTCATCATGCAGGGCAGTTATCAAGGCATTCTACCCATGACAAGTTTGAAAACTGGGAAAATTCGCGCGGACTAATATTTTGCTCTATAAATTTCAATATTCCAAGAAAAGCTGAAATTACACTGTTTGTTTTTATTAAATTGAGGCTGTCCCCTTGTAATTGTAACTTATTGTCATTAAATTTTTTAAACAAATCTGTCAAATACGCGATGTCCGCTTTTAAATTGATCAGGTTTTCTTTTAAATCTGAATCTTTACTTTCCAGAAACTCTAAAAGTAATTCTAAATTTGAGTAAAATCTCGTTAAACATGCACCTTTCGACAACCAGCATACTGCAGTATGTAAGAGCAATCGTTGGAAGTCTTTGTAAGTTTTATCGTACAATTGTGCAAATAAACGCGTATTCAACGCATTGCTTCTTATTTTGTTAACTGCATTAATCACAAATTGAAGCGATTGGTGCAATCTATCACTCAAACTTTTCGCTACTGGGTGTTGTCGGTGGTGACACAGTGAATTGCAGTTACCTTTGGTATAATTCTTTTAAGATGGCTTATAAACCCACGTGCTCCATCTGTTACTAACGAAATAACGTTTGTGAACGGAATCGATTTTTTCTTAAAAAAATCACTCAGAACATAAATATTGATTCACCTTTAGTGTCCGTCTCCAAAGTTTTCGCGAATAGTAGCTCTTTATGAATTTCTTCGTCCATAACAAATCGAACATATGCCAATAATAATGCTTAATTACTAGGTAAAGTTGTTTCGTCCAGTTCAATAGAAAAATGAGTTTGCAGATAATTAATTACACAAGAAACTTTCAATATCAGAGCTCATTTCATCAATACGTCTTTGTACAGTGTTGTTATTCAAAGGAATTCTTTTGAGTATGTCAAATGGAGATTTGTGCAGAACAATTTTTAAAACCTCTTTAACAGCGGGTAAATTTAACTGGTCTCCAATGTTGTGCGGTTTTCCAGATTTCGCTATAAGTAATGAGATATTGTAAGATGCCCGCAAGCCATCATCGTTACTTTCAGATGTTAAAGCGAACATACTGTGCACGGCGGGTCTCTTTTCATATTTCTCCTTCAATGCTTGAAAATATTTCAAATCTTTACCTCTTTTATCAGAATGACACCTTCTTAGATGATCTTCGGGCTTCCATGGTTTCATAGAGTCATTACTCAAAACTTTGTTGCATAAAAGGCATATGGGCAATCGCTCGTCTGCCTTTGATGGAAGAAAACCAAATTTTAAATAATCAACACTATACTGTCGACATTTCTTCTTAGATTCGGCCATGTTTCGTATCAGTTACCTACATGTAAATAAAAAAAAACTTTGTTTTAGTAATCATAAGGCGGTCGTACTCAACAAGATATGGCTATTTTAACAGAATAGGATTACCTAATTAATTGTTGCAATTAAATAAACAAAGAACCGATTATAATTATTAAAAGCAATAAATCGCTTCATAAAACTATTATGGATTAAGATCCATTCATCCAAGAGAGTTTTATGAATACGGCTGAAACGATTTTAATGTAATGTAAAACATTTTTTCATAAATATATTTTGATAGATTTAAATTCGATAGAAAATACTTTTAAATAATATTTTTATATCAAAACTTAACGGGATTTAAATTATTTATTTATTACCTTGATGCACGTTACGGGTACGTAAAGACGCATACAATATATGAAAATATATTTAATTAAGACATTTAGCATTACGAACCTGAAATATTTACAATCATGCAGGTCAATCATAATATATCTCTCCTTTAGTGAACCACCTCAAAGTCGGGTAAAAAAAATACTAATAAAGTAGGGACAAAAAGTTTAACCTTTCTTGGCTTTTTGTTCTTTTATAGAAGTATCTAATTATGACTCTCTTCAGTATTAAATTTTTAATACGTACCTACCACAAGCAAACATAACAAATATACTTATTACAACATAAAATAAAAGAATGTATAACAAATAGGCAGGTAAATACTTACTTTTTCTGACACTGGCAAACACTAACATCGATTCACTTTACATTATTTTCTTTTCAAAATTCTGAACACAAATGATTAACGTTTATCCTTTGCATTCGTATTTATATTGGTGAAGAATCAAACAAGTTCATGCAAGATTGCAAGCATACACACCACAAGTCGTATATCGTCCCCTTCCGTCCTTGTCCGCACGTCTAAATGAGCGTTACGGACGGCGGCGGCGGTAGCGGTGGCGCTTTGCAAGTCTCGACACCTTGTACTGAATATGGAATATGCAAGTTCTTACAAGTAACAGTCGCTGAGCTTCTTAAAATATTATCTGCCTACATTGATAGGTCAACATTTTAGTTCTTCACTATCGAAAGCAAATAAATTTTCGTGGACCCCCGCTTACGAATTGTGAACCCCCATTTTTTTGTCACGCCAACGTAGACCCCCGTCCAGTCTCCCGTGGACCGCTGGGGGTCCACCTGGACCACTTTGGGAACTAAGGGTATAATTAATAGACTTATAATTATTATACGAGTATGCACAGATCTTGTCTTGACTTGTGGTCTTGTGGTAGATGGGGAGCTTGCGATCATGACGTCCTAGGACGACGAGTAAGACATTTATTAAATAGACCGTGTTTTATCGCGTGTTTATATAATAATAATATCATAATATCATTTTATTTCTATCTATCTATCTATAACCTCACGCCAGATCCCTTGCGGGGTAGGCAGAGAGTACAGAGTTCCAACAGGTTCTTTCCTTACATACCTCTCTGGCTTCCTCGACTCTCATAGTTCGTCTCATACACGCTCGCCGGTTACGGAGACTCTTGACTTTTCCATCAGATAAGACTCGGTTTATTTGGTCGTGGTAAGATAGTCTAGGTCTTCCCCGGTACCTGCATTCTTCCACTTTCACATTGTATATCTGTTTTGTCATTCTTTCCTCTGGCATTCTTTCTATATGCCCGAACCAACGGAGCATGCCCTTTCTCATCTTTACACCGATACTATCTTTCATACCTACTCGCTGTCTTACTATGCTGTTGCTAATGCGGTCGGTCAGCTTCACTCCGCACATCTTCCGCAGAGCTCGCATTTTATTTCTCGCCACAATATAACATTACATGGGAAGATTGCCATATTACAATGCAGTTTTTGTTGTGGGAGACTGGTGCCTAAACTAGGTAATACCTGTATTTCAGGTCACCAGTGCACTTTCCCCATATGAGCTAATTTCGGCTCTCTCATAATCTGAATAACATTTCGTGTTAGTCGAAAGTGGTGGTGTCAAGATTAGAGCTGGTAGTGTGTGTGTGTGTGTGTGTGTATGTGTATGTGTGAGTGAGTGTGTGTGCGTGTGTGTGTGAGTGTGTGTGTGTGTGTGTGTGTGTGTGTGTGCGCGCGTACGTGCGGTTGAGTGTTGGTATATGAGTGTCAGGTTAGCTAGTGTGTGCTGCCAGAGGGTAAGTTTACACTCATTCCTATTTGGGTATAGACAGTAACGACTCAGTGCTCTCGTAGTCAAGGGACATAAGCCATTCCGAAAGCCTTTTTTGCATAAAAAGTTATTAATCGAATAAATTGAAAGCTTCTTGTCGATCTTATTGTAAAGATAACCTCCAAGAAAGCAGTAAAAGCGATTTATAAATTCAGAAGAATAGTTGCTTCGCCTACGGTCAACAGGGTTAAAACACCTCTTATCTCTGCGGGCTGGCGGCCGATACACCAGGTGCGCGTGTTGACTTTTAATGATGTAAAGGATAAAGAGCTGACGAACTGTGAGGACCCCGCATTCCTTGTAAAGTGTGGAAGTAGGATAACGGAAAGGCCGAGAATAAGACACCTTTAGCAGTGCCCGCTGAGCACGTTCCAAATGAATAAGTGCTGATTTTGAAGCACCTCCCCAGGACGTTATGCAATACGTAAGGAGAGACTGACACAGAGCGTAATATACCGTCTTTCTTAGGCTATCGTCCGCCACATGTCTCAGGGTCTTAAATATGAAAATTAACTTACGTAACTTCGATGTAAGTGCTTCAATGTGTGGACGAAAACCTAGGAAGGGGTCAAGAAGAATACCAAGATATTTTATGGAGGTGGCTCTCTGCAGGTGAGTACACAGACATCCCGTTTCATGCGGAGGTGGACACGTGTGGGCTATAATTGAATGGGATGAGTGTGGATATGAGGAGTTCTTAATCATAAAAGGCATGAGGTTGGTTTTGTTCGCATTTAACGTAAGAGAATTATTACGTAGCCATTCAAAGACGATGTCTAAGTCCTTTTGAGCGTACTTGTATACTTCAGGCCAGGTTTTCGAGGAGAACAGGAGTGCGGAATCGTCTGCGAAAGTAAAAATATTTCCTTTATGAAGGCTGAGCGCACACAGATCGTTAATATAAACTAAGAACAGAGTCGGAGCAATGATGCTGCCCTGCGGGACCCCAAACGTGATAGATTGTTCAGTGCTAACGTGTGTATTTATTTTAACGCTCTGTGTGCGATCACTAAGGTAGCTTTCAAGGAGTTTTAGCTGGGTTCCTCTTATTCCAATTTTTTCCAACTTGTCTACAAGGATGGGACCGAAGCACAGAGACCGTGTCGAACGCTTTTGCGAGGTCCAAAAAGATACCCAAGACTTTGTCACCACTATCCAATTTTCTCGCGATTAAGTTCGTCAGATCGTGGACGTTTATATAACTAGCAAGCGTGCATGAGAAGAGCTATGCGAGTAGACGGAGCCAGTGGGGTTTGTAAAGAAAGGACCTGTTAGACCTTTGAATTTCCTGCCTGGCCCGTAAGGGTTCTAGCGTGGAGATATAGATATGTAAATAATTATAAAAAGAAAAAAATATCTGTCTGTTAGTCTACAACAACCCTTAGGCCTTCAAAATAATAATATTAACATATATTTTCGAGATAGTAGCACGCCTCATTACACTCGCCGCTCCGTAACGAACCAATTTAATGGAGTGCCTCTGCCGAGAGCTGTGATAGATACCGTTCGTGTATAGTGGATAGTACCTATATGTATATATAATTATATACACTGCCTTGTTGGTCTCCTACCATGGTATGGCTAACAGTTGAAACAGTTCGACAAATCCATCACTGTAGGTTGGACGAATTGTCAATGGGGATTTCCTATCGAACGGTACCAGTTTAAAGTGTGGGATTGTGCACGGTATAAAGACTTACCCCCTGTTACATTTGGACTTAACATTTTCGGTGAACTTTGGGTGCACAAAGTATCTCTTCCAGCCGCGCTTCTGGAAAACGCCTCAACGGATTTGGATGAAATTTGGCACATCAATAGTTTATTACCTGTATTAACACATATGATACTATTTATCTCGGAAAGTAGTTAATATAATAGGTAGTATCCGACCGAACCTCGGCAAGATTTAAATGTATCTAGATACTGGTTTTATAAAGTGGGTGTACTCAGTACACCTCTGCCACCCCCGCTTGATGAAAATAGGCATGGCGGTGTGTGTGTGTAGATACTGGTTTTGATGGTTACAGCGTAAGCCACTTCCCTCACTATATAGAGTAGTCGCAGGTCCAATCCCCATGCGCGCAGCGCGTGCCCTTCACGCACTCATCACCCACGACATGGGAATAATTCCTAGTATAGCTAGCTATGCTCTTATTAAAAAAAATAAAGTTCCCAATAGGAACGAACGACTTGCCTGTGCCCGTTCGCTACCACTATTTAACGATGGCTTACTTTTTTCTGTGCCGTAAATACCGTACTCCGCTCACCTATCTCGTAGTTAATACAATACCATCATTCATTCAAGCGTACTAGACTGCAGCAAGCGCTGCGTAAGCAGCGCTTGACTGGCTATTCATCACACACATTCGGTATTCAATCCTACCGTTATTTAAAGATAGCTTATGTACTTTTCCTTTGCTGTGAATACCGGAGTCTGCTATTCATAACTTTTTTTATTAAATTAGTTTGGGTCTCAATATGTGACGTTCCACATACCTGCTTTCTTTCGTTACCGTTACTTAAAGATAGCTAATATCTTACTCCTTCGATACCTTTATTTAAAGATAGCTTAGGTACTTTTCCTTTGCTGTGAATACCGATTTTATTAAAATTCGTTTGGGTCTCAATACGTAACATTCGACATACCTGCCTTCTTTCGTTACCGGTATTAAAAGATATCTTATATATTACTTTTCGCTACCTTTATTTAAATATAGCTTAGGTAGGTAGGTTCCTTTGCCCTGAATACCAAACTCCGCTCACCTATCTTGCAGTTAATACAATACCATCGTTCATTCAAGTGTATCGCAGCACTAGGCACCGGCTATTCATCACACTCGTTCACCACTCGCCGCCGATTCATCAATCCTTGGCTTATGAAATACAAATTAATTAACACCACTCGTGACTTTTATACTCCACGATTTACTGACGACACGATTGCGACACGATAACTGGTTTGCTGCTACCATAGTTGATACATCAGTGTTATTTTACTGATCAGTAAATTTTGTCAAAACTATATTGTTAGAAAACTAGTACCGATAAACTGCCATGTTGGCCTAATGGCGTTTAATGTGCGAAGCGATTACTAGGTCCTGGATTCGATTCTTATGCCAGACAAACTGTTGTTTTACTGTAGAAAAATTCCGAGATTCAATCCGAAGTATCAGTATCTCCCCCTGATTACATTGGGTTTTAACATTTTCACTGAAAAGCAGGTGTACAGATTACACCGCTGCCATCCTTGCTTCGTGAATATAGGCGCGATGGTGTTTATTTTTATAAATAGTACTGCAAGATGGACCTGGCGAAGCCCACCAGTCACACCAAATTATAATCTTGTCCGGTGAAGCTGTAAAGGCTCCACCAATAGCACACATAAACACACCAGTTTATCACACCATTGTCATAATGGATAATTTTATTTTTCTACAGTCACATTAGCTAGGTGACAAGGAAAGACTTGATACTAAAGGCGCAAGACCGAAAGGATTAAATTGCTAGAGGTTTACATGAGTGTACCAACCATACCATGACATTTATTTTTAAACATAGCATTATAAATAAAAACAATGTATATATATTCACATTGTCGATTGGGGAGGCCTATGTTCAGCAGTGGACAGGTATAGGCTGAGATGATGATGCTGATGAAACACATTATACTAATAGTTAATTTGACAAGCTAAGTTAAATTTGGCAATTTAAGAATTTGTCGAAACAAGTATTTGACAACTTCAGGTTTTGCCTAATCTTTAATTTACATCAGGTATTAGGTAAAAGTCTGCATTGATGCATAACTATTACCAAGCCATGATGAAAATATTATAAAAATTGGTTTGTTATTTTAAGACATAGTAAAAAAAACTACAAAAAGAACACAATCACCTATCAAGATCGTTTCCGATTCCCATCACACACAACACATTGTTTAACTAAAATGAGGCCATTTACACATAACGATATCATAAAAACGAGACCGTACGGAGCGTGTGAACTATCAATCTTTAAACAAAACAGTTGACAAGCTAAAACAAAGGATCGTTAAACCATCGATCCGACGAACTTCTCTCGATCAATCTTGCGAAATGCTGGAATAGGCGATGAGTCAAACACCATAATCTGTAGATTCTTTTAAAGCTTAGACTAAGCCCTGTCTAGGCTGACATTGCTAACAAAAATGGCGCCAAAAACGACATCAGTTACGCACTATGTGTGCGTGATGTCGAGTTTTCGATTTTTTGTTTTAAAGCTGTCAATGTGTGCGTGCGCGTGCTTCACGCACAAGCACGTGTGCTTACTACCCTATGGGTAATAAATTGTATGCCTTTTCCACACACGCGATGTTCCATCCAGACAAGTAATTCATCTAAGTTTTAAACCACCTAGCAAGAATGTGAGCATTCATATTTAGTAAAGATGACCAACTTCAATACTATCAACGACTTTTTTCGGCAGTAAACGTAATTTTTAAAGATGAATAATCGTTATGATCGATGTTATAAACATCGTTTGAGATTCGTAAACATTCTATTTTTTTGTTATATTATTAATAATTTAGCAACATATTTACTAAGCACAAAGATAATATTTATAAAAAATATCAAGACGTTTTAATACAGTCGATGTTGTTCAAGTTTGATTTTTTCTCACTACGACATGTTCAGAGTGAGAAAAATTTTTCTCACCCTATGAAAAAATATCTCTAATATTTATATTTAACTTATGATTTTGAGCTCCAAATCGGACACATAAAAAAATACCTTACGTCCGGCGCATGTTACTAGTGAATACCCTTTCTTAACTTATACCTAACTTTCTCGCTTTTAGGCAGGGTTGTCTCCACAATTTCACCTTATAATTATTTTTCATTAGAAATCTCTTAACTATCTTCTAAGACTTTATAAAGTTATTTTAATTAGTACTCAAACTTGGTATAAAAGCAAATTTCAAGGGAAAATTTTAATAAATCTAAATATAATTATAGAAGACAGACGAATATTAAATTAAATACCTTTTTAGAATTTCATGTTCTACATGTCTGTTCTTTAACTACTATTACTTTTACTCGAGTTTGTGCTTAAAAAAACGTTAGTATACGAAGACTAAGTTTCTCCTCCTATGTATTTGACTAACATAGTTTTTTGTTTAAGATATTGGTGTTGATTTCATTAGTTATATGGATAATTTGGCTTCTTATAATAACTAATTATGTACATATTTAGAACACAAATATGCACACGCATACAGACACACATACTCACACACAAACACACACATGCACGCACGCATGCGCGCGCACATTCAACATAAATATTTCAAGCCGTCACTAATCGACAGTACCTATAAATGTATTAGGGGCCTGGTAATCTGTCGTACAGGATATCACTTAGTGCAGTTACCAGTCTCTCACAAAGGTGTGCAAGTATACTTTTATACCAAACTGTGTATCCACTAATTAGAATGTAAGCCTTTGAGTTGAGAAATAAATAAACATAAATATTGACTTAAGGTAGTTTCCTATCATCGTTTTAGATATCTTACCGTTTTAACTTTAATATTCTTTAGATACTGGACTGCCTCGTCAGTATAGTGGCGCTTGATGGGGTTTATCAATATCTTAGTTTCGAATCCTAAATCGGACTAAGTGTTATTGGGGCTAAGATGAATTACTTGTCTAGATAGAGTATCGCGCGCGCAAAAACGGAATAAAATTTACGCACGCACGCGCACACACACGTACGCGCCCACACGCATTGACAGTATTACGTACACTTAGTGCACAAATGATGTCACTTTTAGCGCCAATTTTTTGTTAACTATGCTCAGTCTAGACAAGACTTAGTCTAAGTATTTTGGTTTTGTTTTTTTAAAACGTAGCCCCACACTAGGATTAATTCCTGTATCATGGGTCCGTTTACAAACATGAAAATTCACATACACAAATAAGTTTTAGGGATTTGTGGTGGTAACCAGTAATATTCCTCGATCTGTGCTATCAATAACATAGGTACAGTCGACAGCATTATCCATATCATTTCTAGAAACTCGATATCTTTAATCTGCAATGTTGGCATTATAATACGGGTTGCTAATTTTCAGTCACTTAGCGATAGCTGAACTATATTCATACATTACAAACACTAACCTACCTACCAATCGCATGTAGGTATAAACACCTTCGGAGGTAGACGACTTAGTACGTTCCTAACAAATCAATTTATGCGACGTCAAAACCAGCCTTGCGAAAACTAGATTGTAAAAATCGATACCAAGCCCCAACGTTAGGTCCTACTTTAATAACGAAACGGGGCCTTCGTGGATTAAATATATTGTGTACCAAAAAGAGAAATGACTAAACTAGGTGACTAGTTATAGATGCTCCACCTGCGTAATGTTTTTTCGAACATTTGTGTGTGCGTGTGCGTGTGTGTGTGCGTGCATGCGTGAGAGCGTGTGTGCGTGCGTGCGTGCATGCGTGCGTGCGTGCGTGCGTGCGTGCGTGCGTGCGCGTGTGTGTGTGTGTGTGTGTGTGTGAATGATCTACGCTGTTGGCCGCGGGGCCTTTATAACAAGTGTATATTATTGCCTCTGTGTTATTCTATGTTATAATGTACCCATTTGCCAAATTTCGTCTTAATTCATTCAGTAGTTTAGTCATTCAGGGGGAAAATCAAATATTTTTAAAGACAAAAATAATTTATTTGTCTAGGCCAATACAAAAGCACTTACAAACGTCAAAATTATTTTTTTTTTTTACTTCTACCACCGGATCGGAACGCGGCCTCCACTGAGAAGATCCGGCGAGAAACTTAGCGGGCTAGTCTTTTAACTTAATTTGTTTGGCCTTCCAGATAACCATTTTTTTCAAAATTGTTTTGTACAGCATTGTTGAATTTTGCTGACTGAGGAGCTGCTCAAACCTAATCTGTTTTATCTATCTATATCATCACGCCTTAATACCCTTTCTTACACAGTCTAGTTTTGATTTCCGTTTAAACTTATTTTTAGGCATGTTTCAGATATGAAATAAAACTATTTTACGGATTTTATCGCGGTTTATTATTGATTTTTAGTTCCCGACGTTTCGAGTGCTTTGCAGCACCCATGGTCACGGAAGGGACCCTCTCGTAAAATAGTTTTATTTCATGTGTAATATTCGCGTGAATCTAAGAACTCAGTATGTTTCAGATATCTATAATACTAATAATAATAATAAATCTTTATTTAAAGGTAAAAACCCAATGTGCTAAGATACGATTACGGATACTTAAAATTAAAGTATAATAAATAATAGCTAAAAAAAACAGCACAGTATAGTATAAAAACACTTTAGCCAATAAGGCAATTAATAGCTATAGGATGTCGGCCATAAGCACGTCACATAGACATAAACACACCACCATTTATTAAAATAACAAGTAAAATTATTTTTTATTCGGTTCCCGGTGCACTGAACTCCCATATTTGAGGATGGAGCAATCCAGATTCCCTACTAACTCTTTAAGTATTTCGTTGTCGGACTCAGCTATGAGTAATTAATAAATTTGATGAAATAGTAAAGTAATTTGTTGAAGAAGCATATACATTTCCCCATGAAATTTCTAAAACTGTGGAGACGAGTTGAATGTACAATAAGGTTATCTTTGTTTCGTGTATAACATACGGAAAGTCGCTATATTTAACAGCCCTTTACTGTAGAACGAAGATGGTGTTCCGTTCTGCAGAGCATCCTCAAAGTAAAAACCCATATGACATAATACTAATAAAATAAGCGAAATAAACAAGTCTAGCTGTCTCAATATCAGATAATAATCTAATTTTCTTTACAGCTGAGCTGAACTTAACCTACTAGACAATTATTCAACATGGGGGCCCCATTGTAATCTGGCATCAATAGTGATAACTGGAAATACAGTTAACTCTACAAGGTCTAAATCCACGCCATTTATTTTTACATTGGTTGCTATCTGTCTTACATTAGGCGTTGTGAATTTAATACATTTTGTCTTCTTCTCACTTAGGAGAAGTTTATTAATGTTGAACCAATGAACAACTATAGTCAGTTTCTTGTTCACATCGTCATAATTAAGCAGTTGTCTCTAAATTTTGAATAATAGACATGTATCATTCCCGAGCAGCACAATGTCCTGATTATCACCTACACTAGGGTAAACCATTTGTATATATGAGGAATAGAAATGGAAAATCGGACACTGGGGTACCCCCACGTCACATTAGAACCGGGATATCGTTTCCTATTAACATCGACATTTTGAATGATAAGAAGTCAAGAAGTTGAAAGCCCTGTTCCTAATTCCGTAATGGTGTAGTATTCTGAGAAGAGTTTCATGATGCACACAGTCAAAAGCCTTAGACAAATCGCAGAATATATCTATAGCATCCTGCGAGTTCTCCCAGGCCTCAAATATATTCCTCATAAATTCAACGCCTGCATCAGCAGTTAAACGATTATGAGTGAAGCCAAACTGGTTTTTGTGAAGTAGTTTATGAGTACTAAAGTGGCTTATCATCTGATTTAAGATAGTTTTTTCAAAGACTTAACGTGGGCAACACAGGAATAGGCCCAAAAGTCATTTGGATCTGAGGTGCTACCCGATTTGAAGAAAAGAAACACTCTACTAAGTTTCATAAGATCAGCAATTACACCAAGAGCAACACAACCGTTGGACACAGATGCCAAGTAGGGGGCAATAATATGGAGTACAGAACCAATTGTCTTTACAGACAGCCCCCATATGTCCGCCGTGTTTTAGTATTTATAATATCTTTCCCACTGACATCCGAAAATTCAAAGGATGCGCCGTTTTCAAATATAATTTGTTTGAGAAGGGACTCAGTTGTCAACAAAGGAATATTAGTAAAAAAACTTTCATACTCAGGCGCCACCTTCTGATCCGCCCTCACATTTTTATCACCAATTATCAAATTAAAATCCCTATTTCGCACTGTTGTCCTACCGTTTTCACTATTAATAACGTTCCAAGTCATTTTAATTACATTGCCAGATTGTTTAATTATACTTCTGAAGTAAATAGAATCAAACCAGGAACAGGCTCTTCTAAAAAATTAAAAATAACTCTTAACATATTCTATAAATTTCTGGTTTATGGTTATAAGATTTTTCATCATAACGTTCATATAATCTTAATTTACTTTTCTAAATACCACAGTTTTTCCAGTCACTAAAGTCTGTACGATTACTAACTATGACATGTTTGGGTTAAAAAATTTATTGAATTCATCACTGATTAGGTGGAACAGTGAGTTATATAAATTGTTTGGGTCATCCTGACAGGGCAACTTGAGTACTTCCTCAATTAAATTTCATTTAAAATGCTCTACGCGGCCTTAATTCAATGGGACGAATCTAACCTTTTTCCTTTGAATCTTACTAGTCCTAGGGAACAAAACCAACTGACCACTATGATTGGATTCTAGTTTGTTTATTACAGAATAATACCTAAGTCTTACACTAGTAAAAATATTATCAATACGTATTGCAATAGTAGCAGTTACTCTAGCAGGTTCCAAGAAAACATGTGCATATTGTACGATTTTATCAGGGCTATAAACTTCCTAGTAAGAATATTCTTTTCTAATAAATTGGTATTGAAGTCTCCACTGATAGCGACTGTTTGTTGAAATGTCCTGTGAAGATGGAGGTCTGTATATGCACACTACAATGAACTGTTCAGACTATAATATATAATATCAGCCTGTACTTCCCACTGCTGGGCAAAAGCTTTCTCTCAGAAATCGAGGTGAGAGAAATTAGGTCATACTCCACCACGCGGATCCAGTGCGGATTGGTGGAGGCAGGTTTGTGGCCACCTACTATTGGCACTTATCAAGCCGCCTTTAAGACTTCCGACTCGGCTCAACGACTACCACAGTAAGTGGTTACCGGGTCCAATGGCTTAGTGTGCCTTCCGAAGCACGGAGACGCTCGAATATGAAAATGCCACAAACGGTCACCCATCTCAGGCCAAACGAGTCGAACGCTGCTTAACCTTGGTGATCGGTAAGAACACCGCGGTCGCACAGCGCTACGAGCGCCCTAAATCGCGCGAGCGCGCGTCAGACTAAATACATGCAACTTCAACAGACAGGCTCACTATATCCTTACGTTCTTTAAACTTAATATTATTATTTATGATTATTAAAGAGCAACCATGTATCATATTAACTCGGCTGAAAGATCTAGCAACCTGGTGTTATGACAAATTGAAAATGATCTAGTTACTTTTCAGCCAATACTCGCTAATTCAGAGGGTATCCATCTTGCAGCCATTCATGAATAATTCAATTTCCAAATCTTTGTCTATAATAAACTAGATATTTTAATGGACCAGGTTCATTAAATTTTGTGTTTTTAATATAAGAGCAGGAGAACGGCTCTATTCTTAGAGTGTAATTAAATTATTAGAAATGTGATTTTTTCAAATATTGAGCAATGTAATATGTCAGTATCACATTTCTCAATAAAAGCAACTTTGGGGGGTTTTGGCGGGAAGTCGAAGAGTGATATTGTCAATTTGTTTTAATTACCAAAACTTGTATTATTTCCACTAATAATGTGTAATGTTGGTGGAATATTAACCATTATGTGTTCTTATATGTGCATGAGTAAAGGTAATCGTAACAAAGTGATAAAACGTGCCTTTTCGACTTCCCTCAAAACGGCCGTTGCAATTGAGATGTAAAGTATCCACCGCTTTACTATCCAGGGTGGGTACTTCATTAATTTCATAATCATCGTTGTCATCAAATTCATCGGGGAGACGAATTAATTTAAACAAACACGATTATATATCTCACTGGACACTGGCAAAATACACTTATAATTAGTGTGAAGCCATAACTTTAAGAAGAAGAAGCAACTTTGATATTAGTCAACTTCTAGACTGATGTATAAAAAAAAATATGATAGCGAACAAGCTATATTTCTTTTATAATGTTTATTAAGATAAAAATTATCTTTTGTCAAATAATGTTTTGTTAACTATTGCTGTCAATGACATGTATTTTGTCACTATTATTATATTCTTATATATTTTGTTTCTAAATTGTGCAGTGTCATATTGAGCTTATAAATTGCTTAATTTTCCACCTGTGGCTAGCTTTTACTGTAAGGAAATGTAAACATTACAATTTTTGCTACCTTTAAATTAAGTAACAAGTCATTATAGTGTTATATTAGTTTCTTGTTAACTTTCACCCTATTTCCAATAAATATTAAAAATGTACTGCCGGGGCAACATTTAAGTATCAAAATTGCCAGAGAGGTATTTTAGGAAAGAACCTGTTGGAGCTCTGTACACTCTGCCTGCTCCGTAAGGGATCTGGCGTGATAGATAGATAGATATAGAAAATTGTTTGCATTATCTCATAGTATGATAAACTTGGTAAGCAATAATTAATAACAGAACGTCCCTTGTCCGACAAAAGAGTACCTATATCCTTACCAATTTCATCATTAACATAATAATTTTACGTATTTTGTATAACTATTGAGGTTCAGTTTTAATTAAGGGGGTATTTAAAACTATGGCTGTCATAAGGGAGTTATTGGTAGAAGAGGGGCTACTTGATACTTGATGTGAGTGCCCACTTTTCGAAACACTTTTGTAAAGATAAATGGTCTATATATATCGTCACGCCAGATCCCTTGCGGGGCAGGCAGAGAGTTAAAATAACAATTAGTTTATATCCAAACATTCAGACCGCGATGTTCTCACCGATCACCAAGGTTAAGCTGCGTTCGACTCGGTCGGCCTGAGATGGGTGACCGTTTGTGGCATTTTCATATTCGAGCGTCTCCGTGCTTCGGAAGGCAAGTTAAGCCGTTGGTCCCGATTTCCATTTAATGTGGTAGTCGTTAAGCCGAGTTGGAAGCCTTATAAGCGGCTTCATAAGTTCCAACAGTAGGTGGCCACAAACCTGCCTCCACAAATCCGCTTTGGGTCCGCGTGGTGGAATATGACCTAATCTCTCCCACCTCGATTTGTGCGAGAAGGCATTTGCCCAGCAGTGGGCAGTATAGGCTGATATTATTATTGAAACTCTCTACTCTACCTACCCCGCAAAAGATCTGGTGCGATAATATAATATAGATATACTCAACAAAGTAACAATAATATTCTAATAAAATGTACCACTAACATCTCACATAATATTCACGAAACCAACAAAAACCAATAAAAATTGAAAAATAGTTCGCCATCTACACCGCACCGGGCTTGCTCGTGCGTGAAACGGAATATCTCACAATACCGCGAAAATGTTTGCCGCGCATAAATCATGTTGTCAGTCTTGCCGTTATAAATTCGTGGGCTGCCGCCGCGGGACGCACCTGGCAACATTACCTTGATTGCGAACGCGCCGCGGCGCATTTGCGTTCCCGACACGTTTCTAAACGCGTCGTGACAGGCACCCAGTGCAAATAGACCGCCGCGGTGTTCTACCGAGTTTGAGATTTTTGTTTATTCGTTGCCAATTGAGAAGTGTTCGTAGCCCTGGTGGATGAAGTATATAGTTCATTCCAATCTGAATATAAATCTCGATCATAGATTCACTAAACTTAACGTCTCACAGAATGAACGAATACGCGACGCAATGTCGGTCGGTGAACTGACTATGCTTAAATTAAGCTGATTCAAATGTTCCAAATGAGGCATATTGGGATTCGAATCTTTCCACTATTTCAGATACAAATGATCGAATCTAAACATTGAGGCACTTGCTATGTCCAATGCCATGTAGCCGGTAGCCGGTGCCATGTTCCAATAGCAGGTAGCCACAAATTATCCTCCACGAATACACTACGGTCCGTGTGGTAAAGTATGACCTATATAGAAAAGGCCAGCACTGGTACAGTACTAATAGGTAGAGACGTAATTAAGTTAAAAAAACACACCTGTACCATAAACTATTGTAGCAGAATAGTGTTGTAAACTCAGTCATTAAAAGAATTGAAAGCATTATCAAAAGTATCACTTTTATCTGTTGCTGTTGCAAGATTGGGTTCTTGTATGTTATAGGCATTGTTGGGTACAATAATTCGGTAAGTAGAAGGGACTATCAGAATCAGAATCAGAATATTTTTTATTCATGTAAACCATTACAGTATTTATGAATCGTCAGAAAAGTAACAAAGACTCTACCGCCACTTCGGAATGTCATTCCTGCGGAGAAGAAGGGCAAGAAACTCCACGGTTACTCTTTTAAAATAAGAAATTACAAACTTTTTCATCTACATTCTGTTGTGGGGTATGGGAGAACAATGTAGGTTGGTCATCAGGTGAGTCTAAGTTAAAAAAGCGAATAATACTATTTATGAGAACGGCTACATGGTTCCCTCATTTACAAAAAAAAGTACATATTGTGTTAAATTAATAGAAGGAAGAGAGGAAATGTAACTAACAACAGTTGAATAGATTGTCATGACTTAAGTGGAGCTGAAATAACATCTATCCAAGCATTTTTATCTTTTAAATAATCTTCTATTGAATAAGAAGCTTGCTTACAAAGTGTTCGTTTTACACAAGCTTTGAACTTATTTTCACTAAGTTTAGTGACATCAATGGCAATTTTGTTATAAAATCTACGTGCTTGTGTCCTATATTTGCAAGCTACTAACCGGAAAATTTTTCAAATCCAAGGGTTTTGCAAACAATAGGTCTGTGCGTGCCGGGCAAGTATGTGTGGCGACGGCGGCGGCCGCAGCTGCTGGCGGTGCCGAGCGGCAGAACCAACTTGCTCAGCAGAGCGCCTATGACGCCCGCCTTGCGCACACTGAATAAAGTTTCTGAAAACAGACCTCGTTTTCATGCTCTCTTAATGAATTCGCTAAAACTCGTTTTTATTTATTATGTTACATGATATAAGGTCACACTAATGCATTAGGAAATTCCTGTAATATTAGTTGCTTATGTGAATAATAAATTTTCAGTGACATATTTTTTGCTGATATACCAAAGCTCCAGATACTCTGGTCATATAGTAGGACTACTCTGTTCACCAAACTTCCCTGTTTCACGTTCTTCGAGCGAGGCTCTTTGTCTCGGAGTAATGAGTCAAAAGTTGTTGAAATTAGTCGAGGTACGTTTTACCCTCGGCTCTTAGGCACTTCATTTCACTAATATCAAAGTTATGAATGCACGGCAGTTTCCGCTTTCAGCGTAGAATTAATTTCGGAGTTCGTTGAACCTTTTATAACTACTCCCGTATATTTTGTTTATGTTCTTTGGGAGGTTTAATGCATTTTGCATGCATATTCATAAAAGTTTTCAAGAAAGTATTCAGATATATTTAGAAAACGTATTCAGGTACACAATTTGTGAAAACTTTATAGATACTTCGCAGCAGGCAACAAACAAGTTGTTTTTTGTATAAGAACACTTCTGTCTGTCAGTCATTATCAAAGAAATTGCAAACATTCAGACATTATTATCACTAATTATCACAAGCCAAAGTCTTCGTACAAAGGCTATAATCAAGATTTGAATTGAACTGATAATTTTGAAACCTAAGAGCATTGGTTTGATGCTCTAAGGAGAAGCTCGATCGATTGTCTGTCGGTCTAGTGGCTGACGATCGCTAGGTCCTAGGATCGAATCCTAAGTCAGACAAGGTGTTATTGGGCTTTTTGTACAGATGAATCCTTTCTATCGGGCCTTTGTCTGGAATTTTTCCCGGTATTCCTAATAATTTCCTAACACATGGGGCCTAAGAACATCGGTGAAATTTGGGCGTACGTAGTACATCTCTGCCTCTGTCCCCCGGCTTAGAGAATAAAGGTGCGAGATTATTGTTAATAAATAATGTCCATCTAAGTAGTTGTATTTTTTAATTTTGCAAAATATCACTTTTCGTACCTCACATTTTGCTGGTCGATGTGGCTGTACAGCTGCACCGTAAAATTATATGTCAATGTTAATTTTAATGCTCACATATAGGTCTCTTACAATCGGTCTCATAAAAAAGCTCAGAATGGTTCAGCGAGCTATGAAAAGGGCTCGACGTTTCTCTATGTAATCAAATCAGTAATGAAGAGATTCGTAGAAGAACGAAGTTCACTGAAATATCCCCCAAGATTAGCAAGCTGCAGCGGCAATGGACTGGCCACGAAGTCGAGACCACGTATTGGCAAGCGCAGCGTGGGGTGGTCGCCTGCCAGATGAACCGACGATCTTGTAAAGATTACAGGAAGTTGTTGGATGCAGGTGGCATCGGACCGGTTGCGCTGGAGAGCGATTGGGGAGGCTAATCCCTTTCAAGTCCAGAAAAAAAACATGTATTTTATTAATATTGTGCACTTTTACAATATTTGACCGACCGACAACAAGACTATAAAAAATAGTTTAAAAAATCTTAGTTAAATAGTTTCAGTTAAAATTAACTAGCACTTTCGTGCGCTCAGGGCTACCATTGAGCCAACGCACGCTCGTGCGTCGTGTTAGTTCGTTAGTTTGTTGGGTAATTATTATCAACAAATAATATTGAAGATTATATAAAAATCAACTTAGTCAATAATTGATAGACTTGCTAATTATTTGGGGCAACAATTACCCACGATGTTCTAATAGAATATCCATTAAAATAACAAAACGAAATTTATTTGCAAAAACAATATATTTTGTTTTTGCAAATAAATTTCGTTCTAAAAACATAAACTTCGTAGTCACACATAATCCGTCCACTTTACTACTACCACATTCCCAGATACAAGTTGTTGAGACTCTCCTCTTAACATCCGACTAAACTTTTTAAATTTAAGAGCATTTCTATCAGCAAATCTGTTGAACATCAAAGTTTCATAGTCTTGAGTTTATTTTTCGAGGTATAGTGGTAAAATACCTAACAAAATAAATACAACTGCCCGGCGGCATTGATCGAGACAAATTTCAAATGACTGCTCGTCTAAGGCCAAGGGATTTGTCTAAAAACGAAGTGCTCTAAAAATCTGACATGAGACCATTTTTTGTAGCCATTACAAAATTATTTCTTCAATTCATTACAAATTTCTATTCAACCACACGACGAAGACCTGGACCACACCTACCCGAAAAAGGAATCATTTGTTCATCATTACTATAGAACCAGGAACCCGTTCAATTGTTTGGAACGTAGTTTTAACATTATCGGTAATTGGTTGTATTTTCCACAAGGGATTCGTGTTTCCCTCCGGTGCCCTATCATTATCAACCAAATGAAGGGATGTCCGCAACAATCTAAATCTTTGTCTTGACATTGTATTGACAATATTATCAAACTGTATTCCCTGTCTCCGAAACATTTACAAAACGTAGATACGGTAGACAGCCCATAATAAGCTGTATATCGAGAGCTTTCTAAGTTCGGTTGCATTTGTCTTCAGTAGTCTGCCTGTAGTTACATGATAGTAATAGTCCCTAAAATAATCCATAGGTTACCAACCACCAGGCACAAAAGGTAAGTTGGGATATGTATGATCCGCTTCCAAGAATGTGGTTTGTCTCCAGATCCGCTTTCGTGGTTTTTTAGTAACACAGGAAGGCTTTATTGTAGACTTTTTCCACGCATTACATTACATTATGTTCAGGAATAAATCGCGAATTTCAAATTCAGGCGGTAGCGGTTGTACATTTATGCTATTAAAATCTATATCAGCTGTACCATCTTGATCAGCAAAAGCATATATATATTTGAGTCATTTCCGTCGCCTAATACTTTTTCTATAACGGTATCATATCAACTAAATATATAAAATTTAACTATTAGTATAGTTAAATTTTATATATTTAGTTGTATATATATAAGTATTATAAACAAAAGAAAAAGTCAATAAAAACTGTCATCAAAAAACTATAAATAAACTTACAAAACAAAAAATAATTATAGCCCAAAGCGCATTATCGTGATTATACAATTTATCTGCCATTTATGGTAAATATTAAAAAGATTTTCGATTAAACTAATATCAATACATAAAAAACAAAGCTTACTTGTTATAGTAAAATAAAGAGTGCGGAGTGAAGCTGACCGACCGCATTAGCAACAGCATAGTAAGACAGCGAGTAGGTATGAAAGATAGTATCGGTGTAAAGATGAGAAAGGGCATGCTCCGTTGGTTCGGGCATATAGAAAGAATGCCAGAGGAAAGAATGACAAAACAGATATACAATGTAAAAGTGGAAGGATGCAGGTACCGGGAAAGACCTAGACTATCTTACCACGACCAAATAAACCGAGTCTTATCTGATGGAAAAGTCAAGAGTCTCCGTAACCGGCGAGCGTGTATGAGACGAACTATGAGAGTCGAGGAAGCCAGAGAAGTATGTAAGGAAAGAACCTGTTGGAACTCTGTACTCTCTGCCTACCCCGCAAGGGATCTGGCGTGAGGTTATAGATAGATAGATAGAGGTAAAATAACTAAAAAAACACGAAAATGATGGTGAAAAATATTTTTAATATTCTTACTTTTTTGGTGGCTCACGTCAAAATGAGAAGCCGTCTTCGCTAATCTCGTGATGCACAATGACCAATCAAAAACAGCCAATGTGCAATTCCGCACATCGGCTATCTAACGCACAATCATTCGAGTCCGATTTAGTTTCCAAAAACGGCGCCCTGTCCTAGCTAGATTTTTTAAAGTCGAACGCACGCTCGTTTTAATGCGGCATGAAAGGGCTATGTTCAGCAGTGGACAAGTATAAGCCCAGATGATGATGTTGCTAGTTTTAATAATAGGTTAGACCGCAATCCTCTCGGCTGCTAGTTCATCGTTTGATTTTAACTAAATTATGTAACTTAACATCGGCCATTGGCAACCTAACTGTAAAATTCAGCTATTGCAGCTACGTTTATATTACAAGAAGATCCTCCATGTTATGCAAGCCCATTCAACAATAAATATGTCGGTAGCGAATTTTAATAGTCTGATATGCAGGCAATGGAATAAGTTACGGACAACGCAGCACCGAACTTTCCACCGAGTTCTAGTCTGTTTAGTTTGAGAAATCCTATGAACTAAGAAATCGAGGACATGGCAAATGAAACATAACATTGCATTTCATCAACAACTGAAAGACGCCCACTGTCACTGCAAAGGCCTTGTTCAAAGATCGATACGATGACCGTTTTCGTGATGATTCGCCTCCAGTTTTACCCACAGTCGTCACCATTTAATCCTTATGAGAGGCCTGCCCACTCCACGTCTTCCGTCCGTGGTCATCACCCGAAAAAGACCGAAAGTTCTCGTGTTCTACGAACGATGTGCCCCACCCACTCACTCCCATTGAAATTTGGTAATTCTGAGAACCGACTCTAATTCTGCGGATCTCGTCTTTTCTTATTCGATCTTGCAGTCACTGTCAAGCATAGCTTTCGTTGACCTTTAGTTAGCCTTGGGCCTTCTTATAAATTTTATAATTAGCGACATGCGGGCAATACGTGTTCATAATTATACAGCTTTGCATTGCATGCTGCATATCATTTTGTGTTGCAAATGTAGAAAGCAATTTACTTACCTTTGCAGTAAAAGTAGGATACGGATAATAACTCGTACCATATCAAAACTATTATACCTCTTCAGGATATCGGCACGTCTAGTTCCCGTAGCGCAGTCTGCGTCGTCAATATTGGTTAATTTGGCCCGTGGACTATGCGAGCGCTTTCGTGTCGCCCGCCCGAGTTCGCAGCCATCTTTGGGCGATGTTGCCTTGGTATATATTATTTGTGCAGTCAGTGATTTATGAGTTTTAATACTCGGTTCTTGAATCAAAATAAACCTAGCTTGACGATAAAAAAAATATGGATGAAGAAAATCTGAAGTCCTATTACACAATTCTTGTTATAGAAATAAATTAAATACCGGCACGCCTATATTTCTACCACCTATGTTAGCTCTTAATATAGCAGGAGGCGAGCCTGTTACCATTGAACCATACTTTGTCCCACCTAGGATTCGAACCCAGGACCTCGTCATCGCCTCTCTCATTAATCACCACTAGACCAACGGAGTATTTTGTTAATTTATCTTATAAGTAAGTCTCTATCATATAAAAAATATCCATTTAAAGTGTTGACAACCACTTACTATGCACTTATGTTTTAAAAAGCGCTTCCTATACGTTCTTGGAAAAAGCGCTCGTGCGAAAGCGGGCTGAAGTTTTGATCAAATAGCCGACGCAGCGCGACGGGGGCGCGCCGGAAGCGCTTGGCTACGTTCCGTTGTGATGTTTGCCGTCGCGCCTGGCGTGGCTGCGCTGTGTGGCGTCTTCCCTTTTATTCAGTACATAACAAGTTCAAGCCGCACCACCGTCGCGCTGCGTCGGCTATGTGACGAAACCTTGAGAGTAGAGGAAGCTAGAGAGATATGTAGAGAAAGAATCTGTTACAAGTCTGCCTGCCGAGCCAAGGGATCTGCTGTAATGATATAGATAGATAACTCAGCCAACACATTAGCTATTCAAGGCATGGTCCCGCGTCGTGGCTCACATTCTGTCGCACACGTGCGACGTGCGGACTGGGTATGTGCGATATGCCCACATCCCGACTGGTCTGCCTAAGTGAAATACCTGCCTAAATATCAAGTAGGGCATTACTACACGTTCAAAGATAGTAATAGGTACACCAAATATTTGAAATAGGCACCTGGATCCGGATAATGAAAACGATCACTATCTTGCTGATTTCGGTCGATAAGTCCTAATGAACGTCGACTGCCTCGTTGGTCTGGTGGCCAAGCACATCAAGCAAGCTTTGTGATCACGAGGTCCTGGGTTCAAATCCTAGGTCGGACAAATGTAGTTTTTCTAAGGCAAAATTTCCAGTATGAGTCTGATATTGTGTCTGGTATATGGCAATAGGCTCGCCCCCTATTACATGAGACCTAGCATCGTCGGCCAAACGTGGGTGTACTCAGTACACCTCTGCCACCCCCGCTTGGAGAATATAGGCGTGACGGTGTAAGTCCTAATGAACTTACGAGAATTTGAACGAGGTTTATTTTTTTGGATTTAATAGTATCTACTATCAAAACAACATTAAGTTATTATTAGTGTCCGACCGAAAGTCGATTATTAGCCGAAGCCGAAGGTTTAATAACCCAAATAAATATCTGTTTGATTCTCTGTTTTTTTTTTAAACGTAACCCCACTCTAGTATTTATTCCTGTGCCGTGGGTATGTTTATAAACATTAAAAGCCACATACACAAATACCCAGACCGAAACAAATAATTGTGGGTCACACAAAGATTTGTCCCGTGCAGGAATCGAACCCGCGACTATTAGACACAGTGGGCGGAGTGGCTTAAGCTTATAATCACTGCTCTAAATCGTCCGCCACTGCGCTAAATTTCAACCCTAGACCTCATCGCTACCCACACCATGCGTCACTACACCAACGAAATAGTACAAACGAGTTCTATACTCAATACTACCAATTCAAATTAAAAGTCAATCATGAACCATATGTGTCTAATACACATATGGTCCATGATTGACTAAATTTTTAAAAAGTTATGTTGACTATATTGACTTAAGAGATGATTAAAATTACCTTTTGACTGACGATTTAGCGCAGTGGTTAAGAGCTTAAGCCACTCCGCCCACTGCGTCGAATAGTCGCGGGTTCGATTCCCGCAAGGGACCAATCTTTGTGTGATCCACAATTATTTGTTCCGGTCTACGTATTTGTGTGTGTGAATTTTCATGTTTGTAAACGCACCCACGATACAGGAATAAATCCTAGTGTGGGGATACGTTATAAAAAAAAACAAAACCTGGTTGAAAATAATAAAAATGAAATAATATTATTTATAATATTTATCTATTTAAAAGCGTTCATTAGTCGCAAATCGTTGTAGACCATTTAATTTCGGTGCTTGATGGAAACCTTCGGCGTCAACCAAAACTGAAGGTACCCGAAGCCGAAGCTTCGGTCGGACACTAGGTATTATGTACAGAACATAATATCTCAATGCAAAGCAATCGATTTATGAGACCGACAAAAATAGATAGCTTTGACAGTAAAGATCAAATGCACCAAAGGACATCGTCGAAAATTGCCCCAGAACCAACAAACGTTGGATCCACGCCATCATTATTTATCTATTTTATTCAAATAATGGCAAATACCCCTATCTAACGAACAATTTGCAATCTAAAACGAATATAATCTAATACGACTGCCTCGTTGGTCTAGTGGCAAAGTGCATCGCTTCGTGATCATGAGGTCCTGGCTGCAAATCCTAGGTCGGACGACTGTAGTTTTTCTAACGAAAACTTCCCAGTATAAGTCGGGAGTCTGGAATTGTGCCCGGTATATGGCAATAGGCTCGCACCCTATTACATGGTACCTAACATCGTCGGCGAAAAGTAAAGTGGGTGTACTCAGTACACCTCTGCCACCCCCGCTTGGTGAATATAGGCGTGACGGTGTGTGACCAAATGCACCAAATTTCTTTAAGATGGATTGTTAAGGACAGTCTTACCGACCGGAATCCGGTAAGAGAGCGATCTTTACTATGTAAAGACTGCAGGGCTTCTGGTGGAGTATGATCTAATATCGCTCACCTCGATCTTTGAAAGAAAATCTCTACCCAGTAGGACAGTATACAGTATGATTTATTATATAGCCAAGCCCTATTTTTTCTATATCTATGACATGAAGAACATAATACTCAAGTGACAATATACAAACAAGATAAATAACTCCAAATTTGTTTATACTGTTCAATCCTAAGCTTGACGACATGCGATTGATGGATGATAAAAGCGATCAATCACTGGATGTCTGTAACACCTAAGCAGTGCTTAACAAAGTTTTGCTTAAACTTCCGACAAGAGGTGTGTGTTACCTCTTTGTAACTAAATAACCTTGATATCGTTAAGTTAACGGGATGGTTACATACGGCAGCAAATATGGGACGTGATCATCACAAGATTTGCTTTACATTCTAAAAAGCCGACATTAATTCTAGCAGTAAATTATTATTATTAATTAGCCTACAGTGTCCCACTGCTAGGCAAAGGCCTCCCTCCATCTTCCCCACTGTACTCTATTTGGGGCTATTGAGCGCCAATCGTTTTTAAAGGCATCCAGTTCATCCCGCCATCTCTTGCTATGCCTGCCGCGACTCCATTTAAAATTGAGAGGAATCCAGTTGGTAATTATTTTTGCCCAAGATGTGTCAGGCATGTGACAGACATGACCAACCCAATCCCATTTCAGCTTGGCAGCTTTTTGTGTCTTGGAGCGCAGTACATTATTTACTAATACTGCGCTCCATGTTACGCTAACAAACTGCGAGTGTGCGACTTCTGCGACTTTTTCAAGTCACAATAAATAGAAACTATATTACATACAAAGTGCTGGAATGCGAGGAGTGCTCCCCCCCGCCCCCCCTACAATGTGGACCGAAGACACGGTAAAGGTCTTCTTCTACTCACTACCGGACCGCGATAAAGCCAGACTTCGTGATAATCTTTAGAGGAAGTCTTTTTTACTACAGTTGGCGTCTTTCGGCTTATAATAATGATGTAAAGATGATATACGAAATAGAAGACTGAAGATTTTACTGCATTTTCTTCGGATCTATATACACGGTGTTATTGTAGTCGCCCTGGAGCGAAAGCCCATATAATGTGTCCAATGCCAACTATTCACTGGTACTTAAAAGATGAAAAAAGAACACTTGAATAAGTAACATCTCGTTAATAATACTCCGTAATTTAGTTCATTAAAAACCACCTGTAGCAAGCGCAAAATGACAGTAGCGCGACTCTCAGCTGACTTCACTGCGGCGAGACACCTAGTAAATCGTCAGCTGACCGGTATTCAGATAGGTTAGTAGGTAGATGTTACTTATTAAAGTGTTCTTTTTATTCATTTTTTTTATTGCAAGGTCCATTGGATACTTTACCTGGGCTTTCGCTGCACGATGACTAAAATTACACTGTGTATAATGCTATAATTCCTAAATAAACATTTATCAAGTGTAGCGCCCGCACGCAATTCGGATCTGTAAATTTTCTGTATCAGTAAGTACACTTGAGAACAACGCTTTTGCTCGTTAAACGTTTCTTAATACTCTCGGTACACTAAATACCTTCATTATACAACAATCCCGTTGAATTTGGTACAATAGAATATTCCAGACAATCACTGAATCTTGTAAACATTTTGGTTGTAAAATTATAAACAAAATCAAATAGCAATTATTTATCCAACATAATTTAAACAAATAACAATTAAGTAGGAATACTTAATAAGTGTTCGACTTTGACTGAAAAAGACATTGTGTCTTTGCATTTTTAGATTACTCATTAAAGTTGTAGTAGGTGAGTTCTGCAAAGTGTACTAAAAAAACAGCTGCTGACTGGTGAATGGTAAAAACTGAAAAGGAAGTACCTGCTAGACCTAATTATAATTTTGATAAAATATTAATAGACCGCTTTTTGAGAACTGTACAGAAGTCCAAAGACCTAGTCTAAGAGTCTAGGTACTCAATGGTGTCGAACTGGGCCAGCCTATAGCGGTTACAGCAGATCCTTTACAATCCACTCTATTAAGAAGCTAGATGATAATGTTCAACAGAGTATTGTACACAAACAAGACAAATAGATACCTACAAGTAAAAATAAAAAGAGGTCATCTACAACAGTAAGCGAAAGAAGTTTAAATGAACAAGAAACAATGTCAAAGAAATTTTACATTGTAATTTATCCATGGATATATTATCCAAATCGGATTGAGTAATTTCAAATATTGCTAGAGAAAATTAAACTCTGACTCACAGACACAACACTTAATTTTCTATGATTTTAATAACCCTGAAAACCATGAAACGAGAGTAGCATCCTGGAGCCCGGTGTCACACTCGTACCCATTACGATGCAGTACGGTGATCATAATGAAGAACTCACTCACATTTCGAACTATAGCCATTTATCATATATTTCAAATGCGTTATTATATGCATAAAGTTTAGTGTATAACGATATACAGACTTCAACGATAATTTAGGCGACTTTTTTTAAACGTAACTCACACTTCGAATTATTCCTGAGTCGTTCGTCCGTTTACAGACATGAGATTCGCATACATAAACAATGAGACTCAAACGAATTTTTATGGGGCACACAAAGAATTTTCCCGTGCGGCGAGTAGAATCAAACCCACAAATACTCGATCCAATAAGTAGAGCAGTTTAAGCTCTAACCACCGGATCAAGTCCTTGCCTCCAATTCGTATGGAAGTTATAGTTAAGTAATCTACTATCAATAAATATTTAGTACTTGACATGTTGATTCTATGTGTATAACAATAGTTACTTCACATGTTATTCGGCATACTTACCTACCGCATGTAACAAAATAATAAAATAAATAGCTTGCCTAAATTTAATCATTAATGATTAAAAGTCTTAAGTCCCTGATCATACCCATTTATGGTCACCCTACTTAGAAAGAGACATAGGGCTTTAGGTGAGTATCCTTGTCGTCACGTTTTTTTTGCAGAGTGATCAATCCATTTTGGGTAATAAATCCATAAATGTATCACTTCGTGATAGAATTATCTATCTATGGTAAATAGGTGTCAAATCAAAAAACTTCTCAGAGCTTAGAAGCATAGGTTAAAATTATTAATTTTAAATCATGTGGGTTCGTATCAGATAATGCTCATCTTATTTAATGTAAAATGGTGGTCGCGCACTTATTGGTCAAAGTTCGACACAATAATTTTAATTTAAATGTCGTTTTTGTATACAAACTTTTATAGCAAAATCACAAAAAAGATATCTTTTTTAGTTGAGGAGTGCCCATGGCTTTCTTTTGGCTCCATCATCAGACTCTAGACACCATTCTGTTCGAAAGTACTCATCAAGACAAATACAACGAGCGCAAAAATGGTCGGGTTATATTTAGTGCTTGTGTGGTTCCATTGGCCATCTTTTGGCTTCACCATCAGACCCTGAACAGTATCTGGTTGAATAGTACTTGCCAATACCAATGTAACAAGCCTAAACACGAGGGGGTTACGTTGTATAGTTCACATGTTCCTATGACCACCGTCCAACTCCATCATCACACCAGTTTTGTGGAGCTATATTGTTGCATTGTCATCGGACTAACATACGCATGCCAAATTTCAGCTCAAGCGGATACTCGCAAGTGCTTGAAAAATGGATCACAACATTTGAACCAGAAAGACAGATAGACATACAGACAGACAGGCAGGCAAACAGACATACGAATATTGCAAGTTAAATAAAAGCTTGTAAAAAGATGTAGATACAGATGAGTGCGTAACAATAATCGTCCATATTAGTTGTTGAGAAAAGCCTGGTAACGGCAAAATCCATTGCTGTTCTAAAGTTTGTCCGAATTTGATCAGATGCAGTGCGCAAGCATTCGTTTAAACCTTTGTAAATTGACGTTCAGACAAGACTTTACATGCTAAACATAAATTGCTCATTACATTATACGGGTTACGTTTATACATCGCCAGTCGTCGTAATCATCCTAGAAGGGCGCTTATGTGCCGCAGTGATCCACATAGTGAAATACTTTTTGCAAAAGCCTGAGCTTCCCATGACTTCAGTTCGCAAGGTGCGCGACCAAGCTTCTTATATTTTGCTTAAATCCTGATCGCTCATTATTTCCAGACTCCTAACATGGCCTCGTGGATCTATCTCATCATGACTTTTTCTATATTCATTGGATGTCTTTCTCTTAATTATATTGTAAAAAAAATCAATGGTAAGCAAATTATATTCATCCTATTTTACTAGCAACTTTTAACCAGCCGCATTTTAAAATGGATTCTCTGTGCACTCTTACCTACCTAAACAACCTTGTTTGTCTATCCACGTGTTTCCACATCCGATACAGTCTGTAGTATACTATAATTTTGCACACTCTCATCTGTATCATACACAAGAGTGTACAACGTTAAAGTCGCTTTATATCAAATTCAATTACAGTAGTAAAATTTCGTAAAATGAAGACGATAATCTAGATTCTGTAACTCTTTATTGCTCAAGTCACATTCGAATATCTATTGAGTAAGCTGCAACTCGCATTGTTAAGTGGCGAATAACGAATTACTGATCTTTTTCGCTTAGCAGATTCACGAATAGAAGAGAGATTCTTGAGAATCTCACAGCACGCCTCAGCTAGTCACGCATCTACACATGTTCAAGTGCCTTTAATGGAAATGGAAGCCAGTAAGACGCCAAAATTAACTATTGCATCTACAGATGAGCTAGAACGTACAAACAAAGGAATTTCTTTAGTATTTGACAAAGAAGAAAATCTTCTTAATAGCAATGGAAATGAAATAGAAGAAGGTATAACGCGAAATGTTGAAAATTGCTTAGATATTACTCAAAAAGTAGATGTTTATGCAGCTAACACAGGCATAAATGATAATGAGACAAAAGTGCACAGCAAATCTGATGCGGCTGATTCCGAAACAAGAATAGACGATGTTATAATCACTAAACCTAACTTTTTAGGTAATATTTATAGGAGTACGAACAATTCTATGGGTACTTTTAGACTTAGAGATACTGATCAAGACAGCATTCTTAATGAATTACTTGATAAAACGATGGCGAAGATTAATGATACATCCACGTCGACTGTTAAAAAGTGCAATATGCCAACTGACACCAATGATTAGTATATACCTAATAACTGCTTAGTTTGTAGCACATGAGTAAATATCTCAACAGGCTTCTTCTATAAGAACGTGCTGACTGAGGACAATGGCCGATGTAAACTTGTTTTTTCTCAGACGGGGCATGTACGTGAACAAATCTGTAAACGCCTTGTACTAATGTGCTATCGTAGCGTGGTTCCATTCCGATCTCAGTCTCGAAAATATTCGCGCCTTTATTAAAAAGGCGGTAACCCGATATTTCGCGAACGCGTCCAGTCATAGAAATCCGCTAATCATAGCCGCCACCGACTACGAACCCAACTCCTCTTCTATCAGCCGCTACCGCCGTTCGCGGCATGTTTTCACTGACCCTCCTTATGCTCTTACATCCCTTCTTTCGGATACAGATACAGCACACAGGATCAGACACCAACCTCGCCGGTGAGGTCGAAGAATCCCTTGCCCGCCGGCCGGTGCAGAGCACCACGGCGAGACACCTTGTATACGCCCTCCCCCATAGCGACTGCCCAAGCCGAGGCCGTTCCTCCTTGAGGCGCCCTTGAGCAATTTGCCCCCTTGCCCTTGTGGCTCGAGCGTAGTGGTTGCACGCTCGCCCTCTTGTCCGGTGAAGCTATAAAGGCCCCGCGGCCAACAGCGTAGATCATTCACACACACACACACACGCACACGCGCACGCACGCACGCACACACACGCACCACACGTAGCACGGTTGTATGAAGCTTTTTATCTGTTGGAATATTTACAGATGTGATTTTTAATTTTATAAAACGTTAATACTGCAGATCTATTTTATTTTGTATACCTATGTATTGTATAGTAGAACTACACACTTATATTGTAAATGGCATGACAAATAAAATGAAGGAAGAATTATAGTATCATTTTATTTCGCGACCAAACTCCGTAGATGCTGACAAGCTGATTAAAAACTTCAATGAAATATTTACTAAACCGGTATACACATAAATATACACAGTCCCTCTGCTGGGGAAAATCCTTCTCTGATATCCAATTGACACACTGCTCACTTCCGCGTGAAGTAAGGGAAGGTTAGTCGTATAAACGCGCCACTTACGCTCTACTTCCCTTCCCATGCTATTATTGCCGCGTGCTCCCTTCGTTGGCGGTTCTTTAAGCGGGAGTCAAAGAACGGACAAGCCACACCCATTCATTGTGGCCGGTTTTAAAATCTTTATGGCACGTGGGGAAAAAACTAGTTTTGGCAAACTAACTTAAGGAACAAAAAACCGCCAGCAAAGGGAACGCCAGGCAGTGATGTGTGGGAAGGGAAGTAAAGCGTAAGTGGTGCGTTTATACGTCTAACCCTCATTCACTTCACGCGGAAGTGTGTAAATTGGGTATTATAAGGATATCTAAACAATCTCAAGATTCTCGTCATATGGAATAGTTACCACAATGACAGTGTCGTGTCAAATAGGTCACATTTAGACAATAATCAAAATGTCCGGTAATAATAATAAAACATTGTAGTTAGTAGAGCGTGACATATAAGGAAACCTTCAATAACTGGAAGCGCTGCTAGTGATGAAACCAATAAGTTCGGGCACTGCCAGGTATTTGGACAAGTCTTAGACAAGTTGTTAGGTATCTTGGGTATCTAAGGGGTACACTATCTTAGAACTGGCATATGAGAAATTCGGTCGAAATAAGTATACAACATTTAGATGGTCATCGTGATATTAGATTCTGCATGAGCAAGAGTGATTTTTAATTTGATAGAATTTTAATTATGTATTTTCAAAACACGTTAATAGATGGCAGAACTAAACCATGAAGTTAAATGTTTAACGCTAGATGGCGCTGAAATCGTATGCCATTGTTTCATACATAAACACTTATTGGGTAACCAGCCTTAAGTATAATTTTGGTTATAGTAGGGTTCAAATTATTTAATTTGACATTGAGATTGGTATTATTGGATTAACAAGTTGTTTTAATATGTACTCCTTAGAGCAAAGTGTTCACTCCAAAGATAACTGGCAACATATGATATTTTCATTTTTTATTATATTTTTATTTGAGGTGTTTTTGGTTTCACTGGAATAAGCTTATGTTCTTGAATTGCATTTTTATTCGTAGCAATAATTTAATTTTTAGTTTTCAAATGTCTATTTGAATTAGATAAAATTCCTTTAAAGCTACATTTTGACACAAATAGTACATTTTGCAAGCTTATTTTGTTCGGAATCAACTATAAAATAATGCCAAACATCGCTTACTCTAGCTCGCTTCATATTTATAATAAAAGATTTTTTTACATACATACCTATCTCACTAAAATATGACCACTTATACCTAACTTCAGTAAAATTTTACTTTTAACTGTTACACTATACACTATCGCTATTTTTGTATGAACTTTCACACAATATTATAGTTATAATAATAACAAATATGTAACACGTTACATAAGACTGCACTCAGAAATGAATAAAAATTAAAAGTTTAAGTTTTGTTCACCAAATCCACTTGATTCTGTTTACAAGTGTACTTTCGATACCTCGGGGTTCAAAGGGCGTAAAGGACATTTTGATGAAAATGAGTTTTTAACATTATAATTATTGTGATAAGGTTAAAAACTCATTTCCGCTAAAATGTCCTTTACGCCGTTTGAACCCCGAGGTATCAATACTTTTAACTCCGTTGTCAACCTTATATTTTTATTTATAGATTATGTATTGATAGTTTTCAGAACCAAAATAATAACATTGCAGCAAAATATTATCTCAATATTTTATAACATTTATGTAGATAGTAAAATAATTAAACAACAAAGTGTTGCTTCCGTTTATCTTATAGTGATATAGACATAGTTAACTTGTAACACAATCGTATTGGAGAAATCATGAAATGAAACTAATATGACAATATGGTAAATAATTTTATTAATATAAATGAATTTAAATTAATTAAAACTAAAAAAGTTAAAGGCGGCATCGTTGTATTTAAAAAAAACTGCTCCCGCGGTCGCCATGTCATAATAAATAAATCACAAATTAATCCCCCACCCCTTTCTATATGTAACCAACGCTGAAATGAATCAAACGGCTAACAGTACATTTTTTAAAAGCACTTACAGCGCTTCACCACCGCTCGTTGAATAAGCGTTCTTAAGAACGAGGGGTAAAGATATTATGTATTCTTACTCGCTCGCTCGCATCCGTTATGATATTGAATACCCGAAGATTCGACGAATATTTACGAAAGCCAGTATTCGGGTGCCGATAGTGATACGTATGCTAATATGAATATGAATCGACTGTAGTTAGGAGGTCGTTGTATGAATAAAGAGAATATCAGAATATTAGTATATTAGAATCCGTCGGATTACTAATACATGAATACACCTGATATTACTAATATCTTAGCGAATATTAATATATCGGTTCCACCGCTAGTCCTGTTAATAAAAATGTTATGACTACTTCTAATACGTTTTTTTTTTATTATCGTATTGTAATCTATGCTTAAGTGTTCTTATCTTATTTCAAATCGTAATAAAAATGATTTTTATTTCTAATAATACTCAATCTAAATTTTATTTTGCGACAAATAGTAAATGTTTAAAATAAAGGCTAGTAACACCACAAGCAAATGGCCGTTGGTGATGTTTTGCAGCGTTGACGGTGCTTTGTTTGTTTTATTTGGTTTAATATTGTTTACAAAGTGCTTTTTCACTTAACTCCGTTAAGTTGAGCTTACGTTCCTCCGGCCGTGTTGAATTTCGTACTTGTGACGATTTTAAACTAAAATCTGAGATAGGACTCTAGTCATAGTGGCGATTTGTGAGGTTTGTGTTTTCTTTTCACGATTTCCAAACGAATTTGTTGTATTCCTGGATGTTTAAATAATGCTGGTATGTATTATTTTTTATGCATTTAGGGCTTTTAAACTCATCAGCAATATTTTAGTACCTCTTCTCTCACAAGTTAGGTACTGATTATTTTTTTCTTTATTTCAGAGAGCAAGGATGTTTTGCATAAATTTCCTATCCAGCTAAGGACAAAAAACGATTTAATACTTGAATCTATTCCTATGGTGGTGCAAAATAATATGTTTTTAAATGTTTTAAATGAAAAAAATAAATAAATCTCCTTAAACTGTACTGAGTTCTTAGATTTACGCGAATATTACACATGAAATAAAACTATTTTTTCGGATTTTATCGCGGTTTATTTTGATTTTTAAGTTCCCGACGTTTCTAGACCACAAATCCTCGTGAAAGAACACCGATTCCTACCAAGGATGGTTCGCGAGGCTATTGAAATTAAAAAACATCCTAATTTCAATAGAGAAGATGGCTGGGTGCTTCCATCGTCTTGGGATCCAGTAATTAATATAATCAAATCTAAAACCAAGCATAACACTGCAAGACCTCAAGACACCGTGAGCTCATTCTGCGTAGATCGGACCAACAAAAACAAAAATAATTAAGAAGTTTGAGGGTACCCCGGAACAACTATGCCTTTTGGACGTCTAACACCTCAGTCCTTCCCGTGACCATGGGTGCTGCAAAGCACTCGAAACGTCGGGAACTTAAAAATCAAAATAAACCGCGATAAAATCCGAAAAAATAGTTTTATTTCATCCTTAAACTGTGTTTAAATTGTATACCTAACTGAAGAACAATAAATAGTCATTGGTAACGGGGTCAGAAGAAGAAGCAGGTATAGTGTACGTATGTATATGTATAGCTTAATAGTTATAGTAGTCCCAAAACTCGAATATAGATGGCGTTAGGTTGCTGTTACTCATTTTGAGGGTAGAGTTAGGTCTCTTCTTCTTCTTCTTCAAGTTATGGCTCCACACTAATTATAAGTGTATTTTGCCAGTGTCCAGTGAGTTAAATAATCGTGTTAGTTTAAATTAATTCGACTCCCCGATGAATTTGATGACAACGATGATAATGAAGTTAATGAAGTACCCCACCCTGGATAGTAAAGCGGTGGATACTTTACATACCAATTGCAACGGCCGTTTTGAGGGAAGTCGAAAAGGCACGTTTTATCATTTTGTTACAATTACCTTCACTCATGCACATATAAGAACACATAATGGTTAATATTCCACCAACATTACACATTATTAGTCGAAATAACACAAGTTTTGGAAATTAAAACAAATTGACAACATTACTCTTCGACTTCCCGCCAAAACCCTTAGGTCTCTATTTCATATTATTATAAAGTACTCTGTGGGTCTATGGTCAAAAATGTTAAATCGCAACCAATGTTGCCATTTCTACCAAGTTTCTGATGGATCTACCTATTTTTTAAAATATTATGAAACCATAATAAAATATTTTTTCCCAAGGAGTTTGAATTGAACGATACGTGAAACAGAGCGTTACTTAGTCTGTTAAGTCTCATTGAACGCTCACATGAATTGTGATATAGTGCGACAAGGATCTTTTTTAATTAGTAATCGAATGACGTTACTAATTAGTATTACTAATTTTAATTCACTCATAATCTTTTTAAATTTTAAGTTTGTTTCGAACTGTCTTAGTTCGAAACAAACTTAAAATGCAGTATGTTAAAGGCAAAAAAAAACAACGTTACGTATTCCCAAATGCTAATATGATTTTAGACGATTAATAACATTGATGACTCAACTGACTGATCTGTCGATAGCTGTGATTTATTAAAGGTTTTATTAAGGTTAAGTATCAGTAGAACACGAAATGAAACTATGCCATCGTGAATCACAATTTGTGAATATAAAAACCAAACCAACCAACCTAACCAACATTAAAATAACTATTAAAACATTGATTAGTATTCACTTAATACTTTCTTTTCTTTAAAGTTTATACTATAAAAATATAATAGTTAAACGAAAACAAAAACATATTAATTAAATATTGAATACTTATTACTTTGTCTTTTATTTATATTGAACCAAAAACTATGATTAATCTTAAAGGATATCTTTTAAGCTCAAGTTCATGAATAGTATTTTTTTTTAATCTAATTAATCGCGTAAATATACTTTTACAACTCTATTACTCAGGAGTGAGCCCGCGCCAAGTGCCATCCACTGAACAACAATACTCCTAACTGGGCCGTCACTTCATTCGCATCGGCCATGCCGCCGCGCGTGGCGCGTAATCGAACTTAGCTATTGACTACTAATTCATTACTGATGGTTATAATCGAGATATCTCGAGACATTCTCATAATCGAATGAGTCCATTAGTATATCTCATAATCGCCCACACACACTACCCGCGCCCCCTTGCAATGTATTCCAAGTTCCAAAAAAATACTTGTCGCTCTATATCTGACAATTAGGTACGTTTCGCGGTTTTTCTTAGTAGGTAGGGTGAGTTGCATAGACGACTATAGGTCAGAAGTTTCATATCGGAGTTTTGGCGGAAAATCGAAGAATGATGTTGTCAATTTGTTTTCATTTCCAACACTTGTGTTATTTCGAATTATAATGTGTATTCCTATATGTGCATGAGTGAAGGTAATTGTAACAAAGTGATAAAACGTGCCTTTTCGATTTCCCTCAAAACTGCCGTCGCAATTGGTATGTAAAGTATCTATCACTTTACTATCCAGGGTGGGGTACTTCATCAATTTCATTATCATCTTTGTCATCAAGTTCATTGGGGAGTTGAATTAATTTAGAAATTAATATTCGTAAACTTTGTACAATGGCATAAAGTAAACGCAATTGCCACATAAAAAACAAAAGTTTCATCTGTAAAGACTAAAAAGATATGTACTATGACCACAATTATATGAAATCATGGAGAAAAGGAAAGCAAAGTATAGGTTGGCTTCAGGAAAGTAAAACGGTAAACGGCAGACTGAACTAGAATGATACGAGTAGGTAGATGATGAAGCTAAAATTACCTGGCGGACACATTGTCTTTTTTCTTTCTCCACATTACACGTATCACCATTTTGAGTGACTGAGAAAGCTATTGTAAGGTTGGCAACGTCGCCCTGTACGTGTGCTTGGTTGCCTGTTGTGACCTGTGCTTAGGCCATAACAAATGCGCCCCGCCCGTTTCAACTGTTAAAATATAAATGAAAATCATTGTGATAACTGAATATACTTTAGTACAGTGAAATTATGTCGTGTTGTGCTGTATTTTGTCAATTAAAAATCCCGAATTAGCATTTATTGCCTCTTATTATATTATAGGGAAGTTTCACAGCAAAATTATGGATTTAACATTAAAGATATACATCACTGACGTCATATAATTAATATACGGTGATAATTAACTGTGAGTTTAAAGCTTTAATTTATATTTCAAATATGCATTATTTTACGCTTCTCCACTAGTGATGTCCTACAGCGCCTATCGCTTACTGTCGATATTACTAAATTAATACTGAAACATTAACCATTTCTATTTCACGTCACCGTGCCTAAACATATTTGGATAAAATTTAGTAAGGATAGGATATCTAGAGAAACACCGTCACGTCTATATTTCCCAATTGGGGGTGGGATATCTAGATTTATGATTATTTCATCTTTTACTATAATGGCGTTTTACCTGAAATAGAAAGCGTTCTAAACTACTTACCTCACTGGAAGCTTTATATTGAGATGGCATATAAAGCCTCGGTTGCGAAATGAAGTTTTGCCCTTTGGGTACTACTGATTTTACTGAAGATTAGAGGTTTGACCTCTATATGAGTTGGCATTGTGCCCTCCACCCTGCGAGGGTGCGTTGTATGTGCGGCGACGGACACAGTCTCTCTTTTGAAGCGATAGCTATCAAATCGAGAACATGTGATCATAGTGGAATCCACCAGCGATCAATGGATTGAACGATTGACTTAGCGACTTAAAAGCAATAATTAGGGTAGGGTACTAGCGAGAGTAGTCTTAATTGTATTTAGTATTGGTGTGTACTTGCATTCGACTGACTGTTTTGCGCGTAAAGTGCCTATTCATAAATGAACATATATACTATAGATTCTCAAGTAACTATAGATTTTCTTTTCGGTGAAATAAATATTTTTTTAATCATGAATTGTCTTTTACGTCGATAAGGCCTGATCACTACCCTATTAAAGTAAACTAAAGCAGATCCACAAACTCACACATAAAATTGACACGCTACCTCAGCGATATGCGCTGACCATACGTCCTAAGTTCATGACTAACGTGCATTGAAAAAGCGCTCGTGCGAACGTAGGGTAAAAGTTATAACCTCCGCTACGCCTATATTGCCCAAGCGGGAGTGCAAGTGGAGTACTGTGTACACTCACTTTTCATTCAACAATGTAAGGTCTCATGTAGTAGAGGATGATTCTATTGATAATATGCCGAGCACAGTGCCAGAGTCCGGAAATCTAGTCCGGAGGGACCAGATTTTTTTTTCGAATAATTATTATTTTCCTACATAGGATTCGAACCGACGACCTTGTGATCGCTATGCGTATAACCAATGAGGCTTTACTATTGTATTAAATTGTACATACTAATATCGATGTTTACAGATTCGTTTTTAAGATTTGTATTATAATACATATGTGTGAACTTATATAAATTACTCGTAGTAATTCGAAATCATAATTTAGATGAGTCAATTACGATTTTGCATGAAGTAAATATTTTTTAAACATAAATTTTATTTTCTTATCGATAAATCCGGTACTAGTAATCACTTGCCTAATCACGCACACTAGCGCAGATTCACAAACTCACACCGACATAAATTTGACACGCTACCGCGGCGATATCCGGTGTCTAGGCATTCTTCGTCTATGAGGTGTCTATGGGAGAACTACCAATTTTCTAAAATTGGGGTCGAAACAATTTTTATCTGTCAAGTCAAGACCAGTGCTGTCAAATGTGTCAAAATCTGCTGTTGTGTTATCTTAACGCGGGCATTTTTATGTTGTTTAGTAAAAAAGCTACAATTAAAACAGGCAATATTGGTCAAACTTACACATAGTTCAACAATAATTTATTAATGAAATTCATTACACACATATCTACATAATTTAAGCTATGTTCGAACTATAGAATTTGAAATAGGTAGTTTTTTTAAACCGGGTCAGAATGACTTCGATCATCAAGTTGCACTGTCTCTCAGGGGCTGGAGACGAGTCTCCACCCTGCTACGTGCTCCAAATCGATGAATTCAAGTTCCTCCTGGACTGCGGATGGGACGAGAAGTTCGATATGGAGTTTATAAACCAACTAAAAAGGTGAGCTTTTAGGTTATATTTTGTTTTGATAACATTATACAATGAATGATTTTATTGAAAAATAAAATATATGAGCTTTGTATTGTGAGAGCTATGTACTACGGAGCACCTTGCAAAAGATCTGGCATGACAATATAAATAGAGATTGATACACTGAACAAAAATCTTGGAAGAGTGGGAATATTAACTTTAAAGGCAATGACTGTTTTTATTTGCAACACCTTTTTAATTTTTGAGTCTGGCTTTTAAGTGACAAACAAACATGAACAAGTGAAGATATCTGATTAGGCCAACAGTTTTTTTCAATTAACATAAATCATATGATTACAGACACATAAACACAATAGATGCAGTACTACTATCACATTCGGACCCCCTTCACCTGGGAGCTTTACCATATGCAGTCGGCAAGCTGGGCCTCAACTGTCCTATATATGCAACATTGCCTATTTACAAAATGGGTCAGATGTTCATGTATGATCTGTACCAGGCTCACAGAAATGTGTCAGAGTTCGATCTGTTTACGTTAGATGATGTGGATGCCGCCTTTGATAAGATTGTCCAGCTGAAGTACAATCAAAGTATAGATATGAAAGGTGAGATTCTTTATTGTTACCATAATAATTTATCCATACTTTCCATCTTATCTTATCTTGTTGGCTTATGGGACTGAGGAAACCTCAGTAGCACTTCGACCCGATGGGATCTTTTGTGCTGTCCTTGCCCGGATGCTCTTACGTACCTGAAGATCCCAATACTCCCTGTACCAGACTGTAGATTCCAGCAGGGGGGACGAGCCGAAGTTCCTCTGGGTTTGGATAGGCCACTCCCAGTAGCTTCATTCGCCGCGCCGCCAGTGCGTCGCAGTGGCAGATGATGTGCTTCATGGTTTCAGTCACTTTACCACAGTGCCTGCATACCATGTTGCTGCAGAGGTTCATCTTGTGTAGATGTTTGGCACAAAAGAACACTTTTGTGCCATAGTGGTCTATATATGCTCCAATTAGTTGCCTTAATTGTATCCATACTAATATTATAGATTCGAAACTAGCTCTGTCTGTCTGTTTATATGTTACCCTTTCATGCCTTAACCTCTGAACAGATTTTGATCAAATTTGGCATGGTGATACATTGTAGGTGGAAGAAGGACATAGGCCACTTTTTATCTCAAAAAAAAACACTTAAAGGTGTGAAGTAGGGAATGAAAGTTTGTATCGGGAACCCATTATTATTCAAGTTAGGCATATGAAAATACATACATAGCCTTTTGGTAAAAAATAAAGGAGAAAAAATGCAGGAAGAGAAATACAGATGAAACACTACTATACTTATGTCAAATTACAAAATAACCATATGCACAGCCGCAGGTAACAGCTAGTATTTTATAAAAAAAGGGCAAGTATATATATATAATAATAATATTAGCTTTGTTAAGAAACTATGCCACCATTAGGCACGAGCCTCCTCTCAAAGTGAGAAGGTTTAGGCCATAGTCCACTACGCTGGCCCAGTAGGGGTTCACACACCTTCAAGAAACTCCTTAAACATGCAGGTTCCTCACGATGTTTTCCTTCACCATTAAAATGTGATAGTTAATTTTTAATATGCACATGCTTTTGCGAAGACAGACATGCATGCCTGGGCTTAAACCCGAGACTTCTGACTTTGCAGTCCAACGGTTTAACGACACTGCTTCATGTTTTCAACAACGGCTACCACTGCTTCAAGTGTATATATTTGATATAAATTTCAACTTGGTCAGGTACTCATTCCTCAGTAAAAATTTCTTAACCATTGGACAGACAGACAGATGGATAACAAATTTGTCCTCTAAGGGTCCCAGTTTTACTGGTTGGGACATGAAAACCTAAAAATGATAAGTTGCCTAAAAGAAATTGCTATTAGCAACAGCGTAGTAAGACAGCGAGTAGGTATGAAAGATAGTATCGGTGTAAAGATGAGAAAGGGCATGCTCCGTTGGTTCGGGCATATAGAAAGAATGCCAGAGGAAAGAATGACAAAACAGATATACAATGTGAAAGTGGAAGGATGCAGGTACCGGGGAAGACCTAGACTATCTTACCACGACCAAATAAACCGAGTCTTATCTGATGGAAAAGTCAAGAGTCTCCGTAACCGGCGAGCGTGTATGAGACGAACTATGAGAGTCGAGGAAGCCAGAGAGGTATGTAAGGAAAGAACCTGTTGGAACTCTGTACTCTCTGCCTACCCCGCAAGGGATCTGGCGTGAGGTTATAGATAGATAGATAGATAGAAGAAATTGCTAATTGCAAGATGAAGAATTGCTATTTGGAATTTAGTGTTGATGTAAAGTTTATTCAATAAAGACACTTATGGCCTTCCAAAGGATCAGAGGATCCCTTAGACGGCCCTAAGTGAGAATTTAATATTTAGTTATTTATTCTTTATGCACCTATGTACATGGGCAAACTGGGGTATTTACTGCCCGTCTACCATAGGATGGTGTAGAGACAAGTGTGGTAGGTGCAAAATTACACAAGTTTAAGGAAATAAATATTTAGTTATTTATTTACTTATAGGCACAACTACAGATTACAAATTAGACATTTAGAAGTAATATAGTAAGGAATCGAATACAGTTCAATTTGAAATCCGATTATAGCCAGGCACAGCTTTTGTAGATTGATAAATATTTAGTTAAAATAGGGATATAAATAACTGCCTTGTGTCTAGTGGCGAATGGTGCGCTTTGTGATCACGAGGTCCTGGCATCAAATCCTAGGTTGGACAAATGCAGTTATTTTATCGAAAAACTCCCAGTATCAGTCCGGAGTCTGTAGTTGTTTCCAGTATATGGCAATAGGCTCACCCCCTATTACATGGGACCTAACGTCGTCGGCGAAAAGTGGGTGTACTGTGTACACCTCTGCCACCCCCGCTTAGGGAATATAGGCGTGATGGTGTGCGTTTTAAATATAAATAACAACTAATTAACTATATAAAACATTTAATAAATATAAATTATATATAACGATATTATACTTGCATACATAGTTATATATATTACAAATATATATAAATAATTCTACAACATATGTATACAGAAACTAAAACTGTGCGACATATTGACATGGAACAACTAACATTGATAGGGATCCAACATTTCTGCAGATAGTCCTGCAGACTTTTTTTGAACGAGGGGCAATTGATAATGATATTATGTATTGGAATGATTGCCTGTCTATATTTCAAAATGTTATGTAGCTTTAATTATTGCACTGTGAAATTAAATCTTAAGCAACTTATAATATGTATAACAAAAAGCTGTACCCAAAAAAATAGTGGTTGGAAAACTATCATCATGTTTATGGATCTACGGACAACTTAACAGGTGCAAATGACAAAAGAAAAAAAATGTTGCCAGCTTAAGACAACGAGTAGTTAGTGTAGAACTAGAACTAAGTCAAATATTTAATGTTTATTTAGACAATAAATATTTATTTAAACAATAAATTGGCAAATTAATTTCTTTTGGATATAAATATTGATTTTACTAAAGTTTTTTTAAGTTACGATTTGTGAATAAAATATTATGTGTCGTCGCAATCCCCCCACGAGCTACCGCCCTATCAGTCTCCTCAACTCCCTGGCCAAGATATACGAGCGCCTACTTCTGGCGAGGCTCAAAGACTTCGTAACGTCCAGGGGTATCCTTATCGACGAGCAGTTTGGCTTTCGAGCCAAACACTCTTGCGTCCACCAAGTGCACCGCATCACGGAGCACATCCTCTCCGGTCTCAATAGACCCAAACCCATCTACACGGGCGCCCTCTTCCTAGATGTCGCGAAGGCATTCGACAAAGTCTGGCACAACGGCTTGATCTACAAGCTCTACCAATTGGGTGTGCCGGACAGACTCGTGCTCATCTTACGAGACTTCTTGTCGAATCGCGCCTTCCGTTATCGCGTCGAAATGACGCGCTCCACTTCCCACTCCATCAGTGCTGGAGTCCCACAGGGCTCAGTTCTCTCTCCGCTCCTGTTTAGCCTTTACACGAACGACATTCCTCGTTCGAGTAAGGCGCATCTAGCCCTATTCGCGGATGATACCGCTCTCTACGTCTCGCATAGGAATAAGGGTTTCATTACCAGACACCTTCAGGCATCCGCCAATTCCCTAGGGAATTGGTTCAGGAAGTGGCGTATTGAGGTATACCCGGACAAGAGCGCTGCGGTGTTCTTCTCCAGAGGTGCCACCCCGCGCCACTCCCTGCGCCGCCCTAGAAGTAATCTCGGCCAAGTGACCATGTTCGACCGACCCATTCCCTGGGTCAAAGAGGTCAAATATCTAGGGGTCACCCTAAACAGTACCATGTCCTTCGGCCCGCACATCAAGCGGGTCCGTCACCGAGCATCATTTGTGCTCGGTCGTCTCCATTCGTTAATCTGCAAGCGGAGTAAAATGTCCCTTAGAAATAAGGTGACACTTTACAAAACTTGCGTTCGACCCATCATGACTTATGCGTGTGTTGTGTTCGGGCATTCGGCCCCCTCTCACATCGATAAACTCCAAGTGGTTCAAAACCGCTTCCTCCGTAAAGCCGTAGGAGCCCCCTGGTTCGTACGGAACGTCGACCTCCACTCCGATCTAGGTCTCGAACCTATTCGCGCCTTTATTAAAAAGGCATCAACACGTCACTTCGCGAACGCATCTACCCCTGCGAATCCGTTAATCGTAGCCACCGCCGACTACGATCTCCCCCCCGACCCCTGCCGCCACCGCCGGCCGCGACATGTTCTCACCGACCCCCCCGATGCTTTGTCATCCCTTCTTTCCGCTCAGAATACGGGCGACGACGACGACGTAGTAGTAGATCCCCTCCCATAGCCGGCGGTTGACTGGTGCACTTAGTAGTGCACCCGTCCCCCTACAGCGACTGTCCCAACCGAGGGCGCCTCTACGAGGCGCCCTCGAGTATGTCGCCTCTTGCCCTTCTGGCTGGCTAGAGCGTAGTGGTTGCACGCTCGCCTTTAAGTCCGGTGAAGCTGTAAAGGCCTCGCGGCCAACAGCGTACATCATTCACACACACACTATGTGTCGTTTTTACATCTATCTTAATGTTAAAAAATCAATAAAAATTTTAGCCGTATAAGATTAACTTTTACCTTATTTCTATTATCGACAAAATAGTAAATTGCTGTACATGGCTTTTTAATAACTGTCTAATTCTGACAACACTGTAAATATCCCTATAAATAAAATTAAACACCAAGTGTAAAAGATATAAAAAGTGTTTTTATAATAAAATCGTAGCCCCGCACAATGTTTATTTCTGTGTCGTGGGTGCGTTTACAAACATGAAAATTCACATACGCAAATACCCAGACCGAATCAAATAATTCTGGATCACAAAGATTTATCCTGTGCGGGAATCGAACCCGCGACTATTAGACACAGTTGGCGGAGCGGTTTAAGCTCTTAACCACTGTGCTAAATCGTTCATCGAACTTATGCAGTAAAGAACACTAAAATTATGCAGTAAATAACACTATGCTGAACATTATTAAGAAATTAATTTATTTCACATGTATTTCTTTTATTGCAGGCAAGGGCTTAGGGCTTCGCATAACGCCCCTACCAGCAGGACATTCCCTCGGTGGCACTGTCTGGCGTATTGCCGCCCCAGGCGAGGAAGACATAGTGTACGCCCCTGATTTCAACCACAAGAAGGAGAGGCACCTGAACGGATGTGAGATTGACCGGCTCATGAGGCCATCCCTGATGCTGCTGGGTGCTATGAATGCTGATTATGTGCAGCAGAGAAGAAGATTGAGGGATGAGAAGTTGATGAGTGAGTTAAAGCATACATCCCTGACAGCACCTCAATAGGCATTATCAGAAATATTTGTAATATGCAACTGAATCTGTATTACGCAGTGGCATGCAATTGGAGAGGCCTAATTCAGTATACAACTATAGACTGGTAATGTTTTCAATAATATGGTAAATGTATGTAGTCTTGCCAAAAATACTCTAATGGTAGTATTCCACCGACAAAAGACAGCCAGTCTGTATTTTTATTCGGTTTGATCATACTGCTGCTACTGCTTTAATTTGTAATAAGGAGATATGATGTATTCATTTTACAAAATAACAGCTGTTTTGTGTTTGCATATATCTGAAAATTATTTGTCTAAAGTCTGTCTAATTAAAGATGAAAATGTTTTTTTAACGTTTTCATAAGCTGGCAAAACTATATACTAATGTCACCTATTGTTGTACTGAACGATAGACATAGACGAACTGGTTTTGATACAAGCTAGATTGTTTTGGTATCATTCCATAAAATTCAGCATGATTTAAATTTAACGCCTCTGAATTTGAATTCATACATCATATTTTAAGTCATCAGACAATTAGTATTTTAGTAAAAAATTTGAAAGATATCTTAATATTTGAAAGCCTTAACTCCGCACCTACTCATTCTCATTCCTCGTTCCTCCACTCTCGTTTGTATTTGTAGTGTATTACACGATTTTTGCTCTGCTATTTGTGTAGTCATTCAAGTATTAAAACATTTTTTCCCTGTTCATTTGTGGTTGCACGATCTAATTTATTTAAATTTGCCGCTATTTTTCACTCTCAGCTTTCGTTAGACAGGACTCTATTTTTCTTTTCTTATATAGTCCATATTGATGGTAGCTTGTTAAGGCGTAACTTGACCAGTATGTATGGATGATGGTCAGTGACTAATAGGGCTCCTATTTAAAAAGCACTATCTTCTTTTTAGCTACAATCCTCACGACTCTCCGTGGCGGTGGGTGCGTGCTGGTCTGCTCGGACACGGCCGGTCGTGTCCTGGAGCTGGCTCACATGCTGGACCAGCTGTGGAGGAACAAGGACTCCGGTCTGGTTGCGTATTCGCTTCTCCTTCTCTCCAATGTCAGCTATAATGTTGTGGAGTTTGCTAAATCTCAGGTGAGACATATTCATCTACCCTGAATTATTTAATTATCTTAGTGTTAATATCTCACTGATATCTAATGGAAACAAGGTTTAAATGAGGGGTCCATTTAATTGCTTTTAAATTAAATCTAGATTTTTTTTACATAATATACAACAAGAGTTATTCTTGTATTGTGGGTGTGTTAACAAAAATGCGATTCACATGTATAGACACTTGTGTGTGTGTGTGAATGATTTACGCTGTTGGCCGCGGGGCCTTTACAGCTTCACCGGATAAGAGTATATAGACACCCAAACAAACATTAATGGACACTCAAAGATGACCCGTGCTGGGATCGAATCGACTATTCGATCTAAGTAAGTGGAGCTGCTTACGCTCTTAACCGAAGGCTACACGAAATAATTCAGTTCGTAGAGAACTGTTCAAGAGATCAAGTAGTAGCGTATTTGAATCTGGCATCAGACATAATATATGTATGTGTAACCCGCAAGTATTTGTTTTGCATGTAAAATTTACTTTATTTGGAAACCAACCTAAGAATTCATGCGTTGTGAATGGAAACAGGAACTACTAGTAAAAAAGGGAAAGGATGGATTCTAAGACACAACCAAAACTTTACACTCAAATATAGTCATTAGTATACAGTTAAAATAAGACAGCTTATAATTCGCATAGGATAGCCAGAGAGTAGATGGGCTAATGACCGAATAAAAACAGAAGGTTGAAATTGGCTGAGCATCGCCCAAGGCAAGCAAATATACAAAGAGGTGGAGGAGACTTAGACCCATACAGGGACCATTCAGGATACCAAAATGAATCAAAATCATAAGTTTTTTTATTCATGTACACCAAAAGGCACTTATGAATAGTCAAAAAAATCTTTTATAAAAAAAGGTAAACCGACATAAAAAGCAAAAAAAAACAAAAATTTGAAGTCGGTGCTGGTTGGTGCAGTCGGTTACTTGGCACCGACTTCAAATATTTTTATTTTTTTGCTTTTTGAAGTCGGTTTACCTTTTTTTATAAAAGATTTTTATTTTACAATTTTAAGTGACCAGTGAATTATTGTATAGTAGGGTACCTATAGGATTGACGTAATACCCATAATATTTCAATTTACACATGCCTATTGTTTGTCGTTAAGGAGTTCCCTGGTGTATCTTCTAAGTCCGAGGTCCAATGTCAATAAAATTAATATGGGACCACCTTGGATATATACTGAACCCAATGCAAAAAAAAATATCAAAATCGGTCCACAATTGACGAAAATATCGCAGAACATACATAAAAAAAAAAAAAAGCATACATACAACCGAACATAGAACCTCCTCCTTTTTGAAGTCGGTTAAAAATAGAAAATTATTGGTCACTTAAGACTCTACCACCCGTTCGGAAAGTCATTCCTGTAGAGAAGAAGGCCAAGAAATGGTCCAAGGCTACTCTTTTTTAAAAATGAGAGTTTTACAATTGTTTTTGTATACATTGCATTCATGGGGTATGGGAGAACAGTGCAGGACAACCTAAATAGATGTGCTTAAGTATAGATTAAACATAAGTGTACTTAGATTCATGGTATCAATCAGTATCTACATAGTCCTCTCATTTACAAAATAGGGACTTGTAAAGGTATATAATAAAAAGTATAATAATAATAGTAAGAGAAAGGGTTACTATAAAATATGTAAAGAGTGCGTACAAAATCATTGGTTATAGCTCGAGTGTGATGCCGAACGAGACAAAATTCAACAGTGCTACGGTACATGTTTAATCAGTCAACGGATAGAGGACAGACCAATCCCCACCAGCAGCACTCGTTCACGAGTATGACTTGAGAAGCAGCCATCACTCTCCTCGACCATATTAAAGGAAAGAGATGGATGAAAAATCCGCAATAATTATATCGAAATTTTATGCTGCTGTACCCACTTATATTTTGTAATTATACCTATTATATAATCTGTTAAAGCTTACTGTAAACGTGTGTGTAAAAGTGCATAATGCACTCTGTTTACTCAGAACAGAAATGTAACATATTGCTAATCGTGAGGTCCTATAATTGGCTCTCAGATGTTATTCTAAATTATTTATAAGATTACATTAACCCAGCCATGACCAAATAGACCGGGTTTTATCTGACGGACAAGTCATGAGTCTCCGTAACCGGCGAGCGTGTAGGAGACGGAACTATGAGAGTGGAGGAAGCCAGAGAGGTATGTAAGAAAAGACACTGTTGGAACTCTGTACTCTCTGCCTACCCCGCTAGGGATCTGGCGTGATGATATAGATAGATAACATTAAGCTGTTGGGCTTCCATAAGAAATAAATAAACACCGTCACGCCTATATTTCCCAAACGGGGGTGGCAGAGGTGTACTGAGGACACCCAATTTCGCCGACAAAGTTACGGACTCCGGACTCAAACTGAGAAGTATTTCGTTAGAAAAACTACATTCGTCCAATCCTCAGCCACTAGAACAACGAGGCAGTCAAGAAATAAATGAATTATATAGCTACATGTAACCAACAGATAGAATGGATGAGTGACAAACTGACCCGCGCGTTCGAAGGCGCTCGCAGCAACCCGTTTGCCCTGCGGCACCTGCAGCTGTGCCACTCTGTGGGCGAGGTGACGCGCACGCCGGGGCCCAAGGTGGTGCTGGCCTCCTTCCCCGACCTGGAGGCCGGCTTCGCCAGGGACCTGTTCCTCTTGTGGGCTCCTAACCCGCAGAACTCCATTGTGTTAACATCCAGGTAAGTTTATGTTATGTATGTTACTTTCATATCTCGGTCTTAAGACATCACTGGATTGTAAACTAAATTAACAGTAGTCTAAATATATAAAAAAAAAATATAAAGAAGAATTAAATAAAAATAACCGGCAAAGTTTCTCACTGGATCTTTTTTGTAAAGGCCGCGTTCCGATCTGGTGGTACATTAGTAGTCAGGAAAAAAAGTGGGTTGGCCGTGAACCAGCGTTTTTACGTATGCATGCGCAGTAGCCATTTTTTTTATAGTTAGTAATTTTTAATAGTTATTGATTTTTATATAGTTATTGATGGTCGATTTGGCGTTGTTGTTAAAAGCTTAAGCCGCTCCGGCCACTGTGTCCAGTTGTCGCGGGTTCGATTCCCGCACGGGACAAATCTTTGTGTGATTCACAATTATTTGTTCCGGTCTGGGTATTTGTGTATGTGAATTTTCATGTTTGTAAACGCACCCACGACACAGGAATAAACCCCAGTGTGGGGAGACGTTTTTTTTACAGAAAGAAAAAAAAACAAAGTCACGCGTTTGATCAGCCGCCATTTTGGCGTTGTCACTTATTTGATGACTCTTATACCACTTTGTGATATTTGACTTGTTTGTCTATTCGTAGGACATCGCCAGGGACATTAGCGCGAGATCTTATAGAAAGAGGCGGGGACCGAACCCTGGAACTGACGGTGCGACGACGCGTGCGGCTGGAGGGCGCCGAGCTAGAGGAGTTCATGCAACAGCAGAGGATGAAGGTCAATGACCCTGTTAAGTAAGTGACCTTGAGGATATGTTTCTGGAGACTTGTTTACACTAGTCCCTGTTACTCCGAAAATTAAGAAATAAAAGGTTGCATACAAAATTATCGCTACCTTAATCCTTAGAATAAAAATAATCACCAGCACTCACCGCACTTCCCACCCGCGTAATGTTGGCAGCCCGGAAAGATTTTTGGGGTAAATGTTAATGACATTAGAGTAGACATCTTAACTAAATATTAGAACCATAATGTAGTAGTTAACTATATTAATACCATTAAAACTAGAACTAATAAAGTCCTTATCAAATAAAAGTAGGGAAAAATTAAATTGCTATACTAGCAACACTAACAAAATTGACGCGTCTTTTACTATGACAATTACGGACGAAAGAATTAATTCGATATTTAACTAAAACGGCACGTGAATGCGCTAGTTAGGTATAAAATATGATCCCATCATGTTTGTTTTTTTATCTAAACAGCATTTTCACAGACAGGAACGACACAAGACGGCATTATTTATTTTAATTTGACACACGTAGAGCATGTTATTCCTCGACGGTCACAGAGTGACTACCCGCGTGAACGTTTGACTACCTGCTTCGTAGGTAGTAAAAGGGAATATGCGTGTATTTTTTTAATATTTTTATACGATAGATTACATCAATATATAATTGCAGAAAAAAATTAAGCGCCACAAACAAAATGTAAAGGGCAAAATAAAAATGTTGAAGATAGCAAACAGATAAGAGCACTTTACACGCCCGCCATTTTGGCGCGCTTGGCGTGACGTCAAATTCTATAATAACAATCGATTAGTGAACAGCTGTTGAAGTACTTTATTCTGTAATTTATTTTTATTTTGTATTTTGCGACTTTTATACAATGAAACAACACTGTGTTGTGTCTAGGTGTAAAAACACAATAAGAAATGCACCTGATAGGTGCGGACATAAGGAGAAAGTGGTGTAAAATCAGAAAAAGAGACATGGTATCTCCATCAACTTGTTTATATTGCTGTGAAGATCACTTGAACGTAAGAATTAACTTAAATAATTTTAACTAAAATTTTGCCTTTGTGTAAATTGACTACAAAAAATAACAATAAAACTAACTCAACTAAAACTAACAAATATGCACTTGTTGACATTTGTATTGTAGACTTTGACGTCATATTCGATCTGACAAATAGCGTGGCGTTCCAGCTACTTTGAATTTACCACTCATTTTTTGTACTTTCAATAATTATTTTCTTAATAAAAACGTAATGTTATTAAAAAAAATATTGGTGTAGACATTATTCTAATGCGATAAAGTTTGTAGAAAAAAATATTTGACCCTTATTTGAATAACACGCATATTTCCTATTGTTGCTTCAACTTGATGCGCGCCTGCGGCTTCTGGATTATTTTTATTCTAGGCCTTGATATAATTTCTTCCTGTAGTGTTGCCCAACGAGGCATATTACTGAAGCTTAAAATTTTTTCCACCAAACCATACGAAATTGCTGATTGTTTATTAATTTCTAGCAAATGTCTATCTATCTATATCATCACGTTAGATCCCTTGCGGGGTAGGCAGAGAGTACAGAGATCCAACAGGTTCTTTCCTTACATACCTCTCTGGCTTCCTCCACTCTCAGACTCTTGACTTGTCCTTCAGAATGTCCCAATACTATATTTTCCTCTTTACACTTTTTTTTTATAGAATTAACATTAGTATTGATAAGTACTATCACATGTTTTAGGTTTTGGGCTTTCACACCCCATATATTTCTTGTCACAATTAACAACCTTGTAAGTTTTTGCCACATATCCGACGGGGCGGGACGTTGATGGGATATAAGAAGTTGTAATGTTCTGAACTATACCAGAGATATATATAATACACAGCTCAAGCGCCGTTGCGATTTATCAGATATGTAAATAAGCCTTATACCCAATTTACACACTGCTTACTTCCGCGTGAAGTCAGGAAAGGTTAGTAGAGTAAACGCACCACTTACGCTCTACTTCCCTTCCTACACTCGCTACCGGGCGCTCCCATCGTTGGCGATTTGTTTTTAGAATTATGGGAAAAAAAATATTTGGAAACAAAACTTAAGGATAAAAAACCAAAGAATATATAAAATACAAAAAAATGAGAGGATGGTGCATCAGAAAAACCATCGTTTCGGGGAGAAAATCTTGATGTCGTTTTTTTGCAAACACAAGAGAAACACAGAGCGAGGCTTGAAGTGCGAAGGCAGTAGGTGACAAGTCGACGCTGCCGCGGTACTGTTCGTTACTTTTGACGGGAAGTCAAAGTCAAAAATCATTTATTTGTATAGGCCAATACATAAGCACTTACAAACGTCAAAATTTTTACATTTTTTACATCTACCACAGGATCGGAACGCGGCCTCCACTGAGAAGATCCGGCGAGAAACTCAGCGGGCTAGTCTTTTTAATTTAATTTGTTTGGCCGCCTATTAATTTAAGTGGCAGCAGTTACAGTGTATTAAAAACCTTACGGGAATTTTGAAACAGGGAGGAGGCGGCAGGGATCTCATCGGACTCGGACTCTGAAGGCGAACTGGAGATGTGGGTGGTGACTGGCAAGCACGACATACCGGTGCGCCACGACGTGCGCGCCGCCGGCTGCTTCAAGTCCAACAAGCGCCACCACGCCATGTACCCGTGCCACGAGGAGCGCACCAGAACCGACGACTACGGGGAAGTGATCAAGGTGGGTGCTGACTGCTTGATTAACAACCTTCGGACTCGTTCGTAATAAATTCGTAGTATACTAGAATCACGAATGAAATTTCACGGACAATTTAGCGCGACGGTTAAGAGCCTTAGCCGCTCCCCCCACTGTGTCTAATAGTCGCGAGTTCGATTCCCGCACGGGACAAATCTTTGTGTGATCCACAATTATTTGTTCCGGTCTGGGTATTTGGGTCTGTAATTTTCATGTTTGTAAACGCACCCACGACACAGAAATAAAACTAAGTGTGGGGCTATGTTTAAAAAAAAAAAATTGGACGTCGTAAAAGGTGTGGGTGGAAAGTAAACTTGGTGAGAAAACACTTTTAGCCTAGAATAAGTGATCTATGCGATGATCAGTGGGCTTTAGTCATAAGCCACTTATGTTAGGGTACAGCAAGATTAACTTGGGTGTTTTATTTTAGACAACAGCGATATGATCAAGATTGGTTTTGATCAGTTAATCTAGGCAATGGTAAAAAGATCAAGGTGGGCTACGGTCGCAGACCACACGCCCTAAAATTACGTTGAGATGATCAAAATGGGCTTGATCACAGATCAGTTAATATAGGTTATGATAAGAAAATCAAGCGTGAATATGGTCACAGACTATCCGTTTCAAAGTACGGCCAGATGATTAAGTTGGCCTATGGTCACAGACCACATTCTAGGCTACGGCAAGATGATCAAGATGGGTTTTGGCCGCAGGTAATTTTTTCTAGGCTATGGTAATAAGATCAAGCTAGCATTTGGTCCTTAGAATGAATATAATCTAGAAGCAGCTGGCGCGCATGAAATTGAAGCAACAGTTACTATTTCAATAATAATAATATATTTTTTTTATTCGAGTGACCAGGACTCATCATGTTAGTAAAACTTAACCTATGTTAGTATTCCGTCGTACAAAATATTCGATTCAATACTGCGCCATCCCGTGCGAGATGGCGCAGCAGTGATTCACATAAAGACAGTCCAGCCTGCTGGAAATCATATTCAGCAGGCTGTTTGAGCTGCTCCACGCCCTGCGAACCAGAGATGCACATCTCTTCCGCATTGTGGTGTAGAAGCAATCTACATTGACGTCTGCGAACATCCCTGACGCGCTACAGAATCGGAGCAGTCCAACTAGTACTCTGAACGCATTATTGTACTGAACTCTGAGGGCGCTGTATGATTGTCGAGTAATGGGATGTCTTTTACGTTTACACGAATAGTCGTTCTGTGATCGCCGTGTGAAATAACGCCACGTGTCAAATAAAATTGTATCATGCCGTCTTGTGTCGTTCTGACCTGTAAAAATGCTGTTTAGCTCAAAGAGAAACATGACGAGGTGACATTTCATACCTAGTTAGGTCTGCACCTCGTCATGTCAGCGCATTCAGGTGCCGTATAATTTAAACATTGAATTAATTCCTCCGTCTGTAACTGACATAGTCAAAGACGCGTCCATTTTGTTAGTGTTGCGCTAGTACAACAATTTTATTTGCCCTACTTTTATTTGCTGGGATCCCAGCAAATAAAATTTATTAGTTCTAGTATAAAAAAGACATTGGTTTAATATTTAATTATTTATGATGAAAATATATTTTCTCTACATTAAAGTACTTAAAGCTATAGTTCAAGTATATCTGTTTGTTTAATATGCTTTAAAATAGACGTTACCGCAACAATTATTTTATTATCATCTACTCTAATGCCATCAACATTTACCCCACAAAGTGATTATCCGTTCGGGCGGCTAACATAACGCGGGTGGGAAGTGAGACGAGAGCGGGGAGTTTGTCGATTTTTTAACTTCACCGCGCTCTGTGCAATAGGAAATATGCGTGTAATTCAAATAAGGGTCAAATATTTTTTTTACAAACTTTATCGCATTAAAGTAATGTCTATACCAATATTTTTTTTAAACATTACTTATTTATTAAGAAAATAATTATTAAAAGTACAAAAAAAAGGGAAATTCAAAGTAGCGGGAACGCCACGCTATTGGGCAGATCGAATATGACGTCTACAATACAAATGTCAACAAGTGCATATTTGTTGCCCCTCCTGTTTAGCCTTTACACGAACGACATTCCTCGTTCGAGTAAGGCGCATCTAGCCCTATTCGCGGATGATACCGCTCTCTACGTCTCGCATAGGAATAAGGGTTTCATTACCAGAAACCTTCAGGCAACCGCCAATTTCCTAGGGAATTGGTTCAGGAAGTGGCGTATTGAGGTGAACCCAGACAAGAGCGCTGCGGTGTTTTTCTCCAGAGGTGCCACCCCGCGCCACTCCCTGCGCCGCCCTAGAAGTAATCTCGGCCAGGTGACCATGTTCGACCGACCCATTCCCTGGGTCAAAGAGGTCAAATATTTAGGGGTCACCCTAAACAGTACCATGTCCTTCGGCCCGCACATCAAGCGGGTCCGTCACCGAGCATCCTTTGTGCTCGGTCGTCTCCATTCGTTAATCTGCAAGCGGAGTAAAATGTCCCTTAGAAATAAGGTGACGCTTTACAAAACTTGCGTTCGACCCATCATGACTTATGCGTGTCTTGTGTTCGGGCATTCAGCCCCCCTCTCACATCGATAAACTCCAAGTGGTTAAAAACCGCTTCCTCCGTAAAGCCGTAGGAGCCCTTTGGTTCTTACGGAATGTCGATCTCCACTCCGATCTAAGTCTCGAACTTATTCGCGCCTATATTAAAAAGGCGACAACACGACACTTCGCGATTGCATCTGCATGCATCCCATGCGAATCCGTTAATCGTAGCCGCCGCCAACTACGTTAAAGTGATCTTCACAGCAATATAAACAAGTTGATGGAGATACCATGTCTCTTTTTCTGATTTTACACCACTTTCTCCTTATGTCTGCACCTATTGGGTGCATTTCTTATTTTTACACCTAGTTGTTCCATTGTATAATAGTCGCAAAATCCAAAATAAATTTAAATTACTTCTACAACTGTTCACTAGTTGATTGTTATTATAGACTTTGACGTCACGCCAAGCGTGCCAAAATGGCGGGTGTTTAAAGTGTTCTTATCTGTTTGCTATCTTAATTTGTTTTGCCCTTTACATTTTGTTTTTGACGATTAATTTTTTTTTTGCAATTGTATATTGATATAATCTACCGTATAAAAATACAAAAAGAATACACGCATATTCCCTATTACGTGGACGCGGCTTCTGGATTATAGTTATTCTAAAGATTTTGTCCATTTTAAACTACGGCCAGATGATCAAATTGGCTTTTGGTCACAGGCCACATTCTAAGCTACGGCTAGAAGATCAAGGTGGCTTCGATCACAGGGCAGGTATTCTAGTTTATGGTAAGAAGACCAACGTGGGCTTTTGTCATAAACTACTTATTCTAGGCCATGAAGAGATGATCAAGGTGGGTTTTGATGATTGTTCTATCTATATAATCACTGCAGATCCCTTGCAGATACAGAGAGTACAGAGGACGCTCTGATGATAAAGATTAAAATGCTTCTTAAAATTCAGTTCAGAGCGGAGGATGCGAGAGAGGTAAAGAACCTTTTGGAACTCTGTTCCTACTCTGCAAGGGATATGACGTGATCATAATGGTTGTTGAACAATGTTAGTAAATCTCAATTTGATTTGAACTATATTGTTGCAGCCCGAAGACTACAGGCTCGCTGAGATAGTCGATGCAGAGGGAGAAATTAGGGACGTGCCGCCCGCGCCTCCACCAAAGCAGGAACCCGAAGGTAAGACTATATTGACCTACAGACATTAAACACTGCCTGTAGGATCTTATAATTTAAGCGCTCCAAAAAACTATTGACATTCCGTCACTAAGTCAACTCACCTATGAATAGAATTGGCGACAAATTGATGATTAGTGATAAAATGTAAACACCTACATGTATAAATCAGCCTATATTGGGCTGCAGTTGGCACTCACACTGGTCATAAAGGCTCTCAAGTTGACTTCACGACATTAACTAAATGAGGATACCAACGGCTTTAAGTGCTTTTGTGTGTGTATGTGTGCGCGTGCGCGTTTGTTTATGTGCGTGCGCGGTTTTGTTCGTGTGTGTGTTTAGGTGTGCGCGGGTGTCTGTGAGTCAATGACTACGCTTTAAGCGAGGGAACTTTATAACTTCACCGGAAAAGAATAGCTATCACAAAAACACCCATTAACTGACCAACCCAAATCCTTACTATAATACCGCTACATAAAGATAATTAATTTTATATTTCCAGAGGAGATGACGGAGATCCCAAGCAAATGCGTGACGTCAGTGCGTCAGGTGGCCCTCAGAGCGAACGTACAGTACATCGAGCTCGAGGGGCGCTGCGACGGAGAGTCACTGCTGCGGGTTGTCACGCAGGCCAAGCCCCGCGCCATCGTGGGGCTGCGGGCCAACCCCCCCGCACTCAGCACGCTCAGGTAACAACCAGCAGCATGTCACACAGTAGGCCCTCAATTGATACGGCCTTTAAAACTCATTCATCATAAACTATAGGCTATCTACTCTACACAAGGTGATTGTAGGTATACTCAACCTGCAATCATAAAAATTGTTAAGGAGCAAGATTTCACAGTTAAGTAAAGAAAGGAATCTGAAGATACTCAATTTGTAATTATCACATTTTTTATTTGGTTTGGTGTAAAATCAAAATATAACATCTTATGGCACACTTGGTGCCGCCGCGTGGTTCCCGGCTTAGAATAGGACCAACCCATCTCATCCCATCGGGTGTCGTACAAGGCGACTAAGGGAAAACTAGGGAATGAGCAGCAGCGTTCTCTTAACACTTCTGCGATCAAAAACTGCGCTCGCCAACCCGCCTGCCAAGCGTTGCGAGTATGGCAAATCCCCCCTTGGGGAGGCCTATGTTCAACAGTGGACAAGTATGGGCTGAGATGATGATGGCACACTTGTATTCCCAGAGAGCGAGTTCGTTATAGTTCTTGATAATACCAAATCATCCTTTGTTTTCAGAAATCACTGTGAGAGTGAAGGCATTGAGAAGATATTCATGCCTAACGCCGGAGAGACGATCGACGCTACTACCGAGTCTCACATCTACCAGGTAATAACAATTTTTTTTATTAACCTATATTGTCCCACCGCTAGGCAAAGGCTCCCCATACCCTTTCAAACCGATTAGTTATTAGCCATCTTCGGCCAAATATGTGAACAACGCACCGTGTGGGTTGTTCATTGGTTCAATACAAATAATCTCCTAAATGAGAAGAAGAGAAAGTGTATTAAATTTACTACGCCAAATGTAAGACAGGTGACAAATGAATGGTGTAGAGTTGGGCCTTGTAGAATAAACTGTATTTCTAGGTATCACTATTGATGCCAGACTACAGTGGGCCCACATATTGAACAACTGTCTAATAGGTTAAGCTCAGCGACTTATGCCGTAAAGAAAATTAGGTTATTGACTGATATGGAAACAGCCAGAATTGTTTATTTCGTTTATTTCCTTAGCATTATGTCATATGGAGGCGCTCGTAGTGCTGTTTAGGCGCTCGTAGTGCTGTGCGACCGCGGTGTTCTTACCGATCACCAAGGTTACGCAGCGTTTGCCTCGGTCTGCTTAAGATGGGTGACCGTTTGTGGCATTTACATATTCGAGCGTCTTCGTGCTTCGGAAGGCACGTTAAGCCGTTGGTCCCGGTTACCACTTAATGTGGTAGTCGTTAAGCCGAGTTGGAAGCCGTAAAGGCAGCTTGATAAGTTCCAACAGCAGGTGGCCACAAACCTGCCTCCACCAATCCGCACTGGGTCCGCGTGGTGGAGTATGACCTAATCTCTCTCATCTCGATTTGTGAGATAAGGCCTTTGCCCATCAGTGGGCAGTATAGGCTGATATTATTATGTCATATGGCATGCTGATCTGGGGATGTTCTGCCGAACTGAATACCATATTCTTTCTTCAAAAAAGGGCTATTCGTGCAATTTACAATTTGGCCCCCAGGGCTTCCCTAAGAGAAAAATTTCAAAGAGATAAATATTATATAAATAGACACCCATTGCGTGGCGACTCTAGCCCATCTCTCAGGTTGCATTCGACAAACATGCTCCGCCTACTACCATTTGAGCTTTGCAGACTTATTACCCACTTCTACAATTTCCATTTTAGAAGGTAATGTAAGGTGGTGTTACCAACTCTATCAAAGTAACTTAATACTCAACATGCTATGTTCCATCGCTTTTTGGCAGACCTTGAGTTTGGACTTCTGAGCCTCGGTCAGTGACCACGTCTGAGCATCATAGGTTAGGATCGCAGTAGCTCTTCCAGGCGTTATCGACACGTCGTTTGATCTCGCTTTCTTCTTACCTGTTTTCGGAAGAGGCTAACTGGTTCAAATAATGTATGTCCTGTCCATCTACCAAAACCCTAAGTTTAATACTATTCGTCATAAATTTTGTCTCTATCGATTCATCATTAGTCCAACCTCAAGGCTTGCTGTGCTCAGATCTTGGAGCATCTGTTGTAATAATAATTAGAATTAAGTTGGAAAAAAAACATTGAATCATGGTATCAACATCGAAAAATTCATATCAACAAAAATGTTTATATTTTATTGAAGTATTAAAAGGTGAGATAAACTGTTTTGAAAATTCTTTCCTCAATTATTGTCTTTTTAACCGACTTCAAAAAGGAGGAGGTTCTATGTTCGGTTGTATGTATGCTTTTTTTTTATGTATGTTCAGCGATATTTCCATCAAGTGTGGACCGATTATGATGTTTTTTTTTGCATTGGGTTCAGTATAGCTCCAAGGTGGTCCCATTTTAATTTCATTGGCATTGGACCTTGGACTTAGAAGATACACCAGGGAACTCCTTAACGACAAACAATAGGCATGTGTAAATTGAGATATTATGGGTATTACGTCAATCCTATAGGTACCCTACTATAGAACTAAGCAGTATATTACTTATAACTTCAAAAAAGGAGGTTCATAATTCGTCCTTTTTTATAACTCCTTTGCTTATGAACCGATTTTGATGATTATTTTTGCATTGGGTTCAGTATAGTTTTGAGGTGGTCCTATTTTAATGTTATTGGTATTGGACCTTGGACTTTGAAGATACAAGAGGGACCTCCTTAACGGTGAACAGCACGAATGTATAGTTTCCATTATTATAGTCATTATATCAATCCTGTAGGTACCTTACTGTACAACTCAGCAAAATAATATAATATCGGTATATAAATATTACTAAATAATTCACTCGTCACTTAAAATTGAAAAATAAAAATCTTTTAAAGAAAAAGGTAAACCGACTTCAAAAAGCATAAAATAAATATTTGAAGTCGGTGCTGGATGGTGCAGTCGGTTACTTAGCACCGACTTCAAATATTTATGTTTTGCTTTTTTTTTTTAAAGATTTTGTCCTGCAGTTTCTAGTTTTGTTTATCTTTCAATTTGTCTAGAGATTAGTTATAGTGCGGCAAGGATATTTTGGCACGTGGACGACACTATTGGTGTCAAATAGGGTTATCATTTAGTAAAATTTTCCTTCTTCCAGGAAAATATTTCAACAGGTGGGTCAAGGTTATTACTAATTAAAAACAAGAAATTGGGTATCTTCCATAGCAGGAGGCAACTCTTCGACTTTAATAAAATTATATTTATTTGATAACAGTGTTAGTTCGGATTTTGACCGCGGGACAAACGATCCTTGTACGACTGTAGGCTATTATCCTAAAGTGACTACTGTTTTGACTGCCTCGTTGGTCTGGTGGTAAAGCGCATCGTTTTGTGATCACGAGGTCCTTCAAATCCGAGGTCGGTCAAATGTAGTTTTTCTTACGAAAGATTCCTCGTATGAGTCTGGAGTCTGGAATTGTGCCCGGTATATGGCAATAGGCTCCCTATTATATGGGACCTAACATCGTTGGCGAAACGTGGGTGTACTCAGTACACCTCTGCCACCCCCTCTGGGAAATATAGGCGTGACGGTGTTTTGACTACTATTTTCTGTGTAATTTTTTCCGTCTCTTTTTTTTGCTTACCAAGAATAGGTAGGCTTGCCCCCTCGATCGAGACTATACCATCATTAGTGGAATATAGTTGTTCAGAGTACACCTATTTTTTTTTGTTTTATTTTTTTTATTTGCGTTACCAACAGATGATACACATTCAAAGAAAGTTAATTGATACTAAAAATCATACCGCGTGCTCACTAATTTTTTTTTATGTTTATGGCATCACAATCAATCAATCAGCCTATCGCAGTCGGTCCTCCGCCTTCCGCATCCAGTCTGTCCCAGCGACCTTTTTGAGGTCGTCGGTCCATCTAGCTGGGGGCCGTCCTACCTTACGCTTACCAAGTCGCGGTCTCCACTCTAGGACTCGTTTGCTCCATCGGTCGTCGGTCCTTCTGCAGATGTGACCAGCCCATTGCCATTTTAGCTTACTGAGTTTGCGAGCTATGTCGGTAACTTTGGTTCTTTGTCGGATTACCTCGTTACGAATTTTATCCTTCAAAGAGACGCCGAGCATAGCTCGCTCCATAGCCCGCTGTGCGACTTTAAATTTGTGGACCAGTCCCACTGTGAGTGGCCACGTCTCGGCCCCGTCGTCACGACGTCGCGTATTTTGCTAAAGTCAAGTATTTTATTTATTTATTTATTTTCTTTATTAGGTTCACCAACAATTGTTTACACTATTGGTACAGTAGAAAAAACCTGTGTTAAATAAGAACTAAGTGTCACAATTACTTATAGGCAAACACCGCTTGCACAGCGAAACTAATAATAAATTAAACATAGTAGGTACAGAAACTAACTAAACTCCAAAGTTTATATAACTAAATTGAAAATAAGAAGTAAGGAGGAAAAAAAATGCTATACATATATAATATAATATTAGCCCTGTTAAGAAACTGTCCCACTGTTGGGCACGGGCCTCCTCTCAAACTGAGAGGGTTTAGGCCATAGTCCACCACGCTGGCCTAGTGCGGGTTGGCGAACTTCACACACCTTCGAGAAATTCTTAGGCATGCAGGTTTCCTCACGATGTTTTTCCTTCACCGTTAAAGGCAAGTGATAATTAATTTTTAATACGCACATGCATTTCGAAAACATAGAGGTGCGTGCCTGGGTTTGGACCCGGGACCTTTGACTTTGCAGTCCAATGGTCTAACTACTGAGCTATCACTGCTTTTTACTATACATATAAAAGAAAAAATAACCAAATAAGTAGTGACTAAACGTTAGATAAGCTACAATAAAAAGATTTACTCAATTTGCCTAGAGAGTCGAAATGTAAGTCAATTTGATCACTATTCGCGTTTAATAAAAAAAAGGGAGGGGGTGGCAGAGGTGTACTGAGTACATCCACGTTTCGCCGACGATGTTAGGTCCCATGTGCTATTGCCATATAATATCAGCCTATACTGTCCACTGCTGGGCAAAGGCCTTCTCTCATAAATCGAGGTGAGAGAGATTGGGTCATACTCCACCACGCGGACCCAGTGCGGATTGGTGGAGGCAGGTTTGTGGCCACCTGCTGTTGGAACTTATCAAGCCGCCTTTAAGGCTTCCAACTCGGCTTAACGACTACCACATTAAGTGGTAACCGGGACCAATGGCTTAACGTGCCTTCCGAAGCACGGAGACGCTCGCATATGAAATGCCACAAACGGTCACCCATCTCAGGCCGACCGAGTCGAACGCTGCTTAACCTTGGTGATCGGTAAGAACACCGCGGTCGCACAGCGCTACGAGCGCCTCCATTGCCATATAACGGGCACAATTCCAGACTCCGGACTTATACTGGGAATTTTTCGTTAGAAAAACTACATTTGTCCGACCTAGGATTTGAACCCAGGACCTCGTGATCACAAAGCGATGCGCTTTGCCACCAGACCAACGAGGCAGTTAAATACTTTACAGTATTTTGCATAAGGGGAGTTAGCTCCCAAAACCGTTCTCCTTAGTGGCGGGCAAAGTGGTGTAATTGGCCTGCGAGGAATTCTATTAGGAATCCGAAACTTAAAAAGCGCCAGCAATTGGGGACAATCAATTTTGGTTACTTAAAATTTTACTTCTGCTAAAGTTAATGCTTCTGCGTTTGGATAAGGAGTCCATGTTAAAATAAAGCAATCTATCCCTGTAATAATGTATCTTATTACATTTTCCTACGGAGAATAATAAGTGCCATAAAAAGCGCTCCAGGCGCAATGAATGTGTAGCGTAGTATGGCCGCCAGACTACGCTGCAGTACTCTAAAATACTTCGGACTAAGCTTTTATAGAGCAAGATTTTTATTTTACTACTGCGAAATGGTTTACATGTTCTTATTACAAATCCTAACATAATTGACCCATTTTTAGTAATGTGATCTAAATGTGACGTGAAAGTTAGTTTTTTGTCATAGATTACACCAAGATCTCTTATATTATCTACTTCTGTAATTTTATCAATGCCAATATGGTACTCAAATTGCTTATTACAAAACTAACTATTTATTTCTAAATTAATTCAATTCCCCGGTGAATTTGATGACAACGATAATTATGAAATTGATGAAGGGCCCCTGGATAGTTAAGCAATGGATACTTTACATACCAATTGCGACGGCCGTTTTGAGGGAAATCGAAGGGGCACGTTTTATCACTTTGTTACAATTACCTTCATTCATGCACATATAAGAATACATATATATTCCACCAACATTACACATTATAATTTGAAATAACATAAGTTTTGGACTGACTAGACTGCCTCGTTGGTCTGGTGGCAAAGCGTATCGCTTTGTGATCACGAGGTCCTGGGCTCGAATCCTAGGTCGGACAAATGTAGTTTTTCTAATGAAAAATTCCCAGTATGAGTCCGGAGTCTGGAATTGTGCCCGGTATATGGCAATAGGCTCGCCCTATTACATGGGACCTAACATCGTCGGCGAAACGTGGGTGTACTCAGCACACCTCTGCCACCCCCTCTGGGGTATATAGGCATGACGGTGTATTTTTATTTTATAAGTTTTGGAAATTAAAACAAATTGACGACATCACTCTTCGATTTCCCGCCAAAAACCTGCTCACCCAGTTATAGGCAGTGTTGGGCACTAATTGTTTAATTGTTCAATTGTAGGACCAAACAATTGAAATTTCAATCGCAGAAAAAATCAATTGCAATTGACGATTGAAAAATTAATTGTTAATTGTAGGGTTCACAATTAACAATTGATCAATGGTAATTGTAAAACGTTGCAATTACCATTGATCAATTGTTAATCGTTTTTTGCATGTTTACGATTAAACAATTAACAATTAAACACACGACAATATATTTTAAACACATCCAAGATGGCGGACGTGACTTTTGAAGTAAAATGGGTGTCATTTTTGGGGTTTCAGGGAATACTGATTGCAAGTAAAATACGACGATAAGACTTTTAAAGTAAAATCAATATGGAGGTTACATTTGGGATATTAGGGGATGCTGATTACGAATATCACGTTAATTTCTGGATCTAAGATGGTGGACGTGACTTTTGTAACAAAATCAATATGCATGTCACTTTTATGGTTTTGAAAGAAGTTGATAACGAATATAATGTTAATTTTAAAATCCAAGATGGCAGACGCGAGTTTTTATGAAAATCGATATGGGTATCGATTTCGGGGTTTTATGAGATGCTGATTACGAATATGGCGTTAGTTTCTGGATCCAAGATGGCGGACGCGACTTTTTATGAAAATCAATATGGGTATCGATTTCAAGTTTTAGGGAATGTTGATAAAAAATATAACGTTAATTTTAAAATCCAAGATGGCGGACGCGGCATATGATGTAAAATCAATATGGGTGTCACTTTCTGGGTTTTAGGGGATGCTGATGACGAATATGGCGTTAACTTTTGAAACCAAGATGACGGACGAGACTTTTGGAGTTAAATCGATATGGGTTTCATTTTCGGGGTTTTAAGGGATGCTGATAACAAATATAACGTTAATTTTGAAATCCAAGATGGCGGGCGCGACTTTTTATGAAAATCGATATGGGTATCGATATCGGGGTTTTAAGGCATGCTGATTACGAATATGGCGTTAGTTTCTGGATCCGCCATGGGCGTGACCTTTTTTGTAAAATCGATGTGTTTAATTTTTGGGGTTTTAGGAGATTCTGATAACGAATATAACGTTAATATTGGAATCCAAGATGGCGAACGCGACTTTTGAAGCAAAATCAGTATGGGTGTTATTTTTGGGGTTTGGGGGAAGCTGATAAAGAATATAGCTTTAATTTTAAAATCCAAGATGGCGGATGCGACTTTTGAAGTAACATCAATGTGGGTATTATTTCGGGGTTATATCCAAGAGCGTGCTCGTTGCGACCCCTGCCAGCCATCTAGGCTGGGTCGTCTCCCCGAGGCGACGCGTGTAGTCTAGGGTACCACTGAGCGGTCGTGCCAGCAAGGGGGTGGGTATCTTGCTGTCCCATCGCCTGGCTTCTGGAGTGAGAGACTATGGCCTGTACGATGCAAGATTCTCTGAGTCCGTTTGAAACCTAAGTCTCACTTGAGTATTTTTGGATGCAGCATACGCTTCCGTAAGCTTGTCGACACACCAGGAGCTTGAAAAGTTTTGGGATAATGTCAGGGAACTTTTGAATCTGACTGATGTGCAAATGAAAAGGTGATTTTGTGCGACGACCTGAATAAATGGGCGGGAACCAGGTGGCAACCTTACGACGTTGCTCTAGGTCCTTATCGTGATAAGAGAGTAAATGATGCGGGTAAGCTCATTGTAGATGCATGTTTGGAAAGAGGCCTTCTTGTGTCAAATACGATATTCCAACATAAAGCGATTTATATTACGTGGAGAAGAAATGAACAGAAAAGCATGATAGATTTGATGAGTAGATAACCGTCTCCAGAGCAAACTTTAAGATATCCGTGCATATACCTCTATATGCACGGATATCTTAAAGTTTGCTTTCCCACTCTTGAATCGGAACACTATCTCATAGTTACGTGGTTTAGTGGTTTGTTTAGAAGAAGAGGCACTGGCGAGAGCATATACCCTTCGGAGGCCATAAAAGAATTATAATTGAAAAGTTGCAAGAGTGAAAAGAATGTATGAAGATCTGTTCATACAGACTGGTCCGGGAGAAGCTTTTGACAGCAGGTACTTCGGACTCAAATATAAATGAATGCTAAAATAGCCTGAAAGAGAGTCTGTTAGAATCCGCGAAAGAAGTATGTGGTTGCTCAAAAAAGCAAAGCACAGCGGAGGGTGGGACGGAGAGTTACAAAGCTTCGTAGAAAGTAAGAAGAAAGCGTGACAGGACTGTGTTTCTTCTTTGAATGTAAATGACAGTATGACAGAGCTGAAGAAATAAATATACGGCAATGCAAGAGTGCCACCAAAACTTTAGTGAAAGAAAAGTTTGAAAGAACTAGTGCGATTGGAGAAAAAAGGCTCGAGGTGATTCGTCAGGCTTAAGCCAAAAGGCGTAGCAAGCCATGCATTAAGGAGTGCTTGTCCTAACGCTGTTATATGGCAGTGAGGGTTGGGTATGTAAGAAGAAGAATGAAAGCAGGATATATGCGGTCGAAATGCGAGCACTGCGGAAGATGTGCCGTGATTGACCGTATTCGCAATAGCATAGTAAGAAAGCTTGTAGGTATGAATGTTAGTATTGGTGTAAAGATGCGATGGGGTTTGCTTCGTTGGTTCGGGCATAAAGAATGTCGGAAGAAAGAATGACAAAACAGATATCAAATGGAAGGATGTAGGTACCGGGAAATATCTAGACCATCTTACCCCGTTTGATTGGTTATGACGAGTACTATAGATCCTAAGAGTTCCGTTGGCCACCTTCCTGATCCATCATCAGGACGTGGCCGCCATCTGAGTTTAAAGTACTGGTCAAGACAAATATAACGATCTAAAACACGACGGAGTTTCTAAATCTCGAACTGACCAAGACATGTTGGTCTAGTTTTTTCGACCCGCAAAGTCAATTTGTTTTCTTATCACAAATTCAATTTGTCATAAGAATTCAAGATAAACAATAGCAAACAAGGAGCAACAATAGTGTTAAATAAATATACAACGAGAAATATTAAAAATCAATTTTTATTTAAATCAAGTATCCGATTTAATGACACATAATTAAAATGTTTTCTGTATATTCTTTGAACTTTTCAAACATTTGATCTGATAATCTATGACTTTTTGGTGAATTGGTCATAGTAGCAAAAGAAAACAATCATTCAACTGCTGCGGAAGCTGGTAATGGCGTATTAAATTTTATAAAGACTCTTTTTATTTCTGGGTATTTGTTCAGCAGACTTAGTTCTTCACATTCTTCAGCAAAAAAGTGTAGAATTAATAGCTCAGCCTTTGTTATAGGCATGTTAGTACTGGCAGCCGCTGTAGGTGACACATGAATATTACTATCTGAGTCAGAATCAGATTCAAAAAATTTTTCATTACGACTTTTAGTTGCTATAATTTGTTAAGGCTCTTCATTGAGTTCTTTTGAAAAAAGATTCTGTACCTTTGTTTGGTCTTGATTATCTAAGCGAGAAAGCCACTTATTTTTAAAACGGGGATAAGATACAGCAGCTATTGCTGCATGTTCTGCCTCAGCAGTGTTAAGGTTAAAAACCTGTTTAAATCTCGTTTCAACGCTTACTCTGTACGCCTCGATTAAAGGTGCACAGTACATCAAATTGCCTCTCCTTTCAATTTTTTGTATTTTTCTTATCAATGCAAACAGACATGGCAATAAAATGCCATAATAGGCATTGGCATAATATCTAGTGCTTCTGCTACTGGTGCAGCACATGTCAAATATTCTTTCAAGTAATCAAATTCAACATCTTTTATGGGATTACTAATATTTAAAGCTCTAATTTTTTTTCTTGAATTGATATAATTTGTTGAAGTGATCAGTCATATAGGCTATTCCATCTGGTTTCACCCGGTTGACTTAATGTGTGTTGTAATATATCTTGTATAATTTCAGCTGTTTTTGGACGACCAGCTGCATTCCATAAAGAGTTGCATTTTTTTAATGTGGTGGTATGTATATGAGATAATGGAGTACCTATGTCATTTAAAACTTTATTGGCATCAACGGTAGCACATAAGCTTAATGTATGCGCACAGCATCTTAGATGGGCAGGCAAAAAAAAACTTCGGATTCTTCTTCGTCCAGACTTCAGTCAGATTCCACATCTATTTCTTCAAACAAAGAATCTTCTGGCTGACTGGTTTTGTCACAACTGATGTTTGTAAGTTCCACGCCAAAAGCGCGAAATGCTTTTACAAAATTACTGCCGTTGTCAGTAATGGTTGCAACTACCTTATTACCGTTTAAGCCAAATTCTGTATAAATTTGTTTAATTAAATTAGTAATACGATCGTAACTATGAATGCCTTTGAACCGCTGACATGCTAATGCTACTGAAACACGTTTCAAATCTTTTGTGATCCAATGTGCAGTCATACCTACGAAGCTTCTTTTCTTTCCCGATCAGATATCAGTTGAAGTGCACACGAAACCAACAGCCTTCAGTTCAGATTTTATGGCAGACATTTTTCTTCAAAATATATATTTATTTATACGGCGACTCAAACTTCGACGGCTTACAACTTTCAAATTCTTATCGGATATCTTCAAGTTGCTAAACATCTCTAAAAAATATGGGTTTCTATAGCCCTCAATGGGATCATAGAATCAATAAAGAAGTTTATCATATTTTGGACAAATTTTTCTTGTGTATATGGCTGCACCTCTTCAACTTTTCTTAAGCCCCTAGTCGGTATTTTTTTTGGAATGTTTGCACCTTTTTTATTATTTTTCTTTGTTTTTATGTATCTTTTATATTCATTCACACAATCTTGTCCATGTTTCCGTTTGAGGTGACTCAGAAAATTGGATGTACAGTTGTCGAATCCTCTGATTTTAGTAGTGACAGGCGAGCATTTAGTACACAGAGCTGTGATTATATGTGCTGTTGATTCTTCTGGTAAATATTTGAAAAATGTACCGTCAAGTAGTGCAAGACGCGGGGGTGAAAATATCAACGTGATTGAGCTCGGCCCTGAAGACTGCCCATCTCGATCTAACTGTTCATTAATGTCCGTGTCCAACGTGTTAACTGACATATAACTATATTCCTCTTCATCTATAATGACTATAATGACTATAATATCCAAAAAGTGTGGAAATATTCGTTGAAATATGCGAATATACTTAATAGAAATGAATTTAAGTTCCTACAATATTCCTGTGTGCGCACGATTCACACTCACACTGTCTATGTTTGTGGAAATTAGTATAGTTTAAACAACTGCTACTAAAAGTACACACACAAAAGTACTCTGAAGTGAGATCGTGTCGAAATATACGCGATACTTTGCTCTCCGCAAAAAAGTTATGACAATATTTTCGTCCTAAATCCTCAGGCCGAATGAACAGAGACACGCGGGATCCCAGTGCGCGGGGTATGTGGTGTGCCCTACCACAGTGTAATATAATACAGTAAAACATCTTAGTACTTATGGTCTGAATCAAACTCACGCACACAGACGCGCGCTCTACACGTCTTCTCGATAGTTTTATTGATATTTAGAAACTCATGTGGTTTTTAACAAATATACTTATATACAATTTCCGAGTAATCTTTCATAAACACTCTCAATAACAATGAGATTCGAGAATACTTATATATAATGAGAATACTTATTCGTAAAATGAGGAAACAGGTTTCTAGAAACAATTTTTGAAAGACGGACGATTTAGCGCAGTGGTTAAGAGCTTAAGCTGCTCCACCCACTGTGTCTAATAGATGCGGGTTCGATTCCCGCACGGGACAAATCTTTGTGTGATCCACAATTATTTGTTCCGGTGTGTGTGTGTGTGTGTGTGAGTATGAATGATCTACGCTGTTGGCCTCGAGGCCTCTACAGCTTCACCGGATTTTAACGGCGAGCGTGCAACCACTACGCTCCAGCCAGCCAGAAGGGCAAGAGGTGACATACTCGAGGGCGCCTCTTCGAGGCGCCCTCGGTTGGGACAGTCGCTGTAGGGGGACGGGTGCACTACTAAGCGCACCGGTCAACCGCCGGCTATGGGAGGGGATCTACTACTACGTCTACGTCGTCGTCGCCCGTATTCTGAGCGGAAAGAAGGGATGACAAGGCATCGGGGGGGTCGGTGAGAACATGTCACGGCCGGCGGTGGCGGCAGGGGTCGGGAGGGAGATCGTAGTCGGCGGTGGCTACGATTAACGGATTCGCATGGGTAGATGCGTTCGCGAAGTGACGTGTTGACGCCTTTTTAATAAAGGCGCGAATAGGTTCGAGACCTAGATCGGAGTGGAGGTCGACGTTCCGTACGAACCAGGGGGCTCCTACGGCTTTACGGAGGAAGCGGTTTTGAACCACTTGGAGTTTATCGATGTGAGAGGGGGCCGAATGCCCGAACACAACACACGCATAAGTCATGATGGGTCGAACGCAAGTTTTGTAAAGTGTCACCTTATTTCTAAGGGACATTTTACTCCGCTTGCAGATTAACGAATGGAGACGACCGAGCACAAATGATGCTCGGTGACGGACCCGCTTGATGTGCGGGCCGAAGGACATGGTACTGTTTAGGGTGACCCCTAGATATTTGACCTCTTTGACCCAGGGAATGGGTCGGTCAAACATGGTCACTTGGCTGAGATTACTTCTAGGGCGGCGCAGGGAGTGGCGCGGGGTGGCACCTCTGGAGAAGAACACCGCAGCGCTCTTGTCCGGGTTCACCTCAATACGCCACTTCCTGAACCAATTCCCTAGGGAATTGGCGGATGCCTGAAGGTGTCTGGTAATGAAACCCTTATTCCTATGCGAGACGTAGAGAGCGGTATCATCCGCGAATAGGGCTAGATGCGCCTTACTCGAACGAGGAATGTCGTTCATGTAAAGGCTAAACAGGAGCGGAGAGAGAACTGAGCCCTGTGGGACTCCAGCACTGATGGAGTGGGAAGTGGAGCGCGTCATTTCGACGCGATAACGGAAGGCGCGATTCGACAAGAAGTCTCGTAAGATGAGCACGAGTCTGTCCGGCACACCCAATTGGTAGAGCTTGTAGATCAAGCCGTTGTGCCAGACTTTGTCGAATGCCTTCGCGACATCTAGGAAGAGGGCGCCCGTGTAGATGGGTTTGGGTCTATTGAGACCGGAGAGGATGTGCTCCGTGATGCGGTGCACCTGGTGGACGCAAGAGTGTTTGGCTCGAAAGCCAAACTGCTCGTCGATAAGGATACCCCTGGACGTTACGAAGTCTTTGAGCCTCGCCAGAAGTAGGCGCTCGTATATCTTGGCCAGGGAGTTGAGGAGACTGATAGGGCGGTAGCTCGCGGGGAGATTGCGAAGTTTGCCGGGCTTGGGAATGCCTATGACGTCCGCCTCCTTCCACTTAGCGGGGAAGGTGCAGTTCGCCATGGCGGCGTTCAATATGGCCACTAAGAGGCAGATGAGTTGGGCAGGCAGGCATTTCAGAACGCGATTCGAAATGCCGTCAGAGCCGGGGGCTTTTTTAGTTTTGAGACCCATAATTAGATCTTCGACCTCCGTTTGGGTGATAGGAGGTAAGGAATCGACGGGGGGGAGGGATGCCCTGCGCTCGACTTCCCTGTCGACCGCGTCGACGTGGGACTGGTCGACGGACTGAGAGCTGGGGGCGCACTGGCTCTCGAGGGAGTCGGCGAGAAGCTCGGCCTTTTCGTCGTCGTCGAAGGCTGGGGGTGCGCCTGAAGGGCGGGACAGCGGGGGCATGTCAGTCGTGGAGTCGGATTTGAGGCTACGCGCCAGCTGCCAGTAGGCCAGATGCGATGGCGCGATGCCCTCTAGGAAGTCACCCCACCGTTCCTCCCGGACCTCCGCGACACGACGATTTACCTCTCGTTGTAAAGCGCGCATCCGGGCCCGATTGGCTTCGGTGGGGTAGGAGTCGTACGCTCGGATAGATATTTGTTCCGGTCTGGGTATTTGTGTATATGAATTTTCATGTTTGTAAACAATATTTAAGCATAAACATTAAAATATAAACGTTTTCATTATGCTGTTATTACACAGTCCCTATGGTAAATTGTATTACGCTGCACTCATACGAAAAAATACAGGTTTATAACCACTGCAGTAGATAAGTTTTAATAAATGAAAAAACAAAAAGAAAGGTGCTAACCTTAACAAAGTTCTGACGAGGAGTGTTGGTAATTATACCACGAAAACGGCTTAGATGAGTTACTGGATAGATAGATACTGTGGCATTACCGACCGACTCTAGCTACCTACGCACGTGCCCTTTGTCAGCTCGTGCCGGTGCCGAAAGGCGACGAGTAACTAGGGTTGCTACGTGTAGTTTATTATAAAGTACGTATCGTACGTTATTTAGGGTAAGTATACCTTGTACTTTATGAGAACTGTAAAGTACGCGAAGATACTTTATTTCGAATAGTTTGACCTTTTAAGATTCATTTTACATAAATCATTAAAAAAAAATGATCGCAATTAAAAGCAAAGTAGATGATGTCTGGTGTTAAAATCCGAATCTATGGTACAAGATTTAAGAAAAAACATTATTACATCTAACTTCTCTATCTTAAAGAAAATAGTAAAAACTATAAGCACTTCTTAATTCTTACTATATTTCTCTAATCTATTCAAGTTATTATAGACTGTCAACATGCTGTGAAGGAGCAATGATAACAGTGACTGAAAAGTTCTGAAAGTAATAATAAATATGTTTTTAAACAAAATATTAAAGTGAAATAAATAATACTTTATTTTGATACAATGTATTTTTTTGTCTTCCTTTAAAAACCAATGTACTTAATTTGCTCAAATAAAAGGTGGCAACCCTACTACTGACGCGCGCGCACTTGTCGGCTCGTGACACTGCCGAAAGGCGACAAGTGCGCGCGCGCTTCTTTAAAGTTTAGGTACCTTTTTATAAACAAACATTTGGTTACCACGGGGGGTTGGCATAGGGGTGCAGTGTATTGGCCGAATTTCGAATGCTTAATGGAACTGGAACTTGTAAAATATTCCATTTTTATATGGACAAAATAGAATACTTAATTTTTACAAGCTTTTATTTAACTTGCACTGTTCGGATGTCTGTCTGTCTTTCCGGTTCAACTCTTCTGATCCTTTTCTCAAGCACTTACGGTATCCGATTCAGCTGAAATTGGCATACGTATGTAAGTTCGGTGACAAAACAATAATATGGTACCATGGGGATGGTCTGATGATGAAGTTGGAAGGTGGCCATAGAAACATGTGAACTGGACAACATAATCCCCTCGTGTTTAGGTTGGTTAGATTGATATTGACAAGTACAAGTAGATTGATATTGGTGTGAAATTAATATGGATATCATTTTTGTGGTTTTAGGGAATGCCGATAAAGAACATAGTGTTTAATTTGCGCGATATTCGTAATCAGCGTACCCTTAAAACCCAAAAACGATGCCCATATTGATTATTCATAAGAAGTCGCGACGCCATCTTTGATCCAAAAATAAACGCCATTTTAGTTATCAGCATCTCCTAAAATCTCATAGATGATTATGTCTCCTTTTGTCTTGAGTCTTTTTAGAAGGCAAGCATTCACTCAAACTTCGTACTCCCGATTCAAGCCTTACAACACCAGACAGAAGTGTGCATTGTACACTCCCACATTGCGCCAACGTTAGGTGTGCTTTTTTTGATGATTAATTGTTAATTGTTTAATCGTAAATGTGCATAAAACGATTAACAATTGATCAATTGTAATTGCATTGTTTTGCAATTACAATTGATCAATTGTTAATTGCAAAACATTGCAATTACAATTGATAAATTGTTAATTGCAAAACATTGCAATTACAATTGATCAATTGTTAATTGCATAACACTGCAATTACAGTTGATCAATTGTTAATTGTCAATTGTTTAATCAATTGATTTTTGCCCAACACTGGTTATAGGCAACCAGAGCTAACAGCTATTTATACAAGGTGTATCGTAAATAACACAAGACCTCAGACACCCCAATTAGATTATTGCTTTACGAATTCAATAATCTAGTATTTCTCAATATGCACACGTGCACAAGTTTCGTAGTTAAATTGGGGTATAAACGTGCTTAAAAATAGGGTCAAAAACTTGAAATTTGGAAATTCTGATTAATATATAAAGCAATTATCTAATCGGGGTGTCTTAAGTCTTGCGTTTTTAACGATACACTTTGTATATCACATAAATTTGCAGGTGAAACTAACGGACAGCTTGATGTCTGGGCTGGCTTGGCGCTCGGCCGGCGACACGGAGCTGGCCTGGCTTTCAGCCATCGTCACGCCGCGCGCTCATCAACGGGAAAACATCGCCACGGGTAATGCACCAATTATTCATCATCATCATCCTTCTAATTCGCTTAACTCTTGACAGAGTGGTCCTGGTCACGATGAGGTATAGTCGTTGGAGGCAGATGTAGCTCTCTTTACGATATCTCACAATCTAGTTCGATCGTTTGAGATTTTGGTGCACCCGATTAAAGCATCTTCCACTGCGGACTTAATATGATCTGTCGACCGCTTTGACGGATGATTTAGCGCAGTGGTTAAGCCGCCCAGTGTTTAATAGACGCGGCTTCTATTCCCGCACGGGACAAATATTTGTGTGATCCACAATTATTTGTTCCGGTCTGGGTATTTGTGTATGTGAATTTTCATGTTTGTAAACGCACCCACGACACAGGAATAAAACCGAGTGTGGGGCTACGTTTTAAAAAAAACTAACAAATTGGTTACCTTACACGTGGTCTAGTTCCCTCTATTTTGCCCTGTACAACCAGACGCTTTATGGAGTCGCTGTAGTCGGAGTGTAGACGAAGGTGGTGCTATAGAAGTGTACCTTTGCCTGGAAGCTGCCACTTCGGCGCAGTCGGCGCACTTATGATGCTTTAACAATTGGCTCTATTATCATCGGCCTATAGCAATCCACTGCTGGACATAGCCCTACCCAATTGAATATTACTGTAATAATTGACTTATAGAGCAAACCTTCCAAAGGGCTAAAACTAGTGATTCTACGATTATATATTCTATGATTGATCCGATACACGGATCTTGTAGAAACTCGGGACAATTTTCGTGCGTTCAAGCGTTTTTGCCGTACCTAATATTTGGAATCAAACATGAGGGTCACAAATAGGTCCTCTTAATATTTTTTCGTATCCGTGGCCCTTTACAACTGGGCTTATCCTAGTTGTAGTCTCCTTCATTTTGGCTGATCTGTCAATTTTTTTTGTGTCTTCTGCTTTGCAAATGTGGGAAGTGGAATTTAATTTTTCTATTCTATTCCTTCTGTTTTTATTTTTAATTAAATTCGTGGCGGGTTCCCGAGACACCCCAAATTTCAAAACTTGGTGTCAATTAAGGATACCGTTGTGGGTCCTGGCTTACAGCGGTGGGAATGGGTGGCGGGCATAGTCCCATTAAAAAATCTACGATTGTGGTTTGCTAGATGAGGGTGGTGCTATGGAGGTGTCACTGTGCCTGGAGGCAGCCACAGATGGCGCCGCGCAGGGTGCGCACGCGGCTGCGTTCGTGAACTCGGTGCGACTGTCCGAGCTGCGCGCCGCGCTCGCCAAGCTGGGGCTCAACGCGGAGTTCTCTGCCGGCGCACTTGAGTGTTGTAACGGCACGCTGGCTATACGACGGGTGAGGAATAGTTATTTTTTTGTTGAATCTATTGAGTACTGGGCCCGAAGACTAAAGTTTTTAGTTACTATATGTTACCAGTGATGATATACGGATCAGAGACGTGGTCTCTTACAATAGGTCTCATAAAAAAGCTTAGAGTTGCTCAGCGAGCTCTGTAGAGAGCTATGCTCGGCGTTTCTCTACGTGATCGAATCAGGAATGAGGAGATTCGTAGAAGAACCAAGGTCACCCATAGCCCTTAAGATTAGCAAGCTGAAGTGGCAATGGGCGAGCCACATAGCGCGAAGATCGGACGGGCGTTGGAGCAGAAAGATTCTAGAGTGGAGACCACGTATTGGCAAGCGCAGCGTGGGACGACCGCCGGCCGGATGGGCCGACGATCTTGTGAAAATCGCAGGAAGTCGTTGGATGCAGGTGGCATCGGACCGGTTACGCTGTAAAGCGATTGGAGAGGCCTATGTTCAGCAGTGGACAAGTATAGGCTGAGATGATGATGACTGGGTACTACTTCTGTGTAAAAAGCTCCCCCTAGTGAGCACTAGTTATATCCTACTAATATTATAAATGTGAAAGTTTGTATGTTTAGATGTTTGGATGTCTGTTCACGCAAAAACGGCTAAACGGATTTGGATGCACACAGCTTACCACCTTTTTTACCTGGGGAAAATCCTGCATAGGACCGCGAGCCTCAGCCGACTAAAAACACCAGCATGGCCGACATCAGCACTTTGGAGGGGGTCCGGGATTTATATCATCACGCCAGAGCCCTTGCGGGGTAGCCCAAGGGATAGAAGGGATAGTTATATGTGAAGATGTATATGTATTTTTTTATTGTGTTTCAGTTGGAGAACGGCCGCGTCGCGTTGGAAGGCGTTCTATCCGAAGAGTATTACAAAGTCAGAGAACTATTGTATGATCAATTCGCAATAGTTTAATAATTTTTACACTGATTATGGACTGAAGATGATGTAATTTTAAGAAATAAATATTTTGTATAATTATTATGCCGTGTCATTGTGGTTTATGTCACTAGCTAATTCTTATATTATCTATCATATCATCACTCCAGATCCTTTGCGAGATATACAAAGATTACAGAGTTCCAACAAATTTTAATAACTTAGTATATGAACAAATCTTAAACTGAATATAGAAAACGATTGATCTTATAAGAATTATTAAAAATACAAATACTTGATTAGACCCTTGTTCTATTTTTCTATACCGTTCGCATTAATAACCATCGGCTATGTTCCCCGCACGATGGTTGCGAACTTTAGTCAAACGCTAAAAATTGAGTATCATAATATGAGCTAGATATCGAGTGAGTTCGGAAAAATGACCCGTATGTATTGAAGAGACCCTTGTTATTAAAACGCGTGATAACATTCTGCCTCTATTTAATGACAAAATGGAAAACATATTAATAATTATAGCTTTATTATATGCATAGATTTTCAAATTTAAACGTTGTTAACTGTCTATATCATCGCGCCAGGTCCCTGGCGGAGTAGGCAGAGGGTACAGATTTTCCTAAACTAGAAACTAAAATCAATGTCATAAATCAGTTACTTGTATAGGCCAATACAATAGCGCTCCCAAACATCTAAAATTATTACATTGTTTATATCTACCAACGGATCGGCTGCCACGCAAACGTTTTATTTTCTTATCTGCCTAGACGCAACTAAATGCAAGTCTTCCTGGCGTGCACTCCACTCCACTCCGTGCGTCAAGCTATACTTTCTACTAATTATTATAAACAGGAAAGTGTAAGGATACCCTTTACAGCAATATAGTTCATACTTTGTGTATGCGTGAATGATCTACGCTGTTGGCCGCGGGGCCTTTACAGCTTCACCGGACAAGAGGGCGCGCGTGCAACCACTCCGCTCGAGCCAGAAGGGCAAGGGGGCAACTAGCTCAAGGGCGCCTCAAGAAGGAACGGCATCGGCTTGGGCAGTCGCTATGGGGGAGGGAGTATACTAGGTGTCATCCCGTGGTGCTCTGCACCGGCCGGTAGGCAAGGTATTCTTCGACCTCGCCAGCGAGGTCGGTGTCTGATTCTGTGTGTGATATCTGTATCCGAAAGAAACGTAAGGTCATCGGGAGGGTCGGTGAGAACATGCCGCGGACGGCGGTAGCGGCTGATAGGAGGGAAATATAGTTCATACATCAAAATAACATATACTAGGACAACAAACTATACACACAACATTATAAAGTGGAAATATTTGTATGTTTGTAACGAATAAACTTAAAAACTACCTTATCTAGAAGTAACATAGACCCGGTAGGTGGCGCTGTACGGGTACGAAGATATTACAAAATAAACGTTTCGTGGTTGTCTGTGAATGTTGGCCGGCGGTCCTTTACAGCTTTACCGGGCAAGCGTGCAACAACTTCGCTCCAGCCGGAAGGCAAGGGGGCAACAAGCTCAAGAGCGCCTTAAGGAGGAACGGCCTCGGCTTAGGGTCTCACTATGGGGAGGGCATATACTAGGTGTCTCTCCGGCCGGTGCAGAGCTCTACCCTGCACCGCCCGGCGGGCATGGGATTCTTCGACCTGGCGAAGTCGGTGTATACCTGTGTTCGTTATCTGCATCCGCAACAGAGAAGTAAGGGAGGACATCGGGAGAGTCGATGAGAATATGCTGCGGTCAGCGATAACGGCTTAGGTGCATAGTCGGTAGCAGCTATTATTTGAGGGTTTGAGTGAGTAGACACGTTCGCGAAAGAGTGAGTTTTTTTTATATAATAATAATAATATCAGCCTATACTCTTTCTGCTCGGCAAATGCCTTCTCTCACAAATCGAGGTGAGAAAGTTTAGGTCATACTCCACCACGAGGACCGGGTGCGGATTGGTGGAAGCAGGTTTGTGGCCATCTGCTGTTGGAACTTATCAAGCCACCTATTAGGCTGCCTACTCGGCTTAACGACTAGCACACTACGTGGCCCGGGACCTACGACTTTACGTGCCTTCCAAAGCACGGAGACGCACGAATAGGAAAATGCCTCATATGGTCACCCATCTCAGGCCAACCGAGTCGAATGCTACTTAACCTTGTTGATCACTAAGAACACCACAGTCGCACAGCGCTTTCAGTGACAGTCTTTTTGATGTATATACATAAAAAAAGGCCGCTCCTACCGCCCGTTCTGACCTCGTGTTGAAAATTCAAGACCGAGAACGTGCGCGCTACCGCGGGTAATAGCTAGTAGTTAAATATTATAGACGTGTATAGACGTTATTGGCACTAACGTCACGCTAATTTTGGTGACACCACGATGAAATTATATGTCCACAAAAACGTCTTCCTACCTATGTGTTTGCTAACACAATTAGCAAATGCGTCTTATTTATGAAGTGTTAATTCATGACGCATTCAATTTAGAAAAAATACAGACAGATGCATTTTTGTCAGTAGGCAGGCACCCTCAAGCACCGATGACCTGGTGCAGGTAGCAAGTAAAAGCTGGATTCCTACAGCACAAAAGCCGGTCGTTGTAGCGAACTTTCGGAGGCCTTGTCCTGCAGTGAACGTCTTTCGGCTGATGATAATCTTCTTCTTTTCGTGTCAATGGATCATATCTGTCCCGCTAGGTGAGTGACTAGCACAAGCGCGTCGTCCGTGGCCGCGCTCAGCTCTTCCCTTGTACAGGTGGTGGGGCACAAAGGGCAGACCAGCAAGTGCGACATAGTCTGTGAGGTCGCACCGCAATCACAGGCTGTTGAATTTGGGTCTCTGAACCCCCATGTGCACAGATTTTGCCTGCATCTACCTACCGGCCATGGTAGTTGGAGTCCTGGCGGTAGTTGTTCCTGACATGGGACGACGTAAGACGGTAGTGGTATTTTTTTCTCTGTTCCTAATAGTCCCCAGGACGTGATAATGATTAGCTGTATCTTGTAGCGACCCCTATACATCTCTACAAAGCTGTGACTACCGACCCACAGATGGCGCCGTATGTAGAATAGCCAAAAAATCTCCATACATATTCGCACGACGCGTAACATATATACAAACCCCCTGTGAAGCTGTAAAGGCCCCGCTGCCAAAAGGGTAGATCATTCGCAGACACACAAACACACACACGCTCGCTAGCACCTGCACTCATAATAATAAATCAATAACAAAAATATCTAAGTAAATTGTTTTTTTTAAGCAGAGGTTCTTAATAGATAATTCAGATAAACCTCTTCCTCTTACATATTGGTGTGCCCGACAGGGACCATAATTGTACGATTCCTATTGTTATAAGATCTTTACTATGTAAAAATTGTGGATTGCAATAAACGATTGAGTATTCTGTCATTGGTTTATGTCACCAACATTAGATGATGACATAAAGCGTAGGGCATTAGCTCTATCACGCCAGATCCCTTGCGAGGTAGGCAGGGAGTACAGAGTTCTAACAGATGGTAATAGTTAAGTTGCCTACTCAGGTGTAGGTAGGTAGAGTTTAGTACATCTCTGTTTTGTAGAGGTTCATTTGTGCGGGCGAAGCCGCAACCAAAAGTGGTAAGCAATAAAAACACAAAATTAAATGTCACCATTTTTATATATTTTATTTCATATCCGGGACCGGTTCACATTAATAACATTATGTAAAGAAATAAGGTACGAATTTATTAAATACAAAATGTAAGACACGGGGTATGCTTGGTTTCACCTAAGGTTCACTAACATTTGATCTGAGATTACGTAACACTAATTTCTCCTACACTCGTTTAACGACTCCTACGAGAAATACCGATTTATATAAAATTATAATCAGTTCAGTTGCGCGAAAATCAACTTACAAGATTTATAAAGGCGTTAATTCAAACATTTCTTTGTATTAAATATTATCAACAAAATATGAGGCTGCAGTCTGCGAGGAAACGGCCTTAGAAACCAGAAAGTCGGTTCTATTACATCTAGATACACAACAATATTTTAAAATTATTTATACTCGTAAAATTATTTCAATATACTTAAAATTAAAGTGATCCCGTGCCCCCGCAGACCGCAGCCTCGAGTAATCACAATATGTCAAAATTCTTAAAAAATAAAACATCAGTAATCGCAGATCAATAACGACGAATAATAATTATTAAAAACTTAATATCTAAATCTGGCACAGTCACACTTCACAGCTCGCACGCCCACTGACTACCACCGCATACGCGTTATACAATTAATTTATACACTATTCATATAAAAAAGTAAATATTCTTAACATAAGAATAACTACAACAGAACGATTTAAATAACATGGAATTTATACGTAGAAAATATTCCGTCTACACGCGATTTTGTTTGATAACTTTTAAAATACGTTTGAACCTAGAGAACTAATTACACTCTGGGCCCCTTTTGTACTAAAAAAACTTTATTTATTATAATTATTATCTAGCCGTTGGTTGGTGTCCCACTGCTGGCCAAAGGTTTCCCTCCACACTTTCCACTCCACTCTGTTTAAAGCATTGAGGGCCAATCACTCATAAAGACGTCGATTTCGTCCCGCCATCTCAACCTGAACCTGCCGCGATATCTTTTAAAATAAGGAGGGACCTAGTTGGTTACTATTTTAGCCCACTGTGTCTGGCATGCGGCAGACATAGCCATTTAAATCTTAACGTTTTCGTATACTACTTTCGAATACGAAAAAAATTGCTAGCTAGTAAGATTAGTTTTTCTCAAATCTTTTTTAGTAGAATAGGGGTCCTGTACGATTATTTACATCAACAAATAGGCGAGTGTAACTTTGCTTTTGCGAAAACATTGAAAATATCAACATTGAAAAGTTTTTAGGAAAATCACCTTTGTACAACCGCTACCTTGTTCAGACAGTTACCGTTTGATACTTAAATGTATAACAGCTAAAATTAAATTCCATACAACAAAAAATATAAGTAAAGTTCGTCTCAATCCTATGAGATAAAAATGTAAACGATTATTTCTATGTTAAACATAGATTTATATAAATTTGAACTACTGTGATAGGGCAGTCCATGTGCATATATATTTGATAGTTAATTGTTAGGGTTTTCTCAAATTTATTTTAATGACTATAGATTTATACATTTCAAGATCAAGTGTTACGTCACGACGTTCAAAATACGTCAAAGCTTTAGTAATATCTCGTAAAGTCAATCAGTTGGTTACTTTGCCTGTAAAATACAATGTGAATTGTTAACATCATATCGTTACCGCAATGAATAAATTAACGAAAAGACGTCATCACTTTGTCATATACAGTGTAGAATCTTTATAACCTCGTTATAAGGAAAAAGTTCCTATAACATAGAAATTAGGTCAATTTGGTTTATATACGTCAAAACCCATACATTAATTTACTCTTATAGCGCAACATCAATTCTTTTAAGGAAAAAAATGTTAATATTTATACGGCAGCAAATATTTACAGTGGTATTTATATTCACCGTAACGCCTATATTCCCCAGAGTGGGGTGGCAGAGGCGTACTGAGTACACCCACGTTTCGCCGACGATGTTAGGTCCCATGTAATAGGGGGCGAGCCTATTGCCATATATCGGGCACAATTCCAGACTCCGGACTCATACTGGGAATTTTTCGTTAGAAAATCTACATTTGTCCGACCTAGGATTTGAACCCAGGACATATTTACAGTAGTATTTAATAGTGTAATTGGTTTTATAATCGGCCTACAAAAGGTTATATTAAATCTTTGAAGTGCCGAAATGTCTAAGAAAGACACCCTGAGGTCGTAAATAACTGCCTTGCTTTTGTTATTGTTAATTGCCTCGGACACGTGTGCCATTACTCTTGGATAACATTGTTTAAATTTTGGTGGTTAAACGCATTAGACACCTATTAAAATACAAAATAAATATTGGCATAGCAAATGACGTCAGGCAGAGTTAACAGAATATATGTGTTTGGAATAATTTAATTACCTATTGAAAGAAATAAAATTAGAAATGATTATAATTGGTGAATTTTGGTTATTTTTCCTTCCGTATAACAAAATCGCTTTATAACTAAAAAATAGCTCGGTCCTTTATGATTCGTTTAAAAGAGCTTACACTGTATTTCAATGTACACGATAATAAAAAGGTGTCATCGTTCTAAAAATAAATTGTGTCCAAAAACCTTGCATATTTTTTATTTATGCCTAGTAAGTACACTATGATATCGAATGCAACATTATAGCATAAAAAAAAAGAATGCAACGTTCTTCCGAATCTAAGAGACATTTTTTTCAGTTATAAAAATCGAAGTATTCGGTTTAATTTGTCGTTAACACTCACAATATATATTACAGTACATTTACTGCTTATACATAACAGCTTTTTTCACGTCACTCACAGTGCATTGGTAACAGGTATTGAGGTATTCGATATTATTTAATACTGTTCCACTGGATTCATCACTTCACTGGATCAAAATTTCTACCATGATCATAGTTAATTTAAAAAATAACTTATAATATTGCCAATGAATATACAACAACCGATTTCGAGCATCATCATATAACAAATAAATACTCCATTTCAAATCAAATTTACGCGGGTATGGCCGGCATTGCAGAGCAATAATACAAACCGTGTATCGATGGACAAATTTGGAACTAACTTTATTGAGAAAATGGCGTTCCTTTTGACAGTTTTACATCGACAGTGGCGCCATCGTCACTAGCCCACATAAGCAGCATTATACCCCAGTATTGTTTTTGTTGTGGAACAGCGTTATAAATTAGATTATAAAACTTTATATAAGTAAATATTGCTACATAATCTGTGATTTTAAATAAACTCTATGTAGTTACATGATTATATTGTTATTTATTAATTAAAACAGTTGTACTGCAAGGTGGGGTACACTGTTGCATGACAAACAACACCACATAAATTACTTTTAGTAAGAGCAAAAATTAAAATGTTGATTTGTACTTTACATCAAATGTCAGACCAAAGAAAATTATTATTTTCATGTCATGGTCCATTCATTTGAAATTATAATAAGGAAAGATTAACTTTATGCAAATAAGGAGCCATGAATTGCATGACATTTTCTTCTATACAAATTTTAATATTTTGTCTATGGTTATGTAGACCATGTTTTGCGCAAACAGCATGTCCCACCTTCATTCAAAACTATAGAGTAATAAAAACAATACTAAATTTATATAGATAAATGCGCCGAATACGGCCCCCGCATATACCGAGACATATACAGATAAGTAATGGTGTACGGTCGGGGAAAAAATACCATCGTCCTCGTATTATAGTGATTATTCGAAGAAGACAGCCACAGCAATTCCTTTATTCTAGTGTAAAATAGGTAAAAGGCATTTTCCTAAAAATAAAATAGAAAAACTCATTGTGATGATTGAAATAGGAACAAAAAATATTTTGTTTTACTTTTTTTTTTGCAAACCGTTTAAAAAAAAGGTTCAGAATAACATGAATAACATTGCACAATACCTTTGTCGATTTTTTTCTCATTAAAGCTTTAGGGAGTCAAGACTTAAAAACAGGCAAAAGACCCAATATTCAAGTCGCTAAAACGTAGCCGTTCCAGGTTGCCAAAATCGCCACCAAGGTTTGTTTCCTCGACCATACATTAATCTCGAAACCTCCGCACAGTAAAACTAGATATAATATTTTAATATTATACAAAAATAGTAACAAGTTTTGTACTAGATCCGTCCATTGTTTTGTACATTAATGGCGCGGGGACGCGACGCTTTTCCCGCCGAAATCAAGAGAAAAAAAAATTTACAGAAAAAATTATCTTACTTTAGATCGTAAGCCCCACGCGACGATCGCCTGCGAGGTCACAGCCTTCGACCAGACCGACGGCGTGGCTCGGAGTGACTGCGTCTCCGTCACACGATCGGAGAATACTACACTACACGACTCGGCCACGCGCTCCGTCACCAATAAATAACACTCATCACATCGAAAGTAAAATTTAAATGCAGACTATATATGGCAAAGGATAGCTCACGAACGTGATATGTGTGGCCGGGACGGGCGGTCGCGGCCCGGCGCCGAGGGCGCGAAACGAAAAGTCCGTCGAACTGCCGCCTGGCACCTGCCCCCCGCAGCGTCTACCGGATGCAGGCCTCCAGCATCTCTATGAACAGCTTGTTCATGGGCGCGCGCCGCTCGCGGTGCACGCCCGACCAGAAGCGGCGCACGGCCACGTCCGCGTGCCGCAGCGCCGGCAGCACCAGCAGGAGCTGCTGCAGGGCTGGGTTCGCGTTGTATGGCCTGCGGGAGGTAAAAGTCTTCTATGACAAATGGTTTTTTGCCGCTTTGGATTTATCGGATCTTGATGTAAACATCCATATATTTATTCAGGTAATGCCAGAAGAAAGAATGACAAAACAGATATACAATGCGAAAGTGGAAAGTTGTAGGTGCCGGGGAAGACCTAGACTATCTTACCATGACCAAATAGACCGTGTCTTAGCTGAAGGGCAAGTCAAGAGTCTCCGTAACCGGCGAGTGTGTATGAGACGAACTATGAGAGTGGAGGAAGCCAGAGAGGTATGTAAGGAAAGAACCTGTTGGAACTCAGTACTCTCTGCCTACCCCGCGAGGGAGCTGGCGTGATGATATAGATAGATAGAGATAGATATTCAGGTAATTGCGTATCACGAAGTTCAAGAATAGTTACAAAATGAAGCCTTATCCACCAGTGCCAAGGCTAAGATTGTTAAAGTACACCCACACTGAAATCGATTCAGCCTGGTGTCCAAATCTATGGTGAACTATTTCTCTGTGTTTAACGATTATTTAATTTGTTCTTCGGATGAAATACGTACACTTTAAGACATAGGCCTCCCGTAAACATCGCTACGTTGACCGGCTTTGTATTGTACGCATCCATCTATCCGGATTTTCACCCGGTCATCGGTCCAGCTTGTAGGCGACCTCTACCCTTTCAAAGTCTTTCAGTACGTGATCGTCGCTCGCGAACCTTTCTGCCCCAACGGCCGTCAGTTCTATGAGCGATGTGCCCCGTCCACTGTAGCTTAAGTTTAGCAATTCTGGGTACTATGTCAGTCACTTGATTTTAGATAGATAGATAGATAACACTTTATTGTTCCACCAGATATACAAAAAGGAGATAAAAGAGGCAAGCTTACAAATTGAAAGTTAGTGTAACAATGGGCGGCCTTATCACTAAAAGTGATCTCTTCCAGGCAACCTCTTTGATTTTATTTAATGATAATGAATTGCCCTCAGGCTAGGTGGAGCGATGACCGTCGTAGGGCGGCTGACAGAAACTGGATGCGAGTAGCCGAGGATCGTGCCCAGTGGCGTGCACTTGGAGAGGCCTATGTCCTGCAGTGGACTGCTATAGGCTGATGATGAAGATGATGAATGAATTTTCGTCAATACTTTTGTGAGTTGAAGAGCGCCAATGCCTTTAGCAGATGACACTCACATCGCACTGCTCGCGGTGAGATGTCAGTGTTCTAACACCTGTATGCAACAGGACTTGATGGCTGCTTTCGAAAGGGAAGTAAATGTGTCAGCATTCTGCGCCGCTTCCATATAACTTAAACATGTTTGCCGACGAAACGCTAAGAAGAAGAAATGCCAAGGCAAAAGCATCTGAGCGCAGAGACGGCGGCGTGCTTGTTGATGCGCGCCTCCGAGTTGGCGAGCGCCAGCGCCCTCAGATTGCATTTCTCGCAGTAAGTTGTACACTAGGGCACTCCTAACGACTTTATGTAACAGAACTTAGTAACTTAGATGGACGATTTAGCGCAGTGGTTAAGAGCTTAAGCCGCTCGGCCCGCGACACAGGAATAAATCCTAGGGAGGACTTCCTAAGTAAAAAAAAAAAAAAAAAATTATCGCCTCCGAAAGTGCAGTCTGACCGCACCCTGGGCCAGAACCTTAGCATGATTGCCGTCGAATGGCTAAGATGTGCCAAAACGCGTACCTGAGCGCGGAGACGGCGTCGTTGAGCGCGGCAAGGATGGCGTCGCGGAAGCCGCGCAGCGCGGCGTGTTCGTCGATGCGCGCCTCCGAGTTGGCGAGCGCCAGAGCCTTCAGCAGGTAGCACTCCTCGCGGTGCGCAGATGCTCGCTCCAACCGCTGTGCCACGCTCGCCACCTGCCGGGAACTAACTGTTTTAGACACCCGCCAACGATCGCTAGAGCCCGTCATACGTGTAACTTTATAATACCCAGTTTAATACCCAATGACAAAACTGATATACAATGCGAAAGTAGAAGGATGTAGGTACCGGGAAGACCTAGACTATCTTACCATGACCAAATAGATCGGGTCTTATCTGAAGGACAAGTCAGGAGTCTCCGTAACCGGCGAGCCTGTATGCAGACGTACTATGAGAGTAGATGAAGCCAAGTATGTCAGGAAAGAACCTGTAGGAACTCTATACTCTCTGCCTACCCCGTAAGGGAACTGGCGTGATTATATAGATAGATTTAGTAAACTATTCCTACTTCCAGGGAAATATTGCAACAGGTGCATCCACCCGGTTACTAATTAAGAAAAATGAACTTGGGTTAATTTCATAGCAAACAGCCACTCTCTGCCCTGAAGTTGCATTTTACTTGATGACAACGTTATTTCCGATTTTGGCCGCGGTCCAAAATATCCTATACATACATACACCGTCACGCCTATATTCCCCAAGCTGGGGTGGCAGAGGTGTACTGAGTACACCCTCATTTCGCCGACGATGTTAGGTCCCATGTAATAGGGGGCGAGCCTATTGTCATATACCTGGCACAATTCCAGACGCCGGACTCGCACTGGGAAGTTTTCGTTAGAAAAACTATGTCCGACCTAGGATTTGAACCCAGGACCTCGCGATCACAAAGCAATGCGCTTTGCCACTAGACCAAGGAGGCAGTCAAAATATATCCTATACTATAGTTATACAGTTGTAATACAGTGGTATTTACAGTTGTACATACCCTTTATTAATTTATTTGAGACTGGCAAAGTCAGGGTGTTTATTGAAAAATTGGAAAATGTAATGGTTGGAATGGTTTTATTTTATTTTTTAAGCTACGTTTTTTAGTGACATTTTTATGTCTGATTTTCCAGAATTAAATTTGGTTCGCCTCGTTGCTCTAATGGCGAATTGTGCGCTTTTTCAATATGAGGTCCTGGGTTCCGTCAATACGAGGCCCTACGTTCAAATCCTAGGTTGGACAAATGTACTGTTTCTGTTGAAAAATTCCTAGTTTCAGTCCGGAATCTGGAATTGTGTCCGGTATATGGGAAAAGGCTCGCCCCCTATTACATGAACATTGTCGGCGAAAAGTAGGTGTACGCATTACACCTATGCCACCCCCGCTTAGGGAATATAGGCATGACGGTGTTTTATTGATAAATTTAGTTACTTAATGATTTTGTACAAACTTAAAAAAAAAACTATTGCAATTTTTAGATGTTTTACTTGTGATTGCAATGTATAATGTAATATAAATAAAAATGTGTAAAATGTAATATAAAGGCGACAATATTTCCGAAGACATCTAAATAAAAAGGCTGTTAGCAAGAAAATGACGTTTTAAGGAGTGAAAAAAGTTTTAAACTTTTATTAAATAATAATGAAGGATGTAGGTGCCGGGGAAGACCTAGACTATCTTACCATGACCAAATAGACCGTGTCTTAGCTGAAGGGCAAGTCAAGAGTCTCGGTAACCGGCGAGTGTGTATGAGACGAACTATGAGAGTGGAGGAAGCCAGAGAAGTATGTAAGGAAAGAACCTGTTGGAACTCTGTACTCTCTGCCTACCCCGCGAGGGAGCTGGCGTGATGGTATAGATAGATAGATAGATTAAATAATAAAACGAAAACCAAATTTCCTAATTTAAAGGTTTTTTTACCCTTTTTTTAAGCAGTTTTATACCCCAAATAACAATGAAACTTGTACGTGCGTTTTGAGAAATACGCTTTAGGAATGCATATGAAATCTCGTTATTGCTATGAATCAAGAATAAATTTAGTTTTCCATAGCGCACTGAAGGAGTAAAAGCATTTATTGCAAACTTAAAAAAAAAATTAAAGGTACATTAAAATACTTGGAATCAATTCAGTTACGGAATTAGAACAAACTTTCAGGTCTTGCATTTATTATGTTACACCTTGTGTAAATGAAATAAATCAACGTACTAACCTGTACGTATAAATCATGCGCGCCGATCTCTCTGGCCTGTGATTCGTCGAGCGCCAGGTCTGTGGCAAAGCGCAAGCGCAGCGGACGACCGCCCGAGATTGATCGATACGCGAGCATTAGGCTCAGCATCTCAGCCCATGTGCTCTGTAGAAGACGCATCTGGAATAGACGAAATACTGGTATTATTCAAGAATTCAAAGCAAGACCTGGAAGCAATCTGCTCCAAATAGGCGATCTTCACCAGGTCACCAGTCCATCTTATAGGGGCCTACCCTCTCCCATATCTTCCGATATATGGTTCAAGAAATAACAATCTATATTGTTATTTATATCTAACTATATCACAACGCCAGATCCCTAGCGAAAAGGCGGAGAATGCAACAGACATAATAATATTTTACCAAAATTGGCTTTCGAATAAAGCGGCTGCTTATTCAAATTAATGCGTTATTGAAAGCTCAAAATCGACTATAGCTGCCAGCTGCCTCCTAACTGACATTTTAAAAATAATCAAGTTTATACAGTAATGGTACTAGCAATAAAATTGATTTTCGTACAACCTTATTCAAGTACTTAGGGGAGATAAAGGCACGTCACGAACGAAATGCAATAAGGTAAATAAAAAAAAAACCAGATAAGTTCGAGTGTAGATCGCCTTTCGATGGTTCCGTACAAATGTTACAACATGTCACCTAGTTTAATTTATTATCGGATCCGCTATTTTTTTATTTTGTACTAACGACGGCTTCGCAAGAGTGAATTATACATATAAACATTTTAGAACAAAAATCAGTTTTTAAAACTAGATTCACGACTGATTTACGTTCTGTAATACGCGCCATAGTGTTTTATTATTACGATTCCTATGGTCTTAATCGTCGGGCAGACTGACAGACACATGTACAACAAAACACCGTCACGCCTATATTCCCCAGAGGGAGTGGCAGAGGTGTACTGAGTACACCCACGTTTCGCCGACGATGTTAGGTCCATGTAATAGGGAGCGAGCCTATTGCCATATACCGGGCACGATTCCAGACTCCAGACTCATACTGGGAATTTTTCGTTAGAAAAACTACATTTGTCCGACCTAGGCTTTGAACCCAGGACCTCGTGATCACAAAGCGATGCGCTTTGCCACCAGACCAACGAGGCAGTAAATGTACAACAAAATAATCTTATAAGGGTTCCGTTATTACCAAATGAGTTACGGATCCCTAAAAATGCCCATGCATACATTAAACTAACATGTAAACTTAACTTCCTATATTGCAACAATTCAGTGTACCTACGTAGCATAGTTGCATAGCATTCAAGGTCTGAGTCTAGACTAGTTTTTGCTCAAAGGTCATTATAGTAATTTATTGTATAATTAATATGTTATAAAACATGATATCTGATTTGATCTATCCTCGCGTAGGTACCGGAAATGTTGTTATTCATTTATACATATAACAATAACAGTACCGATTGGATGAGAAAACTATAAATAATGGTGTTACCCGCGACTGCGCACTCGTTTATTTTATAATAGTATTTAAAATAACCAGCGCTTTTCCGCGACCTCGCATCCGGTCGACAACAATGCCATCTACCGGATCTATTTTATTATAGCCTATGTTACATGATAATGTAGCTTGTTGGTGGTGAAAGATTTTTTTAAATCGGTTCAGTAGTTTCACAGATAATCGATTACAAACCCAACTCAAACCCAAATAATTTATTTTATATAAACCCAGCGACCTAAACACGGCCTCCACTGAGAAGATCCGGCGAAGAAACTCAGCGGACTTATCCCTTTTTATTTAATTTTATTTCTCTTATTCCTTTCTATTTCTTTCCAGCATATTGAGTGGATACAATGTTTAGGTTACAATTAAATAGTTTACGATCTAGCTCCAGTGTGATGCGCCTTACGAGCGAGATACGAGACTAATGATGTTCTTTATAAAGTGTCTAACGAATTCCAGATGGGCCAGTCCCCACTAGCAGCACCCCTTCAATCACCTTGACCATATTGGGGGGAAGGGAGCGACCCCCGCCAGACAGCCACCGCAAGCAATATATTTATAATATTAGTATAAATAGCCTATGTGTTATCCTGTAGCCTATGTGTTATCCTGTAGCTATTAACAAACTTTTATGTTTTCAATATTAATAGGATTTGTACCTAAATATTACGCCTTTTACCTCCAAAAAGATTGAAGTGTAAGCAGTACATCTATGGTTCATTCGATTGCATGTAATATCTAACAGCTTGAAAATAAAACTATTTTCTCGGATTTTATCGCGGTTTATTTTTGATTTTTAAGTTCCCGACGTTTCGAGTGCTTTGCAACACCCATGGTCACGGGAAGGACTGAGTTGTTAGACGTCCAAAAGGCATAGATGTTCCGGGGTACCCTCAAACTTCTTAATTATTTTTGTTGGTCCGATCTAGAATGAGCTCACGATGTCTTGAGGTCTTGCAGTGTTATGCTTGGTTTTGGATTTGATTATATTAATTTCCGGATCCCAAGTCGATGGAAGCACCCAACCATCTTCTCTATTGAAATTAGGATGTTTTTTAATTTCAATAGCCTCGCGAACCATCCTTGGTAGGAATCGGTGTTCTTGCACGAGTATTTGTGGTTTATCAAATCTGATGTTATGGCGGGTGCGGTCAAGGACATGTTCACAGACTGCAGACTTCTTTGAGCGTAATCTCGAACTCAGTATCTAACAGCTTCTTTATTGATAAAGTCATGCAGATACTATCATCATTATCATTCCTGTATTCTGAAAGCTGCGTGTCTCCAACTGCGCCCCTTGAGTTTTACGTCCTAGGAGGCCGCCTCCGCGGCTTCAACGCTTCTTATTTTCAATCTATCTATATAATCACGGCAGATCCCTTACGGGGTTGGTTAAGAGTACAGAGTTCCAACAGGTTCATTCCTTACATACCTCTCTGGCTTCCTCCACTCTCATAGTTCGTCTCATAGCATATCTCTCTCGTCGCGGGTTCGATTCCCGCACGAGACAAATATTTGTGTGATCAACAATTATCTGTTCCGGTCAGGGTATTTGTGTATGTGAATTTTCATGTTTGTAAACGCAACCACGACAAAGGAAAAAGCCCCTTCCCACACGGGTCGTAAGCGTAGTCGTATCGTAAGTGTATTGTTACAACGCAACGCGTACCAGACCTGCAGTGTTCTACAAACGTATCGTCGAGTAAACTTATGGTTTTGTAAGATCTTAGTTGGAGGCATGGCGTCAACGGTACCAGATGTTTTGGGTGAAATTATTGATGATCTCACTTTCTCTTCGGACGAAGAGGAATTTTTATTGTATATATTCTGCCCAAGCTTTGTCCGTTACATCTTTCCTTAAATATTCACTTAATGAATGATTATATAGACAAGGGAACGCTTCAACCAGTTTCACGAATTCAATCACTTTTTCAGTCATATCAATATTAAAGATCGTAAAATTTATTGTTTACCCTTGTTTTTTACGCCAGTACGCTACGACTATCGTAATGACAATAAACATCTCATACGATTCGCTGCAACACCGCTTTGTGTGCAGAGATGTTTGAACATGTACGCGCTCGTATTGCTCTCGTCCTACGCGCGTATTACGATTCACTTACGATACGACACCGTATGCGCAAGGGCTAAATCGAAGTGTGGGGCGTTTTTAATAAATTTTTTTCACAGAGGTTTCCCCACTACTATTTATTCCATTATAAAGCTATATTATCCAAAGTAACATAGACACTGTAGATGGCGCTGTGTTCGCCCGGTGCGTAACCGCGAGAAATTGCAAGTATATGTATAAAGGAATAAGCGAACGAACTCGGCTCATTTCTCAGAATTCCGTAGTTATGTCAACATATAATTGGATTAGGTCAGATTACTCATTTACCTGACTAGACAAACCGTCTAGCCGGCAAATATGACTGCGGGTTATTGAACGCGTTTCAAATGACATGTCGCATGATCAAACGTGACGTACCGACGTATTATATTGTAATGACTACGATATTTTATAATGAATGACACACGCAATTTCCTACGCGTCCTGTTTATAATATAAATAGCAAACACACAAAAATAATTAAAGTTATTGAAACTGGAAATATAGTTGTGTAAATTAGCCTATATTACGAAGCCGGTCGTCATGGCGATCATTGCAGAGGCTTTTGTTCTGGGGAGGTGATAAACCTATCAGTATAGAATGAATATATTTAGCGCAGTGGTTAAGTCGCTCCGCCCACTGTGTCTAATAGTCGCGGGTTTGATTCCCGCACGGAACAAATCTTTGTGTGATCCACAATTATTTGTTTCGGTCTGGGTATTTGTCTGTGTGAACTTTCATGTTTGTAAACGCACCCACGACACAGGAATAAATCCTAGTGTGGGGCTACGTTTAAAAAAAAAAAAAAAAAAAAAAAAAAAAAAAAAAAAAAAAAAAAAAAAAAAAAAAAAAGGAACTATAGAGAGAAGGCCTGCAGGACAATTATCATTGCAGGCCAAAGGCATTATCACACAAATCGAGGTGAGAAATTATGTGGTGGAGTATGACTGTCCCCCCATCTCGATTTTTGAGAGAAGACTTTTACCCAGCAATCCTGGCCCATTTGTGTGTGTGAGAGAGAGAAATCTACGCTGTTGGCCGCGGGGCCTTTACAGCTTCACCGTACAAGAGGGCGAGCGTGCAACCACTACGCTCGAGCCAGAAGGGCAAGGGGGCAACTAGCTCAAGGGCGCCTCAAGAAGAAACGGCCTCGGTTTAGGCGAATTAAGCGATTTTGATTTAAAATGTGACATTTATAACATAGCTCGAATCGTTAAGACTGTCTTAATGGCTCGCGAGCTCTTAAAACTCGAGATACTGAACTCGATTCACGAGTTACGACTCGAGTCTCGAGTTACTAACTAAAGGGTCATTTCTTACAAGATTATCGACTTACCTGATCATTTAACTGTAGGTTAGTGAACCCGGGGATCTGCTTGGCCCAGCCGATGACGCCGACCAGCTCGCGGTCGTACAGATCGGCCAGCAGCGCCAGGGTCTTGGCAGCTGAGTCCGTGACGCCGTTGGGAGGCGCCGCGCATGTTAAAAGCTCTGGCTCATATGAATTCAGGGCTTCGAGCACCTGGAGGTGAGAAATGATGATGATAAATGGTGGTGAATGATCAGGGGGTTAACGATAATTCCTTTAGCAGCATCTTACCTTATTGGTAGAGGGAGACGTGGATATACGCAGTAAAGCTCTGTCTCTTTTACACGGCACAGTACGATTAAAATGGTTGTGTTAAAGAGGTTTTGTAGTAACTCTGCAGAATCAGTATATTTTCTTTTAATATTAATCATTAAAGCACTTTTGAATCGTTAAAAAACAAAGACTACCACCACTACCACTGTCGGACGATTTAGCACAGTGGTTAAGAGCTTAAGCCGCTCCGCCCACAGTGTCTAATAGTGGCGGGTTCGATTCCCGCACGGGACGAATATTTATGTTTGTGAACGCACCCACGACACAGGAATAAATACTAGTGTGGGGATACGTTTTTAAAAAAAATTAAAAAAAAGAGAACTACGAAATGCCATTCATGTGGAGAAAAGGGTAGTAGTAGTAATAATCCTAACTATATATTTCAATGAATCATCAGTCTAACGTCGTCCACTGTACGACCAGGCCGTGATAGAGGAGAAGAAGTCTACACTCAGGTGTGGATAGACATTATCAGATGAATGATATTGACGATACATATAGATTTTTTAAAAATATATTATGTCGATTAATTTCTGAGACAAAACAACCTGTTGTTACTCTATACCCTCTGCCAACCCCGTAAGGGATCTGGTGTGGTGATATACATAGATTATTTTCGAAAAGAAAAAGCTACATCATTTCGTTATACCAATTATTACCTTGATGTCCTCGAGCTGCGGTCGAGCATGCGTAGAGTGCTGCGCGTCGGGCACCCGGCGGTACTTCTGGCGGCCGCCGCGCACGCGGTCCAGGCGCACGCCCTCGCGCAGCATGCCCGTGCGCAGGCACTTGCGGAAGCGGCACGCCTGGCAGGCCTTGCGCCGACGCTTGTTGATCTCGCACTCGTTCGCCGCGGGGCACGTGTACTCTATGTTGCCCTGCTGGTCCCACGACACTATTACTCATGTTTTACTGTCTGTTATGCAAGTCATGAAGTGTAGTGCCGAGAGTAAAATGTAATTAGAAAGAAATGTAGCCTCAATCTAATATCCAATTTACACACGGTCCACATCCGCGTAAAGTAAGGGAAGGTAAGTCTTATAAACGCGCCACGCTCTACTTCTCTTCCCACACTACCACTGCCGGCACTCCCTTATTTAGCGGTTTTTTTAACAGGAGTCAATTGGCAGGTCATGCCCACTCAGTTTGGCCGATTATAAATCTTTTTGGAATTATGGGTAACAAATAATATTGGAACAAAACTTAAAAACAAAAACCTAAAGAAATATATAAAACACCAAAAAATAGGATGGGGATGCATCAGAAATATTATGGGAAAGCTAGTATAAAAATTGCCCTGGGGATATATTATGCAAAACCATATCATTTCGTGAAAAAAATATCTGATGACGGGAGTTTTTGTTAACATTAGAGAAACACAGAGCGGCGCTTGAACTGCGAAAGGCTAAGGCATATAAACAGTCGACGCTGCCGTAATACTGCTCATTGCTCTAGGCGAGAAGGGGCGGCGGTGGCAGTGTATAAACTAGGTATAAGATTGATTCCTATGTTATTTACAAATATGACACCTACTCAAATCATTCGTTACACAAAGATATATTTCGTGAAGGGTCGAAACCGTCACTAAACGATCTTAGCTTGTTCTAATGATTTGAACCAAAGCATTATCTTTGTTTGCAAATATTATGACATACTTGGCAAAGAATATCTTTGCCTATTGTAACGTATTGATCATAATTTATACTTCCGTTAAATAGCAAATTGTAGCAAGCTACGCCCCTTTAACACTGACTTTGAATAATAAGTTTTCAATTTTTAAATCTTAAATTACACACTTATCTTTTCATCACATCGTGAAAATTAATTAAAAATTGCAATTGACGGACGACTTCTCCGGTGGTTTAAGCCGCTCTGACCTTCGGATCGGGTCGCGGGTTCTTTCTACACGGTTCCAATCTATACTAATATTATAAATAGGTAAAGTTTGTGAGTTTGGATGTTCAGGGTAATCTCCGGTACTACAGATCCAATTTTAATGATTCTTTCACCATTTGAAAGCTACCTTATCCAGAAGTAACATAGGCTATGTAATATAGACCCGATTGGTGGCGCTCTTGTCAACCGGGTACGAAGTCGCGGGAAAGTGCTAGTTATATATAATATTTTAAACAAAAACTTAGTGTATGAGTTTGCCAATCTCATGTTTGTAAACAGACCCACAACACTGCAATAATACCTAGTGTGGGTACATTTTTATTAGGAAAAAATCACTCATCAATTCATTGAATAAAAATTAATTCAAATTAGTAACACACACTATTACAGACCCGTTCTCGCGTTCAATACACTCCTTTTTTAAAAGCGTTATTCTATTTCGTTTAAACAATAGCTACTAACCTGTATAGTCCTCTTAAAGAACGCCTTGCAAGCTTCACAGCTGGCGACGCCGTAGTGGAAGCCGGAGGCAACATCCCCGCACACCAGGCAGTACCGACGCGGCGTGTCATCGTCGCGTGCGCCGCTGGCTGCGGCCGCCGTGGTGGAAGAGCAGTGTTGCTGTTCCGGGCTCGTGTTGCCAACTATCGTACCGTCCCCCGGCGACACGCAGAACTTCACCTCCTCTTTGGGTTCGATGTCCATCTGCGGGATTTGTTAACATAAGGGGAGATCCTTCGAGGATCCTTCGAGGATAATGGGCGACCGTTAAAGGCGCAAACCTCAAGGAGGCTATGTGCGCCCCCAGTGGCTTTCAAAATGCGATACTTTTTGATATGTGTGTACTTATATTTTGCAATTATGATTATGTTTTTCCTGAACAATGCGTTTTGGGACAACATTTTGCCGGCCAATGATTCAAGTCTTCTACGCCAGTCAAAATAGTCACACAGTTATTGAAACATGTTTTATAGTGCCAATCGTTTATAACGGCATGCACTCATAGGAAATCCAAAAATCTTATACTACTATACTACTTGGTACTAGTCTCTGTGGGCTGCATTATGGGCTGCATACTGGGGTGCAGCGGGTCCTACTGCGGTTCAGATAATAATTACTTCTGCGACATCTCATCCTCCAGCTTCACTGCTTGCAGAATTGATGTCGTGCGACTAGCTTACTTGAGTTTGATACTGACCTCTGCTGGCTGCATCATGGAAATGGAACTAAGGTGCAGCGGGTGCGGCTGGTGCTGTGGTGGAAGCGACGTCTCTCTCACCTATTTCACTCCTAGCGAAAGTGACGTCATGCGGCTAGCTTGTTTGAGTTGGTTACTGACCTCTGCTGGCTGCATCATGGGCATGGTCCTGGGGTGCAGCGGGTGAGGGTGCGGCTGCGGCTCGGGCGGCGAGTACTGTGGCGGCGTTTCTGTCTCTTGCTTGACTCGCCGCAGCATTTGGTCGCCGCCTACCACTGACATCATTTGTGACACCTGCAACTAAATATGTGTAGGTTAAAACGGATAATATAACATAAGCAACGACTGAAACGTTGGAAAATCGTGCTAGCTGTACCCGCGACTTCGTTCTCGTTATACTCAGGCATGTTTTAAACACCCTAAACTTTTTTTGATACAAATGGTTAGGTGTTGGTAGGTAATGTCGTTCCCCTGCATAAAATTGATGTCCTTGCCGAATATGAACAAAATCTGTTCAGCAGTTTGGGCGTGAAAAGATAACAAACAGACAGACAGTACGGTATGGATATTCACTATTGTCGGACTCATCATCATCTTCACCCAAAAGATGTCCACTGCAGGGCGAAGGTTTCGACGACCGGGATTGTGGGTTAAAGGTATTTAAAAACCAAAAACAAAAACGTTTTTAGTACATTTCTACGTCATGTCGGTTTTGTTTTCAATGTGCGATTTCTTAAAAAGGTAATACCTAGTTGAGAAAATTTAAATAGGTATTTAGGTGACTCCTCAATGTGTCATACTACAAAAGTAGTTTTTGAACCAGAAATGAGAAAACGGAACTCATACAAGGAAACTTGTTTGCCTCTAAATATATAATAATATATAATATATAGCCCTGTTAAGAAACTGTCCCACCGTTGGGCACGGGCCTCCTCTCAAACAGAGAGCTTAGGCCATAGTTTACCACGCTGGCCCAGTTGGCGAACTTCATACACCTTCGAGAAACTCTTAGGCATGCAGGTTTCCTCACGATGTTTTCCTTCACCGTTAAAGCAAGTGATAATTAATTTTTAATACGCACATGCTTTCGAAAAGACAGAGGTGCGTGCCTGTGTTTGAACCCGAGACCTCTGACTTTGTTGTCCAAGGATCTAACCACTAGGCTATCACTGCTATCACAGTATATTTGGCTTTTTTCATCATTAAGGCCCACTTGCATCAATCATGGTTAGCGTTACCTATTGATCAACTCGAGATTGTAACGTTAAATTGCCTTCAACTTACCGTTACATTGCCTTTAATTTACCGTTAAATTTCCTTCAACTTAACGTTATAACCTCGAGTTAGTGAATAGGTAACGCTAAATCTGGTTCGTAGAAGTGGGCTTTAGTAAATTAATCCTATCGAACGGGACTTTCACAATCCAATTCTATAAGGAGAAAACCAAAATGTTTCTCCTGAGAAGGAAACACTATAAATGTATATGAAATAACAATAAATAAACACTTAATTATAACAATTAAGGACGCGCTGACCTTCCCGTATCAAACCAAGCGTTCGGGACCGAGGTAATACAAACTTTATTTTATTTTTAGGCTGGATAAAACTCTAACAACTGACCTCTGTACATAATAAAACAGTTTCTACTTTGAATATAATGACAGATTTAGCATCAATGAATATTGTTGTTTGCTAAAGACAATGAAACTACACATACCAACTTATGTACAGATGCACCACAGAATGGTCGAACAATGTAATTGGAGGTATTCTATCGAAAAATCTTTTTAGTAGTTCAATGTCTGGGACTATGTTCAGTATAATAGCAATCGACACCCGTTTATAAAGGACTAGCTGTTACCCGCGAACCTGCCCCCGCAGGCCTTCTTCTTGTATAAAAAAAAATCTTTTTATAAAAGTAACCTAAGTTACTCCCTATTATGAGGTGCATGAAAGGAGCCCCCGGTGTGACATATCTTATGAGCCCCTGTATGTCCCGCGCACCCTGGTAACAATCGGCAGGTTCCCTACGCTGATTAGCGAATCCTTTTACCACAATGGCGAACACATCCAGTCCAGCCCTAAAGCCGGCGCTGTGTGTAGTCTCTATTAAAATCGAGGATTTTTCACAGGACAAATCAGAACTCCTTATAACATCAGATATCTGCCAGTGAAAGTCCCGTCAAAATCGGCCCAGTCGTTTCGGAGATTAGCCGGAATAAACAGACATTTTTTTGTTATAAGTACCGTATATACATCCATATGCATTTAGTAAAAACCTGTTATTTTGACATTACAAACAGACACTTCAATTTTATTTATTTGTATGGGCCCGATGGCGAAGTGTAAGTGTAAATTTCACACCTCTGCCACCCCGGCTTGAGGAATGTAAGAACGCATTTTTGTACAGTTTTTTTTAAATTACTTTAAAATAGTAAAAAAAGCCGTTGCAATAATGTAGGTAGGTATAACCGGTTACAATTTACGCAACACTGTCAGTTATCTTTGCTTATAAAAAAAAAAAAGTGAGGCAGGTCAACGTTAAGGTTACCAAACAGTATGTACATTTTAGGACTGCCTTCTGGAATTTTATTTTTGTTGTTTAAGTTTGTTTTTCAAATGATACTCGAGTAGAGATTTATGAGTCATACAAAATATGTGATATCACTTTTTAATAGAAAAAAATGATGGGCTCAGACAATAAAATTTTATCACAAAGTACACACCGTCACACCTATATTCAGCAAGCGGCAGAGGTGTACTGAGTACACCCACTTTTTGCTGACGATGTTAGGTTAGAGGGCGAGCCTATTCCCATATAATAATATTAGCCGTGTTAAGAAACTGTCCCATCGTTGGGCACGGCCTCCTCTCAAAGTGAGAGGGTTTAGGCCATAGTCCACCACGCTGGCCCAGTGCGGGTTGGCGAACTTTACATACCTTCGAGAAACTCTTACGCATGCAGGTTTCCTCACAATGTTTTCCTTCACCGTTAAAGGAAGTGATAGTTAATTTTTAATACGCACATGTTTTCGAAAAGACAGAGGCGCGTGCCTGGGTTAGAACTTTTTATATAGTAATTCAGGCTATATACTAACACAGTGTAAAATATGTTTACTAAGGTCCCTTATAGCGCACACAATCACACCTTTATATATAGTTTTTATGTAACAACAGTGAAATAGTTTGACTACGAATGCAAAGATTTAATCTCCCTCTCTATGGCTGATCTACTAATTTTTCTTCTACTGTCTCCCACTTTGCTAAAGAGGGAGGTAGAATGTAATTTATTCTGAAACTAAACTCCTGTTTACCAGATCACCAGATACGCAGAGAGTACATATTTTGTGTGTGAATAATCTACGCTGTTTGCCGCGGGGCCTTTACAGCTTCACCGAACAAACTTAACTCGCCCTGTTTATTTTTTTAATTAAGTTTGGTGCGGGTTCTGACATAATTAAAGCATTCCCTAAAACTCCCTAACGATGCAACTTCGGTATCATCGATGTAAACCATTGTGGATCCTAGCTTATAGTATAAAAGTAAGAATGTATCGCGGGCATGTAACTATCCATTGCTAAAATAAAAAGCTTATAAATTACTCATCGCTATTCCGAAAATCGCCTGCTTCCAGGAATAACAAGTCTCACACATCTAGCTCGCATAATACCTAACCTACCTCTACATCACAATATCACACCGCTAAAAAAAAAAACAGCCACATTACTAATCGCAGAACACCAACGCGCGTGGTCACACATGAAAATCAACTCTGAGTTGTTACACAGAGAGTTCATTTTACATTATCGAATCTGCGCAGTGTGCTATTGAAAAAAACAAAATTATCTATCAGCAAGATAAATATAAAAAAGTGTTCAAGGATGCAACGGGCGAGTTCAACGCACTCTTGACATTGCAACGTCGTGCGACAGTAATCATAAAGCAAGTGCATAAGTAGGTAAATAGCTTAGCGGCAGCGGTCTATGTGCGATTGCATAATCAATTAAACGCTTTTACATGACGCAGAGTTTGCAATCACCACTTGTTTGAATTACCTACTAAGGGCCTACCGGGATCGACCAATTACCGACCAGGACAGACATAGTAATGCAATTATATGAGAAAAAAAAACACACCGTCACGCCTAAACTCAAACTCAAATAATTTACTGAGTTCTTAGATTTACGCGAATATTACACATGAAATAAAACTATTTTACGGATTTTATCGCGGTTTATTTTTTGATTTTTAGTTCCCGACGTTTCGAGTGCTTTGCAGCACCCATGGTCACGGGAGGGACTGAGGTGTTAAGACGTCCAAAACGTCGGGAACTAAAAATCAAAAAATAAACCGCGATAAAATCCGTAAAATAGTTTTATTTCAAATAATTTATTTTGTACAAGTCCTGCAGGGGCGCTTACAAATAGTCAATTTACATTTTTTTTTTAAATCTAATTTAACTACAAATCTACGACCGAACGCGGCCTCCACTGAGAAGATCCGGCGAAGAAAATCAGCGGGCTTGTCTTTTTTGCTAAAAATTCTTAAAATTCTCTTTCCTTTAAATTTTTTATCATATTGTGTGGATACAATTTTTAGGTTACAATTAAATAGCTTACAATCTAGCTTGGTGATATTTAATAACACCGCGGTCGCACAGCGCTATTATGATTATGTCACTAAAATGGTGACCTGAGTGAGAAGTGCTTACTGTGTTACTTTACTATAAAGATTTTTTAATGATCACCTCACTCACATCCAAGAGCTTGTCATTCTATATAAGCGAAAGGTGGGCGAAACTTTTTTAAAGGAGTTTAGGGCGCTTTTCGAATCTAAGGAGGAGGAATTTTATATGTCTCGAAAGAAATAAATCGCAATTGTAAATAATTATTTTGTTACTTAAAGATTTACGTAAGAAAGTCGCAGTCTTCAGCTTTTTTCATACTTTTACTAAAACTGTTATCGGTAAAGTAAACCTATTAAAACTTAAGACTAATAATTGGATCGTTTACAAAACTTGATGATTGATTGTTAGTCGTAATGTCTACATTTCGGTGGTTTCTTTAAAAATTAAAAGCAAAAGAAATCAAAATAATAAGATGTTCCACATTATCTTCCTGATCTTTAACATAACTAATAACAATAAGAACTTTTTCTAAAAATAATTAGACATTGTCTGAGAACAACAGCAATAACAGCTTCGTTCATTTAAATTCCACTCGACAGGTAGGTACTACCTACAACGAGGAATATTTAACCATAAAACTCTCACGATATAATAATATAAATAATACGAATAATGAATGCATTTTAAAATCATTCTCCTAACCCAGTGCCGTGTCCTACTAAAAGAACGAAGCGTTAGGCGATGCGGTGCTATTGAACTTAAGCCTCCCTTCTGTGACTTTGACCAGTCACGTGCGTATTAAAAATAACTAATTTTATATCTACTTAAGATACCTATTTTTTTGTTGAGAAAATTTTGCTTGCTTATCGATCGTTTTCGGTTTTCATTATATTATTTCTCTTATGTGAACGTCAGTATTTTTAATTGTCATCAACTACAACTGAGGTATATGTAAATTGGACCAAATTACAGTTAGGTCCCAATTTCATATGCAGTCACAAGACAGATATAAAGCTTTGAACCTAAAAGGAATGCATATATGATCTACAACTATAAAAGACTTAGGTGTTGTATTTTATTGAAAATTGTCTTTTCACGATCATGTAAACATAGTTGACCGATAATCTGATCGGCGGCTTGGCTTTGTGCTGAGAAATTCTCGGGACTTTTGCAATCATGGGGTCATTAAGCTTCTTTACCCCCCCTAACCTGCATAATGAGTTGTGTCGACTCAGCGCTCCTATTAACTACTGTCGGAACAGGAAGCATTGATTGTTTTCTGTTCAAACATGTAGAACAGTAGCGCGTGCTCGTTCGCCAATCCCTCGCACCCTCGCTGCACTGAACGCTCTCCTTGACGGCAGTCCTAGATGTGATCTGTTTGCGGATGCATGGAGTGCTATTTTGTCTGAGTCTCTGAGGTGTTGTGAGGGACTTAAATGAATGAGCTTTTAATTATATATATATATATATATATATATATATATATATATATATATATATATATAGTCTAGCGCGGGTCACTCCCTTCCCTCGAATGGTCGAGGGGAGTGATGGCTGTTCCAGTAGTCATACTCGTAAACGAGTGCTGCTAGTAGGGACTAGTCCATCTAGAATCCCTTAGACACTTTATAAATAACATCTCAACATCTCGGTCGTAAGGCATCACACTGGATCGTAAACTATTTAATTGTTACCTAAATATTGTATCCACACAATATGATTGTACAAAATAAAACGGAAAAAAGTGAAAGAGAATTAAATAAAAAAGACAAGCCCGCTGAGTTTCTTCGCCGGATCTTCTCAGTGGACGATCCGTTCCAATCTGGTAGAGATTAGTAATTAAAGTAGATTAAAAAAATGTAAATTGACTATTTGTAAGCGCCCCGCAGGGCTCATACAAAATAAATTATTTGAGTTTGCGAGGTTACGGAAATCACGAAAAAGTCTAGAAAGTATTGTAGCGTTTGCAATTCCCTTCAATGCAGCTGCAAATTCCTTTCGCTGCCCACAGCATTAGTCAGCTCGTAAAAACTTCAATATTGTTGGTCTTCTTTTATACAATCAGTATTAACCAATGACAGCAAGTAGTTTGGCATTTTCAAGTAACTCGTGCTTCTTTCATTAACATATTTCCCAAATTGGATTGAGTCTTTGTTAGCTATACAATACCTAAGTACTTATAATTCGCGATTATATTCATTTAAGTTAATTCTATTCAAGGCTTCAGAAACTTATACCCCATCAAACAACACAAAGCTTCACACTTTAAAAACAATAAATATTGATCATGAAAGTAAGTGCAAAGTAATTTTAAGAATTATGTTGTTTATACGTATCTACAATATCATCTTTGTTATCATGATAGCATTTGCTATATAGATCTTAAGTTTCCTGAACTTATGGTATCATCTGTTCGAATCCAGAATTATCCCACCCAAGAACAGTAAACAAGTCTCAAACACTCTTTCACTTAAATTGAAATGTCACCAAACAACGAAACAAATAAAATCGATAGAAAATAAATAAGTCTATAAAATGAGTCTGAAAATAGCCTTTGAAAGAACTAAAATCGTTGCGTAGGCGAAAGGTCTGAAGCATTTTACGTACCACCACTTCTAATAGCTCTGTAATCATTCATAGATCCAAATTCGATATCAAAGGTAAGATAGTGTCGATGGCTAAGTTATATCATAGAAAGCATACTTCAATATGAACAGATTATTTTGAATCGACACGTAGGCGACTCTTGATTGGGCTTCTAAAAATAATATAAGATCCGGGTATTCAATAACGATCTGTGCTGCAGTAGGGTTTCGTAACTGCAATGATCGTTTAATTGTATAACGATTGGAAGAAAAGAAAGATTATATGAGCAACACCTGATTCCTTACTGCACCACAATACTATTTGTGTGTTGGCACAAAATAGGTACGTAGGTATTACACGCGTCGAGTTCAGCGACCGTGCGTCCGTGGTCTCACCTTCGTAGATAAACGTCATTCCGAATAGAGCGGGCGGCCGCGCGACCGCCAAACATCGTGGTTCGTAACTACGCCGACGTTGAGGCAGGCTCGGCGACTTGTATTACAGATTGGGGCATAGCTCGCATTGTAAATCTGTTAGTTGATACGAACAATAAAACTCAAACAGATGCTCCTCGTAGGCTACTGTTTGACACACATCAGTTTTATACGCTTGAGCTATTAATAAATTGCTTTATATCACTGAAAAAATGTCATCTAGTGTTTGGGTGCATCAGATTAAAATGCTCTAAATTTCGATGTTTGTCGAGAATTTACTTGTGTTTGATAAACATTTTAGCGTTTTAAATAGGGTTTAAGTAACAGGATTCGTTTTAGAGAGGTAGGCTAGTAGTGTGTAGTTTTTAACCTTGAAACCCAATCTAAACATTAGTACATTTGACTACCTCGACGCCCCACTGAGACCACGTTCTATCGAATAAAAAATATCTTCACCTAAATTAAGTTCCAAAGTTCCTTTCGAAAACAAGTGCGGCTGATAGTATGAATCGTAATAGTATAAAAACATAACATAGAGATAATAATTTCGAGCACGCATTATATCTAATCTGTATGACGCATACTCGTGAATCTGCAATAGACATGAATAAAATTAGTAACGTCGCCAGTTCCGAATAGCGACCGCGACCTACCCCAACATGACACCAGTGGTTCAAACTCAGTACTTTTCCATTCCTTATCTTATTATTACCATGTGATAATGCTCGTCTTACGCTGCCATTATGATAAAGATAGGTACACTTACATACACACTGTTAGGTATACACGCGAAATCCCTTTGCAATATTTTTTTAACGCGTTCAGCATGTTTGCTATGTCAATGGAATTACTCGCGTCAATGACGTTGAGAATTTTCGTTTGAAATTTCCCTTGTCTGATGACCTTGACAACAGTGAAGTGTGCCAGGAGTATCCAAAAAGCAGGTTTTTCTTCAAATAATTCCGATATAATTAATTAAAATAAAAAAGTTATCCATACAAGTTATAAAGCATATGTTCACCTTTTTTCGCGTATATTTTATACTTATCCAATCTACCATTGAATAGACCATTTATAAAATAATAATATTTTTTTGAAAAGAAATATTTTTGAAAATGGAATATGTTAAATTAAATTTTACTTCATACATTAAATTTACGACCTTTTCATGTTCATTTTTAAATATATTTCTTATAACAAATACGCAGCGCATTAAATAACAATCTTCTATAAATAGACTCTATATTTGGAGTTCCCCCTTAAACGCTCATGAGCTAAGAGTCTAGGACTGAAACCATGCTTATCTTTACCACAAGATTCGGATAAAACTTATTGATTTAAGGATAAAGGCCCGCATGAAAAGTTCGCGTCTTCTATAGAAAAAGTGGGCCATGTCTTTCCTTACCCTTCACCCGGAGAGTTCAAGTCGGGTTCAAATGTAAGTCATTAGATCACTACTGTATAATACGAAATACGTAAATAAATTAATATGCATAGCTAGTCACCTTGTAATAATAAAGAGACGGTATTTTTCATGTCTAAAGTTTGTATCAACAGTCGGGCGCGGTGTTGATTTTTCACAAGCGGATTACATCATATCGGTATAATACATTTTTTCAAGACCAAGGCCATTTAGAAACTTGCACTGTTGATCGAAAGCTAAATACAGCGAGGTTAGCATTCTCCTAAATTACTTTCTTAGTGTATCTTTTAATATGCAATACCTTCTGATAATGACATCATCGCGCGAAATTGGTTTTCGAAATGTTGAGTGACAAAATAAACGGGAAATTTTATTTTGGCGTTGAATTTATTTAATTAATAATCGAAAAAAAAAATATCTCAAAATCGTAAACAGAAAACAGGTTTTAGAAACGAGAAGACAACTTCACATGTAACACGATTTCACGTAATACTAACACTAGTGTATAAGCCGGTTAGAAATCTGGAAAAACGCCAGCATCAAAATTTAAGTAGCCTGTGATTAGAATTTGAGTAGGTTAATAACATAAGAATATTCTTTATAAAGAATTAATTTCGCCATAAACATGTCATTACATCTTACGTACGTTGTTCTCAGATATTTATGTTCGAATATAAATTAATAACGGTATACGGATTAGGGTAGGTCAGGTTTCGAAGCCTAGTGGAAGCTTTGCCCAGGCAAATTCGGCAGCTGTGGAGGCAAAAATGGGTGGGTAGTATGGAGGTAGGGTAGCACAGTGGGTGGCGTGGAGCGGGGGATGTGCGGGCGAGCTCCAGTGAGGGGTGCGTCTAGACATCGGCCTTGACCGCCGCACGGTTTCCGCGCGACCGAGGTCGCCGCGACCCGCAGCCCAGAGACCGAGTGAGCCTCAAAGCATGCGATACAAAACCGGCGCACGCTTGTCGCCTCACCTAAAGCATTGCGGCACGTTCACTGACGTTAAGTACCGTAATCACTAATAGTGCTGTAACTTTGTTGAACAACTTAAAAGAAAATCCATGTGGCAAAGCAAACTATAGGAATCGTAGATGAAATCGATGATGCCGTTACTTAAAATATTCTTAGGCTTAAGTAATGTTTCTATTGTTAATAAAATCGATTCTATCGTATAAAATAATATGGTTATTATAATAAAAGAACTAGTTTCATCTAAATCTCTTCAAATATCATAAGTATCTATAAAAAATCAGCCGAACAACAGCCGAGTGAGGAACGCGTCTCGCGACTCGGTCTGTGAACTCGAGCGTGTTTCGACATTGCGTCGACATTGAGCCGGGCTAAATAACGCAGATAGCGAGGGGTCGACGACCGACATCGCCCAATATCACGCGGACGATCGCAAGATTTGCAAGCACCTGCCGACGACGCTTGCATCTTATATAACCACGAACCGTCGCTTCAAGCGACCTACCCTAATTGAAACACTCTTGTCTCTCGCTATTTGCATATTTTTTAGTTTAAATTTCCATACAATTTCGCGTTACAATCTTCAGTGCATACAATCCGATCGACAAAGTCGAGACGGAATCAGAGACTCGCAAAAAGTTGACCAAAATCAAAGAGCCACTAAATTGCGGATCGGAAATGATGCGAGCAAGGCGGGCGCCGGCGCGGAGGGCGCGGGCGCGCGGGCCTAATATCTCCACGCAGGGTGACATTGCGCGGCCATCGACACTTTGCCCGACCTACGGCACAGCCCGCCCGCGCGCCGCCAACCCGCAGAACCCACCTCATCCGCTCCCGTAATTCTACTTACCTACGCCATTACTAAACTATATTAGAAACCCACAAACAAAAACATATTATTTAAAATTTGACAAAATGACTTTATAAGAGTTCCAACAGGTTCTTTCCTTACATACCTCTCTGGCTTCCTCCACTCTCATAGTTCGTCTCATACACACTCGCCGGTTACGGAGACTCTTGACTTGCCCTTCAGATAAGACACGGTCTATTTGGTCATGGTAAGATAGTCTAGGTCTTCCCCGGCACCTACATCCTTCCACTTTCGCATTGTATATCTGTTTTGTCATTCTTTCTTCTGGCATCCTTTCTATATTTCCGAACCAACGGAGCATACCCTTTCTCATCTTTACTCTGTACTCTCTGCCTATCCCGCGAGGGAGCTGGCGTGATGATATAGATAGATAGATAGACTTTATAAGTTTCAAGAGTAGGTAGCCAAACCTGCCTCCACCAATCCACACGGGATCCGCGTAAGTGTGACCTAATCTCTCTCAACTCGATTTGTGACAGAAGGCATTTGCCCAGCTGTGGGTCAGTATAAGCTGATTTATAAACCCAAAACTGGCCTAAATTTTTCAGAGGACACTCAGCCAAAAACCGAGCCTGTTAAATAATTCAAAGCTCATCGCATTGTAACTTTATATAACAGTGCGATGGGTGACGCAATGCGTTTTCAAGATAGTAATGTTGTCACCAAAATGGAGGATAAACGGCGTCCAATATGGCGGGCATATTGTGCCTCAAATAACGTTATAATAATGAGACAGTATTCGTTCTTATCAAGATACCGCATCTCGGTAGAAAGCTTGCGACGCAATAAATTGTGCGATAAAATAATGGAGGTTATAAATAATTTGGTTATACAAACATACTAGATACCCTCTGGAAAATTAATTGAGGTAGTTACAGAGCAAACAGAACGCAATAGATAAAATTCGGCTTGTTATAGCATCAAATTTTGCATTATATGGGTAAGTAAATAAACCCATTGCAAGATGATACATACAAAGTCAAAGTAGGTAAGTACCTACAGCCCGAGTTTATTTTTCGCACATTGTTTGCGCTAATTCTTCACATACTACATTTTGATGGAAGTTATACTCCTATCACGAGTATTAGCAAATTAAGCCTTGTCTATGAATTTTACCACATTATTGTGAAAGACATGTAGTACCTATTATAGCCACAGGATCTGACAACAGCTAAATAGCAACCGATGGATAAATAGAAGACATCGTCGCTCTAGACACCAACAGTTCATAATAATAATAGGAGGTTCATAGGAATTTGAACCTCCAAAATTATAATTTACTACAAAGTGCAATGAGTCGTAAATATAGAAGGTGCTTTCTATTCTATAGGTATACAGGCAAAGATTACCATTGCAAATTAGGAAGGTTAAGTGCAATGTTGTTTTCCTATACATTTTCTGGAAATTTATAATTCGTAATATTGCCTATATAAGCAAAACGTTATAGGAACAATATGTTATCCTTCATATAAGAATTTCTCTCTAACTGCACCAAAAAAAGTGTAAGAGTTATGTTCGAAATTAGACAAAGAAATTTAGAAATACACTTTTGTACCAATTAGCTCTTTGGCTCCAAAAATGGCGGTCTCTCTTTACGCAGTAAGCCAGTATTTTGGGGCCTGGTCGGCATTCTTCAGAGACTAATGTGTCTATACAACATGTCATTTTCTGTATATGTTCGACACCACCCACTAAAACTAAAAAAAATGGCTTATTTATAACAATCATTTAGGTATATCAGTTTTGTAAAAACCTTAAACCGGACTTACCGTAATAGACACATAGGTTTCATAAATAGGTATGTCTAGATTTAAGAGACGTAAGTGGGGTTTTAGCTTTAAATTCTATTATAGCAGTATGAATCGTGTATTTTTTACTTAAATGGATATCAAAATACTGCAATTACATAATATTTGCATAACTAAGGTCCATATTTTGCTTTTTTATTTATTCTAAGAATTTTCCGAAATACAACCGAGAACAGCAGAATTTTAGTTTGTAATTCAGGCGGGCAGACTAATAATTTAATAACCAGCCCTTCAACGTCCCACTTCAGGGCAGGGACTCTATTCAGCTGGAGAGACTTAAGTCCTTATACCCTACAGCTGGCCTAGATTGACGTGGATAAATAGATTGCCGAATTTAAAGTTTTTAGGAAATTGATTAAATTATCTTGATAAATACATATTATAGGAACGTTCCTTCATGTCGCACCTTCAGTATAGTAGACTTAACTCGAAAAATCGAGTTTTTGGGAAACTAATTGCGTCCCTTCAGAACCAAGCGAAGCAGGTAGAGGGAGAAAAAGTAAAAGAGACCGAAGTATCGTTTTTCTTAATTCTACTATAAAAACGCCATATTCAAATATTCACCAGACAGAACGTGTTTTAATCGCCCTCTACGATCGATTTCTTAAATTATTAAGCTAAGTCTATACCGTTCTGAAGGTGCGACGTATTCCTTCTTGCGTAAGCAAATAACAACAATGTTTAAATTTGATGAAAGATTTAAGGAAAGTTTTCAATTAATTTGGCTGTAAATGCTCTATTATATTGAGGAGGCACTATTCAACAAGTTACTAATTCGGATCTAGGTATATGCATGCCGGCCTTGTAACACACTTGTCATCATACGAGTGGAATATTTAGATAGAGTGCAACAAGTCGGCACGGTTCAACGGCCATTTGACATTGAAATGGCAGACAAAATGCAGTTTCATACATATTTACACCTATCGCGTCAACTGCAGCTAGATAATGTTTGTTTTTTTGTCTTTTTTTACTTCCGAGACACATTTAGGACCTTGGTTCTTCACGACGATGTGCATATGGTTAGTTAAAAGGCAAATGAAGACTGTTCCTTCGTACGCAACGTGTGCAACGCATAATGACAAATGGATAATAGTAATTAAAACCACACTTATCGGGGCGCAGGCCCCGAATGGCTGGATCGGGAACGAAAACCTGCTAAAAACGTATTTTGACATAAATTTGACCTTAAGCTATGTTCTTGAGATAAAATGATCATCTCCAAAATATCGGTTAGTTATATATTATTAAAAATCTCTTTATTTTTATGTTTTGTAAAAATGTTGGTCATAATAAAATCAAAATGTTGCTAAAGGTACAATCAAAAAGCATATAATCACGATATGGCTAATCATAGATTACCGTGACCTTTGACCGTAATGGTGCCTTTACGAACACGGTTTTCTGATATACAAATTATTTGGTCTTAGTAAAATGGTTTAACCTATCTTTTACGTAGATCCACGGGAAAGGCATTTTCTATTACAACAGTAGTGTTCAAATTGATTACAAAATGTATGCTAGGTAAACTTTGTAAACCAAGCTAATAGTTTACAAAGGTCACATTTAGCATTTGATCATTGAATCTCAAAAGAGTGTTGAAAAGTTTATGAATTAGTTTTACTGTAAAAGCGCCTAATATTGTTACATCATGTTTTGTACATCGCATAACTTTATTTACCAGTTGTAAATACTTCTGCAGTTGAAGAGATTGCAAAAAATATTGATGAACCTTGATCTTCAAGTAAGCGTCAGGTAGTATTTGCATATATATATATCCAATGTAACAGAAGTCGAACTATTCACTGCATATTCATATGGAGTTAACTATACATTGTAGGTAGAAGATAAGTACTTATTTTAAATGGAGTAAAACCAGAAAGTTCACAAAATTTTCGGTAGAGGATGGTGCCAGATCCAACAAAAATGCGCCAGTTTTTTTAGGCGTATAAAACCATCGTAGCATGGTTTTTTTCTTTTCTCTTTTAAAAACGTAGCCCCACACTGGGATTTATTCCTGTGTCGTGGGTGCGTTTACAAACATGAAAATTTACATACACGAATACCCAGACCGGAACAAATAACTGCGGATCACACAAAGATTTGTCCCGTGCGGGAATGGAATCCGCGACATAGTGGGCGGAGCGGCTTAAGCTCTTAACCACTGCGCTAAATTGTCCGTCAATTTACAGTAAAGATACGTATGAAAATAAAAATATACAATAAAATGTACCTTTACAATAAAAAATACGGCGCATTTTTATAAAAAATGGCGGCGATTTATATTAAAATATAAGGAGATAATATAGAAACACGTTACGTATATTGCGTGTGTAGGATATTTTTATGCCTTTTGTGGCCTTATAAATCGCAATTTACGCACAATGTATCTCGTAGGTCTCTAGGGCAAATACAAACAAGTTTATCTACAAAAACATTGTCACGTGTATAAAGTTGCAATAATACATAATAATGTTTTACCGCACTAATTTTATCGGCTTCATTATAATTTATGGTGTGAAGGCCAATTTACTAAGAAATCATTATTGGTCGAAATTCGACCTACTTTTCTACTTTTCTTTGACATTCAGTAAGACTATAGACAAATAATATTAAAGACAAACAATATTACTCTATTCTCAATCTGACCACGGACTTTAACAATAAACAAAAGAGTATATACGCGTGTGTGTCAAATACATAGTAGTGTGTGTAATGTTTTTTATTGATTTAATATATTTTTTTAACATATAAAATAAAAAAAATATTATCATTCTGCACTCCTTCTCTATATAAACTATAAGTGTGCGAAATTTCATACTCCTCCGTCCGCGCAATTTTCGTAAAAAGGGGTACAAAGTTTTTGCTTCACGTATTAATATAATGATAATGCATTTGAAAACATAATAATCATTTAGTTTCTTTTTCTATACTTTATACTCGATGACCTAAATTTGTGTATAGTAGATAAGGCAGAGTAAACATATCCAGGCTAATTAGTATGTATCGAGTAGCTATAGGTAGTTCACCCGGTGAAGCTAATTAAATAATAAAACCGAAACAATTTTAGTTGCCTACAGTATAATTAATTCAAAAACAACAAACAAATCTACAACAAAACCATTGTTTTGATGACAACGACAATTGCAACTCCAGATAGATATATTACAAAAAATAACGAAAATTAATTGGTATCTACCGTGAGAACACGAAATGAAATCTACAAATATTTATCATATACCTACGGCTGATATTAATATGATTTACAGCACAAATAAATGAGTAACACCCAAACCCCGTGTTTTCCGGGCAAGATTAATGATTCAAGCAAACAATTCGTATCCCAAACTTACTTTGCGCGAAGCTTCGATCATTTGGAGGGTGTTAACTACATTTGAAAACATCCAAGCATCCTCAACTGTACACATTTTTATTAGTCACAACACTTATATATGAGAAATAAACTGTTAGAAGTGTAACAAACATGAATTTAATTTTAAATTCGTATTTTCGAGAGCGCAATGAGGAAAAGCTTCGTGCGCACTGAGCGACTCTCACGCACTGTCCGCACGCAGTGCGTGTACGCAGGCCACGCCTTGCTGCCCCACCAGCGCGCAAGGTTCACGCATGCGCCGCCCAACGGGCCAACACGTGCTCGCCGGTTTTCAGATTGGTCCCTTCATTCATTACGCGACGAATAAAGGCAAAACGTTGATTTTCCTGAAGCGATGCCAAGGGACTGCGGCAGGCGATTGGTCGGCAGTCGAGCTTGTTTATGCTTTAGTACTACGGATTTAAAACTTAACGACCTTTTCAAAACTATACAATTTCAAACATTATTTATTATTTATTAACACGGATAATATTAATCCACTCACGTATTGTTATTAAACAAAACGTTGTATGCGATATAATAACTGATATGTATGTTAATTTAATTAATTATAGTACTGGAATATTTGGGCTGGATAAGTACCGTACTCAGCATTTAAGTTAAATGTGCAGCCCTAATAACTCACCGCAATAATTTTAATTAATATTTACTCAGTTAATAAATTTCGTAGCTTGACTCTAAAGAAAAAAAGCCAGATAGTAAGTAAGCTTATCTATCCTAGTCACTCTGCAGGTATTTTCCTAAAGCTCAGGCTTATAACACTTATATAAGATTGTAACTTTATAATGAGTATCAATAAAATCTAGCTACCTTTCTTAATCTAAGAAGGTAGATAAATAGAACTTTTGGCATGGAAACAATGTCTAGGTATGGCATTCAGTTGCTGGTTTAGGAGTGCCCTGAGCCCAACAATGGCTCATTAAATACATTACGAGGATGACTAAACCATCAAGTCCATCGTCAAGCATTCAACGGCTAGTTGATCGTATGCGCTTCCTTCTATTATTTTGAACATACATGGATGATTTGTTGATTATAGGACGAGCAAAATTTCCACAGCGACAGACATAAGACAGATTAAATAATAGAAATAGTTAATATCAATAAATCTGTTGTAAAGATACGAAGTCAAACTATCAGAAAACTAAATCTGTTATAATAACAAACTTGTAAGTCAACATCCCAATTTAAAAGTTTTATATCCATGCTAAGATGCGATGTACATACATAGCTACATATTTACCCAGTTCATGAGATATATTACGAAAACCTCTGTCAGAGATAGCACTCTTACAAAATATTACGTAAAATTTACTTTTTACCCTTAAGAGTAAGGAAATACTAACATAATATATCAGACCCATCTACTGATTAAAGACGTCGTTAGTCAGCCGAATAAAGTTAGTAGTTAATACTATGATTTACTTGATGAACATAACAAGATGACTGATGAATTTGATTTAGTGCAAATGCATATTTCCAATTTTAAAATTGATTCGAATTACAGCATTCACTATTAACTAGTCGACATTGCGCAAAATGATGTAATTAACGACACTTTTTATAAACAAATAGGTGTGAAATGCGTTAACGATAATAGATCAACTCTATCCATACAAACAATCTCATATGCGTAGAATACGAACATGGTAAGCCAACAATGGATTAGGTATGATTTTACATACATAATAGGTAGGTACCTGTAATGATGAACAGTAAAAATCTGGGTTACATTTGGACTCTCTAAAAACCAGCCAATATCCTTATTTTAATTACCTACAGATACCTACTCATACTTATGGAAGCATTATTTTTGTTTTAATTCCTCAATCAAGACTAATTAAGACATAAAAATATAATTTGAAACCCACCGCACAAAGTCGGAGCCATCTAGAATTGAAAACGAATTATGTAGTCAAATTTATCAGTGCAATTATAAAACTCCTACCATTCGCTTTGACTACATATCTATACATTATATAAGTACGATATATTTCTGCATAAAAAATACCCAAACACTAATGGAAACGATAGCCTCGAAAACAGACATTTTATAAGACGGGAGAATAAAATCAATACAAAGGAAACAATGTAAGCCCAAAACGTGAACAAAACAATACGTCTGCATCCTACGCCACAGGAATCTAAATTAACGAACAAAAACTACAAACCTAGATCAGTTAAACGTTTAACAAAAGAAACAGTTAAGTGGTGGTTTAGTTAGATGATGTCATAGACAGACACTAGGCAAAAAGTGCCGATATACATTGATGTGTAACTAATGTGTACCTGAGCAGGCGTTTCATAATTTTAGCGTCTCGAATCTAGAATCAAGATTAGACAGCGGCCTTGGGACCAGTTGCCAAGACTTTCTAGAATTTACCTATTACTTGTACGAAAAAACTCGTCGCCAAACGTCGCCAATAGGCAACAAATACTACAGCTAGGTACAATTTTCCAGAAAAATTATTATATATTAAGACATATTGTTATGAAGGTATTATTACCTTCCAGATCCCAAATCTCAGTAGCGAACAAAGCTTATACGCATACGAATACAGTAAAACAACGTAAGCCAGACTTGAGACTCGTTAGTGCCGAATCTTGGGGCATTATCGATAAACATCCCGCCGGGCCCTAGGCTGTCTATGTATAGGTTGTCTTAGGGCAGGCACGCGGCGGCGGCGCGCCGGCCCGACAGAATTTGTTAACTTTTTTGACGGTAGGGCTGTTACGTAACTATACTTTCATTTTATTCAATAGACTAGTCCAACAATTCCAATCTAAAACAGTACAATATATTCTCTTAATTTGACATTATATTATTGCTTCACACATGTCACTTTCTCATGTTTTAATCGTGTAGAGAAAATTAGAATATCTTAATACAAAAACTGGTTATTGCGTTATTAATATAAGACGTATTCAGCCGGTTTTCCAATATTACCAGAGATTTATATGACAGTGAGTGTTTTCAAATATGATATTTCTGCCACCATTAAAGATACTGTGAAACACACATTAGATTATAATTTCAATATTTAGATTGTAGTAGTGTACCTGTCTAATAGAATGGATAATACACTCCCTGATAAACTAAACTCAGCCATGAAATAATGCAGTATTTAATTTTCTTTGACAAAATACCAAATCAGAGTAGTATGCAACATTGTTCCTGTTTGACACAATAATTTTCATAGCACCTTTTTGTGCCAGTTTTTGCAAGTAGGTTAGGTAGTTCCTCAATCATTTCCTATTATAACAGACATCTAAAACGAACATAAAAAAGCCTTTAAAATTAGTTTTTAATTTTGATGCTGCGGTTCAGTTATAAGGTGTTCGAGGTTTTTTTGTAATGCTTAGCCAGATTTCCTGTGCTGCACACACATTCATCATTTACCTAAGACAGCCCTAATACCTAATCGTGTGGGAGGAGGCAATTCGTGGAACAACTTCTAATTGTATGTGTGCGTGTGTTTCAAATACAAATAAAATCGCACTTGTGTGCGCGCCGCCGGTTCATTGTCAAGGCCAACAGCCAAATCTCCCGCTCGTGCCCCCCTCACTCCCGCCTCATTCCACCCATAGTCAATTATTTGAATTCGCCGAAAATATTGGTTCGCTCCACGCATACTGCTCGGCCAGCGAAGCCTAAGTTTCGTCACTCCAAAGTGGAGCGGCAATAGTTATCGTGCAATATAAATTATAAATAATGTCGGTTTGATACCGCCATTTCTTGGTTGCCGGCACAGGGACTGTGGTTGCTGCCGACGCGATAATCGTGTATTTTTAACGTCGCATATCGCATTCCGTCGGTTTTTATCTACGGTGTGCCGTTGCTTCTGTGCGAAATCACTATAGAATAAAAACAATAACATTAGTCTAGACAACGTGTTAAACCATCACCGAAATGTGTCGACGCATAGCACATTTTATCAAGGTCCACCGCCAGAGTCATAACTCAGACAGATCGCAGACCAATGTAAATTATGTGACTAATATAAAAATGCATTGGCAAAATAATTTTAAACCAATTAGTACACTTATGCGAGAGAATTCCGCAATAGAGCTTAGGTCAATTCCAATTGAAATAGATGACGGAAGTTAGTGAAGCGTAATTATTTCGTTATCAATAAGACATGCCCCGTCCGTGACCACTCTAACTAACCTATGGTCACTTGATATCAGAGTAGCATCACCGATTAATTGCGAATTAAATTCATTAACTAACTTACGAGTTGGAATTATATCAATCACAAACATATTAAATTCGGACTGCATAATAGATGGCATATTGCAATCATTTTTATAGCATCCTTTGCTATTCAAAATCTCAATACAATACAAATTGACATTTGGCTAGATATTAAATAACCTAAGTATTTACATAATTTAACAAAGGTATCCTATCCATTTGATTTTTGTATTTAAGACGGTAATAAAAATTAAACAAACTGCTATCGGAATTAAGTTTGGCATAATTATATAGCGTTACGTAACACATACTTGCAAGGAAAGTAAGTAATAAACGTGTAGTAACTTGAAAGGAATTTAAAATAAGTCAATATACTTAATAAGAAATTCCCAATATAGGTACAGAATTTGTAGGTCTCTTATTATCTAGGATTATTTTAATTACTGCAACGAGGAAAGAAAGAGATGATATTATATGTGTCATTGCATGGAAAGATTGGGCAGATAAGTCCAGTCAAGGCCGCGTTATATCACAATCATGTGCATTACGTTGCACACAGATTAGATACATAAGTAAACGCGGAAAAAAGTAAAGCACGAAGCGAGACGCCAATTTAGTTGGTGAATACAGTCTAAATTTGACAGGACTAATGTTGCTCTCTCTTTCACACATTAAAGGTATGAAAAGGACAGAGAAATTTAGACGAAGTTAAGTCCTTAGCAACACATCTTTGCAGTCATGTTTACTTAATATATTTAGATGCAGTGACAAAAGACGTAATTAATATTGGTAGTCATATCCTAAATTTTAATCATAAAGTATGAAGGCCGAAGTTTGAGACAGTAAAAGGAACAGAAACAAAGAAACTTATTGATATACTCGGACCATTAATAATACAAGAACATATCAAAGAGGCTATTATGCGGTATCCTGATAAAAACGAGCATTGGAGGGCAAACCTAAAAGGATTATACGGTAAGGAAAAATAGAGAACATTAAAATTTTGCCCACGTTTGCTTTATAATCAAAACCCTTTAGACAAGAATTACAAGAACAAAAGATCTAAGTTTTAACGCATGCACTGTCGATTCTAACGTAAATTCAAATAGACGGGACAGCGATTATTAACGTGACTCACTCATTACCATCACAAATAAAATTCACGTATAATCAATAGGTACTTAGTTATATAACTAGAACAAGAAAAAAACGTGATAAATTAGATAGTAACAATGAAACATTTTTTGGAAATATGACAAAAATGATTGTAGTGTCGTTAGGCCAAGCCCGGATGACTAGCGAGAAAATAGCAACGCATAACGTTGAGGCACGTAATGGTAGGCGGCGCGATCGATCACGAAGAGTTGGGGCAGGTCGGGCACAACGCGCGCTTCACGTGTGCCAATGTTTTGGACCGATGCGGCTCGGCTGTCTGGATATAGACAACATCATAGTGGTAATATAGAGAAATATGTTCAGAGGGAAATTTCTAAAGAAAAAACATACAATGATTTTTTTGCGGACGAAGGATGGCAAGGAAAATCCGGCTCTATACTCAGAACAGAACGCTAAATCGCACCGAAATATTCATGATGTATTTTCAATAAGACGGAAAATTGATTTCCTGAAAGTTATTAAGTATTCATCAATTGCAAGCTCTTAGTGCTAGTTTTATAAAAATACATAATTACTGAATGTAAAATACATTACGTTCGTACGAGGAAATAATAATGGCGTTGTGATAAATATTCGGCGGTGCGGTTCCATAGCAGTTGATAAAATGTTAGCCTAGGTCAAGGCAAAATAAATTTTAGAATACGGTCAGTATTCTATATCATATAACGAATAGAGGCTTCTATTATGCATTTTTAATTGTACGCACCACATCCTCCATCTCCATATTCTCCATCCACTCCATGTCGGCTTGTTATTGTATGTCTAGGTTAGCTTAGAAGTCTGGATCTAGTGCTGCGCGAAAGTACTGCGCGTCGCGACGTTCGGTACACGAGTGCAGCGTCGTGTAGTGTGTGTTGCACCGAAAATTCGTTCCCGCACCACAGACCACCCGCACCCCGCGCCTCACCCCCGATCTCGCAAAATTTTCAAACTTCGAATCGCGCAGCGCAACGCCATCTATGGGCGATCGGCGCCCCCTCCCCTGTGTGTGGCCTTGAACTTGGACTACACGTCGCGAGCGACCCACTTTTGCGACGCGTCCCCGCCCCCCGCCCAGCAGTCGCGCGCATTGTCACGGCCAAGCCAAGCCATCTGAATGGATCTAAACAGAGCACATAAGATACATTTTGGCGTGGCACGCCATCCAACACTCTCGTTTTCGCTGAGCATTATTACATCACTGTGCACGTTACATCGACGTTATTATCATGCACATTGCAGAACATGAGCGATAGCTCCAGTGGCAACTTCAGACCGATAAAATAATTATTATATTATGTTCCGTCATGAGTGTTTGTTTTTTTTATAATTTTGTTGAGTTTTTGCTAATGACAGCTCATAAATATCAACTAAGGTGTATTTTCTCTGGCGTACAGGTGTTAAACAGCTGGGAGTTAGCGACAGAAGTCTGCTAAAAAGGTGACAAATTTTATTAATTTAAACATATGACTAGTCTTTGTTTCCAATTATAGAAAATTGCCAACACATTTTTAAGCTAATTTTCTTATCTGAATTGTCAACATAAATCGTGACTTTGGCATTTTAATACTGTGTGATGATTGAATGGGCAATATAAATTGCATAATATGCTACATGGAATTTTATGAGCAGACCTAGTGATAATTTTTAAGACTCTTAATATGGTAAGCAACAAAATTTATCACAATTCATGATATTGGCACATTTGGTCTATGAAATTATAGACAATGAGACTACGTCACGCAAGATACAAGTTAGTTCCGAAAAAACCCGCTATATGGCCTACTTCTAAACTTTTGTTTGTTTTTATGTAAATTAAAAAAAAAACTCGCTTTATGGCCTACTTCTAAACTTTTGGTTATATGCTACATGGAATTTTATGAGCAGACTTAGTGATAAGTTTTAAGGCTGTTAAAATATGGTAAATAACAAAGTTTATCACAATTCATAATATTTGCTCATTTGGTCTATGAAATTATGGACAAAGAGACTACGTCACGTAAGATACAAGTTAGTTCTGAAAAACCCCGCTATATGCGGGGTTTTTCAGAACTAACCCCGCCTACCTGTAAACTTTTTTTTATATTAATTAAAAAGACGCTTTATGGCAAACTTCTAAATTTTTTTTTTTTATGTAATTTAAAAAAACTCGCTATGGCCTACTTGACTGCCTCGTTGGTCTAGTGGCAAAGCGCATCGCTTTGTGATCACGAGGTCCTGGATTCAAATCCTAGGTCGGACAAGTGTAGTTTTTTCTAACGAAAACTTCCCAATAAGAGTCCGGAGTCTGGAATTGTGTCTGATGTATGGCAATAGGCTCGCCCCCTATTACATGGGACCTAACATCGTCGGCGAAATGAGGGTGTACTCAGTACACCTCTGCCACCCCCTCTGGGGAATATAGGCGTGACGGTGTTTTTTTTTCTAAACCTTTGTTTTTCTAAACCTTTGTTTTTTTTTATGTAAATTAAAAAAAAAATCCGTTTATGGCCTACTCCTAAACTTTTGTTTTTTTTTTATGTAAATTAACCAAACACCGATGACTTTTCAGATGCCGTGTACTCCAGCGTTGAAAAGTTTAACTCACCATGCACATGTGGCACTCCTACTAATTGCTGATTTGGTGTTTTAACGCTACTTCGAAGCACTGAAATCAAGTTGAGCGTACCATGAAGGTCTTAATAAAAACAATCATATTATTAGTAATATGTTAGACGGAGGTTACACGATGAGTCTGACAGGTCTAACTTACAGTAAGAGAGAAAGATATTTTTATACAAGGTGGATTTTTGAGACGAAGGGCAGCTACTTCAACAGTTGTAGATACAGGAAAATAGTTTTAGGAGACTGACTTTAACTTTTGCGACATCTTGAGCAACATTTGACATTTTTCATCTGACATTTTTCAACTTGATGACAAGGATGATTATGAAATTGATGGAGTGCCACACCCTGGACAGTAAAGCGATGGATACTTTACATACCAATTGCGACGGTCGTTTTAAAGGAAATCAAAAGGCACGTTTTATCACTTTGTTACAATTGCCTTCACTCGTGCACATATAAGAATACATAATGGTTAATATTCCACCAACATTACACATAATAATTCGAAATAACACAAGTTTTGGAAATTAAAACAAATTGACGACATCACTTTTCGATTTCCCGCCGAAACTCCTTTTGATTTGGTTATTTACTGGCAATGGCGAGCGGCCGGCGCAACGCACTGTGGCCCCTGACTCCCGCGCATCGCGCCTTCCGCGGCGCTCTCGCGCATTCGTAAGTCGTAAATCGTAGTAGATCGTTCAATTTCGGTCCTTACTAAAAACTTTCAGCTTCTGCTAAAACTTCGGCCTATTTTGGCCGAAGTTTTGGTCGAAGGCGGTATTTTTGGCCGAAAGCGGTCAAAGCCAAAGTCAAATGTTCGGTCGGACTCTACAGTCAATGTATCTTTGTGTTATGGAATATTCCACAGTAGTGACTAAACTACTCATCCAATTATGATGAATGAGGTGTCAATCAATTCGTTATTATGATCCGGATACAAAGGCGAAATTTGAAATGATTAAAATCAATATGACGGATGTTACATCCCAAAAAGTGAGAGTCTCTGTTTTTTTTTGCTATCATATCTAATGTCATTAAATGCAAGAGAAGAAAATTTCGAGTTTTTAAAATTGAGATATAGTACAATATTAAATATACCAAGCGACAAAAAATACTATACTTTAGCGTTCATTCCGTGCTCAGGGTACAGTATTTTTTTAACATTTTTTTCCTTGTACATTGGAGCCTTTTTTTCAAGTTTTATTTATAGGCACGATATTTTTACTTTATTTTTAATATTTATGTACCGTAATTCTATCATAATTGCCGTTTACTATTATCATCGTCGGTACCATTGTATTCTTAATAATTAATTACAGATACTTATGTGAAAAATATAGCGAGACATAGATGCAAATATTAAACTAAACAGTTTTTGTAATAAGCACAGTATTTTATAACAGATGGCGGGCTTAGAAAAATCTAGAGCATTGAAGAAATTAACATTTCAAAATTACCCCTAAAAGTCAACAGTGTTCCAGTAGGCTGACAACCGAGATCAGTTTTGTCAGCAGCATGCTAAAGCTAGCATCACGAGGAAATTCGTTTCAAGGATATCGTATTGACGTATAGACAAGACTATTTTGACTTGAGCCCAGGACTCTAATCATGGGCTGACAAGCTTTTATCATGCGCGAGAAGTCTTAAAATACAAGCTCTGCTGGCTGTAGAATCTTGGATTATAAATGATTTTATAGCTCGTTCGCACACAACACAAGCAGTGTTAGCCTAGTGGTTAGAACGTTGGACTGCAAAGTCAGAGGTCACGGATTCAAACCCAGGCACGCACCACTGTCTTTACGAAAGCATGTGCGTGTTAATAAAATAATTAAACTTCCTTTACAGGTGAAGTAAAACATCGTAAGAAAACCTGCATGCCTGAGTTTCTCGAAGGTGTGTGACGTTCGCCAACCCGCACTGGGCCAGCATGGTGGACTAAGCCCTCTCAGTTTGAGAGGAGGCTCATTACCAACAGTGGGACAGTTTCTTAACAGGGCTAATATTATTATTATTATAGCTCGTTCATATAAATTACAATCTTTGACACTTTCATATAAGACGAGTTCGATATCAAGGTTCAAATTCACCCTTACATAATGTTATATCTCCTGACATATAAATTGTGTAACAAGTGAACAGCAGAGCTCACAATGCGAACGTTGACGCAGATTAAGGTCAATCAATGGACGAGAATGCACTCTGCGTTCTGCAGTCAGATTGTACGTCTGCATATTCATTACAAGACGATCTTAAGTATTGGAACCGTGATTGATAACATGTTTATTTACATCGACACGGGACTGTGTTTGAAACGTTTTATTGGACGAGCTCGATGTGGGATGAATCAACTAGGTAGTTAACTCGGCAAAATGCAAACAGTTGAAAAACTTCATTGCGAGAGGATACTTTTTTATTTAAACCAAAAGGCAAATCTTGAAACATTTGCGTTTGCCTATTGTTTTTAGATTAGACCTCTTAGAATAACTAAGCTCATACAAGGAAATGTTGCCAACAAAACTAGCTGATACCGTTATATTCATATGAGGAAATAAGTCATTGAATTAACACAGAAATTTACAAAAAAGGGTGCAAAATAATCTACCCAAACACATTAGGAACATGCATTTTCCCATCACAATTATCATGGCATTCTAGTTATTAACTATGCAAGTAATATAATAGTAGATAATCATCTAGATATTTTTTTTAAATGTAGCTTTAGGATGAGATATGTATAATCCCCAGATGTTAAACTTTATCGATCGCGTTTCGGAATGCACCTTGAAGATTTGTAGATTATTGATATTTTCTAATAAAACAAAAATAATAATTTTAGAAGAAAAGAGTCGAAGACCGTGCTCAGTCGCGTGTCTTGGGAGAGGCCTGTCAAGCAGTGGGCTGATGCGGGCTGATGATGAATAATTTCAATTCCCATTGCTTTAAAAGAAAACATGAATTGGATATTTCAAAAACTGAAATGATAAGCATCACAATACGTAGATAGCATTGGCGCAGCATAATATTTAAATAATCTAAAAAGCATGTAGTTAATTTTGAAATGCAGCCACTATACGAGGCATGCCTTTTAAGTTTTGTCGTTTGAAGAAATAAACACAACTAGAACCTTATAGTACTTTTTATTGTTTTTCAAAGTATTCACGACGTAGCTTAATACACTTTTCCATTCGCTCAAACCAGTTATTATAACATTTATTCCACTCTTAAAGTGGGGGTGTTCAAAATGGCTGCCTTGAAAGCGTCGACTGCTTCTTCACCGGACTGGAACTTTTGACCACAAAATTTTTTTTTTTAGGAAATGTAAAGAAATCGTTAGGGCTTAGGTCAGGACTGTATGGAGGATGGTCAAGAATTTCTACTTTTTCCTGCTTCAAATACTCAATCGTTTGACGAGCGCTGTATGAGCTTGCGTGTGTGTGTGAATGATGTACGCTGTTGGCCGCGAGGCCTTTACAGCTTCACCGGACTTAAAGGCGAGCGTGCAACCACTACGCTCTAGCCAGTTAGAAGGGCAAGAGGCGACATACTCGAGGGCGCCTCGAAGAGGCGCCCTCGGTTGGGACAGTCGCTGTAGGGGGACGGGTGCACTACTAAGTGCACCGGTCAACCGCCGACTATGGGAGGGGATCTACTACTACGTCGTCGTCGTCGCCCGTATTCTGAGCGGAAAGAAGGGATGACAAAGCATCGGGGGGGTCGGTGCGAACATGTCGCGGCCGGCGGTGGCGGCAGGGGTCGGGGGGGAGATCGTGGTCGGCGGTGGCTACGATTAACGCATTCGCATGGGTAGATGCGTTCGCGAAGTGACGTGTTGACGCCTTTTTAAGAAAGGCGCGAATAGGTTCGAGACCTAGATCGGAGTGAGGTCGACGTTCCGTACGAACCAGGGGGCTCCTACGGCTTTACGGAGGAAGCGGTTTTGAACCACTTGGAGTTTATCGATGTGAGAGGGGGCCGAATGCCCGAACACAGCACACGCATAAGTCATGATGGGTCGAACGCAAGTTTTGTAAAGTGTCACCTTATTTCTAAGGGACATTTTACGCCGCTTGCAGATTACCGAATGGAGACGACCGAGCACAAAGGATGCTCGGTGACGGACCCGCTTGATGTGCGGGCCGAAGGACATGGTACTGTTTAGGGTGACCCCTAGATATTTGACCTCTTTGACCCAGGGAATGGGTCAGTCGAACATGGTCACTTGACCGAGATTACTTCTAGGGCGGCGCAGGGAGTGGTGCGGGGTGGCACCTCTGGAGAAGAACACCGCAGCGCTCTTGTCCGGCTTCACCTCAATACGCCACTTCCTGAACCAATTCCCTAGGGAATTGGCGGTTGCCTGAAGGTTTCTGGTAATGAAACCCTTATTCCTATGCGTGACGTAGAGAGCGGTATCATCCGCGAATAGGGCTAGATGCGCCTTACTCGAACGAGGAATGTCGTTCGTGTAAAGGCTAAACAGGAGGGGTCCAGAGACAAAGGTAACAAAATTAATAAGTGAATGCGAAATAATTGTTAATTGGACGGACGATTTAGCGCAGTGGTTAAGCCGCTCCGCCCACTGTTTCGGTCTCGGTATTTGTGTACGTGAATTTTCATGTTTGTAAACGTACCCACGACACAGGAATAAATCCTAGTGTAGGGCTACGTTTTTTTTAAAATAAATATTTATTAAATAATATTTAATAAATTATTGTCTTGATTCAACCCACCACAAGACAAATCTTTGTGTGACCCCCAAATATTTGTTAGGGTCTGATCGTGTATCAATTTCATGTTCGTCCAATGACGCAGAAATAATTTTTAGTGTGGGGCCATCGAACAAATATAGGTAAATACACGCTCGCCGTCCGGAAAGTGCGAACACCAAGAGGCAGGCAAAACTTTTTTGCAAATACAACTTTAAATGATACGATTAAGGTACAATATGCCTTATTTTATGTTTATATCATATCTATAACTACTTATGTGGATTTGGGTACGTTTTTGGTGTAACTTTTACGTTATGATATATCGATGTGAGGGGCTACGGTTTTTAAACCAAAGAATCTATACAGAAGGTATAAGGGACAGGTGCAAATAACCTAAAATAAGTGATAGTACAGATCAGATGGACTATTACTATGACGACACTCGCCGGAAATAAAAAAATTAAGATCAAATTTTTATACACCCAAATAATGGTGCAATTTAAAGCGGCCAATCAAAATTGAATTTCTATACAAAATTTAGTGTATATTGTGGCGGTGGAGGACTTCCTTCGTCTAGAGCCAGTCATTGGACAAAAATGCATTGTCACTGGAAATGCACCAAATACCAAATTTCAACACCGTAGAATATATAGGACGTGGTGCTAATTCAGCTTGCAAGATTTGAAGTGGTGTCATAATAATAGTCCTGTCAAGAAACTGTCCCACCGTTGGGCACGGACCTCCTCTCGAACTGAGAGGGTTTAGGCCATAGTCGACCACACTGGTCCAGTGCGGGTTAGCGAACTTTACACACCTTCGAGAAACTCTTAGGCATGCAGGTTTCCTCACAATGTTTTCTTTTACCGTTAAAGCAAGTGATAGTTAATTTATTAATACGCGCATGCATGCGAAAAGACAGAGGTTTAAGCCCGAGATCTCTGACTTTGCAGTCCAACGGTCTAACCACTAGGTTGTCACTGCTTTTTTGTGTGTTATATCATGGACATAAGTGGTGTCATACAAAACTTTAATGCTCAGAATACGGGCGACGACGACGACGTAGTCGTAGATCCCCTCCCATAGCCGGTGACCGGTTGACCGGTGCACTTAGTAGTGCACCCCGTCCCCCCACAGCGACTGTCCCAACCGAGGGTGCCTCTTCAAGGCGCACTCGAGTATGTCGCCCCTTCTGGCTCGAGCGTAGTGGTTGCACGCTCACCCTTAAGTCCGGTGAAACTGTAAAGGCCTCGCGGCCAACAGCGTACATCACTCTCACACACACACACACACACACACACACACACAAAACTTTGATAACTAATGCACCCAACTGTATGATGCCATAGTAAAACTTTTTTAAACATAGCCTCACACTATGAATTATTCCTGTGTCGTGGGTGCGTAAACAAACATGTAATTCACATGCAAAAACACCCAGACCGAAACAAACATTTGTGGGGCATACAAACATTTGTGTGGGAACCGAACCCGCGACTACTCAATCCAGGGGGCGGAGTAACTCAAGCTCTTAACTACTGGACCAAGCCGTCCATCAATTGTATTCACTTCACCACTCAGTACTCAGTGGCGATCTATTTCGAACAATAGACTGCTATAGACGGATAATGACCTAGCCCAAGTAACGCGCATTTGTCCTTTAAACCCTGTATAATTCAGAATGTTTATGTTTTATTTATAATTATATAAAATTATTTTATGCTAATTAGGCAGGTCATAGCTACACCCAAACCGTTTTTTTTTTGTTACCTGGGAAAAATCCTGCATAGGACTTCGCGAGCCTCGGGGTAAGCTCGCGGGGCGTGTCGGATTCCTACACGCTCCCCCCCGCACCGACGCGGTGCTCACGGCGACGTGGGCCACACCACGCCGCCGTCCTCCTCGGGATTGCTCGTGAAGGACGCTCAGGGCCCCCGCCCCTTGCGTCCGCGACTCCGAAGGCCCCCTTGCTGATGTTATTGCAGGGGGGGGGGGGGGGGTTCCCCCGCCAGATATGACGGCGGGGGACGCGAGTTAGCCCGTATTCTTAAGCCCCGGGCTATTGGGCTGGGGGGCCTGGGCGGGTTGTGCCCCCGCCTTCGTCGAGCAGGATCGGCCCTCCTCGGCCTCCCTCGGCCTGCCTCTGGTAGACAGGCGGGGGAGTGACGGAGTGTCTGCCGCAGTTCCCGCACCGCTATCGCGGCGCGGAGACCGCGGCAGCATACCGACCAAAAACCTCCACGTGTTCCGCTTTCCGCTTTAAGGAGAGGTTACAGGTACGGGGACTTCATCCGCAGCCTCTCCGGCGGCTGTCCATGGTTTGGACCCACCCACAAGATTCGCTCCTATGTCGGGGACGTGCTGGAACATAGGCACGTCCCTTCACTTCGAGGGCACAAGTGTAGAGCAGGCGACGGCCCCCTATGCCGTCACCCGCGCGCCGGCTTTACGGCGGCATGAGGTCGGCATGTCGTTGCCTCCTGCGCCCGCGTCTCCGTCGGCGGTTTGGGTCAGCCAGGGGATCGTCCTCCCTGGCTCGCTCCGCCGCCTCCTTGCGTGCCATGACCACCTCAGCAAAGGTAGCCACCGCGTCCCATGACCTCTTGCTGCCGACCATAGAGCGAACGATCGCCGGCAGCGAGAGATCCATCCCCACAACCGCAGTTAGCGAGCCACGCTGTTTAGCCCAAGCAGGGCAAACCTCGAGCGTGTGCTGCGCCGTATCCTCGACGCAACCACACTCATGGCACCTCTGGTCCGCCTCCCTCCCGGCCACACGGTGCAGGTATCTTCCGAAGCAACCGTGATTCGTCGCACAAGCCGGAAGGTGAGCGTGCCTGCCTTTCGGCACACCCACTCCTTCAGCACGGGATGCACCGCCCGTATGGTCCAGTGACCCGCGCTTGGTTTCTCGAGCCGGCTCCGTCATTCACGGAAGGCACGCCTCTGTGCCCGCCGCCGCCACCTCGCCACCTCATCGGGTGGGGCTCCTCCCAGCCCTCCTATTTCGGCCCTTTGGCGGAAAACTGAGGCCAACACGATCGCCTCCAGGTCCTAGAGAGGGGTCCCTGCCAACACGCATGCGGCCTCGCAAGACACGGTGCGGTATCCGCGTATGGCCCTGATCGCCATGACTCTCTGCGGCCTTCGCAGGAGAGTTCGAGTCCGTGCCTTCAGGGCCGCCCACACCGGCGCGCCGTACAGGGCCATCGACCGCACCACCCCGGAGTACAGTAAACGGCAGCTGGCACTCGCTCCCCCAACATTGGGCAGGAGCCAACTCAGAGCCCCGGCCACCGCCACCAATTTCGGAGCAAGTTGACGGAAGTGCTCGTCAAACCTCCAACGGCTGACGAGGAGTAGACCCAAGTACTTCATATGGGCCCTAATCTCGACAACCGCACCACCGACCTGGATCCGCGCTCCCGAGGGCGGTCGTCGTCGAGGCCCATGAAAACCAAATGGCCTCGGATTTTTCTAGTGCCACCCTCAGACCGAGCCGCCCAATCACTTCAGAGCACCCTTCCGTCACCAGCCTTGCCGCCTCCCCAAATTCGCCTGCTTGAGCGCGCACTAACGTGTCGGCCGCATAGCATACGACATGGAGTCCGCGGTGTAGAGAGCCGCGGAGCACCCAGTCGTAACCGATGACGGCACCCAAACCTAACCTAACACCACATTACTACCAATGTTACACGGAAAACTGATTTGATTTGAATGTGTTTAAGATGAAATTTAAAGGTTTCGCCACATAGCCGACGCAGCGCGACGGGAACGCGACGTTGGCGCGGCTTGGGGAGTTGTAAGGTACAGAAACGTTCGGAAGACGCCACACAGCGCAGCCACGCTCGGCGCGACGGCAAACATCACGACCGAACGTAGACAAGCGCTTCTGTCACGCGTGCTCCGACGGCTATTTGACCAACCCCTAATAGTTCAGAAAATAAACAAGTGCCCAAGTATAATGATAGAATTGTACTTGTTAGTACTGTGTATACCCTTAGTCTTTTATATAGTGGAGCCAACATCCTAGGGGATTGGTTCAGGAAGTGGCGTATTGAGGTGAACCCGGACAAGAGCGCTGCGGTGTTCTTCTCCAGAGGTCCCACCCCGCACCTCTCCTTGCGCCACCCCAGAAGTAATCTTGGTCAAGTGACCATGTTCGACCTACCTATTCCCTGGGTCAAACACGTCAAATATCTAGCGGTCATCCTAAACAATACCATGACCTTCGGGCCGCACATCAAGCGAGTCCGCTACCGAGCAGCCTTTGTGCTTGGTCGTCCTTACCCGATGATCTGCAAGCGGAGCAAAATGTCCCTTAGGAATAAGGTGGCACTATATAAAACTTGTATACGGCCCATCATGACCTACGCTTGTGAGGTGCACGCCGCCCACTCTCACATCGACCGACTCCAAACGGTTCAATCCCGTTTCTACCGCAAAGCCATCGGAGCTCCGTGGTTTATACGGAATGTCCATCTCCATTCCAATCTCGGTCTCGAACCTATTCGCGCCTTTATTAAAAAGGCGACAACCCGATATTTCGCGAACATAGAACCTTTCATAGAAATCCGCTAATCATAGCCGCCGCCGACTAACCTAACTCCCCTCCGTCCGCGGCATGTTCTCACCGACCCTCCTTACATCCCTTCTTTTGGATACAGATACGGCACACAGGATCACATACCGACCGAAGAATCCCTTGCCCGCCGGCCGGTGCAGAGCACCACAGCGAGACACCTAGTGTATGCCCTCCCCCATAGCGACTGCCCAAACCGAGGCCATTCCTCCTTGAGGCGCCCTTGGACTAGTTGCCCCCTTGCCCTTCTGGCTCGAGCGTAGTGGTTGCACGCTCGCCCTCTTATCCGGTGAAGCTGCAAAAGCCCCGCGGCCAACAGGGTAGATCATTCACACACACACAAATTTATAGTGGATCCATAATTTATAAAGACCTACAGTATCAATCTGAATGCTAAAAAATACCCTTGACTTCAAATAATAAAAGCGTTGTTTTGAACACGACGGATTTGACACAGTGGTTAAAAGCTTAAGTCGCTCCTACTGTGTCTAATAGTCGCGGGTTCGATTCCCGTATGGGATAAGTCAGTGTGAGCCATAATTATTTGTTACGGTCTGGGAATTTTGTTCTCATTTGTCTAATTTGCATGTTTGTAAACACACCCACAATATAGGAATACATTAGAAAGAGGGGTTTCCTCTAAAAATCAAAAAAAAAAGCAAATGGTATTTAAAACTTTGTACTAGTACATTCAGAAAAGTTTCTCAGAACTATTGTGTACCTAAAAATACTTAGGTTGGATTTCGAGAAGAATAGAATAATCATCTTTTTAGGAGCAACATGTATGAAATTTTTTTTGATTCAATTTTTTCGGTCAGTCCCAGAACTATAAGGGAAAGGGACGCCATGCCAACAGTCATTGTTGGCTGTAAGTGTGCAGTCTATTGAGGACACTACTAATGTTCTCAAGCAGCTACATTCTTTCCTATAGCTTTAATATGTCGTGCCGTTTTAGGAGTTTAGGACAGTTTTAGGATGGTTGCACTGGTAGTTCGTTTGAGTGCTTAGCTAGGCGATGATAATAATTATTGGATAGACATCCTGATTTCTTTCTCGACTGTTGTTATGTTTAGGTTGTTGTGGATTTTGTCATCATCATCAGCCCGTGTCAGTCCACTGCTGGATGTAGGCCTCTCCCATGGCACGCCACTGAGCTCGATCTTCAGCTCAACTTCTCCAATCCCTGCCCACTGCCTTACGAATATCGTCGCCCCACCTAGCTACAGGGCGCCCTATACTACGTTTGCCGACACGCGGTCTCCACTCAAGAACCAGTCTGCCCCAACGGCCATCGGTTCTGCGGCATATGTGACCTGCCCACTGCCACTTCAGCTTGCTAATTCGCTGAGCTATGTCGGTAACCTTGGTTCTCTGACGAATAACTTCATTCCGGATTCGATCCCTAAGAGAAACTCCGAGCATAGCTCTTTCCATAGCTCGCTGAGCGACCTTGAACTGGTGGACAAGCCGCACGGTGAGTGGCCACGTTTCGGCTCCGTATGTCATTACAGGTAGGACAAACTGATTAAAAACTTTCGTTTTTAGGCATTGGGGTATGGGCGATAAGAAGACTGGACGGAGTTTTCCCAATGCTGCCCAGCCCAGCTGTATCCGTCTCTTAACTTCCTTGTCGAAGTTGTTTTTACCTAGTTGGAGCAACTGCCCTAGGTATACATACTCAGAAACAACTTTGAGGGAGGCTCCGTTTACGGCGATCGGTCCCGGGTCAACATGCTTGTTGATCAATTTTGTCATTGGTTACAAACCATAGCACATTGCCTATAGAAGTAAGATTGCATTTTGCATTTTTTGGATTATGGCAATATTAGGGTCACTAATGCTATCCCATAGCAACACACCATACATCCATATTGGTTCGGGTATCATTTTATATATTAGGAGTTGGTCATTCACTTTCATTTACTATTATGGCAATGTATGAGGTGCAATATACACTGCGAGTGTAAGTATATAATCTGTAGGCATACTGCATTGTTAACACTAGCCCAAAAAAAGTTATGGTGTTATATTAACACCTGCATAAATACTTAATGCTATAGCATGAAGCCAAGCCCTTATCATTAAACTTACCTAAACAAAACATGAGTTGTCTATGTCTGGTTGCCCCTTACATAATTCTCCCAAATTGTTTTTGACTTTTCCCGGAGACCTATATTTCTGCATAGCCAAGGTTACCTGCAATTAGGTTCAAAACTAATTATTGGAATTACTAAATCTTATAAAAACGCCATCTATTAGTATATGATGAAACAAACATTTTGATCGGAATAAATTATTGAGAAACATCTTATATCTTCAAGCAAGAAATAATAATGTTATACAGAATTACATCTAAAGATACAACAATATCCATACTGTACAATACTTAAGTTTGAAAAGTGAAGCCAATATTATGTAGGAATTATATTAAACTACTATCTACATTATTTACCAATCTACTCTTAAGCAATAAAGCAAAGTAATATAGGTATAGAAGTAAATGAAACTTGTGATAATCACAAACATTTTGAAGTGCATTTATGTGCATTTCCAACTTGAACATAGTATTATGTAAACATCATGTATTTTGTGAAATGAGATGTACTTACTTGAAAATGATACGTGAACTAGATTGATAACACTACAGAAGAACTCCGGATCGAAAATCTTCATGAATATCTTGATGAAAACACGTAATTATTAATTTCTGGAATAGTAGAAACTGTAAGTAACTGTCAAATGTGCCAAGGCTGCAATTTTAGAATACAGTTTTACTCAATAAATTGGTATTTGAAGCCGAGAAATGTACACTACAAGCCTATATTACATCTAATAACGAAAGTTAAGTGAGAATAATAGAGAAATATTGCTTCAAATACTTCGAATGAGGTTATATTAGCTGATATTTATCCACTTGCACTTTCAAGTGAAATCGACTGCATTCTACTAAATAAGAATTTTTGGTTTGTTTAGCATTACGACTTAAAGTAACGGACTGCAAGCAATGAAGATATATTGCTATCGTTCTAATTTTAAGACAGATATGCTTAAAATAATCAGGCATTCTTGTTTTTGTTTTCCAACTGGAACGCACGAACAATTGTAGGGATACCACATTACAAAAAAATTAGTGCGATGCAGAGATTGCAGTTTACAAGCTCTACCCACAAAATGTATTTGTTCGTAAAAAAACGCCTTGTATGTTACTATCTGTCTAAACCATGAATTATACATGATTATATGGCTAGGTAATAAATATGGAAGCTTTTTATCAAATTGAAGGAAATTTATTTCTGAAGTGGCAATTCAGTATCATTCTTTGTTTAATTTCCAATAAACGCAGAACGCACAAAGAATTTATAGTTACTAACATAAAAAATATCTTTTTCTAGGACAAGCATAATTTTGTCATCGTCCGTTTTTTTTCACAGAGGTGTCATTAGTCTAAAACATTTTCGTTTTAATTTAATTGTTCCCTTTTTTTTATTAATACGTTTCGTTACTTTAACTGACGTGTCACTAAGTACATTAATATGGCAACTTTTTGACTCCCAAAAAAAGCCGACGACGTTTCTCGTTTCGGGCCAACTCATCGGTCTTTTTGACGCGGAATATGCTTGTTTTGAGTTCTTTATGCTATGAATTGTGACTTAATTATCGCTAGATAGATTATATTTAGCAAATAATATCATGGAGTTTCAATATTTGTTGGTTGTACTGAGTGTAATATGGCACAGTACGGACGCTATCATGTGGAGCCTCGCGCCCAACACTCGCAAGTGTTTGAAGGAGGAACTGAATGCAAACGTGCTTGTAGCTGGTGAATACGATGTCACAGAAGTTGTAGGACAGAGGGTCAACTATGTCGTAAGTTAAATAACATTTTTTCTTGGCATGTTTCCATTTCCAATTGGATACTGATATAACTGTAAATGCCGACATTTTTCATTTTATTAGCGTGAGACACGTTTGGGCAATATATCTATCATCTAAGTTTACTTTCTCGTTTTTATTTATAGCATCAGTTCAATTAAAATTGGAAACCTGTTACTGACCTGAATATATAGCATTAAATAGCACTTCATGTGTATAGTGCTTATTCTATGATAAAAAAGTGGGAGGATGTTAAAATGTCAGAGGGCCATGTACTGTAATCTATAATTATAGATGCAGTATTGTATTGTATATAGATTGTAATTAGTAGTGATAAATTCCTATCCTTGTCATACTTTTTTTTAATATGTTAAAAACATAGCCTCACACTAGGAATTATTTCTGTGTCGTGGGTGCTTTTACAAACACTAAATTCCCATGCACAAACACCTAGACCAAAATTAATATTTGTGGGTCACAACACAAAGATTGTCCTGTGCGGGAAATGAACCCTACTCAATCCAGTGGGCAGAGCGACTTAAGCTCTTAACTACTTGACCAAGCCGTCCATCAAATTAATTTTCTTGGTTTATGTTGAAACAAGTTTCTCCATTTTTTTTTGTTTTTGCGATACAAAAATAGAACATTAGTATAGGACTGAAGACTTAGGCCCATATTACAGTATGAATATCAGTTGTGAATCTAGTGTTAAAAACGGTTTTTTGTTTCATGACTGATTATCGCTCCGTAACATGGGCCTTAGAATACATACTTTTAAGTTGTTCATAGTCACGGTGACTTGGTGAAGATTGCAGGTTAAAGCAGGATGCATACAGTACAACACTGATCTTGGGAATTTTTTGAGAAAAGCCTTTGATCGACATTGGATGTTGTTTGGTCGTTAAAAACTGGAATCAGTTTAAAAAAATATTTGTGCATCTTGGGGTGCCCGACAGAAGTGATAACTTAAACTAGAGCTGTGGGTTAGAGTGAGAGAGGAAGAGCCTGCCTACCACTGCCGTATGCATGAGAGTAAGGGAAGAGCGTGGTGGGTTAGAGTGAGAGAGGAAGAGCATGCCTACCGCTGCCGTATGCGTGAGAGAAAGGGAAGCCAGACAGACTGGCGCCGTTACACATTACGTTATGAAGCGGTTTACCCTTAGAAGTTATCACTTCAAAAAAAAAAAACACCTAAATTCCTCAATTTGCAGAAATTAATAGTGTACACCCACTTATTGTAAATAATGTTAAGTTTGAGGATACCCCGGAACAACTATGCCTTTTGGATGCCTAACACCTCAGTCCTTCCCGTGACCATGGGTGCTGCAAAGCACTCGAAATGTCGGGAACTTAAAAATCAAGATAAACCAAAGAAATAGTTTTATTTCATATGTAATATTTGCCTAAATCTAAGAACTCAGTATGTGAACCAGTACGGAATGTTAAGTCTATGTAATAAGAGGTGATACTATGACCATTATACTTGATGGACGGTTTGATCTAGCGGTTAAGAGCTTAAGCCACTCCGCCCAGTGGATTTAATAGTATGTAGTTTGACTATTCATAAGTGCCTTTTGGTCTACATGAATAAAAATCTTTTGATTTTGATTTATTGAGTAGCAAGTTCGATCCCCGTATGAGACCAATATTTCTGTGTCCCATAAATATTTGTTTCAGCCTGAGTATTTGTGTATGTGAGTATCATGTTTGTAAACACGCCCAAAATGCAGGAATAATTCCTAGTGTCAGGAAATGTTTATTAAAAAATTAAATGTTTATAAAAAATTATGAATTTTTTGATAGGAAATTACACTTTGTCAAATCTAAGATTCAAATCCTGGATAAGTTATAGTTTGTTTTCTATTTAATTTGATTTCAGATCCGGGATTCAAGAGACTACATATTATCACAGAGAGAGGCCATAACAAAAGGAAAGTTTTCATTTGTCACTGAGAAATATGACACATTCGAAGTATGCTTCATATCTAAGGTGCCTCCAGGTAAGTTTTTTGCCCTAAATGAGTATCTGTAAATTTTCAGAAGGGCAAACTATGAGAGTGGAGGAAGGCAATGAGATCTGTAAAGAAAGAACTTGATGGAACCCATCACTCTCTGCCAACCCCACAAGGGATCTGGCGTGATGATATAGATAGATTTAGTAGTTCAATTTTCAGCTTCCTGGCATGCAAATAGTATCTTTAAAGAAGCGAAACCATCTTCAAAGAGTTTTATTTATTATTAAAGTGTACTGAGTTCTTTACTTATTTAACAGGATTTGACATAGCAAAAGCGCCCCAATGTTCAGATTCGATCATTTGAATCTGAAACAGTGCAAAGATTTGAATCCAAATATGCCTCATTTGGAATCTTTAAATAATTACAACCATCAGCTAAGTTCGGGTACAGTCAGCCCACCGACCGGAATCGCATCGCCAATTGATTCGTAAGACTGTATATTTAGTGAATGTAAGATGGAGATGCACATTGAGGTTCAAATGAAGCATTTTGTTTCAATCATTGATTTCAATATTAATACTAACTAGTGAATTTAAGATCGAGATTTAGATACAAATGAGGCAAAACTTGAGCAAGAGCTTAAGTCGCTCTGCCCAATGGATCGAATAGTCGCGGGTTCGATCCCCGCACGGGACATATCTTTGTGTGACCAACAAAAATTTGTTTGCATCTTGGTGTTTCTGTATGTGAATTTCATGTTTATGAACGCACTCACGACACAGGAGTAATTCTTACTGTGAGGCTTTACTTAAAAAAAAAAACATTTCTATATGTACAATTAAGAATGCATAATCCTTCTGGCTTTATCAGACCGCTGGCTATAGATGCCCATTGTTTTTCAATTGTTCCTGCATAAAGGGTGCTTGAAGGGCACTATTAATAGCACACAATAGCGTTTATAATTTGGGAGCTTGTGTATAACCAGTAAAGCACTGTGACTATAGTAGGGAGTGTAGTCTGAGAATATTTGGGAGTTACTTGATTTTGAGACCAAAGGATGACATACTAGCTACTGCCCGCGACTTCATCCGGGTTGACTTTCGACAGGAACCTAAGATTTTTCCGAGATAAAAAGTATCCTTTGTGTATATATAATATAATAATAACCTATCTGTGCCAAAATTTATCTAAACCCGTTCAGCGGTTTTTGCGTGATTGAGTAACAAATATACAGACTTTCACAAATATGTTTGTAGAATACTGTAAAACGATAATATGAATGATATTGTCTGTTTACTGTAAAACTGTCTGCCTTGCACAGCTGTGTCACATGCTTGATCAAAGTCATGCAAAATGTGCATGAAATAAAATGTATATAATCATATTCTTACATATTTTGTAATTTGTGGAGCCTTTCTTCCTATTAAAAGGAATCCAATTGGGATTTTTTTTTTCCAATGGTTGACATAATCCTACAGTAAATGAATATTTAAACATTAGTTACATTATTACTATTTATAGAACTCTAATGCATTCGAAAATTATCTTTTGGAATGCATATTACTGGCAGCATGTATGTACAAATTAACTCAAAAAATTGATTCGTTGATTTAAGACTCTAATTCCGAAGTAAAGTAGTTGATTTTTTCTGTTCCTACTGGTTATTGTGTCAATATTTCATTAAAGAAGTTAATTACATGTAGAAAGAAGAGAGAATCATTGTTTTTTTGATTTTTAAGTTCCCGACGTTTCGAGTGCTTTGCAGCACCCATGGTCACGGGAAGGACTGAGGTGGTAGACGTCCAAAAGGTATAGTTGTTCCGGGGTACCCTCAAACTTCTTAATTATTTTTGTTGGTCCGATCTACGCAGAATGAGCTCACGGTGTCTTGAGGTCTTGCAGTGTTATGCTTGGTTTTGGATTTGATTATATTAATTACTGGATCCCAAGTCGATGGACGCACCCAGCCATCTTCTCTATTGAAATTAGGATGTTTTTTAATTTCAATAGCCTCGCGAACCATCCTTGGTAGGAATCGGTGTTTTTTCACGAGGATTTGTGGTCTATCAAATCTGATGTTATGTTACGGAGTTTTAGGTCTAAAACACCGTCGCTCAAAGAAGTCTGCAGTCTGTGAACATGTCCTTGACCGCACCCGCCATAACATCAGATTTGATAGACCACAAATCCTCGTGAAAGAACACCGATTCCTAGCAAGGATGGTTCGCGAGGCTATTGAAATTAAAAAACATCCTAATTTCAATAGAGAAGATGGCTGGGTGCTTCCATCGACTTGGGATCCAGTAATTAATATTTTCAAATCCAAAACCAAGCATAACACTGCAAGACCTCGAGACACCGTGAGCTCATTCTGCGTAGATCGGACCAACAAAAATAATTAAGAAGTTTGAGGGTACCCCGGAACAACTATACCTTTTGGACGTCTACCACCTCAGTCCTTCCCGTGACCATGGGTGCTGCAAAGCACTCGAAACGTCGGGAACTTAAAAATCAAAAAATAAACCGCGATAAAATCCGAGAAAAATTAGTTTTATTTCATGTGTAATATTCGCGTACATCTAAGAACTCAGTATGAGAATCGTTGTTTTTACGAGCTGGCTGCTTGATGAGGCTTGAAAGATTAAATTGGAAAAGCTGTGGTACACGAAGTATAACCTTTCATGTACGCTATTTTTATTCCAGAGCGCCGTGGCGTCGCTCAGGATGTCATGTTGAATATCAAGATTGGAATAGAGGCTAAGAACTATGAGGGTGTAAGTATATTCTAACTAAATACATATTTACAGTAACGAAAAATATCTTGAACATCACAGCAAAAGTTGGCATCACATCGGGTTTCTAGCGTAGCTTCAGAAAGAAAATTACTGTTTCAGCTACCTGCTTTAAGTGAGATCCACATCTTTTTTCCTAACTTTTTGGTAGGACATCCTATTTAGGAAGCGTTCCCTCTTTCACACTTTCTAACTTCGGGCTTAAAACAAGGACGATAGGATGTCCGATTTTTTAAGTCGGGACCATTGTGTTACATATTGTCCGATTAAGGAGTTGGGATGAGTTAGGATAGGAAGCCAGCCACTAAACCATGACCAGACCGGTCATGGTTTAGTAGCTGGCTGATTAGAGCGGTCGCTCCATCCGTGGCGACAACATTTTCTTTCTATCAAGATTCACTATTCTATACCTACGGAAAGCTTTTATGCGTGTGTGTATGTGAGTGTGAAAAATCTAATAAATATCCGGTTGTCGCCTGTTTTAATAAAGGTGCGAATAGGTCGAGACCGAGATCGGAATGGAGAAAGCTTTTATGCGCTTGATCTGGGTTACATGTTTTTTCATTCGTCTTATTACTTTTTACAGCACCTATAAAAAGTATATTTTCTGTTCAACTCTAGATGTCTATAGGAGTCACAATATCCATGCGGCGACTGGGTACTCAGTCTTATTGTTTCATTTTTCTTCCTTTATAAAAAAACTAGCCCCACACTAACATATGCTGTGGGTGGGTTTACAAATATGAAATTGGCATACAAATACACCCAGGCCGAAACAAGTATGTGTGGATCACACGAACATTTGTCCCATACGAGTTTGTACCAAGGAATACGCAATCCAGTAGGCAGGGCGGCTTACTATCTACCCAATAGACTAAGCCTTCGACAAACCATTTTAGTTTAGATAATGAAACTTTCTATTTGGAATTGACTTACAAAGTAGATTATTATTTTGTTAATGGTTATATTGTAATAATTAATAGATAAATAAATCAATCTGCTTTTACTATTTACAATTTTATGTTCTATGCCTGTTGCTTCCGTCTTATGTTTATTTAATATTTATTTTCTTTATTATCGGTGCCTCAACAATGCAAACCACATTCTTCCAGAATTCTTGGGTAATGTCGTGTGGTTATTTTATGTGAAATGACTAACATGATCATGTTTCATAATAAACTACGTAATTTTGTTTCATATTTGTAAAAAACAACATGCATGTCACGCCTATATTCCCCAGAGGGGGTGGCAGAGGTGTACTGAGTACACCCACGTTTCGCCGACGATGTTAGGTCCCATGTAATAGGGGGCGAGCCTATTGCCATATACCGGGCACAATACCAGACTCCGGGTTCGTACTGGGAATTTTTCGTTAGAAAAACTACATTTGTCCGACCTAGGATTTGAACCCAGGACCTCGTGATCACAAAGCGATGCGCTTTGCCACCAGACCAACGAGGCAGTCTCCCACCAGACCAACATGCATGTCTTCCTGCTTTTTTTATTTTATTTGTATGTTATGTTATTTTTATCATTGTTTTTTTTTGAAAAGTGGAGCAAGGTACTGCTTGCTATAAGTATATGTATCTGATGTACATATTTACACCAATGATATATAAGTTTCAAATCTAGTCAACTATATCTTTGAAAATGTTTTCTAACATATGATTTGCTATAATAAATAAGTTTTAATGTAATTAGCGCTAAAATGTAACATAATGAGATTACTAAAATGTAACATGTTGCGATATCAGCAAACAAATTAACAATATTTTTGTTATCAAATGCTATTATTGTGTTCATGTTAGATTGCATGCTTTTGTAAATGTTGTTTATTCTCCGCATGATTTGCCCAGCCAAACGTAAGAATATCAATGCTTCGACTTGTGGAGTTCAAAACAAAGATTGAGACTACTCCTCATTGCAGGAATATGATCTGTAATATACCTATTATTTAAACTTGTAATTATTTTAATGAGGTATAGATGTTCATAGTATTTGTATTAAATACTTAGTAGTTTTCTAATGTCTCTGGCCTCTTTGATATTAGAACAGAAACCTGTATTTATGCGTTCGACCGCCATTTATAGTCCGACAAGGATCTTTTGGCTCGTGGATGACTTTGACATGGGGTGTTGGTGTGAAATTAATCTGCCGCCACCGCCGGCCGCGACATGTTCTCTCCGATCCCCCCGATGCTTTGTCATCTATTCTTTCCGCTCAGAATACGGGCGACGACGACGTAGTCGTAGATCCCCTCCGATAGCCGGCGGTTGACCGGTGCACTTAGTAGTGCACCCCGTCCCCCCACAGCGACTGTCCCAACTGAGGGCGCCTCTTCAAGAAGCCCTCGAGTATGCTGCCCCTTGCCCTTCTGGCTCGAGCGTAGTGGTTGCACGCTCGCCCTTAAGTCCGGTGAAGCTGTAAAGGCCTCACGGCCAACAGCGTACATCACTCACACACACACACACACACACGTGAAATTAATGTTGTTACTATTTAGTAATTTTTTTCTACTTCCAAAGAGATATTCCAACAGGTAGGTCCGCACGGTTATTAATTTAAAAAAGAACTTGGGTAAACAGTAACTCTGTGACTGTCATAAAGTGACATTTCACTTGATGACAGCGTTAGTTTCGATTTTAGCCACAGACCAAAAGACCCTTGTCGGACTGTACCAAAAATCTAGGTGTCCCCTATTATTATCAATGTCAGAGATAGATCAAGTGGCACCAATTAGTGACTTTTGTATTTAAAACAGCGAGAATTAATGTGGGCAAGTTTTTAGTTATTTTCTATACAAACTTGAATATCTGCTCTCTAATGCTCTAATAAGATCATTGTTCAAAGAAAAATATTTTATTTATGGTTCAAACCAGAGATGGGCAAATATTCAGATTAATATAATAAATAATTAATGATTACAATTACATTGTATAATTTTCAACGATTTATGATTACATTTTGTTGTTTTCAAAATGTAATCTTAATCATTAATCTGATTACATTTTGCCTATCTCTGGTTCAGACTACAACAACTCAAGTTTTATGATGATATGACTATAAAATTCCATGTACAGATTGGTGAAGCCGCCAAACTGAAGCCGATGGAACTGGAACTCAAGAGGCTGGAAGATCTGTCAGAAGCCATCGTACAGGACTTCACGCTGATGAGGAAACGAGAGGAGGAGATGAGAGACACCAATGGTGTGTATATTTTAACCTAACTAACTTTGATACATAAAGTACATTTTTACATTACATATAGTACATTTTTTGTTTTTATTTTATATAGTACATACATGTTAGGTCATTTTTCACTTAGATATTTTCTATCTATACAAGCTGTATCGTAAATAACGCAAGACCTCAAACACCTCGATTAGATAATTGTTTCACTTATTCAATACTAAAACCAAATTTCCAAAATTTAATTTTTTCCCCTCTTTTTAAGCACTTATACCCCAATTAACAATGAAACTTGTACGTGTATGTGTGCGTATTGAGAAATACGTTATAGAAATGCATTTGAAATCTCCGTATTGCTATGAATCAATAATAAATTTAGATTATTATAGCGCATTAAGGAGTAACAGCATTTTTTGCAAATTAAATAAAATGTAAGCTACAATAAAAACTGTTGGAATAAATTCAGCTATCGATTTAGAACAAACTACTTTCAGGTCTTGCGTTTATTATGTTAAACCTTGTATAGGGGTACGCAGAGAGCGCATAGTTTTAATAAGATATATTAAATAACAAATTCTTAATTGATAGACCCCTGTATATATTCGATAATAACGGATGGGAAAGATTAGACTGAGAGCAATGATCCCAGTTCTCCGCCTAAACTATTTTGGCCCTTAATTATACAGGGTGCAAAGGACAGTGGCACAGAACCTTATACAGGACACATACAGGAAATAAAAAAAAAAAAACCATTCTTTTCTTATTTTATTGACATATAAAACGCTGTTATATGGCAGCGAGAGCTGGGTATGTAAGAAGAAGAATGAAATTAGGATAAATGCAGTGGATATGCGAGCTCTGCGGAAGATATGCGGAGTGAATGAAGCTGACCGACCGTATTCGCAACAGCGTACTAAGAGAACAAGTAGGTATGAAAGATAGTATCGGTGTAAACATGAGAAAGGGTATGCTCCGTTGGTTCGGGCATATAGAAAGAATGTCAGAAGAAACAATGACAAAACAGATATACAATGCGAAAGTGAAAAGATGTAGGTACCGGGGAAGACCTAGATTATCTTGCCATGACCAAATAGACCGAGTCTTATCTGAAGGACAAATCAAGAGTGTGTAACCGGCGAGTGTGTATGAGACGAAGTATGAGAGTGGCGGAAGCCAGAGAGGTATGTAAGGAAAGAACCTGTTGGAACTCTGCATTCTCTGCCTACCCCGTAAGGGATTTGGCGTGATGATATAGAGATAGATAGAGACGAAACAGATTACAATTATAACATAACATTAAGTTTTTTTTATTTCTGTTACGTATCTCGTAGTCATAGTTGATCTTACCGATTGGTCCTACATCCATAGATGGTCCCTTGCACTCTGTATAACTAATTAATCCTGTATTAAGTCACCTTGAATGTTCTCACCATTTAAACATATGTAACATCATACTTGCGAAAGTTCAAATCGAAAGCCGATTATAATAATTTGATCATAGTCTCCTATGTAATTCTGTTTCAGAGTCCACAAACAACCGCGTACTATTCTTCAGCATATTCTCCATGGTATGTCTCCTGGGTCTCGCCACATGGCAGGTCCTCTACCTACGCCGGTATTTCAAGGCTAAGAAACTCATTGAATAGCATTAGAAATAACTCGAACCGCGGGTAAACTCGCGTGCGTGTAAAATAGTAGACACAATGATTATAAAAGTGACGTGTTTTTACTCCCGAAAGTATAGTAATATATTTATTATTTGTTTCTGAAAGTGTTGCCAGTTTTGAAATGATAGAAATATTTAATTGTTAATGGCAACCCTGAATTCGATCAAAGCTAGAATTAATAGGTAAGAATGGTCTCATCACAAATCCCGTAAGCAAGTTTACCCGCGATCATAGATCTTATGTTACTTTATATTTTTAAAACAATAAAAATTTCAATACTTAACACAGATTTTATTATTTATATGATTTTGTTGTAATTGTAAATGATTTAAGTTCTTGTCTGTTTACGAATGTGGAAAAAATATTTTAAAATAATTTATTTTGTTTTATTTATAGGTGTATAATTTGAAGTCCAGTCTATTGACTACAAAGATTATCCTCCCGGATTTTTCTCACTAACAGATTTAGGCCCAATATGGACCAAAGCCAAGCTGGATAGATGTTTCGTATAGAACCAACCACATTTAGCCATTCGCTTAGCATCAGCGGACACAGTTCAAACGAAGAAAACTGTCTCCTTTTTTTTAAGGGGTACCGCCTAAATAAAACTTCTTTTTGCACCACATGCACTTTAAGTAGCATATGGACTAGAGACAATATTTCGAAATATGATTTCTAACTATATTTTAGAATCTGGTAAAAGGAATACACGACTAAAAGAAATGTTCTCGATAGAAAAAAAACTAAAGTCATCTCTATTGATTTCCATTTTTAACTTCCAGCGTGAAATGCTTAAGAATGTGTCAATAGAATTTACTTGAAAACAAGAGCTAATAATTGTAGCTAACTTCTTGTAAAGCAGTTTTTTTATTTCATAGTGTAGTTTTTTTTTGGAAATGATAAAATTTGTTTAGACGTACCGCAGTGCGGGCTAGGGCGTCTCCACGAGGCAACGCGTACCGGCCCGCCCCCGTCGGTACGTACACAGGTGGAAGCGGCGATGGGCGCCGCCACCCATCACGCCGGGCCCGAACTGGCGAGTCGTGGGGTGCAGAGTGCCGGATAGGCACTTGGAATGTAAGGGGTGGTATTGAAGATAAGATGCATGAGGTAATTGATGTGACGAGAGCAAGCCAGAGACGTATGTAAGGAAAGAACCTGTTGGAACTCTGTAGTCTCTGCCTACCCCGCAAGGGATCTGGCGTGATGATATAGAGATAAAATTTGTTTTTGCACATACGTCATTTACTTCCGAGCGCGCGCTCAATATAATAAGTGACGGATCCCTTATTAATCGTTTTTAGTTGTTGCATCACTGTCACTTTCAGTGGATAAGTGGGCGATCGCGATAGGCCCTTAATTACATTGCAGTAAAGATAAGAAATGTGGGCTTCTACTCAGCTCTACTCTCTCTCCGTCCATCTCCACTTAAGATACGAAGACCTTATAAGAACGTAGGTCAATCGACTAATAACTGGCCTGGGGTGTCGAAATCTCTTAGTGGTGAGAGCATACAACAGGTTTTGTCGCGAGTTCGGTTCCGTGCAGAGTAAATTGAAGGCTATGAGGCTATATACTTAAAGGTATCAGAGGTAAAAATAAAAATAGTATACATTTCGGTAACTTATATTTTAATCTCGTAGAAATCGATTTACCTACTCGTAGACATCGTTATAGGTGGTTAATATAAATCTCACTCAATTCGTAAATGCGCTATTTTTACAAATATCGCTCCAATACAATGGTAATTCATTAATTAAAAAGTTGAACTACTGTACACTTGATAATTTGAGTTCGTACTAGGACAGTCAAATTATATTAGCACCTATTGCACGCCACCGTCTAGTGTTTACGTCTTTCTCTAACGACCAATCGAATTCAATCTACCAAGCTGCGGTCGGGTCTAGAGTACGCAATTTCACCAAGTATAATTTGCCCAAACGTGTTCTACGTAAAAAGATACTTGAAATAAACTAGAACAGGTAGGTTTATATTGCATATAAGTGTCCAACGTAACGACAACCGCTAGCAAAAATGTAAGACAGCGAAACATTCGCTAACGAATGAGAGCGAACGAGGCTTTTCTAGTCGTCTTCACGACATTTTTCAGCATTTCTTCATTTGGTACTGCAAGCCACGATAGCCTTGTTTAAGGGAATAAATGTTGCCGTAAATCACGTGACAAAGCATTCACAAGTCATCGAAAAGATTGTCCACAATAAGTGGTGACAATTTTCAATTAATTGGTGAAAGTTTTGAAATAATTTGTGACAATTTTGAATTAATTGGTGACAATTTTGAATTAATTGGTGACAATTTTGAATTAATTAGTGACAATATTGAATTAATTAATGACAATTTTGAATTATTTGGATAAAAATTTCGGATTAATTGATAACAAATATTGAATTAATTGTTAACAAAATTAAACGAATTGGTGACTCCCATAGCTTCATGGTGACAACTAATCTTTTAGAGACCCGTCCGTCAAGAAACCGTCAGACCCGTTTATTTTGCTCATTATTGAAGCATATTTTTAGCTTCTGTAAATGGAAATAACTATTTGACGCTATAAGAAGCCGACCATTTAAAATTAACAGTAAAAAAAGGGTTTTTCCAAATAACCTTGAACTAATTTCGGTGCTTATATGTACACACAAGCTGTAACATAAGAAACGCAAGACCTGAAAGTAGTTTGTTCTTAATCGGTAACTAAATTGATTCCAACAATTTTTAATGTATCTGACAATTTTTATTATTTGCATAAAAATGCATTTACTCCTTCAGTGCGCTATAAAAACCCAATTTATTCTTGATTCATAGCAATTAGGAGATGTCAAATGCATTCCTAAAACGTATTTCTCAAAACGCACTCATCGCAACGCACTACGTGTGTACAAGTTTCATTGTTAATAGGGGTATAAAAAGTGTAAACCCTTTAAATTTGGAAATTTGGTTTTCGTTTTGAATTTATGAAGCAATTCTCTAATCGGGGTGTCTGAGGTCTTGCGTTTATTATGTTACACCTTGTATATATATGAGGAGTGATTTTTCAAAAGGCCTTATATCCATTTTTTGCTCGACTTGATTTTGTTAGAAACGTAAAGTTAAGGAAAAATCACATCCGACACGTCCAACAGTATAGCCTAAAACGCCTCATTTCATATAAAAAAAGGAACATCAATAGTAAAATTTCTTTCAAACCTGGCACAATTCCACACCTTGGAAGAGGTCCGTATAATTTAAAACAAAAAGCCATAATTCCTTGCTCTTACTTCATCCATATTATAAAATTTTAAACAAAACGGCATATTTCCTTTACAGACAAAATGTAGTTTTGAAAAGCAAGTTTCATAGTGGCACAGATTAACTGTGACTGTTGACTTTAAAGGGATAATCTGAAGGGCAAGTCCAGAGTCTCCGTAACCGGCAAGTGTGTATGAGACGAACTATGAGAGTGGAGGAGGAAGCCAGAGAGGTATGTATGGAAAGAACCTGTTGGAACTCTGTACTCTTTGCCTACCCCGCGAGGGAGATGGCGTGATGATATAGGTACTCGAGGCCATAAAAATGCATTATAAAAAGTTAGAAAGAAAAAAGTTTGAAATCGACAAGGTTAAAATTTTGATGTGGAAAGATTTTTATTAAAATATATACATATAATAGATAGATATTTTTTTAAAATAGATATTAGGATTTTTTTTAATTTTTCCTGATTAATTATGTCTATGTTTTGTGTGAAATTGTTATGTTAACTATTTAGCTGCTTGGACAAAATGGGTTCCTACCGAACCTATCTTAAGTTAAACTTAACTTTTTTACAAAAAGTCATATTTCCTATTCATTGTATACAAAAGGTCTTATTTTCTGTAGTAGCATATACATAAGGTCATATTTCCAAAACTTATTAAACAAAATAAAATCATACACTTTAAAAATACAAATTATAAGAATACCATCGGTTCTGAGAACATATTGCACATAGCTTTACCACTCTTTCGAAAATTATATTACATTTTTTCTACCTACCACAGAAATTTGGAGTATATAAAAATTTGTTCTTAATGGAATTAAGGCCTTTTGAGAAATCACTCCTCATATGTTTTAAAAAACAAATGTCTTTAAGATGGATATAAAAATATAAGTTTAGTTATTGACAGTATCGTAGTGTACAGTAGCCTTAACAGACATCACTTTGGAAGAACAAAGTAGGCTAATTAACCACACCTAATAACACAGTACATACAGCCAAGTATCTGAAAACAATTACCTATGTAAGTTCTTTTATCGTATCATAATGGGTCATGGATGGATAATTTGTGAAATTTCAACATAAATGTACATACAAAAACCTATAGTTAAATATTTGACGATAAGGGCGTGGTTATGACTTCAGTTAAAATAATAAATCGGCTATACTTTTTCTACTGCTTGGAAGGTCTCTCATAAATTAAGGTGAATGAGTATTAGTTTTATCTACTCCATCACACGGATACTATGGTGGAAGTTGGTGTTTGGCCACCTGCTGTAGTGTTGTAAAAATGCTTGAGTCGGCGCTTGAAACGCTCGCGTTTTCTACGTGTTTCAACGGTCGTAAGCGTCGACTCGACACTAAATGCTCGACTTCAGCGCTCATTTTTACAACACTACCTGCTGTCGAAACTTATCAAGCCTATAAGACCTCCAATACGGTTTAACGACTTCTGCATTAATTGTCCGCCTTGGGACTAGCGGCTTTTTGGACGAATACGGAAATGCCTCAAACGGTCCCCCACCTCAGGCTGATCTAACCAAACGCTGTTTAACCTTGGTGACCTCTAAGAACACCGCGATCACAGCGCTACAAGCGCCTTAGGATAACTATTAGATACAAATTCTTAAAGGTTTATAAATTAAGTAAAAATTGACAGACTGAAGATCAAAAAATAACTGAGTGGGCACCTTGGCGAATTAGAAATTTGCTTTGCGCAACAATCTAGGTTAAGTTAAAGGAAACGCCTCTCTTTCTGGTCAAATAATGGTTTGACTATCTACAATAGTATTTCAGTTCAGTTTTCCTGTTTTTTTTTTCAGTAGTAGGTACCTTGCTTGCCATTATTCTTAAGATTAAGCGATGCTTATGCACCAAGATATTTTTTGCGCAATCGCAGCGTTAGTTCATGCGATTCACGACTCTAACTCAAGGTATTACTTGCTCGAAGCAGACCTGGGTTTGCCTCGATTGAGGCTAGATCTTTACTGATCACATCATGCTTTTACTTTCTTTTTTTTTTAAACGTAGCCCACACTAGGATTTATTCGTGGGTGCTACAAACATGAAAATCCACATGCACAAATACCCAGACCGAAACAAATAATTGTGCGTCACACAAATATTTGTCCCCTGCGGGAATGGAAATCGCGAGTATTAGACACAGTGGGCGCAGCGGCTTAAGCTCAACCATTGCGCTATACCGTCCGATCGTCGCTTTGCCTAGGTGCTCTCTCAGTTAATACCTACGCGGATATTTGAAGTTACAACGTTAGACTTAAAAAATAAGATAATTTTGCCCTCTAAGGCCCTTCGCACCCGGGTCGTAAGCGTAGTCTTATCGTAAGTGTATCGTTACAACGCAACCGCGTACGAGACCTGCAGTGTTCTACAAACGAATCGTCGAGTAGACGCATCGTTTTGTAAGATCTCAGTCGGAATCATAGCGTCAACGGTACCAGATGTTTTGGGTGAATTTATTGATGATCTTACTTTCTCTTTAGACGAAAAGGATTTTTTTCTGTATATATTCTGCCCAAGCTTTGTCCCATCTTTCCTTGAATATTCACTTAATAAATGATTATATAGTTAAGGGGACCCTTCAACCAGTTTCACAAATTCAATCACTTTTCCAGTCGTATTAATATTAAAAGTCGTAAGATTTATTTTTCTACGCTTGTTTTTTTACGCCAGTACGCTACGATTACGCTATCGTAATGACAACAAACATCTAAGACGATTCGCTGCAACACCGCTTCGTATGCGGACTTGTTTGTACGCGGTCGTATTGCTCTCGTCCTACACGCGTATTACGATACGCTCACGATACGACGCCGTGTGCGAAGGGGCTTACTGTAACTATCGTGTTAGCTCTCTGACTAGCACAATAAATACAGTCCACTAAAAAGCTATATGAAATCAATATTAATGGTCATTTGTATTAAATCTTTATCTATCTTATTCTTGTAGTCTAAAATTTATAACTTATTCATGGGAAGAATACTGTAAGTACTTGCTAATTGATACTATAATAAAACATGTAGGTAGGTAATTCGGCTACTTTATCATTAATTCAAATTAAATTTGAATCGAATTCAATTGTCGTTGATCTCAATTCGGGACATAGAAATCACCATATTTTATTAATTTTATACGGAATGTTACATAACACAAATAAAGACAAATAGAAAATAATACATTATATAAAAATATACTACGCATCTTTAAATACATGCAATGTATAAATAGGTAGGTAGGCCTTGGCGAAGACATATGCATAATCAATATTAAATGCATAATTTTTATGATCATGCGAACTATAATAAATGATAATTAGTCTGGCAAGCCAAGTATGCACGGGTAAAAAAAAATATAATTTAATCATAATTCAATATACTATACATAAAATTAACCATGGAGAATCAAACACGCATTGAAGATTACTTCTATTTAATATTGATTACTTAATTTATTTTGTTCCTAAGTACCTATTCAAAAAAATTTACAATTAAATCACAATCTCCTGAAGATGTGAGATTTTCCAAATAATATTTTTCTTCTAATAAATTTTTACACGTGTTGAATAATTAATTCTAATAAAAAATAGACACATACTTTGTGGCAAATATATCAGACTTTATTCCATTTCAAAGTTACTTTAACCGACTGCAAACTTGGCTATGCCAGGCTATAGTGTGAAATTTCTTCATCAAATACGGATTAACAAATCATATAAAAAACAAACTTATAATTCCACTGAAATCATAATTGCACAGTATTTTCTTATATACAATAAAACAACTTTTCTGTACATTTGTGATATCATTATCAGAGAGGTGAGTAGTCGAGTTGTACCGTTAGATGTTTGACTCCCGCCTCGCGGAATATCCTGGCGGCTTGCTCCGTGACGTACCGAGGGTCGACTTCTCTCGCCACTTCGAGTTTGATAGCACCAACATGGACGTCACTGCAGAGCGTCCAGAAATGCGGTTCTTGGACTGCGTGGACGCCGGCTAGGCCGACAACCCGCGTGTACAAGTTCGGTAACGCACGCTCCAGGGAGACAGGAGTCCGTTGCATTAGCACGGCAGCTGAATCGCGCACTAAAGGTAACACACTGGCCGCTATGAGCAGCGCTATGGCCATAGAGCACAATGGATCGGCTCGCATCCAGCCGAAGGTGCGCATGAGTATGGCGGAGATTATAACCCCGACGGAGCCTAGAGTATCGGCTAGGACGTGGAGGAAGACTCCCCTCATGATGGCGGAGCCGGCGCCGGTGGGCGCTTCGTCGTCGTCGTGGGAGTGGCCGTGGTGATTATGGGAGTGGTCGTGGCCACCGTGCGAGTGGCCATGCCCGCCGTGACTGTGCCCGTGTCCGTGGTGGAACGCGTATATCCCCACCATGTTGACTAGGAAACCGAGTATCGATACTAGGAGGAGACGCTCGTGCTTCACCTGCGAATTGAGATATATGTTGTTTTTAATACAAGGGTACGGCGATGCGAAGGTTTATGTTCAGTTTTAGTCTGGACATGTGCCTAAAAGATCCACTTTTAGTGTTCTCAACGTCCACGTTTTGTGATAATGTCTCATTTAGGAAGTAAGATAAGGAATGAACTTGTTAGAATGATATACTCTCTAGCTCTGCTTACTCCACATTTGGCGTCATATAGAATTATATAGACTAGTGGTCGCCCATAGGTCGATATTCGACCTACTCTTTCATCGTTTGTTGATTATGTTTGACATTCAGTAAGACTATAGACAAATAATATTAAAGATAAACATCAATTTGACGTGTATTGTGTCAAATACATGGTAGTGTGTGTAATGTTTTTTTCATTGATTTAATGTGTGTTTCATACATAATTTAAAAAAAAAAATTAGCATTCTGCACTCTTTCTCTATATACACTATAAGTGTGGGAAATTTCATACTCCTCCGTCCGCGCAATTTTCGTAAAAATGTGTATAAAGTTTTTGCTTCACGTATTAATATATAGATAGACTGAACTGGAACAAAAGTAAGGGCGCTGTGAGTATTTTTGGATCCTAGTAAAAATGACATAGTTTATGGGGACATATACCTATCTTTATTATGCATTGATCTAAAGAAAACTTTAAACGTTTCTTTAAAAACGTTTTATATCAATGTTATTTTGGTGTAAATTCAATCTGTATATTTTAATTTAAAAAGACCTTTATAAAATAAGCTTTAAAACAAGAACACAACGAAGTCATCTTGCTTAGTTGAGGAGTACCTATGCCTTCATTCCGGCTCTATCATCAGTACCTTGGATACCGTCCAGGTCTAAAGTACTCTTCAAGACGAATCCAACGAGCCCAAACACGGCGGGGTTATATTGAGTAGTTGGGTGGTTCCATTGGCCACCTTTCGAAATCGTTTAAAATCTAGGTCGGTCAAGTGTAGTTTTTTTACGAAAACTTCCCAGTACCAGTCCGGAGTTTGGAATTGTGCCCGGTATATGGCAATAGGCTCGCCCCCTATTACATGGGGCCTAACATCGTCGGCGAAACATCGTGTGCCACCCCCGCTGGGTAATATAGGCGTGTAAAAGTAGGAAAATTATTCTGAATTATAACCCTCAAATATTTTTGTCGCACTATACTTTTACTGATGTTATGCAATTTATTTTTTAATTTTATAATCAAACTTCTCGACTATGATAAAATCCAATAAAATACTTTTAATAAAACTATTCTACTTACTAAATCTAAGAACTCAGTAAAATACTTTTATTTCATAAAAGATGATAGATATTATTTTATAAAAGATACGACAACAATGTGTAGCATACTATATATGTTTTACGATAAACGTGATCAGGGCACGTGTCGGCCTATACACCGTATCTATATCGCACTTCCTTTTATCATTAAGTAAATGTTAGAGATTGTATTAAACCATGTTCAGGCTTCTGGCGTTATTGACCACGGAAGAAAACGTGATATCGATGGACTTAGTTAGCCCAAGAGTTCGTCAATGTTATTAGGACTATCAGCATTATCATTTGCCTGTAGCAGTCCACTGTTGGACATAGGCCTCTCTAATTTCACGCCACTGAATACGATTTTCGGCTACTCTCAGCCAATTACCTCTTAGAATTACCTATCTATCTATCTATATCATCACGCCAGATCCTTTGCAGAATATGCAGAGAGAACAGAGTTCCAACAGATTCTTTCTTTACAAACCTCTCTGGCTTCCTCCACTCTCATAATTCGTCCCATACACGCTCGCCGGTTACGGAGACTTGCCCATCAGAAGAGACACGGTCTATTTGGTCATGGTAAGATAGTCTAGATCTTCCTCGGTACCTAGAATTACCCGAGAGGAACTATGAGAGTTGAGGAAGCCAGAGACGTATGTAAGGAAAGAACCTGTTGGAACTTTGTACTCTCTGCCTACCCCGCGAGGAAGCTGGCGTGATGATATAGATAGATGAGGTGATATACGTATATAAATATCTTACTTCTAAGGCATTCTTTCAGAAGAAAGAATTACTTGTGGGTGCGAAATTGTGGTTCTACTATTGCAAAATTCAATACTACACCGGAATTTGGAATTGTGGACGGTATAGCGGTAATAAGACTCTCCCGTATCCATAAAACCATATAAATATTATAATTTCGAAAGTAACTCGGTCTATTTGTCTGTTACGTTTTCACACCCAAACCGCTAAATAAATTTTGATCAAATTTGGCAAGGATATAGTTTTTATCCAGGGGAAGGACATAGGTTACGTTTTGACGTACGTAAGATACACGCCTGAAAATAACGCAAAAGAAGTTGCAAGTACAGCTAGTTAGATATATTAGGAACCAATATGATCGGTGATGTCGGACATTATTTCCTCTATGCGAAGAGAATACAGGCGGGATGTGTGTTTATCTAATAATAATATTATTAGCCCTGTTAAGAAACTGTCCCACTGTTGGGCACGGGCTTCCTCTCAATCTGAGAGGGTTTTAGACCATAGTCCACCACACTGGCCCAGTGCGGGTTGGCGAACTTCACATACCTTCGAGAAACTCTTAGGCATAAACCTGCATGCCTCACGATGTTGTCCTTAAGCAAGTGATGGTTAATTTTCAATACGCACATGCTTTCGAAAAGTCAGAGGTGCGTGCCTGGGTGGGTTTGAACTTTTGACTTTGCAGTCCAACGGTCTAACTACGCTATCACTGCTTTGTAATGTTATTTTGTTTATCTATTTTAAATAAATCTTAACACATTTCTCGTGTACTCTACAAATATTGAGTACCGCAACCGCATTTTGAAACGTTGCCGCAACAAAACGCTTATTGCCGACAATGAACGGCCGCGTAAATTGTAGTGAAGTACGTGCCTTCTCGCCGCGACTTTTGTGAAAAATGTAGCAATTAAATTTCAACATTATCACAATACTATAACAGTCGAAAGTTGTATGCCCAATGTCAGCGGGTGAAAGCTGTTGAATATAAAATTCTTGGTGAATTTATAAGTCAGTTATCCGTTAAAGGATCTTTTCATCACTGGCAAAGTGGAAAAGAAGAGGCCTAGAGGTCGGGGTCCTATGCGTTGGTCCGACCAGATTCGGTCGACGCTCGATTTCAGTATCAGCGAATAGGACTAAATGGAGAGACATTATTAAAGCTAAAGTTCTTCATAAAGATCACGACCCTGAGCACTGAGGAGCACGACGCAAGGAGGAGGAGGAGGTTCCGTTATAGAATAGGTAGAGGCGTAGACAGTAGGTACACTGACATATCACTGAGGTATGTATTTTGATGCAGAATAAGACCACTATCTTTTAGCTTGTCGCCAGTCGTCGTTAATTTTTTGAGATTTAAAAAATAATTAACAAAACAATGATTTCCAAGCTGGTTCAATGCTTGCCTTATAAGTAAGCACGAGGTTATTGATGTTCTAGAATAATAACTGAATAACAAACATGTGAAGGATCTAGTGACCTGAAATACGGGTTGTACCTAGCTTGGGCACCAGTCCCCTGCAATAATTTGTATTATGTTTCCAAGCAATGTAATTAATACAATATTGTGGTGAGAAATTAGCCAAAGAGGCAGTCTTTCGAGGATTTTTTTAATACGTCTCTTGATTGCAAAGGACCATAAAAAATTGTACCCTAAGAATTTTAATAAGTCTATCACCTGCTACTTGTACCACTTTTGCAAAGTGCCACCTTGGTCCTAGGTCATCGAAAACAGACAGGACAGGCCCACAAATCGAAATACTATTATAACGATTATCTGTGGTACCAACCAAAGCAGTACCATGGAGCCTTTATGAGATCGATATAGGGAACAGAACAAATTATAAAAATGCACGTGAAATAATTCGCCCAAAGAATCGCGATAGGCTATATTACAGACTAGTTTCCGCCCGCGACCTCGTCCGCGTTAAGTTTAGACAGGAACCTTACATTTTTCCGGGATAAAAAGTGGCCTCTATAAAAAAATTCTGTGTCAAATCCCTGTGTAAAAAATCCTATGTGTTAATGTCCAGGTTATAAACTGTCTGTGTGCCAAATTTTATCTAAATTCAAGATTGAGTTACAAACATCTAAAAATATTTATTCTACTAATAAGTAGAATAGCTAAAATACAGCCTTTTTTATTCTTGCTCTAAGCACTCACATTCCGTGCATTTGTAACCATCCCAACCGGATCGAATGGTGATAGTATTTGTTATTTTGGCACGTACACGCTGCGCGTACGACTTAATTTTGTTGCACCGGAGATCACGTCATAGTTTAAGATCCAGCTGATGTCAAAATATGAGTCATTGACTATCATGGCGTGTCAGAGACCTTTAAAATACCGTGAACATTGGTTGCAGCTTTATGAAGAATTGGGAAAAAGCTAGTGGGGAAGCAATATAAATTAACTGTGTTGAAGAGTGATGCGCTAGCAAAAAGTGATATCTTTCTAGATAGAAAGATAGACTCTCTGCCTACGATAGATATCTATCTATCGTAGGCAGAGAGTACAGAGTTCCAACAGGTTCTTTCCTTACATACCTCTCTGGCTTCCTTCACTCTCATAGTTCGTCTCATACACGCTCGCCGGTTACGGAGACTCCTGACTTATATCTATCTATATGATATCTTTATTTTTTGAAATACTACTAGCTGTTTCCGCAACTTCGTTCGTGAGATTTTCGGCGTGTATTTGATGTTTGTCAACTTGTAAGCCATTAAACCAACTTTGACTTAACTTGAAAATTGATGGATGATTCTCTATATAAATTTTCAAGCCCTATTTAATATAATATTAGCCCTGTTAAGAAACTGTCCCACCGTTGGGCACGGGTCTCCTCTCAAACTGAGAGGGTTAAGGCCATAGTCCACCACGCTGGCCCAGTGCGGGTTGGCGAACTTCACACACCGAAACTCTTAGGCATGCAGGTTTCCTCACGATGTTTTTCTTTCACCGTTAAAGCAAGTGATAGTTAATTAACCGACTTCAAAAAGGAGGAGGTTCTATGTTCGGTTGTATGTATGCTTTTTTTTTTTTTATGTATGTTCAGCGATATTTCCGTCAATTGTGGACCGATTTTGATATTTTTTTTTTTGCATTGGGTTCAGTATATATCCAAGGTGGTCCCATATTAATTTTATTGACATTGGACCTTGGACTTAGAAGATACACCAGGGAACTCCTTAACGACAAACAATAGGCATGTGTAAATTGAGATATTATGGGTATTACGTCAATCCTATAGGTACCCTACTATAGAATAACTCACTGATCACTTAAAATTGTAAAATAAAAATCTTTTATAAAAAAAGGTGCCAAGTAACCGACTGCACCAACCAGCACCGACTTCAAATATTTTTATTTTTTTGCTTTTTGAAGCCGGTTTACCTTTTTTTATAAAAGACTTTTTTTTAATACGCACATGCTTAAAAAGACAGACGTGCGTGCCTGAGTTTAACAAGACCTTTGACTTTGCAGTACAACGGTCTTCCCACTAGGCTATAACTGCTTTTTTATTTAACGCCCTTTAGAAATTTAAAAAACCGCTGAAACGTCCCTTGTTTCTTACTAAAAGCCAAAATATATTTTTTATATAACTTATCTCATGCTATTTCACACTCTTAGATAGCATGGATATATTGGATTTCTGCTGGATGTCTATTGTTCGCACTTACTTAATGCCGAAGGCAGGCAAAGGAAACAGCTTTAATCTCATCTATATCACTTTACCGCACCGCATTGTCGAGCACCGATTCGACATTTCGGCTGTTTTAGCTTAATTGCAGGTTGAATGCGATACTAACATAATAATAAAATAATAATATCAACCTATACTGCCCACTGCTGGGCAAAGGCCTTCTCTCACAAATCCAGGTGAGAGAGATTAGGTCATACTCCACCACGCGGACCCAGGGCGGATTGGTGGAGGCAAGTTTGTGGCCACCTGCTGTTGGAACTTATCAAGTCGCCTTTAAGGCTTCCAACTCGGCTTAACGACTACCACATTAAGTGGTAACCGGGACCAACGGCTTAACGTGCCTTCCGAAACACGGAGACGCTCGAATAGTAAAACGCCACAAACGGTTACCCATCTCAGGCCGACCGAGTCGAACGCTGCTTAACCTTGGTGGTCGGTAAGAACACCGCGGTCGCACAGCGCTACGAGCGCCTCATACTAACATAGATCAAATATATCAAAGCTTACTAAGCGAAATTTGGATATGATAATTTCATTACTTGATCGAGTAGGTATGTACAGATTTGCGACCTGACTCTATTACATGGTATTGATTTTACCCAAACTGTCTGTTTGTCGGTTATGTTTTAAGTCTAAACTGCTAAACGGATTTTGATCAAATTCGGCAAGAACATAGATTCTATCCAGGGGAAAGACATAGGCTACCTATTGTCTCAAAAAAACTAGGGTGCGAAATACACGCCTAAAAATAACGCGCACAAAATTACGGGTACGTTAGAGCAGGTAACAAGTAATTAAGGTTAAAATGATGTTCACCTTCTTATTTTACGAGGACCATATTGCAACCTCGCCAATAAACATAACAGTCAAAATTGTAAAACAGAAAACTAAGAAGCAATAGATTTCAAAATTGTTTTCCAAAAGTAAATACAACCATCAAGTTGATTATTTCCGCTGATAGTTTAAATAGAACTTCTTATATTAAAATAAAAGAATTTTGGTTTCTATTTCAATAGATTAAAGCCCCATTATCAAGTAATGTTGAAATTCTTATCAACATGGCGAGATGAATTTGATGGAAGATTATTAATTTTAGAATTACTTAATGTTTGGGAAATGAATAAGGTAACAATCTTTATAATTATAAAAAGGGCTCTATCTGTACCCAGAGATAGGCAAAATGTAATCAGATTAATGATTACTATTGCATTTTGTGATATTCAATCATTATTAGGTTTAAAGAACTTTATTTCTCATAAGAACATACATAGTTCACTTAAATGAGATTATAATGTGAAATCTTAAGACTATAATTATCACTTTGACGTCGTTATCGAGTCTCAGACACTACACAAATTTCGTATTTATCCAGTCATATCCAAGTCCTAGTATGTCATTATTTCCTGTTTTATATATATTTCTCGTATATATAATTCTTAAGTTTAGTTTTAAACACATTAATCCTGCTGCACTCTTTTAATTCATTTGGTAAATTATTGTATAGTAGCGCTCCCTCAAACAGTATGGTTCTTTTCCCGTAAGTTATTGTACGTGGTTGAGTGAGTTGTATTTTGTTCCTATTCCTTAAGTAGTGCTTTTGTTTTCATGTGGTAAATGTTATGTTCGAATGTATGTTGTCTGTGATAATTTTTTTAACTAAAATGCATGTTTTATATTTATATAGCTGGGTTAGGTTAAATAATTTTGTTTTAATATATAGCTCTTTTGTGGGTGTAAAATATTATAATGGAAAAGTATTTTAATAATTTAAGTATATTATTCAAGATTAAAAGTGTAATCCTAATCGTTAAAGATTACAAAATGTAATTGTAATCGTTAATACACCATCACTTCTATATTCCCCAAGCGGGAGTGATTAATAATTAATCTGATTACATTTTGCCCATCTCTGTCTGTACCTACCTAGTGCGCATATCAATATTATAGTATTTTTCACACAGGGTAAGTACACAGTTCTAATTGCCAATCGAAATCAATCTTTATTCAATGGCAATAAGAGGCATGACCTGTTTCTATACTTATGGTTTTATGCCTTAACATTATTGAACTAAATATTAATTACGTTTGGCAATTAGAACTGTCACTACCCATCCTATGTGAAAAATACTATAATATGTATTATAAAGACGGATAAATGCGGTCGAAATGCGATCTCTGCGGAAGATGTGCGGAGTCACGCTGACCGACCGTATTCGCAACAGCGTAGTAAGAAAGCGAGTAGGTATGAAAGATAGTATCGGTGTAAAGATGAGAAAGGGTATGCTCCGTTTGTTCGGGCATATAGAAAGAATGCCAGAAGAAAGAATGACAAAACAGATATACAATGCGAAAGTGGAAGGATGTAGGTGCCGGGGAAGATCTAGACTATCTTACCATGACCAAATAGACCGTGTCTTAGCTGAAGGGCAAGTCAAGAGTCTCCGTAACCGGCGAGTGTGTATGAGACGAACTATGAGAGTGGAGGAAGCCAGAGAGGTATGTAAGGAAAGAACCTGTTGGAACTCTGTACTCTCTGCCTACCCCGCGAGGGAGCTGGCGTGATGATATAGATAGATAAAGACGGACGATTTAGCACAGTGGTTAAGAGCTTAAGCCGCTCCGCCCAGTGTGTCTAATAGTCGCGGGTTTGATTACCGCACTGGACAAATCTTGTGTGAGCCACAATTATCGAAACACACAGACCGAAACGTCTGGATATTTGTGTATGTGAATTTTTATGTTTTTAGTTTTTAAAAAGAAATTAAAGAAAAATAATAAAAATGTCGAAAGATTGTTTGTTTGTAATTGTTATCTTTGAATCTACAAAACCGATCTTATTAATTCTTCCACCACTAGAAAGCTACAGTATCCAGAACTAACATAGATCCGGTAGATGACGCTGTTTTCAACCGATGATTAAAATCGATTCAATAGTTTTAGGGTTAAACGATTCCAAATAAAAAAATATTTTCTATTTATAATATTAATACAGATGATTATGATATGTATAAGACAGAGGATTATGTAAAAAAAAATACTTTTACTTACTTTAGACTTTGTTATCATGACGTTAGTCAACCATTATGAACATGCATGCCTTATCATTCTAACATACAGATAAATAAGCGCAGATTAAGTTGTACTTAGAATATTATTAAAAATATATGCGCAGTGTAAGATAAGATTGATTGCATAACTGTATGTCTGTCTCAATAAGACTTGGGTTCTTTAATCTAATAAAAATTGTTAATTAGTAAAGAAATATCCTCACTAAATGTAATTTGTATGCCAACTATTGAGAAAACACTACGGCAAAAAGCCTACAATAAATAATCCTAATCATATTATAAAAGTGAAAGTTTGTATATTTAGATGTTTGGCTGTTTGTTACTCAATCACGCAAACGGCTAAACGGATTTGGATGAAATTTGGTACACAGATCATTACCTGGATTAGCACATAGGATACTTTTTATCCCGGAAAAATGTTAGGTTTCTGCCTAAAGGCAACGCGGACGAAGTCGCGGGCGGATACTAATATTATAAATATGAAAGTTTGTATGTTTAGATTTTTGGATGGTTGTTACTTGAGGTGAGAGAATTAGTCGTACTCTATTAAGCGGAACCAGTGTGGGTTGGTAAAGACAGTTTAGCAGCTGGGAAGTGTCCTTACCTTCTATTATATTAAGGTGCCTTAATAATCCTTTAATATCCTACTAATATTATAAATGTGAAAGTTTGTATGTTCAGATTTTTGGACGGTTGTTACTTGAGGTGAGAGAATTAGTCGTACTCTATTAAGCGGAACCAGTGTGGGTTGGTAAAGACAGTTTAGCAGCTGGGAAGTGTCCTTACCTTCTATTATATTAAGGTGCCTTAATAATTCTTTAAAATCCTACTAATATTATAAATGTGAAAGTTTGTATGTTTAGATTTTTGGACGGTTGTTACTTGAGGTGAGAGAATTAGTCGTACTCTATTAAGCGGAACCAGTGTGGGTTGGTAAAGACAGTTTAGCAGCTGGGAAGTGTCCTTGCCTTCTATAATATTAAGGTGCCTTAATAATCCTTTAAAATCCTACTAATATTATAAATGTGAAAGTTTATATGTTTAGATTTTTGGACGGTTGTTACTTGAGGTGAGAGAATTAGTCGTACTCTATTAAGCGGAACCAGTGTGGGTTGGTAAAGACAGTTTAGCAGCTGGGAAGTGTCCTTACCTTCTATTATATGAAGGTGCCTTAATAATCCTTTAATATCCTACTAATATTATAAATGTGAAAGTTTGTATGTTTAGATTTTTGGACGGTTTTTACTTGAGGTGAGAGAATTAGTCGTACTCTATTAAGCGGAACCAGTGTGGGTTGGTAAAGACAGCTTAGCAGCTGGGAAGTGTCCTTACCTTCTATTATATTAAGGTGCCTTAATAATCCTTTAATATCCTACTAATATTATAAATGTGAAAGTTTGTATTTTTAGATTTTTGGACGGTTGTTACTTGAGGTGAGAGAATTAGTAGTACTCTATTAAGCGGAACCAGTGTGGGTTGGTAAAGACAGTTTAGCAGCTGGGAAGTGTCCTTACCTTCTATTATATTAAGGTGCCTTAATAATCCTTTATTATCCTACTAATATTATAAATGTGAAAGTTTGTATGTTTAGATTTTTGGACGGTTGTTACTTGAGGTGAGAGAATTAGTCGTACTCTATTAAGCGGAACCAGTATGGGTTGGTAAAGACAGTTTAGCAACTGGGAAGTGTCCTTACCTTCTATTATATTAAGGTGCCTTAATAATCCTTTAATATCCTACTACTATTATAAGTGTGAAAGTTTGTATGTTTAGATTTTTTGGCGGTTGTTACTTGAGGTGAGAGAATTAGTCGTACTCTATTAAGCGGAACCAGAGTGGGTTGGTAAAGACAGTTTAGCAGCTGGGAAGTGTCCTTACCTTCTATTATATTAAGGTGCCTTAATAATTCTTTAATATCCTTATAATATTATAAATGTGAAAGTATGTATGTTTAAATTTTTGGACGGTTGTTACTTGAGGTGAGAGAATTAGTCGTACTCCATTAAGCGGAACCAGTGTGGGTTGGTAAAGACAGTTTAGCATCTGGGAAGTGTCCTTACCTTCTATTATATGAAGGTGCCTTAATAATCCTTTAATATCCTACTAATATTATAAATGTAAAAGTTGTTTAGATGTTTGTTACTCAATCACGCATAAGCGGCTGAACGATTTAGCAAAAAAAAATTTTTTTTTTTAAACGTAGCGCCTCTAGGTTTTTATTCCTGTAGCGTGGGTGCGTTTACAAACATGAAAATTCACATACACAAATACCCAGACCGAAACAAATAATTGTGGATCACACAAAGATTTGTCCCATGCGGGAATCGAACCCGCGACTATTAGACACAGTGGGCGTAGCGGCTTAAGCTCTTAACCACTGCGCTAAATCGTCTGCGCTAAATTTGGCACATCTATCTATATCATCACGCCAGCTCCCTCGCAGGGTAGGCAGAGAGTACAGAGTTCCAACAGGTTCTTTCCTTACATACCTCTCTGGCTTCCTCCACTCTCATAACTCCTCAACTCCTCCTCCATTTGGCACATACATTGTTTATTACCTGGATTAATTGCATAGGATACTTTCTATCATATATGGATAAATGTTAGGTTTCTGTCTTAATTCAACGCGGACCAGGTCAGGGGTAGAAACTAGTAATTTACAATTCCCATTAACATCTGCCTGTACACATTACCTTTGTTTACAAAATAAATGATTGATTAATCGAAATTTAGCTGTGCCCAGGGGGCACAATTTACAGACTGCACTACAGCTGTCGGAATAGAATAGAATTCCCTGATAATTATGCAAATGAAGTATTGACTTCATTGGTATAATTTTAGGGAATTTGTTTTCATTGTAAAAATTCTTTTAATTCATGGGTTGGGTCTGTATACCCACTACTAATTTATATTAACTATTATGTTATTGTTGTTCAGTCCATCATCGCACTGCTGTGATAACTAACTAGTGAGTACTTTGCATACTCTGTTGTTTACCTTGAATTAATATGGCACTCGGAACATACCTCCATGGTTTTTAGAGTATTATGTCATAAATTAATATGTTAGTTTTTATGGAAATAAATAAAAATTAAATGTGTTTGAATACTTATTAGATGACCAATTTTGACCACTATGACCACCTGACTTATTCCAGACTTCCCCATTTCACCAAAGTGCTCTCAAACTCAATAGCGATACTTAATAAGAAGTCAGTCTATTGTTATGTTACTGATTAATCATTGTTAAATGTTATTTCATCTTTCCTGGTCTTCTGGCTCTTACTACTAACTTTAATGGAAAGTAGGAGAACCAATATTCAACTTATCATTTACATAGGTGTGTCCTAACACTACATGGGATTATATACCATAACATAGATAATTATAGTGATAAAATATGGACTTAACTACTGTATTATTTATCTACAATGAGGCAGGCATATTTTTTTATAAATCAAAACGTAGCATATTCCTTGGTCATGGTTGTGTTTAAAAACATGAAATTCACATATACTCAGACCATAACAAACATATGTGGGTCCCAGAAAAATTTGTCCCATGTTGGAATTGAACCTGGACTACTTAATGCAATGAGCAAAGCGGCCTATGCACTTAACCAGACAAATTAGTGGTCAAAGTTCCAACTTTAGGTAAAAAATCTGGATGCAACTTGAAAAAGCCAAACTCATGCAATGTTTGGCAGTTAACAAACATTGTAGAATCTTTCCTATTCTATTTTTTGCTTTTCTATACTATAGTAGGAAGCCAGAGGTCTGTAAGGAAAGAACCTGTTGGCACTCTGTACTCTTTGCCTACCCCGCAAGGGATCTTGCATGATAATATAGATAGATAGAATAGTGTAGTCTTACGGCCGGTTCCTATATTCAACTCAAGAATAGATTTGCTTACCATCAGTAGAATTTTGACAGATTTTCCATACAAAATATGTTAAAATCCTATCCATGATCCTATCCTAGGCAAATCTATCCATGAGTTGAATATAGGAACCGGCTGTTAATTGCATAATACTATTATGCACATTATGCACATGGCACCAATAATGAAAAATTAATTCTGACTTCACATACTATGCGGAGTGGACATAGTTTGACTATCCAATCCCTAAAACATAAGAAAACTAAACTTAATTCAAGTACAAGAATGTTGAATAGATTTTTCACTGTCAGCTGTTTGTGCATTAATTCCTTTTAGTTAGATTCTGATGCTATTATAATTACCTCAGGCGGCTCTATAGCTCTCTCCACTGCTTCGCTCATGATGAAAAATGCAATAAATAACAGGAACAATCCATTTACGAAGCCAGCCAGGACTTCCGATCGTGCGTATCCATACGAAAAGCGTTCGTTTGCGCGCCATTTCGACACTAGCGATGCAGCCAGTCCAGCAACCAGTCCCGTGCAGTCAAAGAACATATGGAATGCATCCGAAATTAGACCTAAAAACGTCATACATAAAATATATGTTGAGGAAAAATGAGCATATAAAGCAGAGCTATGAACATAGCAACAATGGTTCTGTTTAGTCAAAGAAAAAATATTTTGTATATGAACTTACCTAAACTGTTTGTCCATACCCCGTAAAATAATTCGACAAACGCAAAGGATAAATTAAGTAAAAGGAACAGGAACAGATTCCTCGAATTCTTATCAGAATAAATTAGTCTAAGCCAGTTTTGGAACTTTTCACGAATCCCACCCAGAGGGCCACGTGGGACCCGAGTATCCTTCTGTGTGAGGGGTAGCATTATTTCTCTTGAGTTTCCCAAGGTTTCACTTTACGTCATTTCAGTTTTAATTTTCACGAAAACCACAGAAACTGATCAGTAACATAGCTGCATACGTGTACTTGACAAGCGGTTATAACCTCGCCCGATAACAATTTTCACACAGAAATATTTCAGTTATTTATTAGAGAAATAGACGCACTCCAGGTGTCGGAATAGAATTCTATTCCATTTACACCTTGTTTAATTATGATTAAATAAATAGTTTAAACTTTACATCATGCAACCAATCAACTTGTCGTCAATTATCTGTCAAAAAATCATATGTTGCCATTATCATTCATATTATCGTAACTCCGAGTTGCTATTATCGACTTTTTGTAATAACAACTTTTTATTTTGGTTTTATATGATGCAAAATAATTTTTATGTATTCATTTAACGTTATTTTATTAATTTTTATATTTAGGCAAAAAATATCTTTCCTTAATAAATAATATTTTAAGTGAAAAAAATGTTTGTTTGTTACTCTATGCACAAAAGTAGTTATCAAAACCAAAACTTCACGGTTAACTATTGGCCAAAATCAGGTCATATGTAATATCAACCAATAGAAATAAAGGAATGAAGCGGTGAATTGTGAGCGAAAGAGTATTTTATGATGAGTCATAGACTTTCAACTGACACTCGTTTCCGGAAAAGTTTTGCATAAAATCTATGAGCTTTGGTTTATATTGTTTATGGCTTTGAAATAAAAATTTCTAAATATTGTTATTTTCCAGATTTTATTTTGTATAATGGATTAAAACTATCAGTTAATTCTTAATTTCTATAAAAAATATATTTTATTCTCATATACGATCATTTTTGTTTTGAATTGTCTTTTTTCCCGCCAATATTTCAAATCAATTCCACCGGAAATTCGTCTATAGATGCGTTTGTTTCCGAAAAGTGAACGTTTCACGAGTCAACAGCAACGTCTTTCGAGAAGTTCTAGGCGCTGTTTGCGACATTTTTCCTTCTTTTATCCGTCATCCAATGTTTTAAGTGATGAAATAACACGTCGGTTAGCGTATATTTTCAATATTAGTGTTCATAGTCGTAATTAAGTAATCGCTAGATTACGATATAAGCTAATATGGGCGACGAAAGCCATCCCAAAACTCTCTACGTCGGTAATTTAGACTCGAGTGTTACAGAAGTATTCATATGTACCTTGTTCGGACAAATAGGCGAAGTAAAAGGCTGTAAGATAATCCGCGAGCCCGGCAACGATCCCTATGCGTTCCTCGAGTTCACAAGTCACACGGCGGCGGCAACAGCGCTGGCCGCCATGAACAAGCGAGTGGTTCTCGACAAGGAAATGAAGGTTAACTGGGCTACGAGCCCTGGCAATCAGCCGAAGACTGATACCAGCAATCATCACCACATATTCGTCGGTGATCTATCACCGGAGATCGAAACGCACATATTGCGCGAGGCGTTTGCGCCGTTCGGTGAAATTTCTAATTGTCGGATAGTCCGCGACCCACAAACGCTCAAATCTAAGGGGTACGCTTTCGTTTCTTTCGTAAAGAAGGCGGACGCGGAGGCGGCGATCCAGGCAATGAACGGGCAGTGGCTGGGCTCGCGCTCCATACGCACGAACTGGTCCACGCGCAAGCCGCCGTCGAAACCGAACGAGGGCGCGCCGAGCAGCAAGCGAGCGAAGCAACCGACCTTCGACGAAGTGTACAACCAGAGCTCGCCCACCAACACGACGGTGTACTGCGGAGGATTCACTAGCAATGTCATCACTGACGAGCTGATGCAGAACACATTCTCACAGTTTGGCCAGATACAGGACATAAGAGTGTTCAGGGATAAAGGCTATGCCTTCATTAGGTTTACGACTAAGGAAGCGGCAGCACACGCCATAGAAGCGACACACAACACAGAAATAAGCGGCCACACAGTCAAATGTTTCTGGGGGAAAGAGAATGGTGGCGGTGATAATCAGGTTTGTATATAAACTTTGTGTTTCTGTCTTACAGGTTATGTTTACAACTTGTGGTAGACATACACAGAAATATCTTGCTTCCAGTATTATGGTACTAAGGTGAAGAGTCAAGGTTTCCTTTCTTATGGAAATGAAATGTGACACATTAACTTAGCATCTACATGCTTTTAATGCTTGTTCCTTTCTTTGTTCTTGGTGGTCTTATTCCATCAATATAAATCTATATTTGATTCAGTCAAAGTCAATTTTGATACTTATGACATTTGGTATTGCTTAGTATTGAATGTAAAATTATAGTTTTCTTGAAGGTTAGTTAGCGTAACACAACCAAAGATACATAGAACATATTATTAGGTTATAATGAAAATTGATTGAAGTAGAAACAGCTTCAGGTTATAGTTACAAGTAATCAAAAATAAAACTCCTACAATTGTAACTAGATTTTAGAAATAACTAGTATTGAGCCATAAACAGCCATGAACAACAAAGAGTTGATATTTTAGTCTCAGCGAACAAATGTTGAGATGAGTGATTCTGCATTCTTTGTTCTCAAATGCAAGTAAGAAAACCTTGAATTCATATGACATAGCTTATACTGAGGACATGATTATATTGTCCCATATCTATTTAACTCCTCTATTGCAGGAACTTAGATACCTACGGAAACATGCTTCATATTATGACTCATAATATTGATAATAGTGTCTGGTAAGTTATTGACTTGAGAATAAGTTCAATAAAATCAGTTATATTGGCTATTTCACAACTAATTATTAAATCATCACCAATTATGTGGATATAACCTTCTTGGAAACATTTATTTCTTCTCAATTACATTGGTTTATATCCTATTGAACCTCATAAAACACTATACCATAGTTTTCAAAAGTCTACAACCTTGACACCTATTCTACCATTCTAGTGACTCCTAACCAACTTCATAAAACTGCCGTAGTTTTTGTGATTGGACTCTTGTGTTGGTCCATAAGGGTTATCACAATCAGCTGATAAATGCCATTTGTAGTCTTTAATTTATTCTGCTAAAGAGGGTCTTGCACCCATTCGCTGTGTTTGTTTCGCCCCTGATAATCTAACTGAACCCGTAGGCCCCTTAAAAGTTAAAATGGTCCTGTTCACCCCTCCTGTAGTATATGCAGTTACAGTTTTGGGAATACTTGTAAAGCCATCAACACAAAATAAATTGTAGTTACAGTGAATTAAAATTCAGATTACAATATTAATTTATTTTGAAAAAGAAATGATTTTATTGATTGAGTGGTGAAGGGATAAGAATACCGTAAAAAGGGGCAAACGCATGCGAGACCCAAAAGAGATCATTGAATGTGTATATCCATATTCCTTTCTTACAGTCCTTTCTTTGTATATGTGAATTTCAATTTTCTATGTTCACCGATGTCATAGGAATAATTCCTAGTCTATGGCCTGTTTTCATTATTTTTAATAGACATCAATAATGACATGTCATACATATTGATGGCAAAAGATGCTTATAACATATTTGTAACCCAAAAACCTGTGTTCTGGGAACCATTCTGATAACATGTGTGTTACATCCACACTTGTGCTTTCTGCACATAATTTTTGACGTGGTTTTAGGCCACATAGGCATAATGAGGGTATTATAGGTTAATTAACTACTTCAAAATTAACTACTCAATTTAATACTTTTATTTACTACTTCAAAAGTGCACTAAAAATTCCTCTAAAGCAATGGTATCACTAACACAATCATGCGAAATAACTGTATAAGGTAGGTAACCAGGAATTGTGATTTCAAATTTTCCTGTTTTATAAAGGAAAAGGTTATGTGAAAAAGTATTCAGTGTATTTCCTACAAAACTAATTTAGGTAGTTATTTTGGCAGAAAGAGGATAAAAATAACTTTTGGGTTCTGTACTCTCTGCCTGCTCTGTAAGGGATCTGGTGTGATGATATAGATAGATTGAGATTTTGGTAGAAGTGCCAATTGGATTCAAGTTGATTTCAGTTTTGATTGAAGCTGTTTTAAGGCTATTAAGGCCTTTTTTGCACGTGTCAAGTAGAATAATTATAAAATATCAAGTAGTTTTATAATCAATTAGAATGATGATAAATAAAAAATCCCTGATCGAAATGATGAAATGATAGTTATACTGAAATAAACATTCTAATTTTTTGAATAATATTCAAATCAGGTTTTTAATAGATTTTATTTCTGATATTCACAAACTTTATGAATATTTGACATTATGTTTTATAGGGATAGGTATATCACACCAGACTGGTTCAGTTTTGCATCTCATCATTATTACAATACTAGATACTAGGATAGGCTGGAGGAGGGCTAGGGATCTAGTATCCTGTCTAAACACAACGCGAATTCGTTCGCGTTGTGTTTAGACAGGAACCTTACATTTTTTCGGGATAAAATGTATTCTATGTGTCAGTCCAGGTAATAATCTATCTGTGTGATAAATTTCATCCAAATCTATTAAGTGGTTTTTGCGTGATGAAGTTACAAAAATCCATACATCTAAACATACAAACTTTCACATTTATAACTATGGCCTAAACCCTCTCAGTTTGAGAGGAGGCCCGTGCCCAACAGTGGGACAGTTTCTTAACAGGGCTAATATTATTATATTATATAAAAGGTAGCTTATGTTGTATTCCCCTGGGTAAAATTTATTTTCTTGCCAAATTGGATCAAATTCGTTTCAGCACTTTGATAACAGACAGACAGAATTACTTTCCAATTTATAATATTAGTTGATTACATAAAAAAGGAAATAATGGGTGGCATTCCTGCTATTGGAGAAGTCTCAGGATATCAATCTCTTTTTCATGTCACTGCCATGAGAGAATGAACTAATATCTATTTCAACCACTGTATCTTTGTCCCTTATCATGTCAGCTCAATCAGCCCATTAAAATCGTAGTAACGTTTGCGATTAACGCATGACTATCTTTATATTCTCCTTGTTAGTTTAAAAGGCTATTTTCACAGTATCAATTGAGCGCAGAACTAATTACGCTGTCTTAGCAAACGTCTGAAAATATTCACAAAGCCTGGTAGTAAACAATAAACTCGTAAGAAACGCAGACAATAAAAACTGCAGTGTCACCCTTAATTATTTTCACTTTGATACGCACATTGAAAAATCCACTTTATCGCAAACAGTGTACAGTTGATTTTTGATTATTGAAATGTTCACATAAATGAATGAACTTATTGATGTTAATTTGTGCAAACAACAATACGTAAACAAAACAGCTGTGGCTTCTAGAGGCGTGAGGCGATGTAGAAACGCGACAGAAAGTGTGTTGAAATATTTGGCTGTCACTCATTTGCTTTTCATTGTAATTATTTTTGCTTCATATAGGTTGCTGTAATATACAACTGAAAATCTATCTATTTATATCGTCACGCCAGATCCCTTGCGGGGTAGGCCGAGAGTGCAGAGTCCCAACAGGTTCTTCAGGTTCCAAGATGTGCGGAGTGAAGCTGACCGGCTGTATTCGTATCAGCGTAGTAAGAAAGCGAGTAGGTATGAAAGATAGTATCGGTGTAAAGATGAGAAAGGGTATGGCTCCGTTGGTTCGGCCATATAGAAAGAATGTCTGAAGAAAGAATGGAAGTGGAAGGATATTGGACTACCATGACCAAATAGACTATGGCTTTTCTGAAGGACAAGTCAAGAGTGTCCGTAACCGGCGAGCGTGCACGAAACGAACTATGAGAGTGGAGGAAGCCAGAGATGTATGTAAGGAAAGAACAAATTAATCAATCAAATTAATTATAAAAATGAACTAATTTAACTATTTTAATCATACATCTTTAGTATTCGATTAGTTTATAATGTATTTTGTCAGCCCAATATTAGAAAAACTTTGTTTTGAACATGTATTGTTGCAAGTGGTTAATGAATCGTTATAATCTTTTTCGGTTCGTAACTTAATTGTGAGTCATCTCCAGAGCTAGTGATATTGTCGTTACATTGCTGATTTCAATGTATATAATCTGTGAACCTGCTGACGTATATCGACGGTCCCATAGAACAAAACAACATAAATTGCATTTGCAACTTTCGTGCCCGATGATAAGGTTATTTATGCCAAATGTAAGACTTCGGTCCTTGGACACGTCGATATATTGCAAGCACCTCACATATTAATGGTCATCACAATAAAGTGTATTCAGTCAACTGGGGGAAGTCCCGACATTGGTTCCACCCATAGTCAAATTGTTTTATCTTATGTACTAGGAAAACCAATGCAGGTTTGACACTTTTATTGGTTTCGACGTCCCCGACGAGGCCGCCCTTCTTCTTCGTCGCAGGAGCGACCTTAGCGTCTTGCAAACGCTCCAACACAACAACGGGTTGGTTGCTCCGAGTCGTTTTGCCAATCAAGTCCAGTTTGGGAATGCTATGGTCGTTAGAAAAATCTCGCTTGGTGCCCCCTCCCGAATACGTGGGGCAGGCAACAACTGCAGTTCTTCAATTCTGAGAAATCATTAGGTAGCTTGTTAATAAAGTTTACACACCGTCACGCCTGTATTTCCCAAACGGGCGGGGTTTAATAAAGTTTAAAATAATCAATACTGAAAAATATATACCAGGAAAGACTAAAACTAACCATCTCGTTTCTACCTTTTATTATTTGTAGGCGTTGTAATATTAGTCATGGCATTAATTTTAGGCATTATAATATCAGTAATCTCACGTTAGCGTAAGAAAGAGATATGCGCATACGCATTTTATAGCTCCATTCCTTTGTCATGGCAAAGTAACTATACAGTAATATTGTTGGTTGTGCCCGGCGCCTCATCCAGACGTCAAAGGTGGTTATTAATGTACATGTTGTGTAGTATCACGCCAAATACATCTCAGGATAGGCAGGCAGTATAGATTGCGATCAAATTATATCCCTATAAAAGGCCCTTTGAAAGGCCTTATAGGCAGTGGCGCATTTACCAGCACGCTGGAGGCGGCAAATTTGGCTCAAATTTTTTTTACAAGTAGTACATGATTGAACTTTTCTTAGCTCAAAAATATACCCAAAGACTATTTCTTCTGTAAACTTCACTGAATCGTGAGTTGTAAGAATAATTTAGGAACTCGCACAACGATCCCTTAGTTCATAATCATACTAATAACGGGAAAATGCTGATGTTATGATGAAGATAGAGCACAAATCATCAAAATTGCAATTTCATTGACAGAAAATGTATTTAATATAATTGTGAATTAGGGTATTACATTGCAGAGGTTAGTAGGGGCGGCTAAAATTTAATAGCCTACTGGCGGCAAATGTGTAATCATCCGCCACTGCTTATAAGTAGGTAGCTTGATAAGTTTCAACAGTAGGTAGCCACTAACCTGCCTCCACCAATCCGCACTCTGTCTGCATGGTGGAGTATAATCCATGCTATCTCACCTCTATTTGTAGGAGCCTTTGCCCACCAGTAAACAGTATAGAATTTAATAGACCACTTTTGGAAACCCACAGCAGGGATGCAAACCTGCCTCCACCAATCCTCAGTGAGTCTGCGTGGTGGAGTATTACGATGATTAAAACATTCATATTCTCTCAACTTAATTTGTGAGAGCAGCAATGCCAGAGTAAATGTTGATTTATATATAAACGAATTTTAGTAACTTTTGTGACGTCATTAAAAATTGTGTCTTACATTTTCAGAGTACGAACAACGCAACAGCGGCGCCACCTGCGATGGGTGCGCAAACGCAATACCCCTACCCCTATCAACAAGGAATGGGCTACTGGTATGCTCAGGTAAGTTTGTTTTTTTATAATTTTTCCCTAGTTCCGGCATGTTTGGAGATCTGTAAAGAACCTGATAGAACTTTGTACTCTCTGCTTACTCCGCAAGGAATCTGGCGTGATAATACTATCACTATATACTTGAGCACTGGACCAAACCATCCGTCAACTCAAATAGCGACAAACCAGATGTCATGTGGGGTGATCAGAGAGTAGAGTTCAAACAGGTTATTTCCCTACAGACCTCTCACTTCCGCCACTCTCATAATTCGTCTCATATATGCGCACCAGTTATCTTTACGTATAAGATACGGTCTATTTTTAAGATAGTTTAAAGTCTTGCCTTTTACAAACATACTACGGGTTTTGCTCTCAAGGATAAACTTCGCAGTGTCAAAAAAGGAAAATTAAGCGATATTTTTTTCAGTTGTCCAAACAAATCGGAAAGGAATAATATCATATTTAATCCACAGATTAAATATGTTGTTACTTTTGTTTTTAAACGATGCCCCACACTGTGTTTTATCCAGTGTCGTGGGTGCGTTTACAAACATTAAAATTCACATACGCAAATACCCAGACCGAGACAAACAAGTGGGCGGAAGCTGTTTAACCACTGTGCCAAATCGTCCGTCAATACAAGTTGTCTAAACAAATTGGAAAGTGTTACCACCGATTAAATATGACATTACTATTACCTTGTTGATATAAAAATATATTATAAAATAATAAAAAAAGAAGGAAGTCAGAATAAAGGTGTAATTTTGTTGCTATTATTAAAGGTACAAAATATACATAAGTCTGTCTACATACATATATGTAGGTATTTTATTATTTTCATTTACATATTTTATGCATCATACGTATAATCTTTTTTTTGTAATGGATATATGATACAAACTATGAGAGTAGAGGAAGCCAGAGAGGTCTGCAAGGAAAAAACCTGTTGGAACTCTGTACGTTCTGCCAACGCCGCATGGGATCTGGCATGATGATCTAGACAGATGGATAGATTTAGTAGTTCCATCTTCAAATTCATGGCATGCAAATATCTTTATAGCAGCAAACCATTTTCAAAGTGATGTTTTTACTCAAATTAACTAAGATCACGTCAGATCCCTTGCCCCCGCAAGAGATGATATCTATCTAAATATCATCTTCTAAAGAGAAATATAAAAGCCATCACGCATTTATTCCTCAAGCTATGCTGGCAGAGGAGTACTGTGCATCGCCGACGTAGTTAGGCCCCAATATAAAAAGGGGCTAGCCTGCATATTTCCATTATACCGAGTATAAATAATTGCAGACACGGGATTGCTGTTGATAATTTTACTGTAGAAAAACTACACATTGTTCAATCTATTCGAACTCAGGACCTCGAGATCACCACGCGCATTATACGCTTCTAGACAACGACATTTATATACTAAGAATAACTATAGTACGAGATAAATCAGTCATTGACATACGTATAGTCTATTCCAATCAAACTTTCAAACTTTTTAAACAAACCATCACCATTTTAGATGTTTTAAGATTCGACTCGACTTCGAAATAAAAAATGCTGTAAGCAAGAAATCGACGTCTTTATGTTGAGTGTAAAAAGTTATAAAGTTTGATTGAAATAGACCATATGTATGTCAATGACTACATTTAAGTTCATTCAAATGTTGGAACTATGACTTGGACATAATAATTTAATATTTTAAAACTTGCGTTATATTAATCTATATAATCCTGCTAGATACCGCGCAAGACTACGCAGAGAGGTTCTTTACTTACAGACCTCTCTAGTTTCCTCCACTGTCATAGTTCGTCTTATACACTTTTGACTGTTGCGAAGACTATTGACTTGCCCTTCAGATAAGACACTGTGTATTTGATCATGGTAAGATAGTCCAGGTCATCCCTGGTGACTACATCCTTACACTTTTACATTGTAGATATACACTAGTAGACAAAACAGACTGTATTGTCATTTTTTCGTCCGATATTCTTTCTATAAGCCCATACCACCAGAGCGATGAGAAATCATCTTTAAAGTGATACTGTCACTCTTACCTACACGCTCGGTCAGTTTGACTCCGCACATGTTACGCAGAGCTCGCATTTGACCGCATTTAGCCTACTTTGATTCTCTATCGTACATACCTAACTCTCAATGCCATGTAACAGCCCCGTTGGGGCAAACACCCCGTTATGTATGGCCAGCTGCGCTTTTAGACTTTACAGAAGTTACTATGTCGGTCCGAATATGCCAACGTATCAACTGACGTGACTGTATTTCGCACACATGTGATGCATGAAATATGCAAATGCGACTACTAAACCATTATTTCACGTTAAGCCGTGAAGGCAAATACATTATTGAATATCCAAGGCACTCTACACAATGAAAATGAGGTTTTCATTTACAAAAATGTTCGAGTTACATTTTGAAACTTTCGTTATGCTCCACGTCAATTTCAAGATTTCTATTTATCGCGGAACTATGTAACAATACTAATTTCCTTACAAATAGTCTAATTAGGTAGGTCCAACTTAAGAAACACCAATACTGAGACTTGAAGACTAGACTATCTTACCATGGCCAAATAGGCCGTGTCTTATCTGATGGACAAGTTAAGAGTCTCCATAGCCGTTGGTTTGGGCGTATAGAAAGAATGTCGGAAGAAATAATGAAAAAACAGATATACAATGCGAAAGTGGAAAGATGTAAACACTAGGGAAGACCTAAACTATCTTACCATGACCAAATAGTCCGTGTCTTATCTGAGGGGCAAATCAAGAGGCTCCGTAACTGGCGAGCGTGTATGAGACGCACCGCGAGAGCAGAGGAAGGGAGAGAGATCTGTAAGGAAATAATCTTTTGGAACACCGTTCTCGGCCTATTCCAATCTGGTGTGACGCTATAGAATTTGATCTAAAGTGAAATCTAGTGTTGTAAAAACGCTCGAGTCGGGCTTAAAACGCTCGCATCTTCTCCGTGTTTCAACGCTCGTGAGCGTCGACTCAGCGCTAAACGCTTGACTTCAGCGCTCATTATTACAACACTAGTGAAATCCCTTTCTCTACTCGAACTATGCGCACGCGCATTCATCACAAATTCACAAAGATATTAAATCAAGTAAAGCATGATCGGCTTTGTTGGTTTAGGTGCGTATAATGCGTGTAGTAATCACGAGAACTTGAGTATTTGTGAATGTGAATTTTCATGTTTGTAAACGCACTCATTACACAGGAATAAAACCTAGTGTGGGGCGCTACGTTCGCTGAAAAAAAAAGCAACACCTAGGTCGGACTGAGTGTAGTTTTCTATCGAGAAATTCCCAGTATGAATTCGGAGTCTGGAATTGCAACGGTATGGTAAAAGGTTTGTGTGTGTGTGAATGATCGCTGTTAGCCGCGGGGCCATTACAGCTTCACCGGACAAGAGGGCGAGCCCACTCCGATCGCGGTCTCGAATCTATTTGCGCCTATATTAAAAAGGCGACAACTCGACACTTCGCGGACGCATCTTCCCATGCGAATCCGCTAATCGTAGCCCTCGCCGACTACGAACCCGACCCCTGCCGCTACCGCCGGCCGCGACATGTTCTCACCGATCACCCCGATGCTTTGACATCGCTTCTTTCCGCTCCGGATACGGACGACGACGACGAAGTCGTAGATCCCCTAGCCCGCCGACCGGTGCACTAATTACACCCCCGCCCGCCGTAGCGACTGTCCAAGCCGAGGCCGTTCCTCCTTAAGGCGCCCTCGAGTATGTCGCCCCTTGCTCTTCTGGCTCGAGCGTAGTGGTTGCACGCTCGCCCTTAAGTCCGGTGAAGCTGTAAAGGCGTCACGGCCAACAGCGTATATCACTCAAACACACAAGAGGGCGAGCGTGCAACTACTACCCTCGATCCAGAAGAGCAAATGGCAACAGGCTCGCCCCTTCTTACATTGGAACCTAACATCGTCGGCGAAGAGTGGGTGTACACAGTACTCTGTTATCCCTGCTTGAGAATTATAGCCGTGGTGGTGTTTATTATTTCTTTTATCGTTCGTCTTAATTGCCACCAGGTATGTGCCACCGCGCACGCAGCCTGTAATCATTATGTAAATAGTTGTTAACGACCGCGCGCTCCGTTTCAGGGTTACCCGGCGTTACAAGGTTACATGGCGCCCGGGTACTACCAGCAGTATGCCGCCGCCTACAGCAACCCGCAGGCAGCAGCAGCAGGTGAGATCGCGCTGAGTCATACTCAAGCTAGACTGCCTCATTGGTCTAGTGCAGTGTTGGGCATTTTTCATTGTAGGATGAATCAATTGAAAATCCGATTGCAATTAAATTAATCCCCCTAAGATACTCTGGAATAACAATGACTGGACGTCAAACGCCTCAGTCCTTCCCGTGACCCTGTGTGCGTTGGGCACTTAAACGTCGGGAACTTAAAATATTTGAAATATTAATTGCAACTTAATTTTTTTCACAATTATTATTTGCCCAACTCTGGCCTAGTGGTGAATAGGTCGGATAATAAAAATATTTTATAAAAAAAGGTAAACCGACTTCAAAAAGCAAAAAATAAATATTTGAAGTCGGTGCTGGTTGGTGCAGTCGGTTACTTGGCACCGACTTCAAATATCTATTTTTTTGCTTTTTGAAGTCGGTTTACCTTTTTTTATAAAAGATTTTTATTTTACAATTTTAAGTGACCAGTGAATTATTCTATAGTAGAGTACCTATAGGATTGACGTAATACCCATAATATCTCAATTTACACATGCCTATTGTTTGTCGTTAAGGAGTTCCCTGGTGTATCTTCTAAGTCCAAAGTCCAATGTCAATAAAATTAATATGGGACCACCTTGGAGATATACTGAACCCAATGCAAAAAAAAATATCAAAATCGGTCCACAATTGACGGAAATATCGCTGAACATACATAAAAAAAAGCATACATACAACCGAACATAGAACCTCCTCCTTTTTGAAGTCGGTTAAAAAGTAATTTTTCATTAGAAAAATTTTCCGTATCAGTCTGGAGGAGTACATTGTGCCCGGTATGATGGCAATAGGCTCGCCCACTATTACGTGGGACTTAAAATCTTCGGCAAAATGTGGGTGAACACAGTACGCCTCTGCCCCTGCTAGGGGAAAATAGACGGTGGAAATCAATTCTAATCCTAGGTTATTTGCATAAAGGATATTCAATTATTAATGTATATAAATCATTTTATTACATATCTTTATAGTCTCTATTTTGTAAATGAGAGGACTATGTAGACACTGACGGATACCATGAATCTAAGTACACTTATGCTTAATCTATACTTAAGCACATCTGTTTAGCTCGTTCTGCAGTGTCAGTCCCTCACGGGCGCTTTTTCAACACCTAGAACTGAAGCGCTGTAAGCGCTTTTCAAAAAAGGATTATTTAATTCCAGCGCCTTACTAACGCGCGTTAAAACGCCGCGTGTGCGAACGAGGGTTTAGATCTAAATTATATGAGTTAAAATTACTAAGCAGTTAAATCTCTGCAAACATTTGTCGAAACATGAGATTTAACATTGATTTGCAGATTTTGATTGGCCAAATAAAGGTCTCGGGTTCAAACCCAGGCACGCACCTCTGTCTTTTCAAAAAAAGCATGTGCGTATTAAAAATTAATTATCACTAGCTTTAACTACTAGGGAACTTGGAAAACATTGTGAGCAAACCTGCATGTCTTAAAATTTTTCGAAGGTGTGTGAAGTTCTCCAACCCGCACTGGGCCAGCGCGGTGGATTATTGCCTAAACCCTCTCAGTTTGAGTAGAGGCCCGTGCCCAACGGTGGAATAGTTTCTTAACAGGGCTAATATAATATAATAATAAAAATTGTCGAAATGATAATATTATGTTAAAACGATGTTCATTGATTTCTATCACATCACAATAAATACTTGATGAAAGGACTATTATTATTATATGTATCTCGCTGAGATTCACGGGCTTTACCCGGACCTTTGAAAGGCTTGCATGGGGACATGGGTCCAACACGTAGAGGCCCTTTGCGAGAAGTTAATATTATGTAAGCCACCTGCTGAGATCACTTGCTGAAAATGAAGAAACATAACCAGCGAACTGACCCCGGCAGGTGCAAGGACTATTGTAAATTATGGAAAGAAAACAAGGGCTATGTAAATGATGTTTGATGGACAAAAACTGGACTATTTCAAAGGGGACGGACATTATTATTATTAAAGGATATTGCTATACTCTGTATGACACACCCCCGACCATACATACGACTATCCCTGTCCTCACAGTAAACGATAATACGTTAATTGACACGCTATCAAAGATATTATGCAGATGTAGCTAATGTTCAATGCGTTAATTGAGAAGCTGTGACATGTTTTGTCGCAGCCTTAATGCTAACGCAGGCTTAATTATGCCCATAATTAAATTTAACATAAGATCTCTATCTATCTATATCATCACGCCAGATCACTTGCGGGTTAGGCAGAGAGTACAGAGTTCCAAAAGGTTATTTCCTTACATACCTCTCTGGCTTCCTTCACTCTCATTGTTCGTCTCATACACGGTAGTCGGTTACGGAGACGCTTGACTTGTCCTTCAGATAAGACTCGGTCACATAACATAAGATCAGGCGTATAATATACATATTTACATACACTGCAGCGCGACAAAGATCTTTTGGCACGTGAATAACATTGACGGCGGGGGCGTTGGTGTGAAAATTAGGGTTTTTAGTAAAATTTTCCAACTTCCAGGGAAACATACACGTGGGCTCGCACAGTGTAACTAACTCGAGAGAGTTGACGAACTTGCTTAATGAACTTAATTGGTGCAGTAAACCAAATTGAATTTTAGAACAAAATAAAAAATATATCTTAAAACATTCCTACTAACTAAAAAAACTAAGGTAAATTGTGTAGTGACCCTGGATGAGAGCGTTGGTTCCGATGTTTGCCACGTGCCGAAACATCCTTGTCGGATATATTTATTTATAACAAAAAATAAAATCAATATCAGTGCGAACATAACCTTGATAAAGTCGTCAAACGCCAGTGTCCGTTATCAGTGCACTATCTCGGAGCTCAATTCTATTGTTATCGATAGCGGCGTTAATGAGTTGTAACCTGCACCGTACATATTCCCATAACGACAACGCCTTTTATATTATACAAGAATGTGTTACAGACGAATAACTAGACTGTATCTGTCTGAATAAATTAAAACTAGACTCTTGTGCGGAGTGAAGCTGACCGACCGCATTCGGAACAGCGTAGTAAGAAAGCGAGTAGGTATGAAAGATAGTATCGTTGTAAAGATGAAAAAGGGCATGCTCCGTTGGTTCGGGCATATAGAAAAAATGTCCGAAGAAAGAATGACGAAACTGATATACCATGCGAAAGTGGAAGGATGTAAGTACCGGGGAAGACCTAGACTATCTTACCATGACCAAATAGACTGGGTCTTATCTGAAGGACAAATCAAGAGTCCGTGACCGGCGAGCGTGTATGAGACGAACTATGAGAGTGGAGGAAGCCAGAGAGGTATGTAAGGACCGAACCTGTTGGAACTCTGTACTCTGTGCCTCTGATATCGATAGAACCTGCACCGTACATATTCCCATAACGACAACGCCTTTTATAGTTCAATATTATACAAGGATGTGTTGCAGACGAATAACGAGTGAAATAAATATGTCGAGCAACATCGATATATTATTTCGACGTGTCCATTGAACAAAGTCCAAGAATATAGTATTTATATTTGGCATAAACCTTAACGACGGGTAACTTTTTTGCAACTTTCGTGGTAAATGCCATTTATTTTGTTTATATTGTATATAATATTAGCCCTGTTAAGACACTGTCCCACCGTTGGGCACGGGCCTCCTCTCAAACTGATAGGGTTTTAGGCCATAGTCCACCACGCTGGCCCAGTGCGGGTTGGCGAACTTCACATACCGAGAGCTCTTAGGCCATGCAGGGTTCCTCACGATGTTTTTCTTCACCGTTAAAGCTAGTGATAATTAATTTTTAATACGCACATGCTATAGAAAAGATAGAGGTGCGCGCCTGGGTTTGAACCCGTGACCTCTAACTTTGCCGTCCAACGGTCTAACCACTAGGTTATCACTGCTTATATTCTATGGGACCGTCGATTTGTCCTAGATTAAACATGTTAATCCGAAAAGAAGACCACAAATATGGGTGTGGTCTTATTGGAATAACTACGATTCAAATACAGCCAACGTGAGGATGCGTTAAAATGATACAGTTTGCTTAAGAAATATATCTGACGACACTTATAAATTATTTAAAATTAATTTTTATAGTTGCTAGCTTCGAGTACAGTATAGATACTCCCCTCATATCAGCCGCTACCGCCGTCTGCGGCATGTTCTCACTGACCCTCCCGATGCATTTACATGTCTGCTTTGGGATACAGATACCACACATAGGTTCAGACACCAACCTCGCCGGCGAGGTCGAAGAATCCCTTGCCCGCCGGCCGGTGCAGAGCACCACGGCGAGACACCTAGTATACGCCCTCCCCCATAGCGACTTCCCAAGCCGAGGCCGTTCCTCCTTGAGGCGTCCTTGAGCTAGTTGCCCCCTTGCCCTTCTGGCTCTAGTGTAGTGGTTGCGCGCTCGCCCTCTTGTCCGGTGAAGCTGTAAAGGCCCCGCGGCCAACAGCGTAGATCATTCACACACACACACACACACGTACAGTGTAGTGTCATTTTATTCGTGATTCGTCATCTAGTACGATATATCTAACTAGCGACCACCCCGGCTTCGCCCGGGTAAATTATACACAAACCTTCCTCTTGAATCACACCGTCCCTTGGTGAAAACCGCATTAAATTCTGTTCGGTAGTTATTGAGTTTATCGCCTTCAGAGAGACAGATAGACTTCGTCGATTCGATCTATACAAGGTGTAACATAATAAACGCAAGACCTGAAAGTAGTTTGTTCTAAATCGGTAACTGAATTGATTCCAACAATTTTTAATGGATATTGCATTTTTTTTTAATTTGCAAAAAATGCTTTTACTTCTTCAGTGCGCTATAAAAATCTAAATTTATTATTGATTCATAGCAAGAAGAAGATTCCAAACGCATTCCTAAAACGTATTTCTCAAAACGCACACATACACGTACAAGTTTCATTGTTAATTGGGGTATAAAAGTGCTTTAAAAAAGGGTAAAAACCTTTAAGTTGAAAATTTGATTTTCGTTTTGATTTTATGAAGCAATTCTCTAATCGGGGTGTCTGAGGTCTTGCGTTCATTATGTTACACCTTGTATATCTATCGTATTGTTAATTTCGACTGGGCTATTCCGATTCTGTTATGATTAAGTTTCTTTTATTTCGATATTTCGTGAATCGTGAGTAAGGAAAGCGCCAAGTAATAAATGTCACAGTCACCTTATTATTCATTTGAAGCTAGCCTAAAATTAATTCTATTACTTTCGAACGATTTAGCGCAGTGGTTAAGAGCTTACGCCGCTCCGCCCACTGTGTCTTATAGTCGCGGGTTCTATTCCTGCACGGGACAAATTTGTTCCGGTGTGGGTATTTGTGTATGTGAATTTTCATGTTTGTAAATGCACCTACAACACAGGAATAAATTACAACCGAATTAAATCCCGAACTTAGGTCAATACCCACTTATTACATAGTACTCCACTACCTACTAATTACCTTATTATTTCTAAATAACGTTACCGCTTACTAAACCCTAAAATACCATTTAATTGCTTAATATTGTACACCTGTCCTTTCACATTAATTTATATATCTGAAGCGCGCTTTCGCTCCACATTTATAATAATTGATATACAGCAACAGAGTACGGAGTACTTACTATAATAATATTAATTGCTGCTGTTCCTTTGTAGTTGTATACAATTTTGCTAGTAAACCATCCATTCTTGGCTTTGATATGTAAGAGATTATTCTGTTATTGCTTATAGAAACATTTGTGCTGTAGGATATCTATATTAAAAAATAAAAAATCCTGGTGTGGGCTACGTCTTTCAAAAACTAAATACTTATGTTTGTTGAATGCAACCTTAAAGATAGGTTAGTGTCGTCACACAATGGGCACCGTTGTCGGGGCAGGCCCAGGAAACTAAAGCGTGTTGATGTGGATGCATATCCAAGATTGGCCAGATGTTGTACTGGCTAATAATTGATAGGCTTAGAAAGTTATGGGGCAGACCTTTCCTGAGCAATAGCAACAAACTATAAGATATTAATAATCGGCAATCTTCCTTATGTCATCATTATGAGCCGAAAGCCGTTTACTAACAAAGGCTCCTCCAAAAATCGGCACGACGACCGGTTTTCTGCTTTGCGCACCGAGCTTTTACCTAATCAGATGTACCATTACAGCTCATCACACCTGATGATCATCTGATTATGAGAATTTGGACGTTATGAGAATGTAGACATTATGAGAAAGTGGACGTTATGGGAAGTAGACAATATGATAAAGAAGTCATTTTAGAAAAGCATAGCATAGTTTCATATTCGAGCGTCTCAGTGTTTCGGAAGGCACGTTAAGCCGTTTGTCCCGGTTACCAGCTGTTAATCGTTAAGCCATGTTGGAAGCCTTATAGGCGGCTTGATAAGTCCCAACAGCAGGTGGCCACTAAAAGTGCCTCCATCAATCTGCACTGGATCCGCGTGGTGAAGTATGACCTAATACCTGACCTGCCCAGCAGTGGGAAAGTATAATATTAGCCCTGTTAAGAGACTGTCCCACCGTTGGGCACGAGCCTCCTCTCAAACTGAGAAGATTCAGGCCGTAGTCCACCACGCTGGCCCAATGCGGGTTGGCGAAATTCACACACCTTCGAGAAACTCTCAGGCAAGCAGGTTTCCTCACGATGTTTTCCTTCACCGTTAAATCAAGTGGAAAAGTATAGGCTGATATTATTATTTAGGAAAGTAGTAATTTTCCTAATCCTTTTTTTTTTAAGATGTATTAATTGTATTGTGTGTTGTCCGCAGCGGGGTACCGCATGAGCATGCCAGGCGGCGGCGGCGCGAACGCGGGTACGTGGGGCTCGGGCCCGGCGCCGCTCATGTACGCGTCGCCCATGCCCTCTGCGCAGTACCCCTCGCAGTAGCCGCCTCGCCTACTGCGCGCGCCCGTCTCACGTGCACACGCCGAGCCCGCCCGACTAGCGAGCCCGAATACTTCCCTGGGGCGGCACCACAACCTCTTTAGCAAAACTATTTTAATCTGCCGTGAAAAAGATACAGAGATTTGCGTTTTCACGTCTCTTTCTTACAGCAAAGTATGAATATAATAGCTATATTTTACTTTGCCGTGATACAGAGTGTTAACTGCCTATATCCACATCCTTCTTACTGCAGACTATAATGGCTTGTTAAAGAGGTTGTAGTCAGCGTCCTTACCGTCGCCGAGAGCGAGCGCCGCCTGCCCCTGCTATAAAAGGGTGGGTGGATAACCCGCTCTCCCAACGTTATGCAAATCATTCGAGCTCGCCGATATTCGCTGCGTTACACGTGATATCGGATTTTGTATGGATTCGAAATGTGTGCCAGCAATACACTAATTACACTAGGCCGATTGAAACGAACCATCTATTCGTTTAGTCGTCTCCGCACACGGTTCACGACGCGCATGGCGGGAGACGGCTAACATATCGGCTAAGCGTGTACTAAAATCTTGCTGGCACACAATTTATATCCTTATCTAAGCCACGTTTAGTCGAACGCAGTAAATATCTCGTCGCCAAGAGACGTGCCTCAGATACTTTCATAGTGAAACGCGCGACGTGTCCGTTCTCGCGCCTCGACGACACCGCACTCACGTGGCGAACATCTCTGATCCAAACTTGTCGGTCGTAGTGACCCTTAGTTAAATAACGTCCATAGCCTAACCCGGCTAATTACGACCGACGGCCAGAACAGAGGGACGGCTTAGCGTGATATGGTCGCTATTTAACGGTGCAAAATTCGTGCTATAATGAAGCAAATTCACTCTTGCTGTGCAACTTATCACGTACTTGAGTGTGTTCACATAAGCTCCATGCTGAGTTGGGTATTACCATAACAAATCTACAGAATATCGGCAGCGTAGTTACAGTACTTGTATGAGCACATTCTCAAAGACTAAGTTGTCCCGTATGACCTGATCTGTTGTCTTGGAAATCACGTTAAACTCTAGTCTTTGGTCAGTACGACACCAATTTTGGTCTAGAAACATTTGTATATTAAATAGACGTTAGTCTATAAGATTTGAACCGGTCGCAAAATTTACTTTTCTAAAATCTGTTTAGTCGAATTTCAAAGCGTTGCATGTCAGTGCTAGAGTTGTTGAGCGGTGTGTCGCAATCACAAAAGCAATCGAGTTATCGTACATATCTCGACATGTTTACATTGGCACAGCAGTCAAGTGAACAAAACTGTTAGAAAGATGCAATCCATCCCATTTAATTAATTACGGTGGTGCGTGACGGCAATGCGTGGTGGGCTTCCGACGTCCAAGTGCCAAGAAGAGTTGAATTTGGTAAGGAGATTTGATGTTATGGCCATCGCAGCGTCCGCAGCCGTCCAGTCCGCCACGGACTCCCGTCGCGCCGCCGACCGGAACCTTCAAAATTACCGAGTGCTGACAGGCGCCATCTAGTTACTATACACACAACTAAATGACGCCACGTCCGCACTTTTTCGGATTCACGGCGCAACGGTGTTAGTCGACCTACATAGATAGGACATAACGAAATAAATTATAAATTTTTAATGAAAGTTATAAATATATAGGGGGAGAATAGTGTCGCGAGTGGCCTCGTGTACAAACGTTGATATTTATTGGCGCGCTGCGCTGCCAGACTGAACTATGGTCCCCGAGACTTCACACGACGCGCCAGACAGTTTTGACGTATTTATATTAAGTTCGGCACATTGTTGTTTTGTTTGTCCTGAATTGTTATTGATTTATTGTATGGAAACACTGGTGAGTCAATAAAGCAGTGGGTCTGGGACAACGGGTGTTTGATTTGCCGTCTAGTTAATAATTAAAAAAAACAACTGTATTATGTTTGTTTCTGGGTCCAAAATTTTTATATGAGTCGACTGCTAGGTCCTTCTGTGATCGAGTTCTGCATACGTTCGGATGACGTGGATGGTGAAAATTATTGTAAATTCATAAATAAAAGGTCATTTTGTAAAAGGAAAAATAAATAGTTTAAGTTTACAAATACTTTTGATTATTGTTGTATTATTAGCGCCGTCGATTTCTGTTTTTCCCCCTTTAATGTACTAACTAATTTACATGTGATGAGAGCAAATGTACAGTCAAAATTTATAACTAGTAACGAGACAGACTCGGTCGATATTTGGACACAGGTAACCTACACTTTACAATTTAATTATGACCCCTTTGTCGTCACAACAACACATATGAAATATACAGTACAAATATGTGTGTATATTACATACATCATACTCAGGTTGAAATTACACAGATTTATGCATATGTTAAGTTTAATGCATTTGACTAAGGATGTCAACTCAATAGCTTTGCAAACGTAATATTGTGCTACAAGGATATTTTGGCCCGTAGATGACTAACAGGGGGGCGTTGGTGTGAAATTAGGTTATTCTCTATATTATTATATATTAAAATTTTCCTTCTTCCAGGGAAATATTCAAACAAGTGGATTCGCACGCTTACTAATTTAAAAAAAAACTTAGTAACGTTTTATAGCAAACGGCAACCCTGCTACTGTCATATAGTGACGTTTTACTTGATGACAGCGTTGTTCCAATTTTAGCCGTGCGCCAGAATATCCTTGTAGGACTAACTAATAGTTCAAACCATGGATTTATTATCCAAAATGGATTGAGTGATGTCAAAATATTGCCAGAGCAAGTTAAACTCTTTACAGACACAACACTGAATTTTCTATGATTTAAATAACTCTAGAAACCGTGATAAGTGAGAGCAACAACCTGGAGCCCGGTGTCTCGCTCGCACCCATTACGATGCAGTACGGTGACCATGATTAAAAACTTACTAGGACGCACAGAAATCCTAATAATAAGAGACTAAAAAGGAAATACCGCACGCTTTCGTCCGAAACCACTGTCGCCGCTTCGTCACACAGGCACGGATTGCCTGTTCTCTAATTGGTCTGTCACAGTATGATACGTAGCCGCGCACACGCGTAACTGTTGGTAAGTTCATGCTACGTAGACAACTACGACCTTAACGTATATACTCAACAGCGTACATTTTACAAGCCCTGCGTAGCTCGCTCACATACAAACGTCGACCTTTATCAATGTGCTGCGCAAAAGCAATAAAATTTTCATATACATTAGTGATTGATTAAATTTGAAGTTATCGATAAAGAGATTATAAGTATAGTAGTGGTAACGAAAAAACTTAAGGTTCTGAAAATACTTTTATATTTTATAAGTATAATCGAAATTGAAAAAGAAAATGTCCTGTAAAATGAAGAATTTATTTAAAAATTGTCTCTTGGACTTCTAATATCTTAAAAGTTACTAACACAATACATGAGACCATTTTATTCAGTAATGTATAGTCTATATATTATATACACATTTCATCGACTATTTACGCGACTTTTTTTTAAACATAACCCACTAGGAATAATTTAAGTCGTGGGTCGTTTATAGACATGAGATTCACATACGAAAAGTCTCAGACCTAAACAAATATTTATAATATGGGGCACACAGAATTATCAGGTAGAGCAGTTTAAGATCCAACCACTGGATCAAGACGTCAATGTATATTTAGTACTTGACGTATTGATTTTTTGCGTACAGCACTTAATAAATTAACTACTTCACATGTTTTTCGACATTTATTTACCGGTAGGTACGTAACAAAATGTCGGATAAAATATATAATCATACCCAATGTCACTCTGAGTATGGTCATCCTACTTAGAAAGAGACGTAGGTTTCTAGGTAAACATCCTTGTCGGCACGTTTATTTTGCAGAGTGCTCCATCCGTTTTGCATGGAAATGCATGGTTCAAACAGTTGCTTTCTGTATCTATATGAGTGAATAGACTTACAATGCTGTACAAAATATAATGCGATTTTTACGACGCCATCTATTGGTAAAGTAGACGAAGATACATAGAGGTGGTAAATGATCAATGTCCAATAAAATCCATGCATTTAGTTTTATAATTTTACAATATGACATATTGTAAAAGAATAGTGGTTTTACTGAAGAAGTGATTTAAAGGACATTGTCGTAAATTGCCCCAGAACCAACAAACATTTGACCCATGCCATCATTATTTATCTATTTTATTAAAATAATGGCAAATATCCGTATCTAACGGACAATTTGCAATCTTAAACGAATATTTCAAAGTATTGTATGTACTTATATCGAAGTCGCCGACATTTTTACTGAATGTCAATATACCCTATAACCTCATATGTATTAATGGCACTTTTTGTGCAATATTCCGATTGCCCCGCTTGTTCGTTTAATAATAAATACCTTAAGAGAATTTATGGGTGATTTGAAATCATACAAGTATTTTTTAATTGCTGTGGGTTCTGGGGCAAATCATGTATGGGTGCAGAACAATGTCCTTTCTTGATTGCAATGGCTTTTATGAAAGTTTTCAGGCTACCCGTCAGCGCCATCCATGCATAATATCGGATTTGCGGGTCACGATTGTTCTAAAACGGGTGGGCAAAATGTAATCAGATTAATGTTAACCACCCCTGTTTGGGAAATATAGGCTTGATTGTGTAATTATGATTAACGATTACAATCACATTTTGTAACCTTTAACGTTCACGATTAAACTTTCAATCTTGATTAAATATTTCTAAATGCAATTGTAATCATTAATCTGATTACATATTGCCTATCTCTGAGGGTATGGTTTTTGAATGGTTATCAGTAGTGTTGTAAAAATGCTCGAGTCGGCGCTTAAAACGCTTACGTCTTCTACGTGTTTCAGCGCTCGTAAGCGTCGACTCAGCGCTAAACGCTCGACTTCAGCGCTCATTTTTACAACACTAGTTATCAGTTGTTTAAAGTATACCATACCTACTACTTGAGTTAGTAACTTGCCCTTCTGGCTGAAGGACGTCGCACGTAGTTGTCGCCGCTCTCTAGCTTAGTGAAGCTGTAAAGGCCACTCGGCCATCAAAAACTTTCTGTATCTACGTTTAAGGGTTCTACATAAAGATCGGTGATCTCGCAAGACCAAGAAAAGTCTTGTAGTGGGCGATACGAGAATAAAGTCTGACACATACATACTGCACATATTACGCAGGACAGATATTTTTTTTTGTAGATAAACAATTTTATTAACTTGACATTCATTAATATCGCTACAAAGTCGTGACCATACCACGATAATATAGGGAAATTCTTAGTAGGTATATAAATGTAGGGTGCTTTTTATACTTTACGCTTTGCTGAGACATTTGAAATAAGTCTATGGTCACCACATATCTACAGTATCGACATAGTAATGAGTTTAAGGTTGGTTCGTGGATAAGATGCGCGGGTGCCAACTCGTCAGTCTGCACCAGATCTAACGTCACCTGCGGTTCAATGCATTCAGCTAACCTTGACTTCGCTATTTTTTAATTGGGTATACGTAAGTATTGTATTTTTAAATGACCGAAAACTGACATTGTGTCGACGAGTATTTTCTAAGATATAGAAAGAATAAAACGGCCTACACCTGCTACTGACCCACTGCTGCTCGGCATAGGCCTTCTCTCACAAATCTAGATGAGAGAGTTTAGGTCATACTCCACCACGCAAACCCAGTGAGGATTTGGTGGATGCTGGTTTGTGGCCAACTGTTGTTGTTGGAACTTATAAAGATGCATTGGCCTAACGACTACCGCATTACTTTATAAAACTTGTGTACTCTCACATCGATAGACTCCAAACGGTTCAATCCCGTTTCGTCCGCATAACTGTCGGAGCCCCGTAGTTCATACGAACGTCGATGTCCATTCCGATCTCGGTCTCTAACCAATTCGCACTTTTATTAAAAATGCGACCACCCGATATTTTGCGAACGCATCCAATCATTGGAATCCAACGGACCTAATTCCCCTCCTATCAGCCGCTACCGCCGTCCGCGGGATGTTCTCACCGACCCTCTCGATGTCCTTACATCCCTTCTTTCGAATACAGATACCGCACACAGGATCAGACACTGACCTCGCCGGCGAGGTGAAAGAATCCCTTGCCCGCCGACCGATGCAGAGTACCACGACGAGACACCTAGTATATGCCCTCCCCCATAACGACTGCCCAAGCCGAAGCCGTTTCTACTTGAGGCGCCCGTGAGCTTGTTGCCGCCTTGCTCTTCTAGCTCGAGCGTTGTGGTTGAACGCTCGCCCTCTTGTCCGGTGAAGCTGTAAAGGCCCCGCCGCCTACAGCGTAGATCATTCTCACACACACGACTATCGCATTATTTAATTAATTCCTTCCAAAGCACGGTCACTTATTTCAGATCGACGAAGCTACTCGCTGTTTAACCTTTGGTGAGCGTTAAGAACAGTGCTACGAGAAATATATTTTGGTGGAAAAACTGATGGATAATTACTTCCTCTCTCCTACTACCTTTATAATCGTGATTACTAACATACGACATTGTGTCGACGAGTATTTTCTAAGATATAGAAAGAATAAAACGACCTATACCTGCTTTGCCTATACGTGGTTTGAATGTACGTGGCCGTTTCAGTTCAGTACTTAATTTTAGGCGGTTTCAAGGTTTGAGTGGTCGCGCGTTTGATCCCGTGCAGGGTAATTTGCGAAAATAGTAGTATCTCTTAGCAATAGCTGCTGTTTCACTTACATCATATAACAGCTATCCCTTATGGTAGGGGGAAGGAGATTTTTTCCATTTATCCTTATCAACATGCCTAAGTGTAAATATATAAAAGGTAGGACTTTTGAAATGTTGATAAATAAGTTGTCATTTTTTGAATAAAGTTTTGTTATATCTTTTAAATTAAAGAAATAATGTTTGGCTGGTCATTGTTTTTGACCGGTATAGTTGGATATCTTCAAGTTTACCATATATTAAAGTAAGACTATCAGACACATGTAGGTTCTTAGCTCACGCTCATATCCCCAAAGTAGTGGCCAGAAGGATTCACATGTTCATACATTTCAAATGTACTTCTCGGCTCTAAGATGTAGGTACCTACATCGTATGTACGTCTATGGAGCGCTTACCACTCGTAGCTTTTTTCAGTTTCGGACTAATAATTACGTCATAAGTATTCGAGAAACTGCCAGACCTATTATTTTCTTTTATGTATTTAAAATATGATTCAAAACAACCTACGCTACATGAATACTTAGTAGAAAACAACGACAAAATCAGCAAATTCCCTACAGAAGTGTTCTCCTATCTACCTACACAAAGTCGCGGCCGAGGGTGGACTCCGAGTTTGTCCGGTGAGTCAGAAAATATTTTACATACTGCATTATTTCATATCAGTTATTTTGATCAACCCCTAGGTCTCCTGCATTCTTCGGACGTTCTGATTATCCTTAACCCAATTGTGACATCACAAGTATCACAACAAGCGTTTTATATTTTCCGAGTAAAATCCGTGCGAGTTTCGGGAGTGACGTGAAAATTGCAATGACAGTGATCTAAAAATAAGGGCCGCCAGCGTCGTGCCGCCGCGCGCGCGCTCCTCAGTCGAGGCTCAACCGTCGCGAGTTTCAGTCGAACGATCACGAATCAGCAGCCATGGTGTACGAGAGTGACTTCTATACTACCCGCCGCCCCTATCGGCCGACGTCCAGCTACAGCGTGACGGTGAGTGCCGCCGCCGCCCTTCTAACACCTTCTATTGAGCGTGCATCGCACCTCGCTCCACTCTCTCCCGGGAGCCGGCCGCCCCTCGCACCAGCTCGACCCTCGTCTCTCGCGTCCTTCGATAAAGAGCAACCGACGCTTCTTCCGTCGCGATGTACATACACGTAGTGTTCCTTCAGTGTTTCGATTCAACGATAAGCACAAATTTATCATTTTTGCCGACTTTCCATACGATTAAGACTCGTGTCCGTCTCTGGCTTGTAAACATCATTGCTTACGATAAGCGACATGGACATCGCCGCATCGCTCCCACCGAACTTAGGGCTCGATAGCATAGGTATTGATAGTGGTAGCATATTCCGCAAGTGGGTCATTTCGTATCGAGAAACGGAGTCGGAAAGCGGAGCTACCGGGCGCGCCAAATATAGCCGCGGCTGGAGTCGCGCCCGCCCGACTAACGGCGACTTCTCCGCTTGCAGCGGCCGACGATCGGCGACTGGGAGAAGGTGCCGTTCGTGCCGCGGCCGAGTCTCGTGCCGGATCCGGTGACGGCGTACGGCCGGCGCACGCGACCCGGCACGCGCGCCTATGTGCTCGAGCCCGTGACACGCCAGAACATCCCGCCCATGCCGGAATCGAAGCTGGCGCCGCTCGCGCCGTACGTGTCGCCACGCGAGCGCACGCGCGCCCGCGTGCTGGCCGCTGTGGGACAGCGCGAGCGCACGTTCGAGGCGGACCCGCTGGGTACGCCGCGCGACCACATGGACGTAGTGCTGGCGCAGGCGCACGGCCGTCCGTTGCACGCCGCCCACCGGCACGTCTTTTACAGCAACTACGCGTCCTACTGACGGTCGTAGTCTTTCTCTCGCGTGTCGCTTTCGCTAGTCGCTAGTCGGTCGGGTCGGTGCGAGGGCGGGCGGCGAGGTGCGATTGGCGGCGGCTAAGGGCGCGGTTGTTGCAGACGCCGCGGCACTACGTGGTGGTGGACCGCGAGCCGCTGCCGCGGCGCGCGGAGGAGCAGTACTCGTACTCATACTCGAGCACATCGGAGCGCTCCACGGGCGCGGGCCTGCCGCAGCGCAGCTCGTACAGCAACACGGTGGAGCGACGCACGGGCGGCGGCCCCGGCGGCTACTCATACACCAGCGAGCGCACCAGCAACCTGGGTGGTCCCGGCGGCTACTCCTACTCTTCCACGACGAGCGGCCGCCTGCCCTACGGCACCAAATACCGCCACTACTCGTACCGCGTGTAGCGCGCCGGCTCCCGCCCCGGCCCAGCCCTGTCCCTACGCTCCCGAACTCCCACCCCCCAGCTTCCCACCCCCTAACTACCTAATCAGTATTCGCTGTAACGCAATGTGATCGCTCTACTTTATTTGTTCACAAGTGGAAGTGGATCTTTCTAGAGCTTCTTTAATGTTATTTTAAATTATTTATTTTAAATGTGATTCAGACTGAATTTTTAATAAAGCTTGCGTTTTCTAATATTTTTTGTTCTATTTTCTTTGTGTAACATGTAAACATGCTCCTGCAACACGGACCGATGATGAGCTCGGCCCTTGTTTACTAACACTGTTTTCCAAATTTGTTTCCTTACAGTTCTGTTAACTATTAATTAATTTTGAAACGATATGGCACACTATCGCAAATATATTGTAGCTACAATAAGATGTCTAAGATTATGACTTAAAACCCAATTTAAATACACTATAAAACTATAGAATACAATATTAATTAGGTAGGTAGAGTACAATATTAACTAGGAAGATATGTAATCTTCTACTGATCTACGTGAGAACATGTAAACAAATAACGAAAACGTCCTTACCTATTTATAACCTCCTTAGGTACGCCAGTAACTTTATTTATATACAGTAAACAACTCGTGACAATTTAACAGTATACACACAGAACTTGTTTCAATTTTAGTATATATTTATCACATAAACGACAATATATTGTGCATAAGAATGAAGACAGAAAAAAAAACGATAATTTCTTAGATTCCCGCCATTTTTATTTTTTTATTAGCCATGGATGTAGAGTCCATTAGCCGTATACATAATCATGACGTACCACACATTCTTTGTGTTATACTATCTGTGCATACTTGGTACATGAAAAAAACAAATTGGTAGAAAGTAAACTACCATATAAGTAGTTTATTAAATTGCCTGTTTCCATTGTCCGTGACAGCCGCTGACGTCAGTGTACTACCTGTCGTCATTATTCCCGTACTATCACCTGCCGTACATTTCGTATGTGCCCAGGCTATCCCAGGTAAGTACGACTGGAATGTACATAGGCATCTTGTGTACAGACCATCATAGCTGCAAGAACAACGCTAAGATAAACGCACCTGAATCATGAAAGCACAGCTGAGTAACAACGCTTGGTTGCAGCACATTCAGTTCCGTATAAATCTCCAACATATCGAAGTAATTCTAAAGCATGAACGCACAGAAATTATTTCACTTGTATATTATACTCAAGTTATTCTATCAATGTACATATTACATACGTCCATAAACATTTACAATTTATGGTTTTCTCCCTCTATATAAACACGCCAGATCCCTTGCGGGGTAGTTTTCTATAGAGATTTTTCCAACTGCTTCAAGGATTCAGTAAGAACGCCGTCACTACCATATAGTCTATTCCAATCAAACTTAAAACTTTGTGAACCATCCCTCATCATTTATAGATGTTTTACCTGTGGTTGCAATCTATAACAATTGTAATATGAAGGAGACAGTATTTCCGAAAACATCGAAATAAAAATGTTGTAAGCAAGAAATCGACGTTTTTGTGTTGAGTAAAAAAAGGTTTTAAAGTTTGATTGGAATAGACTATACTTAATTTTTCAATATATCTACATATAATGCATACTTATGTACTTCATTATTATTAAAAAAATATATAGCAGTAAGCCAATCACAATTCAGACTTTAGATCTTCTCTAGATATTCTAAGCACTCTGTAGCTACATTTTTTGATACGATATAAGATATTCATAAACGAGTAGTTCGTTTATATATATATATATATATATATATATATATATAGCAAGGATAAAGTTTAGTTTAAAATTATAATTTGAGATATCTGAATTAGCGTTACTCCGATCCCCTTCCGACTCCCAAGGATGCGGTTTTATCAAGGGTTTCTTTGTTTTGACACCTGACTACTTTTAAACTTAAATTTTTCTTTTACAGTAATGGTATTTTTTTAAGTACAAGACATGACAAGACTATAGAACACTTTCTTTTCTACAAAAGAAAATGTATTTACCTTAGAATAAATATAAGTTTTAAGGAGGTATTTACCATGTATATATTTTAATTAGTTAGCAACTTAATTTTATAAATGTTATTGCGGCCTCAAGTATTGTTTACGTATAACGTAAATATTTAATAAATAGTTATTAAAGTGGCCTTCATTTTCAAGGGAAATAGTGGAAATAAACCCACGAGTATTAGAGTCGTTACCTAGGTTATCCAACATATAATAAATTTTAATATGAAGGAAAATGCCGTTTGGCGTAAAATGATTTTGGCACTCGATCAACACACACATTCTTGATTATTCTAAAACACTAGCTTCTCTTGTAGAGCATATTAATCTTAATATTACAAGTTAATTACCAGTACCAAAGCTATATAAGGAATTTTAGATAAAGAAAGTTAACTATGCAGCCCTAATCAAATGCCTAAATATAGTCTGCATTATGAGATCTATATTCAGATTTACGTATTCCATTATCTTTATACATTAACTCAAAAGTAGAGCAATTGATCGTCACTAGATTAACCAGCTGATACAATTAATTGCTTGATGAATAAAATTTCACAAGCTGAGAATATAGTTCTAAAAACTGTTTGTAATTAAATCATTTTAGTTTGTCTCGACCTAATTATCAGTAGGTATGAGTCGTAAATATTCACTCATTGTTCACTCATAGTTCACAGTGTGTGTGCCAAGATTAGAAAGGGCCGTACTATGCATAGCATCGGGAAATCAAAATGCCCGTTATATAACTTACAGTAAATAGGTAGGTAGTATCTTTCTTCTAGGGTAAGATTGTTGGGTAAATAGACATGATAAATCGTTCTGCGCAGTAGCGCATAACGATTGACAGACTGGGCAATTTAGAATATATAGCTATTTTAGTTATATCAAGTCATGCTACAACTAGTTTAGTACGACATCACACTACTCTGCACCGATCACTAATTGCTCTAGCAAAATCGTTAACGTCGCCGATCAACAGTACCTAGCTTGTCATATTGTACAAGGCAGAATAGAAAAACATCTATCGCTCCGTGAATAACACAAAAACTCGATAATAATTCAATTCAATTTTTGCTGAATTTCGTTAGTAGATTTGGCCCCTGTTTCCTGTATCTTCATAGAAAAAAGTACTAGAATCTGTAACTTTTACAATCGCAATCTACTCTCAAATATGTACCTACGATTAGTTATGGTCTGCCGATCCCTTTTTACGTACAGTTGACAGAAAACCAGTAGATTTAGGTACCTACTTATTGTGAGTTAACAAAGTTAGTTCTCAATAACGAACTCGTTATTTGTATGGAAAATTGTAGGTAGAGCTCCCCTAAGGAATACGTATACTTGAGGGACTAAAAATTAGATAGAAAATATTGTGAATTAAATATGTGTAATAACAAAGAAAACATCTGTTAAAACTACTGTTTTTTATCTAATATGAAAGTTTACGAATACTCAAGATCTGAATTGTAAACTTGTTGAATGTTAATATTTTAAAATCGATCCACAAAATATAAAAGATTTGCATTAATAACTTTAAACTAATCTGCATTACTAGTACCTATCGTTATAACAATGAAGTTGTCAAATACAATATAAATAATAATGGTCTGTGCCAAATACCAAATCAAACAGATGACACTATTATAGATTTCATTCATGGCTATTTTAAAATTAATTTGGCAAGCACCCGTTTTATGATTGATGATGTTGAGCGGCACATTGAAAGACTAATCAAATAACGTTAATAATAAAAATCACGAACATACACATAATCATTTAAGCAAAAGCATCCTTCATGGCGAGTAGGCCACCTGCTTTAAAAATAAAATACGCCACCATCGGTATAATATACGCAAGAAATGAATTCGCACTATTAAATATTTTGCACGCCGCTAGTTCAGTAGAAGTTTTAGATCCTTATAAGAAACGATCTAAAAAAAAATTGTGTAATTTACCACAATAATTTTCTACAAAACATATGGAAAAAGATTTTTTGCAATTTCTGACTTTTCTAGTACTCCAGCCTCAGTTGGTTCAATAGAAATTTATCGTTATAAGAAACAGGATCAATTGCCATCAAAAAAAGATTTTTTTTGTGAATTGCTCATTTTCTTGCTGACTGAACGAAATGTTTGGAAATCCGTAAATGCAGCTCATAATGTTGCAAATGTTTAAGGATAGTCTCCTAAGGCCGTTTTTTCTGTTGCTACGACGGTTAAGATGTGTATGTGTGTGTGAAAATGATCTATCCGACGGTTGAGATAACTGCCCTTAATGTATATCGTCTTAAAAATCCACCATGTATAGGTCAGTAGTAGTGCTGCTGCAATAAAAATGACTATTTTCTTAGATTTTATTAGAACCGACACGTTGCCTTGTAGAGTCATTCTCGATATACCTACCTACTATACCAATGTTACAAGGAAATTTAAAAATCTTTAACTATAAAGAAATACCTAGGTATAGAGGAATCGAATTTAAGAACCGGAATTAAATTGTGGTAACGGCAAAACTAAGAATTAAATTCTTAGTAAGTATTTATAATATTCTCAAATCTAAGTATAATAAAATATCTACAGTTACGAATAGCGTATAAATAACTTTCAATGATTCTACAATGATCCAACGAATCAAGAATGAAACGCCTGGAAAGCTGGGTCGAGTTAAACACATTTTCTATCAGAACAGCTTTCACAACAGTTTGTTTTTAGCATCAAATTTATATTGACTTTATTTTTCGGCGCGCAATATTTTAAAACAGTTGCGTAATTCAAGATTCCGAGAATGAAAAAGTCGACGTCGTCGACTTTTTTAATGTGCTAGTATCTTAGTAACTTTAATGTAATTCCCAGTTTGTCTAACTTTGATTGGAACGTGTAAGAAACTATAGTTTATACACACAGGGATTACGGACAAAAATGATTTTATTGTATTTCTTTATTATTTGAGTAAGTACTCGTTTATGCCTTCTATTTCTCTACATTTCATACTTTCTTTGTCATCCCAGGCTCGGGCATCATAATCCATAGGATTAAATGTAAGCTTCTGACTGACTCGTTGGTCCAATAGCACATGATGTGCCCAGCGATCACGAGGCCCTGTGTTGTGAGGCGAATCTGAAGTTTATCGAAATGTTACTGGGATTTTTCGGTGTGTCATTTGACTCCAGGCTGGAACGCCTCTGCCATGCCTGAAAGAAGTCACTGCACGGGTTTTTGGGTTTGAAATTCTCATCTTCATCACAGACGTCTGAGAATCTTCCAAACCATTCCCCGCGCCAAGAAAAAAAAAATAGGTAATTAATTCAGTGTTCCTGCATAAAATATATCGTGAAACGTTTCAGATGGTTCCAATTCTTTGCTTTATTTATTACCTTAGGTAGGTACGCATAATACTAATTACAACACTTCACGTAACACAAGGATGGGCATCGAGCCAGCTTTGCAGACGATAATCAGAACTGACTCTGTCTTAAAACATTCTTTGGCGTAATAAAAATGAATAGGCACAACAAGTAAATCAGAGGTGCAGGAATTGTGCTCACTGCTTGATAATTAATTTCGTTTAATTATGAAGAACATATCGGACCGGTTGCGATTGGGGAGGCCTATGTTCGGCAGTAGACGAGTATAGGCTGACAGAAAAATATTAATTGGAAAGAGGTGCATCTTTTAATATAGATAAACGTCTGCCATTTATTATGCTGATTCAAAAATTATTTAAGTTTAGTGATCCTGTGTATTGTATTGTAACGTGGGCTACTTTGTGACTTGGGTGAGAAGAACTACTTATAGTATAAAGACACCTCTATGGCCTTGCAATGACGAGTTTTTAATCATGAAAAGATTATTATTAATTAAGATGATTGCACCAAATCTTCCTGTGGCGAGGATCTGGCTCACCCTAACAATACTTCCAAACTAAATGTTTGTTATTCACACAAAAATTGTACCCCTTGGCAAGATTGCTCGATCCAGAGAGTGAAGGGACCATTCTAACCTAACCTCTAAGCTTAGCCCGACTGGAACGATAACTGTTTAGGCTAAGTATAACTGGAGACTAACCGCCGATCAAATCGTCGCCACTTATCATGTCACATTTTATAGCTTTCGTTTATTAAACCTTGTATGAAAATCCACCTTATCTGTGGATATTCAACAGGAATTATAACAATCGAAGAACAGTAGTACAGTTGAAACATACAGTTTTACTGCACTACAAAGAAGGGTAATGGTAACCTGAAGATCACAACAGGGGTAAAGATTACAATTGGTGAGGCATGTAGTTTTTTTACATTGTGTACATTGTGCAGAATCTGATCGATGGACGAGTCATCTGTTGCGTTTTGATCTATTAGTTCAAATATAGATATTTTATGATGTCTTACACAAGCGATTAGACTCACTGAAAGCAACCAAATCATTTAGGTATGTAGGTAGGTTGGTACTTACGAACTATGTACTTACCATTAGGCTATGGAAGTCATTCATCATTTTGAGGATGTTTGCGTATAGGCCGGATGTAACGCAGCCCTAGACGAAAAACAAAATTTGGAGCCGGATCAAGGGAGTAGCATTTTTGGCAGCCATACAGAAACCTTGAAAACAGTTAACGCCGTATTATAAGAAACAATGAAATCTCCAGTAAACATGTATCCATAGCTTGTTTTTCTTATACAATGAATATACAGAGCAGTTGAAGTGACGCAACAGATGTGAGGCAGAAAATGAGAGATGCGTTGCCGACGAAAATGTATTCGGAAATCTGATATGGCAGCTGCTATGCCATCTTAAAACAGACTGATGTTTCCTGTTGATTGATTCTTGGCAATTAAACCACCACGTACCTAATATTGGTCTAAAAATTTCCATGAAACCATTTTAGCAAACTATAAATCTTGTTTTAAGGTCATTCTATTAGAATTTTCAAAATTACAAAAGTTGTACTACAATTTTGTTACAAACAATGTATTAGAACGAAACGTATTAATAGAAAGAAAATCCCATAGCGATAAAGCTTGCAATTACTCCCTCTCAGTCTCGGTGCGTGTGCACAGCGAAATATTCTAATTTTACACCGCCCGCCGGATGATTCACATCGCCATTGAGACGCGTAGTAAGGTCCCACGTCAGAAATAGCCTTCTGATTTGGCATATCATAAACAAACATTATAAAACTAATGTTAAATTCCATATTTACGTCCATTGCAAGTCTTCATTGTAGATTTGTACAGGATGCACATCTTGACATGCACATGTAGATACTACCTAGCAATGAATTCCATTTATTTTGAAAAGTAGCTATCACTATGCGTGGTCATCACATCACACGGATTTAAATCTTATCAAAATAAATGCATGGATCTGTTCCTACAGCTCTGGTTCAAAGCAGACCAGGCACCTAACGCTAATCTAAGGCTAAAATTAAACTACTTTCTACTACTACTATCTCTCATAATCATGACATCACCACCATGTCTGATTTGTGTGAAGCTTGTCGAAGTACCTATAAATACACCACTTAATCTTATGGCATTTGTTTGAGACACACTCGTCATACTTCCGTTATAACATATCAATTTTGCTGTTCCTGTAGATAACGACTTCATGGAGAAATGATTATATAATCAATGTGCATAGCGTGGATTGTAGTTTTTTACTTGTCTCGAAGGATTATAACAATCATCCCATTACGATCACAATAAAGTTAGACTCCTCGTTTCAAGAACATCTATCAATTTTGACAGACAGAAGCATTTCAATCGTAAGCACATTGTAAACTACTCATCCAAAAGATTAACTGCGTAATCATAAATCTATCACAATTAATATGTAACCGCTTTACTGATCATATTCCTTAAACAACTCGGACGCTGATTTTCGGTCATCTAAGACTTTTGCAATGAATTCCAGGCTGAGCTAATATACCGACCGACATCTCGCACGGTCACCCGACTCGTCACGTACCCGGAGCCGCCTCACCATATCGTGCGTGTGCGCGTGCGACCATCTATAGTCCTACGCGAGTTGGACCGCATCGCATACCGCCGCCGCCCAGCACTCGCCGTATCGGCTGTCGATGATTTCTTCCGTTCAGAAACTACTAAGGTAAACAATTGAGTGATATCTATCATAAGAAGAACTGGTATCTAACGGACGGAAATTTGGTATAGCAATGGTGTTCTAAAACGACTCTTAATATGCTTTTGGGGGTAGTCATGGTGTACGATTGACCATATCACAATGGCGAATTGCACAGCGCGGCATTCATTTGCTGTTCATGTCAAAAATAAATTTACCACAAGTCTGAATTAAAGCCCTGTTTTTGTCAACATCCCTAATGTTTTGTGATCAACAGTACAACAATCTGCTTGGGCCTCTAGCTAATCCTTTAACAGTATCAACTGCTAGACTGATACTACTGATGATACTGCCTGCCCACACACGCTACAGTGGGAAAAGGAGTTAACATGGAACTAGCCAGCGTTAGAATCTGAACTACGAATAGAAAAGTGGACATGAAACAAAGCAGATGATTCTGTAATCTTTACATGCACACACTGCTATTACCACTTTCTTTCACACTATTGCGCTAGTGGGCTTAAGGTAAATCAGGGTTTAACTATCTTTTTGATGGTTATACTTCTGTTTCCAGGCATTCGAAGATGAGACCAGCCGTATCCGCGCCGACACAGCTGCGTTGTTGCAGCGTGCCCGTTCAGTCGTGCCTCGCGCCAAGTCCGTGGCGCCCCTTGACACCATCTACTCGTTAGTAGCAAATACCTTAAAACAATAGATTAAACACATGTTCTTGAAGAATTTTTGAACAATACACATTCACAATCCTCTATTTTCCTAGAAAGATTTTCACGTGTACTTTATAGTAGGCATTTAACGAATCACGAAATCAAAATACATTAGCCTCAAAACTGAAAATACTTTGGTCCTTGGACTCAAGAATGTTACAAAGACCTTGCGAGCGTACAGTTCTAACTCTAGGTCAAGTCTTTCTTGGCCTGATGTAACAGTACCAAAATAACTAGCCCATTGATGCGTGATGCGTCTATCAAACGACCGCCCTGGCAGTGACATTGACGACACAACAACCCGCCGCATGTCGCTTGGCAATCATATATCTATATCACGCTAAATATTTTAAAAAAACTCAAGTTGTTGCCAAAATATAATGTATTGACAAAGTTTGGAAACATGAGGGGCCTCTCAAAATAAGGATGTTTGCTCGGTGGGTGTAGAATTCATAGTCAAATTTTATACACGCGAGTATAATGATGTGGACGTCCACCAACTACCGTCAGCCAAGTTAATTATAGCCCGGGTTACTTAATTGTCAGTCGGTGTTTGCGTCTTTTATTATATTAAACTGCTTTACGATTTCTTTTAATTGGAATCCGTGGCATGTTTACGAGAACGCGAAAATAATCGAATTGAACATCCGTTTGGCGTTCATAAACTGCGGTTTGACCGTGGCGTGGTATGATCTTATTCAAGACTTTAATAACATTGACAGATACTCGTACGGGGAGCCAGTTCCGTATCGTTTCAGCAATGACGCTTACGTCGCAAAACTTCTGGTGCCCCTGCGCAGCGTGTCCGACCACATCCGCAACATTTCGTTCTACCCCGACCCCGCCAAAAAGTTCACGGGTAAGTAACATGGTAACGACAGACTACGAAACACAACACAACAATCCAAGTCGACTCACTCAACTAAAAACAATTTAAACCCAACAAAACCTTGTGGAATAATTTTAATACTTCATGTCGTAGGTACAGTTTGACCACCGACTAACATTTAAAATCCAGTGTGCCCCCGTGATAACAGTGAGGTGTTCTTGCCAGGACGCGGTCACCTCGCATGCGTGCACTACTCCGGTAACAAGGCCTTCTCCAACCGTAGGCCTCTCTACAAGGAACTAAGCATCAGGGACGACGTGAACCTCCTCTCTTTCTATGCCAAGAACAGGCTCGCGGCCGCCGGACTGGCCGTCGAGAACGTCGCAGGTACCTCGTCACTGTCGCATCGCTAGCGCTCGCTTACCACCCTCGCTTAATTCTTTAAAAGGAGTATTTAAACCAGTATTTAAGTGAGGAGTCACGGCTCGAGGTCGGGAGGCTAAAACGATGATATTAAACCAAGGTATAAAGTCCGTGTCTAACACTGTGTGGTGTCTCTTGCAGCGGGCGGCGCGCCGGAACAGCCGACGGCGGCGCAGTGCGCGTAGCTCCCCGCCGCAGCGCGGCGCGGGCGCAGCTCGCCTCCGCCCGCGCCGCGCTCGCCCTTCGCGCTCTCTGATCTCGGTATAACACGCTAGCACTAACCAAGATCATCTATTTTTGTATTCGTATTACAGATTATATTTTAGTTACAATTTATGAGTTGTTCCGAACGTCTTAACGTATTTACTTTCTAGTCATCTTTGTGATAGCGCGGTGTTCTGCGCCGAATTTTTGTCGGTGACCGAGACGTCCCGTTTTCACTTAACTCGACTGATTTTTAACAATAAAGAATTTTTACTGGAAACGTAGTTGTTTTAATTTGCATGCTAGTTGTGCCCGATGTCACGCTTCCGACTCCAGGCTTTTGGTAACGCTTCGCTTCTTGACTAAAATTGTTTTAACAGTTCGTGTAACACACATAAATAAAGATTATAAAATCACAAAATAAACATATTATGTAAGTACCTATTCTGAGAGTTGAACACAAACACACAATCGTTATACAAAATCAACAGTCACTATGTTTTCTGAGACACATCCATACCCCATGTTGAATGCGATACCGAGCTTCAAAAGGAAACCCATTTAGGCATTACTGTGGACGATCGCACTACCATTTGCATCATAGCATGAGGCAGCATTGAAAATGAATACGACTCCATAGCGAAATTCATACGATTTAGCCTTTGCCATCGAGCTTGGTGCTGTGTCTAACAGCTTTGATGAGACAAAATCACAATCACCAGCACTGTGCTGCGTCGCTTTCTGTCCGACATCGTTCCTCCCACAATGACCATTGGCATTCCTCATCTGACTGTGAAATCTAGGCCATTATAATCCTGTTGGGGCCAAGTTTCACCAATGGTTATTGATTTGGGAACACGCGTAACATTGGCCTCGGTGCAGTGAAACTGCTACCGTGGAGGCCGAGCCGCAAATTCCAGGCACCAAGAATGATGGACGACCCCGCTGAAGAGCTTAAGGCAGCTAAGGCTGAACGTGCGGCTAGATTCCGTGCGACTACTGCCGAACCTGTTCTGGCTCCCTCGTCCGACCTGGCGGAAATCAAAAGGAAGAGGCAGGAAGAGGCCCGAGCTGCTGAGGAAAAGTACGTAGATTAAAAAGGGTCGTTGATAATATTCATGGTTAAGGTTGATATAAAAATTCCATTTTATGTTTATAGGGCATTGAAGGAGGAGGCGAAACGGGAAGCGGAACGTAAAGCTCAGGTTAGTCTTATTAAAACATAAGAAGAAAAAGATTATGATATTGCCTACATCATATCAGCGAAATTAATAATTTGTCTTTAATTTATAGGCTGAACGTGAGGTGGCTGAGAAGAGAAAAGCAGATGAAGAGGCCCGCAAAGCTGAAGAAGCTAAACGCAAGGCTGAAGAAGAAGCTAGGAGGGCCGAGGAAGAAGCTCGCAAGGCTGAAGAGGCTCGTCTGGCTGAAGAGGCCCGTTTAGCTGAAGAGGCCCGACTCGCAGAGGAGGCGCGCAAAGCCGAAGAAGCGAGATTGGCTGAGGAAGCCAGAAAAGCAGAGGAAGCAAGACTAGCAGAAGAAGCTCGTTTAGCTGAAGAGGCTAGACTCGCAGAAGAAGCCCGTTTGGTTGAGGAAGCTAGATTAGCGGAAGAAGCCCGTTTGTCTGAAGAAGCCAAACTGGCGGAGGAAGCAAGGATTGAGGAGGAGAGGCAAGCCGAACAGAGGAGACAGGAGGAGCTTGCGAGGTTGGAAGAGCTTGAAAAGCAAGCCCAGGAGGAACGCGAAGCAGAACTTGCACGACAGGTACCAGAATTTTTACATAGAATTGTTTAGACATAGCAGTTAGTTAATCTCGAATATAATTATAATATGTCCTTTAGTCAAATATATTTCAAATTGTGTATGTCCTAATCCATATCGTTTTTAATTCCAGGCTGCTGAATTGGCAGAAATCGCCAGACAAGAGTCGGAGCTAGCTGCAGCCCGCCTTGAGGAGCTCTCACAAAGTGGATCAGCTGCTGATGTCCCAGCGACCGATGACAGGTAAATAATCACTTACACAGATTTACACTCAGAAACAGTAAACTTCTATTAATGCAACTTTCTAAAACAGCAGTTTCAACAAAAAATTTAATTTATCTTCCAGTGAAACAGCAGCTGACGAACCAGAACCCATAGTTGAAGAGCCAGAAACACCCGAAGCAGCTCCCGCAGATGACACTGAAGAAGAGCCAGCTGGCGACGTCAGCGAAGACGAGAAAGCAGAACCCGACCTAACTGACGAAGAATAAAAAACTAACTTCTGTTAAACAAATTCTTCTAGTTGTGCATTTTCTGTTATGAAATAGGCTAAACATTATTCATGTGCATTTTTATCTTATGTTATTTCTTGCTGAATTAGATTAAGGAGGTAATCCTTTAGCACTTCAGAAGGTTGTATCTTTACTCTTGGTTCCTAATTCTTCCCTACTTGGTGTTTCTGTGCCAACTCTAGTATAATATGTGACAACTTTGACATATTTTAGTTTTGACTATAGATTGTCTTGCACCTTAGATGTACTTAGGCTGTTGACTCTTCTGAAAATTCACCAAATCTGCTCAATATGGAGTCTTGTACATTTTATTTCTAGAGTAGACGTGAATAATGATGTAGCTCCTAGGTGGTTATTTGTTCGTACACCATACTTTCATTTGCATAATTAAATTATGCAAGATCGAAAGCTTCCTTCCTAGTCTATTTAATGTTAGGAAACTGTCTACCACCGTTAACCAAGTTACTATTAAAACTAATAATATAAATGTTTCTAGTCTAAGCGTTTTCATTATGTTATTATTTATTTTGTTAAAATTTAACAATAAAAGACACAATAACAGGATTTTTTTATTTCATACCTGAATGAAATATTAATTTATACTTTCCACTGCTGGGCAACGGCCTTCTTTCGGAAATTGAGGTGAGAGAGAATAGGTCATACTCCACCACAAGGATCTACTGAGGATTGGTGGATGCAGGTTTGTCACTATCTGCTATCTCAACAAGGGTGGCAGAAAAAAGAAAGACTACTTCCCTATTTGTGAAATCACCGATAAGATTTCCACCTTAGCTTATTGATTTGGTAGTCAATGAGCCAAGGTGGAAGCCTTATGGGTGGAAGCTTTATGTGGTCATAAACCAGTAACCAAAACTAATGGCTCACACTGAGTCAGAATTCTGCTAATCTTAGTGATCATTAGAACACTGCAGCTATACAGCACTGTGATTATTGTGATCTGGCATGATGATAAAAAAAACATTCATCATCATCATCATCATCTCAGCCTATACTTGTCCACTGCTGAACATAGGCCTCCCCAATCGCTTTCCAGCGTAACCGGTCCGATGCCACCTGCATCCAACGACTTCCTGCGATTTTCACAAGATCGTCGGTCCATCTGGCAGGCGGTCGTCCCACGCTGCGCTTGCCAATACGTGGTCTCCACTCTAGAATCTTTCTGCCCCAACGCCCGTCCGATCTACGCGCTATGTGGCCCGCCCATTGCCACTTCAGCTTGCTAATCTTAACGGCTATGTCGGTGACCTTGGTTCTTCTACGAATCTCCTCATTCCTGATTCGATCGCGTAGAGAAACGCCGAGCATAGCTCTCTCCATAGCTCGCTGAGCAACTCTGAGCTTTTTTATGAGACCTATTGTAAGAGACCACGTCTCTGATCCATATATCATCACTGGTAACACACATTGACTAAAAACTTTAGTCTTAAGGCACTGAGGTATTTTGGATGAGAAGATGTTGCGCAGTTTCCCGAACGCTGCCCAGCCGAGTTGGATTCGTCGATTGACCTCTCTCTCAAAGTTGGACCTACCTAACCGGACTACCTGTCCCAGGTAAATGTATTCGTCGACAACTTCAAGAGTAGAGTTCCCAACGGTGAGTGCGGTGGGTACGACATGGACTTTAGACATTATTTTCGTTTTGTCCATGTTCATTTTAAGACCCACTTGTTGAGATACTCTGTTGAGGTCACCGAGCATTCGTCCTAGATCTTCCAGCGACTCCGCCACGACCACAATGTCGTCGGCAAATCGAAGGTGAGTGATGTATTCGCCATTGATGTTGATGCCAAGTCCTTGCCATTCCAAGAGCTTGAAGGCGTCCTCTAAGGTGGCCGTAAACAGTTTCGGAGAAATGACGTCTCCCTGCCTTACTCCTCTTTTTATGGGGATCGCCTTCGTGCACTGCCCCTGTACTCGGACTGACATGGTGGCGTTATTATACAAGCACTTCAACACTTCAATGTACCGATAGTCAATGCGGCATCGCTGGAGAGATCTAAGAACCGCCCAAGTCTCGATCGAATCAAAGGCTTTCTCATAGTCCACAAACGCCAAGCATAGTGGCCGATTATACTCCTCGGTCTTCTGTATAATCTGCCGCAGCGTATGTATGTGGTCTATGGTACTAAAGCCTTTCCGGAAACCGGCTTGTTCGGGAGGCTGGAAGTCATCAAGCCTGCGTTCGAGACGATTCGTGATGACTCTCGAAAACAACTTATAAACATGGCTCAGCAGTGTGATGGGCCTATAATTCTTCAGTAAAGTGTTATCACCTTTCTTGAAAAAGAGTACCACCACACCCCTGTTCCACGCTTCCGGCGTTTTTCCTTCGAGCAAGACGGAATTAAACAGCCTCTGAAGGACTTTAAGTACCGGCGATCCGCCCGCTTTCAGAAGCTCTGCGGTAATTCCGTCTTCACCCGGCGCTTTGTTGTTTTTAAGGTGTTTGAGAGCCATCCCAATCTCGTACAGGCTGATGTCCGGGATATCTTCAGTGTAGTGTCGGGTTAGCTTGGCTCTTGGGTCTTTTACCAAGTCAACAACAGGTTCAGCTACTGAGGTATACAACTGCCCATAGAACCTCTCTATCTCCCTGAGCACCTCTGACCTATTCGACGTTACGTTTCCGTCCTCCGTCTTCAGCTTCGTCAACTGGCTTTGCCCAATAGACGCGTCTCTTGCAAACACTTTGGAGCCCTTGTTCTGCTCTATGGTCTCCTCAATACGTCTTGTATTGAAGGACCGTAAATCGTGTCGCAAGGACTTCAATATCTGTCCATTGAGCTGCCTGTAGGACTTAGCATCATCGGAGGTTTGGAGTGTCATGGTACGTCGCTCAGCCATAAGGTTTCGGGTGTAGTCAGATAGCTTTTGAGGCCTATTTTTACGGTGGGGCTTAAAATGCTTGGACCCGACCGTATGGACAGTCTCTACCAACCTATTGTTGATTTCGTCCACTGATGCGCTGCTGTCCAGCAATTCGAAGCGGTTTGACAATTCGAGTTGAAAGTTCTCGGGGTTTTGGATATGTGCATTAGAAGGTCGGAGCGTAGACTTCATCAGACGCGATCTTTCCATTTTGACATTAATATTTAATGTGCCTCTGACCATTCGGTGATCACTGCCGGTTTTTACCCTGTGAATCACGGAGACATCATTAAATATTTGTCGCTTGGTGCTCATGATGAAGTCTATCTCATTTTTTGTGGAACCATCAGGGCTCATCCAGGTCCATTTCCTATGAGGCGGCTTCCGGAAGAAAGAGTTCATCATAAAGAGTCCCTCCTGCTCCAGATATTCGGCCAGCCTCTGACCCCTGGGGTTGCGCTGCCCATATCCAAATTGCCCCACTCTCAATTCCTCATCGCCCCGTTTGCCCAGCCGCGCATTGAAGTCACCCATAACCACTGTAAAGTGTGCTTTGGAAGTATGTATGGCTCTACTAATGTCCTCATACATAACTTCGACGTCATCATCTGAGTATGCCGAGGTCGGTGCGTAGACCTGTATGACCTTCAGCGAATATCTTTTGGATATTCTGAATATCAGGTACGCTACCCTGCTCGACACACTAGTGATGGACACAACGTTGTCTATGAGTGACTTGTGGACGATAAATCCGACACCACCTTGGGACTGCTGTTCGCCCTCCCGGTAGTAAAACAAGTTGCCGGATTTTAAGGTTATCGTGTCCTCGCCCTTTCTTCGGACCTCCGATAAACCAACAATATTCCACCGCAACTTGTTTATCTCTTCCTCCAGCTCAACAAGCTTCTCATCTGTCCTTAACGTGCGTGCGTTGTATGTCACCAGGGCCAATTTTCGGTGTTGGTGGTAGCCGAATCTCTGCCGGAGATTCTTAGCACCCCTTGTCCTGTCGTTACCATGGCTGCTACCGTGGCCAGGACGAACAGGACCGCCGGGGACTAGGGGCCTGGTTTTCTTACATTCTTCCATAATTGGGGGTGTTTGCCATACTCGCCACGCTTGGCAGGCGGGTTGGCGAGCGCAGTTATTGGTCGTCGAAGTGCTAAGGGAACGCTGCTGCCCATTCCCTAGTTTTCCCTTAGTCGCCTTGTACGACACCCGATGGGATGAGATGGGTTGGTCCTATTCTAAGCCGGGAACCACGCGGCACATTAAAAACATTGTACTCTTTAAATAATATTTTAGCTTTAAAAGCATCTATAACTTCTAAAGCTGCTGGGAAGGAGTCCACTGCTTGGATATGTTTGTCTCAAAAATTTCAAAAGGGCTTAATAAGTTAAGTCACAAATATAGAACAACAAATATATTTTACTTACATAATAGTATACCTCTATACATGTTTCTAAATAAATATAATTACATCATAAGTCCATTTTCACCATTTCTTCTGTAGTCTTCGCCACATCCTCTTTTGTGACTGGATTCTCCGACTTCTTCGTTGGTGGTTTGACTTTAGATGACTCAGGTAAACTGGGTTTTGGATTCTTATTAATTTCAACGAACTCTTTGTCAATATCTGATACCTTTTGTTTGATCTGTGAAAGTTAAATAAAATCTGATTAATTGGTACTCAGCGAAAAGTGAGTGTATACAGTACAACTCTGTCATCCCCAGTTGGGGAATATAGGTGTGACGGTGTTTATTAAATTTGTAGTAGGGGTTACAGCGGCAGGTACAATGTTGTAAATAACAACGTGAATGTTTTAATACAGAGTCGATTCTGAACGCTGTAGTCAAATGTCCTTCTTACCACTGACAAACTTTGAAACACGATTAAAATTGTTTTCTGCCGTAAAGGCGACTATTATTACTTGACATTGGCTAAGTACACTTTTAAAAAGTGGGGTCAGGAGGGGTCATTCATTAAAAGAAGAATATATGCTTAGAAAATATGAAATACACTTACATTTTTTAAACCTAAATTAACAGCTTTTGCCTTCGTTTTTTTTAAGCTTTTCGCACCAGCTACTTTGAACACATTTCCTTTCGGTCCTTTTTTGTTGTTTTTACCCATTGTCATTCATTAGATAATTGTATCCGACTTTTTTTAAAAGCAATGAAAGCATGTATAGGAATATTAGGAATAGGACATAGGTTAGATTTACGTCAGTGTCAAAAACAATACGCGAAAAATGTTCGCTCGGTGACACGCAGTGTTTTGAATTATAGTTGAGATTTTTATATTTCTACAGTACAAAATCACTACCTTTTGTAATGACTTTTGATAATAACATATTTTTAAATCAGTGTTTTAAATTATCAGCAATTATTAATTTTTAAAATGATTTATAGTGCTGAAATAAGATATTAAATACGAATGAGTTTTTAGATTTTGCGTGTACCCGAACATAAAATTGATAAAAAGCGATTTTTAAAAACACTGCTATTTCATTGATGAAGGATCTTTTGTTTTCGCTTCAGCTTTACACTAAATTTAATATCAATATTATAATTAGTGACAAAGTTAACAACGGCCGCCAAAATTAATTACTACTCCAAATACAACGGGAATATTTCCGCCATGGCTAAGGTATGTACGCTTCACATAAACGTGTTTACTAGTAACCCGATCTATTTTATTATTTGCATACTGGTTTCTCTTGATATTTAAATCAACTTGTTATCTTCTGGTTTCACTTGTTGCTTACAATAGTAGTTGCTAGACTCCCGGTATTTTTAGAATACTTTGAACTTACTAAAAAGTAATTTAAAAAAATGGGTGATATTGTGAACAAGGTTTGTGTTTTAGTTTTCCATAATTAAATAGGAGAAGTAGGACCCCCTTATCAATTATGACTTTCATAAATGTGTAAATCTTTAAGTATTCAGTTTGACTAAGGCATTTTTTTATATTAATCATTTTTTTTTCATAACAGCCAGTATTATACTCTTACTGGCGAAGCTCATGTTCCTGGCGGGTGCGAATCGCACTTAATCTAAAGGAGATCCCATATGACATCAAAGCAGTCAGCCTTATCAAGGGAGGTGGTGAGCAGCACTGCAATGAGTACAGGGAGGTGAATCCTATGGAACAAGTACCCTCACTTTGTATAGGTATGATTTCGAATACATAAAGTTATTTTAACAGAATTTTTTAATCAATTTGTGGTTTGAAACAATGGAATATTTGTCAATATTTGTAAGTGTGCTTATTTGACCTATGAAAATATATTTCTTTTAAATTTTGACTCAGACCAACACAAGTAACAAACAGTTGAAAATGCTATCAAAATCTAAGCTCCTTTGAATTGAACTAGTGCTAAAAAGTCTCAGACAATTTAACTACACATTTGTTAAGTAGGCACACTAACACTGTCACACCTTTATTCCCCAAGCGGTGGTGGCAGAGGTGTACTGAGTACACCCGCGTTTCGCCGACGATGTTAGGTCCCATGTAATAGGGGGCGAGCTATTGACATATACTGGACACAAGTCTAGACTCCGGACTCATACTGGTAAGTTTATTAGTTAGAAAAACTTAATTTGTCCAACCTAGGATTTGAACCCAGGACCTTGCGATCACCAAGCGATGCGCTTTGCCACTAGACCACTAAAAAGAGCAATCATAGTAATTCTGACTAAATCCTAATCACATTAAAAGACTCTTGCTACCAAAGACTGTTGGTCTTTTCTAACAAGAAAGCCTCCTATGCATGGTAAATACTTTTTCAGATGGCCACACTCTAGTCGAGTCACTAAACATTATGCATTACTTAGAAGAGACAAGACCACAAAGACCACTTATGCCTCAAGATTGTTTCAAGAGGGCAAAAGTGCGTGAAATTTGTGAGGTAAGATTATCTTAAAATGGTTAAGCATGACCTAAGCATCTTAGATGCAACTCTGGGAAGGACAGTCATGTGGTCAGCCCTCACCACTGTAAAAACCTCATTGGTACAAGAAAAAGCAAGTCTTTTGGGGTCTCGTATCTAAAACGAAACCCTTATAGGATCACTTTGTTGTCTGTCTGTCCGACTGTTATCACCTTTTTTAGGTTTTATTTTTCTCAGGAACGGCTAGAGGTATTAAGTTGAAATTTATACCAAATACGAAGGTCTACGGTCCCCTACTAGTGTAATAAAATGAATGTTCTAAGTAAACCCAAATAAAAGATATGGCGATTTAAAGTCACTCATTAAAAATTATATATCACTTCCCGTTGACCTAGAATCGTGGAATTAAGCAAGAAGCAAGGTTTTAAAGTACAAGTAAAGGAAGAAATCCGATATTTGTCAATTTATAACTATAACAGATAAATAAATATTATTTTCCCTCAAATCTGACGAAAAATTAAAATAGCGCTATCCAGTTACTGCTTTACACACTACAACAATACTTCTTTGTTTATGTGCTATCTGTGACATTTTGTGGAACTGTTGTGATTTGTGGTGAATAAATATTTATTCACACACACACAGTGATGGCACCACAGATCTCTCAGATCTGTTGCACCATCTGTGTACAATATGGGACGTAAATTGGATCAGATTGTCGATTTATTCTTTTATTTTTATATAGTTTGAATGATAATTAAATGTTATTAATTTAATTACGGCAAAATTTTATAAAGCAAGAGCACTTTTTTAAAAGGTATTTTTATGGACTGCCTCGTTGAACAAGTAGGTACCGTATAATGCGTCAAGCGATGGCGGAGGATCTCGTACAAATAGTAGGGCGAGAAAATTTAGTTTTTCTGTAGAAAATTTCCCAGTATCAGTCCGTAGACCGAAGTTGTGCTCGGTATAATAGCAAAAGCCTCACCCCTATTACATTGGCACCTGTAAGGTGCAGTTCTCAGCAATAAGTTAGTGCGCACATAGTACACCTCTTAGCCACTCCCGCTTGGGGAATGTAGGCGTCCCGGTGTGTGGTTAATTTTTATACGGAAATAATTGAATATCAACTTTATTATTTAAATTGTAAAATAGATAAAAATAAACATCGTCACACCTGTATTCCCCAAGGTCGGATGTTAGGTCTCATGCAATAGGGGGCAAGCCTAATGCTATTATATCGGCCACAATGCCAGTTGACACTGGAAATATTTCTATCGAAAACCTATTCCCTAGGTTAAACAGGTTAAATATCTAGGGGTCACCCTAAACAATACCATGACCTTCGGACCGCACATCAAGCGAGTCCGTAACCGAGCAGCCTTTGTCCTCGGTCGTCTTTACCCGATGATCTGCAAGCGGAGTAAAATGTCCCTTAGGAATAAGGTGACACTTTATAAAACTTGTATACGGCCCATCATGACGTACGCTTGTGAGATGTTCGGGCACGCCACCCGCTCTCACATCGATAGACTCCAAACGGTTCAATCCCGTTTCCTCCGCAAAGCCGTCGGAGCCCCGTGGTTCATACGGAATGTCGATCTCCATTCCGAGCTCGGTCTCGAACCTATTCGAACCTTTATTAAAAAGGCGATAACCCGATATTTTGGGAACGCGTCTAATCATAGTAATCCGTTAATCGTAGCCGCCGCCGACAAAGAACCCAACTCCTCTCCTATCAACCGCTACCGCCGTCCGCGGAATGTTCTCACCGACCCTCCCGATGCCCTTACATCTCTTCTCTCAGATACAGATACCGCACACAGGATCAGACACCGATCTCGCCGGCGAGGTCGAAGAATCCCTTGCCCGCCGGCCGGTGCAGAGCACCACGGCGAGACACCTAGTATACGTCCTCCCCCATTGCGACTGCCCAAGCCGAGGCCGTTCCTCCTTGAGGCGCCCTTGAGCTAGTTGCCCCCTTGCCCTTCTGGCTCGAGCGTAGTGGTTGCACGCTCGCCCTCTTGTTCGGTGAAGCTGTAAAGGCCCCGCGCCCAACAGCGTAGATCATTCACACACACACACACATGAGGTATAGGTAACTTTTAGAAGCTTTTGTGTTCGTATGCATATCTGTCTTGGTTCAAATCTTGTAATCCATTTTCAAGCACTTCGGATATTTTATTTATTAGTTCTATTTTATTTTATTAGGATATCCAATAGCGTTTGACAATAGAAAGCATGTATCCGACTGAGCTGAAATTTAGCATACGTATGTAAGTTCGGTGACAATGCAATAATATAGTACATACCATGGACATGTCAACTTCACAACATAACCACTTCGTGTTTAGGCTTGTTAGATTGGTATTGACAAGTACTATACAACTAGATGATGTTTAGGGTCTGATGATATTTGGAATTACAACGATAATAATAATAAATTTAAAGAAGATATTTATAAAATTATAACCAGTTAGGCATAAACATATTGCTTTACTCTCTTTTCCAACCTATTTTTTCTATCTATCTATAACCTCACGCCAGATCCCTTGCGGGGTAGGCAGAGAGTACAGAGTTCCAACAGCTTCCTCGACTCTCATAGTTCGTCTCATACACGCTCGCCGGTTACGGAGACTCTTGACTTTTCCATCAGATAAGACTCGGTTTATTTGGTCGTGGTAAAGATAGTCTAGGTCTTCCCCGGTACCTGCATCCTTCCACTTTCACATTGTATATCTGTTTTGTCATTCTTTCCTCTGGCATTCTTTCTATATGCCCGAACCAACGGAGCATGCCCTTTCTCATCTTTACACCGATACTATCTTTCATACCTACTCGCTGTCTTACTACGCTGTTGCTAATGCGGTCGGTCAGCTTCACTCCGCACATCTTCCGCAGAGCTCGCATTTCTACCGCATTTATCCTACTTTCATTCTCCTTCTTACATACCCAGCTCTCGCTACCATATAACAGCGTTGGGACAAGAACTCCGTTATGTATGGCCAGCTGCGCCTTATGGCTTAAGTGCCGGCTCCCGAGTAGTTTTCCCATCGCACCATTCACTCTGTTCCCTGCACTCACTCTTCTCTCTATGTAAGCGGTGTATTTCCCATCCTTACTGAAGGCGCATCCAAGATATACAAACTCATTCACTTGCTCCAGCACATCGTTACCAACCACAATCCTTACATTCGTTCTGGTTTCTTCCCTTTCAAAAACCATAATCTTGGTTTTCTTCACATTCAAGTGTAAGCCATTGATCATGCAGTCGTCTTTCATAACTGTGACTAGTGTTTGCAGATCAGTGGCTGTTGGCGCTATTAAAACCGCGTCATCTGCATATTTTTTCAACTCTTTTATTATGTGTTTAAATAATTATGCATGCTACTTTTGCGATCCTATTTTTGAATCTTAATTATGAACCGTTGTGTAAGTTGTGTACAGTTGGTAAGGACGACAGATGTAAAAATGTGATTTATTGTAAGTCTTAAGATAAATGATGTAATCTGTCTGTCTGTTACTGTGCCTATTTAAATAAAATAAAATAAAATGATAAAGTGGCAAGGTGACCAACGGAACTACCTAAATACTAAACATACCCCCGCCGGGTTTGAGCTCGTTGGATTTGTCTTCACGAGTTCTGTAGACCCTGATGGTGTCCAGGATCTGATGATGGAACCGAAGAGTGGCCCACGGAACTACCCAACTACTCAACATAATCCCACCGTGTTTGGGTTCGTTGGATTTATCTTGACGAGTTCTGTAGATCCGGATGATGTCAAGGGTCTGATAATGGAGCTGGAGGGTAGCCAATAGAACTTTTCAATTACTGAACATAATCCTCCAGTGTTTGGGCTCGTTGGATTTGTTTTGACGAGTTTTATAAATCCGGACGCTGTCCAGGGTCTGATGATGGAGCCGGGAGGTGGCCAACGGAACTACCCAACTACTTAACAGCCCCGCCCTGTTTGGCCTCATTGTATTTGCCTTGACGAGTTCTATAGATTCTGATGATATTCAGGATCTGATGATGGAACCGGAGGGTGGCCAAAGGAACTACCCAACTACTTAACATAACCCCGCCGTGTTTGGGCTCATTGGATTTGTCTTGACGAGTTCTCTAAACCCGACGAAACTACAATTTGGCGCTGAAACTGGCCGAAACTGAACCCGATATGAAAACCCTCAGAGCGCTAGTCCTACTTGCACTTGTCCAGTAATTTTTTATAAAGGCGAAAGAGTCCTCTTTTTATTTTATTTTTTTAACAAACATACATAGCGCCGCAGGAGGATTTATTTCTGTGTCGTGGGTGCGTTTTAACATGAAAATTCACATACAAAAATGCCCAGACCGAAACAAATAATTGTGGGTCACACATAGATTTGTGTCGTGCGGGAATCCAACTCGTGGGCGAAAACTATTCCACCCAGTGGGCGGAGCGGCTTAAGCTCTTAACCACTGCGCCAAATCGTGTAAGCATTGCATATAGAACGTGGGAAGTAACTTCAGCAATATCTTATACCTACTTGCATACCTGCATGCATAATAGTTTCTCGAAGATGTGTGAAGTTCGCCAACCCGCACTGGGCCAGCGTGGTGGACTATGGCCTAAACCCTCTCAGTTTGAGAGGAGTCCCGTGCCCAACAGTGGGACAGTTTCTTAACAAGGCTAATGTTATTATGTATATATTTATTAAGTATAATTTCTTATAAAATATATGTAAAAATACAAATATTCTTATATATATTGTATAAAAAAAAAGTGCTCCACCGACAGCAAGGTTTACGACCCAAGCTACCGGCGTTCATGGCTCCAAAGAGAGGAACCTCCTCGCAATGCGCGCCGTGTCCAATATTACTGCCTTGTGTATCAGGCCCTTCACCCAACCGCCTAGCGAGAGCTTCTCGAGATGTTTATCGAAGCTCTTCGCTATAAGGCCGTTGACTGGAACGACCATCGGAATAATGATAGTTGAGTCAACATTCCACATGGCGGTAAACTGATGGACCAGGTCCAAATATTTAGATAATTTTTCTTTTTCGGCCTTCACAAGGTTCTCATCATGCGGAATGGTGACATCAACTAGCATTACACGACGCATCGATCGATCTATTATCACGATATCAGGTTTATTGGCTACAATAGTCCTGTCCGTGTTAATAGATCGATCCCAGTAAAGCGTGATATGACCACTTTCGAGAACTAGAAGAGGCTGGTACTGGTAGTATGGTACTTCAGAGTCCACAAGGCCATATTTAAGAGCAAGATGCTGATAGATAATCCTAGCCACCTGGTTGTTTCTATGCAGGTACTCTCCGTTAACAAGACGAGAACAACCGAAAACTACATGTCTAATAGACTCACCGGGATGGTGGCATGCCCGACAAATGTCAATCGTACCGTCCTTTAGTATGTGTGTGCTTCCGGTAGTTGTTTGTCATGATAACTTCGTCCATAATTGCAAAGATAAACTCTTCAGTTTTCCCAAAGAGGTTGCTGAAGCGTAGCCAGGTCACGGAAGCGAGCTGCTCCACATCAGGCCCTGTAAGAGCCCGATAGAACCGTCAGTGTAGCTCTTTGCCCTTCCATATAATAATAATAGCGAGTCACCGCCGGCCACGGGTAATTAGGTATCACTAATTATGGCCGGTGTCCGTCCCCTTTGAAATAGTCCAGTTTTTGTCCATCAAACCTCATTTACATAGCCCTTGTTTTCTTTCCATAATTTACAATAGTCCTTGCACCTGCCGGGGTCAGTTCGCTGGTTATGTTTCTTCATTTTCAGCAAGTGATCTCAGCAGGTGGCTTACATAACATTAACTTCTCGCAAAGGGCCTCTACGTGTTGGACCCATGTCCCCATGCAAGCCTTTCAAAGGTCCGGGTAAAGCCCGTGAATCTTAATATAAAATAATAATAATATTTATTTATTGTACAATTATCATGTTACATAAGTCAGACATATAGAACCTAAGTTGTACAAAACAGTAATCATAATACTAAAACAAATGACTCCTGAACTAAGTAAAAAATACTTGTATCTCAGGAGCCATTATTCCTCCTGTGAGAAAAATATGACAACTTCACGATTCTTGTAGCTCAATGTACGTAACAGTGTTTGGAGCATTTATGATGGAGTGTTTAAAATGCCTTCTGTATAATCGTATGACAATTTCTGCAACCATTCAGTAAGCTTGATTTTTACGTCGAATTTGGTTAGTGTGTATATACATATCAATCGATTAATTGTATTATAAAGGCGTACACTTAGGATTGGGTACTGGCGACTTGCAAATGCGGTGCGAAATTGAACGGTATATGGTTGTGCGGTCCGAAATACTTAATATCTTGGGCCTTCGCTAGTTCCCGTTTGCCAAGGAAAGCGGAGTTAGGCCTCTATCGATTGCGGCAACATCTCGATACATCACCACGGACACACTTAAAAAGTACTGTCTGAGATTGCACACCTCGCAGTTGTGTAGTGGCTTAGTGTTTAAAAACCCACGAGCACTTCCGCGGGATGTACAACCTCATAACAGACGACCGCGGGTGATGCATACGATACGCTATCAGCAATGGACGGACCTTTTTATCCAGGGCATCCAGTTCAGACTGAGTCCACCTTAGTATGCCAAAAGAGTAATTAAGAACAGGCATGACCCAACCATTGAACGCTCGGATCTTATTTCCACCTGATAAAAGGCTTTTTAACACTTTTATCTCGCGGCTAAAAAACCGATCTATCAATGATTGTTTCATATCCTCTTCAGCTATACTTAAGGCTTGTGACATACGAAGATACTTATAGGAATTCATTTCAGAGAGAGACCTGAGGGATATTCCTTCGGAGAGTTGTAGATTGAAAGAATCTTCAACTCAGGGAGAGTTTGTACATGGATGACCGCACACTTGTCTACTCCAAACATATAATTTTGACAAAAGCTTGGTACAGTGAGTTTAAGTGGGTCAATCCACTGGATCAAGTAGTTCAATACACACATGAGACCAATCTTTGTGTGTGTGTGTGTGTGTGTGTGTGTGTGTGTGTGTGTGTGTGTGTGAGAGTGATGTACGCTGTTGGCCGCGAGGCCTTTATAGCTTCACCGGACTTAAGGGCGAGCGTGCAACCACTACGCTCGAGCCAGAAGGGCAAGGGGCGACATACTCGGTTGGGACAGTCGCTGTGGGGGGACGGGGTGCACTACTAAGTGCACCGGTCAACCGCCGGCTATAGGAGGGGATCTACGACTACGTCGTCGTCGCCCGTATTCTGAGCGGAAAGAATGGATGACAAAGCATCGGGGGGATCAGAGAGAACATGTCGCGGCCGGCGGTGGCGGCAGGGGTCGGGGGGGGGGGGATGGGATCGTAGTCGGCGGCGGCGGCTACGATTAACGGATTCGCATGGGTAGATGCGTTCGCGAAGTGTCGTGTCTCGAACCTATTCGCGCCTTTTTAATATAGGCGCGAATAGGTTCGAACCTATTCGCGCCTTTTTAATATAGGCGCGAATAGGTTCGAGACCTAGATCGCAGTGGAAATCTTTGTGTGATTCACAAATATTTGTTTCAGCCTCGGTGTTCTTGAGTTCCATGTTTATAAACGCACCTACGACATAGGAATAATTCCTAGTGTGTGTGTGTGTGTGTGTGTGTGTGGGACTATGTATTATACAAAAAAAAAAAACAAAAAAGTCGCCATTTGAGTTCAACTTATTTGGTACATCATACCAATTTGTATAATTTTACCAATTCCAGGTGATATCATCAGGTATCCAGCCCCTGCAGAACTTAATAGTCCTGATCTATGTTGGTGAGGAAAAGAAAAAGGAATGGGCGCAGCACTGGATCACGCGAGGATTCCGCGCAGTCGAGAAACTTCTATCTGCCTGCGCGGGGAAGTACTGCGTGGGAGATGAGATCACCCTGGCTGACTGTTGCCTTGTGCCTCAAGTTTTTAATGCTAGAAGGTATACATTAATTACAGGTCGGCTTTTGAAGATCGGTTATTTTATATATTTTATGTGCATACTAATTAAGATCTGGTCCTGTATTTGACGATGGTACAACAGGCCATTAGAAATTTTATCCATGAAAAGTGGCCAGAGATGTCTGCAAATTTGACTGCTTTTGTGCGTTTTAAAGTTGGCGTACTGTGTACAGCACGTACATATACTCCACCTTGCATCGGTTCCCTTATTACTGAGGGTCGTGGTCATATCTTGGGAACTGTTTTCCATGGATGATATGTCGCCAACTATTCCTATCTGCAGCCGATACACTGCTCAGTACTTTAGAAAGTCCTTGTTGCAGTCAAGTAGCCACAGTAATAAAGAAGGATCCTGTTGCCTTTGTTGTTGCTTGGTCGTCTCTACTTCATTAATCACCCTCCAGAACAGTCTCATTGAGGTTGTGTGTGTGCATGTGTGCGTGTGTGCGTGTGCGTGTGCGTGTGTGTGTGTGTGTGTGTGTGTGTGTGTGTGTGTGTGCGTGCGTGCGTGCGTGCGTGCGTGTGTGCGTGTGTGTGTGAATGATCTACGCTGAAGATCATATCTTCAGCCGAACGACGTCCATGGCAGGACAAGGGCCTGTCCTATAGACCGCCACAATGACCGGCTTTGTGTTGTACGCATCCAACCCGCGTTGAAACCCGCGAGCTTCATAAGGTCATCGGTTCATCTTGTAGGGGGCCTGCTTATTCCACGTCTTTCGGTACGTGGTCTCCACTCGAAAACCTTTCTGCTCCAACGGCCGTCAGTTCTATGAGCGATGTGGCCCGCCCACCGCCACTTAAGTGCCAAGAAGTACTAAACCTATAGAACTTAGCAAGCACAGGGTTTGATTTAAATCAAATAACTACTAAGAAATGGCATTTGTGTGTTTAGAGATTTATCACTTGAGTATCTTTAAATTCGGAATAAATCGGCAATTACTGAGACATAAAGCCACATCTTCAGCCTCATCGTTACTATCCAACAAGTGAGATAGGAGCCAGTCCTTAAAATAAAAACTGGAAGCCGTCTATGACTAGGTGGTATGCCGCAAAAATCATGCAGGGACTTGAAAAGTCAAATAAGTTGTGTATTATTTTACAGATTCCATGTCGATTTGCGTCCATTCCCAATAATTCTGCGCATCGACCGCGAGCTCGAGAACCACCCAGCGTTCCGCGCTGCCCACCCATCCTCGCAGCCAGACTGCCCTCCGGAGGTAGCTAAATGAAGCTACACCAACGCCATGTCCTCATATTGGTCGCATATGCCCCCACCTAGATTATTATAGCACCGCTTGAGTACTGGCTAGTAACTCTATTGCCAACGAAAAAAATAGCACCAAGAATGAAAAAAAAATGTTGCCAGAAAATAAAATCCATTGAAAAAGCTAAAAAAATAGTTTGAAGCTAGTTTAAAATATATACCTCAGTAATAAGCAAAATATAAGCAATTTTACAGCCTTAGGTACAATTTTAAGAATACCAGCTATTAAGAAGCTGGAACTATGAAATTACTGCTTTACATAAGTTTAATGAATCGTGTGTAACCAATATGTGGACTTGGTAGAAATATCTAGGGTAAATGCACCATGATCATTTTACTTTTCATAAAATTTACATTTTATACAAAATGTAAAACTGATTTTGTTATGTGAATCATAGTTGTAAGATTCTAAATCTAATCTAGTCTAAATTAAATTTAAGCAATTTTTACAAGGTTATTGGGTAATATATAAATGTTATGTATTAGTTAATTGTACTTCTATTAGCATTCCACTTTTGTAAATTAAAAATTATAAGATTTGTTGTCTTCTTTTTAATTATTTGTTATTGTATGTACTTATTTTATTATAGTAAGTTACATATTTTTTTCTTATTTTGGACTTTTATTAAAAACCTACCCTGACTTAAATGAATGACTAAAATGAAATTCTTATCTTTTATACACATCTCTAATTTATGGCCATCTTAGATGGCCATAAATTAGAGATGTGTAATAAATAATATACAGGTTCTTTTAATAGTAGAGTAAAGAGAAAACATAATGGTGACTATTACTATTATCCTGTGTTCTTTCCCTCCTCGCATAGTACAATACAAACAAGCTACAAACGTTATATATTTGTGTAACTGAAACTGACGTAGTTACCACTCCTGTATATGAATAGGGAAGAGGTAATTTGACTACATAAGTATCCGGATTATATATAATAGGTCTATCTATCTATATCATCACGCCAGATCCCTTAAGGGGTAGGCAGATAGTACAGAGATCCAACAGGTTCTTTCCTTACATACCCCTCTGGCTTCCTCCAATCTAATAGTTCGTCTCATATAATAGGTACTATCTAAAAACTATTTACAATAGGTAGAAACCCTTCATCCATATTATACCGGTTTATTATTCTTCCAAACTGCTTATGGCAACCAACTTGCCTGGTAAAATCATTATGATGTTATGAGATACAATTTCCTCCTTAATTTATAATATATTAATTAATTTAATGTATAAACGAAGTTAAAACGCTTCTATTCCGTCTTATGTTTCTGAACACACCCATAACATGACATCTACTGTTCAATTTTTAAATTAATTTAGGGTGGTAAAAGAAAACCTATTTGCCTACAATGCAGGAGTTAATTAATTTTGACAAATATTCCTTTTAGGTTTGTCTACACAAATTAAAATCTTAGTTAAATAACATGACCGGAATTTAAGTCAATATCAAATAAATTTAAATAGGTATTTAACTATTATGCCAAATATTATTAGTTGATCGTATTGGTAATGTACATAAAAATGTGCAGAATACGATTCTAGTTTGGCAACACTCGGCAGCTGGCTGTCAAACGTATCGAACGCCCTTGGCTGGCCTGCTGCGCTCCGCGAGTTGATCGTATTTTATATTTTACTGGGTATTGTTGTTTGCGTCGGCATCAGCTTCATAAACGGACTGTGTTATAAAAATGAATACAGTGTTGTGTTTAGTGATTAAATAACAATGCCAGTTGTAACGTACTAGTGTTGTGCTGTGAAACCGCCGTTTGGTTTGCTGTTTAAGATGACCGAGAAAAATAAATCGGAAAAGATGACTAATGCATCGAAACCTGTTCCCATGAAACTTTTTGCCGCCTGGGAAGTGGACAGGACGCCTTCCAACTGCATTCCCAGGTAACTTAGAAGTTTAAAATAGTGTAGTAAGTGTATGTTTATGTTAAGATAACGCGTTTCGTTAATTTACGTTTTGCATGGTAGTGTAGCGGTTAGCGATTGTTGCGTTCGGTATCAGTCCGTGCTATTGTGATGTTTATGGGTATGATATTGCGCGGCGGCGCTGGACGCAGCTAGCCGGCTTATCAGGCAGGTACCACATCGCTTCGATTATCTGAATCAAATCTATCGTTTTAAACCAAGCCTGAGATAAAAAGTACTCGATGGAAATAGGTAGTTGGTCTCTGACAAACTTCAATATAATCATGTTCTTTTTTTATTTTATTGACCTACAACACAGATTACAATCAAAACATAACACTTAGTTCTAAAGTAATGGCATAGATCTAGATTAGAATCCAAAACATGTGCATTCATCTAATTAAAATTCACTAACTGCTTTGATTTACCTTATTTAGTTTCTTGTCGTATGGGACATCTCACTTAACATATCAACTGACATTAACACATCTACCAAAGAGTAAAGTAATTTAGGGGACATCTACTGTGTACCTTCTATGTCGAAAACAAACACACATTCACATTATTTTATTCACCATTTTGTTCTGGATTATTTACACAACATTTGATAAGGTACCATAAATTATCAGCCTTATCACTGCCATTTATTTAATTCTAATAGGGTCTTCCTAATAGATTTAAGAAAGAAAATTAATTAAAAAACTTGTTTAGAATTCAGCCACAGAGATATACATGATCTATAAAATTAAACAACATATTATTTATTACATGACCTGTAGACATTCATTCATATTTGTTCAAGTTCTTATCAATTCTAGGTCAGACATATCTAGTTTTTCTATCAAAATTTCCCAGTATCAGTCTGAAGCCTGGAATAATACCCAGTATATGGCCATAGGCTCACCCCTTATTACATAGCAACTTACATCATCGGCGAAAAGTGGATGTTTGCAGTACACCTCTGCCACTCCCGCTCAGGGAATATAGGCATGATGGTGTGTTCTTATCAATATAACTAAATTATTTAATATTATTGACAACAATACTCTGTTTATATCCTACGTAAAATTACTGTGTTATGAGGAAATATAATAATTACATTTTATTGTCAAAACAACAATAAATTGAGTACCCATTGTGGTTGCCTTGATAAATATGTCAGCTAAAAATAAAATATATGGGGATGTAATTTTACATTTATTGTTTACCCAATAGATAATGAGAATTATATCTTAAAACAACAATGCATTATGTATTATTTATTCAGTTACTAGTCCTTATTGAGAGATTATGTTCATAATAGACCATTATACTTATATCCAATTATACTTGCTTCCAGATAAGATAGTCTTAAATGTGTTTGTTTATAATTATTATAAGTAAACCTTATTTATTCAGATAATAAATGAAATGATTGAAGTACCATTTATTAAGTACAATAAGTTTTGTTGTATTGGATTTTATTTTTCACCTGAATTCGTCACTAATAAAGGTTAATTTAACATTGATTGAATGCAGGATTTGACAGAAACTTTTTGTGTTTTCACAGCGGCTTGAGTAAAAATGTAGTATTTCAAGTGTTCTATTTATTTTATTCCCATACAAATATTTAAAAGTAAAAATAAATAGCTGTTGTTTTTATCACTGTATCGTCGTTGTCAAATGATATATCTGCTATGTGCAAAAAGTATAACTTTGAGATATTGAATAAAAACATACTCCTGTAAAATTTGATGTGAAGCAGAATTTAGAAGCATATTTTTTGCAACCACTGTTTACCGTATAATGCTTAAGAGTCCCCATAGCAGTTTTTTTATACGAAAATTTGGTTAGTAAACTAGTCATAATAGTCAAAATGTAGAAATTTCCAAAAAGTGCAGATATTCATTTGAGAATGACCGTATGCAAATTGTGTTAGAAAAATTTTGTCTTCCATTAAATTATATTGGTTTGTTGTCCCACTGGTGAGCAAAGATCTCCCTCCATAGTTTCCATTCTACTCTATACTCTTAACTTAACAATTTAATAAACCTATCTTATTGTTGTAATCAGAGATGGGCAAAATGTAATCAGGTTAATGATTATGATTACATTTTGTGTCACATTTAATTAGTATTATCATATTAAATTTTTAGGCTTGTATTACAGAACGAAAATCAGTAGTGAATCTAGTTTTAAAAGTAACATTTTAGTAGAAGAAACAGTTTTTAAAACTAGATTCGTAATATTCGCAATGAGAGTGGAGGAAGCTATAGAGGTATGTAAGGAAAGAACCTGTTGGAACTCTGTATTCTCTGCCTACCCCGCAAGGGAGCTGGCGTGATGATATAGATATAGATAGATAGATTCGTAATAGTAATATGGGCCTTAATATTTAGTCATGATTGAAGATTACTAAATATAATCGTAATCATTAATCTAATTACATTTTGCCCATCTTTGGTTGTAATACTGACGTCTGTAACACACCTTGACACAAAATTTCAACATGGGCTTATCACATCTTGCTTTGTCACATAAGAGATAGAGAAACTAAATTTCCAAACTGTGCATCAAATACAGCTTTTTAGCTTTGGATAGATATTTCACAAATTATAGGACACCTCCTTCACTACCCATAAGTTAATGACAAAATACATTTCCCATATTCTGAAGGACAAGTCAAGAGTCTCTATAATCCGCGAGCGAGTATGTTGGAACTCTGTATTCTCTACCTACCCCGCATGGGATCTGGTGTGATGATATAGATATTTCCTATTAGAGCTAATAAATAAATCCATAAAAAGCATGTATTTCTATTATTATCCTGTACTATGCTATGGAAGAGCAATAAGTAATTTATCTTCTTTGTTTTTTCTTATACCAATGCTCTCTGATGCCATATTTTTATTTCAATAAGTCTAATCAATTTAATGGTAGGCTTGGTCCAGTGGTCAAGAGCTTAAGTTTAATCTTTGTGTGACCTGCAAATATTTGTTTTCGGTCGAAGTATTTGTGCATGTGAATTTCATGTTTGTAAACGCACCCATGACACAGGGATACTTCCTAGTGTGGGGCTACATCTTTTTTATTCAAAAAAGGTTTTGATTTTTCTCATGACAGAGAAATAATTTCTAGTGTTAGGTTACTTTTTTTTTTAAAGTACTAAGCAATAACTGCCTTGTTGGTCTAGCGGCAAAGCGCATCGCTTTGTGATCACGAGACCTTGAGTTCAAATCCTGGGTCAGACAAGTGTAGTTTTTCTAGCGAAAACTTCCCAGTACGAGTCCGGAGTCTGGAATTGTGCCCGGTATTTGGCAATAGGCTCGCCCCCTATTACATGGGACCCAACATGGTCGGCGAAACGTGGGTGTACTCAGTACACCCCTGCCACCCCCGCTTGGGGAATATAGGCGTAACGGTGTGTGTGTGCGTTTGTGTACAATAAATATTAAGTAGGAAGTAGTCCTTCAGATAAGACTCGGTGTATATGGTCGTGGTAAGATAGTTTAGATTTTCCCCGGTACCTACATCCTTCCACTTTCGCATTGTATATCTGTTCTGTTGTTCTGAAGGACGAGTCAAGAGTCTCCGTAACCGGCGAGCGTGTATGAGACGAACTATGAGAGTGGAGGAAGCCAGGGAGGCATGTAAAGAAAGAACCTGTTGGAACTCTGTACTCTCTGCCTACCCCGCAATGATGATATAGATAGATAAATAGGAAGTAGTCCTGATACACTAAATGATTGTAATGTGGGTGGGTGGCTCCATGTGGATGTTGTTGATTCACAATAAATTGTCATTGTTTGATAGCAGTTTTATCACAAGGCCGAGTGTAGAATTATTCAATTGACTTTTTATTTCGCTCAAGACGGATGACTGTAGCGGAAGTCAAGAGATATAGATATTCTATATATAGGTCATAGGTACATAGAGCTATGGAGAATGTTACCACAGAAAAACCTATTGATGTATTTATTTGTACTAGATTATGGATCACTAGTGTCCGACCGAATCTTCGGCTTTGACCATCTTCGGCCAAATATACCACCTTCGGCTAAAACTTCGGCTTCAAAAAAATTGGGCCAAAGTTTTGGTTGAAGCCGAAGGTTTCTAGCAAGCACCTAAATTGAACGATCTATTACGATTTACGACTTACAAATGCGCGAGAGCCGCGGAAGAGGCAACGCGCAGGGGGCTGGGGTTACATTGCGTTGCACCGGCCGGCCGCCATTGCCAGCAAATAACCAAATCAAAACAAGTTCGTTTATAATAATATTAGCCCTGTTAAGAAACTGTCCCACCGAGAAAGTTTAGGCCATAGTCCACCACGCTGGCTCAGTGTGGATTGGCGAACTTCACACACGTTCGAGAAACTTAGGCATGCAGGTATTCTCACGATGTTTTCCTTCACCGTTAAAGGAAGTAATAGTGAACTTTTAAACACACATGTTTTCGAAAAGACAGAGGTGCCTGGGTTTGAACCCAAAACCTCCGGCCTTGCAGTCTGTTTATACAGTTAACATAACTTTTTAAAAATGTAGCCAATCATGAACCAAACTTCTTAGGGTTATTAAACCTTCGGCTCCGGCTGTGGCTTAGGCTGAAGATTTTGGCAATGGCTTAATAATCGGCTTCGGCTTCGGCAAAAATCGACCTTCGATCGGACACTAAGGATCACGAACAAAATGATAGCCAAAAAATGCCTGCGTGTGGGCATACTTACGCATCTATACTTTCTCGTAGGTAGCAACTGTAGAAATAAAATTTAAATTATTAATGATCTCAGATCTTTTAACTATGGTAGTTTTAGCAAACTATTGTATTTTACATCCTCACGTTGGCTAGGGCTCAACTTATTTTGTAGTAGTAGTGTTTCACACCAGTAGTAGTGTTCTTCTTGTTCGGGACGTTTTTCGGATTCTCTTCCTTTCCTAACTATTTGGTAGGACATCCTATTTAGGAAGCATTCTCTTTCTCACACTTTCCAACTTCGAACTTAAGATAAGGACGATAGCATATACTGTGACGATAGGATGTCCGATTTCTAATAATAATAATAAAGTCAGGACGATAGTGCTGCACATTGTCCGATTTAGGAGTTAGGATCCCTTCCATATGGAAGGGATGGAAGTGAAATAGAGATAGGAAGCTCTGGATCGTGCTTTAATCCAGACCGTCTGAGCCAGGACCTCTTCATTCAGCTGCATTCTGCGCTCCGAGACAAATGAAGCAGTCAATCATTATTAATATCTATTTAATTCTTCGATTATGCATCGGTCGCGCTTTCAAATCGATGCTCAGTCAAATAAGTCAGACTGCGCGAACAAAGGCGTCGTGATCGTGACCTTATTCAAGAATGCAAGCAGTGCCTTTTCCTTACGCCTCTAGAGTAAAAATAAATGCAATCCAACATAAATACTTACGTTCTAATAACACATACAAAGATAGAACTGGTTTAATTACCGCGCTATATTCGTAATAGGTTCGTGTGAGATAATAGTAGGAATGTAGGGATAAGCTGTTGTTCTGAAAACACCCAGCGGTTCATATCATTCTAGTTTGCTCTCGTTGAGGAAACTGACAAAACATTTCATATCACTTGTAATACATTGCAGCTTCAGTTATATATTCCATGCATCCTACGTTTTTAGTTTTATATTCTTTAATTATTTATTTTCGCTCCGTTTTCTCATATGTGGTATATTAATAACTTGCTGAACCCGCAACTTTGTTGGTGTGATTTTCAGGCGTGTATTTCACACCCTTATTTTATTTATTATATCGTTCCCCCGGATAAAATTTATGTTCTTGCCGAAATTGATCAAAATCTGTTCAGCGGTATGGGCGTGAAAAAGTAACAGACAAACAGACAGAGAGAGTTACTTTCGAATTTTTAATATTAATATGGATTATGTTCTGAGTTTTAGTCGTATATTTGTTTACTTTGCACTGTCAGCCAGTCGAATGCAAAATTTATACTGAACAGATATACAAACAAGAAAGTGAGTTAATAAAATCGTGGTAAGATAAAAACGTTATAAAAATAAATGTTGTCCGGAATAATACTAACGTTCTAACAACATACACAAAGATAGAACTGACTTAATCACCGCGCTATATTCGTGATAGACAAGTTTGTGTCGTTCGTGCATAAGGAAATGATCAGAAACTTGTTTGCAAGGGTTACGAGCACCTTGTGTAGCTAACTGACGTTAATTGGTATTCATAGATTACAGATCGGGAACCTATCTTTGCTTGTGGGAGAAACAAAATGACAATGGCAGGATATAGGCAATTAAAAAAAAAAAAACGTAGCCCTACACTAGGATTTATTTCTGTGTCGTGGGTGCGTTTACAAACATGTAAATTCACATACACAAATACCCAGACCGGAACAAATAATTGTAGATCACACAAAGATTTGTCCCGTGCGGGAATCGAACCCGCGACTATTAGACACAGTGGGCGGAGCGGCTTAAGTTCTTAACCACTGCGCTAAATCGTCCGTCAAAATTTAAATGTACAGACCGCAACAGGCATAGTCCGGTCTGAGTTTTAGGATAGCCGAAAAAGAAAATTAAGTAAATCTAACCCAAAGTCTCGATTGGGGTAAACCAATCTGTCTATATATATCATTACGCCAGATCCCTTGCGGGGTAAGCAGAGAGTACAGAGTTCCAACAGGTTCTTTCCTTACATACCTCTCTGGCTTCCTCCATTTTCATCGTGGTACCAATCGTTTATGTAGTGTACAAAGCTAGCAGAGATAAATGTGGATGGATGGATTTAGATAAAACTATTACTGTTCAGCAGAAAAGGGACCATAACCACATCTGAACCGTCAGTGTGGTTACTAGAAAAGTAGAAGGTTTATTAGTTCAAATGTTAACCCCTTATCGAGGCTGGGTTGAGGAACTCGTGATCAGTGCATATGTATGGCGGATGAAAGAAACGACAAACAGCACAATGTACTTCAAAAAAAACTTAAGACAATAACCCTGACGCTTATTGAACTTTGACAATCAATGATTTTCAGAAATTTTTGACTATGACAACACATTGGCAACGGCATGAGCTTAGCATAATGCCAAGGCTGATCTCGTTGCCTATCGCGTACGCTCCTAGTGTGGATTGATGGAGGCCACAACACTTTTATATAATTCGTTAATCCATTTCTCCGGCCTGCTTACAAAGAGAACACATATACTTATGCCTCATCGTCTATAATAAAAATAAAAGAACTTCAATACTTCGAGTGGCTTACATAACCAGTGTTGTGTACAGAATCAGCTGTAATAATTATTTACTTATATAAGAGCGCGGGTCGCAGCTGTCGTCGGGACGTACCCACTTACCGCCCTGGTAATTAACTAGATTGCCTAGATTGTTAATATACAACATAATACTTATATTAAAGCAACAACTGAGTTTTTATGCGATTCTTGGAGATAATAGTGTTTGGATCTTTCAGCTTGGTTAAACGTGGAAGACTTAATATATTTTTAGATTATGAGACGTAGGTAAGATTGTTTGGTAAAATCTATAATAATCATGTATACCGCCATGTGATCTTTATTTAGGTTCCCCTCACCGTGGCCAAGAAAGACACCTAAATCTGGTCAGTCTTGTAAGTCGGCTTGGCTGGCAGCGAGTTGACTTCTCGTGAACGTGGACATCCCGTCTACTATCCGTCTGTTAACATATCCTCACAACCCAAAATATCACAAATTATGTTATCGGATACTGTGTTAAGGACGCTAGAAATGTCAGGAAATAAGACTCTAGGCAATATAGAGTTCTGTAGGTCTCTCTAAGTGATCATAAAATACAGGAACATCCACACTAGAAGCAGAACTGCGGCGGCTCTACGAACTTCTAACCACAAGCATACTTTCATAATATTACCAAAAAGTTTTGAAAAAAATTATATATTTGGAGCGAGTGAGTCACGCGATGAGCCAACACCGGTTATGCTAATGCAACCGAGTAACTCCAAGCACAGTGAGATATGGGCCCGTGCCGTGCGCACGGAAGCTCGCAGGGTTAGTACAGTCAGCGTGATAAAACATAATATGTCTCGAATTTTATCGTCTGGCGTGAGATAAGCGTCGTCTTACATGTTAGCATGGCGTAAACTGGCAAAAGTTTGGCAACAGAAAACTCGATATAGACAAGACTATTTTGACTAGTGTACAATCTTGACTCTTGACTCGAATCACGGTCGGAAAAAAATTTGTTCCTAGCGAGAATATTCTTGCCGCCCGTGCTAACCCTGCAGCTTTTGGTACTGTCCAACAATTCCGACAGGAAATTTTTGCATAATTCTCATTACGCTTTTTCACAATTAATACGGAAATAAAGAAAAAAATTATTCCACTGCAGAAATGAAACAGGCTGCAAAGGTTTGTTTTTCTGTTATTAGTTCTGAGAATGATGGGACTAATTACATGACTCATTTACTTCCCACCTTCAGACTCATATTGACCATTGTACTTCTATTTTTCCTGTTTCTGTTGACATACATAGATCCTTTTAGTCGTGCTAGTGTACGGTCAAATGGTCTAGGTAAAACCTAAATTGGACCATCGATTTAGATAAAATGATCTGTTTAATTTAAGAATTGAGCAGTTTAATGTTAATACTTTTACAGCAATCAATAGCATTTTTGAATCCGGGACTTGCAAGACACCTTAATTTTTTAATTGTTTCACCATATTCCTTTCTAATAATATCTATTTTGTACCTCACTTATGACGACGGGTACTCACAAATTGACACCTTTTACAATTTTCTATATAACTTATTGAAGATCGTATCGTAGCAAGTAAGACACCTTTAAACTATACACCTATGGCGGTCAACAGTATAGTAAGTTTGGACCAGTAATTGATGCGCCCGCGCTGCGCAAATGCGACCGCAAGGTCGGCGGTGTCCGTGCGTCCCCGCAGATGAACCGGTGACACACCAGTGGGCGACTACCGACTACCGTTGACTCATTGTTGTGCGCATATGAGTATATGTATATGTACTTACCAATAAACTTGGTTCGCGGCGGATGAAGATAGGGAAATATTGAGAGGATTTTCGCTATTAAGTTCTCGCTTCAGTGTATCAATATTCGTCAAAAACCCCAACACTTTGTTCGATGTAAGGGAACCCGAGACCTCGTAATCGCCAGATACCCCATGTACCATTAGATCAATAAAGCAATTGGTTTACTAATTTTGAGAATAATCGTGATTGATTTTGTTTTCTCTACCTCGAGCAGGTCTTTTATGCCACTTTTCATAGTTTCTATTAATTTCAACTTAAGTCCATCCTCTTGTGACTTCTTTACTAGGCCTGGTTAACCTCAAATTTAAAAATCCTTTTTGAGTAACTCAACCATCAGCAAACTGGAATCAGCATAACAAAAGAGGCATAACACAGTTTCTGATATAACCTGCCAAATATTTAATTTAAAACATTATGCGAAAGTGCAAGGGTGTAGCTGCTGGGTAAGGCCTGCATAGAGTAAATCTTATCTGATGGACAAATCCAGACGGACGTAACCGGCGAGCGTGTATGAGACGATATGAATGGAAGCCGCTACGGAGGTCGGTAGAGATAAAACCTGTTGGAACTCCGTATTGTCTATCCCTAAAGATCAGACGTGTCCATATAGATAGATACAATATTTTGGTCTAGTATATTGTAATAACAAAACGTAGTTTATAGTAAGCGTTTCTATAAAATTTAATTAAGTTTATAAGTGATTAGGAAGGATTGAGGTCACTGCTACGAATGCCTAACTAATGTATATATAATGAATGCCTTCAACGATTTTTGCTTGCTACACAAGGTCGTTGGTCGGCAAGTGCATCGCCTCGATAGGAAATAGGGCGTTTATTGAAGTACCTAGTCACGAATCGTTTTCAGTTGAAGTTACTATCTGTTGATGCCGGTTTTGCAGTTAATTACTGATGTCTTACAAACTTGGAGCCTAGGTGTTTGAAGATTTGATCATTGTCAAGAAAATACTTATTTCTTTATATTGGGTAATAAAATAAATAGAATCATTAGAGTCAAAGATCACTACATGTTAGAATTCAGTAGATTGGTTTAAGAAGAGCAACATTGAAAGTGGAAACTGAGATATTCTTGCGCCTGGAAATATAAATTAGTACCAAATTTAAACGGATTATAACTTTACTGATCCGATCAGTAGACGACGTTAATTGATGAGTGATAAACACACTGACAACAAAATGAGATTATATTCGATATTTGATTTTGTTCGGTTCATCATCATCAGCACGTGTCAATCCACTGCTGAAAATAGGCCTCTCCCAAGGCATGCCATTAAGCCCGGTCTTCGGCTCTTCTCCTCCAACCGTTGCAAGCCACCCTGCGTATATCGTCGCTCTACCTAGCTGCAGGGCATTCTACACTACGTTTGCCGAGCCGCGGTCTCCACTCAAGAACACGTCTACCCCAACGGATATCGGTTCTTCGGCAAATATGGCCAGTCCACTGCTACTTCAGCGTTTCGTTAATATTAGCTTATCAAAGCAGTTTCTAACCGTCTACTTACGGATTATTTATTTTTTAAATAGAACAGCTACTCGTATAAATCAATTGCTCAAATTAATGAAAGTAAAAGTAATAAAAGCATAACACAATAAAAATAGAGCTGAGTAAATTAAACATAAAACAAAAGTATCTATATTCATTCATTGTAGTCGTAGAAACTCAGATATTCATACTCGCCTATCCATCAGTAGGTCAAAATTAAGATTTAAATTCAAGAGATGATTTGATATCCAAGATATTGTTCAAATCCAAGATTTTATTAAGTTTAAGGGATCGCTCGCTTCGTGGCGTACGAGGTACGGGGAGTTAGCGCGTTCGAATATGTTTTGGAAAAATCTTAACTTCTCCGAAAAATACGAGTGTACATATTAGGCGGTCGTCAATGACATACACATTCGAGAATAATTTAAACAAACATGTTTTCACGCTTTTGTTTGGATTCGAACACTGTGAAGCCTAGATTGTTGAGTGTTTATTTAATGTATTATCTAAACAAACGTGCGTTTCAATTATAATAACAAATATGATATTTATGTAAGATTCCAATGACGAAAACGATTACTTTGTATAAAATAATATTCTGCTTAAACAAAAGGAATGCAAGGGAGGACTCCAAATAGTACTACATGAAAATTCCAAATGTATTTAGTCGCATATTTGACAATCTCAATAACGATCACGTCTCAGAATTAACTAAAATAACATCAGGCTCAACATTCCAAGAGACTAAACTTGATCCAGAATTTTAAACAGTTTCTGTAATTGGATTCGACATTTAAAATTTAATCTACCGTCAAGGAGGATTGCTCGTTACCACAATATATGTCCTAAATACCAAGTCGAATGGCTGGTATTGGTCGTCGGCTAATCACGGAGACCACACTAAAGAATCCGTATTATCTACCTCAATGACATTTACAGATTTCGTAAAACCTTGACTAGGTCCTGTTATCTCGTGCTTAATGAGGAATGATAGTTCATGGTCTCCGTAGTTATGGATGCACGGTGGTTTGTTTTTTCCTGGTATTTTTTTGAAGTTAATAATATTTTATAAAAGGATCTTATAGTTTGTCATCATTTTAATGGGCTTATTCTCTAAGGACATCTTTTTCTGAAGGTTTTTACACCCTTCTAGTTTTATACATACAGCTATGTTAAAAAATAAACTCAAGTTATGGCCTACTTACAGCTCAGTAAATAAATTACTTAAATAGTTTTATTCCGTGATCTATTTTTCTCCCTAGCGCAAGTCACTACATAAAAGTTAGTAAGTGCCTAAGTAAGTCAATGACAGGATAGTAGTGTAATTAAATCCTTGGGCTAGAGGAGAATTAGATCTAAGAAAGAATAATGGCTTATTAATAAGTATGCTGGCTACATTACCATAGGTGTGAGAGACGGCCAAAGTCTTTCGACTACTCCTTTAACGACTTCATTTCATGATTCACCAATGTTTTCCATATTAAATTAAATGTATTACGTTAACGAATAACGTATACTATCCGTACAATCTTCTCCAGATGCCCCTAGCCAGATGTTCTGTATCGGTTTGCGTACGATATTTATTGAAAAGCCCGCTATGTTTCACATTGCAGGTTTGCGCCGCGAACCTTTATTAGATACCGTTGCGAATAAAATAATATCTTGCTACTGTATTCCGAGCAATAAAGTTTTGGATTTTTCTATAGCATAATGAATCCTTGATGATGTTCATAATAAGTATTTCAAACTCGGAACCAGTATTTTGACTTATATGCGACACTTTATAGGAATGTTCTTCTATTCAGCATCAGACCCTAAACTATTTTTGACATTGCAATCTGAATTATCAAGAAAATACGGTGTGGTAATTACGGGACAGGAAAACGTTTCAGTCGGGTGATAGATCGGACTACCGTAATTCGGGAAAGATAAATAAGTAACCATTGCACTACAGCAAAACAATACTCAAATTCTGAACATGAAATATCTCGAAATCACGAATACACCGTACTTCCAATATCTAATCACATAAAACAAGCGTGAATCAGGTTCTCCCGTCGTGATGGCAATTTGCCGGAGCTATTGAATTACAAACCCCGATGTAGAGAGCATATTGCGTACCTGTGATACATCGCTGGCCCACTTATGAAGTGGTGGTGTTCACATTACAACAATAATTGGACAAGACGGTTGTAAAACACAATTACTCTACACTTAGAATTGGCTCAGTAAATCTAAACAGTAATTTCGCGTCGGCCCCATATCTGGTACCGTTAGTTGCAATGAGTGTGAACAGTCCAACCAGATTGGTACACTTTTTGTGAACTGGTCGATGACCCGTCTACCTCACGCTTCATCAGCTCGTGGAGTATCTAATATTTGGCTTACTACGTTTTTATGACTGCTTTGGTCCCAGCGTAGGGAGTGGAATGAACGCGAACACCCTCCACCGTTCTTTAATTGAATTGGGTCAAATTTAGAGCTTATCCCTTTCATTTTTAATTTGAAGTAAGTTGATAAATTGTTTTAATGAAACCTTTAGATTTGTGAGGACTTTTTTTGAAGAAATTAATTATTTTCAATGTATTTGAAACTTGGATGTGAGAATTATTTAATCATTTTTCTAAAGAAAGATTTTATCAAACTATACAGTTATTCTGAAACATTGTTGTTGAAGAAATGTCTTTCTCATTCTTTGAAGTAAAAGTCGTAAAATATACGCCCGTTGTTGTCTGTGTGAACGTTTTGATGATGATTTCTTCAGACGTAGAGCTAGACAAAACGGTTGATTGAATTTCGTCAATGAAAAACAATACTGCTATTTCTTCTGTGCTGGTCTAGCTATTTACTTTTAGTCTAGCGATAGCGACAAAATATTGATTTAGATAAGAGAATATGCTTGCTAATAACATTAGGTGCGTTAGATAAGAATTGACAATGTAAAAGGGATATGCATTATTCTCCAAGTGTTTCATTCACTAACTGATACAATTCGTCTTGAGTCCGTTTTAATATGTAATCTTTTCTTGATTTGCCGTACACTTTGCATCACAATATGAAACATTCATAACAGCGGCAGCAACAGCGCGTCCATTTTACTCTTAAATTTTTTTACTTGTCGAAAACTGACTTACTTAGATCAATACGGCCATCAACAGGTTATAAGTATCGAGATTTACATCGTAATCTGGGTATCAATAATGTTGTATCAATGTGCTGATCTCCTACACTCGTGTTAAAAATGTAGAAATCCAAATTTGACCTGAATTGAAAATACTCAAATGTTATTTCCACATCTTGTTTTGCTCCTCTTCAGTTAATACTATTCACATCATAAATCACAAGAGGTCCGTGGTTCGCCATTTAAATGGCGATGCTTTCGTCTCCGATTTGAAATTGTTATTCCGCATAAATGTCCGTGAGCGTCAGTTAACAGATCTACTATTTTATGATAATCGAAAAATAATGTATTCGCGTTTGAAGTCTCTGTTATCTTCAGAATCTTGTATTAATGAGGCTTGTGTGAGATGCAGAGCCCGTATATTTTCTTATCTCAATCAATATCTTGGGCTAACGCTGAAAAACCTGTCTATACAATCTCATTATTATTGCAATTTCACGTTACACTCTGAAAGTTGCTAGGTATTACAAAAATTGTAATCAAGGTTACAATTGTGGAATGTCTGTCACGTGCTACAAGTTTTTGTATACAAATAAAACAGTTCATTATTTACTTGTGTAAAAGGTCTTATTAACTTAACTGCCATTTTCATATTTCAATAAGGACAGGGTTACTTCAACCGGTTCGATGTTCTTAGCACCATTCTTACATGTACACGTTGGTCTAACAATAAGTAAAGTCTCAGTGTTCTTATTTTATCAACATTTGGTCTATCAGCATGTTCAGGATTTTTTTTGTTAAAGTGTATCCCCATTCTTCTAGACGAATTTCCAAAAATCTCGGACGATTGGTTTTTCGTGTAATTGCTAACAAACGATTTGCGTGTTTCAAGTGTATAACATTGGCTAGATAACATTTCCATGGTGAACGGTTGTTTTAGTAGATTTATTGGCATGATTATGACGTTAATTGGTGCAGTAATACTAGCGTGTGGGCGATCTGACTTTGCATTTCCTTTTTCGTTTACTGAATTTAGCGTACACTAGGACTTTGTCCTATTTATAGTTTTGTTTATTAATACTTGTACGGCATATATTTGTTAGTCGTAAGATCAAAATCCAAGTACGTGCATACAAAATATGCTCTTGGATTTTCTAATCTCATAGAATATGGTCAACGAGATAACATCTAGTTCGGTTTATTATTAACCCACCAGCTTTATTCAAAATCATGGATATTGTAGTCTCAACTCGTGTGTGAGTGAGTGAGCGCCGGGTTATCGCCCTGACATTTCTTTATGTGAAGAAATTACTGGGTACGGTAGGGGTATTAACCAACGGAAAAAAGGATTAATTATTTGTCCGTCTTGTAATAATAACATTAACAGCAATATCGACCTATTGTTCTTTTTTATGATTAATACGAAACGTTCTTTAATACCTTGTGTATAATATCGTGTGTAGGCGGGATCTTACGTGAATTGATGATTCAGATAAATAACTACGTATTTAAAATTGAATCGTCTTACAAATACGAGTACTTCTTTTACATTCCTTTGTATGTAATCTAACTTTGTAGTGTTTTACAGTATTTTATAACACAAAACAATTGCATTTAAATATGTCTATCACTGGATGTGCCTACTCATTAGTTATCATACCAGGTTTATATGTAGTTTTCAAATTGTTAACAGTAGTTAGTCGAACTATTATAAAAGTTTAAACTAGTATTAGTATCTTTTACCGTGGTACGATCATTTTTCACAATTGCATCAATTTCAGCCATGTTGAGCGTTGAAATGTAATTTGTTGATGTCACAACGGTACCTACAGCTCTATTATTTACCTCAGGTAATTTACTGTACGTGACACATCCGAAAACATTGTGAAACTGTGTTTTTGTATCCGACGTTGCGGTCTCGTACTTTTGCAATAGTATTATTAGGTTTTAAAATACCATCATTTATCAGTTTTGTAGTTTTGGTTCACAATTACTATCAGTTATGATCATCAGTATGTATGCATGTTGCTGTTTCTGAGTGTTTACAAAGTCAATGCTTGCTTTGCAAGTCTCATTGGTTAGTATTCACAGAGTTCGCTGCTACATCCGTAAATGCAATACAAATCTGCGCTACATACAGAATTTCTAATTTTGATTGCAAGCATAACTCTTACCTCGTTTCTATTCTGAATTGTTTGTGTAATCTTTCTTCTATCTTCACAATTTTCAGGCAACAAATCATAATTTTACCTAGTTTTATATTTTTTGTATTAACACATAAATGAGAATTCATCATATGTCAAAAGTTAACGATTTACAAATAGTAATATTTTATTCATACTTATAAATCGTATAATTTTATCGTTGGTCGTTATATTAACGGGCGGAAGCGTCCCGCTGATGACCATGAATTAATCAATCAAATCATAAGCGAAGTGATAGTTTGTTCAACTTTGACATTGTGAGCGCAGCACCAATCATTAACGTGTTCTATGAATACAAATAGATATGAAATAAAATAGTCGCAATTCACGATCGAAATAGATCGATAGTGTGGTTTTGTCCATAAAAATGTAGAACAAAAACATATCAAATGTAACAATCTATTTTCCAATATAGTCAAAAGTGGCAGTGGAACGATTTCTTATGACACTTTTTTCAGTTCTTGGCTCTTATTCTCTTACGTAACGCAGCGTGTTGCGATAACTTCATAAAATGATCGTTTATTTACTGGCTCTCCTGTGGCATACAGAATATAATTATACGTTAATTTCAAGAAGATATTCTAAGGCGTTGCGGTTGGTCATAGGGAATAAGGGCCCTTGTATTAGGCAAGTTCTATTTCTGCGTATGGTCCTTCTGTTGCATTACGTCAAATATTAGTCACGTTTGGTGTTGTCAATCGTCTTTATCAATATCTCTACAATGTCGCATTGTCAGATTTATCGAACTTCCATCTTCGTTCACTGAACAATGGTCGATTTGAACAATTTGTGCGCACATTGTCACCTGTGTACGTCGACAATATTTCCTGTGAACTCATTGTTTTTTCGCTACACGTGTTCGACTAAACGTATCGTGTATAGTATATCATTTTCATTACCATTCTTTACATAACACCTGTAATATTTTGGCATAAATTAACTGGATAAGTAATTAACGTTTCTTGCTTTGGTTTTTGTTGCATCAGGTAGTAGAAACTATCTAAGTGTTTTATTGTAGCTGTAATTTAAGACTGCAATGTGAATATGCATACTTTAATTTACATTATGGTCAAGGGTAAACTCTTTACAGTTGACTTGTAAAATCTACTTTATCAGTAAAGTCACGGAGATTTGAATACTTTCGAAAGTCCTGTGTGTACTATACAGGACTTTCGAAAGTATACACAGTAGTATGCCATAATTATCTTACTCTCATCAAGTAAGTTAATCCCGTTTGCGTGATAGATTCAGGACAAAGATAGGTGTGCGATGGAATGCTTCCTAGATGACAAAACGTTATGCAGGTCAACTGTTTTTGCGCCTCGCTCAGTCCTGTAGTGAGGTACTGATTAAGTTATAGGGTTGTTGTATTTTAACATAAGCCTTGTTTTCAGGTTATGCCCATAATAAAATTACTTCGAACTTGATGATATACTTGCAAATCTTATAAAAATTCTTAGTTAAAACTAATTGGGTGCCTCAAAAATTTGGCTCCTTGGTTATAATATCTCGAAATAGTCAAAGACTTGATAAATATATATTTATGTCTGAAATGAAGCTGTTTTGTAATATTAATATCTATTATAGATGTACTGCAACGTTAAAGAGCGTGTATCTACAAAGAAAAATAATCACATGTACTTTTGTTCCTACAAAAGCTGACTTCGTCCATCATAGCTTGTTATTTCATTTTCAGCCTGTTACAAGGGCCTTGCAGATGTTTGTTGCTTATTACAAAAATATGTTTACGTACTTTCATTATTTACACGTTGTATTGATTTTTAATTGTGTCTTATAAAAGACTTCTTAGAAATCGAAACAAATTTTTAGGAATTTAAGCAGATTTTTTTTTTGTTGATATGTGTAGTTTGCTAATGTTAAGTCGCAAATGTACTTCTTTAACAGATAATTTTGCGTTGTCTGTGCAGTTCATCATCATCATTATATTAAAACGTAAAGCAAAAACTTTGTACCCCTTTTTACGAAAATTGCGCGGACGGAGGAGTATGAAATTTCCCATACTTATAGTTTATATAGAGAAGGAGCGCAGAATACTAAATTTTTTTTAAAATTATGCATAATACATACATTAAATCAATAAAAAAAAAACATTACACACATTACCATGTATTTGACACAATACACTTCAAATTATTTGTCTATAGTCTTACTGAATGTCAAACATAACCAGCAAACGATGAAAGAGTTTTTACAAAGAACATCGCTTACAAAGAAGTTTTGTATCATTAATTAAATTATCGAAATATGTATGTCAAGTTCAATGGACAGCATTTTGTTTTTCGCATGGTTTTTTGTTACAATAAAAAAAGGTATTCTTGTTGTTTTTATTTAAATTTCCTATAATTTGTTTGAAAAAAATAGGCAACTTAACAGTGTACCCTTGGCGAAATCTGTGATTATAGAAAAGAAAGAAAGAAAGAAAAAATATTTATTCAGCACAGCACACATAGAAAATATATGAAAGGTAACAAAAGAAAATAAAAAACGAGGAAAGACAAATAAACTACTGCTGCTTCTTGTGACGTATGCCTCGGTGTGAGCTGTGCCGAAAGGCATTGGGCTCAGCTTGTGTTGGAGGGGGACAAAGTCTCCCCCAACGCTGGTTTTCAGCCAAAGCCTCCTCAGCTACTATTTATTATACATAAAATTTTTACCCTTAATGCTGACGCAGTCGCCTATACTGCATATTACAAATACAGTAAATACATAATTATGTAATATAAATGTGTAAATAAAGGACATAAATATTGTATACATATATAATGAAAGAAAAGGTTATAATTTACTATAAGATAAAAAGTTTGTTTATATAGTCACAATATAAAAAAATAGTACGCTGTGCTACCACAGGTGATATATATTTAACTATTGTTATGTCGCGTTGAGCGAGTGAGAATCGTTTAGAAGTATAGTGTTTGACAATAGAACCTTAATAATGTTCAAACTTATAATTTAAATTAATTATGGTCGAATTTCGACCAATGGGCGACCACTAGTATTTATAATTATACTTAAATAATTGAAGTTTAAATTCTACAGTTATCTTCTATTTTAATGGAATTCCTGAGTGGATTAAATATTATTACACGCAGTGTCTTCCTTACGAGGAAGATATTAGGTAAATTGATTTTTCTATGCAATTGCGAGGCTGCGGGGACATTATAAACTCATTTTGTTAAATATTGTAAAGAACAGTTGTCAATAATTATTTTCTTTCTTCTCCTAAATCAAATGTTGGAAAAATATCACATATTTAATCAGATTTGCAAAAGAACTCAATTTTGCCAAAATTAATCAAATCACAACGTTGATTTACGGACCATAATGGTGTGCAACTTACGTTTGGAGGATGAGAGGATTATGAATGATGCGATTTCAGTCTCGCACTCTCTTCTAATAGAAACTTACATCACTTCATTTAAATAAGGTATAATCTAAAAAAGGAAGTACGCCTCAGTTCGGTAAAAACACGTATGTAATCGCGGTGAAAGTGTCAGGCTTCGAAATTGTGAAATCGATAGCCATTATGTTTGGCTTTAATTATATTGAGTTACGTAATTACATTTATTTACATTCCACTAAAGTACAGCGTCTCAAAATTATTGTATGTAAGAATTATGTATATACAAATTAAAAAGTTATTAAAGTTGTGATTTTTCTCTGAATATATATTTTCTTCTTTAATATGGTTATGTCCTTAAGAAATGTGTAGACATCCACCAAGGCGCAAAGGCAGACCATCAGGCAGATGGAGCGATGACTTTGAGAACAGTTTCAATTTACCGGCCATTTGACGGGTAAATTGTGAAATAGACTAGCTCAGGACCGGAACGATTGGCGTTACCTATCACGCTCAGTACACTGAGCGTCTGTCTCTCCTAGAGGCGAGACTGCTCAATGTATGTCTCTCCTAGAGAAAAGACATACACTGAGCAGTGATTGATGATGATGATAATTTTACTAGCAGCATAAAGTATGGAGAAATGAATTTGTGTATTTTATCGCTTTTTTACTTCTTATAGAAACTTAGGGGGCGACAATTAATTACGTAAAGTGATTTTAGAGATTTTTTGACCCCCCCTCCGCCCAGGTGAGATTTCGTAGGATTTGGCTCAATCCCCCTTCCCTCATCCCCCAATCTCACGTGAGATTTTTCAAAATGCACGTATCTCGTAAATGCATCGGATTTATTTTAAAAAGAAAAAAATAATTTACTTGATATTTTTATTTAAGACTAATCCAGGCTACTATTTAAGATTTCTGAGAAAGTAGACTAGAATTACAGTGAAATGTTATCAATAAAATACTTAAATCGTTTAACCATGCAACTTTGTGGCGTTCGAAAAATCTCGTTAAGTATTATTGAATATGATTTGGCTATATTTTATACTGTTTCTTGCGAAAAAAAATTACGTGATATTTCCCGAGACCCTCCCTTCCCCCAAAGTAAGATTAAATGAGATTCGAGTCGACACCTCACGTAATTAATGGAAGCCCCCCTTACATCATTCCTCTAAAGTACAAGGAGGGCATGATATACCTATACTGTAGAGAAAGCGTCCAAGACTCGGAAATTGCAACATCATCATCTCGGCATCATGCTTTTTAGCTTTCATGGGTTGCATAATTACTTTGCATTACGCGAAAGCTCCATTCGTCAATGGATTAAAAACCATCACAATGGAGATTCTGATCGCTCAGTGTCCATTATCTAGTTTTTGATGAGCTATTTTCTGTTTAATCATTGTGAAACTGGAAATGGTCATTTTTCGAAAACTCGTTAGTTCGTTCCTATGAAGATAAAAGAATGAAAGTTTAATGTATCCACAATAAGAACTTACCAAAGGTAATATTGGTACTGTAAATTCGTTGTTTATCGTCGTAGCTCTGACTGTTCAACATAACTTTTATTACTTTCGAGAATCGCATTGAATTTATCAATCATGTTCGTCTTTCGTTTAATTGCTCATTGTGCATCCTTTCAAATTTTTAGTTATTGCTCGTAAAAACACTTTCGAAATTTCTTATTGCAATTGAGATTTCACTATATCAGCCATTGCCTTGCAAGTTTTTAAATTAACCTGTGTGTATTGATTTATTACTTTTGTTATTAATGTTATCTTGGATCTTATATTTGATGAGAGAGAGTAATTAAATCTTAAGCCCTTGTTTGACCTTAGTAATAGTTTTTATTACTACTATAATAAATTGGGTGTGCTATAGGCTGATGAAGGCAGTAAACTGTTGTGATAATCAATAAACTTTTGATTGGTTGGGTGTGCAAGCTCATAAAAGTATTGATTTACTTTGCCCGAGATATTGCTCGAATGTTGTTAGTTCACGGCTGAAAGCTTAAAGTACCGAAACCCATCGGTACTTTAAGCTTTGAAATTTGTTATCTTTTTTGCTTTTTCTATATGAGTCTTATACAACAAATAGTGGCTAGAAATTGGATGTATCAACTTTTTTGTCACACAAACCACCGTCATATATTAGTACCCATTCTTTATAACTAGTACTGATTGACTAAGGAGGAATTGATTGTCAGTAGAACTGTAATGCCGCATCAGTTGCGCATGTTGCGGCTGGATATACGAACGATACCCTGGGTTCGAGTGCAGGTAGGACAACGTATCTATTATAAAGGTTTTTCTATCGGAAAATTTCTAGTATTAGTCCGGAATCTGGAATTGTGCTCGGTTTAATGACAATAGGCTCGCCTTCTATTAAGTACATTTGGATTTAACATCGTCGACGATATTAGGGTATACACATTACACTTCTACCACCGCCACTTCGAAGGGGATAAGTGTGACAGTGTTTTTTACAGAATTATAATACCCGGTTTTATATAGATACATTTTCCAAAATGATTAATTTTTACGTAGCATTATGACACAACTCCTTAGAGCGATTAAAATCACCAATAACAACGATATTTTAATAATAATATCGTCTGCTAATTCATTCCAATACGCCAACGTATTAGTGTGTTTAAGGTTATGGTAATTTTTTGCTCTTTTTCTTGTTTTTAGGAGATCATTCCAACTATTCAACTGCCTTTGCTTAAACACGTGGTGTTAGTTTATTGGAGCGATACCCTTTTTATTTGAAAGTTTAAAGTCAGAAGTGAACGATGAAACTCAACCTGTGTAAACATTTATAATATTATTGTAACAGCCGGAAAGCCGCTTTCCTGTTATTCTGTACAGGCTCATATAGATAAACATAACTTGTATACCTTCGTTGCAGTAAAGTTGTTAACATAGAAGGGATCGAGTCTCTGAGTTTATGTTGCATTCAATTAATAATTTGTATTAGTTATTGTCGTTTGTTAGAAGTTCACAATTGTTAGTATTTTTAAATTTAATTATTAGTAACGTTTAGTAATACTGGCAATTTTAGTAAAAATATCTATATTGATTTCAGTTTTAGTCGAATATTTTTAGTACGAATGGTAGACATTTATCTGAAATTAGTAGAAAAGGTTGGCAACACATATACAGTGACATGCGAGCGGTCCACTACGGACGCATTCTGACTTCAGGCGTGGCGGGCGGCGGATGCAGAGACTGGACTGAGAGAGTTATTTGCTGTACAGTTAAAGTTAGCTATTGTTGCAAGTCTAAAGTAATAAATATTTGAACAGTGAACTAGTGGTTTCTCTCACAATTGACTTTAGTTATACTGATGAAGTCCTTGTTATTATTTATAAGTCACGTTTAAAGTTTTATATTTTTCCCGACTCGGATATAGTCTTGCCCGTCGTCTTTGTCTTAAATATCATATCCCGATTTAATTTACCTACCGAATACCTTATAAATGAAGGTTCCTAGCGGAGGCTAAAATTTTCCTTTAGAACTAATCCAGTCCACAACTGTTAAAAATATGTAATAAATTGCTAATACACCAAATTTGCACATACATTTGAAAATAGTGTCAAGCAAATTATCTCTAACTGCTCCAAGCCACTCTTAGCCAAGTCAACATATAGATATTCGACAAATGTTACTATGCGTTATAAGCCCGCTGATGATAATTCTGTTGAAAAAAATATTAAGTCAGTTCACAGTAACAAAGCTCCAGGAACAGATGGGATAAGAACTATTGACATAAAAGCACTGTGTTCAAAAATGAAATCCGTAATTGCTCATTTAATCAACATAAGCATAAAAACCGGTCAGTATCCCACAGAACTAAAATCAGGGATAGTTAGACCTATATATAAAAAGGGTAGCCAGACAGATTACAAGAACTACAGACCAATAACTATATTACCTATTATTGATAAAGTAGGAGAGAAATTTATATGTAGACAAATATACGATTTTTACGAGAAAAATAAAATATTGACGAACAAACAGTTTGGCTTCCAACCTTACAAGAATACTACACAGTTACTATCAGAATTCACAGATAGTATACATACACACTTGGATAAGAGGGAGCTTTGTCCGGTGGAGTTCGGGTTTGAGTACACTAATCCCCGGTCTGTTATCAAAGTCTTTAATGATTTAAAATTAAAAGTAACTGAAGACTTATGGGGAATGTCGGTAAAAGTGTGTAAATCCATTATACATACAATCGCGCCACACTTAGCTGTTATTTTTAATATGTGCGTAGATCAAGGATTCTTCTCGAATTTAATGAAATTTAGTAAGGTAATACCACTGTTCAAATCCGGCGATAGTAAAGATGCCAACAACTATAGGCCAGTGTCTGTCTTGCCAGTGCTCAGTAAAGTGTTCGAAAAGATAATGCTCATGCAAATGCTAGATCATTTTAACGCAAACAACATCCTGCACGATCAGCAATTTGGTTTTACCAAAGGGCGTTGTACTACTGACGCCGGTGTAACTCTAATAAAGCATATCTTCGATGCCTGGGAGAACTCACAGGACGCCATTGGCATTTTTTGTGATCTTTCCAAAACATTTGATTGTGTGAAACATGAAACACTGCTGCTTAAATTGGAGCACTATGGTATCCATGGTAAGCACTTAATCTTTTAAAATCTTACCTAGAGGACAGACAACAGTGTGTTCAAATAAATCAAACTAAATATCTAGGCTCTTAAGTTAAAATGGGCGTTCCACAGGGATCGATACTGGGTCCGTTCCTATTCTTAGTTTACATAAATGATCTGTAATGATCCTGAAGTAATTAAAAATCGAGCGAAGATAGTGTTATTTGCTGACGATACCTCTTTGATTTTTAAAGTAGGTAGACATGTTAATAACTTTGATGAAGTAAATGACGCTATTCTTCAACTACATAACTGGTTTATATCCAACAATTTAGTGCTCAATAACAAGAAAACTAAATGTATAAGGTTTTCTTTGCCAAATGTTAAAAGTACTGTCCATGATATTATACTGAATAATGAGAAACTTGAGTTCATTAATGATACATCTTTTTTAGGGATTACGCTTGACTCCAAGTTACAATGGGGTCCTCATATTGAGAATATAGGTATATAGGTAAACGGCTTAGCTCCGCTGCCTATGCCGTAAGGAAGATCAGACAACCTAACTGATGTGGACACCGCGAGGATAGTCTATTTTAGCTACTTTCATAGTGTCATGTCTAACAGTATATTATTGTGGGGTAGGGCAGCGGACATTGAGTCTGCTTTTATCTTGCAAAAAAGGGCTATTAGGGCCATCTATAACTTGAGTATTCGCGACTCTTTAAGAGAACTGTTCAAAGTAGCTAATATCATGACAGTCCCATGTCAATATATTTATGAAAATTTCGTCTGTCAAAAATTCACACGTCTTTCATGGGGCACTGTGTTAGATTTTATAACAAAATTCCCATTGACGTCACTAAACGTGAAAATAAGTTCAAAGCTTGTGTTAAACTAACACTTTATTCAATAGAAGATTATTTAAAAGATAAAAATGCTTGGATAGATGCTATTCCAGCTCCACTTGAGTGATGACAACCTATTCAACTGTTGTTAGTTAACATTACCTCTCTTCCTTCTATTAATTTAACTCAATATGTACTTTTTTTTTTGTAAATGAGGGAACCATGTAGCCATTCTCATAAATAGTATTATTCGCTTTTTTAACTTAGACTCACCTGATGACCAACCTACATTGTTCTCCCATACCCCACAACAGAATGTAGATGAAAAAGTTTGTAATTTCTTATTTTAAAAGAGTAACCGTGGAGTTTCTTGCCCTTCTTTTCCACAGGAATGACATTCCGAAGTGGCGGTAGAGTCTTTGTTACTTTTCTGACGATTCATAAATACTGTAATGGTTTACATGAATAAAAAATATTCTGATTCTGATTCATGTGCTGGTTGTATTTGTAGACTATAGTAGGGCTTTTGACACGCTTAGATATGACATTTTATTACAAAGTCTAAACGACAGTGGTATCAGAGGTAAACTTTTGGCCTGGTGTGAAAATTATCTGTACAATAGAACATATAGAGTAAGAATTAATAACCAAGACAGTCGCGTAGTCAGAGTGACCGACGGTACGGCACAAGGGTCGGTACTCGGTCCACTGCACTACTTAACGTACGTAAACAGTCTTCCGAATGCAATAAAAAATAGTGAAATATATCAATTCGCAGATGACACCTGTCTTGTGGCTGCTGGCTATACTGTAGAGGAGGCTCTTGGTCAAGTCCAAAGCGATTTCGATATACTGTCGAAATGGTCGCATGACGTAGGTCTAGTACTTAATGCAAGCAAAGCAAAATTAATGTACATCAGCACTAGCCAGAATAGGAGTTCATACACGCCAGAATTGAAAGCACATGAACACGAATGTCTCATAACAATAATGGTCTCAATACGATATCCTGTACATGTGATCGAATAGAACTAGTTGACAAACAAACATACTTGGGGCTTGTTATTGACAATAGGTTTAATTGGAAAGAACACGTTAATCATGTGTGCGATAGACTGAGGGGTATACTAGCAAAATTCTCTCTCATTAAACAAAGAATACCATATAAAACACTTTTACTACTATATAAATCATTAGCTGAATCAGTGGTTTCGTACGGACTCTCGAGTTATGGTAGGACTTTTAAATCTCATCTCGATCAAATATACTCACTTCAACTGCGAATTTTAAAAGTAATTGTTCCAACTAATTTAAAAAAGTTATATGATAATAATTACCACAACTTTTTTACCACAACATTACACAACAATTCAAATTTTGTGAAATCATACCAGTACATGAAGCTTTATTATATATTTATTATATATATACTAGCTTTATTATCAGAAGAATTTTTTAATGAAGTCCTAAAAAAAGTCAAAATTCCTTCTACCACCGATATAATAACCCGCAGTATTAGCAACTCCAAGCTACTCTTACCAAATTACAATAATCTACATGGTAAGAGAACACTACATTTTATTATACCTAATCTGATTAATCAATTACCAATAGCTTTAAAACAGGCAACGACACGGCAAAACATTAAATATAAAGAATACTTTTTACACCTTCTCACAACCGACCAACAGGAATTAAGTAAACCCTAATTAAGTAAAACTAATATAAACCCTTTTTTTATATTGTTATTACTTCTATATAAGAAATTATACAAAAATGTGTATAGTACTGATGAAAGGAAAAAAAACATGCTGTATAATGAATTGAACTCTTCACAAACAAGATTTTATATCAAGAATTTATTTAAGTACCTTTTGTTTTCATTTTTTTTTTCCTTAGTTGTGTTGTTATACTTGTTTTTTTATGTTATTATAGAAAATGTTATATTTAATTGCAATATGCTGCTGTAATGTAAGATAGCTTTTATTTATTAGCCTGCGACACTGGTGTGCGGTAAAAATTGAATGAGTTTATGCCACACCTTTAAAGCATATTTTCATATGATGCATTCTTTACCTTGAATTAAATAAAAAAAAAAAAAATACCACGTAATAACAAATTCTATGATATTCTCAGACCAATATTATTATTATGCTGAAAGTAAATTTATACCAGACACGTAGGCATTGTGGTCTGGGTCCTCCGTGATGGAGGCCGGGAAAAATTTCTTTTACATATAATTAATTATCTGTACCAGGTGATTTATTGCTTGTTACTAAGACGTTGAAATATTACTAAGATATTTTTATAGCGACCCTTCTTTATCAGTGTTCATTTTATCTTACGACCTAATTTAAGCTACAGATTTGAGGAACTGTTGTAAGTGGCGCTAAGGTGTATATATGTTTTAAGAAACTTTATTTTTATTTGCTGCTCGTTGACTGCCTCGTTTGTCTGGTGGCAAAGCACATCGCTTTGTGATCACGAGGTCCTGGGTTCAAATCCTAGGTCGGACAAATGTAGTTTTTTCTAACGAAAAATTCCCAGTATGAGTCCGGTGTCTGAAATTGTGCCCAGTATATGGCAATATGGAAACGTGGGTGTAGTCAGTACACCTTGGGGACCCAGCCACCCCCGCTTGGGGAATTTAGGCGTGACAGTGTTTTTTATTATTATTTTATTTTATGTGATGGTTGATACTCGTTTGGTACCCGCCATTGTGGCAATATGCCCTAAATCTGTTAACATGTCCTGTTTGAAATAATTTAAGTATAATATGGCGCGTGTTAGGAGAGGCCTATGTCCAGCAGTGGACTATGATAGGCTGATTGATTGATTGATGGACAATAGGAATATTCGTTGTTATGGATGTCGGTGATCTCAATCGAGGATATAATAGTAACTTTGTAAGGACACTTGACATGCCTGTAAAATGTTACGTACTATCAAGAGGTTTAATTATGTATGCCTTGTGTAATTAAAGTTTGAGTTATTTAACCCCGACTATAGACTGTTGTTCTGAGAACTAGTACTACTACTCTACATGTTGAGAAGGTTCCGGAAAGGGTCAGCGATTGAGCAATTAACACCTTTGTCGAAGGTGATTGTAACGACTCGAACGTAAACGTTTACGTAAGTGCTTACGGGTTACGTAAGGTAATGTTCGGACAATGACCATGGTTCATAATGGAAGGTTAGGAGGTGTTGTTTGAAAGGTTAGGAAAGAACGCCGGTATTTGGTCGGTTAATAATTCTTGATCTCGTTCTTTCATTAAGTTTATTAGTCAAGCTTGAATATAGTCTGAATAAGGGGTTCTATGTAGTATGTCATAACAATTCCCTATTCAGAAATTCCACTATAAAGAATCATTTGTATTATAAGTTTGCGGATAAAATAAATATTAATAGCCGATAACTATATATACACTAAGCGTGTCCTAGAGTGGAGACCGCGACTTAGTAAGCGTGAGGTAGGACGGCCCCCAGCTAGATGGACCGACGACCTCAAAAAGGTCGCTGGGACAGACTGGATGCGGAAGGCGGAGGACCGTGTGCAATGGCGCGTGTTAGGAGAGGCCTATGTCCAGCATTGGTCTGCGATAGGCTGATTGATTGATTGATTGAACTATATCAAGCTGCGCAGTGCTTAAAATGGCAATGCATTAAGCATGAGTCTAATTTGAAAAGGTGGGATCAATATTTTCAAGCATAATTCAGTTTGATGATATTATAACGTTGCTTTCTGCACTATAAGAGTTAAGACGCAATCTTTGGATTTTAATATTCTTTGAAATAGATTTTGACATTGTCAGATCAACTTGCTATTGAATCACTAACAATAACATGAAAAACTAGTCTTATCAATGTCTCTGGTGCCAATATAGTACATATCTCGTTTTTATGTTTCCCGTCGCAGTTATCTTATTTAGCTCTGATAAAATTGTACTCTTCTATTAATATTTAGGCTTTCTGAGTGACATCATTGCTGTTCTCATTTAATGTAGTATATTCTTTTTTTATTCATTTCTCGCGCTTGGAAACGACCCGGAGCCTTTATTTTTCGCATATATTTATTTCTGGTTTACCTTCATTCCTGATTTCGTTAGGCTTGTTTTTATACATATATTTGTAACTTAAGATTGGGCTATGTCTTTGTAAGTATTGGATTTGCAGATATTTGTAGTACCTAGAACTTGAGTGTAGAAAGCTTGAATCTCAATTTGCAAAGCACTTCACAACATCAATTTTACTTTTGTAATGGCTTTTACATTTGATTTTATATTCGAGTCACCATTCGGTACCGTTCAAATCCTGAGTTTCTCTGAACGAAGGATGGCAACGGCAATAAAATCAAGCACTGAGCGCGACACTTTCTCTGATACGCTCGGGGAACTCCGTTGCTCAATCGAGCGTTGGACTGTTGGCAATCGCAAACTTACTTGCCCCTTCATGCAAAGTCTGGAAAAGATCGCAAGTGTTATTATAACGAGCTATGTATTGATTACGGACATGCGTCGCACGGAAGATATCTTTAATACCAAATATAGGTGGAATCTCATTATACATTTCCTGTCAGAATTAATTTCGATGATTCACTTTTGTTCCATGTTCTTCGTCAGCCTAACGCCCACTGCAAGACACAGGCCTCCCACAAAGATCGCCACGACCACCGCCACTATTAATTACTTCTTAAGGTTAAATATAAGTTACAGTACAATCTGTTACCCAAGTGGTAATCTCTAGATTAAAGTTCTAGTAATAGAAAGAAATATATTGACAAACGTTATTATATTTAGCGAGCTTTCGCCATCATCGCTTCTATTATAGGAAATTAAATTTTGCTTATATGATGATAAAACCCGAAGGAATGAAAAATAATATTAGGCGTAGCGTTGGGAATAACAATTTTTCCGTAATAGGTCACCTCATAAACACTTTCCTGTTGCGGAAAGTGTTTATGAGGTGTGTTTAATAGGAAATGATGGGTTGTTTAGAGGAATGAACGTCACTGAAGCTGTTTATGGTTTAGGTTTTGCAGTGTATAAAAATAAACATTGTCACGCCTATCCGTTCGTGTACCCAAGCAGGAGTAGTAGAGGCGACAATAACAACGTCGGCGACATGTACATCCACATGTCGTTATTAGGTCTCAATGCTAATGAGGGTGTGTTTATTGCCATCGCACCAGGCATACTTCTAGACTCCGATGTGAGAATGTTTCGATAGAATTGAAGAATACCGCAATAGCACTTTGTCAGACCTAGAATCCGAACCCAGAACCTCGTGATCGTCAGGCGCACCATACGCCAATAGATCAACGAGGCTGTTGTCCGGATTGACTGAGGTAGCCATTAGGCACCTAAAAATGTCAAGTAGAATTTAATAGTATTTTAGTCACTAATGCTTAGGTATCATCAATATCAGATTGTCTACGGCTATCTATAGTCGTTTAATACTTTCTCGGTAATCTATTGATAAAAGTGGTTATAAGTGAAACGATTTATCATCCTCCGTAAATCGATGATATGATTTTTATAACACGGATACCTTACATTTATTCTTACATTATTCATAGTTCGCTTTCATGCTAAATATTAGTCCATTATAAATATACGGTAGCATCGCGAGCTGTATTCACACTCACTTTCTCTATTGTGTATCTGTCACCGTTCATTACTCCACTTGTCAGTGCGCCGACGATGGATCGGGTCATTCGGCCGACCGCTACTCGCTCCCTGTTTTTTGCCATTGTTCAGTTCTCCACGGAGATTTATTTCTACTTAGTAAATGACAAAATTTCACTGTTACGGTAACCCTTTCCAAATTATAATTACATAAAGCTAAATATTGGAGTTATACTTTGGAATATAAAGGTGGTGTTGGCTATGTTGTGATCATGCCTCATGGATTTAATTGGCTTCTAGAGTTTCCTTTTCCTCACATGCGCACCATAAAACAATTAACCAATTATCCTATCCGCGAAGTTGAGATAATCCAATTTCTACAGCGATCCAGCTGTTTTGAACAAACGTTAAAATCACTCGAAGCGTATGAACATTAATTTAATACAGCTTATCGAATATCGTGGGAAAGGTAAAACAATCTGTGGATTAGCTGTTCCTTTGTGCGTTGCTGTGTGTTGAAAAAGTCCCTCAGTTACAGTGGCGTGTAAGGTCGCTTGGCTATGTTCCAGTTTAAGGTGATTGTTAGTTCACGATTCCTTAGTTTTGTAATACTTTAACATTTCTCTGTTAAAAATTCTGTCAGTGTAGTTGTTTGATATGTTGGATTTCTGACTTGTTAATATCTTCGACAATTATTTTGCCTTTTCGACAAATGTACAGCGATTGCAGTCAACTTTTGATTATTTTAATCCTGCTGCATATATTTTACAATGTATTTATCGTGCACTACCATTTTGTTTATTTTTGTCAGTCTGTAATTTAACTGATCACTTGTCACGACTGTACAAGCAGTTTTAAACATGAATATTTTCTGCATCTAGTGTATTCGTAATTATTTTGATTAATGAGTTTGGATGGCTGCCCGACGACGGCTGTATGTTTAAAGTACTTAATTTTTTGTTATTTATTCAGATAATGCGAATATTTTCAATTGTCCGTTGCGTTGTCGAGTGACGTTTAGGCGCTTATACTTGGATTAGTTCAGTTTATTCAATTAGCGATTCAGCGCACGTGGGTAAATATTCTGCGTGTCGCTTTGCGTGACTGCGTGCGTGCGCCTCGTAACGAGATTTGTTTTGTATAATATTAAAACTAGTTGCAAATGGCGTGCCTTTGATTGCATCGAACCGTGACTATTATCAGAAATAGGGTTTGAATTGATTAACTGATGGTAGAGAGCTTTGACTTTGATTTAGTGGTGTAATTAAATTAATGGATTAATATAGTACCTGTCAGGATTATCTCAAAGCATTGTAACGTTAATTTTAGAAATATCATACCTGTCTTATACGCTCTTTATGAGTTGATTGTAGTTTGTATCGATATTAAACATTCTTATCGTGTCACTTATCAATGGCTAGGTATCAGATATCTTGACACACAAGTTTCGTATGCTATATCGATAAGATAATATTGTAGTTAATTTTAAAATATACATATACTATTTACTTTTCAGCCTATATGTCTATATTTATCAAACGGTCATACTTTTGTGATGTACATATATATATATATGTGGACCAAAAATGCGGTCCATTACTTCTTTTCCAACTGAAGATGCCAAATTGTTTTCAATTACTGCAATTTGCTACGTTACGCAACCGGGATTATTCATAACATCATCTTAATGACTCGTATCTTTTGTAGTTTATTGTGTTATTTCTACCTGTAGTATTCCTTTGATATTTCTATTTCATTTCGTTCATTTAACAATATTTTGAAATTTTGCATCTGCACTGCAGACGGTGGTGAAAAGATTTTATCTATACCTGCTAATATCTTGATGACTAACGCATTCTGGAGTTCCATAGCTAAGTTATGCCAGCATAAGCATTGTCCATCCCCAACAACCTCGCGTTATCAGTCAACGACGTCCCGACCTCTCTTATCTATTTCGTCCATGTGATGTCATAGTACACATGTCAGCAGCGGTACTTTATTCGCGAATACTTTTCTCATTATTCAGGTTAACTATGTAAGGTCAGATTACTGTTCCAGTTTCTTTAATTAAGTCTGAAGTGGATCATCGTAAAGACTTGTTTTAAATATATTAACCGAGTTTGTTGATCTTAGTAGTTATGAAATCTTATCAGTATTCGTCTTTTTGTGTTTTTATTTCCTTCGATGTATATCATATTGTGTACCTCATTGTAGGTAATGCTGTTGTTCTGAATAAATAAATTGGTTTATTGCGATATTCGACAGTAAAAACAAAGAAATAATTGCTTTATAATGAATTTCTTCAAACCATTATATCAAATCGCCATGTGGTGCGTCTGCATTTCAGAGACCAAATAATAAATTGTGTAGACGAGACAGACGCTTTGAAACATTATCCTGTCCCAGTATCTGTCAGTGAGCAGTGATAAAACACAGGATATCTTTATAGGTCTGCATTGGTTGGTCCGTTCGAAACGATAGTTTTAATTAAAAAATATAGTCTCTTAGGGGGCTCTTACAAAATGTATAATATATTTATTATAATTTTGGTGATTTCATAACACATGTTTCTGTATAACAGTTCTTAAATATAATTACATACAGATGTGACTTTATGAAGTTCCTTATTATCACATTCATTCTTACATCAGTAGGTATTGGACGTTTTGACACCTTGAACTTTTTGATACTTTGGATTAAATGAACCTAAATGCTTGATTCTCGGCGTCGTATCTTTGAATACCTGCTTTTTCCTCCAACTAATCGAAAAACTCTACATCTACGTATTTCGTTACATTATCTTTCCCATGTTGAACCTAATTATGTACATATATCTGTTATTCAACCTAAAAATAATTTCAGCAAGCCCAGTTTTAGTTTACCAATATTGCTTTTATATTACACTGTCGGCGCGAATGGTGTTACTCCAGCTGTGGGCCTAATTACGTTTTGATATGAAAGAATTAACGCTGTGCGAATTAGTTTAATGTGTTAGTTACACATTGCGATTCGAACATATGTGCTGCGTTGTCGACCCCATTGTTAGTAATGTGCCATTGTTCAAATTCTTCTTGGAACATTGGGTTTATTAGTACGTTTATATTGTCTTATTATAATGCCCCATCAAAAATCGTACGTCATCTCTAGTTTAAGGTTAATAGTTGTCTAGATTGAAAGACATATTTCACTTGCCAAATTTGAAATCGTAAAAGGCCTACAAGGGCAATTCCTAGTAACATTTCCAGTTTGTCATGGTTGTATCATTTTGAATATTTATTTCAGTGGCCAATGTTGCTACGTTCAACTTTAATGTCTGATTTCTCAAAGCGCAATATCGAGCGCGCAAGCGCTATATCTTTAATTTCTATTACACTTAATTTTATAGACTCATTTTACAGTGGGTACATTCGGGGTGATTTATATATAACATTCATGTGATGTGTTTAACCTGTCCTCGTCATCAATCATGACAACACGTGTTTTTGTATTGGTTCATTGTCCTGTAGTGTTATTGGTTTACTTAGGGAACATGTTATTTGTTCAATACAGTATAAATATAGCTATGCGAGTATAATGGTTATCTTTATCAGATTATTCCCGATTACTGTTTTTTCTTCTCACCTTTTTTTATTTTGTTTCAGGTAACCTTCATTACTCACAAGGCGCATTTAAAACAAAACGGGCCGAATGCAGCATTTTGAGCATGTACATTTTAGTTTAAACTTTGATCTTGATCCTTGGCATGCTTTTTGCATTAAACAAACTATTTCTTATTCTCATCATACTTTCAACAACCAATTCAATGATGATGTATGGCGGCCTAATCCGCCAATTCTAAATTTGCATGAGCATATCCAATCAATTCTAAATTAGGTGTAGCTAGCACGTGTAGGCATACAAATGAGAGCCTTATTTTGCTTATAACAGGCTTATTCTGACCCAGAACACGCTTCCGTCCAATTCGTATCGTAGCAACAAGTGACGGATTTCACTTTCGCGTTTACTGGGGTCGGTGAACTTGTTATGTTTGCCCTACCGGCTTGGAAAACCAAAGTTAATTGCTCGCTAGAATACTGTCCAACTAACCTCTATTGTATAGGGTATATGGTTCAAAATTGATTTGGAATAGTTTATTGAAAAGCAATCTAATGGAGTTGGAAGCCTAGCCGCCCGGCGATTTACCTAATCACGTAAGCGACTGATAGTGAGATAGGCTCTGATGATAGAGTTAGTAGGGTTGACTGTATTAAGCTTAATTTAACTACTATTACTTATCAATAAACTTTTTCATTAATAAACATACCTGTAACTGAAACTGTATGTGACCATGGAACTAACATAAGCTAAGAATGCGATTTGAGTTAATCTAAACCAATCATCAATCGATCCTTACCAATAAGAAACTTATGTTAGATCATTACACCAATAATAATTAATGATGTAGGTATCTATTTTTGCTTTACGTCAAAAAACACGTAGACTTGATAATACCTTCTGAAGCAAAAAAGATTAATAGAACTCACTGTTTTGTTCCACTTGTTTCAAATACCAATATACCTTATCATGCAACACTGAAGTTTGTTCTATGAAAAACAATTTAAGGCCCGCCCTGCCCTCGTTATCGTCATACTTCACCTTCCATTCTCCCCTCGTCTGGTGTCCAGTTCGCTTCCCTCCCGACTGTCCGCCGAATCAATAAAGCTTTTAACGCTAATGGCCAGTCTTGTCTGAATTTCGTAACAAGCTAACTAGAATCTATTAAAATTGTCTCGGATTTTTATTTCTACGTTTTCTATTTATATGTTATTTTGAGAAAAGTTATTAGATTTTACTGTTACATAAAAATATGCTTAAAACCTTGTTTGTTGAAAGTGTGAACGTAGTCTATTGAATATCCAACATTTTGTAAAGTTTCTAGTAGATTTAAAGTATATTGTATTAAAATAAATAATAGTAATGGATAACCACATGCTTACATTCCCTAAGCGTGGTTAGCAAAGGTGTATTGTCTACCTACATAAGCCCATATTTCTTCAGAGATTGATGTTAAATGGAGACGAGCCTATTGCCGGTTATACAGGTCACAATTCTAGACTCCGGACAGCTAATTATAATTTTTCAGTAGGACCCCCAAAAATACTATATCCGATAAGATCCGAAACCAAGACTTCATGATCGCCAGTAACTTATATCATTATAAACAAATTCTCATTGATATACATTGACTGCTGTATCAAAACTTATTATTTCATCTGTACAACCTTCTAAATGCAAATCTTCAATATCAAAGATGTTTCTGATTAATGCAGCGCCTCCAAGTTTGTTTAATGCCGCTTCACCGAGTCCATTGTTATTAAACTTGAAGACTAAGTTAGTTAAGCCCCTAGGTTTTGAATAACATTCAAGGATTGGATTGTTCTGTACTGGATCATCTTCTGTTCTTGTTATGTCTACAACTGTTTAATTTATAGAACTTTTGTTATACTCTATTGCAGAGAGCTCTACTCTAAGAGCTTTAGGTCTGTCTAACACTTGTTCAACGCGAAAGATCGAATGTGTCTTTACTGTAGCAGTAGTATTGGATTTCGCTATACACCGTTTGATTTTCTGTTTCGTGGATCTGTTATTGGTTTTACACCGTATAAATAAATATGTTAAGGAATTTCGTAAGCAAAAGTAGCAGAGGGTTTGGGACTGAGGTGATTAAAGCAGGAAAATTGTTTTAAATTTCACATTGCCATCCGAAGTAGTGTAAAGAATGGCTGGCGATGCACAAGATCTTGGGTTCGAATCCCAGGTCGGACTAATTGTGTTTTTCCTATAGAATAGTCCGGCGTGTGGAATGTTTTTTTTTTCTATAAAAACGTAGCCCCACACTAGGATTTATTCCTGTGTCGTGGGTGCGATTACAAACATGAAAATACACATACACAAATACCCAGACCGAACCAAATAATTGTGGATCACACAAAGATTTGTCCCGTGCGGGAATCGAACCCGCGACTATAAGACACAGTGGGTGGACCGGCTTAAGCTCCTAACCACTGCGCTAAATCGTCCGTCATTACCATTACCATTACCTGTAACATTTGGAACTAACATCTTCGACATGTGGCTGTACGTCAAACAATTCCCCGAAATGACGAGGTAGATCGTCATTTCGGGAATATAAGTGCCGGTGATATTTTTTTAATTGCTATAGTTGCGTATTGAAATTCCTTTTTTTTAAATTTACATATGTACTTAGTTAAAAGCAACAGCAAGTACTTTTTATTCACCCCGTTTTTAGAATATTAGCGAGTTACGGCCCACAATTTATTTTCTAAAGAATTTAACGCTCGTTAATCTAGATTTTACATAATAGCGTCCAGTTTTTAGGCGTAGAGCTGTAACGTGTATAAATTTTGAGTCTCCATAACCGGCGAAAGAATCACGGAAAGATCCTGTGGAAACTCTGTACTCTTCTTCTTTATCATAACACCAGAGCGTTATGATAAAGATAAATAGAAATTCATCTCCGCATATTCTTTGTTCGCAGCAATACGGTTACGTAGAACATATTTATAGGAACGCTAATGAGAGAACGAGGGGTTTTAAATACAATATATATATATATATATATATATATATACACCGTCTCGTACAGACATATATTCTCCAAGCAGGTGTTGCAAAGATGCACTATTTACACATTTGAGTTTACCGGGCCCCATTTCGAACTCCGCACTTTAATTTTTGTGAGATTGTGTTATCGTGGTTGGCCATCACGAGGTAAACTTCGCGAATACCTCATTAATGAAGCAGTTTCTAAATACCGAAAGATAAAATAAGCATGTGGGTTTAGTTAAAACACAATAACATTGTCCTACTGAACTTGATCATATAGAAATCGATGCACCAGTTTTTAATATTTAAATTGATAACATAACACGGAGAGTGAAAAGAGAAACTGATTTGAATACATTAGGCGTTATGGAATAATAATGAGATTATCTGCATATATTATGTTCTGTAATAAAATAATGAAGACGGGTTCATTATTGGAGTTACAGTGAATACTGCGCTAAAACGACTTCGATAAAATATAAGATTAAAGATGTTGACCCACTATACTACACTGTGGTATAGTGGGTCAACATTAGTGGTTTATGTAGATTAGATTTCTATTAAAAATCTTTTAAAAAAAAGGTAAACCGACTTCAAAAAGGTTTTATTTATCAATTTTAAGTGACGAGTGAATTATTTAGTAATATTTATGTACCGATATTATATTATTTTGCTGAGCTGTACAGTAAAGTACCTACAGGATTAATATAATGACTATAATAACGGAATCTATACATTCGTGCTGTTCGCCGTTAAGGAGTTCCCTCTTGTATCTTCAAGTCCAAGGTCCAATACCAATAACTTTAAAACAGGACCACCTCAAAACTATACTGAACCCAATGCAAAAAGAATCATCAAATCGGTTCATAAGCAAAGGAGTTATAAAAAAGGACCAATTATGAACCTCCTTTTTTGAAGTTGGCTAATATACTGCTTAGTTCTATGGTAGGGTACCTATAGGATTGACGTAATACCCATAATATCTCAATTTACACATGCCTATTCTATCTATCTATCTATAACCTCACGCCAGATCCCTTGCGGGGTAGGCAGAGAGTACAGAGTTCCACATGCCTATTGTTTGTCGTTAAGGAGTTCCCTGGTGTATCTTCTAAGTCCAAGGTCCAATGCCAATGAAATTAAAACAGGACCACCTTGGAGCTACGAGGCATGCCTTTTAAGTTTTGTCGTTTCCATATTTCCCGGCAATTTTAATTTGGAACTGTTCTATATTCGAATGTGTTTAAATTTTGAATCTCAAAACAGTTGAAAGTATTAGGATTAATGCTATTGTTAAGTCACAGCGTCGATTGGAATCTGTCAGGCTACGTACGAAAATGAATCTTTCTAAGGAAAATGTTCGTGCAATAATTTTCTACAACTTTAGAAGAGGCCTGGCACGACTTCAGTGTTTTGAAGAGCTAACATCTGTGTTCAGTGATGAAGCCCCATGTCTGCGGACTGTCGAACGCTGGTATTTAGAATTCCAGCGTGGACATACTAGTGTTAGTGACAAATCTCGCGAAGGACGCCCAAAATCCGCCTTCACTGAAGATAACATCATTACTGTGAGACAACTAATTCTCGAAGATCGTCATGTGACGTATCGAGAGATAGAGGCTCTATTAGGCATCTCACGGACAACCATTCAGAAGATCTTGCATGAAACGCTTGGTGTGAGAAAGCTAGTTTGGCGTTGGATACCGCATCTGCTTTCCGACGATCACAAGGCGGCCCGCGTCAGATGGTGTAAGAAAACTCTGCAAAGGTTCAACCGAGGAGAGTCAAATCACGTCTACGACATCATCAGTGGTGACGAATCTTGGATCTGTGCCTACGATCCTGATTCCAAACAACAATCTACAATCTGGGTCTTTCAAGACGAGCCAAAGCCGACTAAAGTTGTTCGTTCTCGAAGCACTTCAAAGAAGATGGTGGCCACGTTTGTTGGAAAAACCGGCCATGTTGCGACTATTGCACTTGAAGATCGTAGAATGGTTAACGCAGAGTGGTATACCATAGTTTGTTTACCACAAGTCATCGCCGAACTTCGAAAATCTAACTCAAAGCGACGCATCATCCAGCACCACGACAACGCAAGCTCACACAGCGCTCATCAAACGATTGAGTATTTGAAGCAGGAAAAAGTAGAAATTCTTGACCATTCTCCATACAGTCCTGACCTAAGCCCTAACCATTTCTTTACATTTCCTAAAATTAAGAAAAGTCTTCGTGGTCAAAGGTTCCAGTCCGGTGAAGAAGCAGTCGACGCTTTCAAGTCAGCCATTTTGAACACCCCCACTTTAGAGTGGAATAAATGTTATAATAACTGGTCTGAGCGAATGAAAAAGTGTATTAAGCTACGTGGTGAATACTTTGAAAAACAATAAAAAGTACTATAAGGTTCTAGTTGTGTTTTTTCCACCCACCCAAACGACCCACGACACGAACCCAATGCAAAAAAAACATCGAAATCGGTCCATAATTGACGGAAATATCGCTGAACATACATAAAAAAAAGAGAAAAAAAAAGCATACATACAACCGAACATAGAACCTCCTCCTTTTTGAAGTCGGTTAAAAATCAACAGAACTATCCAGAAATGACTTCGGAGTTTCTGCCCAGAGATTAATTAATGAATGCGGTCATTCGTTGGAAGGGTCTGTTCATGGTATATGACATAGTGATTCTAATGAGAGCTATTATGGTATCTTATGGAACCAGTCAGAAGCTCGGGGATTTATAATAAATACTACCTTTTATTCATACATTGCCTGTAGCCTCATAAACCTTGCTATCCCTAGTGGATTGTCTTGTGCCCCACTAAATATTCAAGGGAAGAGCTAAAGTGTTGGATAGCGCAATTGAGGTGGCCAATCACTTGGTGAGTCAAATATGAACCATTGTCACGAAAAGACGAAGACCTATATCCTTTGTTAGGGCGAAAAAACACAATAATTTTTCGACGTATTTCACCTCACACATCTATTCATTAAATTTGATAGGTATGTGATTCCACACCCCCTATTACTACCATCCCTAATACGACAAAGCCATCATTGTTCGAGCTATAGGATTTTGCTACAACGAATGGGATATGTAGGACATCTCTTTTTCTCTTCAGTCGTTACGTCCGTTATAATTTCCCTTCATCTGCAGCCATCGCTTGCCATATCAAGCGTCGTACTAATTGGTATCTCCAGTTGTTTAGATACCTGATCTGAAATCCTCTTAGAGCTGCGTCCATTTGGCCTCTTCTCCTCTATTTTACTTATGTAATTATGTAGGACATACGTAGAAACTGATGCCCTAGCTCTATTCGTGTAACAAGTTTCAGTTACCAGCGGACCTTTGCCGCTGATCGAACGGAGTTCAGCTGTTTTCGTATTACATGATATCGACCGGTAACCATTAGGATTCGGTTTAGCGGTTTTTAATAGAGTTTTTTTAGTAGAATTGCGGCCCTGGTAAGACGTAATCGATAAAATTTGATGCACGAAACCTCAGGCTAAATTACAGGGAAACTGGGTCGTGTAAATACCAGTTTTGTTTTAAAAGCGTTTACAGTTTAATAATTTAACGACCAACGCCTCGGGACTTTCTTTACATTATATGATTATATTTTAATACGAGCTAACGTATTGGGTGCTGTTTTTCTTGCCTATTTTTTATACTGCTTAAATTGATTGGCATCTTTAATAACATATGTAGAATTCGCACTTATTTTGTTTGAAAGTATCTGAAAGTGCTTTTTTGATTGATGTTTTGGACATAGGAATTTAAAATGAAATTTTCTGATTGGATAAAATTTTCTCGGAGTAGGTATACCAAATGATAGTAGGTTATGATATTTATTTGCATTTCTGAATCAGTTGAAGACGGTTTTGAATTTACTTACATAGATAATAACTTAATATTGCAGTAACTAGTATCGGATAGAGTAACAGTGGTACAAACTAACTAGTCTAACATAGTAGGTTAGTGTGGATTAAATTATTTCCATACACTAAAGTACCTAACCAAGTACTCGTTCAGTGTCCGCGGCTGTAGGTCGTTTACCGACCGTGCTGGTTCCGAATACCGGTCGTTGTTTTAGGATACATTCGTCATCGCCGGCTGATCCTTGAACTTGTGGCACACTTCGAGGTGAACGTATCCGAGGTTCATTTACTGTAAACCGCGTTACACATTTGAGTTACGACGTAGGGGCTTACCGCAATCTCTTTAGCAATATTATTTTAATCTTTCTTTGCCATATGGCGTTGATTTCGCACGACAATACAGCTGCTAGGAAGTCGGGGCAAGCCCCCAGAGTTCGTATTGAAAAGCTAGAAATCTTTCTGTTGCTTCAGCTAACGTTGCAGAAAGTGTTACTTCCAATTAAATATTTGTATCTACATACTAGACCTCTTGGACTTCTGTAGAAAACAAAGATTTCCATTCTCCCATGGCCATAACTGATCAGGTTTAATATGAAAATCAATTAAATATCTTGGTTAAATGGCTTCTACCATTATTCTATCTTTTTTTACTGTACTGGGAGATGAAAAAAAATACAATTTGACGTTTTAAGTGCCTTCTTGGCTATACAAACGACTTCTGATTTGATCTATAACATCACGCCAGATTCCTTGCGAGGTAGGCAGATAGTACAAGGTTCTTTCCTTACAGACCTCTCTCGGTTCCTCCACACTCATAGTTCGTCTCATACACGCTCGCCGGTAACGAAGACTTGATTTAAAATAATTTACTTCGAAAAATGTTGGCATGAGGCATTGATGTCAGGTTTCGTTCATGTTTCTCAATGACGACATCCGTTATAAGGCATCACATTTCATTTATAAATTGAAGTAGGAAGTCTGGAAATATATAAACACGCGCGCACACATAAATTATCTGTGTCATGAAAAAGTCATCAAATCTTCTGGGCTTTTGGAATCATTATCGCCATACCAGTTATCTTAAAGCTTAAAGTAATAAGTTAACTATTAGAGGATTTCAGTGTGTACACACCGCTACAGATACGAGCAGGTGAAGTGAATCATCGCGGTAAACGGTACATCTATCTGCATCAGCTCGGTTAACGCATATAAGCAATTTCAGCGCTTTCCAATTATTCAGCCGATTGCGGCGCAAATTGGCAAACCGGGACAGTGATTGGTTCGAAATACCGAAAGTCGGGTTGCAGTTTTGACAAGTGCACTTATGTACAGTGCAATGTGACTAAATTTTCAATCTGTAATTTGGGAAGCATACGAGTGGAACGAATAAGAGTTAATTTAATTGTAGGTATCCATCAATAAAGGTTAGACTTAGTCCAGGGATGGTAGAAGACTGTATGAAGAACTTAAAAAGTTTTCGTTTCGTTTCTTTGTTTCTTTATTAAAAGTAAATAATTGACCTCGCGTTACTTTGCTGTTTAGTTTTATCAGAAGTAAGATGTACGTAAGTGGATTTAATCTAGATAGTCTATTGAACTAAACAAATATTATTCTTTAGAATGAGGTTAGGTTACATGCAATGAACCTAACTTACATAAACTACGTTATGAAACGGATTCACAAGATATTTCTCCGTCGCTATTTAATAAGCGAATCGTCAAGATATTAATATAAATAAATTCATATTAATATTTTCTTTCATTATTAACTAAACTTTCACATTTCTATTAGGTGTAACTTGTCTTTGTCAAAGTATCGAAAAACTGTTTCTGGGGCAGCGTTCATGTTACACAATATAATATAAAATATAAATTGGTAAGTCAATTATTATTGTCCACAATTATTCTTGGAATATTAATGAAAGTGTGAAATTATACTATTATTTGATTTGATGATTGGCTCCGTCGAAATTAATTGTTAATTAAACCACACACAATCTGTTTCGTTGTTTATATAATTATCGTTTTCTTAAAGATCTATCTGTTACTTATTATTAATTGTTAAATTAACATACTAAACTATACGTTCACTGTAAAATAAATTGTTTTTAAACATCGGGAACTTTATGATGTGTTCCGGACGTGTTGACATTTTCGTTATTGTCGGCCAAATCACTGCAATAAGGGCTCTAAAGATTGTCACGACAAAGGGCTTTGTTCTATACGCATCTTTTTTACGTCCGACCTCCATCCAGACATCGGTCCGTCTACATAGTATCAATAATTAACCTCAAATAACAGCATGTAACATTAACTGCATGCTTCCACATCTCAGCTAAATATTTTAACCCTATTGATAGCTTTTACCTAAAAGCCGGAATACGACGTATTCTGATACTAGAATAGTTTTTAACGTTCAAATGCTTTCAAAATATTGTTATCCAAATTCCTTTCTACATTTTCCGGTTTCAAGAACATAACTCATTCTAAATGTACACCGAATTTTGTGCGATCGATATTATAGTTTACACGAGTTATAGGTTACGGCGAGATTGCCCCACTTAGGACATCACCGAAATGTTATGGCTAAAACTTGCTATTACTATTATAGTTGTTAAACACTTAACTACGAACAAGGATTGGTCAGGCTTCTAATAAGACCGTACAAAATAACATAATATCTTGAAATTCTTAAATCAGAATCCCGCCATCTATGTAGATTTTACGATGTTTTTGAAGCACAAATTCACATTTATATGATACCTAGATATCTTTTGAACGTCTTTGAATATCTTCTTGTTTATGCATAGACACGCTAAGACTAATTTACAGTCCATTATCTCAGGAGGTACTAATATTATCTATCATAACTTAACTCCTAAAGCATGGGTGACCTACAAGCGACTCGTTGAGTGCAGCCATGTGGCCAGTGGGCCAACGTAGCGAGGATAACTCAACAGAAATGTTCAGGACGCATTAATGTTTCGCATCATTTTCGTATCATCTAACATTCGTATAAAGTTATCAGTACATCTTTGGAACTGTTGTAATTTTATCTATGTCGCTTATTGACGGAAAATTTCCGAAATTTACCTTTGCTGCTAAGTTGCTTGTCCTAAGGCTGCTTATGGATTCAGCTCTCATTGGATATCTCAGTACTCATATGTCTAATGCTATTTGTATGCAAAGTCGCACGCGTTCCCTTGTCCGCCGCCCTTGGGACGTCGATCGTGGTCATTAGAGTAGTTAACAGAGCGTGACCCTGTGAACTGTCATGTCAGATCACTATGAATTAACGCGCATAATTCCTATTTAGACATCCTGTACGAGGAAACGCTCAGCATTTAATGAATGGGGCAAGTAAGTGCGTTGTATGTTCATTTTGTATTCAACGATAATGTTGGAAAGTCGTGTCGCATTTCTGGTAAAAAAATACTCTTCAGTCTTATGAGCTTAAGCTGAGCAATAAGGTATTACTTACTATAAATTGCCTGTTTACAAGTTTAATTGTTCAGTTGCCATGATGTTTATCTCCTTAGTGGTGTCTATCTATATTATCACGCCATATCGCTTACGATAGAGAGTACAGTGTTCCAACAGATTTTTTCCTTAAAGAATTCTCTTGCTTCCTCTACTCTAGTTCGTCTCATACACGTTCCCTGCTTAGGAGGTTCTTGACTTGCCCATCAGATAAGATGCGGTCTATTTGATCGTAATCAGATGGGCATTCCCGGTCTCGGCTTTCTACTTTGTTTGTTTTTTAATCCTTTCCTCTGATATTTTTTTTAATATGTCCGAATCACCGTATGGGTGGGTATTCTGCTCTTTATGTAAGACTTATTGCAAATATGAATATATGTCATTCGTAATTAGTGTTAAAGATTTCTGATGATTTGCATATTTTTTCTCCTTTATATTTATTGTTATATGGTTTGGCCATGGTCATTATAATGTCTTTGCTTGTGGTGGCTGTCTGGCGCGGGTCACTCCCTTCTCTCCAATATGGTCGAGGGGAGTGATAGCTGTTCCAGCAGGTATACTCGTGAACGGGTGCTGCTTGTGGGGACTGGTCCATCTGGAATGCTTAAGACGGTCTTTACAGTTAACATCATTAGATTCATATCTCAATCGTAAGGCATCACACTGGAGCTAGGTCGTAAACTATTTAATTGTAACCTAAACATTGTATCCACACAATAGAGAGAAAGAGAAGTAAATAAAAAAGACAAGCCCACTGAGTTTCTTCGCCGGATGTTCTCAGTGGAGGCCGCGTTTCGATCCGGTGGTAGATTAGTAGTTAAATTAGATTCCTAAAAAAATAAATGTAAATTGACTATTTGTAAGCGCCCTCGCAGGGCTTATACAAAATAAATTATTTGAGTTGGAGTTTATTTTAAAAATTTAATTGTGCCTCCCATATCAAAGTTCATTATCAATACACGAACACTTATAAATTCGTCGCGTGTTTGCGTTTAAGTGCAGGCACGTCCGAACATAACGATATTAGTGTTGTGTTTGTCCAGTTTAACTGCGCAGTTGCGGGCACTTGTTAGATTATAGTAGTAGATTGTCAGAGCGATTGATTAATGACCGATTCAAGTGGAGAAACATACGAATATAGGCGCTTGAGACATGGAGCGGGACCGTCCATCAATTTAAGGACACACAAAATCCAGTAACTAGTTCGCGTCCGTTACACCGTCTTGTTAATGATTTTTTTAAATATAGTTCTAATGACGGAAAGGACGGCTTGGTTCCGTGGTAACAGGGCTGCTCCGCACACTGGATCGAGCTGTTGCGGGTACGGTCACCCCACGAAACAGATCTTTGTATGATCCTCAAATTTTATATCGGACTGGGTGTACGTGTATCAGTGTTGGGCATTAATCAATCATTTTTTATAATTGTAGCATCAATGAATTCAAATTACAATTTCAATTAAATTAAGTAAGTCCGGAATAATTATGACTTTTGGTCGTCAAACGCCTCAGTCCCTTCCGTGACTATGGGTGCTGTAGCGCGCTCGAAATGTCGGGAACTTTAGAACTAAAAATACATGTTTTGACAATTAATTTTTGCTCAACTCTGATGTGTATGTGAATTTCATGTTAGTAAATCACACCCATGACTCAGGAATAATTCCTAATGCGGCGCTAGGATTATTAATGATGAAATAAAAACACTAGCGTTCCCGATGTTCGCCCCGTGTGTTTTCATGCCATAACTAATTGCCCGTGGGCGGTTTATTTCGGCGTGTGATACTAATGTTTTTGGTTTGTTCCATTAGTTGTATTAGCATGATGATTCGCAACATTTTACTGTAGCTGGGAACCCCTGCCAAGTGTTTTTATATCGGTTGTTATTTTTGCCCCGGCTAGCGATTGATTCCTGATTAAATCAATAAGCCGGATTAGAAAATGATTGTGTGTCAGTAGTTGTTGTGTAAGCTTTTATCTATAGTACTTCAGTTCAACTAATAAATGGAACTTGGTTGAGAGAAAAAGTTGTATGTAAATTATGATTATCTATGTATATCCCATGCATGTTATACCCGTTACGGAATGAACAAGGAGTACCTGCAGAGTTTTAACACGTTCTTTTCTTAGAAACCTCTCTCGCTTCCTTAAAGGTTTCGCCACATAGCCGACGCAGCGCGACGGTGGCGCGGCTTGGGGAGTTGTAATGCACTGAAATGTACGGGAGACGCCACACAGCGCAGCCCCGCTCGGCGCGACGGCAAACGTCACGACCGATCGTAGCCCAGCGCTTGCGTCGCGAGTTCCATAGATTGCCAATTCCATATTTGACCAAACTTTAACTCTCGTAGTTCGCGTCGCCACACGCTCGCCGGTTTCGGAGGCTCTTTACGTAATAATTTTATTTTTATTTAAATAACATTAATTATACTGTTTACTCACAATAAACATACAAATGTATATTTTTACTCAGCTTAATTATCGTGTCTCTCGTAAATGGAAGCTCTAGTGAAATGAATTACATTTTATGAATTTCACAGTGAATAAATCGCAGTAATGGTAGAGGGGGTCTTCTATCACGAACGGCATTAGCCTAACATCTCGTATGGTTTTAATTATGTGTTATTTAAAGGTATGCGATTTGTTAGTCCACGAGTTGGTAGATAAAGTGTATCTATTAGAATTTAACTTGATAATTGTATCATAAAAGACAAAATAGAATACAATAAAAAGTGCAACAAAATTTACTTAAAACTAGGCTACATCCCAAAATATGTGTCCCTAACCCACTACATAAAGTAGAATTAAAGAAACACAAAATAAAAACTGACCGTGACTTATCTGAAGGCTAAGTCAAGAGTCTCCGTAACCAGCGAGCGTGTATGAGACGAATTATGAGAGTGGGGGAAACCAGAGAGTTTTGTAAGAAAAAAAATATGTTGAAACTCTATACTCTCTGCCTACCCCGCAAGGCGTATTGATATAGATAGATAAATAAAACATATTGTAGTTAAGATTTACACCGTCATGCCCATATTCCCCAAGCGGTTGGCAGTTAAGATTTACAAATTATATTACTTATCTCTTCGGGTTCTAAACTTATACTTATATATAATAATTAAAATGGTGCCAAGATAAACATTTCTGAAGTAGCGTTCTCAAGACAAGCTAGAAACAAATTTATCTTAAAGTACTATTTCGAAACACTAATCAAATGTTTCAAAAGCGAATATGTTTCAGATACACATTTGGCAGTAACTCCACACAATCAAACGTTGTTTCAATGTTGACTAACATTACCTGAAAATAGTCACTTGGGAAGCAAACGTAATGTTTCCCACCATTTCAAACAATTGCATAACATCTCCAGTTGGATGTGTCAGTCACTAATAGTGCGTGACTCAACGTTCAAACCCGACTCTAGCCCTAAAATAGCGGCACAATTGCCGACTGGGATCGTGAATAAGCCACTTGGTATTCCTGTACTGGTTGTTAACGTTTTTATCACGGACTAGATGGGTACTATAGGTACAACTGTAACACGAATTGTTTCAAGTTATGCTATCTTATTGCATTCATTATAATATTATTACAGCGGGTCGCTACCCAGCGCTAATTATGGCAGGAGCCCGAACCTTTTTGCAATAGCCCAGTTTCATTTCCATAAACCATTACTCTTTCCTTGAATATTTATAACCTCTGGTATCAGTTTTTGTCGATTGATCATTTCCTACATTTTCCGTAATTGATCTCAACAGGCGAAATATTTAAAATCCTCTTCAAGTCTTGCGGTTTCATTTGTTAAAAAAAACATTGGTGCTTGTCCTGTAGAGTTTAGGTTCGAATATACTAGTCCTCAGTCTGTTATTAAAGTCTTCAATAATCTAAAAATAAAAAATACAGAAGACTTATGGGGCATGTCTGTTAAAGTATGTAAATCAATTATTTATACAATCGCGCCTCACTTAGCTTTAATTTTTGATATGTGTGTAGATCAGGGAGTGTTCCCGGATTTAATGAAGTTTAGTAAAGTAATACCACTGTTCAAATCCGGCAATAGTAATTATCCTAACAACTATAGGCCTGTATCTGTTTTGCCAGTGCTCAGCAAAGTGTTTGGAAAGATAATGCTTATTCAAATGTTAGATCACTTCAACGTTAATAACATCCTTTGACGTTGTACTACCGACGCCGGTGTGACCTTAATAAAGCATATATTTGATGCTTGGGAGAACTCTCAGGACGCCATTAGCATCTTTTGCGACCTGTCGAAGACATTTGATTGTGTTGAACATGAAACGCTGTTGCTTAAACTAGAGCATTATGGAATCCGAGGTAAAGCACTAAATCTACTAAAATCTTACTTAGGAGGAGATAGACAACAGTGTGTTCAAATAAATGAAATAAAATCTCTAGAAGCTTTAGTTAAAATGGGCGTTCCTCAGGGATCGATACTGGGTCCGTTTCTATTTTTGGTATATATAAATGACCTGCCTCGAGCAGTTGAGGGGCGGGCGAAGGTAGTGTTGTTTGCTGATGATACCTCTTTGATCTTTAAAGTAGGTAGACATGTAAATAACTTAGACGAGGTAAATGACGCTATTCTTCAAGTACATAATTGGTTCACATGCAACAATTTAGTGCTTAATAACAAGGAAACTAAATGTATACGGTTTTCTTTACCGAATGTGAAAAGTACTGCATGTGATATTATACTAAATAACGAGAAACTTGAGTTTATAAATGATACAGCTTTCTTAGGAATTACGCTTGACTCTAAGTTGCAATGGGGCCCTCATAATAAGACTTTAGGTAAACGACTCAGTTCCGCTGCCTATGCCGTAAGAAAAATCAGACAGCTTACTGATGTGGGCACCGCGCGGTTGGTCTACTCCAGTTACTTTCATAGTGTCATGTCTTACGGTATATTATTGTGGGGTAGGGCCGCTGAGATTGACTCTATTTTTATCTTACAAAAAAGGGCTATTAGGGCCATCTATAACTTAGGTAGTCGCGACTCTTTGAGAGAATTGTTTAAAGAAGCCAATATTATTACGGTCCCATGTCAGTATATTTATAAAAACATAATGTACACACGGAAAAATTTAGATCTATTTAATCAGCTAGGTGATAGGCATTGCGACATAGAAATAAATTGGACAACCGCAATTTCGTCTGTCTAAAATTCACTTTCATGGGGTACTTTCGTGTTAGATTTTATAATAAAATTTCACTTGACGTCACTCAACTTAGTGAAAATAAATTCAAAGCCTGTATAAACGTACGCTCTGCAAGCGAGCTTACTATACTCTAGATAATTATTTAAAAGATAAAAATGCTTGGGTAGGTGTTGTTCCAGCTCCACCAGAATGTGGATAACATGTTCAGCTATAATTATTTATTATTCCCTCTCTTCCTTCTAGTAGTTAAATAAAATTTATCATTTTTCTTCCTCATTTCTTTATCTGTAAATGAGAGAACCATGTAGCCATTCTCATGAATAGTTTTACTTGGTTAATTTAATTTAGACTCACCTGATACTACATTGTTCTCCCATACCCCACAACAAAATGTAGATAGAAAAATTGTAAAAATATTATTTTAAAAGAGTAACCGTGAAGTTTCTTGCCCTTCTTCTCCACAGGAATGACATTCCGAAGGGGTGGTAGTCTTTGTTACTATTTTGACGATTCATAAATACTGTAATGGTTTACATGAATATAAAATATTCTGATTCTGAAACAAAAAAGTCTTAAAGAGCGTCACCACGTTCCCATACAAGTATTCTAAAGAACCAGGAAAAACTGCGAATCTTTCAAGTCTTATGAATAAAATTTATTTCTGTACACTATATTCAGGTCGTTTTTGCTAAAGTTATATCGTGTTACAGTGATTTATTTTTTGAGAGTATTTTAAGGTACTCTGTAGCCTTTGCTTACCCGGGGATGCTGCCTGCCCCAAAGGAATCTAGCGTGATGATAGGAAGGATTTTAAGGTAATTAATCAAGAGCCCAGTCCTAAGAATATCTTTGACGGTAGATTTACATAGTGCAGGTTTTTTGTAAATGCTGTTCCATTTGTGTCGCACTACAGTTTTTATCGGTAAATCTATGGAACTAATTCCTTGCGAAGCAATCGATTATCAAAGTATAATGAGACACAGGTTTTCTGTTAATCTAAACCCGTGTTCAGATTAAAATATATGTCAACAATTTATTACAAATTTAAGATGTATCTAAAATTTTAAGTCTGCATGTTACTAGAGCCTTATTATATATATATATATATATATATATATATATATATATATATATATATATATATATATATATATATATATATATATATATATATATATATTATAATGCTGGATAGGAAATGTCAAAACGTTATTAATGGATTAGATTATCTGTGGCTTTGATCTAAACTGGATAGTCGCCAACTATATTATTGCTTATGTACTCGTATAAATCATCGTTTACTAATATCACGTTTTATAGATTTTGGCGACCTTCTCGTTCCATGTCTTTGCTATTTTCTTTTATTGAATCTTCAGAAACTTTCGCGTGTAACTTGAATCGCCCATAAATATTTAACATGTCTCGACTAGAATCATAAAAGTTTTACTCTAAGTGACTTTGGCTAAGTTTTGTTCGTAATAAGATTCTATTGGTGGTGGAAACTACTGATGGAAAGATCGCGTTTGATGAAGTCTACGCTCCGACCTTCTTATGCACATATCCAGAACCCCGAGAACTTTCTAACTAACTACTATCTGACTACACCCGAAACCTCATAACTGAGCGACGTACCATGACACTCCAAACCTCCGATGATGCTAAGTCCTATAGGCAGCTCAATGGACAGATATTGAAGTCCTTGCGACACGATTTACGGTCCTTCAATACAAGACGTATTGAGGAGACCATAGAGCAGAACAAGGGCTCCAAAGTGTTCGCAAGAGACGCGTCTATTGGGCAAAGCCAGTTGACGAAGCTGAAGACAGTGGACGGAAACGTAACGTCGAGTAGGTCAGAGGTGCTCATGGAGATAGAGAGGTTCTTTGGGCCGTTATATACCTCAGTAGCGGAACCTGTTGTTGACTTGGTAAAATACCCAAGAGCCAAGCTAACCCGACACTACACTGAAGATATCCCGGACATCAGCCTGTACGAGATTAGGATGGCTCTCAAACAACTTGAAAACAACAAAGCGCCGGGTGAATACGGAATTACCGCAGAGCTTTTGAAGGCGGGCGGAACCCCGGTACTTAAAGTCCTTCAGAGGCTGTTTAATTCCGTCTTGCTCGAGGTGAAAACGCCGGAAGCATGCAACAGGGGTGTGGTGGTAGTGTTTTTCAAGAAAGGTGATAACACCTTACTAAAGAACTATAGGCCCATTACACTGCTAAGCCATGTTTATAAGTTGTTTTCGAGAGTCATCACGAATCGTCTCGAACGCAGGCTTGATGAATTCGAGCCTCCCGAACAACATAAACAACGTCTATGGTACTAAAGCCTTCCGGAAAGGCTTTAGTACCATAGACCACACACATACGCTGCGGCAAATTATACAGAAGACGGAGGAGTATAATCGGCCACTATGCTTGGCGTTTGTGGGCTATGAGAAAGCCTTCGATTCGATCGAGACTTGGGTGGTTCTTAGATCTCTCCAGCGATGCCGCATTGACTATCGTTACATCAAAGTGTTGAAGTGCTTGTATAATAACGCCACCACGTCAGTCCGAGTACAGGGGCAGTGTACGAAGGCGATCCCCATAAAAAGAGGAGTAAGACAGGGATACACCATTTCTCCGAAACTGTTTACGGCCACCTTAGAGGGCGCCTTGAAATGGCAAGGATTTGGCATCAACATCAAAGGCGAATACATCACTTACCTTCGATTTGCCGACGACATTGTGGTCATGGCGGAGTCGCTGGAAGATCTAGGACGAATGCTCTGTGACCTCAACAGAGTATCTCAACAAGTGGGTCTTAAAATGAACATGGACAAAACGAAAATAATGTTTAATGTCCATGTCGTACCCACCGCACTCGCGTTGGGAACTCTACTCTTCAAGTTGTCGACGAATACATTTACCTGGGACAGGCAGTCCGGTTAGGTAGGTCCAACTATGAGAGAGTGGTCAGCGTTCGGGAAACTGCGCATAATCTTCTCATCCAAAATACCTCAGTGCCTCAAGACTAAAGTTTTTAGTCAATGTGTGTTGCCAGTGATGACATACGGGTCTGAGACGTGGTCTCTTACAATAGGTCTCATAAAAAAGCTCAGAGTGGCTCAGCGAGCTATGGAAAGAGCTATGCTCGGCGTTTCTCTACGTGATCGAATCAGGAATGAGGAGATACGTACCAAAGAGATACGTACAAGATACGTACCGTAAGAACCAAAGTCACCGACATAGCCCTCAGGATTAGCAAGCTGAAGTGGCAATGGGCGGGCCACATAGCGCAAAGATCGGACGGGCGTTGGGGCAGAAAGATTCTAGAATGGAGACCACGTATTGGCAAGCGCAGCGTAGGGCAGACGCCTGCCAGATGGACCGACGATCTTGTGAAAATCGCAGGAAGTCGTTGGATGCAGGTGGCATCAGACCGGTTACGTTGGAAAGCGATTGGGGAGGCCTATGTTCAGCAGTGGACAAGTATAGGCGGAAATGATGAAGATTCTATTTGTATACTCAAAATTATTTCCAATCACAAAGAGTTAGTAATAATAAATTCTGGTTATGGTCGTTTTCAGTCAGCGCAAGTCTCGGTATTTTCCATGTCTGGGGATTAATGCATGCACAATATCCAGATATCCAGTCTGTATGGGAGATGCCATAGTAACGCAATTTTTCACCATTGCATTAAATAATGGGCAATAATCTTTTCCCATTAATGAAGACACATTTCACGGATAATTTTGGTCTGATAAAACTGCAGTACACGCAGTTTTAGTATGAACTAGTTATTGTATCCAAAACACATCATAGTAATACAGGATGTATTAAAGTTCTATTACTCTTAAGCTTTTAAATATATCTGTGTATTTATATTTTATTTCTTAATTCCGCCCAATTTTTGTCTTGTTTCAGCCAAACAAGTAAACGAGGATTCATATACAACACGTAATTTATCCACAAAGTCTATTTATCAACTATATTGAAGCACCTGTCTCGCTTAGCAATAGCCCTTATGATATCACGAGCAGTTCAGAGTCGAAGTGGTGCCCTAGATATAACAATTTGTAACGTGGACGGGCGTGGGAATTGGATCAACGTAGGGATTGATGTTATCAGTGTGCCCTGCTTTTGTGCCAGGTCATTGATTGGAACTTACACGGGTGCCCTCTTTTGTTTTATTTTTGTGTATTGCTGGTTTGATAGAAAAAAGATGTTTCTAAATACTAGTGGTCGCCCATTGGTCGAAATTCGACCTACTCTTTCATTATTTGCTGGTTATGTTTGACATTCAATAAGACTATGGAGAAATAATATTAAAGACAAACAATATTAATCTATTCTCAATATGACCACAGCCATTACAATAAACAAAAGAGTATATACGCGTGTGTGTGTCAAATACATAGTAGTGTGTGTAATGTTTTTTTATTGATTTAATCTATTTTTTAAACATACAAAATAAAAAAAATATTAGCATTCTGCACTCCTCGATATAAACTATAAGTGTGGGAAATTTCATACTCCTCCGTCTGCGCAATTTTCGTAAGAAGGGGTACAAAGTTTTTGCTTCACGTATTATATAATGATATAACGTTGAGATGTTTCTATTGGTTGTCTGGAGGAGATTGCTATTAGTAATAAGATCGCCAATCGTACTACCATTTTATACGTGTATATTTTTTTTGTCTGTTGTTCTGTGCTTATTTTGGTGTACCTGAAATTGCCTTCAACTTAACGTTATAACCTCGAGTTAGTCAATAGGTAACGCTAACCCTAGTTCGTGCCAGTGAGCCTAAGTCGGTTTACGTATTAAGAATATTAAATAGCCCTATCCGACGGTTAAATGAGCCAGTTTTAACTGCCCAAAGATACTTATTGAGAAATAACACAAGAAACATATTAAGTTTCTCAATTGAAAAATCTCCTAGTAATAAAATTTTGGGCTGAAGTTCACTCCTGTCTTGGATACAATGAAATTTTTAGTAGACACTTGGTCTAGATCTTGTTCGATGAATTGGGCACTTAAATTCAAGTCAGAATACTCGTGTAAACTCCAAAGGGCATCTTCGAAAACTCATAAATTCAGAGAGCAAAATAAAATACCCTTTCATTTATACTGATACTGATCGAACATGTACGAAAGCATGGCTGTCCTTTTTAAGTATTATGTTCATGTGTTCTATCTATCTATCGCTAGAAAAGCTCATTTATGAAGCTCTCTCTCTCTATTATCACGCCAGTTACCTTGCGGGGTAGACAAAGAGTACAGAGTTCCAACAGGTTCTTTCCTTACATACCTCTCTGGCTTTCTCCACTCTCATAGTTCGTCTCAGACACGCTTGCCAGGTCATGTGTAAATTTTACTTTATTCTTTTTTCAGGTAATGGCTGAACCTATTCCACCAGTATTGTCTCAAGTATGTATCGATCGCCATGACAAAGTAAGGGAGACGTCAATCAGCGTAACATTGACATCATCGGTATGATCATTGAAGAGGAATGTACTTTCCTCTTATCAATCCTTTGTTGAACGTTGGTGGAACAATTCTCATAATTAAACTTTAATATTTATATAAATAAAGGCTGGCGAGGTTGTTAGAAAATTACTTAATATCTTCACTTGTCAGTAAGTTTTTAGTAAACCTCAATCCTGATAATTTTGGGTAAGATCAGGTTGTAGGCTATAACGGATTATTGCAATGTCCATAGATGAGTACGGTCGGTTCTTTTGTGTGGGCGATGTTACTGCATTCCCTTATAAATTGAATAACTTTTTGCTGAAACGATCGCAGAGAGCGTCGTTCTTGCTATAACGGTGACCCACTCAGGTTGTTGACCTGTTAGGTCATGCTGGGTGTCGGTGTCGTGTGCATTGGTCTAATAAAGCTATGAACTGAAATTTAAAAAAATAATTAATATGCCTTTTATAAAGCACATAAGGTTTAATTGCTTAAAGACTAATTGCAATTTAGAAATTAGAATTCTCTATTCTGGCATTATTTAGAATTCTTTATGGAGTATACAAAATATAGTATTTGGAAGTCTGGATAAGTTAACACCGTCACGCCTATATTCCCCTAGCGGGGGTGACTAAGGTGTACTGAGTACACCCTCTTTTCGCCGACGATGTTAGGTCCCATTTAATAGGGGGCGAGCCAATTGCCATATACCGGGCGCAATTCCAGACTCCGGAGTTATATTGGGAAGTTTTCGTTAGAAAAGCTACATTTGTCCGACCTAGGATTTGAACCCAAGACCTCGTGATCACAAAGCGATGCGTTTTGCCACCGGATCAACGAGGCTGAAAAACTTATAATATAAAAAAGGATTTTGGCGGATATTTTCGCGGTTTATTTAAAATTTTGGGTTCTCAATACTGTTGTTTAGATAATATTGTTTAATTATAAATGCAGCGTTTTGTTTAAAGATGCCTCTTTGAATCTGTGCAAAGTACGAACACATCCGACTTTATTAAGCTTTCAGTCAATCCAAAATTTTAACATCTACAACATCTACAACAAAATATTACAATTTTACTATTGCAGTACTTCGAAAAGATCATTCAGGATGATGTTAACTAGGCAATTGTACTTCACATTCAGCGGGCTTAAAGGCAATTGTATGTGAATGAGCAAGATATGCCATGTCTGTGAACTTAGGGCTTTGTCAATTGGTGTCAATGGATTGATATCTGCTCTAACGATGGCCGGATTTGAATATTGATTGATTAACTAGAGCGTTCCTGTTATTGTTGGTCCTTTCTTCCGAAACGTATTGCAGTAGCTTGAATAGAGTGATATATTTTATTGCTAATATCAAACTTAAATCATTTATTTTTATGAATCCTGGGGCGGCACTTGCAAATTTGTCATGTTTACATTATATATTTCACTAATCTATCACCGGATCAAAACGCGGACTCTGCTGAGAAAATGTAGGGAGAAACTCAGCGGGCTTGCTTTTTATCTAATTTTCTTTTCTTTTAATATAATTCTCCATCTCATTTATAGGTACTAATTAAGTTTGCTGGTACAGCCGTCTAAGAGGCATTTCATATTTTTAATATGTTTCACACTACAGTGCCTTTGAAACTGGTTTGGACGCTTAATTGGTTTAAGAGATATAGGCGCACGGGGCTATTTAGTGTACGTCTAGTCCAATAGATTAAGGTTATGAAGCACTACTGTTTGTTTAACGATTAATTAAACTAACACATTATCGTTATCGGATAAGACTATTTGAAGGCAAATGCACATATGACACTGTTGAACTAAAGAATTAAATTTTCGAGGTTATACACTTATAACTACGTAATGTGAAATTTTAAATAGTTAGAACCGTTTGTTGCCCGTGGTACCACCAGCTTTTACTACCAGTAGTAACACGGGCAATAATTCTTTCTCGTAGTACTACCGACAGTTCCCGTAGTAACACGGTAAACACATATACCCGTTGTACTACCAATAGTAGTAGTACAACGGGCAATAATTTTTTACTCCTTTGTTTGCCGTATTACTACCAGTAGTTACACTGGCAAAAATACTTTTCCGTATTACTACTAACAGGCCTAGTAGCAAGTTAAGATGTCTTTACGAATTTCTTAAAAAAATGCACCTAAGTAATGAAATAAAAATGCATTTGAATTAGCAATGTGGTGGAAACACCGAGTCTTCTTCATTGATTTATTTTTAGTTCCCCAATAATCAGCTTACTTTAAATTTATTACTATTTACAATAAACTGTATCTTAAGCAGAATCTAACCACGCTGCACTGTGCATGGTGGGCGTTTCCTGGGGCGTGACTGTCGCGGTCATCATCATCATCATCATCGTATGGCGGTGTATTTTTAATAATGCGAACCACGATCAAAACTTAATGTCAGAGTGGAGGAGCCATGGTTTAGCCTCTGGTGTCATCTGGTGTAGCCCCTCGAATCCGCCACTGAATTTTCGAGTGGGACAGTCTTTCACGATGTGCTGGATAGTTTGAACTGAGTTTCCACAGTCAAAATAAGGAGACTCAGTGATGCCCCACCTGTTAAGATGATAATTGCACCTTGCGACTCCGGTTCTGATTGGATTTCTACGGGTATGGGAGACCAATGCAGAACGAGCTAAATAGATGTGCTTAAGTATGGATGAATTATAAGTGTACTTAGATTCATGATATCGATCAGTGTCTACATATACAAAATAGAGATTTTGTAAAGTTATATAATAAAAAGTACCATAAGAGAAAAAAAAGGTTACTATAAAATAAGTAAAGAGTGCGTACAAAATAATTGGTTATAGCTCCAGTGTGATGTTCATGTTTATTCAGTCAAAGCACCACTAGCAGCACCCGTTCACGAGCATGACTTGAGAAGCAGCCATCATTCTCCTCAACCATATTAGAGGGAAAAGCATTTTTAATTCCAATTTAATGGTTTTACAATTAATTTTTGCCCAACTCTGATGGAGAGCTGCGACATTAAGTTGCGTTTCGATTGCAATGCGGCATGCGGCTTGGTTCTTCATCATCATCTCAGCCTATACTAGTCCACTGCTGAACATAGGCCTCCTCAATCGCTTTCCAGCGTAACCGCTCCGAAGCCGCCTGCATCCAACGACTTCCTGCGATCTTCACAAGATCGTCGGTCCACTGGCAGGCCGCCGTCCCACGCGTATTGGCACAACGGGCACAACGCGCGCCCGATTTTCACAATATGTGGCCCGGCCATTGCCACTTCAGATTGCCAATTCAACGGGCTGTGTCGGTGACCTTGGTTCTTCTACGTATACGTGTTGACGCTAGTCTATTATAAATTCCCGGTTTAGTCTTGTTATTTGAGCGTAGACGTTGGGATAACTTAATCGAGTGCAGGTGCAATCACAGCATGGGACACATGTTTAAGTGACCCTCAATTGAAAACAAAACAAAAGTAAAATTAAACAGTCTCCGTTGTCATGTAAAAATTTTGTTTGTAAACACACTTACAATTTCTTTTTTAATACGCTATTCTGTATCCCACTGTTGGGCAAAGGTCTTCCCTTTACGTCTCCACATAAATCGATTCTGGGCCCGTAATATCCATACAATTACACTAACAATATAAGAATCAATTTTAATGTGGGGTAAAGTTTTTTTTTAATAAAATCAAAATAAGCCCCTTATTTTCGTTTCCAATCATGATATAAAATTATGCCCCCTATTACATTTTAGTAGTCCAAAAATATTGAATGATGTTCATTTAATGTAGCAAGCTAATGGAAACCAAAGTAATTGATCATCTTGGGAACTTCATTATTTATATTCGCACGAGGCTCTTTGCCAAAAATGTTTCTTAATGGTCTATTAAAGATATTATTAAAGACGTCAAAAGTTATCTTTTTAATTACGGCATCGTGAACAGGTTGTCAGCCGCGTATTCTGTGTTCGTGGTTTTATTTCACGGTAATATAAAATTTTTTGAAGATCAAAGAAAGTTATAGCCTTCATCAAAATGTTGAAAAATGTAAAAAATATATTTTTCATTTTTAAACGCGTATAACCGTACCGTTACTGATTTTTTTTTCGATACAAGAACCCTGTTAAAGGATGAGTAAAAGACCTTTAGTAGGTGTATTACTAAGGAAACACCTTTAATCTGAGCTGGTTCCCGTACCACACATTCCACTTTTACCCTTACTACACATTTAGTTATAGTTACACCGTCACGCCTATTCCATTCCCCAAGCGGGGGTGGCAGAGGTGTACTGAGTACACCCACGTTTCGCCCACGATGTTAGGTCCCATGTAATAGGGGACGAGCCTATTGCCATGGCAATAGACTCGATGCCAGGCACAATTCCAGACTCCGGACTCGTACTAAGTAAGTTATAGTTGTTTCCACTTTTTTCTTTTATCTTTTTTTTCTTGTCTGTATTGTGTATGTAGCAAAAATAAATAGTTTAACTCCGTGCAGGTACACGGTACAGCTCTCCAGGGTATTCCAAACCAGGGTTTCCAGTTTCTTTCGTGCTCACCGTTTAACCGTTTGCAACGAACTAATACATAAATGGCCAGTCTTACGAAACTACACATTTTCCGTTGAGTCAGATGCCATTTAAATGCAACGTTTCCTTAAACCAGCAATCAAATCAAGCACTATATTTATTAATTCATACCCTAAATTGCTGAAAGCTCATTAATTTTATTAACACTTAATTACATGAAGCGGAATTTTCATTAATGAATTAATTGTATCCATGTAAAATGTGTCGCAAATTTGTTTTGTTCATTGATCTAATGATAGTTTAGCGATTAGTTGCATATTATTAAGAACGTCTCTGCAACTGGGCGAAAGTTACATAAAATAATCTTAAACTTAAAATCGGAAATTGTATAAATCCTCTCTTCAATCGTTCCCTCATGACTGAGGATCGTGACTCCGTTGCTGGACTCTTTTTATAATTTCTCTCCATTTGTTGCGATCACTTGCCAGGTGGAGAGCCGCGCTGACTGGCATCTCGAGTTGTTTCGATATCTGATCCGACCATCTCTTATGACTGCGTCCCCTTGGTCTTTTCCCCTCTATTTTGCCTGTCACCAGTAATCTCTCCATGTTATTACTATTTCTTCGAGCTATGTGACCAAAGTACTGCAGGGTTCGGTGAAGACAGATGGTGGAAAGTCTCTGGGAATGTTCATGTTTTAGCTCTTTAATTACTGATAAATTAGTACGATGGGCTGTCCATGGGATTCGCAGCATGCGTCGCCAGCACCACATTTCAAAATAAACCCTAATAAACCCTAAATATATCATTAATTCAGAATCTCGTGTTCACTAGCCGTACCGTTTGCCATTAGACCAACGAGACATACACGAGCTTTTATTTTATTCTTTTATAACAAGAATCTCTCATTATTGTTCATTCGATTTGAAAAGTCACTCAGACGGAATTAATATTTCTGTTGATCCTTTGTTATATAAAGAACACAATAAAATGATGCCATGTTTGTTCGTCGTCCTATTACGGTAATAAATTACCGTAATAGGACGTCCCGTTATTTGGAAAAAAACATTTGACTGTGAAGCTTTGACAATTAATTAAAGTAAGTACTTGCAAAGAAATTGGAATACAAAGGCAAAAGCTTTTTGTGTTGCCTTATCTAAGACGACAATTTTACGACGGCTTGGTCAAGTGCTTAGGTAGCTCCCTGGACTAAGTAGTCGCGGATTGGATCGCCACACGGAAGAAATCTTGTGTGCCCCACAAATTTTTGTTTCTGGCTAAGTTTTGTGTACGGATTTGTGGAACTACATTTAAAAAAATGAACATTTGTACTGTAATTTATGATTGCCTCGTTGGTCTGGTAGCAAAGCGCATCGCTTTGTGATCACGAGGTTCTGGGTTCAAATCCTAGGTCGGACAAATGTAGTTTTTCTAACGATAAATTCCCAGTATGAGTCCGGAGTCTGGAATTGTGCCCGGTATATGGCAATAGGCGAGCCCCCTATTACATGGGACCTAACATCGTCGGCGAAACGTGGGTGTACTCAGTACACCTCTGCCACCCCATCTGGGGAATATAGGCGTGACGGTAATTTTTATACAGTCATTGTACCTTATAGAATTGATTCCCTATCTTTACCCATTTGAGTGGTTTTTGATGGCAGTCATGTCTTTTCGGTTCACAATTTACGGTTCATAATAGATCAGTGATGACCAAAATATCATCATCATCAGTCGAAAGACGTCCACTGTAGAACAAAGTCGTACTCCAAAGACCAAGCTATAGCTTGGTCTTTATACATTATGTATTTACAATATAATATCGTCAAAAAAAAAAATGAAACAACAGCGTTATATCGAAAAAGGACTCCATAAAGATAATCAAAACAAACCCTTAAAATACTTTAAAAAAATTTCAAATTACTCTGAAGAAAAGTATTATTTATGGACGTAGATAATCGCATCGCGTAATTAATTGATTTGGTTAGGAGACTGGACCTAACCAATCAATACCGCGCTAATCGGAGCTCAAGTGACATTACAATTTGAACTTTAACCTTCAGACATTATAGTTAAATTTGCTTGACTAGATTCTGATAGGTTGGTGTATTATTGCAAAACTGAGTCTGTTTAATGGGAGCTCGGGTTGTTCGCCGTGGATAAAAAAAGACAAGAGTTTGATTGATGGCGAAAAATTATTTTTATCAGAAACTAATAGCGATGTAATGAATTAATTAATAAAGTTATCAAGGGCATAGCCATTAGCTGTTGTTTATAGTTAGTGCAAGTATCATACCTAAGGGTCTAGTCAGTGGCATATGAAACAAAATAGGCCCCATAGTTATTGAGATATAATATTTTCGGGTTTTTTTGTAGCAAAACTTGTGATATTCTATTTTTTATTTAGCAACCATGAATGTTAAAATAATTATATATAAAAATTAATTATATTTTTAACATATTAATGTTTACTATAGATCACGCATCTTCTAATATTGATAGAAGTCTACACTATTATGATCTCAAACAACCTAAGTTATAGAGGTGTGAAGATTTTGAGTGGATTCTTTCCCATATTTTATCATATTACAAAAAAATGACCAGATCCTAATTATCCATAGCTACACCGAACCCTGGCTACCTAACCTAGAAGCGCACATACATAATTCTTTCTTTATAACATAAACAGACTACAAACTAAAGTTGGTAGGTGCATGGTGAGATGATACAGACAACCTTTCGCAACAGCACCGACATCAAAAGCCCATCACACAACACTGAGCTTTTGAAACATAGATGCGTTCATTCAGTGCGGCCATTCAGCGGAAGGCACCGCATGACCTGGATTCCGTCAGTTTTCAGCTCATTAAAATACCTCTAAAGATGTGCTAGTCTGGATGGATGAGTACGTTCAAGGATCCGAATCCGGGAATAGTACCGATGGATATGCTGGTTATACGCGTGATCTTTGATTCTGGAACGCACGTCAATGGATTACAGATTATACGAAGGTAATAAGTCCATTTGCTAGAATCTTAGCTCCTTTTGTCCAAGGGATAGGAGCGGGGCGCTAGAGACACACACAAGTCTCGGTTTAAAGGGGCGATAAGGTGCCCTGGTATCCTGGTTTCAAAGGTTTTTATTTCAATCTTTTCCAGGCCTGTAAGATCTGTCCCCGAAGCAACATCTCCAATTCCAGTAGCTCGTAAATCTACATTATAAAACACCACAGTAGTATAGGTTCACGAATTATAATATACATCCGGAGCTATCTCCTTTACAATTCTGGCGTTAGCACAGCTCTAAATTGATCACATTGTGCCCCTAATAACGTAGCTGAGTGCACTTGACCGGCCAATTGTGCAGAACACACGTGTCCGATGCGATTAATTTGCCACGGTCGCGTTGAATTCCTAATTGTTTTAATGTAGAAATACCGGAAGAGGTCTCGCTTGGGCTAAGTGCTGCCGGAAGCAGGGTACCACTCTCTGGAATGGCGATACACATGGCATCCAAGTTAGTTGGGCCCTAGTTAGTTAGGTTACTGCTAGAAGATCATAGCCCACAGGTGCCGTAAGAGGTGCCTAAGGGGCTTGTAAGACGAGAGGATGGGCAGCAGCGTCCTCTTAATACCTACTAACGCTATACTGCGATCGCCAACGCACCTGCCAAGCGTGGAGATTATGGCATCATCCCCCTAATGATTTCCACAAATATTAAACGGCCCCCAGTCCCCGGCGGCCCCGCTAGTCCTGGCCACGGTAGCAGCCACGGTAACGACGGAGCAGGGGGTGCTAAGAATCCCCAAAAGACAACGCTACCGACAACGACGACCATTGGCCCTGTCAACTTCAACAACTCAACTAACACGTGCAAACTGCGCACTGACGAAAAGATCGATGAGTTAAAGAAAGAATTGAGCAAGTTACACTGAGATATCATAGGATTATCTGAAGTCCGAAGAGAGGATGAGGACTCGATAACACTTAAATCCGGTAACTTGCTCTATTTCCGGGAGGGCGACAAGCAGTCCCAGGGTGGTACCGGGTTTATAGTCCACAAGTCTGTCGTGAACAACGTTGTCAAGATCGAGAGTGTGTCGACCAGGGTATCGTACCTGATATTCAAAATGACTGAAAGGTATTCACTAAAAATTGTACAGGTATACGCACCGACTTCGACACATCCCGACGATGAGGTAGAAGTTATGTATGAGGATATATCTAGAGCCATACATACCTCTAAAACTCACTACACTGTTGTCATGGGGGACTTTAACGCGAAACTGGGCAGACGAGGCGACGATGAGCTGAGAGTGGGAACCTTTGGTATTGGATAACGGAATCCCCGGGGCCTAATGCTGGCTGACTTCATGAAGGAGGAGGGACTCTTTATGATGAACTCCTTTTTCCAGAAACGGGAACACCGTAAATGGACCTGGGTGAGCCCTGACGGGGTTACAAGAAACGAGATAGACTTCATCATGTCGACGAGGCGGCACATATTCAGTGATGTCTCTGTGATCAACGCAGTTAAAACTGGAAGTGATCATCGACTAGTAAGAGGCACATTGAATATCAATTTCAAGCTTGAAAGGTCTAGACTGGTGAAGTCTACACTCCGTCCAGTACCTGTCCAGATTCAGGAGCCCAAAAGCTTTCAGCTCGAACTGCAGAATCGCTTCGAAGGTCTAGGTGAGTGCATAAACGTGGACGATTATAGCAGCAGGGTAGTGGAAATTGTCCATACGGTCGGGCACAAGTTCTTTAAAACCCACCGTACAAAAAGAACCAAAAATCTCTCAGGCGTTACCCTCAAGCTTATGGAGAAAAGACGCAGGATGATCCTGCAGTCTCTAGAAGAAGTTTCCGAATGCCAGCGGCTCAATATGCAGATCTCTAAGTCTCTGAGTCGCGATGTATAATAAATAAATAAAATAAAAATGCCTGTATTTCCTTATCCTTGGTTTCCATTTCAAATGTTGATATTTGTTTGTTAGTGTTTAGTTAGTTACATAATGTTTTGCTTGTTGTTTAATTGTTAGTAAGAGTTAGTTTTTGCTCTTGGATATGGACCCCTCCTCGGGTGAAGGCCTCCTCCAGTCCTTTCCACCCGTCTCTGTCCTTGTCGATAGTTTGCCAGTCGTTTCCTATTATTTCGGTTATATCGTCAGCCCATCGTCTTGTCGGTCTCCCTCCCCTCCTTTTGCCGATTGGCCCTCTCCACCGTGTAGTATTGATTGTCCACCTGCTGTCTGTGTATCTCGATACGTGACCTGCCCACTGCCATTTCAATTTTAGAGCTTGTGTTAGGGCATCTGTTATTTTTGTTTTCTGTCTGATTACTTTGCTCCTGACTTTTTGTATTTTTCTTATGTTTAGGATACTTCTCTCCATAGCTCTTTGTGTTGTTGTGATCCTTTGTTTTTATTTTGTTGTGTATATCCAAGTTTGGCAGCCATACAATAGACAAGGCAGTATATAGGTATCAAATACCGTTTTCTTGAGGTTTATCGAGTAGTCTCCTTTTAGAATTTCTTTGAGTGACCAAATCTTCTTCCAGGCTATGTTTGTTCTTCTTTCAATTTCATCTTCATTGTGCGTTTTCAAAAATGATATTTGTTTGCCTAGGTAGATGTAACTGTGGACATATTCTATAGATTTTTCTTTTACATTGATGGGTCGTTCTATGCTGTTTGTCATGATTTTGGTTTTTGTAGCATTCATCTCTAATCCTACTTTTGAGCTTGCTTGCGCAAGAGAGCGGAGCATATTTTGTACTTCATTTGCTGTTTCAGACAGTATAACTATGTCATCCGCGAATCTGAGATGGCTTAGATAGCTGTTGTTTATTTTTATGCCTCTAGTTATTCGAAAGTCTGTGTTTCGAAATACATCTTCTAAAACCGCAATAAACAATTTAGGTGACAGGGGGTCCCCCTGTCTGACTCCTCTTTCGATATTAATTGCATCACGTCTAGATTCTAGCATGAAATTACTTGTGCTGTTGTTGTATATGTATTTTATGACTCGCGATGTACGCGAGTATAATTCTGATAAAATAAGAGAGATTATCGAGCGCAACAAAGGCCCTAAAGATTTTGCAAGAGATCTGTCTATCGGACAGAGCCGGTTGAGTAAGCTAAAGCAGGATTGTATCCTCTACACCGGAACACTTGAGGAAGTCGAGAAGTTCTACGGCCAGCTATACACATCAGTACAACCACCTGTCTGCAATCCGGCCATAGACCCAAGAGCCAAATTGACCCGATACTATACCGAAGACATCCCGGACATCAGTTTGTACGAGATTAGTATGGCTCTGAAACAGCTCAAGAACAACGAGGAGCCAGGCGATGACGGTATAAAAGCCGAGCTTCTCAAGGCTAGTGGAAAGCCGATATTGAGGGCTCTCCAGAACCTATTCAACACCGTCATCCTCGAGGGCAAAACGCCACAGTCATGGCGTGGAAGTGTGAAGAATTATGGACCCATCTTACTTCCTAGCCACGTCTATAAACTGTTTTCGAGAGTCATTACAAATCGTCTCGCGCGCATACTTGATGACTTCCAACCTCCCGAACAAGCCGGTTTCCGAAAAGGCTTCAGCAACATATACCACATTCATATGCTGCGCCAGGTCATACAGAAGATTGAAGAGTACAACCTGCCACTATGCTTAGCATTTGTGGATTATGAGAAGGCCTTCGATTCGATCGAGACCTGGACTGTACTACAGTCTCTCCAGCGGTGCCAAGTAGACTGGTATATCGAGGTGCTGAAGAGTTTGTACGAAAACGCTACTATGTCAGTCCGCCTTCAGGACCAGAGCTCGAAACCTATTCAACTGCAGCGTGGTGTGATACAGGGTGACGTTATATCCCCGAAACTGTCCTTCGCCGCGCTGGAAGATGTCTTCAAGCTTCTGGACTATAGGTTTCAACATCAACGGCGAGTACATCTCTCGCCTTCGATTTGCCGATGATATCGTGCTCATGGCTGATACCCTGGAAGACCTCAGTACCATGCTCGACGACCTCAGTAGAGTCTCTCAACAAGTAGGTCTTAAAATGACATGGATAAGACAAAGATCATGGCAAACGTCTATGTAATACCAACTTCTATAAAGGTTAGAGACTCTGCACTCGAAGTTGTTGACGATTGTATATACCTGGGACAAAGAATCCAATTAGGTAGGTCCGAGAAAGAGGTCAATCGTCGAATCCAGCTCAGCTTAGCGGCGTTCGGGAAGCTACGTAACATCTTCTCGTCCAAAATTCCGCAGTGTCTCAAGACTAAAGTCTTTGACCAGTGTGTATTGCCAGTGATGACTTACGGCACTGAGACATGGTCGCTTACGATGGGCCTCATAAGAAGGCTCAAGGGCACCCAAAGGGCGATGGAGAGAGCTATGCTCGGAGTTACCCACCGGGATCGAATCAGAAACGAGGAGATCCGCAGCAGGACCAAACTCACTGACGTAGCACTCAGAATTGCTAAACTTAAGTGGCAGTGAGCGGGGCATATCTCTCGTAGAACTGACGGTCGTTGGGGCAGAAAGGTTCTCGAATGGCGACCACGTACCGGAAGACGTGGAGTGGGTAGGCCTCCTACAAGATGGACCGGGTGAAGGTCACGGGTAGAAGTTACAGCACGAAGCCGGTCGTTGTGGCGGTCTTTAGGGGAGGCTTTTGTCCTGCAGTGGACGTCTTTCGGCCGAAGAAGAAGAAGAATTTTTGACGTTCGATGTTCATATAATACTTTGTTTGAATGTTTGTTTTCTTCTGTGATGAACGTCGTGAGAATTTCTTGAACTAGAAATCCTAATAAGAATACATAAGCATGTCAACTTGGGAGCAACAAATTAATAATTAAACGGCACTCTTAAATTTGAAGGCAAACCGGAAAATAAAAGCAAGGAAATGGATCGTCTACTTACCTTTTACTTGAGTTGCAACGTACCTTATTTCAGCTTAAGAAAGTGTCACCAAATCAAGTTGCATTACTAAAAAGTGTGGCACATAAGTGCGGGAGGTAGCGGCAAAATTTTAAAATACCTTTTCCAGTACCAATTAATTTATGAAAACAGCGTGACGTCACGGGGACTGCAGTAAATAATGTCGAAATTAAACCGAGCTCACAATATTTTATGGCCAAGTTGCACCACAGAGAGTAAAATGCAGTTGCGAGGCGACACGACAAGGACACTGCAGCCTGAATGAAGGCCAAACAATAATACACCTTTTAAAACAATAAAAAGTGTTTGCAAGGACGTGACTGATGGTTACTGGGATCACATTAATTGATCTTCAATAATTGCTGATATTGTTTCTCGCTCGCTAAAAATCACCCGTAGCGCTGCGTGGTTGCGCTGTTCTTAGCGAACACCAAGTTCAGTAACTATATGCTTAGTCAATCTAAGATTGGTGACCGTTTGTGACATTTTCATATTTGAGCGTCTCCGTGCTTCGGCAGTCACGCTAAACCGGTGGTCCTGGTTACCACTTCATATGGAAGACTTATAAGCGATTTGAAAAATCCAGCAGCAGATGACCACAAACCTGTCGCCACCGATGGGTCCGCGTGGTATAATCTACTCGTATTTTGTGTCAATTCGCTTTTTTAGAGAAGGCCTTTGCCCAGCAGTCAGATTTTTTTATCTTATGTATGGTGGCATAGGTTGATTTATATTTTTAATTTCATAAAAACTAAGTCTTTACAAATATAAAAGGTTTTAACAACATAAAGTTACATTTCAGTAGATTAAAAATCCAGCAAAATTTAAATTAGCTTTTCCACCCAACATTTTTATGTTTTTATTTCTCTACTTTCAACGATCAGTCACGAGAAGATCTGCATACAAAATTTAATATATTCGCAACTCGACATGTGTGACACGGAAATGAATAACACGGAATATTGAACAAGTAAAAATTGTACATATTTCAATTTTAAAAATACGATGCATTGTGCACTTCGAAGCGAAAGTTCGGGAAAGTTTAACAGTGATTAATTAACATGTCAAAATATGTTTTTTTTTTTAATATAGAGAGTATTAATTATTTAAAGAAATGAAAGTAGTAGAGAATTTACAAACATTCGCGCTTTTTTTTCCGTGCGTTATTGAAGCGTTCTAAGGACTTTTTTTAAATATACTGTTAGTCATTTGTTGAATTCCAGCGCTTTACTAACAGGCGTTAAAAGTGCTCATGCGAATGAGGGGTAAATGATGTGAAACTGCCTATGTACATAAGTGCATGAAGAATAAATAAATAATTAAAAGTAACTAACTACAATAATTTGATATTGATCAAGCATTCATCACACAATCGATGATGTTTCCTGTAGCCCTTCCTGCTTTTATCAAGATCGAAAGATTTTTAGAAGGTCAGTCTAAAGTCTAAACTACCACACAAACACTGAACTCTGATTGAGTTTTACGAGTCTGACATACGAACTGATTAAAATGATTTTGCTTTATAGAATGAAGATGTATTTTCTGTTATAAATTCTATTGGGTTTTGTAACGTCGACTAATTTAAAGCTTAGGTTTATTATGTTAATACTAATACAGGTCTTTGAGAGGATGTAAGTAGTAAAATATATATACGGGTTCGGATGAAGGTTTCATTTTATCAGACTGAAACTCATTAGGCAAAGGTACTAAATAAATACTGGGGATAATGTGAAAGCCTTTTATTTTCATAGGTCTCATGAGGAGATTTTAGTCTATCTTTTATAAGTTAATGGATTATAAAGCTATCTTGAGTGCTCTGTAAGTGCACTTAATCCCATGTAAGAGTCGCTTTTTGAGTTGCAAAGAGACTGCTTAAACTTAATTTGTAGGGTTTAATGTTGACGCTCTTTGATATGGCATGCAGACAGTATCATCAGTCAGTATGTAACAGTGTATATTGTAATGTGTGTATATATATGACTAGGTTTATATTATATATGTATGTATTGTAAATTATCATCAATAGTGTACGCCACCAACTGCCCTTTTTCTTCTTATTTGTTTTCCTTCCAACGGTTGTCTGGAAGAAATTTCTGTAAGCGATAAGACCGATTTATACTGTTTTTGTATTAAATTTGTTTCTTTTATTGATTTTTTGGTGTACAATAAAGTGTATTATTATTATTATTATATGTATCTCGCTGAGATTCACGGACTCTACCCGGACCTTTGAAAGGCTTGCATGGGGGACATGGGTCCAACACGTAGAGTCCCTTTGCGAAAAGTTAATGTTATGTAAGCCACCTGCTGAGATCACTTGCTGAAAATGAAGAAACATAACCAGCGAACTGACCCCGGCAGGTGCAAGGACTATTGTAAATTATGGAAAGAAAACAAGGGCTATGTAAATGAGGTTTGATGGACAAAAACTGGACTATTTCAAAGGGGACGGACATTTATTATTTGTTATTATTATTATCATCGAAGCCCGGTTTGCCAACAAGATCCATTATTACATATTTCTTTTACCTACAAAAGTTGCACAGTTAGACTTTATAGTATCCGTTGTACTGTTCCACTCTTGGCCAAAAATCTCTTCGTTATATTAATTACCCTTATATGAATATTAACCGCTTGCTATTTCGGGCGACGTACACTAACACTTACTACGTAATCATCATCATCACCAGCCGAAAAACGTCTAATGTAGTGCAAAGGCCTCTCCAAAAATCGCCAGAACTATTGTACTGTATTGTATTGTATTATATTATACTTATCATAAATTCATTGTTTATATAAATGCTTGAAAACAAGATGTTTTCCTTGTGATCAAAGCAGAATATCCAATTTGCCTTGCTCCGTAACTGGATTCTAAAACACATAAAGATCAGCCCGATCCAATTACTTGCGGAGTTTGTGTGACCGCAGACGACACGTGGGCGAACGGTTTTAGCCGAATTTGGCTTTCTAGTTTAATCTTAATAAGCTGAACTTATAGTTCAACTACTTTTGGGTCAGCAATCGTCATCCATGCTTCAAATTAAATATTTACTTCGCTTATTCCTTTGGATATTCGGTTTGCTATATAGCATTGTAGCAAAATATGATATTTAGCAAGATACAAGATATACTCCAATACGAAAAACCATTTTATATGTAATAGCCATCTATTTGCAGATAGGAATTCAACTGGAATTAATTTTCATTCAGCAAACTGTTAACTTATTTGTAACATATGCAATACTATCTTCTTGAAACTGTGCCTGTGTATATAATTACGTCAGTTTGGTTTAGTGTTATTGTCATTTAAAAATACCACTGCCACATGCCACATGCCTCTATGGTCTGGGCCAGTGTATTGCATTCTTAGCAACAAAACAATTGGGCTTAAAGTATAATGTACGTGATAATACTTTCAGTTTTATCACTATCACTACATATTATAAAACAGAGTCCCCCCTATGCGTCTGTCTGTCTGTTTGAACGCGATAAACTCAATTACTACCGAATCGATTTTCATACAGTTTTTATTAAAGGACGGATTGATGCAAGAGGAAGGTTTATGTGTATAATTTTAGTCTTTTATCCTTTTAATTATAAAAATTCTTTCCCTACACGACAACTTTTAGCCATTCAATTTAATGCTGACGTTCTACACGACTGTGATATAAATATATTTCTTGGATTAGAACTTAGTTGCAATGTAGTCAAACTTCTGTGTAACTTCCGACAATAGGGAAACAACCCAACTCATACGTTTATATTGGCAAGCGTTTGCATCTCAACTACTTCAAGCTATTCAATTTTCTACAAGACTGTATGTACATGTATTTCTAGAACATTCTCTTGGGATACGAGTTTCTGCAACACATTGGTAGCGCTGTGTACGTGCCTTTCTGTCTTCGATGGGATCTTGTACCTAAGGAAATGCTATATCGTTTTTGAGCCAACATAATCTAGCAAATAATTAAATCATTATTTACACCATCATGCCTGTTCCCAATATGATTCAAGATTATCAACCGATTATCAAAAATCACTATATTGCAATTACCAATAGCCTTGCAACTAACTTAACATTATGTTCCTATTACAGGCGAATACAGCTTACTTATAGAAATTTGTCTAGCGAGGAAGTGATTGTGGGTTTTAATTGAATATTTGTTGTAAAACAGCGAAATTAATTCGTCGCACGAATTCAAAGAAGCCGTCTACAAACTGTTACTTTGTTACCGTTTTCTACTCCTAATATACTATTAGGAGTAGAATACGTTAATTAACTCTACTGAGTTATATGTAAATTTAAATTGAACAAAGTTGTTAACAACATTGTAGCAATAGGATTTACATTATTACATATTTTAAGGTTTATGTACTTTCTCAAATATATTGTTAATATCTTATACCCAGCAAATACAAAATTACGATCCTTTCTTAATTCATTGATTTAATTAAAATTATAATCTAATATATTATAAATAGTTCGAACAGGACAATGCTGTTTACCTTTTCAAATTTCTATTACATTTTTTCCGAACGAACGAAAACCAAAGAGTACGTTAATGAAGCAGAAATTTAATCAAATTTTACAGTCTTAAGACATTTCTGTGCAGAAAATGTTACCTCTTATAAAGTATACTGGAAAGTTTTACTACAACTTCCATTGTGATCGCTCAGGATAAATGAAATGAAATTTTCCATGAAAATAAAGTGGACAGTATATTCAATGCAGATAGCGGGCTATATAAGATTGGCAAATGCATGTACCTTACGTAGGGCAAGTTATTCAAGAAGCACTATAATTGTGTCCATTTCTCGAGTCGTCCCCTTCGCCGCTCCCTTTAGCGTGCCATTTCATCGTTAGCTCAATGTTACAGCGTCCCCTCTTCTGTCAAGTTCAAGTGAAATACGTGTTCTTATTGCTGCATTAAGTAATTGTTAGCTTATGTCAAGGCTAGTGTTAAACCTGTGAAGTGAAAACAGCATTGCTATTGTTGGAAGTTTGTTATTTGAAAGCTTATTTGCTAAGTTACAGGGTTTCTGATTATTTAATTGTTTATCTACATAATATTGGTTAATTTAAATAGCATGTTAGTATAACCAACCTAGATATGCTATTAGGGTCATGGGGTCACAAGTTCTTACGTAAGTACTTCAGTATTTATATGGACACACCTTCCACACCAGTTTTCTCCGAAGGTGAAGGGTGGAGATGTACATAGCACTCATATTGCGCCGAGGTAGATTTCGTACTAAAGTTACAGGGGGTTAACCTGTCGCTATTCTTCAGACACATAATTGTACTTACATCAATCACATCCTTATTTATTTTAGTTTCTCCCTGACATTCCTCTTCAATATTATTTTGGCAAAACATGCATGGCCAGAATAATAATAATGATCTCATAATTACCACTTCAGGAATACAGTGGCGTGACAACTCTCCCTGTTGCATGGCCTAAATTTACGATTACTTCATGTGACGTAATAGAGTTGGCCAAGTTTTGTAAACAGAGAAATTGTAATCATGTTTTTGAAATGTAATCTGTTTGTGGAGTTTCTCAGTTCAGTTCTTAATGTTTATAAGGGTGTTTAAATGTTCTTGTACTAACCTCACAAGTCGTGCATCTGTTGCTTGCGATACGCCACAGAAGTGAAAGGCGTTTTTAGATCCGGGCGCACATCGTCCTTTCTCCGTGTTCACGGTCAAAATGTCAGGATATTTTGACCTTCATGTAACGTGATGTTAAAGGTGCATTAAAAACATTGAGACGACTTGGTCTAGGAGTGTTATGGGCATAAGGCTATCATGTCGGAAGTTGAAGGTTCGCACGTGCTCGAGACTGAATTTCTTCTACTCTGGATAAGTAGCTCTCCTTATAGTAACATGCATCATCATCGTTTATTAAGCTCATTGTGAAAATTGAGCAACCTACTTCCCTTCCAAACCTTTTATTTAAAGCGATTAATAGAGAATAAATTAACAAATAGTAAGTAAGTAGGGTCAATTATTCCACAACCAAAATTTAATCTGGATTAAAATACAAGCCCCAAAAATAAGTGTCAAAGAATTGCAGCTGCGTTATCAATGGAACAATGAAACGAACTTTCTTAAAGAATTCTTAGTATTCCACGCAATAAATTTTACGAGTGCTTTCATACGGCGCGAAGTCATTCCGTTGACACGTATAAAAACCTTTAATGTTTGGTTGGAGCAAATTACTTCGGTCTTTAAACTGCCACACTAATTAGTAAAACACACAAGATGCTGGTTATGTTTGTGAATAGTTCTAAATATACCACTCGAAACTATTAAGAGCTGAACTAATTCGAATTATACGGATTCTGTGCGTACGGTCACAGTGGTGAAGATACGATGCTAGATGTTAGTTGATTCTTATAAGAAATGTTCTCTAACCCAAAAATACTTGACAATGTTCCCGATATGCTTGTATTGAAACTAACAATTCAAGAACGTCTAAATTTTAAAGGTTCTTCTGTAACTTTTGAAACTTGAAGGTAAACAGAAAATATGAAGATAATCCATCTACGCTAAAACAGGGAAAGTTTTTTGAAGAAAACTCCCAGATTACGGAACACAGCAGAAAATGAAATTTTAGCTAAGGTTCGCAAAAAAGGTTTGTGTAGCAAAATGGATGATTTTATTTGAATTTACCGGTGTCAGGTCAATTCGGGAAATACTCTTAGCTCAATAGAGCTAAATTGCTATTACTTTTATAGATTGACACTTGTTGTAAAAGTACATAATAATGTAGGTATACTTATATTTGAATTCTCTTTTGCGTTTTCAAGTTTGCATTCCAAATACGGAACAATGCTGCATGTTAAACATATGCATCGAAGGAAGGACAAAACCTTATTATAAAATCAATTAATTACATTGTACTCGAGTCGTGACGCCTCCTTCTTGGTGTTTACAATCTGGTTAACCCGGTACATTAATTCGCAAAACATTCACGCGACGGTATTCAAGGCTGCATTAGTCTCCTGTTTTAATGAATAAACTTTATAGTTGATTGTCAACATCGTTTTTGACTGTATTTTGCTAAGATCATCTTGACATTATTAATAATAAAACTTGCCGGTTCTCTGACTTCAGTTTAGGGTTGCTACCGGAGAGCTCAATATGGTGTGTTTGTAGTCTTTAAATCTAATTTGATAAGCGAATTTCGGCTATTTCGAATTTCGAAAGTAACACAAAATCGAATCTTAATTTTGATGTCAAACTGCTTAATATTTTACCAAAGACCATGTCAATACGCAATTAAAAAAGGAGTAGCTACATCAATTTTTGATGAAATGTTACAAAAATGCATGGCATAGACATTCGCTGGCACGCTATTTGATTTTTTTGCCCAGTTCAATACGGAAAGAGCTTAGATAAGCCAAATTGATGTCACCGTTCCCGGAATTCGGCCTAAATACGATTTTAGTGCTAAAGCGGCACCGAAGATTTAATGCTGGGATGTTGAGCCCCACGTTAAGATCTACTTTAGCTTCCATCTTAAATTTATTACTGCCTCTGGAGTTACCGTGACGTATATAGCTAGAATACTATACATATAATATATAGTCTATATGTTTTCATTCTATTTGTCTGGTTAGTCACGCCTATATATATTCCTCATGCGTGGGTCCCGTGTCGGGAGTAAAAAAATATTTCCCTTTAGGAAGTTACACCAACGGGATGGGGACTAAATCCGGCAAAAAATACTGCATGTAGCAGTGGTTCAAGCGAGTAGCAGTATGATGATACATTGGAGAAGAGGCCTTTTGGGACGGGTGTTGACGGAAGCAGGATACTAATCTTTAAATGGTGGTATGGTGTATTAAATACCAAGTCAGTTGGACTACTGGTAAAGGTACATCTGGTAAAATTACCAAAACTGCAAATGTTATAACCAATCACGCCACATCCCACATAATGAGTGATTCCGCTAATCGTAGCCGCCGCCGACTACGAACCTAACTCCCGTAGTATCAGCCGCTACTGCCGTCCGCGGCATGTTCTCACCGACCTTCCCGATCCTTACATCCATTCTTTCGCATACAGATACCGCACACAGGATTAAACACAGACCTCGCCGGCGAGGTCGAAGAATCCCTTGCCCGCCGGCCGGTGCAGAACACCACGACGATATACCTATAGCGACTGCCCAAGCCGAGGCCGTTCCTCCTTAAGGCGCCCTTGAGCTAATTGCCCCCTTGTCTGGTCAAGCTGTAAAGGCCCCGCGGCCAACAGCGTAGATCATTCACACACACATAATGGGAAAATGATGATATATGGTATTTTAAACTGAATATTACTTCAGCCACCAACACAGCTATCATGTATGAAGACGGTTTATTTGGGTATTTTATTGTCTTGTTTATAGTTACAACAGAAATTACTAACACTTCCTGTGCGTCACTCCAGTTCTTGGCTATTATCTTAATTCTTGTAAACCTCCCACAACGAGTAGGTGATATATTGTGAATCACGTACGCGAGCTGAAGAAAGACTACTGTAATTAACGGAATAGGAAAGTGAGCAAATGAAAATGCTAGGGATACACTAGACATTAGACAAGTCTGTGGATTAAAAGTCATATTGTGTACACTACCGCGACTCCGAAAATGTAGTTAGTATGTTTGCGCTGTTAAGGGGGCATCAGTTAATTACGTGATCTCAAAACAGAGGGACTAATTGAAAATTTAAGGTCAACTTTTAAAAAATATAAGTTATGTGTTCCACTGCTGGGCGAAGGCCTTCTTCCACTTTTTCCACTCTACTCTATTCTTTGCCAAGTTAGACCAGTCTTCTCCTAAAAATGTATCTATACATCATTACGCCAGATCGCTTGCAGAGATCGATGAAGAGCATAGAGATCTGATAGCTTCTATTCTGAGAGATTTTCCTCACTCTTTTCACTTTTATAGCTCTCATAGACCGTCACCGGTTTGGGAGACTTTCTCATTCGTCTATCAATTCGTCCCTTCCTGCTGATTTTTTTTTGAACGTATCCCCACACTAGAATTTATTCCTGTATCGTGGGTGCGTTTACATACATGAAAATTCACATACACAAATACCCAGACCTGTACAAATAATTGTGGATCACACAAAGATTTGTCCCGTGCGGGAATCGAACCCGCGACTATTAGGTACAGTGGGCGGAGCGGCTTAAGCTCTTAACCACTGCGCTAAATCGTCCGTCTTCTCTAGTTCGCTTGCCCCATAAAAACATTCAATTACGTCTCAAAGACGTTAAAATTGTAATAAATAATTCGTACTAATCCCACGCTCATCTTTAGTCACGGTAGACGAGCGTGTTAGCCACAGAATTGTGCCATTAAAGCATTATAGGTAATAAAAGGGTTTTTGAGACGTACGTTTGGTAAAGGCGTGTTTCACAGTTGATCCTTATGCGCTAGGAGCAATTAAACTAGTACGCGTCGCGGCGAGTTAGGATAACTCAATGAAATGATTTTAATGGTTCACCAGCGGCATGTAAAATATCATTACACGGGAGTTACGAAATGATAATACTTCGTTATGTGGAATAATATGATCATATCGTAAATGAAAATATCTTCATTATTTCATTTCGGTATAGTTTTCAACACCTCATAAACAGCTTTGTGTAACATACGGCTATATCCTATTTCCTGTTTAGTACCCTTATGGGGTTCAGAAAGTTATATTTTTTTATCTCGATTAAACTGAGTATAATATGAATGCAGCCCTAACATGCTTACTATAAATCTCGTCTGCACGCGCGTAACACAAAGTTTATTGTTGGCAACACTGATCTGTAATTGATTCTATAATCGAGTAATATCAACGCTGTTTATGCTCGGACACTGGTATCGAACAGCGATTGAATTACAGATTGATAGCATGTATTTCGAAATTAGAAATTCAATTTATATTACTTTCTGTAGCTGTAGTCTATTTTTTACATTTTTTATATTTTGATTAAAAAAGCTCGTTAAAACTTTCACAAATTAGCAAAAGACATTAATTTCTACAGCCGTTTGTAACTAGAGGTCTTCATATTCCACCTACACATTGTTAATTTCTCTCCAATGTATTTTCTTTTTCAAGGATACTCTCATAACCAAATAATTGTGTGTTCGTAAATGTATAGACTAAATTACTATCATAAAGAACGCACGTTCCTTTCACATTCAGCAATATTAATATTTATTTTAATATTCCATTTACTTGAATATACTCGAAAAACCTTAAAGTCGAGGCGCGTAAACGGAAACGTGATTCAGAAATATAAGCCAAAACCAGAAATATATTTGATGCCAACTTCCTTAAACAGATCGCCAAAGATAATTCTACGTGGCCGTCCAACAATTACCAGAATAAGAGGAAAAACACGATCTGATCTAAAAGTTAGCTTAAACTAAAATCTAGAAAAAGTAGAGCTAAAACCAGTCTGAACGCGAATTTCACTTTGCAGAGAAACTTTCCGTACTTAAACACAGTATGAAAGTACTGGAACTACCATTAGAAGCGTTTTCTCGACTTTCAAAAGTTCTATCAATGTGTATAAAATTGAAGTTGAAATGAGATTGCAATAAGAAATACTCGTTGAAGAACTTGAACGGATATTATTAAGTTATTAAAGAAACATCCTGAAGTGATTTTTAGTTTATTTAATATTTCAATACCTAAATAAATGAAGATGAGGAGTGCAGTGCTTTTTTTGTTTTCGTAGAGAAAAATCTTCAGATGAGGCAAACTTCTCCGTGCAGAAGACCGGTATGTGTGTCATACTAACCCGGTACTCGAAGCTTTCGCAGCACTTTTCATTAAGTAAAGTAAAATACCTCAGAAGCCATTCCAAACAACGTCTTCTAAATCAATCCTCAAAAGAATTCCGAATGCTCCACAATTTTCTGCAGTGATAATCTTTTACGCGAGGTTAAAATGAGTTTCGCATTCTTGGTTGGCGCTGTTTCATTTTATATTTGTTTTAAGTGCACTCAAAGAGCTTTACCTATATACGCAGCAGCGGCTATGTGGTCGTGAAGTTTCAATTGGGTTTTGTCATCGTGAATATAAAAGCGCCCGCACTATACAGAGCGGACTACGTGGCCTTGTCGGTTTTGATAGGGAGTAACCCTGGCCTTATTTTCGAACATAATACATAATACAACATAAAATTGGCTGGCAGAAATTGGTAAAATTTCTACATTAAATTATAATATCTTACCGAAGGTGATTTGTTCGCGATATAGAGATTTTTTTGACGCCATATTGAAATGGTAGCTATATATATATATATATGTATATATATATATATGTATGTATATATATATATATATATATATATATATATATATATATATATATATATATATATATATATATATGTATATATATATATATATATATATATGTATATATATATATATATATATATATACATAAGCTTATCAAGTACACTGCACTGGTTTATGGTACGGTTCTGTAAGCTAAAACAAATTAATTGCTGAAAATATTCCAACATTCTCGGAGAATATGTGTGTTACAATTGCAAAAGGAATACTGCTTACTTTCTAAACTAGGCTATCGATTTATCATTACTGGGATTACTCTCGACGAATATAGTACCGCTAAAGTGAAAAGTTTCAAAGTGTTGGGAATCACAGAAATTGTGTCCGACAACCATCTATTCTTGGTAGAAGATAAATTATCGCTTGTCAAGGAATTGGCATTTACTTCGTGTTATTTGTCTCTTCTTATTTAAGCAATTCCATAAGAATCCCAATCCTGCCGAAATATTAAGTTTCTTATTATAAATGTAATTCCTGCCTGTGAATTTGGGTTAACAATGATTCATTGCGCATTGACTCATCAAGTTATTAGTATTACAAGTAAGATAACAGTAAATATCTGCTTGCTATCATTCGTCTAGAATGTTCGAACAAAGCTTTATGTTGTTGAAACGAATCAGTCACTTTCGTTGTTTTCAATTTGATGAGTAACAACTGGCATGCATTAAGTTAATGAGTCAGAAGAACGGAACTCTGTTTTGTCGTTGGATATGTTATGTTTATTTGTATGTCTAGCCTTTAAAATATCAGACCTGTGGGTTAATGGATGGCTATAATTTAGTCCTCCTCGGTTAATAGAATCAGTTTTAAAAGGATTTTTTACCCCAATAAATTAGGGGGCAAGTCTATTGATACTATACTGGGCTATGTTCTAGACTCCAGACTATTACTAAGAATTCAGTAGAAAAATGATACTTATTTCTACCTAGGGTTTGACCCACCTCTTGGTCTCCAGCCGTATTATGCACCGCTAGATCAACAAAATAATCATTATTAGTTTCAATAAAACTATCAATGAACAAATGTATTATTATCATTAATATTTATAAAACCACAGCAATGTTAAAACCGTCGTGACCGCAACTCTGAAATACAAATTCCTATTCAAACGACTTGGACCGCGGCGCGCTCAGACTTCTGCCCGAAGTAAACATTTGTAGTTAAAATAAATCTAAAAACGTGTCCGCATTCGGTACTCGGACGCCGTACATGGCGTGTTTACGTGTTGCCATTCATGTTTACGTTACCGTCCAAATTTGTTTTGTCAGATCTCTGTTATGTTTCTATTATGGTGATTGTGTTAATTGAAAAGAAAGTTTGAGTTATTTTAAATATTATGTGGATAGTCGTTTTATTTCTGTACTTCAGTAGGGGCGTTAAGCTGTTGGTCCCACCTTGGTAGCCATCTTACCTTTTCTTTATTATATTGTGGTCGTTAAGCCAAGTTGTAAGCCTTATAGGCGGCTTTATTAGTTTTAATAGCTTCCACCTATACTTACTGGATCCGCTTGGTGTGGAGTATGACCTATTGTCTCTTACCTTAATTAATGAGAAAAAGCAAAGGCCGAACAGTGGTACAGTATGAGCTGATTTCATCGTTATATTTAAGCAAAACAACTGATTATACATTTTATGAAGTTATATAAATAAATAATGTTATATTCTATTGTCAAAATGATTCCAAAATCATTCTGTGTGTTTAATTAAGTCAGGATTGTGTCCAATTTTATGTTCAAGAAACAAATTATTGTCACTCTTAACCCTTATTTAAATACTGCGTTCTTGAGTAAAAACTTCTTTGATCACATTTTAGGGTAATGAAAGTGTACTGGTATTGTCTATCAAATTAACCAAGTGCCATTAGTCTACCTAATACTTACCTATCTAATTATTTAGACGTTCTTTCTCAGTACCAAGTAGAATTACACGAAATTGGTACTAACTTATTTAAGGAAACATCTAAGAACGACCGTCAGTTGCAGCGAGAACTAATAAATATGCAGAACAGAGAAGCAGCCACGTACGCGAGTCTATTTCAGTTCCTAGGAAGTGTGCTGGGACTGTTTGTAACATTAAAATTATAATTCATCACTTGACTTGTACCTACTTTTATAGTATTAGAAAATGTATAAGGACAATACAGTGTAAGTAAGTCTTGAATCCAACAAAGTTATTAGAAGTATTAGTAGCTAATAGGTGTTTGTACAATCCGTTCGTGTTCCTATACATTTGCGCAAGAACGATGTTCTATACAATTTGGCGACTTTGATTGCGTCAATTTTAATGATCGTTTTGGATATCGCTAAGTATTTGGCCTCCTTGATTGTCCCTCACTATAAGACGCCGACTGTACATGTTCGGGGTAATAAGTTAAGCATATGGTATCGGTTTATTTCTAATATAAGTTTCCTATTTGTTATATTTTTTTAAGTTCTCTTTGATATTTCTATCTTTCCCTTCCTCATAAAGGAATCCTGAGTATTTACCTACTACATCATCTACCTCCCTAATATTTTTAACAAGATCAAAAGACGCTATAAGACAAACATTTTTGTGAATTGTACTCGAAATCGATAAAGATACGCTTCGTGGAAATATGCGTACACGGATGTTTATATATTTGTGTAAACATTTAGCATTGCGTTGTTTGGAAATTATATGAAATGTTGCAAATTTTTCTGGGAGCTTTATTCCATGGCTTGATTCGTGTATATCGTTCAATGCACTAAAACGCTCAACGCCATTTCTTCTTTTTGCTTAGAGTGTAAGTATGCAAATTTTTCCTAGTGTGTTAGTTCTGCCTTTACATGTATCTAACAATAGAACGATTGAAGTAGCTAAATAACCCTTTCACTGTAAGGGGTTAGAGAAAAGGTTGGGGCGCATCTTTATGGATTGAATAATCTAGTTTAAAAATTCTCAAAATATAGTGCGACAAAGATATCTTGGCTCGTGGAGGCCATTGACAGGGGGGCGTTGGTGTGAAATTAGGGTTATCATTTAGTAAAATTTTCCTACTTCCTGGGAAATATGTCAACAAGTGGGTCCGCACGGTTAATAATTAAAAAAAAGAACTTGGATAGATTCTACCATCATCATCATCATCATCTCAGCCTATACTTGTCGACTGCTGAACATAGACCTCCCCAATAGATATATAGATATATAGATTCTATAGCAAACGGAAACTCTGCGACTGTCATATGACATTTGACTTGATGACAGCGTTAATTCAGATTTTGGCCGTGGGCCACAATATCCTTGTATGACTGTATTTACTTCGTCATCGGTAATCCTTTTCACAACAGAACTAAAGAGTCCTTTATACAACTAAATAAAAGAACACAGAAGAATAAAGTTTCCAAGCCATTCTTTACTTTCGAGCATTCTCCAAACGATTCCCTTCCGTTTCCCCGCTTGTAACAAACCCTTGCTAATGTAGCGCCGGTTCCAGTTTATTCGTTAACTAAGTGCATTGCAAACCGTGAACTTTTCCCGCTTTTACGATGAGTTTCGCCTTCACATTTACTGAGGCTGGTGTTTGACGAGACCTTGTCTCCCGTCTGCCGTTTAATTGCCGATAAATATGGGCGCCCTCGTAAAATAAGATTTGAACTACATTAACGCGTAAGTGCCGGTTATGTGAAATATAGATCGGCTTAGTATATAGGGAGTAGAAGCTATCATCATGTCGTATTCTCTAAGCGAGGATAGTGAAAATGTATTTTGTATATCCACAACTTCCCGACGATGTTAAAACGAATTACTCTCAATGATATCAAAATTTATTTTTATATACACCATACTGCGTTCGTATTTTAGACGTGGGCTCCAAGACTGCCAAGCTCATGTGGGGATGGGCGGGTCATTTGAGCAGAATGAGCCCAGATAGGTGGGCAAAAATCACTACCGAATGGCGACCAGATGGACACCGACGCCGGGGAAGACCTAGAATGAAAGATGGCGCGACGACCTTGACGCCTATGAGAAGAGATGGTCTGATATGGCCAATGATCGGGTTAAGTGGAGAGTCATGGGAGAGACCTTTGCCCAGCAGTGGGTCGAATGAGGTTAATAAAAAAAAAATACAGTAAAACGCTATCATAACAGGCGAGGATTTAAAAATTTTCATCATCTTCATCATTAGCCGAAAGCACTACCGAACAATGAGCTCTAAAGATTTATTTTTAGTCTATTACAATTTCATTAAAATTTAACAAAGAAGAAAAATCTCCAAACAAATTTTCTTCAGCAAAAAAAACAAAATTGAACTTTAGTTCAACTTGGTCCAATTAAGTCTGAGGCATATTTAATCAAGTGTATTATTCAGCCATTTGGTTGAGCAAATTCCTTTTAGGTTAATTAAGATTAATCCCTCATAAAATCAACCGAGATTGGGATCCGGGGCAATGTTGCGGTATTTTGGAAAATCTATCAATGAAGTGAGGAAAGGCTGATGGTACTCGTAACAATAAAATTGAAGGTGTGAAGATTATAAACGATGCTTTTGGACAAGTAGCTATAATAATTAAGTAATGAATTCCTATTTTAGGATTCTCCGGCTAAGCTGCTGGTAAAAATAAAATTAATGGTGCGAAAATAAACAATGTTTTATTGCAAGTATTTTCTACAATAATTAGCTAATGAATGCCTGTTCCGTGGCGGTCTTTTAGGAGGTCTTTGTCCCAGTATACGTTTTTTTGGCTGAAGACAGATAGTATGCTTATTTTAGTGCGTTCCTGCCAAATGTTAATATGCCTCTACCTACCTATTTAGATAAAATAGAACGCATGTGAGAGGTTTTGGTCGTAACACTCTTTAAAACTCATTTAATAAAAATCCTTGAACCATCAAACTTCAAGTGCAAATTGTGCTAACGTGTATTAGGGCATAGATCACTGTCGACGAGCTCCGATACCCTCCAAATTACTACGACCTCTAGTAAAACAATGATGCGAGAAACCACTAGTGGATGCGATCGTGCGTGAAGACAAAGGAAATCCTTTAAGGGTACTGTGCGGTACTCCGGTACTTCTATACCCTGGCGAAGGCCGCGTGCCAACACGTGGCGTGACGACCTGCTTAAATATGTCTACATATTTAAAGGCTATCCTTTTAATAGGATTACAAATGAGGGATCAGCCTATCGATGAATATGGCTATAGATAACTTATAAAGCCTCTGGCTATCGATATATTGATGTTTATTATCAGTCGGTTTATAAGACCGAAAACATAGCCAAGTATCGGTATGAGATTTTCTAGAAGTATAGACTAAAGCCTCATTTACCCTAGACTATCTTACCATGACCAAATAGAACGTTTTTTTATCTGAGTCAAGAGTCTCCGTGACCGGCGAGCGTGTATGAGACGAACTATGCGAGTGTGGGAAGCCAGAAAGATATGCAAGGAAAGATCCTTTTGGAACCCTGAACTCTCTACCTACCCTGCAAGGGATCTGTCGTGATGATATAAAGTTAGATTTTAGTTTTGTTTAGATTAACTTCTTTTCAATTTGAAGATAACCCACACTTAGAAATTATTCCTGTGCCGTGGATGCGTTTACAAACATTCTTTTCACATCCACAAGCACCCAAACAAAGCAAGTAATTGCGGGTCACACAGATTATTTTGTGCGCGGTTAGAACCTTTGACTACTCAATAGCTTGTTTCTTATGTCCTACGCCTAAACTATTAAACCAAGAAGGCGCCAATAAATTAATTCATTATGTTCTAAGACTGTTCGGATAAGTTAGATTTTTCTTGTCTTATGAGAGTGCGCCTCGTTTGGTTTATTTGGTGACCTAATGATGTCGTTCTTCTTCTTCTCTAGGAGGTACTGTTGAAATTTCCCTTACAATGACAATTATGTATTCTGTCTTCAGCTTTTCTATTAAACTATTTGTGCATTACTTAAGATATTTTGTTAAATGTAATATTGTTTGTTAACTACGCAAAATGTTACTGGTGCCTATTTTACGCATTGATGATGGCATACGAAATTGACATTGGGAAGGTAGAATTAACAGAAAGGTAGAAATAAGATCATCATAACTCTATGGTCGGGTGTCATTCTTTAAAAAAAATTAAATTAATTACTGTTAAGATTCAAAAATTTCCTTTTCCTCTTTCCATGTGATTTTTGAAATGGCTTATATTGAGCCGCAATTTTACCCTAGGCTTTGGTCATTCAAGAGAAAACGGAAGTTATTCATTATGTTATTTTTCCTCAATATATTATAACTACTTTATGAAACTTTTCCTCGGTAAACTTGTATTACCCACTGGACAAGTATTCATATAATGTGATAAACGTGTTCCTAAAATGTCAACAGTATTTTGAACTCGATTACCTCATTAGTGCGTAAACATTCAAAAGTTGTTCTGGCTAACACAAAAAACCAAAAGTTGCTCTGTCTTCTGCTCTTTTGAACGTTTAAATGCGCTTTCAGCACTATCCGAGATCCTATACAAACATGAAATCTTTTGGAAGCAAGTCATGTGAGAGGGCGCAAGAGGAAAACACTCGTCGAGATTAATGTTCCTTCCAGTTATTTGATACGGATAAAGGATGACACTTGGGTCTCGTAAAGGGCGGTTCCATCGTATATTAGTAGTTTTACACGGGTACAGAATGAAATTAAGGTTTTTTCTTGCATGTAGTGCATAATTCTAGTGGGTTTTTATGAAAGGCATTATATTGTTTGCTTTATTTATATTTTGCAGTTTAATGGCAGTACAAAATTTACGGATACGCTATCAGCCGAAAAACGTCCATTCCAGGATAGAGGCCTGCCCGAAAGATCGACATAACAACCAGTTTTGTGCTATCAGTATCCAGCGTTTTCCCCATTTTATGGATAGGGTGCCGTTAACCTTGTCTTGAGTGCCTAACTATATAAAATGTAATATTCTTTTGGAACAAACACTCCAGGTCTTAGTAACTTACTTCTCACGCCCGTTTTCCTCTAAAGGGGTCTGTAGAGTGGAACATAGTAGGACCGCATGCCAGTGAAGTATTTTTGGTACAAATGTGATGGTCCAAGTGTGTCCATTCTTCGGGCACATAAGTTTATATACCCTCTGAAATACCAGTCTTAGGTCTCAGCCTGAATAGTGGTGTAAATATTAATAGGAGTTTGTTTCTTATAATATTTATTTCGCAGTAAGGTGTAAAACTGATTTTTTAGTGTCTATCTATATCATCTCGCCAGATCTTTTGCGGAGTAGACAGAGTGTACGGAGTTCCAATAGGTTCATTTCTTACAAACCTCTCTGGCTTCCTCCACTCTCCTAGTTCGTTTCATACACACTTGCTGGTTACGGAGACTCTTGACTTGTCATTCAGATAAGACACGCTCTATTTCGTCATTTTTTAATGTAAAACTTTTCAAGGTGTCATCACAAACTTCTTATTTACATTCAACCATAAATGTATGATTTCCTAAACGAATATAGTTGAGTGATCTTTCTCTAAAATAGTTGGTACTGCTCTCCTAAAACGACTTCTAAGGACATGTCGTTTAAAGGGTAAAATCTGATGATGTTAAAGGATAAACTTCCAAAATTTATTACCTATTACAACACCCTAGCATATTAAGTTACCGAGATTAATGTGCCGGTTATAAGATGCCCGATAACGGATGACGATGGACGTCGCTGTCGTCCAGAAGTAATCTCGGTAATTTACGTATAGTGGACCGATGGATGGCCCTTTAAAATCTTGGTAGAAGGTAACATGTGAATATGTGAGTTAGTACGCTGTTGGCCGATAGGTCTACAGCTTCACTGGACAAGAGGCTGGGTTGTAACAACTCCAACCAGAAGATTAAAAACGGGTTAGGCTTGAGCAGTCGCTATGGGAAGGATATGAACTAAGTGTCTCGCAGTGATGCTCTGGACCAGGCTTTGTTTCTATGTGTTGTATCTGGATTCCGGATGCGAAAAGTGGGAAAGAATGCCAGTGAAGTATTGATTTCAAACAGAATGGTGTTACAATCAGTCAGATAAAATGTCATTTACAGCAACAACGTAAACATCCGATAAGCGCGCGTGCCCGTTAAGCGGCTGTCAAATGCCATGAGTGTAAACAAATAAAATGTGTTATCATCATCATCATTATACTAATACGTGAAGCAAAAACTTTGTACCCCTTACGAAATTTGCGGACGGAGGAGTATGAAATTTCCCACACTTATAGTTTATATCGAGAAGGAGTGCATAATGCTAATTTTTTTTTTTATATTATGTATAAAAAATACAATAAATCAATAAAAAACACATTACACACACACTACCATGTATTTGACACAATACTCTTCAAATTGAGAATAGATTAATATTGTTTGTTTTTAATATTATTTGTCTATAGTCTTACTGAATGTCAAATATAACCAGCAAAGGATGAAAGAGTTTTTACAGAAATACATCGTTTACAGAGAAGTTTTGTATCATTAATTAAATTATCGAAATATGTATGTCAAGTTCAATGGACAGCATTTTCTTTTTGGTTTTTGTTAGGTATTATTTATATAATCATATTTTGTTTTTTTTTTTAATTAAAATTTCATATAATTGTTTGAAAAAATAGGCAAATTAATAGTGTAGCCTTGGCGAAATCTGTGATTATAGAAGTATAGTCTTTGACAATAGAACCTTAATAATGTTCAAACTTATAACTTAAATTAATTATGGTCGAATTTCGACCAATGGGCGACCACTAGTTGTTATTAAAGAATTAATCTTATTAGAATGTGGTAGTAAAACGTTTGTATTCATTATGTAATCGGGAGTTTAAAAAGTGATAAACAGTGTTTATTTGAGATTCTCAACGGAAAGGTTATTAATATACATCACATTACAATACATTTATTTACATATATTTAAGTGTATAATGCTAAAATAGGATGTATTCTTCCTATTGTTGTCAAAAAAATAAGTAGTGAACCTTTATTGTAAAAACTGTTTCGTTTTTCACGGTCTACCTAGGCCGAAATCTAGACTTTTTTTAGTAGTGGTCGAGGTATTTTTAGATGTTTCTTTGTTGAGATAACCTAAAATCAATGTGCAGGTTTATTTATTATTTATTTACGATTAGAAAGCACAATAAATTATTTCTTGAGTTTTCCTAAAATAATTTTTTTAACGTACATTTTTTTTGCATTTTTCGGTTCTGAATGTTTGAAGTAGGAATTTTAAAAGTATTAGGTGATAAACTTTGTAGAAGTGTACTTAATCAAAACACGTCATTATCATAAAATCGTTTACTTGTTATTTCAACTGTAAATCCGCTATAGTTTTTGAATCATATATTTTTTTTGCAAACGTCGGCAAAAAATAACCTCGCCCGCCTGGCCAGTTCCGAAAAAGTACTTACAATTTTGGCAGTGTTTCCCAATCAGAGGGGTATAAGGTGAAAACGAAAGATTTGTTATTAAAAGGTCACCTAGCGGCACCACAACCAACCGTAACAGGAAGATCTGGAAAGCATGATCTAAATACCGACTTACACTATTGCTTCGTATCATCTTAACAAATAACATACTACAAACTATAATCACAGAAACATTACCCTCTTTATGAGGCAGTCTGGTAAGTATACGAAACCTATTTCAAAATTTATACACTCTGCAATACGATATTACATCTTTTGATGTAGAAAAAGTCATAAACTTACCGTCTCTCGACATAATATAACTACTTTTTCCTATCCCAGCTTGTCATAATCCCATCATCTGATTTCGCTACTGTATCCCGATGGCTCATATCATTGTTATGTCACTATGAAGTCGCTTTTCGCGGCATTTTATTGCGTATATCCAATTGACCAATCGTCACATTCCTATATGTGCGGCCATCTGTGCGACGGCCGGTGTCCGAAGGAAATCAGTTCATAAAACAATATGATGGACCTTTAGACGGCGCTCCACTTGAATGTCAATGTAATCAATAACGTTTTATTGTAAGGTATCCGCACTTATACAGCCTGTTGGTATGTATGATATGTGCTACAATACTGAACACAAAGTTTCATAAAAAAACAAGTAACTATAATAGGGAATATGCGTGTAATTCAAATAAGGGTCAAATTTTTTTTTTTACAATCTTTATCGCATTAGAATAATGTCTATACCAATATTTTTTAATAACATTACTTTTTTATTAAGAAAATAATTATTGAAAGTACAAAAAATGAGTGGGAAATTCAAAGTAGCGAGAACGCCACGCTATTGGTCAGATCGAATATGAAGTCAAAGGCTACAATACAAATGTCAACAAGTGCATATTTGTTGGATGTTTGCTATTGAGTTAGTTTTATTGTTATTTTTTGTTGTCGATTTACACAAAGACAAAATTTTAGTTTACATTTTTTAAGTTAATTCTTACGTTGAACTGATCTTCGCAGCAATATAAACAAGCTGATGGAGATACCATGTATCTTTTTTCTGATTTTACACCACATTCTCCTTATGTCCGCACCTATCGGGTGCATTTCTTATTGTATTTTTACACCTAGGCACAACACAGTGTTGTTCCATTGTATAATAGTTGAAAAATACAAAATAAAAATAAATTACAGAAAAAATACTTCTACAGCTGTTCACTAATTGGTTGTTATTAGACTTTGACGTCACGCCAAGCGCGCCAAAATGGCGGGGGTTTAAAATGCTCTTATCTGTTTGCTACATTTCACTTCAACATTTTTTTTTTTGCCCTTTACATTTTGTTTTTGACGCTTAAATTTTTTATGCAGTTATATATTGATGTAATCTATCGTATAAAAATATAAAAAAAATACACGCATATTCCCTATTACTTATATTGTTATATATAAAAAAATACTGTTTTGCCGCGGTAGGTCTAGGAGATTTCAGGCCGAAATGACACCTTTATAAACGATTGGCCCTCAATAGCCCCAAATAGAGTAGAATGGAAACGATGTAGGAAGGCATTTACCCAACAGTGGGACACTAAAAGCTTAATAATAATAATGCTGTGTTTTTGCTCTGCGTGTGTGTGTGTGGTGATCCGCCCGAGCGAAGCACTGGTATTTCTTCTAAGCGGGTTAACTAAGGGTTATTTCGATTTGCTCCCTAATGAGTATTAATAACTATATTGGTTGAAAACAGCGTGCCTGTCATGTAGAGTAATTAAGTACTCCGTGTATCACGTATTCCATAAATTCCACGAAAATACAAATCAACAGCCTGTATAGAGTTCGTGGAAAATAAAACCAATATAACTGTGTCTGGACTTAATGCCTAGTATAAGTTAACGTTAGCGCTATCCGCCTTTCAATTCTCTTAATACCTAGGTTTGAGATATCTCCTTACATACGAAGACTAGATGGTCTTACGGAGTTTCAATATGACGCAAATTCTGTCTACACTGCCCAAAGCTAGATTAGTTTCGCTTGCTGGCACAGACTTTACATAGATCGTTTAATTCTCGAAGACGGGCCCCCTCCCTTTCTCCTAATCGCTGGCAGAGCAAGTATGAAATCTTCTTCTAGAGGGTAAGTACGATACACGTGTAACGATATTGTTTAAATCAAGCATAAGTTGGTTTTGCAAGTCTGGCTGGAGCGTAGTAGTTTCATGCTCGCCGTCTTGCTCGGTGACGCTGTGAAGGCCCCTTAGCCAACAGCGATCATTCGCACACAATAATATGCACGGCAAAATAATATAGAGTCATTACACAGCTGACGCCAAACGTTAAGTGTAATATTATTATAAAAGCGTGTGTGGCGAATTATGGGAGTGGAGGAAGCCAGAGAGGTATGTAAGTAAAGAACCTGTTGGAACTTTCTGCCTACCCTGCAAGGGATCTAGCGTAATTATAAAGGTAGATTATAATGAAGAATAAATATATTTTATCTGATTCTCACTAATTTAAATAAAGCCATCACAGAAACAAGTTTACTGTATGCTTTCTCAAGCATTATGTTTTTTATAATGTGTCTTTTTACTATTTAGTGAAGATCGATTTTACGATGCCATATAAAGTTTAGTTTAAGTGCAATAGCTATTACACGATGATTTCGTTATGTGTTTAATTATAAAAGGCTCTTGGATCGTTTCTCATCTCCACTGCGCGTCTAATTGCCAGGCTACCCGTGTAATTGCTTCATAAAGCGTTAATGAACGTATATGATTTTCTATTAAATACACGTTAATAAATGGGTTTAATTTTCTATTATAAAGTTCAATTTAATATTAAATAAGTCGTAAGTTGTCTCAACTGTTTATGCCGTAAACCTAATATAGCTTCCCTTCGCCTTCAACCTTCGCTAGCAATACGGTATTGCCAGCGAAGGATATTTTTAGACTTTCATTAGGGCTTTCAATTACTTATACAAAACGGCTTAAACAAATATTTGTAATACTTAAAAGGAGACTCCAAGCTTCGTTTTCAAATGTACCTACTGTATACAGTTGAAATAAATATTTTATTTTATTTTTAATTTATTATACCTTATCTTTGTAATATGTCATATTAAAAGTTAATATTATTGAATAAGCTATTGTATTCAAAAATTTACAGAGATCAGGGAAAAGTTCTATCTTCCTCTTGTAAAGTTACCTCATTCGTACATTCAAGGTTTTCACTCTGAGGCGACGATAAGCAGATTTGCAAACACGAAAATATTTTATCAAGCATTTTACACCGAAATTCATATTAATTTCCAAGGTAGTGAAACCCCAAGCAATTGCCAGCAACTAAATACATAAATAAAAAAATGTATATCGTTGATAAAACAACTATCCAACCAATTCAATCGTTTGTTTGATGCATTCGAAGCGGAAATTAGTTTTCATTGTTTACAGAACTAATAGTTATTCCACTAGGTAAACCATTCGACGGCCGATCGATTGCAAATAATGGCTTTCGATATTTATACCCGATATTAAAATCTTATCTTTATAATAGTAATGTAATTGTGTGTTGGTTAACTTACCTCTGGGTCACTACCTCTTCCGTACTAGGTGGAGGTTTAGTTGAGGGACGCGTGCCTGCAAGCAAAAGTGCAGTCGACAGCGTTAGGGTTATAGTATAGTAAATAAGTAGAGTTCCATTTAGAATGATATAAAAAAAGCTAATAGGTTCATTTTGAGACAACTGTCACAAGTGTTTTATTGTGTGCTGAGATAGAATCTTGTCGTGTATTTTGTCGTTGATTATTTTATTCTTTTAAAAGGAGACTTACAGCATATCTAGAAATGTACAAAATATCGTCGGCTGAATGTTTGAAAAGGTATTTTGTTATTTTTGTTTTAGGTTCGTCCTCGTTGGTCTAGTAGCACTTAATGACAGCCAACCATGACATGCCAGCGAGTATAAGGTCTTAATTTAGAGGTAGGACAAAGTTGTGCGGTTTTCTAACGATATCACGACATCATGGCAATAGAATCTCCCATTAAAACTGATATAGTCGGCGAAATGTGGGTATTCATAGTATACCGCTGCCACCCCTGCTTTGGGAATGGAAAAGTGATTTTGTTTTCAAAATATTAATTAAATATTTTTTCTGTTACAGGTAAGTCAATACATCCCTAAGTCAACACTTCGTTATGTAAGTACTTGCTTAGGCACTTACTTGGAAAGCGTAGAGACAGATATAAGTTATCTGGTTTTATTCTATAAAATTTTAAGAAACCTAATAATCTGTTTTCGTCTTTAAGCTATATCGGAGTAAATAACGTAATATTCATATAAACATTCCCGTACAAGTACATTGAGATATTATGCCAACTCGGACATACAATTGGAAGGAAGCTTCAATATAACAACGAGATAAGTAACGTTTAGAACTTCCTGCAGATATGCAGCTAAGTAAAAGAGTAGCGTGTATCGTCTCTCCTCCTGTCTCCTACATATCTTTCAGCCTGTGCACAGCCTATAGGTGCTGTGTGAATGAAGTATTTGCTTAGCCAAGTTGAAAGATTTCAAACTAGCATTCTTTTTATTTCTTGCTCGGTCTCGTGAAAATGAGCCTTTGCGCGGCAGTGATAGAATCTGATTTATTTTTTTGTCTTGGATATCATTAATCCTAATGTCTTGGCTGGAGATATCGCCAGTCGTGTTGCATCTGCCACACCACAGAGAATTACCAATACGTTTCATTAATACAATATGCAAAATCAACTTTCGTATGACACTTTACACTTACTTTCGTATGCACAGTTTTACACATGTGCATGATTATGTAAATGTTTGCTATTTATGAGCACGAGGGTACTGATGTCCTGTGAGGCCAGTACGAATCCACTGTCACAGCATAAGCATATTGAGAGACCAGGGATATCCATATCCATATTTTAATATTTTTTTTAAACTCGCGTTTAGTTCTGCTAAGGGCATCATGGCAAAAAAGATTTGGTCCTGAAATAGGGATGTCAAGGACAATTTTAAGTAAACTTAAGGATAAAGAAGTAATTTAAGTGTAGGAAACTTCATTTTATATATTCATTGTTAGCAAAATCTCTATCTATCAATCTATATCAATACGCCAGATCCCTTGCGGAGTAGGCAGAGAGTACAGAGTTCCAACAGGTTCTTTCCTTGCATACCTCTCTGGCTTCCTCCAGTCTCATAGTTCGTCCTATACACGCTCGCCGGTTACGGAAACTCTTGACTTGTTATCAAAATCTTTAACTTATATATCGCAACTTGAGTTCTCCTAGTGAAAATTTACTTTTAACTCAGCAGTGATGGGTTACGCATCCAATTTATATGAGGATACGCGGAACTCCCATTTTCTTTCATGAGTATCATGAGAAAACTTGTTTGTTAAGAAAAAGCATTGTTCTACGTATCGCCTCACTATGAGGACAAGCGAACGAGCGAAAAAGCTCGGAGTAAATGAGTTGTCCGTTCAAGGGTTTCGCGAGTCACGGTGGGCGAATGAATCTTTCACTCGCTCGCAGCTTGTGAGCCTCTTACCTTGTAATCCTCGCTTGTATTAACAATTAGAGATTTCATCTCTTCTATTTTCTTCTTGAAATAAAATTCATGAAAGAATGACAAAACAGATATGCAATGTAAAGGTGGAAGGATGTAGGTACCGGGGAAGACCTAGACTATCTTACCACGACCAAATAGACCAAGTCTTATCTGAACACAAGTCAAGAGTCTCCGTAACCGGCGAGCGTGTATGAGACGAACTATGAGAGTGGAGGAAACCAGAGAGGTATGTAAAGAAAGAACCTGCTGGAACTCTGTACTCTCTGCCTACCCCGAAGGGATTTGGCGTGATGATATAGATAGATAGATATTCTCTTCTTAAATAAAAAAATGTCACTTGCGATAGTAGCCATTGTTTACACGGTAGAAAAATCCGTCTGTTTTACCCTGCCACCCCTGTCCCATTGCTTGCGTGTTTGACTAGTATTCTTACTAATATAAATGTGAAAGTTTGTATGTTTGTTACTCAATCAGTCAAAAACGGCTGAACGGATTTAGATTAAATTTGTCACACAGATAGTCTATTACCTGGATAAACACATAGGATACTTTTTATCTCGGGAAAATGTTAGGTTCCTGTCTAAACTCAACGCGGACGAAGTCGCGAGCAGAAACTAGTTTTACTTAAAAAAAGCAAGGCGTTACTTTCCTCATCTACTATGATAACCTGAGCAGGATGGCGTGTGATCTAAATGGTAAGTTACGAATAAATATTCTAGCTTGCTACGCTATGCGTTACGGCTCTCGAGCGTGGTTCGATCGTGTTCGTGTTAGTTGTCAGTGTCGGAATTAATATTTGTCGTGATAGTAAGCATAGATACTTACTCATGAATATTTATTCCAATGAAACACATCAACATAGGTCATTATGTGGGCACGAATAGTGCAGTTGAAATGGCTAACCACATGAAACAAACATCAACCCATTGACTTGATAAGACGAGGAACAGAAATACCTGAGCTTCTATAAAAAAGAGAAAGTTCCAAGAAGGAATGGATGGATTGTGTAACAATGATATAAAAACGTTAAACAAGATTAAATGGAAGTGATCCCGTGATTTTGTGGGACTTCACGCTATCTAGCTCAACTATTTGTCAATATATTGTAGTGATAAAGCCAAATCTTTCGGGTGGCTTGAACAACCAACAGTAACCTGGCAAATATTTTAGCAAAAACTACGAAAGAAGTACACTTTTTGCCGTAGCACATAAGGTGTACTTTACACGCAGTGACCCTTAAAGAGCTTTGTCCTGGTATTTAGAAGTGCATTGTAACAAGCTCGTTTACGCGACGAGTCGAATATTCTCATAAAAAATAAACTTTAAAAATTCACAAACTAATTGCTAATTACGAAATCTGACAAAGAGTTTGGCAAAACACCTGTCGCAGGTGCTAGTGATATCATCAACCACTCACCGTCAGGTGTTCTGGGTTCAGCTTGGGCTTTTTATAGCCTGTGTTACAAAATTAATCTGTCAGTGCGTTATCTTTTGTTTCGTTGATGGTTATTTTTGATCATTTTTTAAATACCCTACAAGCTCTACTAAGTTAACATCTGCTCTGACGAAATCGCGTAATTTCTCCTCAGCGATTCAATTAATCAGCCTTGACTGTCCCAATGCTGGGTAAACTCCTCTTACAAATCGAGGTGCTGTAACTATGTTTCCGGATTCATCGAACCTCCGTAAGTAGCGAAGATTTCGATATCCCCAGGTAACATCTTCGATAATTTGATATTCTACCTCTGCCTATTACTTTAACGATTATCCGTGTTAATAGTTGAATAACCTTATTGCCTCTATTCCTCTGAAACATCTAGTTCTAAATAATGAACTTACTCGGTAGATACTATCTATCATACTTTCACTATGTTATTTAAATGTTCACCGACCGTTTTATGTGTCCTCACCTCTTGACCTTCGACCAAACAGAGGGTACTGTGTAAAATTGTTCTATTATTTAAGTATAACCTTTACCTATACCTATACCCATCTCTTGACCGCTAAGTTAGTTATGTCTGACCTTTCCCCGGGACTGGATTCGTCTGTTTTATGAAAGTTTTGATTAGATACTCTATCAGTGGTACATTGTTTAGGGTTCAGTGCCCCCGCAATTGGGAATCTTAGTTTTAAAAAATGCGGGAAAAGGATGAAAATCGGGTTAACCAAAAAAACACGCTCCACTAGATCTTGGTCGTTTTCAAATTAATGTCAAAGAAATACGCATTAAATATATACCACTTGAGTTGTTCGATCTACACTTCGAATACTAGACCACCTACGCAGTTATCACATCTAAGTGGTACATGCCACTTAGAATGAAGACGTGCTATATCCCAGAGAATCTGATACATTGTACACTACACGTGCAACAAAAGTTGGCAAATGCATTATTGTGTGTAGTCTCTTCGAACAGATGGTCACTCCGATGTCATTGCATATTTGCCTCGATTTCAAGCGCATGTAGCTATAACCACACACCTTCAGGCCTGATTTGGTCTTTAGGCATAATAAATACGTTTTGTGTGACATTGTGACGTAATTTGACACTTGTTTAATTGCTAATAATACTAGATTGGTTTTCAAGAAGCTGAAAGTTTCTCACAGTAAATGGAAAAGAATATTTTTGATCATTGAAATAAATCATTCTCATTTTTTTCTTAGTATGGATATAGGAGGTTTGAAAGGAAACTCTTCGAATGTTAATTTATATTTTATTGTGTGTAATATATTTTCTCTAAGGAAAAACGTTAAATTGCTGTTGACATTACTGGTAATACATATAACGTTTTATACCAAATGACAGCTGCTGCCGGGTGACCATTCAGCAAACTTGGCACAGTCTCCAAACAAAATTGCCAATATATCCAAATTCCGCTCTATTTTCGACCTTATTACTCTATGATAGGAGTTATTCTGTACATCGGTATGTTCACTAATGGTAGGTATTCAAATAATATGTTGGCTACCAGGGCGTGCAAACACGTCGACCGTGCCAAACCCCATTCATCCGAGCTTAGCAATATACCGTCTGGAATCGATCCAAAAGTTGGTGATATCTCTTGTTTTTGAGTAGATTTTGTACTGATCTCCACGTGTACGCTCGTTGAAACTTGACTATGACACGCGTTTAGTTTACCCGTGATTGATCAGTGTTTTTGTGGCGCATATCATATAGTTTCGTGGTTTCAAATATGAGAACGTATCTAGCCTAGGTTTTCAAAAATAGAGCTGCTTCAAAATTTATATGATCTTCTGTCTGTACGTGTATTTGTGTGTATGCATCATCATCATCATTATCAATAATGCTTTTACTCGTATTTTATCTACTTTGTAAACGGGAATTGAAAGGTTTTCTTATCTGCGCTCTTTAAGTAAATTGGTCGCCCCTAAGTTGGTTTGTATCGAGAGCTTTATTGTTATTACAATTTTCTTTCTATTGTCCGTAATTGTGCTGAAAACACAATGAATATCTAGAACATGATTTAATATCTAGTTTTATGGAATACTTACAGATAATGCTTGCGTGCCTTTGTTTGCTTTCCCCATGATTGATGGTGCTAGATCTTATTCTTTTCTTAGGTGAGCGTGATTTTATAGAAAATTCTTTTATCCAGATTCTTTGCTCCGATAATGGCCCGCATTGTAAAGGTATTCGTTTTGTTTTATTTGCTGATTTTAGAAGTACTGTATTATCTTTCTTCGTATAAATCTGATATGTGATCTGTTTGTTTTGTGACGCCTCAAGGTGCATAAATTTTTTTATAAAATCATCTATCTATATCATCACGCCAGACATCCCTCGCGGGGTAAGCAGAGAATAGAGTTCCAACAGGTATAAAATCATCACTGGGTTATATACTAGGAGGGATCAAAAAGTAGTGAGAACGACATACTCCTTGGTAAAAAAAAGTACTGACAGGCATAGCTCAGATACATATTTGTAATATTAATAAAAAAAAAAACTTCGATTCTCTTTTGTTTTTTTCTGAATGTAGTCATTTGTTTGCTTCGTGACGGAACGTGTTCTCGAAAATGGAGAAAAACGAAGTGCGAACCGTTATTAAATACCTCTGTTTAAAAAAGTTAACGACGCAAGAGATTCATTGCAATTTGGAGGCAACATTAGGAGAGTCTGCTCCGCCGTATTCCACTGTCGCAAGGTGGGCTTCTCAATTTCGAGTAGGGAGAACGAGCACGGAAGGCGAACATCGTTGCGGCCGTCCATCGACGTCAGTCACCCAAGAAAATGTTGCGAAAGTCGAGAAAATTGTATTGAGCGATCGAAGAGTTACCATCCGATACTTAATTCAAGAAACGGGCATTTAATATGGAAGTATTCAATCCATATTGAAACAATCTTCGAATATGCGAAAAGTCTCCGCAAGATGGGTGCCGAGAATGTTAACCGACAGTCAGAAACAAAATCGACTTGACATTTCGAAGATATCGTTGGACAAGTTTCAAGAAGATTCTGAAAACTTTTTGTCTCGTTTCGTAACAATGGACGAAACATGGGTCCATCATTTTGATCCCGAGACAAAACAGCAATCTTCGCAATGGAAACGGCCATCATCACCGACCCCGAGGAGTTATGGCCTCAATATTTTGGGACTCAGAAGGAATATTGTTGATTGATTAGCTGAAGTGGCAATGGGCGGGCCACATAGCGCGTAGATCGGACGGGCGTTGGGGCAGAAAGATTCTAGAGTGGAGACCACGTATTGGCAAGCGCAGCGTGGGACGACCGCCTGCCAGATGGATCGACGATCTTGTGAAAATCGCAGGAAGTCGTTGGATGCAGGTGGCATCGGACCGGTTACGCTGGAAAGCGATTGGGGAGGCCTATGTTCAGCATTTTAACAAGTATAGGCTGAGATGATGATGATGATGATGGTTACCTGGAGCGTGGAACCACTATTACAGGCCAATATTATGTAGCTTTAATTCCCAAGTTGAGGAATACCATCAAAGAGAAAAGGAGAGGGAAACTTCGAAGGGGCGTGCTGTTTCATCACGACAACGCACCCGCGCACAGGTCGGCAGTTGCGATGGCTGCCATTCAGCAAGCTGGCTTCGAATTGGTTGACCACCCCCCTTATTCACCAGATCTGGCGGCAAGCGATTTTCATCTGTTCCCCAAATTGATAAAATACTTAAGGGGTAACAGTAGGTCTACCATGAAAGTTTCAATCCGAAACTTCGAAGCCGAACGATACACGAACGAAATACGATGCGTGTACCTACCATGAAGTTGCATCGGATTTATTTCTTTCGGTCGGGCGCCATAGACTGTGTTCGTGAATGAATGACAGATGCGAAGTATGTTTCCGTTTACGAAAAAAGTAAGTAATAAATGAAGTAGTATAAACCAACCAAATAAAAAGTGCATTTGTTTCTCATCAGGCACATGGTAACTTATAAACATTTCAAGTTAGTCAGCATAAGAATATTTTTAACAACACAGTGAACTGTGGTTGTTAAAAATATTCTTATCTCTCTCTGTTCAAAAATCTGCTTCATATAAAATTTTACAGGTTTGCATTCAATATCTCAAAGTTATACTTTTTGCACTGTGTTTTAACTTATAGATCAATACAGACCAAAAATGGTATGAAATAGTTACTTGTAACAACAATAGTTTTAAATAGCTACTCCAGTGTCGCTATTATGCGTGTTTCAGATTAATTGAAGATGTACGTTTCCCGTTATTCTATCCATCTTCAATGCGATTTGGGTCAAGTTCGTTCACCGCACTACGCGGCATCGCACATCCGATGATCCGATCACAGATCACGTGCATTCATGTGGATCGGGGTGATTCATTAAGGACATTACTCTATATACTCATGTACATAATGTACCAAATTAATCATCATGTCACCAATAAATGGTGGTATATATACATTCTTAAGAAGAATAACGAAGTTTATTTATTCTTTGCAGTTGAGGTGCTTACTAACTTCCACTAAACTATCTCGGTCGTTTTACATGTGGAGTAGATTATTTTATTAAAGTATTTATTCGTATATTGGGCTATCGAGATTTTAACTCGAATTTTATGTGCGTTTCGGCCGTGTGTCTACTTCTAGAAATGTCCTCTTCAACTTATATGAATACAACTATTTCTGGTGGGTACAATTCTGGTTAGGTCCTTTTGAGTTTTTCATTATTTATAATTGAACTCTGGGATATCTAGATATCCCAGAGCAAATTTAGTTCTATGCCTAGATACCTAGGTATCTAGCCTAGCTATAGAAATAAATTTGCTCTTTTTATTCGAGAAATTCGATTGAGAACAAAATACTAGTCTAAAAATCAGCGCGCGAATATGTCAGTTACGCAAAAGCAATGTTCACAGATTGCAGTACTGCACAACTTATCTCTCAAGTTAATCGCTAAAAACTTCTACGATCAAAATAGGTCAAGGGCAATCACTATATCTCCGTATCACCACATATCACGACGCAGTCTGGCGCCATGCGTTTGCGAGCACGCGACAACGTCCTGCCCATGACCTTCACTTGGGATAACTCATTTTAAAAGTGAGTCGTGAACTTGGATCATCGTGACAGCAACTGTTGGAGGTACCTAATAATTAATAAATAACATCGGTATAGAGGCTTTTGATTTGTTTTCCCGGAACAATGAAAAAAAAAGGAGCACTTTATTATTCTATATTAGTCAATGCACTTTTTGTTTGTCTCAAGCCCATGTTTTACAAATATGCATTGGTCAGTAATTCAAAATAAACCTTAATCGAAGCTAAGATTATCCTGTCACGCAGTAGGAATGTGTGCTACGTCAGGTGTCCGCGTGGGCGGGTAGCCACACACACGGGGCAGTAACACACGAAATGTTAATTTTAATAAATAATAAATGAAAATGAAATAAATAGATTCCTCGAAGTTACAAGTCAACAGCCTGTATAATATGTACGATCCAATATTATGGTTCTAGACAAAGATTAAGCTTATGAGGTAACCATTTAAATATTACAGGATAGAAGATTTTGCTAGGCTTTTTTAAACAACACATGGAGTTAGCATCACCATTTTAAAATTTGCTTGGCTGAGAAATCCTGACCGTGAGGAACGTGTAAGTTAATTATGCTAAGCTGTATTACATCAGTATGATGAATTACCAGAACTTTAACCATAGAGCAGGCGTTTTGAACAACAATTCGTTGGTATTGAATGATGTTATAGACCAAAACAACTTTTGATCTTACTCACAACAGGAAAACTGAAAGACAAGGATAATAAAGTCTACATTCCTACACCCATCATTCAGCATTTGCGCCTTAAAATATGAATCATGGACCCTCCGGTTATAGAAATAACGAAGCGGTCGTACTAAGGCAATATTGTAGGCGTTAATTGCCCGGCGACGAAACGAGCGCGGCCAATTAACGTTTAATTTTTGGGTACGCGCTGGGGTTTGATTGATCATGGCTGTTGTCAATTTCCCCTTAAGGTATTTTTTGAGATTATTTTTGAAGTTAACCTGTATTTTTTTGAGTTGATACTCTATCAAAAATGAGAAAAGCGGGGTCGCATTACGAAAAGGTGATGGCTAAAATTTAAGCCTTCCTTTATACATGCAAAATTTTGGTGGATCAAACTATACTAAAGTTAGACAGATGAGGATAAAGAGCATCTATACCCTAGTATGTTTAAACACATAAACATAACTGCAGTCGTATTGTTGGCAGTTATTCCCAAACTTTTGTACAGCCTATAAAACTGGAGGTCAGACTGTTGCCATGATAACAAACTGCTTGATCGATGATATTAGTATTTTTTTACGTGCTAAGTTGCCTTTGAAGAACCATCCATAAATAAAGAACAGGTGCTATATTTTTCCATAGTACTTTTGAAGATTTAGAATATATTTATTCGCACCAGATCCTTTGCATTGTAGACTGAGTTCCAACAGGTTCTTACTTTACGAATCTGTCTTGCTTCCTCACTCATAGTTCGTCTTATACACGATCGCCGGTTACGAAGACTCTTGACTTGCTCTTCAGATAATACATTGTTTATTAGGTCATGGTAAGATAAACTAGGTATTCCCCGGTACCTATATCCTTCCACTTTAGCATTATATATCTGTTTCGTCATTCTTTTTTCCGACATTCTTTCTATATGCCCGAACCACCGGAGGATACCCTTTAGAATTAGTAGTTTATTTATAGTGATATTTGACGGACGATTTAGCGCAGTGGTTAAGAGCTTGAGCTGCTCCGCCCACTGTGTCGAATAGTCGCGGGTTCGATTCCCGCACGGGACAAATCTTTGTGTGATCCACAATTATTTGTTCTGGTCTGGGTATTTGTTTGTGAATTTTCATGTTTGTAAACGCACCCACGATACAGGAATAAATCCTAGTGTGGGGATACGGAAAAAAAAATAGTTAAATGGTTTGATGATAGTCTAACTGCTTCTAATGCCACCCGCATCTATTCGTGGTGCGCCGTGTTGACCAACAGATGCTTTTGACTGACGGGATTACCGCAACCGCAATTGCGGACTATGTCGTGTTGCTGGTACAATATGTTTTGCTAATAAACAATCATGTGAGCAGCATATAGCATATTTTCTACTCCTCTTCTCAAGATTTCGTATAATTTTGGGCACGTGCCAATTTTTAACCCGACTTATTTAATAGTTAATTAATAAGAAGGAAATAAATAAGACCGCGGTCTAATTTGCGCGGTCGGATTCTCGATAAATTTTCAATGGCAAATGGAGTCTGGAAATATGTGCGGTATAATACTATTAACTTATTACCCATTGAGCTAGGACCTAACATGATCGGCGGTATGTGGGTGTCTGCAACTGCAACCCCTGCTTACGGAATATAGGCGTGACTCTCGTGTATTTTTATATTTTAATTAAGAATTACAATTTAATTTGAAGCGTTGTTTTATTTCCCTCAAAACAATTCTGTTATTCGAACCGAAACAATGGCTGTAAAATTATCCAACAATATTTTTCGGCCTGTTTTTTTTTATCAGTCCCTCGTTAACCTTAAATGACGTTTTAACGTGGAATATCATAGAAAGCGGAGATTTGTGATTGTAGAGAAATATCACTTAAGCATCTGAGTGCGATGGACTACGAGGACGAAAGGTCAGGCAGTCCAAGGTAAAGAGAAATCTTGGATGTTAGTTATAATTGTAGCTGTAGTTAAAATTCGAGGCGAGTGACCGAATAAGTTTGTTAATAGAGACTATGGAACACAAATTCAACCGCCGAAAGGCTTACCCCCTGTTACATTGCGAGCAAGCGGAGGTGTACTATGTGTATTAGAAGAGCAACCGAATATAATCTTAAGAGGCATTCTTAAACTTCAAAGTGAAAGTACGTAGGGTTCCTCATTTAGGATTTCAGTGAAAAAATCTAAAAATACGATTTTAGAAATTGACGTGTCTAAAGTTCAGGAGCAATACAGATTTCAAGTTTACTGTATGATATTTGACTGGTGACTGTTTCGTTCCGTAAATATATAATTAGTTCATACTTTCTCAGAACAAGGAGCCAAACAGTTTGCTATTTTGAAATTTATATGCAAAAGAAAACAATCTCTTGCTCAGTCACGAGAAATGTTAGAAGTTTGATTCATACAATACAATGTGTGATTGTGACTCACGGTGAAATGAGCTAACTCGATGACAGTATAAAGGCATATAATGAAATTGTTTTGAACAGATTATGTTTGGGATTTTTATACAAGTCATAATGGCTGACTACTAACTAACTGGGGTATCGATATTATTAAAGTTCTGTCGATATATTCTTTGAGGCAACGTGGTCCGAAAGCGTAGTTCGTTACATTGATTAATGAGGATTTAATTATTTACATACTAACACGGCAGATACACCATTTACCTTAGTGTTAAGAAAAATATTTAAAAAAAGAGAATAATTAAAAGAATGCAAGTGCAATATACAAGCGCATTCGTTCCAGTCCCATACAATACCTCAGACACTCAGAAAAAATATCACTCTATGCATCCTCAAACAGATCACAACCAGGGCCCTTATTCGCTATGACCATTTAAACACGAAACAAGACGTGTTATCAAACATACGTGTTATTGGCGTGGAATGGAATTCTGTATGCCACTGTCAGATTTAAAAACATGACAAGGCTCGTCACACGCCATGTTTCGAACTGTCAAAATAACACGCGTGTGTGTGTGTGTGTGTGTGTGTGAATGATGTACGCTGTTGGCCGCGAGGCCTTTACAGCTTCACCGGACGTAAAGGCGAGCGTGCAACCACTACGCTCTAGCCAGCCAGAAGGGCAAGAGGCGACATACTCGAGGGCGCCTCGAAGAGGCGCCCTCGGTTGGGACAGTTGCTGTAGGGGGACGGGTGCACTACTAAGTGCACCGGTCAACCGCCGGCTATGGGAGGGGATCTACTACTACGTCGTCGTCGTCGCCCGTATTCTGAGCGGAAAGAAGGGATGACAAAGCATCGGTCGGTCGGTGAGAACATGTCGCTGCCGGCGGTGGCGGCAGGGGTCGGGGGGGAGATCGTAGTCGGCGGTGGCTACGATTAACGGATTCGCATGGGTGGGCCTTTTTAATAAAGGCGCGAATAGGTTCGAGACCTAGATCGGAGTGGAGGTCAAAATAACACGCTCCGCGCCTGCGTGTTATTGAAAACATGTTACAAACGTTCTAAGGTAATTCAATGTAAATAAACATTTTCAAATAGTTTTATTGCAATTTAAATAATATTTTATGATCATCGCGTCGTCGTCGTAATAATAAATTATTACTCATAACCGGTGACATTGGAAAAGTTTACTTTAATTGATGAGCTCATCAATTAAAGTAAACTTTTCAATTTCAACCATAGTATACACATTTATCTTAACAATATGGTGTTTTGTTTTAGAAGAAAAAATTAGAACACTAAGTCGACTCGTTCTTGTAGTGCAGGATGTGCTCTGATGTCATCTGTGGTAGGAATTAATATACTAATGAAGGAAAGAAAAATGTTTTTATTTCAATTTGTTTTTCAATTATAGCTGCATAGTTATGGTGTGGTAACCTTTTTGTTGTCCTGATGAGGACTTACAAGTTTCCATTTAACAATACCAAATGACTTGCATGTGATTATTGATTTGTTATTCATAAATAAAAGTAGTTGTTTTACCAATTACTTTTGTTTCATTATGTACCTACCTGCCCCGCAGGGGATCTGGCTTGATGATTTTTTTTTAATTTTTTTTTTATTTTAGCAGCAGCTAACAAGCGAGTTCTCGGCTTTTATATAGGTGCGAATAGGTTCAAGGCTGAGATCGGAATGGTTTTTCTTAAATGGCCAATTTTATGAACAAACATGGTGTGACCACTAAAGACACTAAAATGGTCGGTTGGGATAAAGAGCAAGAATTGGGGAATCAATGAACGAATAAAATAAACTAATTTTGAACCGTAGTTTGAACCAAAATATAATATATATATATATATATATATATATATATATATATATATATATATATATATATATATATATATATATATATATAATGTGTGGGTCAAGTCTTTGTTTAGGTGTGGGCTTATTGTATTTGTCATCCGTACGTTCTAAAACTTGTTTAATGTTGCCTTTTATATATCATATTTTTAATGAAATTGAATAAGTTCAAACGAATATTCGAAAAACCGATACTTTACCGAAATAAAAAGATGTAAGATTTTGAACGAATCCAGCGAAATCTCAAATTAAAAAACAAATTGCCGTAGACAACATTCCTTACGGCATACAGAATTCCATTTTGTAATTTCACGCGTAGGATAGTCAAGGAAGCGTGTTTACGTTTACTACTCGTTATGACGTCACGCGTTACTTGCGGGGAATCTCATGTGGCATAGCGAATAAAGGTCCAGGACTGCCGTCAAGGAGAGCATTCAGTGGGGCGAGGATGCGCGGGATTGGCGAATGAGCACGCGCTACTGTTCTACTTGTTGGGACAAAAAACAATCTATGCTTCCTGTTCCGACAGTAGTTAATAAATCCGTGTTCACGATCTTCGAACAAAATATAGCCAAAATCATAATATTCACCTAAATCCAGAATGGATGTTGGACTAAGACTACTTACAGTCGTAAATCGGACAGTGCCTCTCGTTTATAATATATAATAATATCAGCCCCGTTAAGGAACTGTCCCACCGTTGGGCGCGGGCCTCCTCTCAAACTGAGAGGGCTTAGGCTATAGTCCACCTCGCTGGCCAGTGCGGGATGGGTAACTCCACACAACTTCGTAAATCTCTTAGGAATGCAAGTTTCCTCACGATGTTTTCCTTCACCGTTGAAGCAAGTGATAGTTAACTTTTATTACGCACATGCTTTTGAAAAGACAGAGGTGCGTGTCTGGGTTTGAACCCAAGACCTCTGTCTTTGCAGTCTACCGGTCTAACCACTAGGCTATCACTGCTATCTCGTTTATCATTTCAAAATTATAAGCAAACAAGCAATGAAATAGTATTCTTCAAATCTTCACTCAAATAATCATACCACAAGGTTGCTCCATTCAACAACAACAGCTGGCACCAAAACCATTAATAACCTTATAGGGTTATTACTACGTCTTCCTTCCGACATCTCAAATACAAAACCGTAGAAAGACCTTCAAAAATAAACCCCATCTTGTATAACAAATCATTCCCATGGCCCGACCTTGCACCAACCAATGTTATTAGCTGACCTAGACCGTGTACTTGAATTCGTCTCTTGATAAGTATGGCGCCACTATATATAGACTGGGTGTCTCACGGCCGTTGCCCGGACGGATCGGTAAATTAGAGTGGGACACGGGTGTACGGAAAATATTTTAATGAATACGTAGATCATTGTAACAGCAAGTTTACACGTATACGGTTTTACCGAATCGGTTTTCTGATACGGTTTTGCCGTATACGAAAAAAAGCTCCATGTTCACATCTTCAATCAAGTTGAACCAATGACCTAGTAAAGGTCGCAGGATAAAGCTGTAGTGTGTGCCTGCACTGTAGCCCTATTCGCGGATGATACCGATCTCTTTGTCTCGCATAGGAATACGGGTTTCATTACCAGAAATTACCTTCAGGTAGCCGCCAATACCCTAGGAGATTAGTTAAGGAAGTGGCGTATTGAGGTGAACCCGGACAAGAGCGCTGCGGTGTTCTTCTCCAGAGATGCAACCCAGCGCCCCTCCTTGCGCCACCCCAGGAGTAATCTCGGTCAAGTGACTATGTTTGACCTACCCTGGGTCAAACAGGTCCAATATCTAGGGGTCACCCTAAACAATACCATGACCTTCGGACCGCACATTAAACGAGTCCGTAACCGAGTAGTCTTTGTGCTCGGTCGTCCTTATTCAATGATCTGCAAGCGGAGTAAAATGCCCCTTAGGAATTAGGTGACACTACAAAACTTGTATAAGGCCCATCATGACGTACGCTTGTAAGGTGATCGGGCACGCCGCCCGCTCTCACATCGATAGACTCCAAACGGTTCAATCCCGTTTCCTCCGCAAAGTCGTCGGAGCCCCGTGGTTCATACGAATGTGGATCTTCATTCCGATCTTAGTCTCGAACCTATTCGCCCCTTTATCAAAAAGGCGACAACCTGATTTTTCGCGAACGCGTCAAATCATAGAAACCCGCTAATCGTAGCCACCGCCGACTACGAATCTAACTCCCCTCCTATCAGCCGCTACCGCCGTCTGCGACATGTTGTCACCGACCCTCCTAATGCCCTTAAATCCCTTCTTTCGGATACAGATACCGCACACAGGATCAGACACCGACCTCGCCGGCGAGTTGAAAAATCCCTTGCCCGCCGGCCGGTGCAGAGCATCACGGCGAAACACCTAGTATACGCCCTCCCCCATAGCGACTGCCCAAGCTGAGGCCATTCCTCCTTGAGGCGCCCAGGAGCTAGTTGCCCCCTTCCCCGTCTGGCTCGAGCGTAGTGGTTGCACGCTCGCCCTCTTGCCCGATGAAGCTGTAAAGGCCCCGCGGCCAACAGCGTAGATCATTCACACCTTGTACCTCTTTCGCCTGACAATGGTTATGACTTACCGCCCGCGCCCATGTTGCGGTTTACCAAAACTTTTTTTTGTACGCGGTAAGAATAAACGAAACTGTTTTTGTGAATACAAACATATCTTAACTTGTGCCACTGAAAAACATCACGGCAAACGTATGACCGTGGGGTAAATCAGATGATATTTTCAAAAGGCTTACCACAACCTCTTTAACAGTATAACTGTAATCTTACTTTGCCATAGGCGACATAGCTATAAAATGTGCATACATCCACGTCCTTTTCTCCGGGTAATGATAATTTCAGTTAATATTGTACGCATGTTATCTAGATATTATCTAGTTTAAAGACAGTCTAGTTTGTTGAGTTTTAACTAATTTTATTGCTTAGTGCCTTCTGTTGAATAAATAAACTGAAACTATAAAATAAACTCATCTATTCAGTTTCGCTTATTTATTCGCTGTCTATTTGCTTTTTCAAACTTAAATTAGCCGTTAATAAATTCAGACACGTCTCTTCTACCCGTTTCATTATGTATGTTAGTCATGCGTCAAACTTTTCGGATCCCGAATTCCTAACGACGTTATTTCTCGATAAATATTCCACTTAAGTACTTTTTAGACTAAACCCGCCGCGAAGTTGGAAGAGCTTCCCACCAGCTGCTGCCGTTAATGTTGCATAACGTGACGTTTTGGGGTTTAATTCTTGGAAAGTTGGAAATTCATGTATGTAGTTTTTGCTTTAAAAGTGTTTCATCATTCAAAAACAGCAGGGTTAGTCGGGTGTCAATATGGCCGGTGTTTCGAGTTTTGAACGCAAGTCAAAATTTTTAATATATTGTTTCAAATTTTTGTCACGGCATGCTAGCACATAAAACAATACGGTTATCTCACGCCTATGCTAAATTCCATTGCATGTGTTTTGTATCACCGCCAATGGGGGGTATTTTTTAAATATAAACAATTTGACCATTAAATACCTCTATTGGTACATGATTAAAGTAGTAAAAAAAACATTATTTAAAATTGATTTGCATGATGGATTCAAGTGGAGGAAAAAGTGCACTAGAATCCATCAATGGTGGCAATGGATCTTAGTGGAGCTCGCGATCCTTCGCTTCTAGCATACACCGAAATCTCTAACTTTATAAATATACTTGGCATTTGGGTCAGAAATTTGGTAAGTTAGATAATTTGAACATTCAGCTCAATGTACATTTGTCAACAGCTAAAATCTCTTTTAGTTTCGAAAATGTTTTTTCACCTTGAACTAAAACTTGTTTCATCGTAGTTCGAAACGATCCATTAGTGTCAACGTACCCTGTCATGTAACACATCTGATACTTCCTGCCTAGTAACAGTTTTCACTAATGAATTGGTTGGCACTCTTCGGTAACATTACATAAAATTATTTATGTTGGATGTGTCTGTCTGTGAATGCTACAAGAGTGTTCCGAGTTACAATCCCTTGTATTGCACTCACAAATTAATATAAATTTTTTAAAAACAAGCCTTGATGCAGCCCTGGAATGGCACACAGGATCAGATACCGACCTCGCCGGCGAGCTCGAAGAATCCCTTGCCGGCCGGCCGGTGCAGAGCACCACGGCGAGACACCTAGTATATAGCGACTGCCCTAGCTGAGGCCTTGAGGCGCCCTCGAGCTAGTTGCCTCCTTGCCCTTCTGGCTCAAGCGTAGTGCGAAGCGAAGCTGTAAAGGCCCCGCGGCCTACAGCGTAGATCATTCACACACACACAGAAGGTGCAATTGAAACGGCCAATCAGAATTGAATGTGTATACCAAATTTTGTATGTTTTGTTGGCCGTAGAAGAGTTCCTTCTGAAGCCAATCCTGGGTGGAGAATCAGGTCATACTTACCATAGAAATATATTACATTTGGACCCGAACTAACACGTATTATACGATATTCGAGATGCGGGATATACGTGACCGACGAGTTGGCGCAGTGGTTAAGAGCTTAAGCCGCTCCGCCAACTAAATCGAATAGTCGTGGGTTCGATTCCCGCACGGGGCAAATCTTTTTGTGTCCTACTTATTATTTGTTTCAGTCTGGGTATTTGTGTATGTGAATTTTCATGTTTGTAAACGCACCCACGGCACAGGAATAAATCCAGGTTTGGGAGCTAGGTTGTTTGTTTAAAAAAAATTCGAGAGAAGTGTTTAAAAAAAATTTCGTAGTATTTGAATTTGAGGTAATCGTCTTAATTTCATTCATAAAAGAATATATACTTTCATATGCTTATCTTTGGTATATAAAAACGTTAGAACATAAATACGACTTGATTGTAATCGGTTTTGTTTGTAAATAAATAAATAAAAAAAATATATCTTGATTATTCATCTATCTATCTATATCATCACGCCAGCTCTCTCGCGGGGTAGGCAGAGAGTACAGAGTTCCAACAGGTTCTTTCCTTACATACCTCTCTGGCTTCCTCCACTCTCATACTTCGTCTCATACACACTCGCCGGTTACGGAGACGCTTGACTTGCCCTTCAGATAAGACACGGTCTATTTGGTCATGGTAAGATAGTGTAGGTCTTCCCCGGTACCTACCTACCTACCTTGATTATTCATGTGTATATAAAACTTTGTACTTATGTATTTAATTTTATTCAAGATCTGAAACTACGTCTTTTGGCCAGAAAAAGATTAAAACGAAAGCTTTTTACGAAGTTTGCGTAACCTAATTTTCAAATTTGATTTATGTCTTGAATGCAGAAAAAAGTTGATGCTCTTAGTTATATTTAATTGATCTATCAAAGTTTGATAGAATTCGGACAAACAAACTAGTTAAAAAATATAAACGAACGCCACGAACTTGGCTGTGTCGCGGGTCCTTATTCGCTATGACCAAACGCGGCGCGTTACGAAAATTTCGTGAAATGATCCTGTAATGGTATCTGTATGCGACAGGGGTATCTTCAAAGCCCGACCATCTTCTGCAATATAGTGTACTTAAATGGTGAGGTAACGTATGCACGCTGCGCTCGCATATTTATAGCCAAAATTCGGATTCTAAGCCCGCTATACATTCCTACGACGTTGGCTGGGATACATGACACCAAGTTTTGAGCCTTCGAGTGTCCCAAAGAGCGCTTTAATTGTCTTGGAACCCGCAACAAATTTAATTAGAAAAAAAAGAAAACCACGCAAGGTATCTGACATGATGATATACTCGTAGATAGATAGATCGAAAGAAAAGAAAACAGAAAGAATGGAAAAGAATAAAATTCCACTTCCCTCATTCCTCATTCCCTTTGTAAAGCGGAGACACGAAAATTGGCAGATCAGACAAGGATAAGCCCAGTCGCAAAGCATCATGGTGACGAGAAATTCTTAATAGTGCCTACTTGTGAGCCTTATGTTTGATTCCAGTAATTGGTATTGCAAAAGGCGACTGTCCCAACCGAGGGCGCTTCGAAGAGGCGTATGTCGCCTCTTGCCCTTCTGGCTGGCTAGAGCGTAGTGGTTGCACGCTCGCCTTTAAGTCCGGTGAAGCTGTAAAGGCCTCGCGGCCAACAGCGTACATCATTCACACACACTGGTATTGCATAAACGCTTGAACACACGGAAATTACGAACGGAACACACGAAAATTTGATACGTTAATGGAGAGCACTTAGGCCCGTATTACAGAATGAAAATCAGACGTGAATCTAGTTTTAAAATGAACGTTTTAGTACAAAAATCGGTTTTTAAAACTAGATAGACCGTGTTTTATCTAAAGGGCAAGTCAAGTGTCTCCGTAACCGGCGAGCGTGTATGAGACGAACTGTGAGAGTGGAGGAAGCCAGAGAGGTTTGTAAGGATAGAATTTACACCGTCACGCCTATATTCTCCAGAGGGGGTGGCAGAGGTGTACTGAGTACACCCACGTTTCGCCGACGATGTTATATACCGGGTACAATTCTGGAATTGTCCGGAGTCTGGACTCCGGACTCATACTGGGAATTTTTCGTTAGAAAAACTACATTTGTCCGACTTAGGATTTGAACCCAGGACCTCGTGATTACAAAGCGATGCGCTTTGCCACCAGACCAAGGAGGCAGTCTGTAAGGATAGAACCTGTTGGAAAAGAAAAGATTTCCGATGAAGATCTGGCGTGATGATATAGATAGATAGATAAAACTAGATTCACGATCGATTTACGTTCTGTAATACGGGCCTTAAAACGCAGACCACAATTATAGTCCGTTACACCAGTGAAGTTGTCACAAATACCTTCGACTTTACCGAAATGTATTGGATTGACTGATCATAAAACGATGATAGATTCACGAAGTTATCGTTACGCACCTTCTTACGTATTTATTTGATGGTAGGGAATAAGGACCAGCTCGTGGCAAAATCGCAAACTTCATTAATTACTCGCAGACGAGTGCTGGTGGCAGTTTTAATGGCTCTTTGCTACATTTCGAAGTTATGAGCGCTTTTAGTGCCAGAGCGTCAGATTTGGAGCTCAATTTTACGGAACACAATTTCGCAATTGGAGTTCTGAAATTCATGTTTGGCGATTTGTTGTACGGATTTGACGGGTTTTGTTTAAATTAGTGTTTGGTCTGGCTTACGCCGTTTAGTGTTAAAGATCTATTATCAAAGAAATGAAGGTTTTTCGTGATTGGGTAATTATAATTAAAATGCCTATGCTCACAATCAGATTTTTTTTTCATTAAAGTATAGTATATGAATCATCAGAAACAAAGACTCTACCACCCCTTCGGAATGTCATTCCTGTTGAGAAGAAGCTCAAGAAAATTTACGGTTACTATTTAAAAATAGAAATTGTACAATTTTTTCCATCTACATTTGTTGTAGGGTATTGGAGTGCAATGTAGGTTGGTCTATTAGGTGGGTTTACAGATACCGCACACAGGATCAGACACCGATCTCGCCGGTGAGTTGAAAAATCCCTTGCCCGCCACCTAGTATACGCCCTCCCCCATAGCGACTGCCCAAGCTGAGGCTATTCCTCCTTGAGGCGCCCAAGAGCTAGTTGCCCCCTTCCCCGTCTAGCTCGAGCGTAGTGGTTGCACGCTCGCCCTCTTGTCCGATGAAGCTGTAAAGGCCCCGCGGCCAACAGCGTAGATCATTCACACCTTGTACCTCTTTCGCCTGACAATGGTTATGACTTACCGCCCGCGCCCATGTTGCGGTTAACCAAAACTTTTTTTTGTACGCGGTAAGAATAAACGAAACTGTTTTTGTGAATACAAACATATCTTAACTTGTGCCACTGAAAAACATCACGGCAAACGTATGACCGTGGGGTAAATCAGATGATATTTTCAAAAGGCTTACCACAACCTCTTTAACAGTATAACTGTAATCTTACTTTGCCATAGGCGACATAGCTATAAAATGTGCATACATCCACGTCCTTTTCTCCGGGTAATGATAATTTCAGTTAATATTGTACGCATGTTATCTAGATATTATCTAGTTTAAAGACAGTCTAGTTTGTTGAGTTTTAACTAATTTTATTGCTTAGTGCCTTCTGTTGAATAAATAAACTGAAACTATAAAATAAACTCATCTATTCAGTTTCGCTTATTTATTCGCTGTCTATTTGCTTTTTCAAACTTAAATTAGCCGTTAATAAATTCAGACACGTCTCTTCTACCCGTTTCATTATGTATGTTAGTCATGCGTCAAACTTTTCGGATCCCGAATTCCTAACGACGTTATTTCTCGAAAAATATTCCTGTTAAGTACTTTTTAGACTAAACCCGCCGCGAAGTTGGAAGAGCTTCCCACCAGCTGCTGCCGTTAATGTTGCATAACGTGACGTTTTGGGGTTTAATTCTTGGAAAGTTGGAAATTCATGTATGTAGTTTTTGCTTTAAATGTGTTTTATCATTCAAAAACAGCAGGGTTAGTCGGGTGTCAATATGGCCCGTGTTTCGAGTTTTGAACGCAAGTCAAAATTTTTAATATATAGTTTCAAATTTTTGTCACGGCATGCTAGCACATAAAACAATACGGTTATCTCACGTCTATGCTAAATTCCATTGCATGTGTTTTGTATCACCGCCAATGGAGGGTATTTTTTAAATATAAACAATTTGACCATTAAATACCTCTATTGGTACATGATTAAAGTAGTAAAAAAAACATTATTTAAAATTGATTTGCATGATGGATTCAAGTGGAGGAAAAAGTGCACTAGAATCCATCAATGGTGGCAATGGATCTTAGTGGAGCTCGCGATCCTTCGCTTCTAGCATACACCGAAATCTCTAACTTTATAAATATACTTGGCATATGGGTCAGAAATTTGGTAAGTTAGATAATTTGAACATTCAGCTCAATGTACATTTGTCAACAGCTAAAATCTCTTTTAGTTTCGAAAATGTTTTTTCACCTTGAACTAAAACTTGTTTCATCGCAGTTCGAAACGATCCATTAGTGTCAACGTACCCTGTCATGTAACACATCTGATACTTCCTGCCTAGTAACAGTTTTCACTAATGAATTGGTTGGCACTCTTCGGTAACATTACATAAAATTATTTATGTTGGATGTGTCTGTCTGTGAATGCTACAAGAGTGTTCCGAGTTACAATCCCTTGTATTGCACTCACAAATTAATATAATTTTTTTAAAAACAAGCCTTGATGCAGCCCTGGAATGGCACACAGGATCAGATACCGACCTCGCCGGCGAGCTCGAAGAATCCCTTGCCGGCCGGCCGGTGCAGAGCACCACGGCGAGACACCTAGTATATAGCGACTGCCCTAGCTGAGGCCTTGAGGCGCCCTCGAGCTAGTTGCCTCCTTGCCCTTCTGGTTCAAGCGTAGTGCGAAGCGAAGCTGTAAAGGCCCCGCGGCCTACAGCGTAGATCATTCACACCTTGTACCTCTTTCGCCTGACAATGGTTATGACTTACCGCCCGCGCCCATGTTGCGGTTAACCAAAACTTTTTTTTGTACGCGGTAAGAATAAACGAAACTGTTTTTGTGAATACAAACATATCTTAACTTGTGCCACTGAAAAACATCACGGCAAACGCATGACCGTGGGGTAATTCAGATGATATTTTCAAAAGGCTTACCACAACCTCTTTAACAGTATAACTGTAATCTTACTTTGCCATAGGCGACATAGCTATAAAATGTGCATACATCCACGTCCTTTTCTCCGGGTAATGATAATTTCAGATAATATTGTACGCATGTTATCTAGATATTATCTAGTTTAAAGACAGTCTAGTTTGTTGAGTTGTAACTAATTTTATTGCTAAGTGCCTTCTGTTGAATAAATAAACTGAAACTATAAAATAAACTCATCTATTCAGTTTCGCTTATTTATTCGCTGTCTATTTGCTTTTTCAAACTTAAATTAGCCGTAAATAAATTCAGACACGTCTCTTCTACCCGTTTCATTATGTATGTTAGTCATGCGTCAAACTTTTCGGATCCCGAATTCCTAACGACGTTATTTCTCGAAAAATATTCCACTTAAGTACTTTTTAGACTAAACCCGCCGCGAAGTTGGAAGAGCTTCCCACCAGCTGTTGCATAACGTGACGTTTTGGGGTTTAATTCTTGGAAAGTTGGAAATTCATGTATGTAGTTTTTGCTTTAAATGTGTTTTATCATTCAATAACAGCAGGGTTAGTCGGGCATCAATATGGCCCGTGTTTCGAGTTTTGAACGCAAGTCAAAATTTTTAATATATAGTTTCAAATTTTTGTCACGGCATGCTAGCACATAAAACAATACGGTTATCTCACGCCTATGCTAAATTCCATTGCATGTGTTTTGTATCACCGCCAATGGGGGGTATTTTTTAAATATAAACAATTTGACCATTAAATACCTCTATTGGTACATGATTAAAGTAGTAAAAAAAACATTATTTAAAATTGATTTGCATGATGGATTCAAGTGGAGGAAAAAGTGCACTAGAATCCATCAATGGTGGCAATGGATCTTAGTGGAGCTCGCGATCCTTCGCTTCTAGCATACACCGAAATCTCTAACTTTATAAATATACTTGGCATTTGGGTCAGAAATTTGGTAAGTTAGATAATTTGAACATTCAGCTCAATGTACATTTGTCAACAGCTAAAATCTCTTTTAGTTTCGAAAATGTTTTTTCACCTTGAACTAAAACTTGTTTCATCGCAGTTCGAAACGATCCATTAGTGTCAACGTACCATGTAACACATCTGATACTTCCTGCCTAGTAACAGTTTTCACTAATGAATTGGTTGGCACTCTTCGGTAACATTACATAAAATTATTTATGTTGGATGTGTCTGTCTGTAAATGCTACAAGAGTGTTCCGAGTTACAATCCCTTGTATTGCACTCACAAATTAATATAATTTTTTTAAAAACAAGCCTTGATGCAGCCCTGGAATGGCACACAGGATCAGATACCGACCTCGCCGGCGAGCTCGAAGAATCCCTTGCCGGCCGGCCGGTGCAGAGCACCACGGCGAGACACCTAGTATATAGCGACTGCCCTAGCTGAGGCCTTGAGGCGCCCTCGAGCTAGTTGCCTCCTTGCCCTTCTGGCTCAAGCGTAGTGCGAAGCGAAGCTGTAAAGGCCCCGCGGCCTACAGCGTAGATCATTCACACACACACAGAAGGTGCAATTGAAACGGCCAATCAGAATTGAATGTGTATACCAAATTTTGTGTTTTGTTGGCCGTAGAAGAGTTCCTTCTGAAGCCAATCCTGGGTGGAGAATCAGGTCATACTTACCATAGAAATATATTACATTTGGACCCGAACTAACACGTATTATACAATATTCGAGATGCGGGATATACGTGACCGACGAGTTGGCGCAGTGGTTAAGAGCTTAAGCCGCTCCGCCAACTAAATCGAATAGTCGTGGGTTCGATTCCCGCACGGGGCAAATCTTTTTGTGTCCTACTTACTTTGTTTCAGTCTGGGTATTTGTGTATGTGAATTTTCATGTTTGTAAACGCACCCACGGCACAGGAATAAATCCAGGTTTGGGGGCTAGGTTGTTTGTTTAAAAAAAATTCGAGAGAAGTGTTTAAAAAAAAATTCTTAATATTTGAATTTGAGGTAATCGTCTTAATTTCATTCATAAAAGAACATATACTTTCATATGCTTATCTTTGGTATATAAAAACGTTAGTACATAAATACGACTTGATTGTAATCGGTTTTGTTTGTAAATAAATAAATAAAAAAAATATATCTTGATTATTCATCTATCTATCTATATCATCACGCCAGCTCTCTCGCGGGGTAGGCAGAGAGTACAGAGTTCCAACAGGTTCTTTCCTTACATACCTCTCTGGCTTCCTCCACTCTCATACTTCGTCTCATACACACTCGCCGGTTACGGAGACGCTTGACTTGCCCTTCAGATAAGACACGGTCTATTTGGTCATGGTAAGATAGTGTAGGTCTTCCCCGGTACCTACCTACCTACCTTGATTATTCATGTGTATATAAAACTTTGTACTTATGTATTTAATTTTATTCAAGATCTGAAACTACGTCATTTGGCCAGAAAAAGATTAAAACGAAAGCTTTTTACGAAGTTTGCGTAACCTAATTTTCAAATTTGATTTATGTCTTGAATGCAGAAAAAAGTTGATGCTCTTAGTTATATTTAATTGATCTATCAAAGTTTGATAGAATTCGGACAAACAAACTAGTTAAAAAATATAAACGAACGCCACGAACTTGGCTGTGTCGCGGGTCCTTATTCGCTATGACCAAACGCGGCGCGTTACGAAAATTTCGTGAAATGATCCTGTAATGGTATCTGTATGCGACAGGGGTATCTTTAAAGCCCGACCATCTTCTGCAATATAGTGTACTTAAATGGTGTGGTAACGTATGCACGCTGCGCTCGCATATTTATAGCCAAAATTCGGATTCTAAGCCCCGCTATACATTCCTACGACGTTGGCTGGGATACATGACACCAAGTTTTGAGCCTTCGAGTGTCCCAAAGAGCGCTTTAATTGTCTTGGAACCCGCAACAAATTTAATTAGAAAAAAAAAGAAAACCACGCAAGGGATCTGACATGATGATATACTCGTAGATAGATAGATCGAAAGAAAAGAAAACAGAAAGAATGGAAAAGAATAAAATTCCACTTCCCTCATTCCTCATTCCCTTTGTAAAGCGGAGACACGAAAATTGGCAGATCAGACAAGGATAAGCCCAGTCGCAAAGCATCATGGTGACGAGAAATTCTTAATAGTGCCTACTTGTGAGCCTTATGTTTGATTCCAGTAATTGGTATTGCAAAAGGCGACTGTCCCAACCGAGGGCGCCTCGAAGAGGCGTATGTCGCCTCTTGCCCTTCTGGCTGGCTAGAGCGTAGTGGTTGCACGCTCGCCTTTAAGTCCGGTGAAGCTGTAAAGGCCTCGCGGCCAACAGCGTACATCATTCACACACACTGGTATTGCAAAAACGCTTGAACACACGGAAATTACGAACGGAACACACGAAAATTTGATACGTTAATGGAGAGCACTTAGGCCCGTATTACAGAACGAAAATCAGACGTGAATCTAGTTTTAAAATGAACGTTTTAGTACAAAAATCGGTTTTTAAAACTAGATAGACCGTGTTTTATCTGAAGGGCAAGTCAAGTGTCTCCGTAACCGGCGAGCGTGTATGAGACGAACTGTGAGAGTGGAGGAAGCCAGAGAGGTTTGTAAGGATAGAATTTACACCGTCACGCCTATATTCTCCAGAGGGGGTGGCAGAGGTGTACTGAGTACACCCACGTTTCGCCGACGATGTTATATACCGGGTACAATTCCAGACTCCGGACTCATACTGGGAATTTTTCGTTAGAAAAACTACATTTGTCCGACTTAGGATTTGAACCCAGGACCTCGTGATTACAAAGCGATGCGCTTTGCCACCAGACCAAGGAGGCAGTCTGTAAGGATAGAACCTGTTGGAAAAGAAAAGATTTCCGTTGAAGATCTGGCGTGATGATATAGATAGATAGATAAAACTAGATTCACGATCGATTTACGTTCTGTAATACGGGCCTTAAAACGCAGACCACAATTATAGTCCGTTACACCAGTGAAGTAGTCACAAATACCTTCGACTTTACCGAAATGTATTGGATTGACTGATCATAAAACGATGATAGATTCACGAAGTTATCGTTACGCACCTTCTTACGTATTTATTTGATGGTAGGGAATAAGGACCAGCTCGTGGCAAAATCGCAAACTTCATTAATTACTCGCAGACGAGTGCTGGTGGCAGTTTTAATGGCTCTTTGCTACATTTCGAAGTTATGAGCGCTTTTAGTGCCAGAGCGTCAGATTTGGAGCTCAATTTTACGGAACACAATTTCGCAATTGGAGTTCTGAAATTCATGTTTGGCGATTTGTTGTACGGATTTGACGGGTTTTGTTTAAATTGGTGTTTGGTCTGGCTTAAGCCGTTTAGTGTTAAAGATCTATTATCAAAGAAATGAAGGTTTTTCGTGATTGGGTAATTAAAATTAAAATGCCTATGCTCACAATCAGATTTTTTTTTTCCATTAAAGTATAGTATATGAATCATCAGAAACAAAGACTCTACCACCCCTTCGGAATGTCATTCCTGTTGAGAAGAAGCTCAAGAAACTTTACGGTTACTATTTAAAAATAGAAATTGTACAATTTTTTCCATCTACATTTGTTGTAGGGTATTGGAGTGCAATGTAGGTTGGTCTATTAGGTTTTCCGTAAAGAAAAAACGTATCTCGTGAACCCTTTATCGGGCGATGTTAATTTTAAAAAGCATTACATACCCTTAGGTCTCCTATCGATCCGTCATGAAAGATCTAGAATCCGCGTTTAGTGCTAAAACGTCTAGATGGTTCCTCCCCTTTAATTATCGCCGGCGCGCGGTCCCTACTTTTTCACGTACAAATAGGTATGTAATACTAATACCGCTTTGTGGGACGCGCCGGCTATTGTTCGATGTACTTAGAAGGTTCCTGTCCATTTTAAACTTTCATACCAGTATAAAAGTAACACTCAGCGGACTCACTCTGTCTTCGGAAGCGACAGCGATCAAATCGAGAACAAGCGATCTAATTGGAATACACCAGCGACCTTAGCGACGATATACGGATTCAACGAGCGACTCAGCGACTTGGAAGCAGTACTTGGATACTAGCAAGAGTAGTACTAGTGTGTGAGTTCTTGCGTGTACTAGGGGTTGACGAACTGTTTTGTGCGTACAGCGCCTAATAAAGTACTTCGCACGTTATTCGGTTATAATATGTGGTCGTTCACGTAAACGACCACATGTTATATTTATTACACTAACGATGCCTTAACACTGTTTCAGATTTACCGTACACAGGATCAGTCACCAACCTCGCCGGAGGTCAAAGTATCCTTTGGCCCCCTGTCGGTGCAGGGCATTCTAGCAAGACCTAATATATCCCCCATAGCGACAAGCCAAGCCGAGGCCGTTCCTCTTAGAGGCTACTTTGAGCTAGTTTTCTTCTTGCCTTTCCAACGGGAGCGTAGTTGTTACGTTACGAATATAAAGGGAACACTCAGCGGACTCACTCTCTCTTCGGAAGCGACAGCGATCAAATCGAGAACAAGCGATCTAATTGGAATACACCAGCGACCTTAGCGACGATATACGGATTCAACGAGCGACTCAGCGACTTGGAAGCAGTATTTGGATACTAGCAAGATTAGTACTAGCTTGTGTTTAGATCTCGCGTGTACTAGGGTTTGACGAACTGTTTTGTGCGTACAGCGCCTAATAAAGTACTTCGCACGTTATTCGGTTTAATATGTGGTCGTTCACGTAAACGATCACATGTTATATTTATTACACTAGCGATGCCCTTAAACTGTTTCAGATTTAGATACGGTACACAGGATCAGTCACCGACCTCGCCGGAGGTCAAAGTATCCTGTGGCCCCCTGTCGGTGCAGGGCATTCTAGCAAAACCTAATATATCTCCCATAGCGTCAGGCCAAGCCGAAGAAGAAAACTAGCTCGAAGTAGCCTCTAAGAGAGAGGCTACTTTGAGCTAGTTTTCTTCTTGCCCTTCCAACGGGATCGTAGTTGTTGCACGCTCCCCATCTTCCCGGGGAAGCTGTAAAGGCCCCTCGGTGACAGGCGTAGATCACGTATGCCTATATACTTAATATAACATCATCATGTCTTAATCCTTGTAAGGTCCTGAAGGATTGATCACAGAATTACTTTTAGTGTGACAAAAGAGCTCCTAGTCCAGTCTTTATCTCTTAACCAGAGTTTAGTCGTGAATTACAAAAAGTGCCTCCATTGTGCCAAGATTTGTGGCATACTCTCAGAACAAACTAACATTATTTTGTTTATGTTACAGGTAATCCCGGATTTTATAAAATGCTACACTTTGGTAAGAATTTCGATTACGTAGCAAGGGAACGAAGGGGTGAAATTGCTCGCGGAACCATAGACCAGCTTAAATAAATAGACTGTCAATGACCATGTAAAAAATTGTGACCTGCAAATCCTGTATTATGGCGTAAATGGCGCTGACTCCTAGCCTGGCAACTTTTGTATGTTGTATGGGTTTCAGCCATTAAAAACAAAAAAAATAAATTACTTCTTCGGTAAAAAATACTAAAAATTATGAAGGTTTTAAAAAATCTAGTAATGTATTCATGGATTTAATTTCAACCGTTGACAATTTATCCCCTTTGTGTTTATATCGACGGACAGCACTGTGAAAACAAATTACAATGTTTTGTAGGGCGTAAGCCTCATTTAGCCCCCTATTACGTGGGCTTTAACATAGTCGGCCCAAAGTAGCTCCGCTTGGGGAATATAGGCGTGACAGTGTTCTTTTTATTTTTACAAGCTTATATTTAACTTACAGTGTTTGTTAGTTTCTTTAGGGCAAATCTTGCAAGAATTAGAACCACTTCCTCTGATCCTACGGAGTTGAAATTTGATATATTGGATCAGTTCCGATGACAACACATTTTTATGGTAAATATGACCTGATTCTGTACCCAGGCTTAGCTCTAAACGAAATGTTGTTTGGTTGTTTTAAATTGCACAATTATCTAGTTACATAAAAGCTTGTCTGTATTTTTTTTACTATTTTTTTATTTGTGAGTCTATTCACGTACACTGGTCTCTAGCGAAACCACTCACCTGCAGCGCATTCTGACTCGATTTCTACATTGTTACCAATGCTTTTCACATTGTATTCCTCTAGGAATGTTATTTTATTGAAATCGGGACAATACTTCGAGTTACGCAGGTACAGTAGAACTGGGTACACTTTCGTTGTGCATTCAAAGACTCCAGTGGAAAAATTGAATCGATATAATTACTCTTTTATGTTTTATGACGTAGTCCCACACTATGATTTATTCCTGGGTCGTGGGTGCGTTTACAAACATGAAAGTTCACACACACACACAAATACCCAGACCGAAACAAATAATTGTGGGTCAGGTCAGGTCACAAAGATTTGTCACCTGCGGAAGTCGAACTCTCGACTATTCGACCCAGTGGGTGGAGCGGCTCGACCTTTTAACAACTATCGCCACATGTTGAGAAGTATTTTCTTCTATATTAATATTATGAAGAATTTGTTTGTTTGTTTGTAATCGATAAACTCTGAAACTAGTAAACCTATTTTAATAATTCTTGCACCATGAGTACATTATCTAGAAGTGAGATAGGCTATATTATATTTCAGTGATAATAACATTATTAATATATAAAGATATTATAATATTAACGCGGCTCAATCATCAGACCTTGAACTACATGCAGGTGTAAAGTTTTAGCGTGACAGCCGGTGGTTAACCAGAACCAGGTTAAGGCCCTAACCAGAATACCAGCGCTTCAACCACATAATGCTGAGGCGGGGCCCTATGTGGTACCCATACGTAAACATGCCTGATGGCAATATGATTTATATATCATTATGTTACATATTATACTAAGTTAATAGCCATTTCTACTTATTGTTTTGCTTGTTATGCACCACATTAAAGGATTTTCTTCCTTTCTTTCTTTCTTTAAAGTGCTCATCATGACAAATCCGACGAGGCCAAACACCGCGGGGTTATATTCAGTAGTTACTATATTATTACATTGTCACCGAACTTACAAGTCACATGATTTGTACCGGAAAGACAGACCCACAGACATACGTACATTCCAAGTTAAATAAAAGCTGGTACAATCACATTTTTAAACGCACTTACACACATGAATAATAAGCTAGTGTAGTATATATTTTTTAATTTGCTCTTTGAATATGTGTCACAGTTTAGTTTTCTGTGAGTTATTTGATTATCCAATGATTTCCGCCAATTAAGTAATTTAATCGGCACTAATAAATGGTATAATTAAATAAACTAACATTCTTACCAACTGAGCACCCGAGTGAATGGTAGAGCTATTATTGAATTAATGGGTCGGTACTACATCAATAATTCATAAGAAACTTTTCAGAATGTCTCTTACAATACTTACTCTCTCTTACAATAGGTCTCATAAAAAAGCTCATTGCTCAGCGAGCTATGGAAAGAGCTATGCTCGGCATTTCTCTACGTGATCGAATCAGGAATGAGGAGATTCGTAGAAGAACCATGGTCACCAACATAGCATAGTGATAGCCTAGTGGTTAGACCGTTGGACTGCAATGTCAGAGGTCTCGGGTTAAAACCCAGGCACGCACTTTTGTCTTTTCGAAAGCATGTACTTATAAAAAATTAACTATCACTTGCTTTAACGGTGAAGGAAAACATCGTGAGGAAACCTGCATGCCTAAGAGTTTCTCAAAGGTGTGTGAAGTTCGCCAACCCGCACTGGGCCAGCGTGGTGGACTATGGCATAAACCCTCTCAGTTTGAGTGGAGGCCCGTGCCCAACCGTGGGAAAGTTTCTTAACAGGGCTAATATTATTATATATTCATTATATTTTTGGGGGCGCTAAGTACTAAGTACCGTTTGCATATTCACGTAGAGTGTTATAGGACGCCGAATATATTAACAAAAGGCCTACTAAAAATAAATGAACCTTCACCATTATACTGAACTCTATTATATTAATAGTTTTCTACGAAAGGGACAAAAAAATGTAATTCATTAACGATCCATTTACTGAGGTCATTTTATTATTAGATAGCCATCAACGCTAAGGTATGCGTGGCAGCTAAAAATACCCGACTAAATATAACGGTGTTGATCACCCCTGCTGGCGACAGGTACACGGCGAGAGATTGAATTTTGTAGGCTGTTTTATACAGGCTGGATTTTTGAAATGGGGCAGTAAGGCAGGTACCTCGAACTACAGGAAAACTGTCTTAGGAGACTATCTTTAACTTTTTGCGACATTTTCAGGTTCAGTTACAGATTTTGAAATAAAATTAAAAGCTCACCAGCCACAAATGACAAACTTAGACGTTGGTTCCAGTTCCAATTTCAATTATAATCTATGGCTACATCGTTAACCGATAATTCTGCCAAAGTCAAGTTTACAAGTTATTAAAAAAAAGTGACGTGACAAATTGGTTCCAGTTATATTGTCGGCGGTAGGCGCTCGTAGCGCTGTGCGACCGCGGTGTTCTTACCGATTACCAAGGTTAAGCAGCGTTCGACTCGGTCGGTCCGAGATGGGTGACCGTTTGTGGCATTTTCATATTCGAGCGTCTTCGTGCTTCGGAAGGCACGTTAAGCCGTTGGTCCCGGCTACCACTTAATGTGGTAGTCGTTAAGCCGAGTTGGAAGCCTTAAAGGCGGCTTAGTAAGTTCCAACAGCAGGTGGCCACAAACCTGCCTCCATCAATCCGCACTGGGTCCGCGTGGTGGAGTATGACCTAATCTCTCTCACCTCGATTTGTGGGAGAAGGCCTTTGTCCAGCAGTGGGCAGTATAGGCTAATATTAAATATTGTCAGCATAGTCTCCAGGCAGACTTACGATTCTAAAGTAGGAAAGGGAAGAAGTTAACCCGTTGTCCTAAGTAAGCATCACGCTACGCGTTACAACGCCTCAAACACGTCGCTATCCGCTGCTCCCGTAGGGCGTCAAGAAAACGTACAATCAAGCGAATTCTCGAAATGCATTTCAGAATTCCAGTATTACGTATTAATCAAATTATAGGAATCCAAGATACAAGAGAAAACAGATAGCTTGGTCCAGATGTTAAGAGTTGAAGCAGCTCCGTATATTGGATCAATTAGTCGCGGAGTCGATCACCACATGGGACAAATCTTTGCGTGTCCCACAAATATTTGTTTCTGCCAAAGTGTTAGTGTATGTGAGTTTCATGTTTGAAAACGAATCCATGACACAGAATTAATTCTTAGTATGGAGCAACGTTTTGTTAATAAAACAATTTTAATTTAAAAATACCTGTTTTAAAAACAAGCTTTTATAGCTAAACACAACGAAGATGACTTGCTTAGTTAAGGAGTTCCTATGGTTTCCTTCCGGCTCCATCATTAGACCCTGGACACCATCCGGGTCTAAAGTGCTCGTCAAGACAAATCCAACGAGCCCAAACACAGCGGAATTGTTTGGTGGTTCCATAGGCCGCCTTTTGGTTTCATTATCAGACACGGAATACCATCTGGTTGAATAGTTCCTGTCATTACCAATCCAACAAGTCTAAAGACAAGGGGGTTACGTTGTATAGTTCACATGTTCCTATGGCCATCTTCTGACTACATCATCGTGCCAGCTCCATGGTACCATATTATTACATTGTCACTGTACCACATACGTATGCGAAATTTCAGCTCAATTAGATACTTGCAAATGCTAGAAAAATGGATCACGATCGGACGATCAGATATACGAAGATTTCAAATTAAATAAAAGCTTGTAAAAACAGAGTGAATCTGTGTAGTGACGCCATGATCTAAGACCTTGAAATTCACGTCCCCATTACGAACATTGGGGTAACCCCTCGCCGGCTCAAGCACCCCTTCGCAACAAGCTTGCGATGAGTCACCCAGACGGCGCGTCAATCTGTCTGGCTATGCGGGGCTAGGGTTGACACGCACACACACAACTGTACGTGCTTTATATATTTGCGATAGGGTGTCTGCTTACCTGGGCGTAGGAACTCGTGTCCCTTAATACTTGTGGGTGGGTGTTATCGATGATGGGGACATCGAATCCGTATAAAGGGGACGAGCATTAAATTTGACCAGTGTCAAACTTAGGTTTCCAATGAGTCACTAAGCCGACGGGTCAGTGTCTACACGAAACTAGGGTTGGAACGTGTATTTGCAATGGGGTGATCGCTCGTACGGTGTAAGGGTGCTTTGTCCTACTAATGAGTCATTGTATCGGCAGAATGGATGTCCGGTATTCTTTTCCTGAGATGTTTGATGATAGTTAATCCTCGTAGGAACACAAAAACTTACAATTGGTGCGTTTGTCTGGAATTTAATTTACATAAAAATAGAATAAAAGGCATGTGATAAGCATGTCAAGAGTCTGTCTGTGTAAGCGGTGAGCATGTATGAGGCGAACTATGAAAGTGGAGGAAGCGAGAGACGTTTGTGAGCAATTAACCTATTGGAACTTTGTTTACTATAAAAAGATATGTAGCGTGATGTTATCTAGTTGGATATCTGTGTGACAACCATGATAGTATATTATACACCATGACCTCGGCGTCGATAATTGCCTACCGCTACCGTAGAGATGCAGTAAAGATGTCTTGGGTGTCTGGTGACGTCATCTGCATTGTTACACGCCATGTGAGACTTCCGTTCGACGCGATGACGCGGGATTAATTTACCTATTTGTAGTAGTAGAAATATTTTGTAAATTATTACAGTAAGAGGCAATCTATAATTTAGTTTTAAAAAGAACCGTAAAATACACCCTTTCACTCCGGCCCGGCTGGTGGTGGAGTAGGAATAATTCTCTCTCATCTCGATTTGTTAGAAAATACTTTTGCCCAATAATGGAACAGTAAAAACTGATAACTTATGCATATATGTTTCTTTTCGTCCCTGTTTTCACCATGTTTTCCCTGTTGGGTGAAAGGCAGACACCTTTAATGCCCCCAATCTTACTATATTTACGCCCAAACCTACAAGTGATTTCGTACAATGGCAGGCCGTCTCCTATTTCGTCCTTTGCAGGATAAAGGCCTACCACAAAGATCGCTACAACGATCGCCTTATTGCTGTAGGCAACTATTTATCCAGTACCTCATCCTCAGATCATACCTCTACGATTTAAGATAACCCCCGAATTGTAATTGCACCACTAAAACTATTATAGTAAAGCGCCAGTCTTTATTGTTGCGAGACCATCGTAATATTGCGGTATTCGCCTCTCGAGGGCAATTTCTAACATCCAAGAGCAGATTACGCGAAAGCATCTAGAGTAATGCTAATGGACGATGTTGTTTTTCTAAGTTTATGTGGGAATTAGCTTCTACTGAAAGGAGGAAATAGAGGAAAGGGAAAAGCAGTGAGTGCGTATAAGATGAATTATGAGAGTGGGAGTCGAGAGAAGTTTCTCTCCCTGGTTTACATTCAGCTCACTTGCTCGCAGTCATTTTCTTTATAATATTTCCTATTATCTTTGACAAAACAGAATATGCTAATTTGGCATCGTATCGTATGGCAACCTACAAAGGGGCCTAAAAAAGCCAAATTTGCATGTAATTTGTGTCTATTATCTTCCCGCAATCGATATCGAGCGCCGTTCTCTGATAACTTTTTTTCATTGTACATTGAATGTCTATACCAATTTCCGTTTCGTATTAGTCATTTAAGTGAACTTTGATCCGCGTATATTAACCGCTTTTATATAACAAAGTTCCATTTTAACCAGTTTATAATTCTTAAAAACCTTAATTCCTTTCCATCCATGCGTTGCACAATACGTGAAAGGAAATGTTTTTACCTCACCATCAATTTAATGACAGCTATTTTCATATCGTGACAGTGCGCGCAAATTATTCAATCGAATCGATTAAAAAAGAAAACAATGACATCGTGCGAATTGGCTACAATAGAATATTATGTGTATTACGTGAGAAGCCACATAGCCGCATAGCAACGGGCCATTGTTCGCGGTAATCGATACAGTAGAGTCCCGATCAATCGAGATATTACACAATTAGGTGCGAGCGAGTGCGTTAACCGTAACACCCCCACTACGTTGCTCGTTAAGTTGCTTGGAGCTGAATGTAGACGAGTAAAGAGAGTTTTTAAAGATACGGGCTTCCCTCCAGTGCCAGTTTGGTGGATTTGAAGGGTCGAATTGGTAGATCCATTAAATATCTGAGCACGTATTGTATACGATCCTCGTACGTCCTGTTCCAATTACGTCAGGTCTTTTCAATATCTTTATCTTTTCAATATTACGTCAGGTCTCCAGAATCGTGCTAACCCCCTTTTTCTTTTCAATATCTACACATTTTGGAGTATTTTTTAAGCGACTTCGTAAAAGGAGGAGGTTCTCAATTCGACTGTATGTTTATTATTTTATTTATGAACTGATTTTGATGATTCTTTTTGCGTTGGGTTTAGTATAGTTTCGAGGTGGTCCCATTTTAATGAAATCGATATTGAACTTTGAAATTTGAAGATACATCAGGGGACTCCTCAACGGCGAACAGCACGAATGTATAGATTCCGTTATTATGGTTATTATATCAATTCTGTAGGTTCCTTACTGTACAACTCAGCAAAATAATATCATTTAGGTATATAAATATTAGTCAATAATTCACTTGTCACTTAAAACTGTAAAACAAAAATCTTTTTAAAAAATAAAATTAAAACGACTTAAAAAAGCAAAAAATTAATTCGGTATCGGTTAGTGCAGTTGGTTACTTGGCACCGACTTCAAATATTTAATTTGTGCTTTTTGTAGTCGGTTTTTTTTTATGATTTTTATTTTATACAATGACGCTTGTGTCTTACTTAAAGACAATTGAACTGTAGAATCTTTTATCTAACTCTAAACCCACGTTTTAGTCAGAAATAATGTAGAGTTAACCTCTGCATGACTTTACTCTATGTGACTTTTCATTTCCCCTTTAGTGTGTTCAAGTATGTGGGATGATATTTCTTAATACGCGGAATATACGAATAACGACTAGTAGACACATTCCTTCACAATACGTCTCATATTTTTCCATCCAATTCTCGCTTTCACTACAAAGAAACCCTTAACGGAACTAATATCTCTAGCGATGATTTCCATCCATTCTCTTTGACTCTCGGCTCACTTGGCCATTTCAGGGAAAGCCTGCCACCCACGTCTTCGTATTACTATCCTAACGACCTTTCGTACTTATACCTTTCTCCGCATTTATTATGTTTCCAGCAAGAAATATTATATCCGGGCTGTATGTGCTAACAATGTGTGATTTATAGCAGTCGGTATTTCAGCTAAGAAAGATATCACATGCTCCGGTTCTTAACCTCCTTCGAAATCCAAGTTGTAGGTCGAAATAGGATGGAGATATTATACCACATTTGTCACTTAAGTGGCAATGGGTGGGGCACATTGTTCGGGGGACACACACAGGACTGGAGGCATTCGGGATAGGAAGGTTCTTTAGTTGCGACGGGAAGACTTGAAGTGGGCCGGCTCTCTACAAAAGGGACCTATGGCCTTATTAGGGTTAACACACGATGTGTAACGTACAAAGCCAGTCGTCTCATGGACTTCTTTGGTAAAGGCCTTTATCTTGCAATTAACGTCTTTACTCTGGTGATTATAATGTATCTTGAGTAATTATTACATTCATAAATGCAGTCATGCTTGTATCTAGCTGGCCGCGAGATGGTACTAAAATCGTCACATGCTACGATTCTTACACTTCATCCTCAAGTAGAAAACACAAAGCGATTAAAATTAGATGAGTCACTTATCGGATGTCCATGCCCCTTCAAGATAGAAGAATTATCAGCTGTAGTCCGTTATAATATAACACTATCTATCAAAAGTTTAATATATGTTTCTACCCTTAAAAAAGTAAAAACTAATCTATTTTTTTGTGCCACAATCAGAACTGACTGCTAGCAAGATAGAAATAATAAACAAATCCAATATGCGTAAGCTCACGGAATACACAATATAAACAAACGTTTGTTCTAACTAAAAATCGGCAGACAAACAATAATAAACGGATTGGTTTGCTTGATATAATATTGTTTGCAAAGCTGTAGGGACCGTTCCAACTTTTGATATCATCGGCTCGTGACTAGCCCGCTTAGATAAATAATTTAATGGCGGTATGTTGATCTTTTGTTTCGTTAACTGATCGATTTCATAACAGTTTTAGATCTACCGGCAGATAGGCGCTTTTTTATTACAATAATTTTTTATTTGAAAATATAATGAAGGAAATTCCAAACTATTTAGCGAGTATTTTAAGGTTGAGCAATATTATAAAAATTTCCTTGTTTTTTATTTAGAATATAACTATGAAGGAATATGTTGAACTATTTTCAAGTGATTAGTATTATCTTTAGAAACGGGCAAATGGATTATGGAATAAGATTGATTTTTATACATCTTGAAAATCAGCGTTTTTCTCCACGAGCAAATGCCTGCGCTGACCTGGGGCCCTTTCGTACCACTGTGACACACCTACTATAATAAAATTGGATTTTAAACTGCATGATTTTTTGTATTTTAGGAAAATATTTTGTGCTGTGTGTCCTTTTGTTCTCTCTATATCTATATCATTACACCAGATCTCTTGCGGAGTAGGTACAGAGTTCCAACAGGTTCTTTCATTACATACCTCTCTGGCTTTCTCCACTCTTATAGCTCGTCTCATACACGCTCGCCGGTAACGGAGACTCTTGACTTGTCCTTCAGATAAGACACGGTCTATTTGGTCATGGTAAGCTGAGTTTTCATTATAGAACTAGAGTTCAATATTCCAGGTTATCTTATCTACCCCTATGTCAAATGTCATCAAATTCGTCCAACTTTTAGATCTGTGTGCGAAACAAAACTGTTTTAATCTTACTATGCTTTAATAAAGATATAGGGATATATGCATTTTTGGCTCTGTCTCTTTGTCACAACAACTTTTTGTTTCGGTCTGGGTATTTGAGTATGTGAATTTTCATGTTTGTCCACGACACAGGAATAAATATTAGGGTGGGCATACATTAAAAAAAAAAATTGGTAACCCCCCTGATTGAGTAACAAACATGTAAACTTTCGCATTTACTCTTATTTTCTTTTTTTACCTAAACCCTTATCGACCAACAACACATTTTATTTATACAATCCACAAATGTATGTAAAATGTATTCGTGTTCAATATTTCATCGAATCCCAACACCGACCGGGATCCTAAAAGCAAACAATGTAATTTAACTGCCGACCCCATTGTTTACCATACCCGGGCGTGAAGAATGCCGCCCATACGATAGGGCACATCTGAGTTATGGCAACCATTAATCTTTACGGTCATCAGCTAAAGATATGTGTGAATGTTTTGGTGAATTTTATATTCGTTTCATCCTTTCACAAATGTGCGTGTTTTATTTCGTCTCCGCAAGGGATACGGCGTTATATTTGTGTATGAATATTTTTATTCCGTTTATTTATAATAATATTAGCCCTGTTAAGAAACTGTCCCACCGTTGGGCACGGGCCTCCTCTCAAATTGAGAGGGTTTAGGCCATAGTCCACCACGCTGGCCCAGTGGCGAACTTCACACACCTTCGAGAAACTCTTAGGCATGCAGGTTTCCTCACGATGTTTTCCTTTTAGTTGTTGAACGATTCTTCACGATGTTAAAGCATGTGATCATTAATTTTTAATACGCACATGCTTTTGAAAAGACAGAGGTGCGTGCCTGGGTTTGGACCCGAGACCTCTGACTTTGCAATCTAACGGTCTAACCACTAGGCTATCACTGCATTATTTGCCGGTTATTTATATCTCTCTCTCTCTCTCTCTCTATATATATATATATATATATATATATATATATATATATATATATATATATATATATATATATATATCATCACGCCAGATCCCTTGGGGGTAGGCAGAGAGTACAAAGTTATTTATATCCTTAAATAATTTGTTTATTAAAACCTAAGCTAAAGGCTATTAAAACTAGGCTATATAGTAAAGGATATTATAATATTTCGGAATATATCGACGATAAAACTGATTGGGTTTGAGCAGCTCCTCATTCATTTTTTGTATAACACATTGTTATTAAAATACATTTTTGTAAAAAAAGTGATTAGCAGAAAGGCCAGTCCAATTAAATAAAAAGACTAGCCCGCTGAGTTTCTCGCCGGATCTTCCCAGTGTGAGGCCGCGTTCCGATCCGGTGGTAGTTGTAGAAAATTTAATATTTAGTAAATTTTTGACGTTTGTAAATGCTCTTGTTGGCCTATACAAATAAAATATTTTGACTTCAACGTTGACTTTATCAAGACGGTCTAATGTGCTTTATTATTGTATCTGCTTACTCTCCCATAAGCTCAAGATTTACTAGCTGTAGAGCGCAGTATCATAGCTTGTTATGGACGGATTAGAAACGCCATGTTGCGTTCCATAAGATAAAGGACGTCCATAGGAAGTAGGGGTATAAACTGCAAATCGGATATCGCAATGGGCCGGATGTAGCACGAATGAGAACGCAATGGTGGGCCAACCCAACCACTATCTGGACGCCCGGACGCCCACTGGAAGTGGCCGACGAACGTAGACATCTATTTCTACCACAGAAATCGTAGAAATAAAAGCCTATTACAGTTTCTGTGGCCTCGACAGATCAAGGAAAAGGTGGCGGGACGATAAAGACTTCTATGCATGTAGTGTTTTTGGCCAGAAGTTGCATGAGCTAGAAATATGTGAGGCTTTAAAGGAAAGGCTTGCAGTGAGACCGTTTAGGAAAAAAATAAGTCTGCGGACATTTACAAATAAAAGTTAATAATATCAGCCTATACTACCCACTGCTGGGCAAAGGCCTTCTCTCACAAATCAAGGTGAGAGAGATTAGGTCATACTCCACCACGCGGACCCAGTGCACGGATTGGTGGAGGCAGGTTTGTGGCCACCTGCTGTTGGATCTTATCAAGCCGCCTTTTAGGCTTACAACTCGGCTTAACGACTACCACATTAAATGGTAACCGGGACGTGCCCTCCGAAGTGAGGAGACGCTCGAATATGAAAATGCCACAAACGGTCACCCATCTCAGGCCGACCGAGTCGAACGCTGGTTAACCTTGGTGATCGGTAAGAACACCGCGGTCGCACAGCGCTACGAGCGCCTCAAGTTAGTGACAAAAAATAAACTGTAAAAAGTTAGTAATATTTTAGTGTATCGATTTAAAAGCCAACTTTGTGAAATGCAGTTGTGTTGTTGGTGTTACAATGGGACCTCTTAAGGAACAGCATAATTGTGTAAACATTAAAAAAACAGTTCATCATATTTTAGTAAGTATATCGATTTAAGAGCCAATGTGAAAATGACAAATGTCTTTACATTTGTTGGTCTAGTGGCAAAGCGCATCGTTTTGTGATCACTGGAACTGTGATCACAAAACGACGTGTAACGAAACCCGGTATACGTCAATAGGCTCGCCCCCTCGGTCGCCGACGATGTTAGGTCCTATGTAAGGACCTAACATCGTCGGCGAAAAGTGGGTGTACTCAGTGCACCCCTGTCACCCCCGCTTGGGGAATATTGGCGTGATTGTGTGAAAATGAGTTGTATTGGTGTTGTTAGGCCTCGAACAGTCTAGGTTTCAAAGACTATGTTTTAGGTCGTACATTCCATTGTATTTTCACCTTAGGTACATGTTGCTTCAAAGTATAACCATACATGCTAACACAACATCAGCACACAACGTAACTATTCAAAGGCATTCACACAATGCGTCTGCGCCCTCATGCTCTAAATTCCATTACTCCGTGTGTTTATCTCAGTAAATACGCCCCAAGCGCCTGGGGCGCTGTGTTCGCGAACACGAGACGCCGAACTTTTATTCGCTATGACAAAACGCGACACGTTACGATAACACCATGGTATGTTTGTGCAAAGGAATTCTGTATGCCACTTGAGGCGGTCGTGGCTTGGTCGGTGTGAGATGGGTGACCGTTAGTAGCATTTTTATATTCGAGCGTCTCCGTGTTTCAAAAGGTAAATAAATACCTTTGGTTCTGGTTATCACTTAATGTGGTAGTGGTTCAGCCACGTTGGAAACCTTAATAAATTCCAACAGCAAGGGGTCACAAAAATGCCTCCACCGATCCACGTGGTGGAGTTTGAACTAATCTCTCTCACCTCGATTTGTGAAGGCTTTTATTAAAAAGGCGTCAACCCGATATTTCGTGAACGCGTCCAATCATAGGAATCGGCTAATCGTAGCCTCTGCCGACTACGTCCGCAATGCCCTTACATCCCTTTATTCGGATACTGATACCGTACACAGGATCAGACACCGACCTCGCCGGTGAGATCGAAGAATCCCTTGCCTGCCGGCCGGTGCAGAGCACCACGGCAAGACACCTAGTCTACGCCCTCCCCCACAGCGACTGCCCAAGCCGAGGCCGTCCCTCCTTGAGGCGCCCTTCAGCTAGTTGCCCCTTTTGCCCATCTGGCTTGAGCGTAGTGGTTGTGTGCTAGCCCTCTTGTCCAGCGAAGCTGTAAAGGCCCCGCAGCCAACAGCGTAGGTCATTCACACACACATACACACAAATCGATCGATTTGTGAAAGAGAAGGCCTTTGCTCAGCAGTAGCTGTTATTTTATGCCACTTGAGTACTATTAAACTATCATTCAACGCTGTTATCGTAACGCGCTGCGGTACGTGTTTAATTGGTCATAGCGAATAAGAACCCAGAGAGGTTGTATAGTTGGTATAGTTTATTGTTCTATAAATTAGTTGAGCTGAGTTGAAATTTAGTAATAGGCGGATTTAAGAAAGGTGTTAGGGGTTAAAATATATTGTAACACCCTAATCTGCTGCGAAATAGAACATTTTAAGGAAACGTGCTACTTGGCGGATTTAAGTGAGCCTTTGCTTTAACCCCCTAATCTGCTGCGAAATAGAACATTTTAAGGAAACGTGCTACTTGGCGGATTTAAGTGAGCCTTTGCTTTAACCCCCTAATCTGCTGCGAAATATAACATTTTAAGGAAACGTGCTACTTAAATATCAGGTTTTTTATATCTGTCGTTATTTATCGTGTCTATTGACGCATTATTTATCTTGTAATGCGTTCATATCATCGATATATCATAACAAGATACAGAGTCCAGTTTAAAGGTAACACTACAAAATATCCTCAAATCCACTGAAGCAGTTACAGTTATGATATAAACATAAATTAGGGGAAATCCGTATCACTTAAAGTTGTAATTGCGAAAAAGCGGAAGCCTGTTACTTTTTTAGGACCGTCCACTTTTGCTCGCCTTTTGGTGGTGCCATTGTTCGTGCGGCGAGCGTGTATCTACCTTCATCGATTGTTCATATCGATCAAATATAAGTGATGATGATGGTGAGATGATTTCGGTGTACAATGCCACATTTGTGTTGAAATTTAGAGATATGCGGATTTATATCCTTAAAGTGGTGCTAATTGGAACATTTTAAGGTATATTATAAATAAACATAATATTTTATTGGTGTCTACTTCTGTGAAATCGTACCTGAAAGAAATTTTGCAATTCTCAACTTATCAACTAGGCGCCTTACTAAAATAAATTACTACTACTGTTAATTTGTGGTTCTCTTAACCAATAATTTTAGTACCCATATCAATATTTGGCTGTATGTTGAACAGTGGAGGGGTATAGGCTAAGATGATGATGATCAGTATCATTTGAAATATGTTATCTTATCAATCTCTTCATAATAGTTCATCATCAGTGCATCTAAGAGTCGATTATTATTTATTTATATCAGTAAAAGCTGCCACCATTTGGCTAAAGTCGATTCTAGTTCAATTATCTCGTAATCCTATATCGAGATTCATTGAATCATATCCAGCTTCATTCCTAACTGCTAAATCTATCTATATCATCACGCCAGCTCTTTTGCGGAGTAGGCAGAGAGTACAGTGTTCCAACGGATTCTTTCCTTATAGACTTCTCTGACTGTTAAATCACCTAAGATATAAATTGTAACATTAGCCCTTGTTTATTTTTTAATCCAGCTTTAACAACATCAGTTGAAATCTATTTAAGCCTCGTATCCGTGTCAGAACATAAATATTTCGTTTTAGCGCTTCCCGAATGGCAGACACATCCTTGCCCGGGACAATTCTTGGGAGCACGTGTCTGTACGTGACTAGAAATAACGAGGGTCTTGCCAAGACCCATCTACCGGCCTACGTAAACGCACAAAGAATCGCTTTGCTGCTGTCAATGTATATTCTGCGAGAACCTTGAGAAAGACGAAAAGATGTTTTTGGTTGGTTAATTGAATCGTCATAGATAGCATGATCTGAAATGTATACAGTTCTATTAGACTTATAGAGAAATACCATACCTTTAACCAAGCTTTACATCTTAAACCTCTTTGTTTGCAAAGCATGTTGGCAGTCTCGGCTACCAATTCATATGCTAGTCGAAGTTCCTACAGCAGTGGCTACAAACGTCTTTCCGTTCTCAGTCCGCGTGGTGGAATACGACCTATTTTCTCTCACCTCTATTTATAAGATCTTATACCCAGTATAAGCTGATTTATTAAATAAGATATAATGCTACGCTTTTTAATGTGTGTTACTGTACTAAAGGAATGGTCCTTAACGCGTCTTAATTTTAATAGTGTTTGCTCTTTAAGTTACTTATTTCTTGACGAAAGACGACGAACTCAACTTTTGCTATGCTTTTTGCATTCGAATTAGTGTTGTAATTTTCATTACCAAACTAATTAATATAAAAACTGATTAGATTTACAGAATCATATTTGAGTAATATATAACAAAAGTATTTAAGTATAGCATAACAAGGATAACTAAAAGTTTTTTTTTTCTGAAATCAGTTCATCGTACCACACCCTGATCAATATTCAGCAACAGAACTTGGAATAAAAAGTAAATTGGACAAGTCTCCACCGCTCATTCGAATGCATCCCGTGGGAATTTACTTGTTTTAAAAGATTGTTCTTTTCCATTCTATGAAACAGCGTTTTGGGCGAAGTCCGCTCAAAATGTTTTGAATTGGACAAATAAAAAGTACCGAGAGTTTTTAGTAGTTTTATGGCTTACTAGAATTTGAGCAACATGTTTTGACGTCTTTGTCAAAAATTGTAATAGGGCAGCTAATAGCGGCATGTCTAATTATTTCACTAGCTTACCTATGCATCTCAAATGACAAAAAGATCATATAATACTCGTATATACGTAAACTTTTCAGAAAATATAAACTGCAAAGGATACCCAAAAACATATTTAATTAAATAAATCAACTATTACATTAATGACGGTACCATACCTGGAGGATTCTCATTCGCTTGACCTTCTTTTGCAACTGCAGCATGCCGTACAGCAGGGCCTCCGCAGTCGGTGGACATCCCGGCACGTATATATCTACCTAAAATTGAATCATTATAGAAAATTGAAGTTAGACAATGTCTGTGTAAGTAAATCTTCGAATGGGTATATGTCGCTTAACGCTTGGAGCTGATATTCATATGGAGTCCTCACAAAGATCATAGTTGTCACTGCAGAGTGCGATATAGTAATATCGTTCTTTCGCTCAAATAGAATATCGGTCATAAGTCAAACTAAACAACTTTGAGAAAGGCTTCATCAGCCGTAAGATGTCCATTGCATGTCGAAGTTCTTGTCCAAAGATCGCCACAACGGCAAGCTGTATACTTTGTACACATCCAAACTAATAAACCAAAAGAAAAATATTTACCGGAACAACTCTATCACATCCACGGACCGTAGAGTACGTGTAATGGTAGTAGCCACCACTGTTGGCACAGCTTCCCATGGACACCACCCATTTCGGTTCGGGCATCAAGTCATAGGTCTTGCGCAGAGCCGGGGCCATCTTGTTCGTGACTGTCCCTGCGACGATGATGACGTCAGTCTGCCGTGGAGTCCCGCGAAACACCATCCCGAAGCGATCCATGTCATACCTTAATTTTAAACGAAGAAGGCATCATTATATTTGTCTGCATTGGAGAAGCTCTTCCACTGAATGTTTTTATTCTTCTTGTGTCAATAATTCATTTTTGTATCGCCAAGTGAGTAGTCACCTCCTACTGCTTTGCCCTTTAAGTTCAGGGATAATTTTAACCTTAACTATGATATGTATTCTTTATAAGCTTGATTGTTTGTTATTGAGATTCTAGGTATCCATTTATGACGGGACACATTATAAAAATCATATGCTATGAGCAGTTTGGCTATGAGATTCAGCAAACCGCACTAATATAGAAACCGTAGTTAAAGAATTGTTACTTATGGCTTATAAGTAACAATCCTTTAAGTACGTTGTTAAATAATTTAAAGATTATGAAGATAGAAATGCTTCGGATGATGTTTCAAGTACAACTTTAACTCTCTTTTGTGAAATATCAATAAACACAAGCAAGCGAAGGGACTCAAGAACTTCAGTTCTGATTTGGCTTGAGACTTTAGACCAAGACTTAGAATTAAATTGCTCAACAATCTTAGAACATTACGATCCTCATGAATTGGTAACTAGAGTAAGCAATAAAAAAATCTTCATGTCATCATTAATCATTCAAGCCATGTCACTGGAGCTTTTTGGCGTTTGACCTCGGTGCAATGACATTTGATGGGAAATGCCAACCCTTCACCTTTCGGTTTAAAGTCGTGTTGTATCGAAGAATCGCTGCTCCAGCGATTTTAGAACAATAGCACAGTTAGTTCTGTAGTCGTGACGCAAGTCTTTGTTTTCTAAAGATAAGGAAAGGTGCCATGGGGTATTTGCATTTAATTTGTTACCAGTTCCTTCAAATTGAAATAGGTCTCGTTTTGAATTCTGCCTTTTTAGCCTTTGACAATATTAAATCAGTGAGACTTTTAAGGGAAAGATTTATATAAGATTTTTTGTCCTATTTTATTTTTATTATATTAGCATAAATTAAAATCTTCCCATGCTGTCATAGTTTTCGATTCTGTGAATATAATAATAAATTTGTAGTATGTCACGAAAAGTGCATGCAAAGGGACTTGGTCGACTAGTTCAATATTGACTTTTTAGATATGCAATTTTAAGTTGCCGTTTTCATGTGCTTTACTGCATGATTACAGAGAGAACTGAGGAATTTGATCTTGAGGGGCGATGAACTGGGAAATAAAATCTGCACTTTATTTCACTACTTGTTTTACTTATATTTATTTCAGCAGCTTTCATTGCCTGCAGCGATAAAGTGCATCTCTAATTGCCTTTCTCGTGGGTATTTCACTGCTAAATTCGCTGTATTACACGTCAGGGTGGAACGTCGTTATTACGTCAATTATGCAAGAAGTAAACACCGAGGCAACGGCGCGTGACGATAACCGCCGGGCTTGGGTTACTGGATAACGATCTCGTATCGGTTACGCGGTTAGGTGAACTCAACGATATTGGTTTATGTGGGGAGAATTTGGATCCATTGAGAAAACAGCAACAATTATGCGACGGTTTTAGAGGAAAACCTGAAAAGCCACCAAGTCGTTTATTTTGGTAACACCTTCATGCTGTATTCATTTAGCTAAGTAGGAAGCCTTATGGGGGCGGTGGCACCAACAGCATGTGACCCTTAACCTGTCTCCGCCGATCAGCACTGAGTCGGCGGTGGTGGAGTTCGTTTGTCGGAGTGGCCTTTGCCCAGCCGTAAATAGCTAAGGCAATGTTATTATATATATTTTGTTAATTAAATAACAAACAATATTACTAGTATTGATGCCTTGGCAATATCGTATGCAGAAACCTTCTTCTGTTTCTGTGCCTACATTAAACCGTCTTCCTAAGATCGTTTTGAGTATCGATCGATTTGGTGAATGGTCTCTTTTGTACACAAAAATATACAATGTTAGGTTACCTATGACATTAGCATTATAATTCGCACAAGTAGTTCAGGGCAAGTCTCTTAAAGGGTTCATAAGTAATCACTTTTACATTTACCTGGGAGCAGCATAATGCATCATTTCTAAAGCGCAGCAGGCAAGGCCAAAAGTCAGTGGCCACAGGGAGTTCCGTCTTCCCCAGTTGAGGATATCATCAGCTCGTGCCACTACCCACTCTGCTGTAGACTAAAACAGAAAGAAACAATACTTTAAGGTTTTCGTCAGTGAAATCAAAGTGACGAGGGTCCTAAGATACACCGCACATTTAGCGGGCAGGTCAAACTTGTAAGATGCGCGAGCTAAGGTGGTCGCGTGTACATGGCAATGTTTCTTGGTGGCCGTGCAGGTAGGTAGAATGTGGTTTTTGTGTGTTTCAATTACCTGCTGTTGATAGAGTAGTTTTTAGAATTTACCAGGCAAAAGCTAGAATGTGATCGCTGGACGCATAATGGCATACGATTAGGAAGCGTGGCCTAGCTGCCTAGTACATAGTGAGTCTTACTGGCATGTGTATCGATTATAGGTGTTTTATGAACATAATGTTGAAGAGTAAATCAATATTAATAAACCGTTTAGCTAGATAATAATATAGAATTTGTGAGGACTCGAGCTCTCAGTCAGTCAAAAATAAGCTGTCCTCCTTTGCCTTTACTATGATCCAGTGGACTTGGTTTTACTCCTGGAGGTTCGTAAGCCGAGCTTCCTTACAGGATCACTCTCCCACATTTGTTAGACTACAGCCTATTAACTTCATTTAAACTGTTTCAGCGGCTTGATAAATATAAACGTATCGAATGTGGAACAACGTTTATAGAGTAGAAACATTTTCGATCAGAAACTGAATTAACTGATCCTACTGATCAACAAAAAAAATCATCAATATCGGTCCACAATTGACGGAATTATCGCTGAACATACATACATAAAAAAAAGCATACATACAACCGAACATAGAACCTCCTCCTTTTTGAAGTCGGTTAAAAATACCGCTGCCACATCGTATTTGTGATGTTATTTATTCTGCCTTTAATGGAACAGTCCCGGTCGATTTCGTTCCGGTAGCAGCTGGAAATCTTTTAATCCAGACTGCCTTGTTGGTCTACTGGCGCTTAGTTCGGCTGTCGATCACGAGGTTTTGTGTTTTGATACCTAGGTCGGACAATGCGCGTATAGTTTTTGTATCGAAAAAATTATCAGTAACAGTCCGGAGTCTGGAATCGTGCTCGGTATAAAGGCAATAGGCTCGCCTCCTATTACCTGACATCATTGGTGACGCGTACATGTACACAGTACACCTAGGCCAAGCCCGATTGCTGAATAAAGGCGTGACAGTGATTATTTTTTTTCTGATAATCAAAAAGGATCTGAGGAGAATCTATTATCGGTTTGATTTTTCTTTTAATCAGGTATATACAACAAAGAGAAAAAATATAAACATAACCAGACACAAAAACCAGCCTTGCTACTCTTCGAGAAAAATTTAATAATACTATCAAAAATAGATATAGACTAACATCTTCAAGTCATTATTATCAGCTTATGTTACAAATAAATAATTTCTGCACTCAAAAACATAAACTCACAAAGACACATTCTATTGTCAAAGTCACATCCAATTCTATAATATTGGAAGTTGTATATTATTGTAAATAATAAAATACAACTAACTGATTGAAAATGTATCAACTAGCACCTAACCAGCGAAATCCATTTAATCATTTCAAAGTAGTCATAAAAGCACGTTGTTGTATCAGTTCTCAAGATGAGTCGAGATCTAAATCACCTCTATTAACGTAAAAATAATATACGAGAAGGAAGGTTCATGCATACTCGGCCATTATATACCACCAGATAATTACGAACACGAAATTTCCGACACTGCCTCGAGCATTGATTAATATAAAGCGGGACGCGTAATCCAGAGTGAGTAACAGGCCCCTATTCTACTAACAAAACTCCGCTAAAACCGAAACTTAACCGTTACTGATCGACGGCTTTTAGCTCTTTTCGTATAGCACTAGAAAGAAAAACATTGATCTGTAAAGATTCAAACCGATAAATGTTACTTGCTTCAATTAATAATTATGGGCAAAATTAAGGGCAAAAGACGCTGGACGGCGAAAGAAATCATAGCTGCATAATATTAAGAAGTGGATTGGAATCGCCAGCGCATGTCGTGTTTTATTAAATGAGGCCCAGTTGTTCTATGGGGCTCATGAACCCTTGATAGAGACAGATTCGCAAAGTTTACGGCCAACCTCCAGTAATGGAGAAGCACTTGAAGAATAATATTTATCGTTAAGATTCGATCTTACCGGAAATTTGTCTGTAGAGTAGAATTGAGGCCCTAGCGTCCAGTGACGTAAGGGATTCCTGAGTGATTTGCAACCAAGCGAGGATTTCGGGATTACAGATTATTTACAGTAAGTTTCGGTTTAAGCCCGGCAGCCGGGGAAAGGCAAACGTTATTTACGTCGTAAAAGGAAAGTTTTAACGATTTTTTCGCTTACGTGCTTATCCAATGTTTGCGCAGACTAGGGTTTAGGAGGGAGAATAAAATTAGTTTTGCCCCGTGCCCCTGTTTTTTAAATATTCATTAAGTTTATTATGGTTGTTTACATTTTTGGAATAAATTATACTACGAAAACCTGTTTTTCTTTTCTAATAAAGAAAACATATTCAAAATCACCTTAACAGAAACCCGTGGTACGTTGGCGTGGTTTTTCAAGAAGATGAAATGTAAGACTAAAACAATTTTAGTACTTCTCGTTCTTAGCAAAGGTTAATTAAATTAGAAACAAGATTATGGTTTTTGAAAGGGAAGAAACCAGAACGAATGTAAGGATTGTGGTTGGTAACGATGTGCTGGAGCAAGTGAATGAGTTTGTATATCTTGGATGCGCCTTCAGTAAGGATGGGAAATACACCGCTGACATAGAGAGAAGAGTGAGTGCAGGGAACAGAGTGAATGGTGCGATGGGAAAGCTACTCGGGAGCCGGCACTTAAGCCATAAGGCGCAGCTGGCCATACATAATGGAGTTCTTGTCCCAACGCTGTTATATGGTAGCGAGAGCTGGGTATGTAAGAAGGAGAATGAAAGTAGGATAAATGCGGTAGAAATGCGAGCTCTGCGGAAGATGTGCGGAGTGAAGCTGACCGACCGCATTAGCAACAGCATAGTAAGACAGCGAGTAGGTATGAAAGATAGTATCGGTGTAAAGTTGAGAAAGGGCATGCTCCGTTGGTTCGGGCATATAGAAAGAATGCCAGAGGAAAGAATGACAAAACAGATATACAATGTGAAAGTGGAAGGATGCAGGTACCGGGGAAGACCTAGACTATCTTACCACGACCAAATAAACCGAGTCTTATCTGATGGAAAAGTCAAGAGTCTCCGTAACCGGCGAGCGTGTATGAGACGAACTATGAGAGTCGAGGAAGCCAGAGAAGTATGTAAGGAAAGAACCTGTTGGAACTCTGTACTCTCTGCCTACCCCGCAAGGGATCTGGCGTGAGGTTATAGATAGATAGATAGAACAAGAATAGGTGTCTATTACGAGAACAAAACTATTTGTGGACAAACAAGAAAAAACGACGTGTCCTGAAGTTTTTTGGGAAAAAATGTTTATTTGTTGAATCAGCGATTACGTGGATTGGGAATATTACGGTGGAGGTACTTCGTTAGGGATTAGCATCATTATCCCGTTGACCTTGTGAAGGTCGCGAGTAAAAGTTAGATTAGTTGGATGGACAGCACAAAGCCGGTTGTTGTGGCGGTCTTCAGGGGAGGCCTTTGTCTTGCAGTGGACGTGTTTCAGCTGAAGATAGATAGATTATTATTATTTACTAGTTTCTGTTCGTGACTTTGTCCGCTTTGACTTTAGATAGGAACCTTACATTTTCCGAGATAAAAAGTATCCTATGTGTAAAGCCAGGTAATCAACTATCTGCGTGGCAAATTTTATCCGAATCCATTTAGCCATTTTTGCGTGATTTAGTTACAAACATGTAAACATACAAACTTTCAATTTTATAATATTAGTAGGGCACAATTATGCTGTGTACAGATTCATACAATGGTCGACGACTTTTTGTACTACACAGGATTTTTTTCCAGGAAGGACAACTTTGCAAATTGAATTAAATTTCAAGTCATGTGAAAAAATCACGTCGTTAACATAATGCAATAGTACTTAAGTTTCAGTATTTATTTAAATATTGCCCGTGAAATAGAAAATACCTTTTAGAGACACACCCCTTAAACTGTTTATAACATCAAGCTGCGGAGAAAATTAGGTCCTATTTGGGGTGGCCTCATAAGCATCTTAAAGGCTTTCCAATACGAAAAGGCCCGCTATAATTCAGACCCGGATACTGTTCTATTAAGATCCGGCTCGAAGGTCGTGTCTCGGAGTTTTCAGACTGGGGCCGAGCCCCGAATACGCAATTTCGATGCGTAATTGAAATTGATTTGGGGAGCAGTTTGTACCGTGAATTTTTATGAGGGCTAGAAAATACTTAGGTGGCTTTTATGCGGTACGTAAATGTAATAAGAAAGGATGAATACTATCACGCCTACATTCTTCAAGGGGGAGAGCAGGATTGTGTCCAAAAGACGGCGAGCGTATTGCGATTACGAACACAATAGCTCTAGACTCTGCTACTAAGCTTTTTAGATAGAACAACCCTAATAACGAGGTCGCGTGTATATACGCCTTGAGTTCGAATCCTAGATCAAACAAAGATCCGAGTATTAGATATGTGAGACGGACAAGTGAAACGATCGTTGGTTAGCTTTACAAATTTTCACATCACTGCCACTTTTTCCCTTATTCGAAATTATGAAAAGCTAAGATACCGGCGTTGATTTGGTAAGTGCGGCCTGCGATGAGCTCAGCCGCTACGCGCGCTCGGCTTATGTTCTCAGTCATTTCCAACAGAGTCCTCCAGCTAAACTAAGTGATATGGCTCGTCGTTCAGGTCACAACCGCTGGCAACAACGAAAGGAAAACCACAGTGGTTCTAGCTCACCACGGCAACAAAATCAATCGAACCGCACCATACGCAACTGGATTACTAGACCAATGACTTATGCAAGGATTGTGGTTGGTAACGATGTGCTGGAGCAAGTGAATGAGTTTGTATATCTTGGATGCGCCTTCAGTAAGGATGGGAAATACACCGCTGATATAAAGAGAAGAGTGGATGCAGGTAATAGAGTGAATGGTGCGATGGGAAGGCTACTTGGGAGCCGGCACTTAAGCCAAAAGGCGCAGCTGGCCATGCATAACGGAGTGCTTGTCCCAACGCTGTTATACGGCAGTGAGAGTTGGGTATGTAAGAAGGAGAACGAAAGCAGGATAAATGCGGTCGAAATGCGATCTCTGCGGAAGATGTGCGGAGTCACGCTGACCGACCGTATTCGCAACAGCGTAGTAAGAAAGCGAGTAGGTATGAAAGATAGTATCGGTGTAAAGATGAGAAAGGGTATGCTCCGTTGGTTCGGGCATATGGAAAGGATGCCAGAAGAAAGAATGACAAAACAGATATACAATGCGAAAGTGGAAGGATGTAGGTGCCGGGGAAGACCTAGACTATCTTACCATGACCAAATAGACCGTGTCTTAGCTGAAGGGCAAGTCAAGAGTCTCCGTAACCGGCGAGTGTGTATGAGATGAACTATGAGAGTGGAGGAAGCCAGAGAGGTATGTAAGGAAAGAACCTGTTGGAACTCTGTACTCTCTGCCTACCCCGCGAGGGAGCTGGCGTGATGATATAGATAGATAGATAGATGACTTAGTAACAATACAATTATAATTATATCGTTGTGTACACTGCGTACAATTTGTTGCATACAGTTTGAGCCCAGAGCAAAAATTCCGTAACACCGAAGTAGATTGCCATAGCAAAAAATCAGAACACCGAAGTAGACGCACACGCTACCGAAAATGATTATACTTCAGCAATGTGACCCTACTGCACACGATGTCCACCCATATCCCTAGTACGGACCCATCAATTGGCACATCCCGTGATCCAGGATTCGTGATTCGATTCCTTTTTATTTCATCCCGTTTAATCCGTGTTGTTCTGAAGTTGTCGTTTTATAGCCACGCTGTCAGAATCAGAATCAGAATATTTTTTATTCATGTAAACCATTACAGTATTTATGAATCGTCAGAAAAGTAACAAAGACTCTACCGCCACTTCGGAATGTCGATCCTGTGGAGGAGAAGGGCAAGAAACTCCACGGTTACTCTTTTAAAATATGAAATTACAAACTTTTTCATCTACATTCTGTTGTGGGGTATGGGAGAACAATATAGGTTGGTTATCAGGTGAGTCTAAGTTAAAAAAGCGAATAATACTATTTATGAGATCACGCCAGATCCCTGGCGGGGTAGGCAGAAAGTACAAAGTTACAACAGGCTCTTTCCTTACATACCTCTCTGGCTTCCTCCACTCTCATAGATCGTCTCATATACGCTCGCCTGTTACGGAGACTCGACTTTTCCTTGAGATAAGACTCGGTCTATTTGGTCATGGTAATCTTACCAAGACCTAGACTATCTAGTCTAGGTCTTCCCCGGTACCTACATCCTTCCACTTTCGCACTGTATATCTGTTTTTTCATTCTTTCTTCTGACATTCTATATGCCCAAACCAACGGAGCATACCCTTTCTCATCATCATTACACTGAAACTAACATTGTGTACAAAATACAAATTAAATAAATAATCCAGCATGTCACGCCGCCGAAAAATTAAACGATGTGGTACGATGAGCGTTACGCTTTTATAAATTATTTTTTTGCGAAAGCCCCTTGTAAAGGATCCCTTTAAGGTAAAGATAATGAAATCAATGTAGAGTAAGTATCAAATGTATTATGTAGGTATAATTGCAAACGGTGCCAATTATAACCAATTACGTGGAAAATTTCTACCATTAAGCTTTATTCAACGGCCGAGTCAGGGCTTGAAGGGGATATTATAGATAGAGATCTTAATTAAAATGCGTGTTTTAAGTGATCGTGTTTCTTAAAATAATTATGTTTTGTAGTTTGTTTTTATTTTGTCAGACGACCAGTTCCTTTTAATTACTATAATTTATGTATCTTACCAAACCTGTACAGGTAATGTGTTTACGACTATTCATACCTTTAGGCGCCTTTTGAAGAGTGCTTTAATATTCTCTAAATTGTAGGTTTCCTTACGTTGTATCTATACACATATATTGCATATCTAGCAATATATAGCTATAAATATACTTAAAAATATTTTTTTATGTATATATATTATATTAAGTTTTTTTTAAATGTAATTGCGCTCATATTAATGCTTGCTGTGTTCACCTAAGAAAGGTTGCACCTCATGTTTATAGAATTAACAAGTTTGTACGTAGAAAAGTACTGTTGTAGTACCCGATGATGAACCTAAATAAATAAGTACATAGCAAAAATCAAAACATAACAAACTTTATTAAAAACACAAAATACGGTAATAATCAAAATATTTTACCTGGCCGGGGTAATGAAACGGGGAGTATCTCCTCGTTTCCCCCAGCTTATAGGCTTTGTTTCCGTGCGGTGGTACTGGAGGTATCTTGCGAGCTTTGCTGGCTTTGGCACTCGCTTGGCGTTTAGCCTCCCAGAGGACGGTCGGGGCGATAGCCGCAGGGTTCTGTTGGAGATACAAAGCTCTGCCGCGTCTGGAACCTTCATCTTTGGCTCGCAACGCTGAATTCTTGAAACTCCTTGGTTGGTTTCTGGCGAAGTTGGTTATTGTTTCATTGTTATACTTAAGTCTCATTGTATGAAGTGTTAAGGAGTTGGAATTTAAACTTCGGCGTGTTAAATGTGTATTTTATTTCAATTTTGTGAACATAGGCTTTTAAGCACTTGCTTACGAACATAACCTAAAGGGATAACCAGAAACATACAATCTGTTGAACTAAAAATATTTTATGCTTAGATAGCATAAAATATTTTCATTCATGTTACACCTATTATTTAACTATTCTATAGCTTTTGATACTCTGCTTCCGGCCCACGTGTAATGTACACGTTTTCTTCATAACCCAGTTATTTATTAATATAGATTGATGATACCGTAAACAAAGTTCAGCTTACGGCTCATTCAGTGATCTTATTATAATCAATCATGCCGACGCGCATTTGATGTATCGTGCGCTAATTACCCGCATTGAAACGCCGGGATGAAAGCTCTTCAATAACGGGAATGTATGTATATAGTATACGATACTAGGTATGGTATAACGCTGTTTACCGTCTGTTTGTATAATTGAATTGAAATTGGATTCCCCTTGTCGTTTGAGTTCGTAGAAAAACACGTAAAAAGAAAACAAACCTATATTCCCAATGAAGGTTTGAAAGAGAAGTTCTGTGTACAACTACTCATCGCTGACGATGTTAGGCCAATATATAATGTGAGTCTGTTGTCATTATACCAAGCACGCATTCCAGCCACCAAAATGCTACTGACAATCTTTCGATAGAGAAACAAACAATTTGACCGAGCTAGTATTCGAACTTAGGACGTTGTAATCGCCAGCCTCGAAAAACGAATCGATTTGCAAAATAAATGGTTTATTCGCTGAATTACGACATAATCACCATGACTTATACTGATTAAGATTATTTTCGGAAATCATAGTCTGAATAAGTTTGTAATGTGACTCGGAAAAACTTTGCCCTTCCTTGACTAAGTATGTTTATGACTTAATCTATGTGTGCTTTTTTGGAATCTGATGTGAAGACCCGAGCTAGGAAGATCCGCCCTTCGTTCCGGATGTCATATAAGATACAGGAGAATATAAGGAAGGCAAACAAATTGGAAATGATTCGTTACTTTTTGTTCGATCTTAGCTTAGATTCACCAAATCATAACAACAGTACGTCTACAAAAAAATGCCAGAACATTTCACAATACCATCCATCAATTTACCTCCATATAATATCCTTTAAGACGTAACCAGATGCTCGGAACATTGTTATGCCGTAACGCGTATATTGTATTCATAGAATTTGATTGCCTACGAGCTTGACTTTGACAGCTTGTCATGTGGGCCGTTGACGGGACATTATTCGTTCGGAATTCGAAACGAGAAATTCTGAGGTTTTATTGTGTCCGCCCAATTTATGTCCGTGCTTGGGACAGTTCGAGTCAGTTGTTTAGTTAAGAATAATTTTTATGTTTTGTATAGGAGGCACGTGTTGAATTTTAACGTCGATTTTTTTGCTGTTGGTTTATCCTCCTTGGTGTACTGGTGCATAATGCGCGTAGCAATCACGAGGTCCAGGGTTCATATCCTAGGTCGAACAAAAATGTAGTTTTTGTATCGAAAAATTCCCTGTATCAGTCCGGATTCTGAATAAGATCGCTCCCCTATTATATGGGACCTAACATCGTCGGCGAAAAGTGTATGAACAAAGTACACCCCCGCAAATGGGAATAGGCGTGACGGTGTTAATTTGTTTATTTGATTTTACACTAATTTCTGCCCGCGACTTCGTCCGCGTTGACTTTAGACAGGAACGTTAAATTTCCCCGGGATAAAAAGTTTATATATAATAGTGGGATGGGCCTCATAAGAAGGCTCAAGGTCACCCAAAGGGCGATGGAGAAAGCTATGCTCGGAGTTACCCTGCGGGATCGAATCAGAAACGAGGAGATCCGCAGGAGGACGAAAGTCACTGACATAGCACTCAGAATTGCTAAACTTAAGTGGCAGTGGGCGGGGCACATCGCTCGTAGAACTGACGGCCGTCGGGGCAGAAAGGTTCTCGAATGGCGACCACGTACCGGAAGACGTGGAGTGGGTAGGCCCCCTACAAGATGGACCGATGACCTGGTGAAGGTCGCAGGTAGAAGTTGGATGCGTACAGCACAAAGCCGGTCGTTGTGGCGGTCTTTAGGGGAGGCCTTTGTCCTGCAGTGGACGTCTTTCGGCTGAAGAAGAAGAAGAAGTGGGATAAAGGGTAAATAATCTATCTATGTGCCAAATTTCATCCAAATCCGTTCATCCGTTTTTGCGTGATTGAGTAACATATATCTAAGTATTTATAATATGAGTAGAACAAGACAGTTTTTATTTCATTTACATATGTCACTACAGTATTTTCCGAAAATTATCTAGCGCCGTGTAGGTCACAATACTTTTAATATATCAACTTATAGAATCTTATCTTATCTTGTCATTGGCTTATCGGACCGAGGAGACCTCAGGCGCAATTCGACCCGATGGGATCTTTTATGCTGTCCTTGCCCTAACGCTCTTACGTACCTGAAGAATCAAATACTCCCTGTACCAGGCTGTAGATTCCAGCAAGGGGGAAGAGCCGAAATTCCTCTGGGTTTGGATGGGCCACTCCCAGTAGCTTTATTCGCCGCGCCGCCAGACCGTCGCAGTGGCATATAAAGCGCTTCATGGTTTCAGTTTATGTGCCACAGTTCCTGCATGCCACGTCGCTGCAAAGGTTCATCTTGTATAGATGTTCTTTTGTGCCTTAGTGGCCAGTATAAGCTCCGATTAGTTGCCTTAATTGTAGTCTACTATGTTTTAGCAGTCTCTCGCTGTCGCTGTCACACCATGTGGAAAGGAATTCCTTGGAGTGTCTCGGACCTGTTTTAGTTTCCCATTCTTAAACTCAACTTATAGAAACAATCCACTATCACTGTAGGTCAAAAGCCTACCCTCACAAAAAATGAGTTTGAATTACCTAATGTGGATTGATGGAGGTAGGTTCGTAACTATCTGTTGTTGGGACTTATCAAGCCACTCATAAGTCAAATTGGCTTGACAACTACCAGTCAGAGTTAACTAAGACTAACTGCTTATCGTGTATATCGAACCACGAAGAAACGCCAAAATGGTCATTCATTTTACAGAGTGATCTGATCATCAATTATGCAGTACTTCGAACCCTAAAATTAATATCTATCTATAACATCACGCCAGATCCCTTGCGGGGTAGGCAGAGAGTACAGAGTTCCAACAGGTTCTTTCCTTACATACCTCTCTAGCTTCCTCGACTCTCATAGTTCGTCTCATACACGCTCGCCGGTTACGGAGACTCTTGACTTTTCCTTCAGATAAGACTCAGTTTATTTGGTCGTAGTAAGATAGTCTAGGTCTTCCCCGGTACCTGCATCCTTCCACTTTCACATTGTATATCTGTTTTGTCATTCTTTCCTCTGGCATTAATAAATTAATAAATACGTGTGAATTCAGCACATTTGCGCTATCATCTATTTTAATATCAGACACGAGAATCCGTGATACGAGGGTAACGACAATGTCATCGACCTAAAACGCCAGTATTCCGCAGTGTGGTGCACTACGCAATTACCCCAGTGCGCTCAATGAACGGGCTTTCCTATGACGTGGCGCGAACTGGGCCAGACGTGTGTCCAACTAATTGATTCATTAGAAAAAACGCCGTGTTGTTATCGTCGATCGTGCCTGCAGCGTGAGGTTTTTCAGACGGGTTCTATTAGTCTGGAGTGTAGAGGTTACAATAAAACAAACGCTTTAGTCTCATTTTTAGTCAATTCTTAGTGGCTGTTTTGCATAAATATTTATCAATATTTTACTGTCGTTTCGGCCAAACGCGTACATATTTGTAAATTTATAAGTATTTTTCATTGGAATACATGTGTTATGAATGAGCATACAATAATTATGGCTATATAACATTAATTATTATTGTGTTTTAAGTATAACGATGTTCAGGTACTCTTAAAATCATATTCCTAGAGATTTTCATATCATTTTCACTTTTATACGTCTTCCCGAGTTTTTTTTATATATTTTTTTTTATATTTTTTAAAAACCTAGCTCTACACTAGGATTTTTTCTTTATTGTCCTGTGCCGTGGGTGCGTTTACAAACATGAAAACCTTAACCACTGCGCTAAATCGTCCGTCCTTCCGCTAAAGTTGTTTTGCAAACATCATGTAATAATGTTTCTGATTCTAAACGATAAAAGCATATCTCACAGAATGTTTTATTTCCATCATCTTTATGATGAATGCAACGACTCTGCCGTCAAAATCATATTTTCTGAGCATAAATCTTAGCTCATTTTGTGACGTCGAGTCGTAAATGAAACAAACTTTGCTTATTATGTATTTTTCATCTTAAATTGTTTGTTAATAAAGGACGTCTGGACAGCGGAGTTTGTCATTATTCTTATGAAAAAATCTGAAAAAACGCCGCTGGTTATTTTATTAGATGGCTTCCATAATAACGCGGCAAGCAAACTTGCTCTTTTTAGAGATCCGCGCGAAAATTGAAGGATAAGAAACTTGATGAAACATCATTTAGTTCTTTGAAATATTTGATGTCGTCTATATTTCTGACTGCTCTTTCGAAGATGTGGTCTTGAGATGAGTCGCGATTGCCAAATGATAATCATTCATTTTATAAATACTAGTTCCAAATTTTACTACGCAATAACTACTATAACATTTACTGTCAGTTTTTCATATTTTTTACAAATAATAATAATAATAGCCCTGTTAAGAAACTGTCCCATCGTTGGGCACGGGCCTCCTCTCAAACTGAGAGGGTTAAGGACATAGTCCACCACGCTGGCCTAGTGCGGGTTGGCGAACTTCACACACCTTCGAGAAATTCTTAGGCATGCAGGTTTCCTCACGATGTTTTCCTTTTACCGTTGTACCTTAAAGCAAGTGATAATTTTTAATGCGCACATGCTTTCAAAAAGACATAGGTACGTGCCTGGGCTTGAACCTGAGACATTTGACTTTGCAGTCCAACGGTCTAACCACTAGGCTATCACTGCTATTTTTTTTACAAATAGGACACGCAAATTCGCCAGCCATTTGCCTAAACATTATTGTATGGATAAAGACACACAGTACACAGTATGGCAGATACTAGTTAAATTCTCGCTTGACTGATTTCGGCCGTTGAAAAAGTTGTTTTATTAAAAAAGTTCTTCTCCTTTTCGTCTCATCCTTTCCAGTTCCACTTTTCTGTCATATACATTGTTGGTTTTTATGGGTTCATTGCTACGCGTTGTGCCAATTTTAGGACATAATAAAAACTTTCGTTTTTTTAGGAAACGGACTTTGATTAATGCCTTGTACCCTAAATGTTTATGGGTGAACTTTCCTGTAGAAGATTCGTGTTTCGTTACTATTTTCAGAATTGGGCGTTTGGATTACTATTCTGTGGGGAATGTTATCTGTGCTGTGGTATGAGGAATCGATTGTAGTTATTTAGTTTTTTATTGAATAAGTAGCGCGCGACTAAATTGTCAACATTTCAAATTTGCAATATCAACAGTAAAGGAACACACCTTATGAATCTGAATTTAGTAGCCGGCCGCACAAAGGTGTATTGACGAGCCGAAATTCTTATCAAATTAATATCCCGTATCTTATTTTTACAACCGCAAAAAATGCTTCCTAAAGGCAGCACTAAGATCTCTTGACTTTTATGACTTCGTTTAATTACCGAGGCGTTTGATAAGCACGATGTCACGACAGCTCCTGGTTAGTCGCCGCTTAACCTGATTTATCGTTCCTGATAACTGGCCGACACGTCGGCCGTAATTCACTTCGCTTGCCATTACAATCGGGGAAGATAATTATTGTTGTCTAATTTTCTGTAGAAATTGTATTTCCTCCACAAATTTATACTATTATAGACATCAGTGCGGTTGGGTAGTATCTTGAATGAACAAATTCGTATCCGCAGTTTTACCTTACTAGAGCTTTAGGAAACATATTAACACATTGGTCAGGGCTGAAATTTCTTCATTTATTTCGTATTTCGAAGTTCTTTAACTCGATGCTGGTGAAAGCGGATAGTTGATAGACAAACTCACGATCTGCTTTTAAGCTAAATGTTGTGCTAAGTATGCAAAAATCAAAATATTCAATTACCTTGTGGCTTTCTAGAGTCTATCATGATCTTTATTCAGGCTAAATCTTGAAAATATGTCGCACATGGTTGAATTAAAGGTATAGCAGTGATCCAGTTTCGCCAGTACATCTGGCGCCGGCGCGGGCGTCCATAAACCGCCGGACACGTCGGTCGGTTCCGGCCGGCTTTCTCCGCTCGACGCTCCCTGAACGCAAAATGTCGTTGCGCATAGGGCTGCCTCAAAGAAAATTGCTGTGATACCCTATCAACTTCCGTGAGTGTACTAGGGAATGATCTAAAGTGTGCGTGGATGTTATGATGCTGCATATTATTTCTGTGGACTATAGGGACAAACTCCTTCGATGTAAAATATTGCTGATACACAAAGAATTGAATTCATTGAGAATGGTGGATATTGAATACATTTGAGTTACTTTCAATTTAAAATATCGTTTTGGTTTCAGTTGTAGTGGTTGCATATTAGTTTTAATATACTTAACCTATCCTAACAGTTACATTGCGAATACACTACGATATTTTTTTGCACCACTTTCAGAATAGGCTTACATAGAACTGCCTCGACTGCCTAGTAGAGAATAATGCGCACAGCGATCACGAGGTCCTGAGCTTGAATTCCAGGACAGACAAAATGTAATTCTTATATAGAATTTTTTTCAGTCCAAAAGTCTGGCATTTTGTCCGGTATAATGGCAATAGGCTCGCCCCTTATTACATAGGACCTTACATCTTTGGCGAAAAGTGGGGGCACACAACACACATCTGTCACCCCCGCTTAGAAAATACAGGTGTGACGTTGTTTAATTTTTAAAATAGATTTATTCTCTTAAATGATTTAAATTGGCACCCCTACGTATTCTGGCCAGTAAACCAATAGATATAGAAACATAGATAGTATAGTCCACTTTAGTGCTGGGCACAGAAGGGGCGATTAGCTAAGTGCGGCAGCGAGTTCATTAAATTTGCACAATGTCGCCCGGGACCCTTTCTACTGAATTGCTGGGGACTGAGCGCTGGCGGAAGGACAAATTGGGAAGGAGATAAAACTTGGGACCCAAAATAAAAATAGGTTAAATCCGCAGCTATATACAAGCTGTAACATAATAAACGCAAGACCTGAAAGTAGTTTGTTCTAAATCGATAACTGAATTGATTCCAACTATTTTTAATGTACCTTCCATTTTTTTTTAAATTTGCAAAAAATGCTTTTACTCCTTCAGGGCGCCATAAAAAACTAAATTTATTCTTGATTCATAGCAATAAGGAGATTACAAATGCATTCCTAACCCGTATTTCTCAAAATGCACACATACACGTACAAGTTTCATTGTTAATTGGGGTATAAAAGTGCTTAAAAAAGGGGTAAAAACCTTTAAATTTCGAAATTTGGTTTTCGTTTTGAATTTATGAAGCAATTCTCTAATTGGGATGTCTGAGGTCTTGCGTTTATTATGTTACACCTGTATAATACATACTAAGATTTATAAGGTATGTTTCTTTATTAATGTGTCAAATTTCTGCAGCCACGTTATTTTTTTTTTATTTTTTTTTTAAAAAAAAAAACGTAGTCCCACACTAGGATTTATTCCTGTGTCGTGGGTGCGTTTACAAACATGAAAATTCACAAACAAATACCCAGACCGGAACAAATAATTGTGGATCACACAAAGATTTGTCCCGTGCGGGAATCGAACCCGCGACTATTCGACACAGTGGGCGGAGCAGCTCAAGCTCTTAACCACTGCGCTAAATCGTCCCTTTGGAAGATAATTGATTGCAACACGATTAGAAACACAGAAATACCACGCATTTATATCGGATATATATAGTATTAGAGGTGTAGATTGTTATGAACATACTAAACCTAGGGTTCGACAAAGTACTTTAGTCACAACACGGCAGGTGGTCGGCATCATTGTTAAATCGGAAAAGGTTTGGCTTCTGAGTGAATAGAGATTAATAAATATATAAGACTAGCTGTTTCCCGCGACTTCGACCCGGTCGACAACAGCGCCACCTACCGGGTCTATGTCTATCTATCTATCTATAACCTCACGCCAGATCCCTTGCGGGGTAGGCAGAGAGTACAGAGTTCCAACAGGTTCTTTCCTTACATACCTCTCTGGCTTCCGCGACTCTCATAGTTCGACTTATACACGCTCGCCGGTTACGGAGACTCTTGACTTTTCCATCAGATAAGACTCGGTTTATTTGGTCGTGGTAAGATAGTCTAGGTCTTCCCCGGTACCTGCATCCTTCCACTTTCACATTGTATATCTGTTTTGTCATTCTTTCCTCTGGCATTCTTTCTATATGCCCGAACCAACGGAGCATGCCCTTTCTCATCTTTACACCGATACTATCTTTCATACCTACTCGCTGTCTTACTACGCTGTTGCTAATGCGGTCGGTCAGCTTCACTCCGCACATCTTCCGCAGAGCTCGCATTTCTACCGCATTTATCCTACTTTCATTCTCCTTCTTACATACCCAGCTCTCGCTACTATATAACAGCGTTGGGACAAGAACTCCCTTATGTATGGCCAGCTGCGCCTTATGGCTTAAATGCCGGCTCCCGAGTAGCTTTCCCATCGCACCATTCACTCTGTTCCCTGCACTCACTCTTCTCTCTATGTCAGCGGTGTATTTCCCATCCTTACTGAAGGCGCATCCAAGATATACAAACTCATTCACTTGCTCCAGCACATCGTTACCAACCACAATCCTTACATTCGTTCTGGTTTGTCTGGTCTATGTTATATAGTCTATGTTACTTCTGGATAAGGTAGCTTTCTAATGTTGAAAGAATTTCTGAAATCGGTCCAGTAGTTTTTGAGTTTATTCGATACAAATCTTTACTTTTTATAATATTAGTATAGATAATTTAAATTTCAATAACCAACATTGAACAGAACAATTGTATTGCTTTTATCATTTAGGTACATGTTTCAATAATAGGTACAAGTATAAAACGCTTATCAGAAGAAACTATTATTAAATTAATTAATGGACATATATTCTCCATATCAATTTAGTAACAAAATCGTAAACATTTGTGCATGATGTATAAACATTGTTACTCATTGCGATGCACCTTGGCAGAGGTCCTTGATTCTGGCGCCAACCAGGTCGTTGTATCGATATAACCAAAGAAAAACACGCCGATTATACCACTAAAAGTGTATAAATTTTGGCGTGAATGAATCATGTGCTACACAATCAAATAAATCTTGTGCCTTACAAAATTCCATCGTAGCCCTGTTTTATACGAGGTTCTGTAGAATATGCATGGACAGACTACTCACGTTAAAACGGTATGTAGTTTAATAAATCCATGTGTAGTCGGTCTAGATTTTCATTTTTGTGTGTGTGAATGATCTACGCTGTTGGCCGCCGGGCCTTTACAGCTTCACCGGACAAGAGGGCGAGCGTGCAACCACTACGCTCGAACCAGAAGGGCAAGGGGGCAACTAGCTCACAGGCGCCTCAAGGAGGAACGGACTCGGCCTGGGCAGGTGCTATGGGGGAGGGCGTATACTAGGTGTCTCGCCGTGGTGCTCTGCACCGGCCGGCGGGCAAGGGATTCTTCGACCTCGCCGGCGAGGTCGGTGTCTGATCCTGTGTGCGGTATCTGTATCCGAAAGAAGGGATGTAAGGGCATCGAGAGGGTCGGTGAGAATATGCCGCGGACGGCGGTAGCGGCTGATAAGAGGGGTTAACTCCCCTTTTCGTTCGGGGTTCGTAGTCGGCGGCGGCTACGATTAACGGATTTCTATGATTGGACGCGTTCGCGAAATATCGGGTTGGGTAGATTTTAATTCAAAGGGAAGCTAAGTATATGAGTAGCGTATCAGTGTGGCGGTATACAAGCTATATTTAGATGGACCAGAATGTTGCCACATTAGGGATGTTATGTATCTACTCGACACGGTTTAAAACCAGGTATGTGCTTCCAAGTACGCAGCCCTGGCATGATTCGAAATACTTACAAGTATTTTGAAAGTATTTTACTTGTCCCTGGCGGTACTTCGGCGAGCGAGAGGACCGCATGCTATATGTTCGGATCGAGATACATGGCACGTGCAAGCATGAACGGATTATATTTTTTATAGTCTTTACAGCTATGGATTTTCAACCTTATCCCTTTCAGTACGGAATTGTTGAGAATGTGTCCGTATTTTTTTGAGTTATAAACTAAAACCTTATTAAGCGAGGTAAGATATTTTTAGCCTAAATATACCGCATGATATTTTACGGAGCGAGGTTTTGCCTTCCAAAAATACTTGCAAGTATTTAGCTCTCGTTTTGACCCTGGTATTGTATGGATTTGTGGTTGGAACATCCTGGTTTTCAGTTAAAGAGGCATTTGCAGCTTCAAGTTGTTCTAGCGATTTCCACGTCTAAGGGGTGAATGCACGTGTTAAAGGTTTAAGGTGATCGAAAGTATTTTTCTTCAATTCTAAGAAAGTATATTTTACACCAAACGTCGACCAGAGAATTAATGTAATACTTTTCACTTTATCCCGTTGGAATTGAAGGCGAAATATATTGCAGCTCTTAATAAAACGGTCGCCTTGGCTGTCCTTGGCTCGGAAATAAATTGTCGCATTTGTAGAGAACGCCGCGGAGTGAACAAATGGATCCTCGATAATCGAACCTTCTCGAATATTTGCACGCAAATAGGCAAATTCTGGTTATCTTACATTTATATTGGACAGTTTCTAAATTCTTTGGGTTGGGATAAAAAGTTGATACGATATTACTTGTTTGAAGGCAAGAAAATCAATGATATTTCTTGAATGAAGCACATTATTTGTAGCATCAGAACTAGCAATCAAATAAAATGTTATTTCACAAAAAATTATCTTTGACACACTTTCGTTATTATTTCTTCGATATTCCTGAAGGCGTCGAAATTGTCTTCGACTGGACGAGTACAAATGTTTAAGTGATGATATACAGTCATACAAGGGTCTTTTGGCCCGCTGCCAAAATCGGTACTATCGCTGTCAACAAGTGGAATGCCAGTTATAACAGTCGCAGAGTTGCCATTTGCTATAAAATTAACCCAAGTTCTTTTTTTAATTGGTAACCGTACGGACCCACTTGTTGAAATATTTCCCTGAAAGTAGGAAAATTTTACTAAATGATAACCCTAATTTCACACCAACGCCCTCCTGTCAATGTCATCCACAGGCCAAAAGATCCTTGTCGCACTATAATTATATGTATGTATGAGGTTTAAAGTCACTATCTGCTCCGTATCACAAAGTAACGATAAAGATAGAGCTATTTGGCATTCTGCTTCCGGATTTGGTATATTTTTTGAAGTGAAAACTTCTTTAGGCGCGTTGGGCATTTTTGAGATGGGAAAAAACAATTGAACTCGCATCACTGTTACCGACACCTTTTTGATGTGAAAACTTCTTTAGGCGCGTTGGGCATTTTTGAGATAGGAAAAGAAAAAAAAACCATTGAACTCGCGACACTGTTACCGATACCGACACCTCTGTATATAAGTATGTACATATATTGTGTATGTACGTACATAGATACACATGCACGTTGTTCAAGTTTTCACTTCTGTCGGCACTCACGGAGTTTTGTATATTATGTATGACGTGTATATTTTTTTCACTTAGCTACCAACATATCGTTACTTCTAATTTTACCGTGCAGTGGACCAAGAAGAGCAACTCCAACACTAACACATTTCGTATAATATGTAATTTCTTTTTCCTTTTGATGAAACATTTTATTTTTGGTATAGCGATGAACGGTTCCAAGGGAATACGAAATGAAACGGCGGCTGAATGTGTTGGCATAATGATACATACTTCGTTTTATTTTCTGAAAGTACTCGTATGTACTTGGAAAAATATTGTGTAACATATTATAAAATAAATAAAGGCTCTTGTTTTGCATTGTCGCGGAATTTAATACGTAAAATTACTGGTTGATTCGTATTCTGCACTACTTAGATAATTTTCAGTGATTGAAGTGAAGACTAGCCTACCACGAGGTAAGTATGTGGATAGTATAGTATGCTTTTGTAAGCTCAACTGCGTACCTCACCATACAAATACGGCAACAAAACACGATTAAAAAAAAATAGTTCTGTGTTACCAGCTCCTGTAGCTAAATTGACTTTCTAAAGCGGAATAAATGTATGGGAATGACATTATAGCAGAAAGTCACGTGATCATAACAAGGTATAGTCGTACAGGGATCTTTTGGCCCGCGGCCAAAATTCGAAACTCTCGATGTCAGTAAGTGAAATGTCACTTTATGACAGTCGCAGAGATTTACCGTTTGCTATGAAAGGACAACTTATTGTTGCTTGTTTGCCCCGCGAGGGATCTGGCGTGATGATATAGCAGTAGTAGTATGAAAGGACATTGTTCAGCGCCCAGTTCCCCCAGAACCAACAGCAATGAAAAAATACTTGTATGATTTCAAATCACCCACAAATTCTCTTAAGGCATTTATTATTAAACGGACAAGCGGGGGAATCGCAATAGTGCACAAAAAGTATTCGATTTTGAGGTTATGATTCAGTAGCCATTAATGCTATATTGAGTGTGTTGACATTTAGTAAAGATGTCGGCGACTTTGATATAAGTACTTACAATAGTTTGAAATATTCGTTTAAGATTGCAAATTGTCGGTTAGATACGGATATTTGCCATTACTTTAGTAAAATAGATAAATAATGATGGCATGTGTCAAATGTTTGTTGGTTCTGGGGCCATTTTCGACAATGTCCTATACCCAAGTTCTTTTTTTAATTATTAACCGTTCGGACATACCTGTTGAAATATTTGCCTGGAAGTAGAAACAATTTGACTAAATGATGTCCCTAATTTCACACCAACGCCCTGTAAATGTCATCCACGGACTAAAAGATCTTTTTGGCACTATACTATCAATAACTGAAAGCGTATAGGTACAAATAGCTTGCAACTTTGGCTAGGCCCTGTAAAATCCATAACCAAAAAAAGAGTATGGAATAGTTTCTTTCTTACTTATGGCTGGTTTCAATATTTAACTCAAGGATAACTTTGCTTACAGTCAGTAGTATTTTGACAGATTTTCCATACAAAATATATCAAAACTGAATGCGGCCATTAACCATGTAGATTTAAAATTTTAATGGAACTCTGAGATACAGCAGTAAAACAGCAAGAATAGAATACTAATAATAAATCTTTTAATAGAAAACTAGTCTGCTTACGACACAGCGTTAATTTTCTTTTGAGATAGACAGACACAAAGCACTTTGCAAGAGCTCCAACTCGTTTTTAATTAAAAAGTTATAATGACGAAACTTTCCGTGCAGTTCTTTCACGAACTCAAAGTATAATTAACCTAATTCTAGAAAGATGTGGTTTTTTTTTGGTTGTGTTATATGCTCATATCGCTGACTTGCGACGAGAAATAAATAAGCTTTTGTTGACCGATTTAAACTTGACCTTTACATTAGATAGGTGGTATTTAGTCTAAAACAAGAAAAATATATTTATTATTTGATTGAAACTGCTTGAGTAGAATCGGATTGCAGTTCTATCATTACAATTTCTATGAGAGGCGGTCGTTACAAGGACCGTATGGTCGTGTACCATATCTAATACATTGTTATTTTTAAGTCAGATCATGTTTTCGACTACCTCGTTGGTCTAATGGCGTAATGGTCATGGAATCGAATCGTAGGTCGAATATTTTTCTATCGAAACCCATCAGTCCGGCAGTCCGGTTTTATGCCCGGTACAATACAGCAATAGGCTCGCCCCCTGTTACACTGGATCTAACATCGTCGCCGACTGCCACCCCCGCTTGGGGAATATAGGGGTGATGGTGTTTATTATATTTACTATTGCACTAGGTTTTCCTAATTGCAGCCATGGGCAAAGACATGTTATTCATATTTTTATTTGTTACCAGGTTATGTACTCTGCGGATAACGCGGTTGCGGGTGTGCGGCGCGCTCGGCGAGGCGGGCGGCGGCGCGGCGGGCGGCGCAGGCGCCGGAGCGGTCATCCTGGCGGCGCGCATGCACAGCAGCAAGCGCACGCTGCGCTCCAACGACATCGCCGTGCCCCCGCTCGATGTGGAGCTCGACCTTTGCTTCTCGCTGCAGTACCCACACTTCGTGAAGCGAGATGGCAACAGGTGAGAAAGCTTGATGGTACAACTCTCCTCTTCTCTTCTTCTTCACAGGAACGGCATTTCGAAATGATGGTCTTTGTTACTTTTCTGACGATTTATAAATACTATAATTTTTTTTTTTTTTTTTTCTTTTTAAAACGTAGCCCCACACTAGGATTTATTCCTGTGTCGTGGGTGCATTTACAAACATGAAAATTCACAAACAAATACCCAGACCGGAACAAATAATTGTGGATCACACAAAGATTTGTCCCGTGCGGGAATCGAACCCGCGACTATTCGACACAGTGGGCGGAGCAGCTCAAGCTCTTAACCACTGCGCTAAATCTATACTAAGTACTATAATGGTGTTCATGAATTAAATTATTCTCTTCAACCAAGCCGAGGCTTTTCCTCCTTGAGGCGCCCTTGAGCTGGGTAACTAGCTTAAGTTTCTGCCCTTCTGGTTTGAGCGTAGATGTTGCCTTCTTGCCCGGTGAAGCTATAAAGGCCTCGCAGATCATTCACACACAAAAAAAAATAACTTTTCAACATGACTTGCTTAGTTCGAATCAGTAAGACTGTACAGTTTACTTAAGTTGGTAAACATTGTCAAAACCAACTTATTAGCAACAACATATTCAAATGTATTTCGATAAAAAGATTTTGCAATACCAAGGTAGGCAAGAGATTCTAAAAACTGAGAATGGTAAGCGACTCATGTTCCTGACCATACTGATTCTTTGTCTGACATCCTACTTAATAGGTCAAAGGTGTACTGGCCAACAAGCTTGTAGATGCAGATGAGGTTCCGAGTAGATTTAGATCTCAATAGCTTATTTAGCAGTATTTTTTGGGAACCTGATCTCTGATACTCAGGCTATTTCAATTTTTCTAAACAGCTTGAGAAGTTGCTTAAAAAGCAGGTGACCACCTCGTCCTGCTGCAGAAACCAAAGCATAAAAAGTTCAAAATGTTTAGGTTCAGCATTAGATCCGCGTAGACCAATTCTCTCTCACCACGATTTTCAAGAGGTCTTTGCTTGAAACTCGGTCGACTCTCTGTAACTGGTGAGTGTGCATAGGACGAAGTATCAGATTGGAGGCAGCTAGAGAGGTCATTAGAAAAGAACCTGTGAAAACTCTGTACTCTCTGCCTACTTCTACAGATAGTTAGAGACATTTATCTATTTTACGTTTCACATAAAAAAATATAATCTGTTTACAGTTAATTTACTGCGGCCGTTGTAAAGAAAGCGAAAGAGTTACGAACATAATTTATGCTATAAGGCCAAGGTCGTATAATATTAGATGTTTGTGGAATAGAATCGCTATTTCGCGGGCACTGTATATTGACCCTTATGGTTTTTATTTATATCTATCGATCATCTACATCAGCGTTTCCCAAACTTTATTATGCTCTGGCCCAGTTATTTTAATGTTGTCCCATCGTGGCCCACCACAAGTTTTTTAACCCTCCTAGTGCATATAGGGAAAAGAAACACATTTCAAACTCCATGTCCATACGTGGCTCCATACGGAGCGCAAGCAGGGCGTGAAAATCAAAAGCTACGTAGGACGCGTGTTTTGTGTGTGTGTGTGTGTGCGTGTGAATGATCTACGCTGTTGTCCGCGGAGCCTTTACAGCTTCACCGGAAAAGAGGGCGAGCGTGCAATCACTACTCTCGAGCTAGAAGGGCAAGGGGGCAACTAGCTCAAGGGCGCCTCAAGGAGGAACGTCCTCGGCTTGGGCAGTTGCTATGGGGAGGGCATATACTACCTGTCTCGCAGTGGTGCTCTGCACCGGCCGGCGGGCAAGGGATTCTTCGACCTGGCCGGGGAGGTCGGTGTCTGATCCTGTGTGAGACAATGCTGCGATCCGGTATTTTATTTTCGTAGTCCAGTGCCGGGTCGCGACCGACCCATATGGGAAACGCTGATCTACATGATTATTTAAACTAAGGCTTTGGTTTTTATGTAACAAACAGCTAAGTAATCTACAACATTTAAATAATTTTATAGCGTATTGCGAATGCGTCTGATCAGGTAATCATTTTGAGAAATTGACATTTTCGACTAGAAGACATTTTGCGAAGTGGACGTTCTGCGACTGAGCCGTTTGAGCAGCGTTGTAGCTAAGACCATGGTGCATGAGGCATTTTGAGCCCGTAAATATTGTTTAGGAAGTAGGTTATTGTATTTTGAAGGCTGCGAATCTATCTGCGAGTGCGCCCCTTGAGGTTTACGTCCCTAGTGGCCGCCCCCATTTACGATACTATTTATTTATATATTCCGACACAGAACAGATTACAATCATGCCATGATACATACTTATTTTTTAAGGTGCTTGATATGATTTATCCCACGTTTGTTTCGGGAAGCGTTACGATAGTGTACGAGAAAGAGTCACGGACCAAACATTTAGTTTAAAAACTGCGCGAGAGAAACCAATGTAATGCAAGTTAGTCATCTTTGAGCATATAGGAATATTGCCGTGTAAAGCTATATATCTATTTGCGTGTTATTTATATTGGAAAACAGTTCATACAGGCATAAAATGTTTTCTACGTAAATCTCCATCCATTGAAGCGAGTACACTAGTCGTAAAATTTTTATAGTACAATTTTACCAACACGAAATGAAACTGATAGCGGAGAGTTTGCAAATTGTATTTGCTTGTCATATATTACACCGTTACGCCTATATCTCCCAAGCGGGAGTAAACCCACTTTTCGCCGACGATATTAGGTCCCATGTAATAGGGGGTGAGCCTATTGCCATATACCGGACACAATTCCAGACTCCGGACTCATACTGGGAAATTTTCGTTAGAATGTAGTGTACATTTGTCCGACTTAGGATTTAAACCCAGGACCTCGTGATCACAAAGCGATGCGCTTTGCCACTAGACCAACGAGGCAGTCAGCTCGGCTTATCATAAAACCTTTTTTATACCGATTGGTTAGTGTGAATGATATAATGACTGGCGGTCGAAGGGTTGTTTAATGTTGTACTCTTCTTTGGTTGTACTGTTTGTTTTTACTAGGAGGGATCAAAAAGTAGTGAGAACGACATACTCCTTGGTAAAAAAAAATACTGGCAGGCATAGCTCAGATACTAATTATTATATATATTTGTAAAATTAATAAAAAACAAATCTTCGATTCTTTTTTGTTTTCTTCTGAATGTAGTCATTTGTTTGCTTCGTGTCGGAACGTGTTCTCGAAAATGAAGAAAAACGAAGTGCGAGCCGTTATTAAATACCTCTGTTTAAAAAAGTTAACGACGCAAGAGATTCATTGCGATTTGGAGGCAACATTAGGAGTCTGCTCCGTCGTATTCCACTGTCGCAAGTAGGGCTTCTCAATTTCGGAAGGGAGAACGAGCACGGAATACGAACATCGTTGCGGCCGTCCATCGACGTTAGTCACCCAAGAAAATGTTGCGAAAGTCGAGAAAATTGTATTGAGCGATCGAAGAAATACCATCCGATACTTAATTTAAAAAACGGGCATTTCATATGGAAGTATTCAATCCATATTGAAACAATCTTTGAATATGACAAAAGTCTCCGCAAGATGGGTGCCGAGAATGTTAACCGACAGTCAGAAACGAAATCGACTTGACATTTCGAAGATATTGTTGGACAAGTTTCAAGAAGATTCTGAAACCTTTTTGTTTCGTTTCGTAACAATGGACGAAACATGGGTCCATCATTTTGATCCCGAGACAAAACAGCAATCTTCGCAATGGAAACGGCCATCATCACCGACCCCGAAGAAGTTTCGTGTCGTGGCATCGGCTGGCAAGGTTACGGCCTCAATATTTTGGGACTCAGAAGGAATATTGTTGATTGATTACATGGAGCGTGAAACCACTATTACAGGCCAATATTATGCAGCTTTAATTCCCAAGTTGAGGAATGCCATCAAAGAGAAAAGGAGAGGGAAACTTCGAAGGGGCGTGCTGTTTCATCACGACAACGCACCCGCAAATTATTAAATTAGGGCATAGATGGGACTCAAGCTCTTGTTTTTTGAGATCTTTAGTTATGACGGCTTAATGGCTTAAAAAGTGTTGTCTAACATTTTACAGTTTCCTTAAGTTGTTGTTGTACATTGGTTAATTTAGGGACTTATGAAAGTTTCAAAAGTTTTAAATCATAACTTAAATAGATAGAATAAATAACCCCTCTCCTCTATCTATAACCTCTAAATAGATCACCTCGCGGGTTTTATTCCCAAATCCACCCGAGGAACCTGATGTTTTTTTCTGTCTACAAAACATCTTTCTTGAATCGGCCCATAAAATATGAACTTTTATTTATATCCGTGGCCTTTTTACTACATATTCCAGCACTCAAATCAACGGGATAAACATTTCAAACAATAAAAGGGGCTATAAAACTATACGGAGATCGACGTTGGCGATCCGTGGCGCCGTACTCTCACGCGCATTAATATGTTAACGCTATCTATCTATCTATATCATCACACTAGATCCCTTGCGGGGTAGGTAGATAGTACAGAGTTCCACCATGTTCTTCATTACATACCTCTCAGGCTTCCTCCGCTCTCATAGTTCGTCTCATACACGCTCTCCGGTTACGGAGACTCTTGACTTCAGATAAGACTCGGTCTATTTGGTCATGGTAAGATAGTCTAGGTCTTCCCCGGTACCTACATCCTTCCACTTTCGCATTGTATATCTGTTTTGTCATTTTGTCTTCATGTTAACACTAACGTCTTGTAACTAAAGTAAGACTACTGGAATAAAAAACTAAGGGCCTCTATCACCATGTTTGAGTAAAGTCTGAAGTCGTCAAATCGACATTTTAATTCGCGAGTAAGTCTATGTAAGAATATCACTATCTCTGAGTAGCAGAGTTAAGCGAAGTTTTCGAGTAATGCTAATTAAGAAACGATAAGTAACCAGCACTTTACTCGAGGGTATAAGAGCCCCTAAGACTAAAATTAAGCCCGCTCGCAATGTGGGACCGCAGTTTTCTTAGCAATTAACCAGGTTAAGCAGAATTCGTTCGGCTTTTCGGCTCGTTATGTCTGGGTTGGACGACAAAATCATACTACTCGTAGTTTGTAGTTATTTAAGGTTTGTCAAAGTCCCGATTTCCAAGAAAAGATCTTAAAAAAAATATTTTCTAATCTGCTCCTGTGTGTGTGTGTGTGAAAGATCGCTGTTGGCCGCGGGGCCTTTACAGCTTTACTGGACAAGAATCTGCTCCCGTTCTTAACTTCTTTCTTTTGAAGTAAACTAATCATAATGAGAATTTGAATAATATTTCAGAACTGTGCTTTAGGTACTGTACTTCTATAATCGTGTGGTCAATACATATCTTGGTGGCAGTCATATTGAATGAAGTATGTCCATTACATTTTACTTCTCTTCCTTTGACAAAGCCATAGATTGGGTTTCAGGATTTGCTAAGTTTGACCTCTATTTTTCAACTTCTATTTGATAATACAACAAACCAGAATAGTTTCAATAGCCGTCACGCACGTGACTATAATATTTACATATAGTCGCAGTGGAGTGTACACGCTTGATACGCTAAACGTGTTTAAGTTTACGATCCGATTAACACTACGAATTGTAAATATGTTTGTATTACGATTTATTGCTCTGGATTATCCTAGGCTCTCAATTGCGATGTTTAGCGTTAAATAACAGTAAATGCAGTGCCGAATATCTTAAACATGAATAAATAATATAATAATATTAGCCCTGTTAAGAAACTGTCCCACCGTTTGGCACGGGCCTCCTCTCAAACTGAGAGGGTTGAGGCCATAGTCCACCACGCTGGCCCAGTGCGGGTTGGCGAACTTCACACACCTTAGAGAAACTTAGGAATGCAGGTTTCCTCACGATGTTTTCCTTCAACGTTAAAGCAAGTGATAATTAATTTTTAATACGCACATTCTTTCTAAAAGAGAGAGTGCCTGGTTTTGGACCCGAGACTCCTGACTTTGCAGCCCAACGGTCTAACTATTAGGCTATAACTGCTATACAAATAAACATGAATAACTAAATAAAATATTATTATTATTATAAAGCATAATGTTGTTATAATTCTAATAAATATATTACTAAAATGCTTATTCATAATGCTATTATATACTTTTTATTTGTGACTAAGCATGCCTTACATTCCAACCACTGTAACTCCTGTAAACCAGGATTCACAGTGGTCTGTTTAGTGGTTTGAACCTCGGGGTGTCCCGAGGAGCGATTAATTGTCTGGGAACCCGCAACAAATTTAATTGCAAAGAAAACAGGAGGAGTAGGAAAAATTAAATTCCACTTCCTTCCTTCGCAAAACGGGAGACAGAACACAAAATTTGGCAGATCAGCCATAGAAAAGCAGACTACAAATAGTATTGATATTTTTATGCTGTTGCTGATTACAATCAAAAACGCAACAGAAGAATGGGTGTGTCATAAGACACACCATTTTTCTATACAGTTTGCGTGCATGCATTTATTGCCGTTATTTACTGAAAAAAAGGAACAGATACAGAGTACCATAGTACTCTGTGTTGCCAAGTTTAACGCTAACGCGATGCAGTCAAAACGTACGACTGTTTTTATACTATAACTAGTTAGTTTTATTTATTTCTACTTCCAATATAAATATAATACACCGTCACGCCTATATTCCCCAAGCGGGGATGGCAGAGGTGTACTGAGTACACCCACTTTTCGCCGACGATGTTAGGTCTCATGTAACAGGAGGCGAGCAATTCACACTCCAGACTCATACTGGGAAGTTTTCGTTAGAAAAACTTCATTTGTCCGACCTAGGATTTGAACCCAGGACCTCGTGATCACCAAGCGATGTGCTCTGCTACTAGACCAACGAGGCAGTATATATATTCCTTTATAGTAATGTTATATACTTATTACATCATCTTATAGTAATAGTTTTTGTTAAAAACACTGTACTATTGTGTTGCAGATTGCAAATAATGCTGCAGCGGCGCAAGAAGTACAAGAACCGCACCATACTTGGATATAAGACCCTCGCCGAAGGAGTCATCAGGATGGACCAGGTAAGTGTTTGCTGAAATTTGTCTAAGATCGCACTTCGCACTAACCAAATAACATAGAAAACGACCAATAATATATGTACCATTGTCCACTGTTAAATATAGACGTAATGCATTTCTCTTACGTGGATCATCTAGTTTTAATGATATACCACTACACCTAGACATTGATTTGTTTTGTACTAGTGTGTCCTCAGTGAGACATAAATTGATACAGGAATACTTTGGGTAGGTAGTGGCAGATCCTGCAGTTGTTCTCATATCTGCAAAATCTACATTCTTAGTTTGTTTTTTTTTCATCTCACATTTACCACGTTATCTCTTTTTTTTTATAATTTTTCAATTTTTAAGGTGCACACCTAATAAGGTATATACTTATAATAATAAGTTGAGGCTTGTAATTAGCAAATTAAGATATAATTATGTATCTTAGTACACAAGTTTGTTAGTCTGTAAGCTTTCTGTAAGAATACCTAAATAAAAATAAATAAAATAAAACCATGCTCTTCCAGCTGATTCTATACAGAAAAGACCTATTTATTCATTCATTTCCAAAATATAAAAAAAGACTGATAAATGTATCGATTTCCAAGAACACTTATTGGTATTGAGCTAATTAGTCTTTTGATTTTTTTTTAATGAATCGATATAGATTTATATCGATTCTATTGCTTATATTGTCTACGGGGCCCTTACTCGCTGTGACCAAACGCGACGCGTTGCGATAACTTCGTGAACTGATCGTGTAATGGCCTTCTGCATGCCACTGGAGTACCTACAACTAGTGCCCGACCGAAGGTCGATTTTTGGGCGAAGCCGGAGCCGATTAATAGGCTATCGCCAAAACCTTCGGCCGGAGCCGAAGGTTTAATAACCCTAACAAATTTGGTTCATGATTGGCTAAATTTTTAAAAAGTTAAGTCGACCTTATTAACGAACCTATTTTGATATGGTTATTTAATGGCAATGGCGGCCAACCGGCGAAACGCAATATGACCCCTGCCCCCCGCGCGTCGCCTCTTCTGCCGCGCTCTCGCGCATTCTTAAATAGTAATAGATCGTTCAATTTTAGTGCTTGCTAGAAACTTTCGGCTTAGGCCGAAGTTTTGGCCGAAGGTGGCCGAAGCCAAAACTGAAGCCGAAGCTTCGGTCGGACACTACCTACCTAGTTCATTCGAAGTTATCGTAAAGCGCCGCGTTACGTGTTTAATTGGTGATAGTCAATAAAATAACTTATCGTTGTCGGTGTTGTAGCAAAATTTGTAGCGTATTCCTTATCCTACCAAATAATGGTTACTGTATAGACGAGATATAAGTTATAGCTCAGGATAGATAATCTTTAACCAGTAAATAAGCCAGCGACCGCACGGTTTCTTTTTCCAGGTGTAGCGTTGAAACGCTATAAGTTATTTCATTTAAACGAATGAGGTGTAAGAATCGCATAGTGACCAAAAACTTAACTACGGTTGTCGGTACAGTTATACAAGGATATTTTGGCCCGCGGCCAAAATCGGAACTAACGCTATCGTCAAGTGAAATGTCACTTTATGACAGTCGCAGAGTTGCTGTTTGCTATGAAATTTACCCAAGTTCTAATCCAAAAGTGGGTCCGCACGGACCCACTGTTGAAATACTTCCCTGGAGGTAGGAATATTTTACTGAATGATAACCCTTATTTCACATCAATGCAGGGGGCATGATATCAATGTCACTCACGGGCAATATATTCTGTCAAGCCTTTCTTCACCACCTGTTAGAATTATATAGTTCGCATCACACTTTATGCTCGGTCTGAATGTGGGCGCGAGTCGCTGCGCAGTTTTCTCTTTATCGCGCTCGAGGAACAGGTAACAGCGCCTATAGCCAAGTTGACAATCTACATTCGTTAACGCTAATAGAAAGCGGAAAAATGTATGGGAATGACATTTTGCAACGAAAAGTCACGTGGGCAAAACAATGCGCTATCGATTGCGACAAGAGAATAGAAACAAAACGCTTGCAACTTGTCTAGGCCCTCAGGTTTGACATTTCACGCACAGCACACAAACACGTTCGTGGCTATCGTTACACTCGAATACAGAATAGATTGAAATTAATTGTTATTTAAATTTGTTAAGTTTTCGTGGTTTGTTAAGTTATTTGTTATTGTTTGTATTCAGGTGCCTATAGTTTCATATTTCACGAAGGCTCACGGACGATTCGACGTGTTACGCAGGCAAGCACGAAAAATGGTATACACTGTTTTCCAATTTATGCAAAAGGGAGCTCAAGACAGTCTTCAATATGATCTGATGGCTATAAAAAACGTACTGCAGCTGCTACAGGCGTCTCAGAATGTACTGTGGGCAGAATAATATCGGAGGCAAAGGCAAATGGGCACACAAAAAAATATACATTTGTATCTATATTTTCTTGACACAAAGGTCTTCTAAAAATACGTATTTAATAAAATATTTTAAACGATATGTATTTAATTAGAGTGCACTCGACTGTGCTAGTTCGCACTCTCGCCTACGTTCTGACCAAGCATAAAGTTTGACGCGATCTATACTAGAAACATAATTTATGTTCTATTGTGTACGTAGGTATGGTCGGCATGCCTGTAGTCATTTATCAATGTCGCCTCGCGCCCCAGAAGTAGTCGACCCGTTCATGCTGTCCCCAACGGATGCGCACGCTAAATTCCTATCAAGTGACTGTACTGTACCGACTGTAGATAACTCAATAAACAAGCAAAACCATGTCAACTGCAGACAATGACACATTCCAATTTACACCACCACCTTTATTACAAGTAAATAAAGTTAATTTTTCGAAGGGACGCGCGTTGAGCTTAACATGTTAGAGAACGTACCTATACCACGTGACCCACGTGATCACCCGTAGTATATGCCAAGACACTCTAGACCCCCCCCCCCACCCCTCTAGATTTCACGTAGTATTTCATAAATACGGTTTTCAATCATTTTTTGTAGACAGAAAGTAAAAAAAAATTAATTTGGCTTAATGCAAATACTCAAAAAAGCGTGACATTTCCCTAGAGGATATTGAATACGTGACGAAAACCTAAACTAAACCCCTCCCCTCCGTGACCAAGCGTGGTATTTTGAAGACCTCCCTCCCCCTGGAATAGTCACGTAGTATGGGTACGTTCTCTTATTGAATAGCGGACTCTAAAATTAGTTGTTTAATTATTCCAACAGACTCATTATCAAGGTTCCAGGACGCTTGCACTAACAATTACTGAGTCATCCAATTATCACTTCAACCGGATAAATTTATTGTCTCTACTTGTTGTAATTTTTTCTTTCATTTTTAAAGTGTATGTTGTGGAGCATTATTTTACAACTATGGCTTTGTGACCACCTAATTCATAAAATCCGTGTTTTGACTTACTGCCCGCTTATAACTGTGGGAGAAATTACACTCATTTTTTGCACAGTATTACAAATATATGGTAAAACTGAGCTAGCTAACTAAAAATTATTATTTGCAAATTGACGTGCCCATCGAATAAAATCTTATATGGCCAAAATATACATTGACATATGGGTACGATTTTGTACGGCGGGCCCATCGCCACATTCCGCGATGTTCTTAAACAATTTGTCGCTTACGATGTTCTTGTCCAGTTCGTCGTTTACGATATTATGGTCCAATTTTGCTAGCAATTGTCGCAGGTCTAAGAAAAGCCTTTGAGACTTGCCTTGTAGAGAAGACATTCATAATTATATAGGTATCCTAACCATTCGTTGGATTTTTTACTAGTCGAACTTATACCGCACAAACTTATATCGCTTGTCGGTTTTTTTACGCAACAAAGTAATGTTAACTAGTATCCTGACTACAATAGATTTGTTTAGAATTTAAATTAACCATAAATTGGTACCACTCAAGGACACTCCAAGTAAAGCTACTGATACTATTTCACCAGGTGCTGCAAAGATCGATGGACATGGAGCTCGAGTTGACAAGTGTGGGTGGCAAGGTGGGCACGACCGCCGGACAGCCGGTAGCCAAGCTCACCATCACCGGCCTCGCGTCCACACCGGTGGACCATGACACCAAGAACAACAACACTTTGCTCATTACAGGTTCACAAATACGGCTTATAATTCACAAACTAGATGGCATTGATTGGGTAAATTCCCGAGAGAGGCAAAAGGGACTGGGCATTTGACGTTAATACGTCAAATTCAATTAAACGAAGGCGCAAGCAACCGTCGGCAACTCTTACCCTTATTAGGACGGCCGACATCACTTTATCCTCCAGCGCCAACGGATAGACCAACCGCGACCTATGTGTACTATTTAAATACACCTTCTGCGCCTTTATTTCTCTGAGCCAGGGATAAACGTCATGGTCCTTCGAACCGGATCTGTTCCACAGTTAAAGTTTGCCCATGGCGTTTCTATTCATATCATCTTAATCAGCTTGTATCGGTACATTGATGGACATAAGACCTCTTTCAAAGAAGGCCAATTAGCCACATTATATAACACGAATTGTACTATTATAATATTACTACTACAATAGCAACACACCAGATCCCTTGCAGGGTATACAGATGGTACAAAGTTTCAACAGGTTCTTTCCTTACTCTCTGCCTTCGTCCACTCTCAAATTAATTCCATTACGAAGTTATTATTTTAAAAAATCTTGATCGTTCTTTAAACTATTTAAAATGGTCGCGATACAACTATGTTTTTTACAGAACGTGGCTACTCAGACGACGAAGAAGAAGGGGAGTTCAGCTCGGTGGAGGAAGCCGATGAAATGACGTACGGTGCGCCCGCTCATAGGCGCGCGCATCGACGGCAACTACCGTTCAACAAGACCGATCTCTCGTACACCAAAGTAAGATTTTCTCAATCTTTTTGGTATACAGTCTTATATGTTCTTGTCATTCAATAATAGGGATCTTTGGGGGAGGTCTTTGTCCTGCAGTTTTTTGGCTGATGATGATGATTCAATAATGTTCTACTTAATGCATTAAATATATTATTTTAGTGCAGAGTAAGAGTATTCAGAAAATAATTATCGTCGCAAAATCTATATAATTTTGAAGTTCTACAAAATTAAAGTATACTAGGAGGGATCAAAAAGTAGTGAGAACGACATACTCCTTGGTAAAAAAAAATACAGGCAGGCATAGCTCAGATACATATTTGTAATATTAATAAAAAAAAATCTTCGATTCTCTTTTGTTTTTTTCTGTATGTAGTCATTTGTTTGCTTCATGTCGGAACGTGATCTCGAAAATGGAGAAAAACGAAGTGAGAGCCGTTATTAAATACCTCTGTTTAAAAAAGTTAACGTCGCAAGAGATTCATTGCGCATTGGAGGCAACATTAGGAGAGTCTGCTCCGCCGTATTCCACTGTCGCAAGGTGTGCTTCTCAATTTCGAGTAGGGAGAACGAGCACGGAAGACGAACATCGTTGCGGCCGTCCATCGACGTCAGTCACCCAAGTAAATGTTGCGAAAGTCGAGAAAATTGTATTGAGCGATCGAAGAGTTACCATCCGATACTTAATTCAAGAAACGGGCATTTCATATGGAAGTATTCAATCCATATTGAAACAATCTTTGAATATGAGAAAAGTCTCCGCAAGATGGGCGCCGAGAATGTTAACCGACAGTCAGAAACAAAATCGACTTGACATTTCGAAGATATTGTTGGACAAGTTTCAAGAAGATTCTGAAAACGTTTTGTCTTGTTTCGTAACAATGGACGAAACATGGGTCCATCATTTTGATCCCGAGACAAAACAGCAATCTTCGCAATGGAAACGGCCATCATCACCGACCCCGAAGAAGTTTCGTGTTGTGACATCGGCTGGCAAGGTTATGGCCTCAATATTTTGGGAATCAGAAGGAATATTGTTCATTGATTACCTGGAGCGTGGAACCACTATTACAGGCCAATATTAAGCAGCTTTAATTCTCAAGTTGAGGAATGCCATCAAAGAGAAAAGGAGAGGGAAACTTCGAAGGGGCGTGCTGTTTCATCACGACAACGCACCCACGCACAGTCGGCAGTTGCGATGGCTGCCATTCAGCAAGCTGGCTTCGAATTGGTTGACCACCCCCCTTATTCACCAGACTGGTGGCTAGCGATTTTTATCTGTTCCCCAAATTGAAAAAATACTTAATGGAAAACAGGTACGAAGACGACAACGAGGTGATGGATGCCGTGGAGAGCTTTTTGCAGGACCAAGACAAAACTTTTTTTGTGAAAGGGATTGAAGCCTTGGAAAAGCGCTGGACTCGGTGTGTAGAGAGACTCGGAAACTATGTAGAAAAATAAATTATTAAGTTATCAATAGTCATTATATTCTATCTCATTCTCACTACTTTTTGATCCCTCCTCGTATTAAGAGAGGAAGAATATTAAGTCCCATCTAAAATAATTGACTTTAAATTTAATATATCTGTTTATAATGTTAAAAAGAATAAAGGTATTAATATCTTATTGTGTGGATTATTTACATCCTTACCTCATAGAAATGCATGTTTGATTTTAAATACGCTTAACGCTTTTGCTTGAAAAAGCTTTTATTTATAATGTGTATGTAAATTTAAATACTTTTACTTAATAAATAAAATAGAAAATATTTTCCATATATAATATATTACCTATATTTTTTAAAATAAATTATTTTTATGTATAGCATTAGCGTTCCAAGCTTATACCGTAACATAGGCGTTGCATTGCACGCAGCTGTCCCGTTCTCGCGACTTGAGCTTCATGGAGCGCGAGCGAAAGAGACAGAGCTATATGCACAGTAAGGCCAACGACAGGGACAGCGACAGTGAGCTGGAGAGCGCGGCCGCTAAGCGCAAGGGTAGCCGCGGGAAGCTCGCGGTGAGCCCGCAAAGCATGCATTTTTGTAGGCTGTGTGAGAATTGAAATTGTGGTGGGGTAGAAATGGCGCCAAGAAGGCTGAACCTCAATTCTAACACCAAAACTCCGCTAAAACCAAATCTTAACTTCAGCCGATCAACGGCGATCGTTTAAAATGTTGTTATCAACATTGATCGAAATCAAAATTAGGTGACGAAGGCCGCAGTTATGTTCGGTTTTTGAGGAGTTCTGTTAGTAGAATTGAGGCTCTTAAATAATTTTCAACCTCCTTTAAACATCCTATGAACGTGTCCTCTGATCACGGCAATAGTGGTCGATAACTTAAAGAACACTATGGACGATACTTACCAAAATGATCCCAAGGATGATAAAAAGCTGCATAATCAATGTGTTAAAATTTTTCACTTAGTAATTCAAGTATATCCACGGCTGCGATTTAAGACTACTGAATCCCTAACTAAAGAGCAAAATCAGAATAAAAACTTGCCTTCTTGGCGTCATTGAAATAGGTGTTCATTTTGCATATCGTTGAATTCCGTGTTGTGTTGTTGAGTATTTTTTTTCTGTGGTGTTTCTCTTTTAATGGCAAACTCTGGAAACAACGCAGTATTTTAGGCTCTTCAAAATGAAATTATTGTCACACTAAAATGAATAATTTCCATTCTACTATCGTCTTATTGTTGCCATTTTATTTTCTAAATATTTTACCACTGTTAAGGTCACTTTTTTAAGTCTTATGTGATGTTTCTCACGGCGTTAATGTGTGATTTCACTAAGGAATTTTGGGCGTTCTTTCAAAACATTTCTATTCTCATGCTGTAGTTTAGATTTTTTTTTAGATTGAGCATGAATATTAGCGTTGAAATCCAGTACAAACTGATAGTAACTCTTGTATTTCATTTCAGTTTGCATTGATTATTGTAGTTTAAAGTAGTTACTCTAACCAGAAACTGTAGAAAATTATTTTTTTCAAACATTTTTGCCCGCATGAACATTAGCATATTAGGACAAATACGATGGCTTGCCGTTCCCGCTTCGCCTTTATCAAGCTATATTTCCGCTTGTTACCAAAATATATCGCACTTAAGTCAGATTATAAACTTTGCAAATGGCCCTGCCAATCCATTCAGTTAATTTTACAACCAGACAAATAAATATTTATACTTGTCTACTGTTCAGAGATCTCTAAATAATTATTGTATGTCATGCTAAAATACTAAAGATAGATTCTACTAAAGATGACCGTTCTTATTTATCAATTAAGTGCGTTGAAAAATTATTGTAACATTTAAATCCTTGCAGTAACTAATCACCTGTATGATGAATGAATCACGTCTTTCCGAGAATGGACATAATTATTATGTCACTGTTTAGTAGCTTATCAGCATAGCTCAAGATTAGGTTATCTATGCATACTGTAACAAGACTGTATGGCCCAGTAGTGTTACACGCCCCATGGAGGTAAACGCTCTCTTTGTTTTTATGTGTGTTGCTTTTAATTAATTCACTATCGCTAATTGTATTATGTTGTATAAGTGCAGAAGTATGTATTGTATGTATTATATAATTAATAATTAGAAGACATTTGCCATTACTATTTACTTTAAAAATTGGTTGAGTTAATGATTAGGATTACCATCTTTATCTTCGGTTACAGTTTATTTCGACAGTATATTTATTAAGTTTTGATGTTAGATACGACTGAAGCTGTGTTTTCTTTGTTTGTATTTACACCTATTTAAAAATGTTTTGATGGTTAATTATCGTCAAAGTCATGTGTCACGAGTTGATTAGATGAAGGCATTTGACTGATAAGACTGGCATTGAGTATTCGTAAGAAAATGTGGCCTTCAATATTCTATCCATACAACATTTAGTCACAAACCTTTCGTTTTGAATTTATTTTTAATATCAGTATACGAATATCGCAATTTATGTTACAGCAACGCAATCTGAAGCAGAAGTTCGCGGCATTGTTGAGACGGTTCCGTGTGCCCGAAGAATTATCAGAGCGAGGCGCCACTCGCGACACACACCATGCTCAACACGACATTGACGAACTCTTCCAGGTAAATGCCGAATCGGCAGCAACTGTTGAATATAGACTGTGCCAAGTTTCTAATAAATGATTCTTGTAGTAGTGTAGAGTTGTAGAGTAGTGGTAAAAATACTGACTGCTATTAATATTTGAAAGTTAAAAATAATAGTGAACTTAAAAGTGTGCCTTGGGGAAGTCCTGTTAGTACATCGTCACGCCTATATTCCCCAGAGGGGGTGGCAGAGGTGTACTGAGTACTCCCTCGTTTCGCCGACGATGTTAGGTCCCATGTAATAGGGGGCGAGCCTATTGCCATATAGCGGGCACAATTCCAGACTCCGGACTCGTTCTGGGAATTTTTCGTTAGAAAAACTATATTTTTCCGGCCTAGGATTTGAACCAAGGACCTCGTGATCACAAAGCGATACGCTTTGCCACCAGACTAACAAGGCAGTCCTATTAGTAAACCCTTTTAATCCGATTAATCACTATCTGGCACTTATTTTTCAAATGAATTCGTCTAGACGTTTTGTAATTAAATAAAGAACTGGAATTAGTGGTTTGGTAAGTACATTATTTTAAATTTCCTGTCGAACAGGCGATCAGTGGTATTGAGTGTCATCAGCAAAAAGTATGTTTTCTCTAGGAACTTGAGTCGCTATCATGTGGTGAGGGCGAGGATTCTGGTCCTGATCAGATGGATACTATCAGCATCGGCTCCACGCCAAAGCCTTCGCTACGACCTTTCTTCAGCAGCTCCAGGAGCCTCGCCAACCAGGATCACCACAGGCATTCCAATGGTGTGTACCCATTTAGTTTGAATTTGTTTGGTTTTGTAAGATATACAGACACATATTTGTTGCGTGGCGTCTGGTACTTACGATAGGAGCTTTTACTCCAATTTAAATTAATAAAACTTTTTCTCGGTGTCAGTGTTGTACTGTGTACACCCACTTTTCGCCAAAGATGTTAGGTCCCATGCTATTTGTACAAATTGTAATAAAAATATTTTTATGTTGTTCATTGAAATTAGTATATTCTACGACAGTATTAGCGAGATAAAATAATCCTTCCTAAATTTAGTCACTATGTTATTACTACGCCAACTCTCCATAAAACTCAAGTAGGGGATTGTATTCTTCTCACCTTAATTTAAGTTATACGTAACCAGACGTCACACACCTTAGTTAACGTAATATTATAATAGTATAACAAGAACCATACACTAGCGTATGTTAAATACAATGAACACTCAATTATTATTATAAGTTGTTAACTTAGTTGTTTTTAATTTTTGTTGTGCATGCTGTGGTCTCCTTTAATTGGAGGAATACACATAAACGAGACCCAAGTGTCTTTTGTTAATATCGAAAATGTGTATATTTTCTGTTGGAGATCCATATAAATAAATAAATAAAAACAGTATCAGTAATTTTTGCCTGGGCATCAGAGCGTATACTCGGAGGCAATGCATTGTGATGTCAGCTTCAGTTTTATTTTGCTAAAAGTGCTGTTCCACTGAATACCTGCTATTTATTTGTAGATCAGAATTCTAAATATTTACAGAAGCATTATAGGTATCAAGGTTTCTAGCCTAAACCCGAAGCAGAGGGTGTTATTCGACATCTTCATGATTCGCTTCGTTTCAGACAAAGTACAATAAAATTATTATATTATTCTTCACAGCCATATCAGAAAAAAAATATTGCTTTCAAATTCATCGGCTTGAAACTTTGCAGCATTCTTTTTAATTGAATGGATTAATTCATTTTACAATTAAAACCTTAGTGGAGCAGCACAGTAAAGACGAGTACTTACAATATCCGTAAACATACAACATTTATACATTATTATTTTTTGTGTTTTGTTACGCTGTGTGCATTAGATTAGTTCGTATGTGAGTGTGAGGTGGAATACTGTACGTGTAACAAAGTACCGTGCCTTCACTCGAATTAATAGGAATAAACGAACAAGAGACTTATAATAGTTTTAAATATTGATATAGGTTAACAATTATCTATTTATTAATTTATTATAGAATCAATTAAATGTTATACATGTAGGTAAGCTAATTGAGACCAATAACGATGCAGGACTAACAGCATATCTTAAAGGGAATAAAACCTCATAATCATGTACCTAATATAAACTAACTATAATATATAAAGTTCATATTCCCACAACTAAACATCTAATAACACGAGACTAAAGTTGACACTGGTATTCCACGTTGCACCCGCGCCATAAAGGTACCGCATGCGCAGTGAGCCGCCATGCAAGCCTCGCGTCCGCCGGCGAGCTCAGTGCCGTCAGAGAGCGACACATCGGCACGCTACCGCTCACAGGTACACGCTAGAACAAGTATAATGGAGATTTATAAATTAAGCGACTTGGTTATTATACCTTCAAAATTGATACAAAAGATACCAGAAATTACACGGCTACTATTAAAGCATCTTCTACTTAATGAAACTAACCCTGATTGACTGACAGACAACGTACAGCTTGACAGTGAATCTAGAAACATGAAATTTTCTATAGAAGGATATTCTTTATGATTCATAAAACGTTTAATTTATTAAAAAGAGTTGAAAATGTTATTCATTATTAATCCCATTGAGCATAGCGCTATTTAAAAAGAAATTGGCATTTTACTGGTCGAAATTCAAAGTCAGGATAAACAATCTGAATTTGATATTAAACTTTATTAGATATAATCAGTGACAAATCGATGTAAAAATCACTTGCCTTGATATAAAAAATAAATATTTCAAACCAGTCCATCAGTAAGTGGCCTTTGCAAAACTTTTCCATTATATAATTTACATTTTAATTTAATACTTGCCTAATTTATGAATCTTCGTTACCTAGAGATTGATTTAAGTAAACTGGTATTAATCTTTTATTAAGACTGTGTATGGCACAATCTTGATCCTTTGGGGTAATAGACGTCTGACATTTTAATGTACTTTTGTTAAGTTGGGGGACATAAGCATTTACGAGTTCAAATTCGGGTTCAGAATTAAATATTACTATAGGGTTTGTCCTACAATAGGTCTCATAAAAAAGCTAAAGAGTTGCTCAACGAGCTATGGAAAGAGCTATGCTCGGCGTTTCTCTACGTGATCGAACCAGGAATGAGGAGATTCGTAGAAGAATCAAGGTCACCGACATAGCCCTCAGGATAAGCAAGCCGAAGTAGCAATGGGCGGGCCACATAGCGCGAAGATCGGACGGGCGTTGGGGTAGAAAGATTCTAGAGTGGAGACCACGTATTGGCAAGCGCAGCGTAGGACGGCCACCTGCCAGATGAACCGACGATCGTGTGAAAATCGCAGAAAGTCGGTGGATGCAGGTGGCATCGGACCGGTTACGCTGGAAAGCGATTGGGGAGGCCTATGTTCAGCAGTAGACTAGTATAGGCTGAGATGATGATGATGATGATAGGGTTCATCTTGTAGCGACCCCTATACATCGCTACATAGATGCGACTACCTGCCAACAGATGACACTGACGATACGTCATTCATGTCTAGAACGCGGTATGAGAGATTGCACGACGCGTTGCGTATATACAAGCCCCCGACAACAACTCTTGGGGGGAGTAGCCCATTTTACACAGTACCCAGACACAATACCCGTCTGGCTGGAAGATCTTCCCCTTGACAAATCCTGCCACAACGTTCCTGCCACAATCTTATTTTATGCGTTCTCTTATTATTCTTCAAATTATTTCTTATAAAGTTGAGAACCATTTCACAGTCTTGATACATTTGAATTATTTTAAACTATTAGAAAGCTTCTGACTGTCTTGTGTTGTGTATCGCTACATTATGCTTATTTCTCTTCATTTCTCACTTCATATCACTATTTAGATTTGGCACGATTGCATGATTTAAATTAATTGCATCTATTTTCTATTCTATCAATAAGAGAAATACTTGTTCTTTCTGTCCTATACCTGTTGTAAAACACTGCATAAGTTGACATTATTCAGAATTTAATAATGATGTACCATTCTTGTTTTATAACCTACATTGTGTATGTACAAAATACCGGTATTGAGAACACAATATCGTATTATCACTATATATGATTCTAAATTAACTTCAAAATAAAAATTATAGCTCTGTCACGTCAGCACTTTGGTTGAAATCCACTCTTGAACCTCTTAGTGTTATTATTGTCCTATGCAAAAATAAAATATTTGAAAATAATTTAAGACTTGACGCACTCTGAGATTTTCACAGTTACATATTTAGAATTTAGTCGTCAATAAATATATTTTTTTTTCATTGTACATGTCCAAAATGTAATTCTACTCACAAGTAACATATAGCATGTGATTTTAGTAGTATTATTTTTGAAATCAGAGTCAGAAGCGATCCGCAGCTCAGCGGGAGACGAACGCGCTAGCGACGGCAACAGCGACGGAGATGCCACCGCCGATGCGCCGGTCTCTGGGGCCTCCGTGTCTAGCTCACCACCCAATGAGATCAAGGTATGAAAAATAACCATCAAGGCTACATTCCCCAAACAAGACTTTGCAGAACTGTACTGTGTGGACCCACATATCGACGCCTATGTTAGGTCCGATTTTAATGGAGGGCGAGCCTGTTGTATTATACCGGACAGAATTCTAGAGTCTGGACTACGGCTGCAATTATTTTTGTCGATAAACAAGGCACAATTTGTCCCTTCTAGAGAGAGATTTAAGAAAGAGTTTTAAGAAATACTATGAGTCATATTTTCATAGGTGTAACACAAATAAATGTTGGAGATATGATTGTCCTGACTTAGAGACTATACAGCTTCTTTTTATTGTTAAGACGTCCAATGCAGAATATAGGTGTCCCCTAAAGCTCGAAATTTACATTACAGATGTTAACTTAACAAAATATGTACAGCATCCGTTCCAGGAGGACAAGCGGTCCCGTTTGTTCCGCAGCGCGACCAGCGGTGGCAACCTGACACCGGCCGCGGCCGTCGCGCGCAAGAAGAACTCCTTCACCAGCGGGGCTGAGCGCCCGCTCTCCGCGCATGACCTGCCCGTGCAGAGCCCCACAACGCTCGAGGTACCTGCCTAAAATCATATAATCTATATCATCACGCTAGATTACCTATCCTTTGGGGATAAGACAGTACGGAGTGAAGAGTCAGGGGCAAAAATACATTAGAGTGTGCAGAGTAAGGGATTTATTTAGGGTGCAAGTAATTTAACATATTTATAAAAAAAGTTGGAAGCCGTTGGAACTCTGTACTCTCTGCCTACCCCCCAAGGGATCTGGCGTGATGTTATAGATAGATAGATAAAAAAAGTGCTAGTCACTTGAAGTGACTTCGCAACATAGCACAAGTGTAAACGGCGGGAAATAACTACAGACTATATTCATAAATAATAAATGTATTACTTATTCAATCGATATCGATAGTTTTGTTTGCGTTTAATAAAGTAGAGATCCAACAGCATTTTTTCTGGTATACTTCTCTCACTCTCTTCATATAATTAGTTTCGTAAATGCGCGTCGGTTAAGAAGACTTTCAACTTGTTGATTAATTAAGACAGAGTCTATTTGGTCATTATAAGATATTAGAGGTTTACCCCGCGTCATTCGTACCTACGTCCGTATGTATGTCAGATGATTGTGCACTTTACGCGGCTTCTCAGCAGGTTTCAGTGAATAGTCAGCCGTTAAGACCTGTCAAGGAGCCGCGTAAATTGAATAACATGATTACTATTCGGACTGATAATATTACTTTGTTGGTCTAGTGGCGAATAATGCGGTTGGCGATCACGGTCCTGGTTCAAATCCTAGGTCGGGCAAATGTAATTTTTCTATCGAAAAATTCTTGTCACTCCGAAGTCTGGAATTGTGTCCGGTAGGCGCGCCCCCTATTACATGGGACGTAAAATCGTCGGTGAAACGTAGGTGTCCACAGTGCACCTTTACCACCCCCGCTTGGGGAATATAGGCGGGACGGAAGATGTGCGGAGTTAAACTGACCGACCGTATTCGCAACAGCGTAGTAAGAAAGCGAGTAGGTATGAAAGATGGTATCGGTGTAAATATGATAAAGGATATGCTCCGTTGGTTCGGGCATATAGAAATAATGCCAGTAAAATGAATGACAAAAGTAATATATGTTCAATGCGAAAGTGAAAGGATGTGTGTAGGTACCGGAGAAGACCTAGACTATTTTACAATGACCAAATAGACCGTGTCTTATCTGAAGGGCAAGTCAAGAGTCTCCGTAACCGGCGATCGTGTATGAGACGAACTATGAGAATGTATGCATATGGTCTGCAAGGAAAGAACCTGTTAGAACTCTGTACTCTCTGCCTACCCCGCAAGGGATCTGGTGTGATGGTAGGCATGCTACTGTTTACTTTGGTACTTATATGTTGAGTATGTGTTGTGCAGCCGCGTCGAACATGGGCAGAGCAGGTGTCCCGGCTAGTGGGCGAGGAGGGGGCGGCGCCCGAGTGCGTGGCTATCTGCAGCGCGTCCGCGGGCGGCGCCGCCGCGGCGCTGCACGCGCTGGCCGTGCCTACGCTACTGGCGCCCGCACACGCGCCCGACCCACGACCACTGTTCCACGCGCTCTACTCGCGGACTCCTAAGCAGTGAGTTGCATTCTGCTTATATTTACATTATCTTTTTTATACATACAACTTTACATTTGTTTCAATGTTTTCCTATTATCCTATTACCGAATCGGAACACGACTCTCACTGAGAAGGTCCGGCGAGAAACTCAACGAGTTCGGTATTGATACCAATAAAAAATAAAAGTAAAATAAAAATACTTTTTTTTTTACTAGAAATGTCTTCAAAATCATACCGAATCATACCGATACCAAGTCAGAAACGTGGACTGTAACTAAAAGGTCGATCTTCTTACCTTAAAAACTACAAGACTATTAGTCTTAGAAACATGAATCAGTGTCATTATTTAGCTTATTTAGTCAGCTCGCTGTTATGACCTTGAATTTGCATCGGGGCCGGGTGGGGCGGCGGGGAAAGAACACTGCGTAGAATGACCATAACCGGCAATCTCGCTGCTTTTTATCAATCTTTACACTAAAAGCGACTCGCTTACATAGACGTTTACAAATTGTCATATTTACATTTTTTTTTAACTCACTAATCTACCACCGGATCGGAACGCGGCCTCTACTGAGAAGATCCGACGAGAAACTCAGCGGGCTTGTCTTTTTTTTATCTAAATCTCTATTAATTTTTTTCCACCATTTTCTTTATAAATACATACATTTTTATATTATACAAAATCGACTAAAATATAAGACTAATAAAATAATAAATTTTTAAATACATGGTATAATGAAAAGCTAGAGGATTCTGGGTGGCCACTCTCCACAAGCAGCCCCCGTTTACGAGTACGACTACTTAAACAGCCATCACCTCCCTATATGCAGACCGACCTTTCGCTTTCTACCGGATAAAGGATAAAACAAGTGCAATTATTACTGTTTTTGCGCAGGAGTTCTCGTCGCGGCTGCATCCGCGTGGCCATCTGCGGCGGCGACGCGTCCGCTAGCGCGGCTCTGCGCGCGCACGCGGAGATAGCCGCGCGCCGCCCGCACGACACGCCACCCGTCAGATTCTACATCATACCGCTCGGTCAGTTTAATGCCCTCATTTTGTTACTAACTACCTCGTTGGGTCTCCTGGCCGGCAAAAATCTCCAGTATCAGTCCGGAGTCTGGAATTATGCCCGGTGGTATGGTAAGAGGCTCGCCCCCATGGGACCTAACATCGTCGGCGAAAAGAGGGCGCACACAGTACACCTGCCCCGCTTGAGGAATATAAGCCTGGTTATCTATTTCCTTTTGTAACTTTTTCTTCTGGTGTTGCTACAACTACTGAAATTAGCTATACATTTTTGAAATTCGTCCCTATCCTGTGCGATACGAAACGGTTGTGACGCGCTAGCAATTTCCAATGCACTCTTGGATGTTACTCAGCTAACTACTTTAGCTACCCACACGCTTTTTGTTGGTGATTTTGCCGATCATAATAATCTGCAGAAGTTAATATCTATCGTGTCTGAGCACTTGCCCGAGATAAGTCATTTTCCGACCATTTTATGTTTGTCATAAGGTCCTGTTTCTGATTTTTAGTGTCCATCTTATTTTCAGTATTTAGGAATTAATGTATATTTTCTTTCGTAAAGCATGGATCTATCACTAGTGCAGGAAATTGTGGGTGTTAGGTATTTGTGTTGCCCATAATTCTTATTAAATATTCTGTCAACATAATATCTAACATCATGTTTAATATCATCAGTCACAATATTTATTTGAAAATGTGAAGTGTTATGGCGGTACCAAGGTGTTCGATAGTCTTAATCAATAAGAATGTTGCTAAAAAAATCGTTAACTTGCATAAACATATTTGTACTTATTAAAAACTTAAACATTAGCGTTATAACTAAATATAATATAATATTAGCCCTGTTAAGAAACTGTCCCACTGCTGGGCACGGGCCTCCTCTCCAACTGAGAGGGTTTAGGCCATAGTCCACCACGCTGGCCCAGTGCGGGTTGGCGAACTTGACACACCTTCGAGAAACTCTAAGGCATACAGGTTTCCTCACGATGTTTTCCTTCACCATTAAAGCAAGTGATAATTAATTTTAAATACGCACATGCTCGAAAAGACAGAGGTGCGTGCCTGGGTTTGAACCCGAGACCTCTGACTTTGCAGTCCAACGGTCTAACCACTAGGCTATCACTGCTTTTAAAACTATAATAATTTAAAATATCTATAAGTAAGTTTTATTACTTTCTGTTATTACATTGGTATTCCCCAAGGAAGCCACTTAGGTCCTACATCTCTAATAGAATTTATAATATAGAATTGATTTAGTAGAACTTTACCTTTTAATATATTATCTATTTGTTATTTAGACCCCCACAAGGGGGTTGATGACCTGGTGACGGTCGAGGCGATTCTTGGGAGCCCTTTGTCCTGCCGTGGACGTCTTTCGGTTAATGATGATTTGTTATTTTATCATTGAATGGTATGATATCCGTGTCAGGTCCGAGCGTGGTGGCGCGCTACCTGTCTGCGTCGGACGCGGGCTACGGCGCGTTGTTCACGGGTGACGCGTGGGCGGCGCTGTGCGAGCGCGCCGCCGACGGCTGCGGACCAGATATCGCTGAGATGTCCTCGCGGATCGGCAGGTACGAGTATTAATTTGTATCTTAATACCCGGTTAACACACTGCCCACTCTCGTGTTAAGTGAGGGAAGGTGAGTCGTATAAACCCGCCCTTTACGCTTTACTTCCTTTCCCCACACTATTACTCCCCATTGCTCCCTTCATTGGCGGTTTATTGAGCGGGAGGCAAAAGATTGATAGATGGGCCACGCCCACTCCGAGTTGCTAGTTTACAAATCTTTTTAAAATTATGGGGAAAACACTTTTGGAAAATAAAATAAAGATAACATGAGTATGAACGTCAGTTTGTTTTTATTTTTTCTCTTTTTCATTTCAAAAGGCTGTGATCCGGCTCGAAGGACCAAAATGTACTGGTAAGGTGGTTGAGTCCTTATCATACAGATGAGTCGTGGCCCGTTTGTGGGAGATAAAGATTGTTTGTTACTTGAAATGGTTTTATTTAGATTTTACAATTAAAACATGTTAGTTGTATGAGTGCATTGCAATGCACGATTCCACTGTTCTGCTGAATCGCTGGTTTACTGGAGGACGTTTGGATTGCAAAATAAATACAGTAAAATTCACTATATAGAATAATAATGTGCGCGTCCGTACACCTACATATTGATTTATTATGGACTAATCAAAGAAGCTATTCCAAACAACAAATGGTGCGCAACTCGATGCCCGCGGTATACGCGCGTTTGAGGGCGTGTGTCAGGGTTGTTGCTGATGCAGGTTATTTACACATCAGCGAAAGCTGATGATTATATTCGCAACAACCGTGGTGTGTCTTATAACAGAAATAATCTTATGCTTCTCGAGTTGTTAAAGAGTATATCAGAGTACATGAAGGATATTATATCAACAAAAATATATTTAATAATTTTGTTTATTTGTAGAACTTGCTATCGTCAATCCGAAGTCCAATGCTGTCAATGCTTTTGTTTGTACAGGTATTTGAATAGTATCGGCCCGGTGAACAACGTGCCCATCGGCGAGGCGATGGTTGCGTACCGGGAGAAGTCTGGTGACGAGGATTCCAGCCAGACCTTCGTTCCATTCATCGCGGTGAGTATCGATTGGAAATGTTTCAATAGGGAATATGCGTGTAATTCAAATAAGGGTCAAATTTTGTTTTTATTAACTTTATCGCATTAGAATAATGTCTATACTAATATTTTTTAATAACAATACTTTTTTATTAAGAAATTAATTATTGAAAGTACAAAAAATTAGTGGGAAATTCAAAGTAGCTGGAACGCCGCGCTATTGGTCAGATCGAATATGATGTCAAAGTCTACAATACAAATGTCAACAAGTGCATATTTGTTGGATGTTTGCTATTGAGTTAGTTTTATTGTTATTTTTTGTTGTCGATTTACACAAAGACAAAATTTTAGTTTAAGTTAATTCTTACGTTAAAGTGATCTTCACAGCAATATAAACAAGTTGATGGAGATATCATGTCTCTTTTTCTGATTTTACACCATTTTCTCCTTACGACCCAAAGACTGCGGTTCTCACCGACCCCCCCGATGCTTTGTCATCCCTTCTTTCCGCTCAGAATACGGGCGACGACGACGACGTAGTAGTAGATCCCCTCCCATAGCCGGCGGTTGACCGGTGCACTTAGTAGTGCACCCGTCCCCCTACAGCGACTGTCCCAACCGAGGGCGCCTCGAAGAGGCGCCCTCGAGTATGTCGCCTCTTGCCCTTCTGGCTGGCTAGAGCGTAGTGGTTGCACGCTCGCCTTTAAGTCCGGTGAAGCTGTAAAGGCCTCGCGGCCAACAGCGTACATCATTCACACACACACACGGGTGCATTTCTTATTATATTTTTACACCTAGGCACAACACAGTGTTGTTCCATTGTATAATAATCGCACAAACAAAATAAAAATAAATTACGGACTAAAATACTTCTACAGCTGTTCAGTAATTGATTGTTATTATAGACGTTGACGTCACGCCAACCGCGCCAAAATGGCGGGCGTTTAAAGTGCTCTTATCTGTTTGCTATCTTCAACATTTATTTTTTTGAATTTTATATTTTGTTGTTGACGCTTGAATTTTTTTTGCAGTTATATATCGATGTAATCTATCGTATAAAAATATAAAAAAATACACGCATATTCCCTATTACTAACTCCTTGACACATTCACGCGCCAGACGCCTTCTTATAAATATTGTCCAGACGCGTAAGACGCGTCGAAAATATTTTGGAATATATCAGAAGCGATTCATATGGCGGCTTTGCTATAGACATCGTGAAAAACTCGAGTTAAAAGAGTGTTCGACTTAAAAATGTGCCGTTTAGATAGATGAAATTAGAGGGTGGCAGAAGGTTCTGGCTTTTTCGACCATACAAAAAGGAATTAGTACAATCAAACTTAACGTTTTTCTAGCAAGGTCATGCCGCTAAGCGATCCAGTATGTTCTAGCATGTTGTGCGGAATTTGATGTCGGGAGTTTTGCCAACATAATGGAAACACAGAGCGATGCTTGAAGTGCGAAGGGAGTATGTGAATAGTCTATGCTGCGTTAGAAACGCTCATTGCTCTGGGAAGTGGCGGCAGAACACGTGTATATACCGGGTATGACGTGTTACGTGTCATCTACAGTTGCTCTGAGAAGTGGCTGCAGTAGCAGTGTAGGAACGGAGTATAATGTGTGATGTGTTGTTGTTTGCAGGAGGTGCGCGTGGGGTGCAGCGATGGCGGCGTGTCGTCGCTGGAGCTGGAGGAGGGCGGGTCGCCGCCCGCGCGGCCCTCGCCCCCGGCGACCCCCGCACCCGCGGCCCCCGCCGACGCGCCGCCGCCGCTCGCGAGGCAGGAGCCGCTCGAGCTGCAGCTCGACTACTGGCTGGTTAGTACAACCCGAGGTTACATACTTACAGCCTCGCTGCGTGGGTTGAAGGAGGGCAGGTCGCCGCCCGGTACGCCGGTGCCCGCGAATTCGTAATGACAACACTATACTATAACACCAGATCACGATACACGCAATACCGCCAGATCACGTAATGAACCCTTCTGGCTCGAGCGTAGTGGTTACACGCTCGCCTTCTTGTCCTGTGATTAGATTTGCCTTTACAATCAAACTTATCGCTGCGCGGGCCATTCCGTTCTTGGTCTCGAACTTACTCGCGCCTTTAAAAAAAGCGACAACCCGATATTTTGCAAACGCGTCCAATCATAGGAATCCATCCCCTAATCGTAGCCGCCGCCGACTACGATCCTAACTCCCCTCCTATCAGGCGCTACCGCCATCCGCGGCATGTTCACACCAACCCTCCCGATGCCCTTACTTCTCATCTTTCGATACCTTACACAGAAACAGACACCGACCTCGCCGGCGAAGTTGAAGAATCCCATGCCCGCCGGCCGGTGCAGAGCACCACGGCGAGACCTTTTTTTTTTTTTGCGTGGGGAAATCCTCATGGACTTCCGCCAACCTCGGGGGAAGCTGGCGGGGCATGTCGGACTCTTACCGACTAAAACCCCACGGTGGCCGACACTGGCACATGTCAGAGGGGCTCCGGGATCTCCGAGTGGAACGCGCCGGTGCCCCCCTTGTGCCGCGCTCCGAAGAGCCCGCCTCGGGAAACTTGTAGCTTGCTTCCCCCCCTGTACCGTCACGGTGCTCACGGTGGCGTGGGCCACACCACGCCGCCATCCTCCTCGGGGTCGCGCGTGAAGGACGCTTAGGGCCCCCGCCCCAGCGTCCCACGACCCCAAAGGCCCCCCTGCGGGTGTTGGTGCAGGGGGGGTCCCCCACCAGATGTTGCGGCAGGGGGCACAAGTTAGCCCGTATTATAAAGCCCCGGGCTATTGGGCTGGGGGGCCTGGGCGGGCTGTGCCTCCGCCCCGGCGCTGTTGTCGCCTTCGGTGAGCGGGATCGGCTCTCTCCCGATCCCGTTTGGCCTCCTCCTTCTGTGACATCACAGTCTCGCAGAAGGAGGATACGGCCCCCAACGCCGAATCCCCTGCCAGCATAGCCGCTACTATTGCCGGCAAGGAGAGGTCCGGTCCAATCCGGTCGACCAGGATCCGCCGCTCGGAGGCCCACGCTGGGCACTCGACAAGCGTGTGCTCTGCGGAATCCCGGTCCCCACCACAGTGGTGACAGATCGCCGTCGCCTCGCGTCCGATCTTGCTTAGATCATCACCGAAACAGCCGTGACCGGTGATTATCTGAGCAAGCCTGTAGGAGATTCGCCCACTCCTCCGCTGTTGCCAGGCTTTGAAGGACGGCAGTAGTGCTTGGACGACGCGCTTGCGCGCGATGTGTATCTGGCTGAGCCTCGCGCGCCACTCCTCCAGAGCGCGTCGTCGTTCCCGCCGTCTGATTTCGAGCGCGGGCACGCATTCGTCGCTTTGGCGGACGACGCGAGTTCGGTCGTAAACCCTCGCGTCCATGTCCGCCAGGATGTCGAACGGCGGAAAACGTGCCAAAAGGGTTGCCGCCTTGAAAGATACGGTCCGGTATCCTCGTGCGATGCGGATGGCCATCCTGCGCTGCAGGCTATAGATTTTGGTCCTGCAGCGCCGGACGCCCGACAGTCGGTGTGACCATACAGGCGCCCCATAGAGAGCCACCGATCGCACGACCCCCCCGTAGAGGCGGCGTACCTCCTCCGACGGCCCCCCGAGGTTGGGTAGCAGTCTATGCATGGCACCCACTACCCTTTCGACTCGGAGGACAAGACGCTCGAAATGCTCTTCGAAGCCCCAGCGACTGTCCAGGGTGAGGCCCAAGTACTTTAGGTACCGCCCCACCCGGACTGGCGAATCTCCGACGCGAACCCACGAGTCGGGCGGTTCCCTGCTCCTAGGCAGTTTATGGAACCATAGCGCCTCGGTCTTATGAGGCGCTATCTGCAGGCCCAACTCGCGGATCTTGGCGACGACGACCTCTGCCCCAAGCTCGGCGAGCCCAACAGTCCTCTCGAAGGTGTCCCCCTCGGCCACTATTAGAGTGTCGTCAGCGTAACAGACGACACTGACGCCGAGGGGGAGATCGACACGCAGGACCGCATCGTAGCCGAGGTTCCAGGGGGCCCAACACGGACCCCTGCGGAACCCCGCAAGACACCTCCCTCCGGTTGAGCAACGTACCGTCCTGTCCGATGTACTGGATGTACCTGTCACGCAAGTAGTCCCCGACCACGGCTTGCAGGTACAGGGGAACGCGATGATGTTCTAGCGCCCCCCGAATCGCGTCCCAAGGCAGGGAGTTGAAGGCGTTGACGATGTCACGGCGAGACCCCTAGTAAATGCCCTCCCCTATAGCGACGGCCCAAGTTAAGGGCGGCGTTCCTCTTTGAGGCGCCCTTGAGCTAGTTGGAATACACGCTGCGCGGGATGAAGAGTTACACCCTGCCCACTTCTGGATTTGCAGTCTAACTAAGAATGATAGACTGATATAAACCACGCCCAACGATAAGACCTTGTCAGAAGATACAGTGCCCAATTGCTTAGGCTGACCTTGTCTTCTTATTTGCTTCGTGGTACACCCACAAATATCATAATGTACACCCACAGATATCCTAATATATACCACAGAAATCGTTGAAGTGAAACAATAGAAGTAAAATAGCGCACATTTTCTTTCGATACTACTATTGCCGCTTCGCCATACATGCGCACTTTGGAAAAATATATACACAGACACACATTATTAGTGTAAAAATCGCACCGATAATTTAACCAATAGAATAAACCGGAAATATACTCCCAATATGTACGACTAGTGGAAAGAAAATGTAGAACAAATTGGAATACACTCTGTACGGTACAACCGTGCATTTTTCTAAGGCCAGCAATTACACGCGGCCCTAAAATTTAATTTAATATCACGAAAGAGTACATCAGTCCGCGTTCAACCAGCAAAGGTCGCGCGTGCTCGCGTATTATTAGCATTCATCAAGTAATTAATTTCAATTCATTTCATCAAGATATTTAGTTTTCAAGACAATACAATTTTAATACCAAGTTTTGGTGTATTATTTAACAACTATCACTTTATTAGTATTCGAGATCGATTCAACAAGAAACCTTTGTGTGTTTGTGTGTAAATCATCTACGCTGTTGGCCGCGGGGCCTTTAAAGTTTCACCGGACAAGAGGGCGAGCGTGCAACCACTACGCTCGAGCCAGAAGGGCAAGGGGGCTTCTAGCTCGCGGGCGCCCCAAGGAGGAACGGCCTCGGCTTGGGCAGTCGCTATGGGGAAGGCCATATACTAGGTGTCTCGCCGTGGTGCTCTCGACCGGCCGGCGGGTCAACAAGGAACCGTAAACTCCTTCATATGAACAGCACAGCCAACTGACAGACAGCGTCCGCCCCGCAGGTGCCGGGCCGGCAGTCGGAGGGCGCGGACAGCAAGGTGACGGTGAAGGCGTCGTTCCGTGCGCTGCACGTGACGCGCCAGAACGCGCACCTCTGCATCACTTACCTCACCAAGGAGAAGAAACAAAAGAGTATGTGTAATCAACTTTACCACTTTGTCATTGTAACATGTGTCTAAAACGCAGGTCTTTATAATATTACCACCCTTTGCACACGACTACGTTCGCGTTGACTTTAGACAGGAACCTAACGTTTTTCTGGTATAAAAAGTCCTATGTGTTAATTCAGGTAATAAACTATCTGTGTGCCAAATGACACCCAAAGCCGTTCAGCCGTTTTTGCGTGATTGAGTAACAAACATGCAAACTTTCACATTTATAATATCAGTAGGAAATTACTTTGACAAAGTACTAAAGTGTTTTACTGCCTTAACTTTACCGATTGCTTTCAATGAAACTTATTGTACTATTTTTCCAAAAAAATAGGATCGCTTTTATGAGTGATCCCCTTTTAGAGATACATTCTGTTTTCACAAAAGGAATTACATTTTTCTGTTATTTTGTAAGGATAGATAGATAGATATACTTTATTGTTTCACCAGAAATACCAGAAGGAAATAAAGAGATACAATAATTTCAATTGAAAGGTAGTGGAACAATGGGTGGCTTATCACTAATAGTGATCTCTTCCAGGATGAAGAGGTTCTAAAGAAAACACAAGATTAAGGGGTGTACTTAACAAACAGAACGTAACAATACACAAATAAATCATAAGCTACTTAAATAATATACCTAATATACACATAATACACAAGTATAAATAATATATACGCGCCAAAGATAAGTCTATAATATAAAGCAACAGCATATGGAAAATATCCAGCAAATTTAATTTAAATAATCGGTGATGTAGAACTTATTCACCTGACCTCTGAATAGATGAAGGAGTTCTTTAGGTTGAAGAAAATTCTCGAAGATACTTACTATTCTAAACAAATCATTCAGCATTTTATAGCCCCTAGCACAATAACCCAAGAATTTCCATAATTGCAGTGTAGTTTCTTTTTGTCTCGCTAGCGCTAATACAGATCAGAAAAAAAATTCTACAAAACTTTCTCAAACTAAATTAGTTATGTGCAGATATCGGAACTATAATCTTTTTGACGAGACATGGGTACGGTGACATTTGATCATCTTCCATTTCACGCATATTCTATTTAAGTATATTAAAAATATAGAATCCCAAAAAATGAACAAGAATGTAAAAATACATCAAAAATCTACTTTAGTTTTCATTCAAATCATATACTGTTCATAAATTTGCGGGATTATATAAAAAAACTTAAAAATTAATAAAACTCTATTACTGAATTATTTAAATTGTAACGGTTTGCGTTTTAGGGACTGAAACACAATGAAAACGTTGTAATCAATATGTTGTTTTTTAAAATGTACAAAATCGATTGCCGATTTTTGTATGAATATATTATTCTATGTATCTGACTGATATACGAGTATGCTCATGGTCAAGAAATCAATAAATAAACATGGATGCGCTATCTTGACATATTAATAGTTATACACGTAAGCGACGAATCAAGCGATTTGTCAGAGTATTTTTCTGACCAATAGCTTATTCGTAAATAAATAATGAGATTATTTATTTTTGTTCTCTTTTTGTTTTTAAATTATTTTTATTAATTCATCATTTGCTATAAATTATCTCGATTCGATATTTAATCGATTCTATCTGATTTCATATTTCATAACATTTCTAGAAACGTCAAATTCTAAATTTCAGCGTACCCATGACTGGTAAAAATGACTATAATAAGGTATATGGGATTGGAAGAAGTAATATTGTTCGTGTGCTTGCAGTAATGCGGCTGGGCAAGAAGAAGGAGAAGTCGGGCGAACAGGAAGTCGGACGCGCGCAGAGCGTGGACGGCGTAGCGCGGCTCATTTGCTCCGCCAAGGGCTCCCATAACCCACCACTCAAAGGTACACTCCACCTCACACAGTCTTGGTATTTGTGTATGTGAATTTTCATGTTTGTAAACGCACCCACGACACAAGAATAAATCCTAGGGTGGGGCTACGTTTAAAAAAAAAAAGGGGCGTTGGTGTGAAATTAGGGTTACTATTTAATAAAATTTTCCCACTTTCAGGGTAATTATTTCAACAGGTGGGTCTGCACGGTTAGTAATTAAATAAAGAACTTGGGTAAATTTCATTGGAAACGGCAACTCCGCGACTGTCATGAAATGAAATTTCACTTGATGACAGCGTTTGTTCCGATTTTAGCCGCGGGCCAAAAGATCCTAGTAGAGAGTTTTAGCGGGAAGTCGGAAGAGTGAAGTTGTCAATTTGTTTTAATTTCCAAATCTTGTGTTATTTCGACTAATGATGTGTAATGTTGGTGGAATATTAACCATTATGTGTTCTTATATGTGCATCATCATCATCATCATCTCAGCCTATACTTGTCCACTGCTGAACATAGGCCTCCCCAATCGCTTTCCAGCGTAACCGGTCCGATGCCACCTGCATCCAACGACTTCCTGCGATTTTCACAAGATCGTCGGTCCATCTGGCAGGTGGTCATCCTACGCTGCGCTTGCCAGTACGTGGTCTCCACTCTAGAATCTTTCTGCCCCAACGCCCGTCCGATCTTCGCGCTGTGTGGCCCGCCAATTGCCACTTCAGCTTGCTAATCTTAAGGGCTATGTCGGTGACCTTGGTTCTTCTACGAATCTCCTCATTCCTGATTCGATCACGTAGAGAAACGCCGAGCATAGCTCTCTCCATAGCTCGCTGAGCAACTCTTGAGCTTTTTTATGAGACCTATAGTAAGAGACCACGTCTCTGATCCATATATCATCACTGGTAACACACATTGACTAAAAACTTTAGTCTTTAGGCCCTGAGGTATTTTGGATGAGAAGATGTTGCGCAGTTTCCCGAACGCTGCCCAGCCGAGTTGCATTCGTCGATTGACCTCTCTCTCAAAGTTGGACCTACCTAACCGGACTACCTGTCCCAGGTAAATGTATTCGTGAGTGCGGTGGGTACGACATGGACGTTAAACATTATTTTTGTTTTGTCCATGTTCATTTTAAGACCCACTTGTTGAGATACTCTGTTGAGGTCGCCGAGCATTCGTCCTAGATCTTCCAGCGACTCCGCCATGACCACAATGTCGTCGGCAAATCGAAGGTGAGTGATGTATTCGCCATTGATGTTGATGCCAAGTCCTCGCCATTCCAAGAGCTTGAAGGCGTCCTCTATGGTGGTCGTAAACAGTTTCGGCGAAATGACGTCTCCCTGTCTTACTCCTCTTTTTATGGAGATCGCCTTCGTGCACTGCCCTTGTACTCGAACTGACATGGTGGCGTTATTATACAAGCACTTCAACACTTCGATGTACCGATAGTCAATGCGGCATCGCTGGAGAGATCTAAGAACCGCCCAAGTCTCGATCGAATCGAAGGCTTTCTCATAGTCCACAAACGCCAAGCATAGTGGCCGATTATACTCCTCGGTCTTCTGTATAATCTGCCGCAGCGTATGTATGTGGTCTATGGTACTAAAGCCTTTCCGGAAACCGGCTTGTTCGGGAGGCTGGAAATCATCAAGCCTGCGTTCGAGACGATTTGTGATGACTCTCGAAAACAACTTGTAAACATGGCTCAGCAGTGTGATGGGCCTATAGTTCTTTAATAAAGTGTTATCACCTTTCTTGAAAAAGAGTACCACCACACCCCTGTTCCATGCTTCCGGCGTTTTTCCTTCGAGCAAGACGGAATTAAACAGCCTCTGAAGGACTTTAAGTACCGGCGATCCGCCCGCTTTCAGAAGCTCTGCGGTAATTCCGTCTTCGCCCGGCGCTTTGTTGTTTTTAAGTTGTTTGAGAGCCATCCTAATCTCGTACAAGCTGATGTCCGGGATATCTTCAGTGTAGTGTCGGGTTAGCTTGGCTCTTGGGTCTTTTACCAAGTCAACAACAGGTTCAGCTACTGAGGTATACAACTGCCTATAGAACCTCTCTATCTCCCTGAGCACCTCTGACCTATTCGACGTTACGTTTCCGTCCTCCGTCTTCAGCTTCGTCAACTGGCTTTGCCCAATAGACGCGTCTCTTGCAAACACTTTGGAGCCCTTGTTCTGCTCTATGGTCTCCTCAATACGTCTTGTATTGAAGGACCGTAAATCGTGTCGCAAGGACTTCAATATCTATCCATTGAGCTGCCTATAGGACTTAGCATCATCGGAGGTTTGGAGTGTCATGGTACGTCGCTCAGCCATAAGGTTTCGGGTGTAGTCAGATAGCTTTTGAGGCCTATTTTTACGGTGGGGCTTAAAATGCTTGGACCCGACCGTATGTACAGCCTCTACCAACCTATTGTTGATTTCGTCCACTGATGCGCTGCTGTCTAGCAATTCGAAGCGGTTTGACAATTCGAGTTGAAAGTTCTCGGGGTTTTGGATATGTGCATTAGAAGGTCGGAGCGTAGACTTCATCAGACGCGATCTTTCCATTTTGACATTAATATTTAATGTGCCTCTGACCATTCGGTGATCACTGCCGGTTTTTACCCTGTGAATCACGGAGACATCATTAAATATTTGTCGCTTGGTGCTCATGATGAAGTCTATCTCATTTTTTGTGAAACCATCAGGGCTCATCCAGGTCCATTTCCTATGAGACGGCTTCTGGAAGAAAGAGTTCATCATAAAGAGTCCCTCCTTCTCCAGAAATTCGGCCAGCCTCTGACCCCTGGGGTTACGCTGCCCATATCCAAATTGCCCCACTCTCAACTCATCATCGCCCCGTTTGCCCAGTCGCGCATTGAAGTCACCCATAACTACTGTAAAGTGTGCTTTGGAAGTATGTATGGCTCTATTAATGTCCTCATACATAACTTCGACCTCATCATCTGAGTATGCCGAGGTCGGTGCGTAGACCTGTATGACCTTCAGCGAATATCTTTTGGATATTCTGAGTATCAGGTACGCTACCCTGCTCGACACACTAGTAATGGACACAACGTTGTTTATGAGTGACTTGTGGACGATAAATCCGACACCACCTTGGGACTGCTGTTCGCCCTCCCGGTAGTATAACAAGTTGCCGGATTTTAAGGTTATCGTGTCCTCGCCCTCTCTTCGGACCTCGGATAAACCAACAATACTCCACCGCAACTTGTTTACCTCTTCTTCCAGCTCAACTAGCTTCTCATCTGTCCTCAATGTGCGTGCGTTGTATGTCACCAGGGCCAATTTTCGGTTTTGGTGGTAGCCGAATCTCTGCCGGAGATTCTTAGCACCCCTTGTCCTGTCGTTACCATGGCTGCTACCGTGGCCAGGACGAACATGACCGCCGGGGACTAGGGGCCTGGTTTTCTTGTTTTCTTCCATAATATTGGTTGGGGGTGTTTGCCATACTCGCCACGCTTGGCAGGCGGGTTGGCGAGCGCAGTTTTTGGTCGTAGAAATGTTAAGGGAACGCTGCTGCCCATTTCCTAGTTTTCCCTTAGTCGCCTTGTACGACACCCGATGGGATGAGATAGGTTGGTCCTATTCTAAGCCGGGAACCACGCGGCAATGCATGAGTGCATATATGTGCATGAGTGAAGGTAATTGTAAAAAAGTGATAAAACGTGCCTTTTCGACTTCCCTCAAAACGGCCGTCGCAATTGGTATGTAAAGTATCCACCGCTTTACTGTCGAGGGTGGGGTACTTCATTAATTTCATTATCATCGTTATCGTCAAGTTTATCGAGGAGTCCAATTAATTTAAACAAACACGATTACATATCTCACTGGACACTGGCCAAATACACTTTAATTAGTGTGAAGCCATAACTTAAAGAAGAAGAAGAAGATCCTACTAGGACTGTAGTAGTTTTCAGGACGCCATCTTGTTTCATTTTGGAACTGTCTGGACGCCATCTTAATTGTTAACAAGAGTGAGGAAAAGAAACACACGACAAATTCAATTGGCGCTAACTGCGATTCTATTCTTATTATGAACGATCTCGCTACATTCAAACCAACGCATCACCTCAAGAACAAACAAGTTTGGTTTAATACATCTTCTTTTTTTGCAGTATACATTGACGGCACAGAACTGAACGGCGTCAAGTTCTTCCAACTGTCCACTCAGTGGCAGACGCATGTGAAAACCTTCCCCGTGGCGACGTGCGGCGCACCGCTCGCGCCACCCGAGACTTAAACCAGCCGGGTTCATTCCCGGCTCTACGCTACGCTAACCGAGCATTGGTCCCGGTTGTTCCACCGCCCGGTTCTTACACTAAGTATAGTAAAAACTTGAACCGTATTCCCTGTTCTTACAAGTCGTTTTAGGCAAGCATCGCGACTCGTGGAAACGTATACCACTGGTAGAAGAGTTTCGTGTTAGTAGGAACCGGATGGTAATTTTAGAGAACATCCCGGTGGTTCAAAGCTTGAGCTTGTTCGTGTCCAAGGCTGATGGCCAAGATGTCGCCAAGCGCACTTGGCGGGAAAATCGTCGGCCATCTTGATACGTCATTAAGGACGTAAGCTTAGTTCTAGGCGCGTAAAGCTTTAGCTACGAAATGAGGCTCTAAATATTGTCGTACTGACAAACTTGTAAAATTCGATGTTTTTTTTTATGTTTAATTTATTATCGCTATCGAGCTGCCATGATTAAAGCGTAGTGTAGCTTTTGTTGTGTATCTTGGATAGGTTTTAGTTTCGCGTATATTGCATTTCTTTTTTTTTTGTTTGCTGCCTTATAGTGTCATTTTTTGTCTTGTTCTAGTTTGATACAGCTATGTAGGAGATGATGAAGTGCTCACTGATCGTTTAAATTTATATTTTTACCAATAAACGGCGATAACGCAACCCAATGTTGCGTATACGCATAATTATTTGTTGGAACGTCTTAAGTTTATACATTTAATCAGAATTTATTCGTTTAAACATATGTTTCCGTTTTTGTTATATTTTTTGTTAATTAATTATTATCACTGCCTCGTTGGTCTAGTGGCAAAGCGCATCGCTTTGTGAGCACGAGGTCCTGGGTTCAAATCCTAGGTCGGATAAGTGTAGTTTTTCTAACAATAACTTCCCATTACATTCCGGAGTCCGGAATTGTGTGTGTGTTGTGGTAGACAATAGGCTCGCCCCCTATTACATAGGACCTAACATCGTCGGCGAAACGTGGGTGTACTCAGTACACCTCTGCCACCCCCGCTTGGGGAATATAGGCGTGACGGTGTTATATTTTTTTTTTATTATCATCCATTTCTTTTTTTTTGTCCTACTTGATGGGGTCCCAAAGACCCTATATAATTCTTAAAAAAATAACGTATATTAAACAAAATACTAATTGCCATTATAAGGCAGCTAAAAAAAAACCATGTATAACATTTTAAATGTATCTTTAGCTGTAGCAATTTATATTCGCATGCATGTATTTTATAATATTCAAGTTACATAACGGAAGCTCAATCGCGTTAACTATATCGTCATAGTCATTCATTAGTTATCGTATTTAAACGTAGTTATTCCTGTACTCAACATATTATATCGAGAAGTAAATGGTTCGTGACATTTCCAATATGTATGTAAATTAGGTTAATGTGGTGGCGAATAATTTCGCCGAATAATGCGTGCGGCGGCGAGTTACGCCGAATATCGCGTGAGTCGGTAAGTTACGCCGAATATAGCGTGCGTGCCCGAGTTACGCCGAACATGAGCGGATGGTGTGTGAATAATTGCCGAATTAGAAACGTGTTTCGGTGGAAATTTCATTTTAATGGTCATATTCGCGTAAATGTCTGATGAAATTCTGACGTTTTTTAAACGTTATTGTCTAAGTGCTGCCGTAGTAACGGATATTAGTGGTAAAAATATAAGCTCATTGCGAATAGTGGCTCAAATACTTCACTAAAACACAATGAACCTAAAATGTATGTCATAAGGGCATATGTTGTTTTGGCCGTTTTACCATCAAGCAGTATCTGTAAAAGGCACAGCTTTACCGAATTCTAGGTGAAATTTCCACCGAATCATAATATTATTAGAGTTATTGTATTCGAACGAGTGTCGGCGGCACATATCAGTTTAGAACGTTTATTTCGAGTGGTGTGCGCAAATTTATTTTTGATCTGTGATTCCTGAATGCAGTTTTTATTTTAAATATCGTAAGGCAATGGAGGCGCACTGTTGCAGTCATATTATTTGTGAATTTTTTATATAAGTGCAGCTAATATTGCGGTGTATACATTTATAATTTTGTACGTCGTAGATGTTCTCAATAAAATGTAGATTTTTATATAGACGAGGGTAATTAAGTTCTGAGATGTAGCTTTACTACAACTAATATCTTCCTGATTGATTCCTTAACATTTCATTATATTGCGTCAGGCCAAATTTTCTAATGTCTTATACCCGTGTATAATGAAAAATTCGAAATTAATTCCGAGCCATGTGGAAACTATTCTTTCTATTTGGGCTAGTTTAATTTTGTAGTTGTTAATTCTAGAGGGCGTTATTAGTACACCCCGCAGGCCAACGACTGTCTCATAATATCATAGGATAATACTGTATTCTCAATAATTACATATACTATGTGTAATACTTATAATGTTGTCTGTGTAATTCTGAATATGTGGCTGCGTGGACGTATGATAGGTATACAGAACGACTCTCCGCTAAGTATTTTCGACCTTATAGTATGCGCTGTAAGGTCGAAAATTCTTTGTGATTATGGCTACGACTTAGTATTAATTACATCAGAACTCTATAGTTTATCGATAAACAAAAGTATTGTATCGAAAGGCAACTAAAGTCGGTTAGTCAATACATGTGGTTCCTTCAAATATTTTTGTAAATTTTAAATAACATCTTATGGCATAGTTCATAGTATAAGTCCCTTAGAAGACATAAATATTATTATGTGCCAAAATCACTTACCTATTATATCCATTGGTCTTATAGACAATTTCTTCTTCTTGTTCCAATAGTTAATTCAACTTTTGTCTGAGATAAGATACTCGTAGATCACACCTTTACTGGTGACTGCTGAGTTTACGCAAACTGTATTTTTAGTACGAAACAAAACTATTTTTTTTTTGGATTATATCGCGGACCATGTTTAATTTTATCTTACCGACGTTAAAGCGTAACAATCATCAAGAAGTTTAAAGATATCCCGGAATAACATTGGCATGTGGTCTGGATGTGTGATAAGAATTCGAAAAAAAACTCGATAAAATCCAATAGCAATTTTATTTTATGTCTGAATGAGTCTAGGGCAATTTACGGACTGCGCGTACGCGTATGCGTACTCTGGAACGCTTTTTCGTACCTGTTAGCTATTCGTAAGGGCCCTTATTAAAGGCAGAAATACGTTATATCGTATCGCTGCACCAAACATTCACTGGCTGTATACGATGCTTAAGTGTCCGGTGTGCAAACAAACATCCTTACTAATGTGGAGAATACTTCATCATCATCAGCCTATACTGGTTCACTGCTGAACACAGGCCTCCCCAATTGCTTTCCAGCGTAACCGGTCCGATGCCACCTGCTTCCAACGACTTCCCGCGATTTTCATAAGATCGTCGGCCCATCTGGCAGGCGGCCGTCCTACGCAGCGCTTGCCAATACGTGGTCTCCACTCTAGAATCTTTCTGCCCCAACGCCCGTCCGATCTTCGCGCTATGTGGCCCGCCCATTGCCACTTCAGCTTGCTAAACCTGAGGGCTATGTCGGTGACCTTGGTTCTTCTACGAATCTTCTCATTCCTAATTCGATCACGTATAGAAACGCCGAGCATAGCTCTTTCCATAGCTCGCTGAGCAACTCTGAGCTTTTTTATGAGACCTATTGTAAGAGACCACGTCTCTCACGGAGAATACTTAGCGATAGTCAATTATCATCATCACTTCCAGCTCATTCTACCGATTGCAGGACATAAGCCTCTCCTATCCTTAGCAGGTCTTGACCTTTATTGTTAAAAATGGACCTTTACCTGTTGTCGTCAACAAGGGATCTTAATAAGTCCTTATAGATTTTCCGTGTATTTCTACGCACAGCTACAGTTAGCACCACAAAGCATATATAAAGAGGAGATGGCATTACTAGATTTTCCTATACAATCAATCGTGTCACTAAACGAGGTGGCGCCGGCTGAGGAGGACTTTACACCACGCTTACTTCTATATTTTCCATCTAGCTCAGAATGTAAGACTGACGTAAAGCACGCCGGCCGCGATGACGTCAGGGCCTAGTTAGAAGACACAGTGCACAGTTGCTTTAAATTTGCTTCGTGGTAGACACGAAGTTTTTCGTTTACGACGTTAGGGTAGTTTACTACCCTCAATAATTTACAGGCGCTCGTAGCGCTATGTGACCGCGGTGTTTGTACCGATTACCAAGGTTAAGCAGCGTTCAACTCGGTCGGTCTGAGATGGGTGACCGTTTGTGGCATTTTTATATTCGAGCGTGTCCTTGATTCAGAGGGCACGTTAAGCCGTTGGTCCCGGTTACCACTTAATGTAGTAGTCTTTAAGCCGAGTTGGAAGCCTTAAAGGCGGCTTGATAAGTTCCAACAGCAGGTGGCCACAAACCTGCCTCCACCAATCCGCACTGGGTCCGCGTGGTGGAGTATGACTTAACCTCTTTCACCTCGATTTGTGAGAGGCTGGATATTATAATAATTTACAAAAATATTTGGAACCAACCACTGTCTGAATGTCACGTAATGTATACCCCACAAATAAATTCGACAATAGTTTGCGTGTTATTAACGTGTACGCTTTTGAAGTAATAAGTAACAGTTTTTAAATGTACGCTGTTAGTGTAAGACGTGTTATAAGTAGCGTTAGGCCTGTTTACAAGATTTATTCAATTTAACAGTAAGTACCTATTTAAATTTGGTAGCGTTGTTCTCACATAGCCGAGTTACAATAATAAAGGAAAAAAATAACAAACATTTTGCAGACGATTTTAGATCCCAAAGGGAACGAGTGTTGCCATTACACTGGCCATAATTCTGGATTGCTACTGATAGTTTCTCAATAGAAGAATCTCAGTAAGACTTTGTCCGACCTAGAATTCGAACCCAGCAGCAGTCACGAAACCAACGAGGTATTATATTAGCTGCACAAATAAGCCTTCAGTTAGAGATGGCTGACGATAAGATACTGTAACACTCACTTGTATTGCAGTTAAACACTATGATTCATAAATATTATATATCATCATGGTATTAGTATTTACTATTATTTGTCATTAGATCATCAACGTGATTGGCTCACTCAGACTGCACCAGCAACTTTTCTATATATAGAGTGATCCTAATTAGTTACTTGAGCCGTTGGCTGAGCCGCCAGATTCTGTGTAGAAGTCTTTTAACAACTTCTTCTTCAGCTAAAAAAAACGTCCACTGCAGGACAAAGACCAACAACATCAACTTATTTTTTATATATGTAAGAACAACCCTATTCAAAAATCTAACATCAATAACAATTATACCTGTACAAAATATATCTATCTACAGGTGGCTGATTGTAGAGGTACTGTTTGTCAAAAATTGAGAAGATAATATGTCAGGAAGAAATTGGAATTTGTTTATTATAGTCCTAAAAATCCTTACCTTACAATGAAACTGTTGCCATTCTATGAAATGTAAGTTTGTAATATTGGGGAAGCGTATGTTCAGCAGTGGACAAGTATAGGCTGGGATGATGATGATGATGAATAGCTTATGCCCACGAGAAATGAAAACAGTAAGAGCGTTTTTCATTGGACGACACGATACACGATCTACTCTCTTGAATACATTGACGACCAATGTAATGTAAATCACATTATACGCGTGTATTACACTTTAAAAATAGATAAAAATGATTCCATAGTCAACTCACATTCCTCTCTACAAATGAGTTGTCGACCTCCTTATTTCACGGTACGAGGTATATTTTGTATGCTGGTTTAAATAAGCGATTAGATAGCCTCAATCGTAATGCACTTATTTCTCAGCTTGATAGCATTTAGCTTGTAAGGCTTGTATCAAATCTCATTCTTTGGCAAAACAGTGCCCAATACACACTGTATCGTTCATATGGTGCAACTCTGGTCAATGATTATAGTTTTAGGATTAATTTTTAATTAGGTAATACTAATTTTCTACTCTATATGTATATCATAGATCGAAAGCTTCGAATAAAAAAAATATTTGGTTTATTAAACAAAGGGGAGATAGATTCCATTTGCATTCTAAGAACGATACATTGTAGATATGCCATGTAGATAATTCCATGTTAATCTTTAATAAAATATTTAGTATTTATATGATAGAATCTGTATACTGAATTACTTATTTCCTTTATTGTTTAGTGTGGATTGATACATTGACCTAATTCATTATAATTTTTGACTTGATGACATGCAAAACAAAATTTTTTTATAATCAAACTAGCCGTTGGATTTTCGCGGTGCTTTTCATATACTTATTACCGATGAATCGGCCATTTTTCCATGTCGTCAATGCGCAGGCGCTTACATTTCTTCCTTTTATTCTAAAGTTTCATCAGAATTTTTGGTCAAGTTCATTATATTTGATAACAAGTTTTAATAGCGCAGCTTGTAATTTTACATAGCGAGCTAAATAATAACGTTTCCAGTCGAGCAAAAGATCACTATTGCATACTCCATCGAAAAACTACAGTATTCTTTGGGTACATGCATTCAATAAATAGAAATTTTGGTGCAGATGTTAATTTGTTATATTATTTACATTGCCTTGAGGTATAATTTACAGGATGGACTAGATTTTTTAGGCCAAAGATTTACAAGCTGCGGCACAAAATCGCCACCGCGTTAAAAGAGCTGAACTTTTTTTGAAAGCTAAATTTTGATCTCACGCCTGCTGACTGATTCATTCACTTGGCGATTTTTCTTTTAACATTACGGCGATATGATTGTTTTGTTCTCAAATGAGCATTGTTCATTTAAAATGTATTATTTGTAAATTAATTCATCACAAATTGTCCTGTCCATGTAGTATGGCCAAACTTAGCATTACGGAAAGTTCATTTAAGTTGAATAAAATTAGTACAAACATTTTTTGTTTCTTGAAAATATAATTACTTTATATTCAATGTATTCTTTATAAAAATTGCAAAATAGTGTGCAATAACAATGTCAATGTTTCTCGAGAATTTAATGTTGATTTCTTTGACTTTTAAGTCATTAAAAAATATGATTTCATTACGATATTTTTAAGTAATGTGATGAGATTTATTATTTTAACATAATTTGCAACTATAATTTGTATTTATTGTACAAATAAAATTTTGCATTAAAACAAATATATTTTATTTACTTACATTGATTTATTTCAATCAACAATAAATATCTATGTTTAAAAGTGTATATTTTATTTAATATCACTCTTTGGCTTGTAGCATCACTACTAACCGTAATATAATTAAAAAATTGTTCTAATACATAGTCTAGAAATCATGTCAAAAATCAATGAACTTCAACCAGGCAGTACATGATAAGATATAATATTCTAATTGAAAATAAAAAATAAAATCGTAATTCCAACAGGTCACTTGTACAGCTAAAATTTGATATTATTTAACATTTTGTGCTTATCATTAACAATTCCATAATAAAATATGCATGGATCAAAGTCCTTCAAGTATCAAAAATTGGTCTCTTAAACCATTCTCCCCTCCTATTCCCCCATCAGGGAGCACATACACCAAATCATCAGCATCTTTTTTTGGAGAAAATTCCCACAAATTGTTGTTGCTCTTGGCCAGTTCAGACAAGTTCCATGCAGCCAAATATTTTGACTTCCCGTGTTTGCCAAACACATATATATTTTCAGGATTATTTTCATAAGACTTTACTGGCTCATCTATTATGAGGATGCCACAGATGAGAGCCCAGTGTGCAGTGTGGCCCTTTCTTAAGCTGGGCGAGTGATTGAAATCTGCATCATAACTGATATGAAGGTTAAAGAATTCACATTTATTTTGTAGGAAATAAGTGATCTGATATCATTGGTGTGCTTTGCATATAGACAATCAGTTTTTACCTCATAAAAATTCAATAACACTACTTTTAAGTATTACTACATAAATAAAATATAGTGCCAATCATCATGCTTATCAAAGTATGGTAGTTGCTAACATATATCTACATTCAGTACATTATACTGACATAGGCACTGCTTAATAGCCTATGTGCAGTGCACACCACTGTTTAATATTGTGAATATTAGACTTTCCAAACAGATCAAGCATCATAGCTACCAATAAAGAACTACTATGTTATTAGCAGCATTTCTAAAATAAGCCATGCACTAAAAGCAAACCAATGTGAATGTCACCTTTTTGACCTTTAGCTTGATCAGTCTTTAATGTGGTCTAATTTTCAATAAGGTAAGAATATCTTCAAGTAAAGCTTGAATAAGTATAGCAATACCAATATTACTCTTCTATCAAGGCATTTCATTATCATCCTAGACAAAGGCCTCCCCCAAAAATAACCATGACAAACATTCTTAGGGCATATGCATCAAAAATCATTTTTTTTTCATTCATGTAGACCATAAAGAACTTATGAATACCACCCGTTCCGATTGTCATTCCTGTAAAAAAGAAGGACACAAAACTACAACGAGAAAAAAGAACAGTAACTTTTTTTAAATTGAGGGTTTTACAATTCTTAATACATTTAAATAGGGTCAATTAGGTGTTGTTATGAATATGTATTAAAAAAGGATACGGAACTAATAACACAGCACCATTTAGCATTCTGTCAATAGTATCTGAGCTGAATAAGCCATCTCTTTTCAGTGTACATTTAACATTATCTATTTCCGCCAAACTGAGGGTTTTCTCAGCCAGTTTGACCATGTCCTTACAACTAAACATCTCTCCATTGCTCGTGTAGCCTTCTAGTTTAGAAATATTTAGTAATTCTTCAGCAGACACATCTCCATTCACAACCATTGATAATGCGACTAAACCACAAGTTGGGCCTATTTGTAAAATTGATTCAAAATGTTTATATTTATACTTAAAAGGAGCCTCTGAATAGCAAATGTTATATTTATAACACGACTCTCTTAGCTCGGGCTCTTCACTAGTTGCCCATTTACAAATATCAGGATTAAGAGTGAGGATATTTGTATCGTTTTTTAAACATTTTGTCGGCGAATTGATGCACGGCAACAAAGGTGGCGGCGGCGGAGGTGGCGTGGTACACATTATATAAATTATTGTAAAGCCTAAACACGAAAATAGAACTGGAGAACTTAAAAAATGTAGTTACGGCTTATATGAATAGAAATTTAAATATTCATACAAATAATAGAAGACATTACAAGTTTGTATACATATTTTTGTATCGGTACATGATTGATAGAACATAAAATAATTAGGTAATGGTATTTATAAAAATCATTATGATGTGTAAAAATAAATTAGCTTTTTCGATTTGACAGATATCAGCTGACAAACAAAGTGACAAGTGACAGCTTGAGCGCCCACAGGGAAAAAAAACTAGAAAAGAATGAACGACATAAGCTTTTGTTTAACTTTGACAGACGATTTAGCGCAGTGGTGTAGAACGTAAGCCGCTTCGCCCACTGTGTCTAATAATCGCGGGTTTGATTCCCGCACGGGGTAAATCTTTGTGTAACCTACAATTTTTGTTTCCGTCTGGGTATTAGTGTATGTGAATTTTCATGTTTATAAACGCATAGGCATGCATTCCCACGGCATTGTAATGTTCGTATGTCTGTTTGTCTGTCTTTCCGGTTAAAACCTTTGTGGTCCATTTTTCAAGAACTTGATTACCAAAGTAAGTTTGGTGACATGGTACCATATTATTGCATAATAATATGGTACCATGGAGTTGGTCTGATGATAGAGTTGCAAGTTGGTCATAGGGACATGTGCAATATACAACGTAGCCCCCTCGTGTTTCGGCTTGTTAGCTTGGTATTGAAAGGTACTATACACCCATATAGTGTTCAGGGTCTTTTTGGGACTAAGCCCGCCACACATTTCAGCCATTGTAACTCCTGTAAACCAGGATCCACAACATATTCAGGGTCTGATGATAAAGCCGAAAAGTGGCCAATGGAACCACCCACCTTCTCAATTTAACCCTGCCGTGTTCGAGCTCGTTAGATTTGTCTTGACGAGTACTTTAGACCCGGAAGGTGTCCGGGGTCTCATGATGGAGCCGAAAACAACCCACAGAAAATCCTGAACTAAGCAAGATATCTTCATTGGGTTGTTTTTATAAAAGTTTGTTTCAAAAAAAGTCTTTTACGCTTAAAATATATAAAGGGAACTAATCCATTTATGCGAGTGCACTGAACCGTACGTAGTCAAAGATATTAGTCCAAATCTTAAAAAAAGAATTAATCGAGTGGAATATATATTTTTTTTAAATACCACAACGTTACAACGTTCTAATCGACTCATGCAACATCTTTGTCACAAAGATAATATTTTACAAGTCGTATCACTGAACAAACATAATAAAATGAGGGCGTGGTATGTATAAATACTCTGTGGTAGTATAAGTCGTTCATTGTGTTAGATCTCATTCATTCATGGACAAAAAGTTGAGGTGCGAGAGCGCGTCGTTGTTAAAAATAATTAACTTCTCAATTGAAGGGAAAGGGAAAGTTTTCTCGGGATTGTGAAACCGGTTCTACGAGGCCCTAATTTATCATGTCGGAGCCCCGGAAAAACCATCTCACCATAGATGGTGGGCAAGTGAAAGAAGACGAACATGTCGCTTCTTACAAGCCCATTCCAGATGCAGAAGCAGGTAAATCCCATTAATTTAATCGTATACGATTACTGCCATTAATAATTATATATTGAAAATTTTAGGGTTTTAATAATTCCATACTCAGTGTAATTATATTTGATTTATTAATTATCATGCCCTTAATTATCATGTCATCAAATTAAACTTATGGCCATGGAACATTATTTAGAAAGGATTGCTACTGTCTGATGTTATCAGGGGTATCATGACGTTATCAATGAAAGAATTTTGCGCAAGGCCGTGACAAACGTCAAAGTTCTTATTATACGACTAAATTTAATACGTACGTTCAATATGCCTGGTTAACTGTAAAATATTGATTTTTAATTCCAATATAAAATCTTGTTGACTACGAGGAGTAGTCAACAAGACTGGCAATTACTGATTCTAATATATCATTTTCGTCGTTTTCTAATGCAATGTCGTGAATGTCTTTTTTTACTACCTAGCAATGTGTTGAAGGTGTCTTTCTAAGTCGGCCGTATTATACAGCGCTTCAACCGCCGCGGCAGTCAGCGCCATTTTGTTCACGTCCGCTGAATGATGCAAGATACGTGTTTGTTTCCGTTTCAAATATTTCATGTTTATTTAATACGGCAGAGATCAAATTGTAACTAAGAACCTTCAAGAAGCATACCTGGAAATGAGCGGTAATATAATTTTATATAATATAAATACGCACAGATAACAGACCATACTGGCTGCAGACCTTTATAGATAAGAACTTTTTAAACATCCAGTGGTTGAATGAGGCACCACTTAAATTACCTACTTGATGCAAATTGGATAATAGCTAACTGCAATTGAGAGCCAACAAGACGTATGGTCAAATATATTTTCACATATAAACTATGATAATAGAATTTGTTTTCAGTGGAACCTGTTGAGTATCTGGAAACTGAGGAGGTATACATGCAGCTGAACCAAAATGAAATGATGGAGACAGACGGTGGCGACGACCCAGATGATCATTGGGAGCACAAGAACATCGAAATACTGTTAAATTTATACCTCCAGAACATTGATAAGTTTCGAAATCCAAAGGTTAAAAAAAAGAATGTTTGGATGGATATTGCCAATATTGTAGGGAAAGGCCCTGATTGCTGTGACAAAAAATTCAGAAATCTTAAACAGACTTATGTAAGGTTGTTAAAAAAGAAAAAGAGGAATGAGGTTTTAGTGGTGAAATGGCCTTATTTTGAGATTTTTGAAGAGATTTACAATGTTAATGGAGAGTATCAGCCAGATATACAGCAGAGAATACAAGACGGGGCTACAGAGGGTGTTGCTAAGGCGTTACTAACAATAACGGAGCCATCAAGCTTTGATGGTGATGTGCAAGAAACCGGGGAAACCTCAAATGGGCCGAGTGAGGAGGCTAAGAGAAAGTTAAATAGACGACGGTATACAGACTTTAGGAAAATCACTTTAGAGATGAGGAATAGGCAGAGGACTGTGGAAGAGAAATTAGATAGACTTATAAACATTGTACAAGAGTCAAATAACATACAAAAAGAGAGAAATAAGCTGTTCCAACAGTTTTTGGATAGTATGCAGCAAAATAAGTAAAATTTTGGTTTAATTTTTTTTAGGAACTATTGCAAATCAAAAAAATAATTTGAAAATTGTGAATCTAAAATTAAGTGGTTATATTTTTATTAAATCAAATTGTGAAGGAATAAAATTGTTTTTATTTTTCCAAAATTTTGCCCTTAATCCATTTTAGTTTTTTGCTTTTGTGCCATATTAGGACACAAGCAGAATTATAATAACTTTATTTCTTGCTTGTTTTCATTGGGCTTTCTTGGCATTTTGAAGGAAATAATAAATTATTCAGGACACTTATCAATAGACCTTCTGAAGTAATTCTCAGTAAGTTTATAAGGAAAAACACATTATTAATCACACTTTGTATGTATGAATAAACAGGAAAGGTAAGTATTATTTTAGAACTGAAGGTTCATTTTGTAAATTTGTACTTGGTTGGTCATTTAGATTTCATACTTACATCAAAGGTCAAGTGTCTCGGCGTACAGTTGACACAGCGACCCACATAAGGACAGGGTGTTGTGAGCACTAAGTGTGCGTAGGAGAAGCGACCTAATTATCCCTAAGCTGTGCTCAATTGAGCGAGAGAGCACTGGTTCCTTCCATTTAAAGACCCCTGTCATGGCGAAAGACATGCACTGACCTATACCAGAGATAACACAGCTCAACGGGGCGAACGGGTGCCGCCGTTTGTTATCAAAGGGATAGTTCAGTATATTACAACTACCCACCTACCGTCGGCGTCGCGTCGCCGTCCCACCTGTCGAATATTATGTGCCTTCAAAAAAGGTCTATATAAGGTTATGATGATGCCGAATGCATTTCAGTATCGTACTCTATTTGTTTTCTAAAAATTGAACCCACGTACGGTGTCCGCACGTGGCTGCTCTCATTATTTGTCCCGTATACGCTACTATACACCCGTTAAGGCTATGCTCCGTTTGCCGATAACATCCTTGTATATCATCGCGCCAGATCCCTTGAGGGCTAAGCAGAGAGTATAGAATCCAAGCCAAAGAACCTGTTTGAATTCTATACTCTCGGCCCGATGATATCATAATATGAAATGTCTATTTATATTCAATAGAAATTCGGAACTATTTTTTTAAAAAGGACTCATGTTTTCATCATTGTAAAACACTATTTATCATAGACCCACCGAGAAACTCTGTACTATCACAGTAAATCAGTTTGTACATTTATACATTTCAATTTATACATAATTTATTATGCTTAAGCCTCCATCTCCTTGTCCAGTGAAATTGTAAAAAACTCTTGGCCAATAGCATACCTCCTTATTCACTCACACAACATCGAGCCTCTATGCACTTGACATTTTTTAAGTTACAACTTTTAATAAACTGTATCACCACTTTCAACTAATTCAATCAATGGCACTATACACAAAATGGTATTATATGTTCTAAAACCTAGCATTTCACATTCACAAGTAATTACAGTACATTCAATAGATGCAAGTACTTGTTTACCGTTAGAATCTCGGACGAGAGGTCGTGACGGCCCTATTAATGGCCCACCGCGATCGCCCATTTATTGAACGGTAGAGTAATAGTGATGCAACTTCTTCACAAAATAGGGACGGTTATATTGAGCGCGCGCATCGAACTAAACGACGTATCTGCAAAAAAAAATAAGCATTTTCTAAAAAAACTACACTACTAAATAAAAAACTTGTTGACTAGTAAAGTACTTGTAAAGAAGCTACAATTGTTCGCTATGTTTTTCAGTAAATTATATTGATCAGTTCCTAAGCATTTTGAGAATTAGAAAATGTAAAGCAATACATATGACGTGTGTTCTTTCTTTCCGAAAGAAGAGTGAGTGCAGGGAACAGAATGAATGGTGCGATGGGAAAGCTACTTGGAAGCCGGCACTTAAGCCGAAAGGCGCAGCTGGCCATACATAACGGAGTGCTTGTCCCAACGCTGTTATATGGCAGCGCGAACTGGGTATGTAAGAAGGGTAGGCATGAAAGATAGTATCGGTGTAAAGATGAGAAAGGATATGCTCCGTTGGTTCGGGCATATAGAAAGAATGTCTGAAAAGAATGACAAAACAGATATACAATACGAAAGTGGAAGGATGTAGGTACCGGGGAAGACCTAGTCTATTTTACCATGACCAAATAGACCGAGTCTTATCTGAAGGACGAACTATGAGAGTGGAGGAAGCCAGAGAGGTATGTAAACCTGTAACTGTAAACCTGTTGGAACTCTGTACTCTCCGCCTACCCCGCAAGGGATCTGGCGTGATGATATAGATAGATAGAGGTGTATTCCTTTTACATAGATATACAGTCAAAAATCATGTCTAAATATTAAGTTGTACGCACTCTTTACATATTTTATAGTAACACTTTCTCTTACTATTATTATTATTATGCTTTTTATTATATACCTCTACAACATCTCTATTTTGTAAATGAGAGGACTATGTAGACGGTGACCAATACCATGAATCTAAGTACACTTATGATTAATCTATACTTAAGCACATCTATTTAGCTCGTTCTGCATTGTTCTCCATAAATGCAATGTATACAAAAATAATTGTAAAACTCATTTTTAAAAAAGAGTAACCGTGGAGTTTCTTGCCCTTCTTCTCCACAGGAATGACTTTCCGAACGGGTGGTAGAGTCTTAAGTAATTAATAATTTTCTCTTTTTGACTATTTTGTTATAAAACACGTTTTGTTCGCGGTAGCCCCTTAATCACTACCAACTCCCCACACTATCCGTCACCGCGTGTTCTCTGAGTTTATTACCTTCCCACTTTCATTTGAAAGTTCACGCCACTGTTAAATCGAGTATTGTTTCGTGTTCACATTCGTATTGAGTTCATTCATTTTTGTGATTATCGTGAAATATCTAGGGTAAGTGTTTTATTTGCTTCCCTTTCAATCTTTACTAATATTATAAATACAAACATTTATTAGTATATGATAATCTCTAAAAGTACTGAACTGATTTTAATATATCTTTTCACCATTAGAAAGTAAGTCATGCATAATATAAACTCCGTAAGTAATGCTTTTGTCGACCGGGTGCAAAGCTGTGGAAATCACCGTAACCTCACGCCTATATTCCCCCGGCGGGGGTGGCAGAGGTGCACTGTGTACACACACTTTTCGCCGACGATGTTAGGTTCCATGTAATCTGGGGCGAGCCTATTGCCATATACCGGGCACAATTCGAGACTCCGGATACTGGAAATTTTTCGATAGAGAAACTATTGTCCGATTTGTGGATTTGAACCCAGGTCCTCGTGATGAAAGCGTGTCATATGCCACTAGACAAACAAGGCAGATCGCGGAAAACTGCTAGTAAAATATAAGGTCCGTAAAGTAGGTTGAAACTAGATCCTGTTCAGCGTCTTATCAGACAAAGTAATGATCTCGTTTCCTCCATTTGACCTTTGCGACGTAAGCTACCAGTAGGATGAAAAAGAGACTAGGTCCTTTCAAGATGTTCTATTGTATTAGCTATGAATGCCGCTCTGTGAAATAATTCATAGCTTCTGGTTTTTCGATAAGCTGCGTATTTATTATTACTAGTGGTCGCCCATTGGTCGAAATTCGACCTACTCTTTCATCGTTTGATGGTTATGTTTGACATTCAGTGAGACTATAGACAAATAATATTTAAGACAAACAATATTAATCTATTCTCAAATTGACCACAGACTTTAACAATAAACAAAAGACTATATATGCGTGTGTGTGTGTGTGTCAAATACATAGTAGTGTGTGTAATGTTTTTTTATTGATTTAATGTATTTTTAATGCATAATTTAAAAAAAATATTAGCATCCTGCACTCCTTCTCTATGTGTCTAGTGTGGGAAATATCATACTCCTCCGTCCGCGCAATTTTCGTAAAAAAAGGGGTACAAAGTTTTTGCTTTATAATGATATAATGCTGCAATATAATGATTTAGACTTCGTAGTTCCTATGTAAATGTGCTCTTTTTAGATCTCTTGTTGGGCCAGTTTCCTGGTTAAACAGTGCCGTAAAATTCAATTAGTGTTAATAAGTTCATGAGTTCATTAAAATTTGAGAATACCTAAACCGAGGGTTGAAATCGGTTCATATATTAGACCGTTTACGATCTTCTTTATTCTGTGGTAACGGTGCTAAGGATGGGCAGATAGACAATAATTTACCAAAAATGTTTACAAGATTCTATCAAGGAACTTATCTTAATAGATCTCACGTTGCATTGAAAATATCAAATGCGCTTTGTTGTACTCGTAACTAATTATTTTGTTTTATAGATAACCTTTGTTTTGATAATATTACACGAGTTTCATATAAATAATCTCAAAATTATATGATAAACATACATCTACTAGTTAAAAGGCTTGTATTGTATTTCGCGTTCGTTCTAGAAATTCGTTCTACATTTTTTAAATGGTGTTCTGTTTTGTAGAGAATTATATAAAACTGATATACGCATCCCTAAAGATTTGTGTCAACATGGATGGCAAAAAAAAGAAATTATTGAACGTTCGGGGTCGATTGATTCGAACTGAACTCGCAAATTGGAAATATTTGTGGATCATTTATGGAATGAAGTACAAAAGACACCTTTGGGCGTGAAAGAACAATAGAGACTAACATTGATATTACCCTAACACCTTCATACACAGGAGTACGCACGCACGTACGCCCACACCACACGCTCAATTTATCTGTCTCCTTAGGAATGCTAAACACCATGACAACTCTGCTATTAATGCGTTAATTTGCGGTTTAAATTGTTTTTAACCGACTTCAAAAAGGAGGAGGTTCTATATTCGCTTCTATATATTTTTTTATTGCATGTTCTCCGATATTTTCGTCAATTGTGGCCCGATTTTAATGATTCTGTTTGCGTTGGGTTCAGTATAGTTTCGAGGTGGTGCCATTTTAATTTCATTGGTATTGAACCAGCATGGACTGTTTTGAAAATACACCAAGGAACTTCTTAACGACAAACAATACGAATGTCTAAATTGAGTAATAGGTACCTTACCATAGAACTAGGCAAAATATCAACCGACTTCAAAAAAGGAGAAGGTTCAGAATTCGTCTGTGTTTTTTATAACTTCTTTGTTTATGATCCGATTTTGATGATTCTTTTTATGTTAGGTTTAGTATAGTTTTGAGGTACTCCCATTTTAATATCATTGCTATTGGACCTTAGACTTGATGGTACCAGGGGACTCCTTAATTAGATTTTTTTGATTTGATTGATTTTGTGAGTCTCTTGATACTTTTTTAAATAAATTATTATTATTATTAACGACAAACAGCACGAATATGTACAGTGCGACCAAAAAAGAGGTAATTAATTGAATCGGAACTAACTTTTCTCCACCACCTGGGTAACGTATCTTGTAACAACTTTTTCTACTTGGTTACCATTAAATTTGAAAAAAAAGTAAAAGTTCTTGTTTCCTCTGAAGTACTAGCAGATAAAATGCGTGCTCATCAACTATTGCATACTCAATCCAAATTGATTTAACGCTACTCTTATTAGAATTAACGCACATTATTTTTAAAGCGTTCTCCTACTGGATAATCTAATGTCAATGTTAATGCTTTATAAACACAATTTTCAAACAATTTGATAAGGAACCAACAGCGCGCACATTCTACCTCATTGACAACAGCGCTAATTCCTCCAATCCGATCTCGGTCTCGAATATATTCGCGCCTATATTAAAAAGGCGACAACTCGACACTTCGCGAACGCATCTTCCCATGCGAATCCGCTAATCGTAACCGCCGCCGACTACGATCTCGACCCCTGCCGCTACCGCCGGCCGCGACATGTTCTCACCGATCGCCCCGATGCTTTGACATCGCTTCTTTCCGCTCCAGATAAGGACGACGACAACGAAGTCGTAGATCCCCTAGCCTGCCGACCGGTGCACTAATTACACCCCCTCCCCCCGTAGCGACTGTCCAAACCGAAGCCGTTCCTCCTTGATGCGCCCTCGAGTATGTCGCCCCTTGCCCTTCTGGCTCGAGCGTAGTGGTTGCACGCTCGCCCTTAAGTCCGGTGAAGCTGTAAAGGCCTCACGGCCAACAGTGTATATCACTCAAACACACAGCGCTCATTATTTACCCATAACAAGTTCTTTGTCGATTTTTCCAAAGTGGCTTAAAAGCCCTCTTCTGGACTAATTTGTTTGTAAAATATCTAGGGTTATTATTCCATTAGTCGCCGATTGGGCCAAAGCCCACACTGCGGCCAGTCTACGTCACATTACAGCGAGTGCGTCCGTAAGGAACGGGCATTTTGCGTGTTCGTTGGTATAACGCTTTTGTCGCTAGTTAAGTTTAGATTAACATCGCATTAGGTTATTTATTTTTGAACCGTTTTTGTGCTGATTTTAAGAAATTTTCAATCAGTTCTTTGGTATGTATTTTTTGTATAAATGCCGATTGTTTTTCTAATTTTGTGGGCACATTCTATGGGTGACCTGGAATAATTCAGTATTTATTTTCTTATTTAAAAGGTCAATTATTATAGTTTTGTAAAGTAAATACCTATTCTTAATATTTTGAAATTGTATGGTGGCTGCCTGAGCTGAGACAATTAATTTTATATAGTACTCATTACATTTAATTGCGGGTTAGATTATTTTGCGGAATTTCTTTAGGATTGATCTCCATTTAATTATCTACCCGGATTCGCTGCTAGTTCAATATAAGGCAAAACTAGTTGACGAGTTTGCTACTAACTATATGGTTTTTGTGTTTTAAATATATTTCCTAATTTTTTAGGCCTTCGAATTTAGCAAAGTAACATAAACCGAAATACAGTTTAGTGGACAATTTAAAAATAAGTCGACGAATGGACACCCCGAAGCTTCGGTACATCATCGCACGGTTTTTTAACTAATTTAAAGTTAAATGATTTAACTTTTTGCTTGCATGTCCGAGGCAGTACTTGACCAGTTCTGACAAAGCCAGATCTCGTCTCCCGCCGACTTTCGGGAATTCATCTTGTGTTGGGTTGTTGCACTTTTCGTTTTGGCAGCGCCGCATTTTTGAAGTCTTTTGTTTTTAAACTCGTCTCATTTGGACATCGGCTCAGTGGCATTCGGTGTCGTGAAGAGCGTTGTTAACATATTGTTAAAGTATATTCAATCAGGTATCATTTGTTTTATTATATTTAATATTAAGTCACCGGCCATGGTATCGAGAATTCAGAGCCTAAGATATAGACATTTCGTCTAGTTAGGGGCTAATCGAACATGTTTATTAAATATTTTTTTTTGTAAATCACTCTTATTGTGATCTTAATGTTGCCATTTTTCTGAATATTGATGGGTCTCAGTTGTGAAAATATTTGAACCTAAAAAAATATAATAGGAAAAGTGATTTTCTATTTTGTTAAAATTTTACGAATTCTTGCACCAATTTTTATTGATGACGGAGAATCTCATTGTCACCGTAGAACACTTTCCATCTCGTTATAAATAGACTAGTGGCGTACTGTATTGTTCTGATACACGCATTGCGGATACGCTGACGTCAAAATTTGATTACCTACACGTGCTTATAAAAATACGTCGTACGATCTTCTATTGGAAGAAACTCTTCATGAGCCTTAGTATTCGCACCTTGCCAAGATTGGCTTACTTAATATATTATATATACCTATTATTTTTATTTATTTTTTATTTTATTATGATAACCAGCGGTCACAATAGAAATGTAACAACTTTATTAAATTAAATTAAATAAACCTATAGTATCATGCGGTAATGAAAAGAAACATATGCCAATATATTAATTAATTGTAAAACAAGTTTACTTGCTGTACACTTTTTAACACACTATATATTTTGCTTGCATCACAACTTAGATATTGCTTTACGGTTAAATGAATTGAGATTCTCTTAGAAAATATCAATGTCTAATAGTCTGGTATTGTATAGATCAGGAGTATGATATATTTAGCATAGTTGGTAAATGGTACGGCCGGAACTAATGTGAAAGTTAAATTGTTTGTTACCTGAGAAAATACGAGGGATTTTCAAGACATAATTTCTTTAAGGGGTAAGGACAGTTTAAATGGTTATTTATTATCTATAAAGGTTCCTTTAGACGTGCACGCCTAGTGTCTAAAGGCGATTTTTTATATTTACGACGAGATTTGTAATTGACAAAAATATTTCCATATACTATGATGATATTATATTGTTATTCTATTTCGGAAGATAATTCTTTGTTTCTTTCTCTACAAAGTTATATACAAGCGTATTAAATTATCACTAGGATAAGGATCAGTAGATACTCTAGGTATTTACATATAATAAAATCGCTTATTTTCTCCTACTGCAGCTCATATGCTTTATCCCCCAATCGAGGGGAAAGAGAATAGGTTATACTGTAGTTAATTAGCGCTAGGTCCGCGTGGTTCCACCACGTGCGAATTAATCCAATTTCGCAAGATAGGGGTTCTCAACCCTTACATACTTGACCTTCAAAAGCAGACCACTCATCCATGACTCGTCAACGACAGATGTCGTTTTGAATAAATAAGAAATAATTACGAAGAAAAATAGGAAAGATTGGACGAGAGACTAGGCCGTTCAGGGATCGGACGTGTCGCTCGGTGTTCTGCTTGAACTGTGTTGAGTTTCTTATTATTTTCGCAAAATTAATTTGTTGTGATGGAATGTCAAAAGTGTAAGAAAGTTCTTTCCAAAAAAGGATCACATTTTTCATGTCAAGGACCATGCCAAGGTATCTTTCATAGATCCTGCGTAAAAGGACTCGCGGCGGACATGAAATCGGGAAAGAATCGGATTTACTGTAATAACTGTGAAGACGAGGGTTCTGATGAGGATGAACCTTACGAGGGAGTACAAGACGTGCAAAAAATCTTAAAGGATATTCATACAAAGGTTAGCGTAATCCCCGTATTAAAAAAGCATTTAGATTCAATTCAACAAAGTATCAGTGTGCTCTCAGATAAATACGATACACTATTGGTAGAACATGAGCTAGCGAAGGATAAAATATCGAAGTTAGAGAAGAATGTGTGTAATATCAACAATAAGTGTATCTATTTAGAGAAGTGCAACCTTGCTCTTGAAGAAAAAGTTTTTAACCAGGAGCAGGCGTCACGACAGCATAATCTGGAGGTAGTTGGAGTTGAATGTTTACCCGCAGAAAACATAAAGGAGGTAGTGGCAAAAATTGCCAATTGCATCGGTGCAAGCACTAACAATATTGAATGGGTACGGCGCAATAGATCACTAAAGCAAGAAATGAAACCGCCTTCCATAGTCGTAGCCTTTAAGACATCGGGTATGGAATGCAGAGATAGCTGGCTCGCCAAACGTCATAAGCTGAACGAAATCACAAGTAACACAATCACCGGCGGATCAAAGAACCACAAAATTTATATAAATGAGGATCTTACAAAGACTACAAAAGCTATATTGTGGAATGCTAAAAAACAACTTCGCGGTGTTTATAAATACGTATGGATATCAAATGGAAAAGTTCTGGTGAAGAAAGATGAAGGAGACAAAGTCATATGGTTACGATCTGAAAGCGAAATAACTAATTTATTAAAAATAAAGTAGTTTCATTTCGTTCACATACTGTAACTACTTCAATTTTCTTTATGTTTTTAAAAGACTTTATTTCTATTTGTTTATTCTATTTTTTAGTTAATGATACTTTTTAAAATTCGCGGACGCTACTTTTGATTTTATAATTGATAATGATGTTAACTTTACCAGTTTTAATAACATGAATGACTGGTTGGATACATTTGGAAACATAGAAGCTTTGAGCATTTTGCATGTAAACATTCGTAGTTTAAAAAAACATTTTAGTGAATTACTTGTAATATTAAATGATAGTATAAAGCATTTAGACATTATTGTTATAACAGAACCTAATATAGATTACTCATTATTATCAATGTTTAAAATAAATGGCTATGATGTTAACAACTATACACGAGCGGGCCGTTCCGGTGGGGGGGTCTTAGTGTACACGCGTGAGGCGTTAGGAGCATGTGTGTGCGATTTGTTGCCGGTCACTGGAATGCGCTCGGCAGAGTGCGTTTCCACTATAATTAATTATAATGGTGAAAAAATTTATGTTATATCTATGTATAGACCGCCAAGAATAAATAATCTAAATAAAGTAAGCCAGTTTTTACTTGAATTTCGATGCCTCTTGGAAAATCTACCACAAAATTCCAAAGTGTTCTTCTGTGGTGATATAAATATTAATTTATTAAACTACGAAGACAATCACGTCACTACTTATGAAAATTTATTATCTGAATACGGATTCCAAAAGTGCATTGAAGATGTTACGCGAAGAGAAATTTTATTAGGAAATGTAGTACAATCTTGTTTAGACCACATTTACGTTAGAGCAAGTAACACACGTATTCACTCAGCGGTAATAAAGCATAAATTATCTGACCATTATTTCGTCTCGGCTGTAGTAGAATGGAAACGAACTCCGTCGAAACAGCTGTCCCACTCCGATGCGACCCGACTTGTGCGTTCATCTGCGCCACAATTCGCTATTACGAAGCGAGTTCTAGACAATAGAATGGTCAGAGACAAATTATTAAATACAGACTTTGAGAGGTTCTTATCGATTAATTGCCCAACTGAATTATATAACTCCTTTACACAATTATTTAATGATATTTATAATGATTGTTATACAAATAAAACTGTCAATATTAGTAATAGAAATAACAAAGGATGGATAAACAATAGTTTGAAGAATATGGTAAGAGAAAAAGACAGACTTTTTGAATTATGGAGTAACGACCCAAAAAATATGATAAAGCGTCTTACTTACACTAAATACAGAAATAAGTGCCAGAAAGCTATTAATAAAAGTAAAAATGTTTATGATCAGAATAGCATATTAGAATGTCATAAGAATATTAAACAGGTATGGGAAAAAATTAACGAACTATTAGGAAATAACAAACAGACCATAGACGCACTTATTCTGTCAAATATGAAAACGCAAGGAAACGCCAGAGATATAACTAATAATTTTGCTACAACTTTTTCAGATGAAGTTAATAATATAATACATAAGTGTAAAGAAAATTGGTTACCTAGAGCAACTTATGTAAAACCTGTTGACGTAAGCATGAGATGGCAACCAGTGACGAGTTTAGATATTAAGAATACAATTAAAAACATGGATATTAACAAGTCACCGGGTAGCGATCTAGTGCGTATGTCCGATTTAAAACTTGTTTGTGATAAGATTAGCTCAGTCCTGGCTAGACTTGTAAATTTATCTGTGAAAAATTATGAGTTCCCTATGAAGTTAAAAGAGGCAATAGTTCGTCCAGTTCATAAAAAAGGTGACCCGAAAAATATATCCAACTACAGACCTATATCTATATTGTCAAGCATAGATAAAATATTTGAGCATTGTGTAGTTAAGCAGTTAGGGGACTATCTAAAGGCTAATAATGTATTAAACAAGTGTCAATACGGTTTTCAAAAGGGCAAAAGTACAAACACTTTATTGGCAAATTTCACAGATGAAATTAATAATTATTTAGGTGATAAAAAGTTTGTAGTAGCAACATTTTTTGATTATAAAAAAGCGTTTGACACTTTACAAACGGAAACCCTACTTAGTGCATTGGCTGAGTGCGGAGTGAGAGAGCCGCTTAATCATTGGTTCCGTGACTATCTCACAGCACGCTCTTATCGTGTGAAAGTGGGCGAGGCGTACAGTGACAGTAAGACAGTGCAGTGCGGCGTACCACAGGGATCGGGGTGTGGGCCTGTCTGCTACCTCATACACGTGAATAGCTTGTGCGGTGTACTAAGGCACTGCTCGGCATTCATGTACGCAGATGATCTTTGCGTGCTGCGCGCGGGCACTGACATCAATGACAGTTGCAGATTAGTGCAACAAGATATAGATGCAGTAGTAAAATGGTCGCATGACAATGGTATCGTGTTAAACGCAGACAAAACAAAATTAATGATTATACACTCACCTTATTTACACTTATCCTTAGAACCCCCCCTTTTATTCACTCACGACTATTCATGTATGCATAACAATCTAACCAATTGTAATTGTAAACCTATCGAACAGGTTAAATGTATTACTTATTTAGGTATGAAAATTGATGAAAACTTCTCTTGGTCTCAGCACGTAGACTATGTTTGCAATAAATTAAGAATATTACTAGGTAAATTTTACCATCTTAGTTACAGAGTTCCTATTAATACTCTAAGATGTTTATATATGTCTTTAGTTGATTCGATATTTAGTTACGCTCTCGATAGTTACGGTCTTACATTTAAAACAAACCTGGATAAATTAGAAACGCTTCAAATTAGATTTCTAAAACTACTTGTCAATAGAAAGATTAATAATAGCTGTAAGGATAACTATAGAAAGTTATTTCAAATTTGTAAAATTCTTCCAATCAGTTTAAAACACAAATTTCTTTTAATTGTAAACAATCGTGACCGTCGAGAGTTTTTAACTCCAGCAAGCAATGTGTACAGTACGCGCTTGGTGACCGACGGCAGATACAATGTACCAAGGGTAACCAACTACTTCGGTGACAGGGCGCTAAAAAAACGCATCCCATACATTTTGAATAGTCTGCCGGCGGCCATAAGGGGCGAGACAAATATAAAAAAATTTAAAAGGAATCTGAAAAAACATTACCTAAGTTTGTGTTAAGTTAGTGTTACCATTATATTAAGTTTGTAGATTCAACTGACCCCACAGTCAAACTGGTTGCACAGTTTTGTGGGGCGATGTTTTTTATGTTGTGCATTATGTTGTGATCGTAAATAAATAAATAAATAAATAAATGAATGGCGTATCGCCGGACTTACATACCTACTGCTTCATGTATTGCACCGAATTAAATTTCATAGGCGCAACTCGTCAATATTTGAATGCTGACTGAGAGCCCGGGGCATATGACCCTTCTGAACCCTGAATAAATTTTGGCGTTCAAACGCAATTGCATGCCATGCATTTTTAAGCAGTTACGTCCTTACCCGGCGCACCAGATATGCAGTACTCCCTAACCAATTAAATAAATTTTGAGGCGCAACTTGTCAATGAATCATAATATGACCCCGCTAACTTCTTTTATGTCCCATGCATTACGTCCTTAATGCTTCACCATCTGTGCCCCCAAAGCTTGCAACGCAACGGTGGCGAAGCACCTATGTTCGTCGCCACCCTTTTATCCGTCAATATGTATAAGCCACGCTAAGGGGTTTAGCACATTTGACCTCGTCCCACGTGGGAAAGGGGCAAATACAACGTATCGAGCGACCATTCGAGCAGCTCGGGGCAGGAGAGAACCGGCTATAAATACCCGAGTGCGCTCCAGAGCTATTTAGTACCGTTGCGTTGGGTGATGCGTGCTGGATAGGTTAGGTAATGTGTCGGAATCTGTGATACAGGTTTTGTGTTCTGTGTTGGTTAATTTTTAATGATAAGAAACTTTGTTGTGATGCCCGTTTAAGAGTTGGTACGCTGTAAGTGGAATTCTTTTATGTGACGTTTGGTATTGTTGCAGTTTATATTCGAAATTGTTTAAGCGTCTTGGTGACTGATAACTGTACTTTAAAATTGAAAATTACACTCTACTGTTTAATTTGTAACAGAACAAATGTTATTAAATTAATTGCATCTTGCATTTGCCGTTATAATAAATAACTATTATTCTAAATAAAAGAAAAATTCATCGTTTCAGGTGGCCAAGGGGTTTGATTTCCACCGAAGCAATGAATTTTTCTATTTCGAATCTGTATTCTATACAAATTTTAACTTTATCCAACGTAATAATTTTATACACTGGCGATCATTTGCTTTATAATATGTAGCGATAGTGATAACATAAATTTTCATTGAAAATCCAAATTAGTAATCTTACTGAGGTCCGTAGCAGATACCCATAAAAATAATATTCCATTGGCCTTTAGACATTCTTTTTCTGCAAATCAGGAATCATAAAAATCATCGTCATCATTATTAGCGTATATCAGTCCACTGCTGGATTTGGGATTCTTCAATTGCACGCAACCATAAAAATAATGAACACCATCCACAGAATTCCGCTCGTCCAAATCAAACCTCTCCAAGTCCAAGGAGAAGGTATCCGCCGACGGCGCGGAGGAGAAACTTCTGCCTAAGGAGGAAGAGGCCAAGATTGTCACCAGGGTGGACATGGCCGACGCCAAGTACGTGGTCGGCGACCACAGAAATGGAGACGCGAAGATTGAGCTGGATGCTAATAAGCGGGTGAGTTCAGAATTTTCTTTTTTTTTATTCAATTGAAAATATAAAATGATTCTGTAATAAATCATGGGTAAGAACACTCAATCAAGTCACCTTTTAAACAATAAATAGTAGATTCGTCCTGTTAGGTCCGGGCACTCAGTTGTTATAAAAAAAGACAACTAGATTGCTAGACACTTATTTATTGTTTGTTCCACAATTATTATAATCGACTACACTTGTAACGCGGTACTTTTGTCGCCCACACGCGAGACCTCCTGAAGGTCTTTGTCGAATTCAGACCCCTTTGGTAGCTTAGTTTTCACTACTGAGCCAACCGGCAGGCAGAAACCAGGTCCTTAGTTAGGCAGTAATTAGACTAATTACCGAATGAATAATGACTACTGTTTGTTAAAAATCCAGGGTTTATAAAGGCATATATTGCTGGTTTGCTTTAACCGAAATGGAATAATAGGGGCGGGGCACATTCAGCAATATAGCCGTGGGAGTTAGGGATGTAACAGTCCGTTTAGGAGATACGATGCCACAGACGGATACAAAAAAAAAATCGTCCCGCCTATATTCCCCAGAGGGGGTGGCAGAGGTGTACTGAGTACACCCACGTTTCGCGCCGACGATGTTAGTATGTCCCATGTAATAGGGGGCGAGCCTATTGCCATATACCAGGCACAATTCCAGACTCCGGACTCATACTGGGAATTTTTTCGTTAGAAAAACTACATTTGTCCGACCTAGGATTTGAACCCAGGACCTCGTGATCACAAAGCGATGCGCTTTGCCACCAGACCAACGAGTCAGTCGGATACACAGATAACGTTTAACTTATAACATCCTTCTTTTTACGTTAGGGGTTAAAAACTGGTTTCTTTTTTTCACCTGCTGTGGAAACTTATCAAGCCGCCTATAAGGCTTCCAAGTCGACTTAACGACTTAACCAAACTAAGTGGTAACCGGGACCAAAGGCTTAGCGTGCCTTCGGAACAGAGATAGGCAAAATGTAATCAGATTAATGATGTGCGGAGTCACACTGACCGACCGTATTCGCAACAGCGTAGTAAGAAAGCGAGTAGGTATGAAAGATAGTATCGGTGTGAAGATGAGAAAGGCTATGCTTCGTTGGTTCGGGCTTATAGAAAGAATGTTAGAAGAAAGAATGACAAAAACAGATATATAATGCGAAAGTGGAAGGATGTAGGTACCGGGGAAGACCTAGAGTATCTTACCATGACCAAATAGACCGTGTCTTATCTGAAGGGCAAGTCAAGAGTCTCAGTAACCGGCGAGCGTGTATGAGACGAACTATGAGAGTGGAGGAAGCCAGAGAGGTATGTAAGGAAAGAACCTGTTGGAACTCTGTACTCTCTGCCTACCCCGCGAGGGAGCTGGCGTGATGATATAGATAGATAGATAGATTAATGATTACAATTGCATTTTGTAATATTCAATCATGATTCAAGATTAAAAGTGTAATCGTTATCGTTAAAGATTACAAGATGTAATTGTAATCGTCAATCATTAATACACCATCACGCCTATATTCTCCAAGCAGGGGTTGTTAATCATTAATCTGATTACATTTCCATCTCTGCTTCCGAAGCACGGAGCGGAGACACTCAAATATGTAATTGCTACAAACGGTCGCCCATCTCAGGCCGACCGAGTCAAACGCTGCAGTCGCACAGCGCTTCAAGCGCCTCTCGAATCTTAGTATAGATAACATTTAATTTATATCAGGTTTGAGTTCGGTTAGCAGTGAAAGCCTAGTGGTTAGACCGTTGGATTGCAAAGTCAGAGGTCTCGGGTTCAAACCCAGGCACGCACCTCCGTCTTTTCGAAAAACATGTGCGTATTAAAAAAAAACTCACTTGCATTAACGATGAAGGGAAACAAAGTGAGGAAACCTGCATGCTTAAGAGTTTCTCGAAGGTGTGTCACCGCGGTCACACAGCGCTACGAGCGCCTCCATTTCTTCTTCTTTATGTTATGGCTTCACACTAATTTTAAGTGTATTTTGCCAATGTCCAGTGAGATATATAATCGTGTGTATAATTCAACTACCCGATGAACTTGATGACAACGATGATAATGAAATAATGATGTACCCACCCTGGATAGTAAAGCGGTGGATACTTTACATACGGCCGTTTTGAGGGAAGTCAAAACGGCACGTTTTATAACTTTGTTACAATTACCTTTACTCATGCACATATAAGAACACATAATGGTTAATATTCCACCAAGATTACACATTATTACTCGGATAACACAAGTTTTGAAAATTAAAACAAATTGACAACATCACCCTTCGACTTCCCGCCGAATCGCCCGCGCCTCCATTTATTATTATCCAAGCTCAATGTTTTGTCATTTGCGTTTAGCAATTCTCCGGGCTGACTAAAGAGGAGTTGCTCAAATACGCGGATGATCCCTTCTGGGTGAGGCTGCGATGGTTCCTCTTCGTGCTGTTCTGGGCCATGTGGTTGTGCATGCTGGCCGGCGCCATTGTTATCATCGTGCGCGCGCCCAAATGCGCGCCGCCCACGCCCAAGACATGGTGAGTCATCATCATCATCAGCCTATAGTCACTGCTGGACATAGGCCTCTCCAAGTACACGCCACTGGGTGCGATCCTCGGCTACTCGCATCCAGTTTCTGCCAGCCGCCCTACGAAGGTAATCGCTCCACCTAGCCTGAGAGCGTCCTGCATTACGTTTGCCAGTCCGTGGTCTCCACTCAAGAACTCGTTTGTCCCAGCGGTCATCGGTTGTTCGGCTAATGTGACCGGCCCATTGCCACTTCAGCTTACTAATCCGGTGGGTTATGTCGATAACTTTGGTTCTCTGTCCCATGGTGAGTAACACGAGGCAAATATAAAGGCGGACGGCTTACCCAGTGGTTAAGAGCTCAACGCTCAGCCCACTGGATCGAGTAGTCGCGGATTCGATTCCCGCACGGGACAAGTCTTTGTGTGACCCACAAATGTTTGTATCGACCTGAGTGTTTGTGTATGTGAATTTCGTGTTTCTAAACGCACCCACGACCCAGCAATTGTTCCTAGCTACGATTTCTTAAAAGAAAAAAAAGAGTCTGCCTATGTAACTGTGCACTGTGTATTTCAACTAAGCCCTGACGTCATCGCGGTGGGCGTTGTTTACGGTTAGTCTGTCATTCTCAGCTAGATGGCAAACAGAAGTGGGGCGAGGTGTAACGTCCTCTACATTCCGTGCCACCCTGCGAGTGACACGCTCGATTGTATAAGGAAATCTTATAATGCCATCTCCCCTTTTTATTATCTTCGTGGTTAGTAGACATGGACGTTATTGCTAATTTGAATTAATTTTAATTTGATAAAATAACTGGTTCCTTGGTCTAGTGGCGAATAATGCGCTTTGCAATCACGAGATCCTAGGTTCGAGGTTGAACAAATGCAGTTTTCCATCGTGTGAAGTTCGCCAACCCGCACTGGGCCAGCGTGGCGGACTATGGCCTAAAACCCTATCAGTTTGAGAGGAGGCTCGTGCCCAACGTGTCCCTGTGGGACAGTTTCTTAACGGGGCTAACATTATTTAATATTATAGGTTCGAGGTGGGACCCCTAGTAGAAATGGAAGACATGTCAGTGGAGGAGGTCGAAGTTGCTTTGCCGGTGCTGCAGAGTGCGCGTGCACAAGGTGTGTTCATGGACGCGCCTGCGTACCAAGTGCTCGACCAGCCTGCGCTCCTCGCCAATTTCAAGGCACTCTTCACTAAAGCTAAGGAGTATGGCGTCAAGTAAGTGGAATCCACATGGTTTTATATTCTCACGGAAAATGTTACAACATGGTCCTTTATTTTTACATGACTGAAAGCTTTTATTTAATTTGCGATGTTCGTATGTCTGTCTGTCTTTCCGGTTAAAATCTTGTGATCAGTTTTTAAGTACTTGCGGCGGCAGTGGCTGATTTACGCATTTGCCGCCAGTAGGCTATCTAATATTTTTGTTGGTCCGATTTACGTGCTGCAAATCACCCAAAACGTCGGGAACTTAAAAATCAAAAATAAACCGCGATAAAATCCAAAAAATAGTTTTATTTCATGATCCACAATTATTTGCTCCGGTCGGTATTTGTGTATGTGAATTTTCATGTTTGTAAAGGTACCCACGACACAGGAATAAATTCGAGTGAGGAGCTACGTTTTTAAAAAAGAAATAAAATAATCTCGATTTGATATGATTGTTACAGAGTGATAGTAGACCTCATACCAAACTACGTGTCGATCGAGCACTCGTGGTTCAAACTGAGCGAGAACAGAACCGGCGACTATGCGGAGTACTTCGTGTGGCGCAAGAGCACGGAATATGACACGGAAAATAAACTGCTGCCACCTGTCAATTGGGTGAGTACTAAGACCACGATTTGCGCACAAAATATTTGAGTCTTCGTAACCGGCGAGCATGAATGAGACGCACTGAGAGAGTGGAGGGAGTCAAATAGGCAAGGGAAGAGGCTGTCGGAACTCTGTGCTCCCTGGCTACCCCGCAAATGATCTACCGCTACGATATAGATAGATAGAATAATTAAACTGCGCTTTCTACAAACGATTGTACAGTGCACAGTGGTAAAGAGCTTAAGCCGCTCCGTCCACCGTGTCTAATAGTCGCGGGTTTGATACCCACACGGAACAAATCTTTGTGTAACCACAATTATTTGTTCCCGTCTGGGTATTTGTGTTTGTGAATTTTCATGTTTGTAAACGTACCCACGACACAGGAATAAATCCCAGTGTGGGGCTACATTTTTTTTTTAAAAGAAAAGCATAAGATATCGTTAATATATATTATTCCTACTACATATGTACATTACGGATCAGGAACAAAAAGACAGCCAAAAACAGCCCCCATAACTAAGAACTGTAGAAATTGTAGTTTAAAATTACTAATAACCTCGGAGTAGCATTGAGACTTAACAGTGTCGCGAATAGGGATGTACACAGTACACCTCTGCCACCCTCGCATGCGTAATATAGGCGTGAAGGTGTTTTTTTTAAAATTGATTTGACTTAAAATAAGTTTTCGTTCATAAATAAGAAAATCATAGACATTTCAAGTATATGTTTTAATGCTTTTCTGGAAAGGCATTTCACTGAAGTATTATTGTTTCAAGATGGTGGTCAAGAAGGTGATCAGTCCGTGGTCACTCTTCGCTTCATATTTTGACGTTTCTTTGTTTTATATTTAAACAAGTAAATGATTGACATAGTTTATATTCTTCTGCAGCGGTCCACTCTGAACGCTTCTGCGTGGACATACAGCGAGGTCCGCAAGGAATATTATCTGCACCAGTACGCAGAAAACCAGCCCGACCTCAACTTCAGAAACCCCAGCGTGGTGGCGGAGTTCGACGGTGTGCTCAAAACCTGGATCCAGGCCGGTGCCGCTGGAGTCAGGTCAGTGGAAAGTACTACCATTGCAGAACAAATGCTTTGTGCTGAACGCGTACCTTTTATCCACGAAACTTACAAAGTTATCGGTCCGTCTTGTAGGGGGCCTGCCCACTCCATGTCTTCCGGTACGTAGTCGCCACTCGAAATCTCCATTCCAATCTCGGTCTCGAACCTATTCGCGCCTTTATTAAAAAAGGCAAAAAACCTATATTTCGCAAACTCGTCCAATCATCGGAACCCCCTAATCGTAGCCGCCGCCGACTACGAACCTAACTCCTCTCCTATCAACCGCTAGCGCCGTCCACGGCATGTTCTCACCGACCCTCCCGATGCCCTTACGCCCCTTCTTTCGGATACATATATCGCACACAAGATCAGACCCCGACCTCGCCGGCGAGGTCGAAGAATCCCTTGCCCGCCGGCTGGTGCAGAGCACCACGGCGAGACACGTAATATACGCCCTCCCCCATAGCGACTGCCCAAGCTGAGGCCGTTCCTTCTTGAGGCGCCCTTGAGCTAGTTGTCCCCTTGCCCTTCTGGCTCGAGCGTAGTGGTTGCACGCTCGCCCTCTTATCCGGTGAAGTTGTTAAGGCCCTGCAGCCAACAGCGTAGATCATTCACACACACAAACACACCTTCATTAGGAAAAATCAAACTGTGCTCACTTAGGCATATAGACACCTTGAGGCGCCCTTGAGGTAGTTGCCCCCTTGCCCTTCTGGCTCGAGAGTAGTGGTTGCACGCTCGCCTTCTTATCCGGTGAAGTTGTTAAGGCCCTGCAGCCAACAGCGTAGATCATTCACACACAAACACACCTTCATTAGGAAAAATCAAACTGTGCTCACTTAGGCATATAGACACCTTGAGGCGCCCTTGAGGTAGTTGCCCCCTTGCCCTTCTGGCTCGAGAGTAGTGGTTGCACGCTCGCCTTCTTATCCGGTGAAGTTGTTAAGGCCCTGCAGCCAACAGCGTAGATCATTCACACACACAAACACACCTTCATTAGGAAAAATCAAACTGTGCTCACTTAGGCATATAGACACCTTGAGGCGCCCTTGAGGTAGTTGCCCCCTTGCCCTTCTGGCTCGAGAGTAGTGGTTGCACGCTCGCCTTCTTATCCGGTGAAGTTGTTAAGGCCCCGCGGCCAACAGCGTAGATCGTTCACACACTCATATAAACACGCAACTCGAGAAACCCTCTGCTCCTACGGCTGTCAGTTTACGAGACGTCCATGCAGGACAAAGAACTCGCCAAAGTTCGCCCCAATGGCTTTGTGCTGTTCGCATTAAGCTTCGACTTCCACTAGATGATCATCTTGTAGTGGCCTGTATCACATTCATAATCAAGTGTCAATAACTTTATTATGTTACTTTAGAGAGATAGACTTATTCTCTCTCAGCTTAATTTGTGAGAGCAAGCCTAGATACAGGCCGGTGCAGCTGGAGTCAGGTCAGTGGAATACGATAGCCGTGTTTCTTCTCTTGATCTTCAGCAGCAACACGTCCACTGCAGGACAAAGGCTTCGCCAAAGATCGCTACGATCGGCTTTGCTGTACGCATCCAATTTTTACCTGCGACTTTTATCAGATTAGTTCATCTTGAACTGGGAGTACCCACTCCATGTTCATGATCAAATTAATTTTATTGTGGCAAATATGTATGTAGAGAGATAGATAGATAGGTCACTTCCTTCCCTCTCATATGGTCGACGGAGGTGATGGCTACTGAAGTAGTCGTACTCGTGAACGGGTGCTGCTTGTGTAGACTGGTCCACCCATAATTCTCTAGCTTTTCATTATAACATATATTTAAAATTTGAAGCAGTGATAGTCTAGTGGTTAGACCATTGGACTGCAAAGTCAGAGGTCTCGGGTTCAAACCCTGGCATGCATCTCTGTCTTTTCGAAAGCATGTGCGTATTAACTATCACTTGCTTTAACGGTGAAGGAAAACATCGTGAGGAAACCTGCATGCCTCAGAGTTTCTCGAAGTGTGTGAAGTTCGCCAATCCGCACTGGACCATCTTGGTGGACTATGGCCTAAACCCCCTCAATTTGAGGGGAGGCCCGTGCCCAGCAGTGGGACAGTTTCTTAACAGGGCTTATATTATATATTCAAAATAGTCTTTATATCTCCACCGTAAGGCATCACACTGGAGCTGGATCGCATTAATGAATTTGTATGATATAAAAATATATCTATCTATACAAAACATTATAAAAAAAAATTAATAGAGGATTAAACAAAAAAGACAAGCCCACTGAGTTTCTCGCCAAATCTTCTCAGTGGAGGACGCGACCGGTGGTAGATTAGTAAGTTAAAAAAAAATGTAAATATGCCTGCGTCCTTGGTCTAGTGGCAAAGCATCGCTTTGTGATCACGAGGCCCTGGGTTCAAATACTAGGTCGGACAAATGTAGTTTTTCTAACGAAAACTTTACAGTACGAGTCCGGAGTCTGGAATTGTGCCCGGTATATAGCAATAGGCTCGCGCCCTATTACATGGGACCTCACATCTTAGGCGAAACGTGGGTGTACTCCGTACACCTCTGCCACCCCCGCTTTGGGAATATAGGCCTAACGGTGTTTATGCAAAATAAACGATTTGAGTTTAAGTTTGATGAAGTATTCTCTATCACCTAAATTTATGAGCTAAGCCTTTCACCAGCCACAGGACTGTAGAGGCTGATATTATTATTATTTTAATTTAACATTGTATTACAATTGACTTAGTTATGTTGTAAGGCTTTAAGAAAGAATTTTGGGTGGAGCTGGACCATGTTAAATGGCACAAAAGGGAAATACTTACGTAAGATGTAGAGAAGAGAGGAGCTGGGGGTCGTTGCGGGAGACTAGAGAGAAACGATTAGTGTTCTTCTTGTTTATTATTATAATCGGAATATGGGGTGCGCTCGATCAATCAACTAATCTCCCGGCTGTCCGTTGACGTACAGTTAGTAGCTTATGGGATACGCGAGTTTGAGTTATTTTTAGAAGGGGTGCGCAAAAAAAACGAATCCATTGCCACTCACACCCAGCTTATGGTCTCAGGCTGAACAAGGCGCGGCTGCTGCTGGTGGACAGCTCGTTCGAGGCCGAGCTGGCGGCCAGCGGGCGCGGCAGCTCGCCGGGCGCCGACCAGACGCAGTACGCCTTCTGGCGACACGCGCGCACCAGCGACCAGCCCGGCCTCGACGACCTCTTCAGCCACTGGTCGCAGCTCGTCAAAACTACTGCCGAAGCCGCCGGACTATGTGAGTAGGGGTTGTTGACGTACAATCGAAAATTTTTAAAGATGAGCAGAGGACTTACCAACAACAGATTGGCATTAATGTAATGCTCTCAAGTTGATATGACATCTCTTTAATACCTACAGATTTACTAGAAGGTCCCAGTATGTTATGTAATTTTAAGATATAACATTTATTTAATAATTTTACGTTAATCAAACATTAATGTTTCTGTAATTGACAATTATTAGTAAAGTATATTTTGTTTTGCATTTATCCATATTTGTAACGATAGGTTAGGTTAGGCTTTCACCACTGCCTCGTGCTCTTTAATTGGTTCCCCATCTGGAGTGCCCCATCAGAAGTGAAGTCTTTTTACCTGACTGTACTTTTAGGACAAAAATTAGGAGTCATTAACTCGATGAACACAAAAAGTAATTTATTTAAATTTTACCATCTCGACTCGCGTAGGATTTTACAAGAACCCTTCGCAGGTCGAGTTCAGGAAAGAATTAATAATATGGAGTTTAACTAACTGGCCCGCGTGGGTTGAGATTTGTGGGGTGCGTTAGTGACTAAACTGGTGACAGCATATTTATTCAACAATGGTTTTTGCTAAGTTCTCCGTTTTCTTTTCGCTCACAAGCAGTAATTATATCTCATTCCGCCCATTAGCTTATTGTCCAATCAATGAGACGATCACCATTTGCTAAGAGAAAAAAAGCCCCTTGTTACATGTGCTTTTATTATTTTTATCAATTTTCTTAATGTTGTGCATCACTCAGTTATTTGCATCTGGTGCTTTCCTACCCAGATGATTCGGTGTTCACGCTGGAGGAGACGAGCCAGCCGGAGCTGTTCCTGCTGAAGCACAACGTGTCTGCGCTCCGGCCGCGCAGCACCGCGCCCATACCCGTCGGCGAGGACGTGACCACACTCGTTGACACCATCAAGAACAGGCTGGGACACTGGCCCATTATGCAGGTAATAAATAACACCGTCACGCCTATATTCCCTAAACGGGGGTGGCAGAGGTGTACTGAGTAGGTGTACTCACACGTTTTGCCGACGATTTTAGGTCCCATGTAATAGGGGGCGAGCCTATTGCCATGCCTGGGAATTTTTCGTTAGAAAAACTACATTTGTCCGACCTAGGATTTGAACCCAGGACCTCGTGATCACAAGGCGATGTGCCTTGCCACAAGACCGAGGCAGTCAAATAGAGGTAATGTTATCGGACTAGGGGAATAATCGTGCCTACATTCCCAATATTCGTTTATAGTGTACACAGTTACACTTCAAGGTGTGTGTACGCTATAAGCCGCTCCGCCCACTGTGTTTAATAGTAGCGGGTTCGATTCCCACACGGGACAAATCTTTGTGTGACCCGCAATAATTTTTTTTGGTCTGGGTATTTGTGCATGTGAATTTTCATGTTTGTAAACGCACCCACGACACAGGAATAAATCTTAGTGCGGAGCTGGGTTTTTAAAAAAAAATATATTCAGAAAAGGAGGTGCAGGCTATTACATTGGAACCTAACGTGGTCTGCGATGATATAAAACTATTTTTCGGATTTTATCGCGGTTTATTTTTGATTTTTATTTTCCCGACGTTTCGAATGCTTTTCAGCACTCATGGTCACAGGAACGACTGTGTTAAACGTCCAAAAGGCATAGTTGATCCGGGGTCCCCTCAAACTTCTTAATTATTTTTGTTGGTCTGATCTACGCAGAATGAGCTCACGGTGTCTTGAGGTCTTGCAGTGTTATGCTAGGTTTTGGATTTGATTATATTAATTACCATTAGTTTGAGGGTACCCCGGAACAAATATGCCTTTTAGATGTCTATCCTTCTCGTGACCATAGGTGCTGCAAAACACTCGAAACGTCTGGAACTTATTACGCGAACGCGAATATTTCGCGTAAATCTAAGAACTCAGTATGGTGTGCCATGTTTGGATATACACAGTACACCTCTGTTACCCTCGTTTGAGGTATATAGGAGTGACGGTGTTTATTAATGTTTATTTTTCCGGCAGCTGAAACCGCCCGCAGGCGCTGAGGAGGAGGTCGGTGCCTTCGCGTTGCTGCTGCCGGCCGCGCCCGTGTTCAGCCGGCACCAGGTGGACACCGACAACGACACTAGCAACGTGAGGATATTGTTAAATTATGCATTTTAGCTGGGATTTGCATAGATATAGCCGGCACCAAAAGTCGATGACCCGTGTTTCCAAAACCATTCTAATTAAGGAGTATGGTCTTACTTGGGGAATATTTTACACACATTTTAGTATGTCAATATTGTACACCCTCTATGTTAAACTTGATGACCAAAACGAAACAAGATGGCGTATTGGCAGTTACTTTTATAATTTGGGTGTATTGCGCGCGCGCGGCCTAAGATGATGTGTTTTTATTTTTTTATTTCAACATGTTTGACACTAGTGTTGCTTAAAATTACGCACTGATAACCGTCTATTATCCTAAATAAAAATATGCGATGTAAGTTTTGGGTTAGGCCGCGCGTAGATTTATTTCGTGCGGCCTTTACTAGTTAAACCGTCTAATGAACTTGAGGTATTGCCGCAGCGCGAGGTGCTGTCGCACCTGGTAAAGCTGCGTGAAGATGCCAGCATCCAGCACGGCGACTACCGCGTGGCCGCCGTGCCCGCGCGCAGCGACTCCAGCGGACAGCTCATCGCTTGTGCCAGGTGAGGACCTCGTTTACGCACGCCACTAATTATACACTCCGCATCACTGGCCAGTTGTCTATCTTCAGCCGAACGACGTCCACAGCAGGACACGGCATCGACTCCGCGACAACGACCGGCTAAAACCGATAAAAAAAAAATGGTTTATACATCTTTTTTATAGCCACCCCTTGTCAACGCAATGTTTTCAACAGAACTGCCGGAGCGCACACAGTGGTTTCAAAATGAATTAAATTAGAGAGGATTGCGTGGTATAAATCGCCTCCGTATTGAAGATTACTTTCTGAATACCCCTGCGGTCCAAGGTAAAAATCAAGAATATGCAAAAAGAGCTTTCCGTTCTTGAAATAAGGATGCTAACTCAACTTACCAAAGTGAGTTACATCGCTATTACATACGGCTAGCTCTAAAATTTGACCCGAAACCAGATCAAACCTAATTCTTATAATGAATCATTCATTTTACCCTATCAGATGGAAGGAGGACCACGCCGGCTACGTGGCGGTGTATAATCCCACGGCGCAGGAGTTGCGCGCCAACCTCACGGGCCTGGAGTCTGTTCCCGACGCGCTCACGCTTCACCACACCTCGCACGCCGTCAAATTATATCACAAGTGAGTATTTTTTTAAGATAAATGCCTCATTGGTATGCGCATGGTTAGACTAGCTATCAGGAGTTTGAATCCTTTATCAACCAATGCCGTTTTTTTATTCTAGAAAAAAAATCTCATTAATATTCTGAAGCCTGAATTGTGCCTGGTACAATAACAATAGTTTCGTCCCTTATATTGGAGCCTATTGGTTCAATAATTCGGCACTATAGTATTTTTCATGAGGGAGGGGACTGCGACAATTCTAAGTGCCAAAGAAAATTATATTTTATTCAATGGCAATAATCTGGTTCTATACTTATGGTTTTATGCCTTAATATTATTAAATAAAATATTAATTTCGTTTGGCACTTAGAAAAATATTATAGTATAAAACTGAGCAGAAATTAGTATTGCTCTTAATATGAGTTTTGTTAAGGTTGATAATGCATATCCTCTCGTTTCTGTTTCGGGATTAATTTTGAGTTTAACTGTTCCAGTTACACCAAGAATTTGGACGCTGATGACGTCTTGGTGCCTCCAAAGTCCACGGTAGTGTTGAACTACTTGCCGAGGACCACGGCAGAGAACTAAAGAGAAGATGCGACATGGAGCAATGTTCGCTTTCCCCGATGTACGATGTGGGGCGATTATTAATCTGCATTTTGAATCTTGATGATTTTAAATATACATTATTGAAGCATTTTAATTTACGTGGTTTTATCTTAAAAGCAGACATGCCTATTTAGAAATGTACGAATTTACCCAATATATACGAGTACAGGATTTTATGCCAGTATTATTCTTTAATTTCCAAAGATTTTTTTTTAAATAATATTAATTTAAAAAGATCTTTTTAAAAACAAGCTTTTATAGCGAAAACACAGTAAAGATATTGTGCTTTTTGTTAAGTTCCTATGACCTCCTTCCAGCTCCATCATCAGGCGCTCGCCATCACTGTGGTCTATAGAATTTATCAAAACAAATTTAATGAGCGTACACGCACAATGGCATTATATTGAGTAGTTGACCTTTCGGGTCAATCATCAGACCCTGGACCCCATTCGGGTTCATAGTTCTTGTCAAGGCAACGAGCGTATACACTAAGGCCCGTATTACAACGTAACCCAGTACGAACGTAAATCAGTCTTGAATCGAGTTGTAAAAACTGACTTGTATTAATCGTTAGATTTAAAGCTAGATTCACAACTGATTTTCTTTCTGTAATACCCTGTAGGCCCCTATGTTTTCAAATTGTCGCCACGGTTTCGTTGCCACTGGTGAAATGTGAGGAAAAATGCCCCATTCATTGCCAGTGGGGGGGGGGGGGGGGGGACGGGGGGGACAAATATGGCAAATATGTTACCGAATGACACCAGCGCCACAGCAAAGGAAATAAAGTAAGTTTAAAATCTATATATGCCTCCGTACAATGCCCGTGTTCTCATTACAATTATCAGTTCCATTCAATATGCTAGAAACTCATAGAAACTTAAATTCATAGAAACTTCGAACACTTACTCAAAATTTGTCAAGGTGCAAATCATAACTAATGCGTAATTAAACGAAATTTAGATTGAGAGTACCAGGATATCATAATAGCACAGGTGTTCCCTACTCTCACTACTCACGAGGCGGCAGACAGGATATTCCGCATCTAGGTAATGTCTGCTGTCACGTTGCTGATATCATGGTACTTTAAATAGGAATTTCGTTCAAAGTTACACACGCATACTTTATTAATATATTGTTAACGAGATGAGATCTTCTGGTCTATTATGATGTCCTGGTACTTAAATCAAGATTTTATTATTGAAAATGGGACAAAATATAATAGTTACATTCAAATAACTTCTAGGAGGTATCACCAATACATTTAACCGCCATTGATCGAACGACGATAAACACATCTCATTAGCACAGTGAAAAGAGAGCTGATAATTGTAATAATGAGAACACGGGCATTGTAAAGAGGCATTTGTAGGTTTTAAACTTATTTTATTTCCTTTACTGTAGCAGTGGTATCATTCGGTAACATATTTGTCACATTTGTCCCCACTGGAACGAATGGGACATTTTTTTCTCATTTGTCACCACTTGCAACGAAGCCGTGGCGACAACAGGGAAACTTAGTGTGTTTATGTGTGTGTGAATGATCTACGCTGTTGGTCGCGGGGCCTTTACAGCTTCACCGGACAACCGTCATACATGACCACTGGCAACAGCTGGGATTGTTTTCCCATTTGTCGCCAGTGACTAGGTATAGACCATATCGATGTGTAAAATTAGTGTAATAATATATTGGTTGTTCCATACACGGCAAAGTTTAATAAAAAACAGGGCTTATTTTTGATAGGAAAAAAGCGTTCTTCGGATAAATAAAACATATTTTTTACGAAATAGTAAAGTACATTTTAATATTCCATTAACATCAGCATTGTTAATAACATTTTAAAAAGCATAATTCGTTTGTACAAACATCAATTGACTTAAAAATCCTTTTATTTGTAAATGATTATCTTAAAGAAAGGAAAGAGCCTGTTGGAACTCTGTACTCTCTGCCTATCCCGTAAGGGATCTGGCGTGATGATATAGATAGATAGATAGATTATCTTAAGAATTATGGTCCCGATTTTCGTTAAGGCATATACATTAGTGGACTAAGTATTGCAATTAAAAAAAAAGTGAATTTCAGTTATTATACTAATATAGTAATTCGGTTATTACCAAGTTTTAAATTGATATAATAGTTCTTGTTTTTCCTACAATCCTATTGCATGGATCGTTAGTAAAGTTTATTACATATCAAGTACTTAACAAATAAAGCTTATTTATTTGCATTCGAATTCAGTATATTGTTAGACCATAATCGGCACTAAAATATATGAAAATAAATGCCATTTTTTTCCACCTGTATCTCAAATCGGCCAAACGCGTTTGGACTTCGTTCAGATGGTCATCCTTTAGTTAGCAACAATTCCGAAGTCATCGCAAGGCGATTTTTACATGATTTATTCCGCAAAGGACATTGTTCTGCGGCCATACATGATTTGCCCCAGAACCAACAGCAATGAAAAAAATACTTGTATGATTTTAAATCACCCATAAATTCTTTTAGGGGCTTTATTATTACACGGACAAGCGAGGGAATCGCAATATTGCACAAAAAGTATTAGATTTTGAGGTTATAATTCAGTAGCCATTAATACATATGAGGTTATATTGTGTATTGACATTCAATAAAGATGTCGGCGACTTCGATATAAGTACTTATAAGTTTTAGATTGCAATTTGCCCGTTAGATACGGATATTTGCCATTATTTTAATAAAATAGATAAATAATGGTGGCATGGGTAAATGTTTGTTGGTTCTGGGGCAATTTTCGACAATGTCGTTTGATCTCCAGCTGGAATACTTCACTCATGAGTTACTACCGTTGAGCTGGCTGGCCATAAAGTAATATAGAAAAGAGATCACAGTCCAAATCGTATAGTAAATCAGGGTGGCCAAACACATTCTGAGCAAAAAATCTTCGATGCTGTAGGAAGTATTCCTTCGTGGCTTCCGCATAGACCTGTCCATCACTAGATAGGAATGTTAGGGGCCAGCACATCGAAAAACGTTTTTACTAAATAGAACAATGTTGAAGTAAAAACGAACTGTAAGAATGTATTGAGGAACCAGGTCGGCTGCGACTGTGACTCAAAATTATCCGACATTTTGTTAATTAGGAAAAAAAATTAGAATACTGCCAGCGAATGAGAGAGCACGGGATTTCGTCTTTATACCTAAAATTAGTACAGCCAAAAATCACGCCTAGTGGTGAGGGAAACCTTTCGCCACAGTCACCAGTAGGCTAAACGATAAGTGGTTATTAGCTACTGGTTGCTTTATAACCAGTCGCCAATAACCGTGAACCGGTTACCACGCTCACCAATTGGTTAACGAGGACTTGTTAACTTTAGCTAAACGTGTAACGTTAGTCGTGAACCAGTCGGTAACCAGAGTAACCTCCTGCCAACGTTTGTGGTAGCTGGTTACCGGCGTTTGGCGGCCGGTTTGGACTTGTTGAACTGATAGTTGGCGCACTTGGGTATGTGCCTCTCGGCCGCTCCTTGGTTGAACCGTCGATTGCAGTGCGGACACTTGACGTAGTCTGGATTCTCTGAGGGCGGGGGTGGAGGTAAATCGCTTAGTTTACCTGTAAACAGAAACGGTATTCATCAATTCTCGTTGGTCTGGGGGCGCACAGTGAGGTTGGATGACGAGTTTTACGGCTCTAATCCTAGAGTGGGCAATGTTAATGGCGTTTTCTGTCGAAAAATTCAACTACGAGTGATATAACTGAATAGAAACTGCCTTTCAACCAACCGCCTTACTTGTATTGATTTTGTATTATTATGCTTAAAATGAGCACATGCTAGAAAGTGGAGTGCTCAAGTTAATGGAAAACCGGACATTCATGTCCTTTTTCAGTTTTTAACAGAGGCTCTACTCGTTTCCAGCCACAAAATGTAGCTTTTCCTTAATTTATTCTTAATTTATTGGGATGATATTGCACCTGCTGTCGTATGGAAACTTGACAAAAATTAGAAAACTTTTTAATGTTTTTTGATAACACGAGCTTCGTAATCAACTCTCAAAATCCATGGAGTGCAAAGGCACAGTTAGTTTGTCTCACCTCCGGCGTTAAGATGCGCCTGCACCTGCTTGGCGGCGCGGATGGCCTGGATGAACTCCTCGTGCTTTTGTCGCCAGTTGCTGTTCAGGTTCTTGTTCACCTTCGTGGACGACGGGTTCCCTGGGCTCTTGCGCAGCTTGTTGATGAACGGCTCCGCTTCTGTGCCCTGGAGAGAGATGAATATTAGTGCTGGATAATAGTTGCAGTAACGTTTGGTCAGAATGGGTGGTTTATTCACCTTAGCTTATAAACACGTCTGTTAAAAGTTAGTAGGATGCGTATAAGGAAGGTTATCTTTAATCCTTAAGACTCGAAATGCGTATGAATTCATACGCTTTAATGGTATAAAGCATCAAGGTTAAGGGTGAATCAGTTTATATACCGAATTCGTGGCGAAGGCAACTTTGTCATATAAAGCCGTCAATTGCTTTGCCATTCCCTTACTCGCTATCATTGTCCGGAGCCCCCTTTAGTCTTTTTAGTGGGGTTCAAGGATTGACAATGAGCAGGATCAAACATTTACATTGCCATAAGTGTCACAGTCAGTATCCTAAAATACCAAAATTGAAAAGGGACTCTAAACTGGTAAGAAGTCCGTTTTACAAGTTTAGTGAAAATAATTTGAAGAATAAAAAATAAAGAAATATAAGAAAAAACAACAAATGCTAATGATGGACATGCAGGAACAAAACGGGAAGGGTGGAAAAACTGGTTAACAAGTATTTTGATAAAAGAAATATAATTTCGAAGGAAAAAGAATCAGTAGTGGGGATATTTTATGAACAAAGAGAAACTCAGGGCGATCGTTATTTGCCGTTCAAATATGAAGTATGTAACTAGTCAAAGTAACAGCATTGACTCAGGTTTTGCGCCGGGTTTACGCCAATTGTAACCTAAATATTGTACCACACAATATGATAAAAAAATTGAGAGGAAAAAAGAGAAAGAGAATTAAATAAAAAAAGACAAGCCCGCTGAGTTTCTTGGTTTCTTCGCCGGATCTTCTCAGTGGAGGTCGCGTTCCGATCCGGTGGTAGATTTGTAGTTAAATAAGATTTAAAAAAAAATGTAAATTGACTATTTGTAACTGCCCCCGCAGGGCTTATACAAAATAAATTATTTGAGTTGCGCGCCTGACTACAGGTATGTTCGGTAATAATTAAATTAAAAACTTTATCGTATGATGTATGTAAAGAAGATACTCTTCATGCTGGTTGTTTATTGATGTCGGTGAAATACATTCCATGAAATCGTATTAAGATACATATGAGTCGTTACAGAAATGATATCTGAAAAAACTGAATATATCGAAGTAATGCTTGCCTTATAGTTTTGAGCGTCCGTTCCCTGCAGCGGTAGGTAGATATGTGAATTTCAAAAGTGTTAAGTTAGTTTTTATTACAAAAATGGTAGAGATTTTGCAGTAGAGTTTCCATCGTTGTTAGTAACTGTTGTGGCTCTTTAAGTCAGCGACTTAAGTCACTGAACATTTTCAATTTCTTTTACAAACGGTGCTGAACACTATCAAAACTAAAATCAGCATCATTATATTTTAACCAAGAAAGATAACGAATTTGATGTATAAAAGTGTGCAACTGACTTAAAATTCTGAGAATGTTCCAACATAATTAGGTTACATAAGTCGCCGACCATACGTGTTTGACATGTTTCAGGGGAATATAGATATGAAAATGACTTATACGATAATTTAAACTTAACATGCCCGCACTGCTCAGTTTCAGGATCACTTCCCTGATCATTGCCGTATGAGAGAGCTGAATCTAATGTGTTAGAGCAGTTGTAAGTTTGTAAATGTCTGGCAGAAAACGCTTGCAGAATTAATTAATTAAGAGTGGCCAACGCTAATGATAAACGAACAAATGTATGGAAATTACATTTTCCGGTGAAGAATCACGTGATCAGAACAATATGCTATCGGTTGCGACAAGAGCAAAGGAACAAAAATGAAATAAAACTATTTTTTCGGATTTTATCGTGGTTTATTTTTTGATTTTTAAGTTCCCGACGTTTCGAGTGCTTTGCAGCACCCATGGTCACGGGAAGGACTGAGGTGGTAGACGTCCAAAAGGCATAGTTGTTCCGGGGTACCCTCAAACTTCTTAATTATTTTTGTTGGTCCGATCTACGCAGAATGAGCTCACGGTGTCTTGAGGTCTTGCAGTGTTATGTTTGGTTTTGGATTTGATTATATTAATTACTGGATCCCAAGTCGATGGATGCACCCAGCCGTCTTCTCTATTGAAATTAGGATGTTTTTTAATTTCAATAGCCTTGCGAACCATCCTTGGTAGGAATCGGTGTTCTTTCACGAGGATTTGTGGTCTATCAAATCTGATGTTATGGCGGGTGCGGTCAAGGACATGTTCACAGACTGCAGACTTCTTTGAGCGACGGTGTTTTAGGTCAGCTATGTGTTCTTTAACCCGAGCTTTTACTGGTCTTTTTGTTTGTCTTATGTAAGTGAGACCACATTCACAATCAAGCTTGTATACTCCTGTATCTGTATCTTCTTCGGCGGCTTATAAAATGTTTTAATTGAAGCACGCTTCAAGATGTAGCCAATCTTGTCTGTGACTCCTCTTAAGTAAGGTAGTACAGCAGGGAGACGCTCGACTGTGGCTGGTTTCACTCGGTCACTGTGACGTTGGCCAAATTCTTGTCTTTAAAGAATTTCGAATTCTTGAGAGCCTAGCCTAGCAGGGTTTCTTTCATATGGACTGGTGGTTCTGAACCTCTTAAGAAATTTTAACATAGTGGATTAGGTCCAGCAATAAATTTGCTCCGGGTATGTTCCGTTGGTTCGGGCATATAGACAGAATGTCCGAAGAAAGAATGACAAAACTGATATACAATGCGAAAGTGGAAGGATGTAGGTAACGGGGAAAACCTACACTATCTCACCATGACCAAATAGACCGGATTTTATCTGAAGGACAAGTCAGGATTCTCCCGTAACCGGCGAGCGGGTATGAGACGAACTATGAAAGTAAAGGAAGCCAGAGAGGTATGTAAGGAAAGAACCTGTTGGAACTCTGTACTCTCTGCCTACCCCGTAAGGGATCTGGCGTGATGATATAGAGAATAAATTTAAAGGATGGCGTGAGCGTCTAGTGAGCAAATTGTCGCTTTATGGTTAATTTGGTGCATCCACGACGTCTACGTGTATTTGGAGAGTTTGACGGTATGTGGGACATTACTCGTTGCATATGTAGTTAACGAAATCTTTGTCGTTGTTTACTGTTTTGTGGATGTCATATACATACTTACCCTAGTTCAAAGTATCGCCCGCACACCAATCTACATATAACGACCAATTTCTTCGTAACAAATTATCCTTCACTATCTCATTAAATTTTTGGTGAGGTGGTTCAATTAATCACGGATTTCTAAAGAGCTTTTATGAGGCATTAAGCTGAATACATAGAAGTTGCTATTGTACAGCTTTAGTACAGTCTCAGGCAGGATTTGTCAAACCGGTAATCTTCAAGCCAGACGGGTGTTGTGTTTGGCGGGGCTTGCCGCTTCTCCGAGAGTTATTAATGGGGGGCATATATATATATGTTACGTATCGTGCGAACTCTCATATCGCGTTCTAGACATGTAAGGAGAAATGTTCTCTATTTTATATTCGGCGCTATCTGTAAGTCACGTCAGTAAGGTAGGCTAGGTATAACGACCCTATACCCTACTAAAATTGTAAATGTGAAAGTTTATACGCTAATATGTCTGTTACTCAATTACACTGGATGAAATTTGGCACACAGATAGTTTATTACCGGGATTAGCACATAGGATACTTTTTATCCCGGAAAAATGTTTCATTCCTGTCAGAAGTCAACGCAGACAAAATGAGAAGTTAAAAGAGCAGTTACTTTCTCTCTCAAGCAACAGTTGTGCTTGTAAATAGATGTTACTTACAGCGAGTCTATGTTTGAGCACGTCGAAGGGCTTCCTCTTCTTGGTGTGGCTCTTGCGGCAGATGTCTGTGTGCTTGGCGATGCGATCGGGCGCGAAGTGGCGGCCGCAGATGGCGCACGCGTCGCCGGCGGGCGCGAGTGCGCCGGCGCCGGCCGCCGCGCCCCGCGCCTTGCCGCCGCCCCCCCCGCCGCTGGTGCCGCTCACGCCGCTCACGCCGCTGCTCGCGCTCTACGAGTCCGAAGGATAGTCATCTTTATCATCAGCCTAAAGGTTTCGTCTGAGAAGTGAAGTGAAAAAGCAATGATAACCTAGTGGTTAGACCGTTGGTGGGTTCAAACCCAGGCACGGCACCTCTGTCTTTTCGAAAGCATGTGCGTATTAAAAATTAACTATCACTTGCTTTAACGGTTAAGGAAAACATCGTGAGGAAACCTGCATGGCTAAGAGGTTCTCGAAGGTGTGTGAAGTTCGCGAACTCGCACTGGGCCAGCGTGGTGGACTATGGCCAAAACCCTCTCAGTTTGAGGGGAGGCCCGTACCCAACGGTGCGACAGTTTCTTAACAGGGCTAATTATTATAAAGGTTTCGACAACTAGCCGACGGAGCGCGACGGAAGCGTGAGGCTGGCGCTCGAGCGGCCGCGTGGCGCGTATGTAACGTTGCGGGCGGCAAGTCGCCCGGGCCCGCTCGCACGTGTATTGGCGTCTCGTTCGCGCCGTCGTGCTATTTCGTCGTGAGCCTTCGGTCATGACGTTTGCCGTAGCCGAGCTCTCCCGTCGTGCTCCGCCGGCTATTTGACCAAACCTTAAAGATGTTCACTTCAAAGCAAAAGCCTCCCTCAAAGTTCGCCACGAGGACCATCTATCTATCGCTACTGGTCACGCTCTATGCGACACGGATATTGTAAAGAGGAACCCGAGAGTGTCTTCATTAGCCAAAAGACTGACAATAGGCTCCAAAACTCACCACGAGGACGCGCTTTTTTGGGGAATATTGGGACTTTGACAGTCATATAAATGAAATGATGCACTACGACAGTCAATTACATGGCTTGACATGAAATAATTTAGTTTTAAACATAAACAAAACAAAAATAATTGATTTCAGACAAAGAAATAATATTCCCAATACTACGCTTAGCTTCAATAACGAAATTATCGAGGAAGTGTCGCATACTAAATTTCTAGGATTAATCATTGACAATAAACTCACATGGAAAGAGCATGCCTCGAATCTTGTAAAAAAAATAAGTCAATTCGCATTCGCTCTCTACAAACTTAGAAATGTAGTCAACGAGTCAGCTGCTGTCACCGCTTACTACGGCTATGTAGACTCCATATGGCGCTATGGTGTTATATTTTGGGGTAATTCTTGCGAGGAGTCCGTGTTTAAGGCGCAAAAGAGATGTATCAGAGCCATAGTGAACATAAAATCTACAGAAAGCTGTAAGCCACATTTTACATCCCTAAAAATATTAATATTACCTAGTCTATATATCCTTGAAATTGCATTATTTGTGAAAAAAACAGCGCCTTATTTAAGAAAACAGCTGAAAACAATTCAACTCGAACCTTACGAGAAAAATTCAGACATGATATTGACGTACGATCGTCAAGGACAGCGCTCATGCATAAAAGTATATTCTGTTATTAGGGACTTGGATGTGGTGCAATTTAAAAAGAAATTATTCCAATTACTAATAACCAAATTGATGAATACTAACCTATTCTATTGATGAAAATCTTTCAGTGACATAATTATCAATTGATTTTTTTTTTCTATCTATCTCTATCTATATCATCACGCTAGATCCCTTACGAGGTAGGCAGAGAGTACAGAGTTCCAACAGGCTCTTTCCTTACATACCCCTCTGGCTTCCTCTACTCTCATAGTTCGTCTCATACACGCTAGCCGGTTACGGAGACTCCTGACTTGTCCTTCAAATAAGACCCGGTCTATTTGGTCATGGTAAGATAGTCTAGGTCTTCCCTGGTACCTACATCCGTCCACTTTCGCATTGTATATCAGTTTTGTCATTCTTTCTTCGGACATTCTTTCTATATGCCCGAACCAACGGAGCATACCCTTTCTCATCTTTACACCGATACTCTTTTTCATACCTATTTGCTTTTTTACTACGCTGTTGCGAATACGGTCGGTCAGCTTCACTCCGCACATCTTCCGCAGAGCTCGCATTTCCACCGCATTTATCCTACTTTCATTCTCATTCTTACATACCCAGCTCTCGCTGCCATATAACAGCGTTGGGGCAAGCACTCCATTATGTATGGCCAGCTGCGCCTTTCGGCTTAAGTGCCGGCTCCCAAGTAGCTTTCCCATCACGCCATACACTCTGTTCCCTGCACTCACTCTTCTCTCTATGTCACCGGTGTATTTTCCATCCTTACTGAATGCGCATCCAAGATATACAAACTCATTCACTTGCTCCATCACATCGTTCCCAACCACAATCCTTGCATTCGTTCTGGTTTCTTCCCGTTCAAAAACCATAATTTTGGTTTTCTTCACATTCAAATGTAAGCCACTTTTCGTGCAGTCGTCTTTTATAACTAAGAGCAACAGCATAGTAAGACAGCGAGTAGGTATGAAAGATAGTATCGGTGTAAAGATGAGAAAGGGCATGCTCCGTTGGTTCGGGCATATAGAAAGAATGTCAGAGGAAAGAATGACAAAACAGATATACAATGTGAAAGTGGAAGGATGCAGGTACCGGGGAAGACCTAGACTATCTTACCACGACCAAATAAACCGAGTCTTATCTGATGGAAAAGTCAAGAGTCTCCGTAACCGGCGAGCGTGTATGAGACGAACTATGAGAGTCGAGGAAGCCAGAGAGGTATGTAAGGAAAGAACCTGTTGGAACTCTATACTCTCTGCCTACCCCGCAAGGGATCTGGCGTGAGGTTATAGATAGATATATGGGGTCTTGTTTCTTCGAATGTTCGAAGGTTGACTCTAAAGAGTGTGGCATATTAGAGGAACTGGTGTGTTTTGTGTGCAAATATCAGAATCCCTTCGAAGTGACGATACTTTCTAGCTTCCCCAGAGCCTCGCGGGGCTCCTTTAGCAGGATTTTCAAACATAAAAAAAATACACATACAAAAATAAATAGTAGAAGAAGACATCGGATTAAAATAATTAAGTACTTACATTTAAGTAAGCAATTACGGGATTTAAATTATTACACGAATCATATACCTAATTTCTACACTGTAGCCACCTTTTACGTACCTACATCGATAGGCACACGAGGAAAATGCATACAAGAAGACATATTACTATAAATATACTATACACACACCGTCACGCCTATATTCCCCAAGCTCGGGTGGCAGAGGTGTACTAGTACACCCACGTTTCGCCGACGATGTTAGGTCCCATATAGTAGGGGGCGAGCCTATTGCCATATACCGGACACAATTCCAGACTCCGGACTTGTACTGGGAAGTTTTTCTTTAGAAAAACTACACTTGTCCGACCTAGGATTTGAACCCAGGACCTCGTGATCTCACTTTGCCACTAGACCAACGAGGCAGTATAAATATGAAACTATTAATATAAATATAACTGATATAAGGTAAATAAATAAAAATATATAAATAAACCTACCGCTGGCTGTCTTCTAGGTACCTGAAAATAAACGTTAAAAATTAAAATAAAAAAATAAAAATTAATCAGATCAGTGCAGTTGGTAACATTAGGCGCTGGGGCCGTGGCTTCAAAGGGCTCCAAGGTCGTAAAAATACAGTATGAAAAAGACCGCGAAAAGGGGGGTTTGGCGGGAAGTCGAAGAGTGGTGTTGTCAATTTGTTTTAATTTCCAAAACTTGTTTTAATTCGACTAGTAATGTGTAATGTTGGTGGAATATTAACCATTATGTGTTCTTATATGTGCATGAGTGAAGGTAATTGTAACAAAGTGATAAAACGTGCCTTTTCGACTTCCCTCAAAACGGCCGTCGCAATTGGTATGTAAAGTATCCACCGCTTTCTATCGAAGGTAGGTTCACTAATTTCATTATCATCGTTGTCATCAAATTCATCGGGGAGGCGAATTAATTTAAACAAACATATTATATATCTCACTGGACACTGGCAAAATACACTAATAATTAGTGTGAAGCCATAACTTGAAGAAGAAGAAGAAGACGCGCAAAAGGAGTTTTGGCGAGAAGTCGAAGAGTGATGTCGTCAATTTGTATTAATTTCCAAAACTTTGTTATTTTGAATAATAATGTGTGATGTTGGTGAAATATTACCCATTATGTATTTTTATATGTGGACGAGTGGAGGTAATTGTACCAAAGTGATAAAACGTGTCTTTTCGATTTCCCTCAAAACGGCCGTCGCAATTGGTATGTAAAGTATCCATCGCCTTACTATCCAGGGTGGGGTACTTCATTAATTTCATTGTCATCGTTGTCATCAAGTTGATCGGGGAGTTGAATTATTTTAGAAACACTATTTTTGCATCTCACTGGACATTGGCAAAATCTACTTAAAAATAATGTGAAGCCATAATTTAAAGAAGAAAAAGAAGGAGACCACGAAAAAGCATGCGTGTCGTTATGGGTCTATATAATGCAAAGTGTATCTTGTACACTAGTTGCAGAGTTAGTCAAAATTAACTCGTCTCGACAGACTTTTATTTGGTTTTTGCGGTAGAGTGAAATGTCCGGTTCTCCTCGTTTCTGATTCGATCCCGCAGGGTAACTCCGAGCATAGCTCTCTCCATCGCCCTTTAGGTGACCTTGAGCCTTCTTATGAGGCCCATCGTAAGCGGCCATGTCTCAGTGCCGTAAGTCATCACTGGCAACACACACTGGTCAAAGACTTTTGTCTTGAGCCACTTCGGAATTTTGGACGAGAAGATGTTTCGTAACTTCCCGAACGCCGCCCAGCCGAGCTGGATTCGACGATGGACCTCTTTCTCGAAGTTGGACCTACCTAATTGGATTCGTTGTCCTAGGTATGTATAATCGTAAACAACTTCAAGCGTAGAGTCTCCAACCTTTACAGAACATGGCTAATTGTTCCTCGATCATCTTACATTGTTCAATCTCGATCAACATATGAAACATCTTAATACATAGAAGGGTGCTTCGACGAGGAACTGCGAATGAGAATGTAGTGAGGAATGTATACCAATCAGGTTCGTACAAAACTTACCGGGTTAGCCCCTCGCTGCATGGCCCCCCGGGCCCTACTGCTCTCCGTCACCTGGACACATCACAATATTATGCAAAATCACTATAATCTCATTAAATTACCTACACTGTAATTTTGATCACGAAAAATATTCTTAAAACGATGAATTTTAAACTTTGAATTTAAAATGTCAAATGTCAAGTGTAACCGACAGTATTTATTTGAATTAAAAATTAAGTTTCAATGTCAAATTCACAATTGTTAACGGCGAGGATTTTTCTTGAAATCTGTATAGAACCTATATGCTACATGCTACATTTTAACATTAAGCGGATGGACACATTTTATCGTCGTTTCGGACGGACCCCCATGAGATGCCAATCCAAAAGGCCTTCAACAATCCCTCCCTCAGAGACTTGCTTCCTAGAAACCGATCTGAAGCCACAGCAAAATCCAGAACCACCGCAATATCCGATTAGAGTGAAGAAAGCAATGGGACAGCTTGGACACCTCCCAGGGCAACATCACCATAGTAACCCTTCGACTGTTGTGCAGGGCTTCAAAGAGTAACTGCTGGTGTGGTCCTTCATCAACCGAATTAGAACCGGAGTCGTAAGCTTCAACTATCATCTACACAGGTGGGGCATCACTGTATCTCCTTACTGTGATTGTGGAGACTCAGTGCAGCCTATCCAGCACATCGTGGAAGACTGCCCCACAAGAAAATTGAGCGGCCGATTTGAGGGGCTACACCAGCTGACACCAGGGGCTTTACAATGACTTTTCCACTTGACAAAATTTTGATCGTAGATCGGATTACTAAGAGTACATCGCCATACGATGACGATGATGATCAATAAGCAAGCCACTTACACACCTGCGGCAGGGGCAATCTAGTTCGTAAACTTTTCTTGCCTCTGCCTGAGGCAATCTTATATATTATATCAATATCAATAGGAGGCCATATACTCCCAGTAAGAGTCAAACCCACCCTTACACCCAAGACTTGAATAAAAAAGAAACAACACGTCTCAAAATATAGTTTCATCATCTCAGCCTATACTCGCCTACTGCTGAACATAGGCCTCCCCAATCGCTTTCCAGCGTAAATGGTCCGATGCCACCTGCATCCAACGACTTCCTGCGAGTTTCACAAGATTGTCGGTCCATCTGGCAGACTGCCGTTCCACGCTGCGCTTGCCAAAACGTGGTTTCCACTCTAGGGCCCGTATTACAGAACTAAAATCAGTCTTGAAACTAGTTTTAAAACTAATATTTTAATATAAAATCAGTTTTCAAAACTAGATTCACGGCTGATTTGCTTTCTGTAATCTAGAATCGTTTTGCCCCAACGCCCGTCGGGTCTTCGCGCTATGTGGTTGTGTTTACAAACATGAAATACACACACACAGGACCTCGACTGAAACAATTAGTTGTGAGTAACAAAAACATTTCACTCGTGCTAGGATCGAACCCGCGACTCCTTATATCCAATGGACGGACAAGTGATCTATAGCTCTACGTTCATATAAGTGCTCTTTCAACTTCTTTACAACTTACGCTTTAAAAATACACCCGTGCGAATGAGGGGTAACCCAACGATCGCATGGGCGCGCAGCGAAAAAGCGCTGTGAGCACTTTTCAAAAAAATGTACTCTTCCAGCGCGTTAAAGAAGCATCGTGCAAACGAGAGGACAGTACCATTGTTACCAATTAAGGTACCTACGGAATCCTAAAACATAAAATAAACACCAGTAGCAATCTCTAAGAACTAATCATGTACTCACGGTGTTGTCACTGATGACTCTCCTGGGTGGCGTGGCGGCGGGCGCCTGTGGCTTCGACTTCGCTGGACTGGTTCTTCTTACGGGGCTGCTCCTTGTTGTTGGACTTCTGTGTATAAATATCTTCTCACAAATCGTGGTAAAAGAGATCAATTGTGACAACCACAAGGATAAGCGGTACGGAATGCATAATAGCTTTAATTTAATTATTCTCATTTCGATTACATTCATTGTTATATTTTGCATCATAATAAAAAGTCGATTATGTAATATTTCTTTATTTTATTTTTTTATAAATGTTGGCAACACTGATTTTGAAATTGCATAAATTACGAGTAACGGATATTGTAAACCCTTCTTGGCTGGAACAGCGAAATAAAGAACATCTGGAATCAGCGTGTCTTACTCTATCACTGCACCCAACACTCTGCAGCTGCTCTGCTAAAACCACGAGGAAGTAACCCCATCACGCCTAATTTTCGTGATAAAAGGTCATACTCAACCACGCGGACCCAGTGCGAATTGCTGGAGGCAGGTTGGTAGCCACCTGCTGTTGGAAGTTATCACGAAAAATATATGGCGTCCAACTTGGCTTGTCAAGAGTCTCCGTAACCGACGAGCGTGTATGAGACGAACTATGAGAGTGGAGGAAGCCAGAGAGGTATGTAAGGAACAGAAAGGATACCTGTTGGAACTCTGTACTCTCTGCTTACCCCGCAAGGGATCCGGCGTGATGATAAAGAACTTGTCTTGTCGAATACCACATAAAGTGGTAACTAGCACTTAGCGTGCCTTCTAAAGAAGACGTTTTAACGGTGACAGACTATGCCGAATGCTTCTTCTGCATATAAAGACAACATCGAGATACAACCTGTTTTGAGGGTAAACTATATTCGCTTCGCTTCGCTTTTTTAATTAACTTCAATATTAAAGTCTGGTACCTTCGTGGCGGTGGTGGTTTTTTGGGTTCAACAGGCGGGTCAGGGGAGCGAGGGGTTGGCACGGGCGCCATAGCTTCCGGGAAGGTCTCGTTCTCCAGCAGGTAGTTATTCTCGGCCTTGTCCACCTCGTCCACCGCAGCCGGTGGCGGAATCACCGCGGCCGGTGGCGGGATCACCGCGGCCGGTGGCGGGATCACCTCGCCGTTGCTTTGTGGCAGCTGATTTGGTAAGGTAGGTTATGGGGTATTATACGAGATTCTGTACTGCTAGTGAGTTCTTTTTTATAAAAACAAACTAAATTATATTTTAACTGACCTAGCATTCCTACCTAGGATCTCATGATTCTTAGTTATATCATGCACCACTAAACTATAGAAGAAGTCAGACCAACAAGGCAATGTACATTATAGTAATGTTTTTTCAGTAGTTTATTTTATTTAATTAAAAAAACCTTGTCACCCACTGGGAATTAGTCCTGTGCCATGGGTACGTTTATAAACATATATATCACATACACAAACACCCAGACTGAATTAAATATATGTGGGTCTTACTTACTTACATACCGTCACGCCTATATTCCCCAGAGGGGGTGGCAGAGGTGTACCGAGTAAACCCACGTTTCGCCGACGATGTTAGGTCCCATGTAATAGGGGGCGAGCCTATTGCCATATATCGGGCACAATTCCAGACTCCGGACTCATACTGGGAATCTTTCGTTAGAAAAACTACATTTGTCCGACCTAGGATTTGAACCCAGGACCTCGTGATCACAAAGCGATGCGCTTTTGCCACCAGACCAACAAGGCAGTATATGTGGGTCATAAAAAGATTTGTCCCGTGCGGGAATCGAACTCGTGACAACTTGATACAGTGGGCGGAACGGAACTCAGTAGTTAAGAGCTTAAGCCGTTCCGCCCACACTGGATCACTGGTCCACTGGCCCAGACGACCAAGCCATCTTTCTAGTTTGTGGGACTCCACTTATGATATGTCAGACAGATGCCTAAATCAGCTATTCAGCGAGGTATTCACTTGGTACAAACCTAAGCCTTCTTAATTAACCAGTTTCCTTACCTCATTTTTGACATTGTCGTTTAGATCCGGTTCATGATTGTGATTGAGATCGCCGGATCCATTTACAATGTTTTCTATTTTCTGTAACAAACAGATAGCATAAGGATAAGGATAACATGCACTAGAACAGTCTTAATATTTATTCTCTTTAAGCAGTGTTATGTCGGTCTGAGAAGAGTCGGCCTTTGTGGTATTTTTACATTCCTACGTCTCCCATGTTTCTAAACGCTCATTAAGCTGTTAATTCCGGTCACCGTCTCACGCAAAAAGACGCGCGATCTACGCGGCTCTTCAAAGTCAAAGTCAAAAATAATTTGCTTGTATAGACCAATACAATAGCACTTACAAATATCAAAATTATTACATTTTTTACGTCTACAACCGGATCGGAACGCCGCCTCCACTGTGAAGATCCGGCGAGAAACTCAGCGGGCTAGTCTTTTAATTTAGTTTGTTTGACCTTTCGTATAACCATTTTTTTCTTTTTAAAAATTGTATTATACGTCATTGATGGATGTTGCTGATTGAGGAGCTGCTCAAACCCAATCTGTTTTATTGTCAAGATTATCTAGTTTTGATAAAATGAAATAATTTGTTTCGAAAAGTCTAGTTTTGATTGCCTTTTTAAACATATTGAAAGGCATGTTTCGGATATATGGGTAATTTGTTGTAGAAGCGTATAACATTAGCCCATGAAAGAATTACTAATTCTGTGGAGACGAGTAGAATGTACAATAATGACATTCTACTCGTCTACACAATGTCGTTATATTTTTCAAAGTTACTGATATTCTTATAACATATAAAAGATTTTCATATATAAATTGTGATGCAACAGTTAGAATATTTATTTCTCAAAATTTTCCGTAAGAGAAGTTCTCGGGGTCAAATTGTAAATTGTTCGAACAGCCCTTCGGAAGTGTTCATTGGTTAGTACCCCTGAGACTTTCTGAGAAGCTGCGTAAAGTGCGCGTCTTGTTGTGGTAGTCGATAAGCTAAGTTGGAAGCCTTATAGGTGGTTTGATAAGTTTCAACAGCAGGTGACCATTAATCTGCCACCACCAATCCGAATTGGGTCCCCGTGGAATATGACCTAATCTCTCATTTCGCTTTGCGAGAGATGTGCTGAAAGGCAGTGGGATAGTTTCGGCTGATATGTTAATATTAATTTACGTAATTACGTTTTTCGCCAAATTACGTAATGCTCGTTTCCAAATTACGTAATTCTCGTACTTAGTTTTTCTCTCTGGAACACATGTCTTGGGCTATAATTATTGTCCATAACCTTACTTTACTGTTATATAGTGTAATTCGGATAGTAACGTGTTTTGTGTTTAAAAAAAAAAAGAAATATCATAGCGACAGTGTATAAGATATAAAATGCTCGTACATAAGCTATGGTTACGTAGCTTCTTTTTAGAGAAAACGCCTTTGCCGTACACCCTAATATACAGTGCGAAAAGGATCTTTTGGCCTCTGACATCGACATTTGGCCTCTGTCTTGGTGTGAAATGAGGGTTACCATTTTTTTTTTTTTCTATTTCAAAAGAGGATGTATAACAGGTATTTCTAGTTTGGTCGGGGTCTGCACGGTTACTAATTAAAAAAAGAAACGTGGGTAAATTTCATAGCAAATGGCAACTCTGCGACGCTATGAAGTGACATATCACTTGATGACAGCGTTACTTCCGATTTTGGCCGCGGGCAAAAACATCTTTGTGGGACTGTTAATAGATTGGCAATCGTAATTGTCACTATGGGTGTTCTTATTATTATAGTATGTTAAGTCTAATAATTATTTAGCAATTTTTGTTCTAGATTGAACTGGAAATAAATAACTTCACTAACATTTTGCTGTTGCTTCTTAACGCTGTGTGAGCTGACTGTGGTGTGGGCCTTGGTGGTCTTCTTCTGGACGCTGACGCGCGAGCTAGTGGTGGTGACCTTGGCGTACCCGTTGGGGAGTGGTTTCCGCGCGGCCGCGCGCTCCGTGTTGTGGATCGGCTGCAGAGGATAGCTCTTGTCTATGCCAGCTTTTGTGCGGCGCTCTTCGAACATTTGCCGCACCTGTGGAAAAGAAGTGCGTTCCGGAAATGTGTGAATGAGTTCCTTATACGTGAATACAGGGGAATACTTAGCTCTTGAGTATGAAGTGAGCCCGACCTAATCTATAACGATTTCCCAAGCCAATAATTATTGAATTATTAAAGCTACAACCCTTTAATTTTTCTTCGAGTTGTACTTTTGCATTTCAAGTATAAGGCTGCAAGTGTAAGCTAGTATGGAGAAAAGCGGTGGAATTGAAATTGGTATTTCAATTGCCGAACTTTTTCGAGCATTACACGGTAAAGCATTAAATAACAAGAAGGTCAAGGGGTACATTGCACAACCGCTGAGCTCTTTGTTAAAATTTATCTTGTTTTGTTCAACGACGAGTGTAGACATGTGGTAAGCAGCTGATCGTAAAAACAATGCAAAAGCACTAATATATCTTAAAAATGTATATCTCGTACTTCGTTTTTCCTCTCTAGAAAACATGTTTTGGCTTATAACTATTGTCCAGATACCTTACCTTACTGTTACGTAGTGCAATATAGATTATAACATAATGTTACGACCCGAACATACCCCGATATCTTGAAAAGTCTTTATCGGGGGGATGTCGATTCTAAAACGCATAACACACCCTTAGGTCCCCCGGTGAACCGACTAGAAAGATCTAGAATCCGCGCTTAAGTGGCGAAACGTCTAGAAGGTTCCATCCCTTTAATTATCGCCGGCGAGCGGGCGCGGTATACAAGTACCTATTTGTCCACGCACCAAAAGGTATGTAATAATAATACCGCTTTGTGGGCCGCCCCGGCTACCGTTTGATGTACTTCTATCGATGTACTAAGAGGGTTCGCGTCCGTTCTAGAACACAGAGCGCGGGGACGGACACAGCCTCTTCTTGGAAGCGATAGTGATTAAATCGGAGAACAAGCGATCTAAGTGGAATTTACCAGCGACTTAAGCAACGATATACGGATACTACGAGTGACTGAACGATTCGGAAGCAGTATTTGGGTACTAACGAGAGTAGTGCTAGTGTGTGTTTTGTGTTCGTGTGTACTTGCATTCGACGCACTGTTGTGTGTGTACAGCGCCTAATAAAGTACTTCGCATGTTATTCGGCATTTAATTACCCCGCAAACGTAACAATAAGATACATTGCGCCGGTCTCAGGTATTTAGAAATCCTCTATCTATCTATATCATCACGCCAGATCCCTTACGGGGTAGGCAGAGAGTACAGAGTTCCAACAGGCTCTTTCCTTATATACCTCTCTGGTTTCCTCTACTCTCATAGTTCGTCTCATACACGCTCGCCGATTACGGAGACTCCCGACTTGTCCTTCAGATAAGACCCGGTCGATTTGGTCATGGTAAGATAGTCTAGGTCTTCCCCGGTACCTACATCCTTCCACTTTCGCATTGTATATCAGTTTTGTCATTCTTTTTTCGGAATTTTTTTCTTTATGCCCGAACCAACGGAGCATACCCTTTCTCATCTTTACACCGATACTCTCTTTCATACCTATTTGCTTTCTTACTACGCTGTTGCGAATACGGTCGGTCAGCTTCACTCCGCACATCTTCCGCAGAGCTCGCATTTCCATCGCATTTATCCTACTTTCATTCTCCTTCTTACATACCCAGCTCTCGCTGCCATATAACAGCGTTGGGACAAGCACTCCATTATGTATGGCCAGCTGCGCCTTTCGGCTTAAGTGCCGGCTCCCAAGTAGCTTTCCCATCGCGCCATTCACTCTGTTCCCTGCACTCACTCTTCTCTCTATGACAGCGGTGTATTTTCCATCCTTACTGAATGCGCATCCAAGATATACAAACTCATTCACTTGCTCCAACACATCGTTTCCAACCACAATCCTTGCATTCGTTCTGGTTTCTTACTAATAATATTATAAAAGTGAAAATTTGTATGTTTAGATATTGGGATGTTTGTTACTGAATCACGCAAAAACGGGTGAACGCATTTGGACGAGATTTGGCAAACAGATAGTTTATCACCTGGATTTACACATAGGATACTTATTTATCCCGGAAAAATGTAAGGTTCCTGTTTAAATTCAACGCGGACAAAGTCGCGGCAGAAACTAGTATAATAATATCAGCCTATACTGCCCACTGCTGGGCAAAGGCCTTCTCTCACAAATCGAGATGAGAGAGATTAGGTCATACTCCACCACACGGACCCAGTGCGGATTGGCGGAGGCAGGTTTGTGGCCACCTGCTGTTGAAACTTATCAAGCCGCCTTTAAGGCTTCCAACTCGGCTTAACGACTACCACATTAAGTAGTAACCGGGACCAACGGCTAACCGTGCCTTCCGCAGCATGGAGACGCTCGAATGTGAAAATGCCACTCATGGTCATCCATCTCAGGTCCGACCGAATCGAACGCTGCTTAACCTTGGTGATCGGTAAGAACACCGCGGTCGCACAGCGTTACGAGCGCCTCGGAAACTAGTATAAGATAAAGTTTTGACGTAAAGTATTTTGACAATAGTGTTTTGTTCTAAAACTATACTCACTTAAGCACGTACTGCACAAAACACAAATTCAAACCAACTTAATGACGCAATAGAATTTAAATTCAACGGAAGGTTACCTTCCCAGGCTGATGCGGCACGGGCTGTGGCTGCGGCGGTGAGCTGACGGCGCTTCCGTTGCTGGGTGAATGTCTAACACGGTCCAGGGCACGAGCCTGCTGCGCCTCGTACAGAGACGCGATCTTCAACTCACGTTCCTGCATCTGCTTCTGTTGGAATCTGGCCTGTTGACAACAGGAAATGTTTTAACAGTCTACACCAGGACTATTATGACCAAATAGACTACGTCTTATGGATGATGGTAGTGTCCGATCGAAGCCTCGGCTTCAGCTTCCTTCGGCGACCTGCGGCCAAAAATATCACCTACGGTCATCTTTCGGGTTCGGCCGAAATAGGCCTAATTTTGGCCTAAGCCTAAGGTTTCCAGCAAGCACCAACATTAGACGATCTACTACGATTTACAATGTTCAAATTCTTTTAAGAAAATAAAAATAAGTTATAAATAATATTATTTCAGTTTAGCCAGTTGTAGGTGAAAATGAAAAATGAAAAAATATTGATTGCTGCAGAAAATGACATCGAGCATTGCTTACAATATAGTAGAGTAGGTACTACATTCTATTTAACAAAGTTAAAATTTAACACTAAACACGCCACCGTGCAGGGAGCCAATTTTATCCTAAAAACAATTTCATCCGTTTACTAGGCAAAGGTAATATTCAAGGCAGACAAAATCGATGCATATACACATATATTATCTATACCCACATACATTTACGCATACGCATGCATACTGTGAACGCATACATACACACATATGCATATACACGCACATACATACATAAAGACTTATCTAACACACAATATTTAATAAATTTTCAGTTTCATTATAGGTTAATGTACTGAGCCATTTTTGTATCACCTGTTTAGTTTCAGGCACAGTTTTGATGATGATGATGATGATGATGATGACAGGTGATTTTAATCATCCCGTTAAGTTAATACAGACAACATAACTTTTTAAAAATTTAGCCAATCATGAACCATATTCTTAGGGTTATTAAACAATCGGCTTCGGCTTTTGCTAAAATTGACCTTTGGTCGGACACTAGATATTGAACTAGACCACAGAAATCATAATATTAATTATTATGATTTTTGTTAACAAGACCGATGACTTGAAGGTACGGGATAAAAATTGAATGAGTACAGCACAAAGGCGGACGACGTAACGATCTTTGGGGAAACGTTTGTCTTGCAGCGGACATTTTTTGCCTGAAAATAGATAGATAGATAGGTCGTGTCTTACCTGAAAGGCAATTTAAGCGTGTATGAGACGAATTATGCGAGTAGAGGAAGCCAGAAATGTCTGTAAGTAGGTAATAACCTGTTGGAACTTTGTGTGTGTGTGAATGATCTACGCTGTTGGCCGCGGGGCCTTTACAGCTTCACCGGACCAGAGCTCTAGTACTCCCTACGCTCGAGCCAGAAGGGCAAGAGGGCAACTAGCTCAAGGGCGCCTCAAGGAGGAACGGCCTCGGCTTGGGCAGTCGCTATGGGGGAGGGCGCATACTAGGTGTCTCGCCGTGGTGCTCTGCACCGGCCGGCGGGCAAGGGATTCTTCGACCTCGCCGGCGAGGTCGGTGTCTGATCCTGTGTGCGGTATCTGTATCCGAAAGAAGGGATGTAAGGGCATCGAGAGGGTCGGTGAGAACATGCCGCGGACGGCGGTAGCGGTTGATAGGAGGGGAGTTGGGTTTGTATTCGGCGGCGGCTACGTCTGTACTCTCCATCTACTATATAAGTGATAATAAAAATAGACAGATAAAAGTATTCTTTTTACACGTATACTGATAATATTGGTATAAATAATTGCATAAACTTTCTAGTATAGTTTAACAGACGAGCAAAAGCTTACTTACTTAAGCTTCTTTGCCTAGAAATTTTAGAATATTTAAAAATATACGATTTTGTTCAGACCGTAACAGAAGTGGTTATTATGAAACGATTATGTAAATAATATTCGTGGTATAAAATATAATGCTGTTACTAACTACACGTTTGGCGAACTCCCATTAATCTCGATACGAGTGAGTATATTAAGCGACCAATTATGGCAGACAGCTTTATTATATCAATATTGAATTAAATCTGATCACACTGCAAAGAGTCGCGAAAGCTATGCTTGTAAATGAGAAGGTAGGTATAAAATTGATTCACTTCGGGCAATAGGCTGGTAGGCTTTTAGGGCAATAGGCTGGTATTCGAATGTTTGCGATCGCGATTATAAACTTTCATACTTACTACTAACGTAGCTTCGCTTTTATTTACTAACAAAGTATTTTGAGATTGAAATGCCCGGTTTGAAATCAAACTGTTCATACACAATGGCACAAGCCATACGAGGCATGCCTTTTAAGTTTTGTCGTTTGAAGAAAAAAACACAACCAGAACCTTACAGTACTTTTTATTGTTTTCAAAGTATTCACCACGTAGCTTAATACACTTTTCCATTCGCTCAAACCAGTTATTATAACATTTAACCACTCTAAAGTGGGGATGTTCAAAATGGCTGACTTGAAAGCGTCGAGTGCTTCTTCACCAGACTGGAACCTTTGACCACGAAGACTTATCTTCATTTTAGGAAATGTAAAGAAATCGTTAGGGCTTAGGTCAGAACTGTATGGAGGATGGTCAAGAATTTCTACTTTTTCCTGCTTCAAATACTCAATCGTTTGACGAGCGCTGTGTGAGCTTGCGTTGTCGTGGTGCAGGATGATGCGTCGCTTTGAGTTAGATTTTCGAAGTTCGGCGATGACTTGTGGTAAACAAACTATAGTATACCACTCTGCGTTAACCATTCTACGATCTTCAAGTGCAATAGTCGCAACATGGCCGGTTTTTCCAACGAACGTGGCCACCATCTTCTTTGAAGTGCTTCGAGAACGAACAACTTTAGTCGGCTTTGGCTCGTCTTGAAAGACCCAGATTGTAGATTGTTGTTTGGAATCAGGATCGTAGGCATAGATCCAAGATTCGTCACCACTGATGATGTCGTAGACGTGATTTGACTCTCCTCGGTTGAACCTTTGCAGAGTTTTCTTACACCATCTGACGCGGGCCGCCTTGTGATCGTCGAAAAGCAGATGCGGTATCCAACGGCAAACTAGCTTTCTCATACCAAGCGCTTCATGCAAGATCTTCTGAATGGTTGTCCCTGCGATGCCTAATAGAGCCTCTATCTCTCGATACGTCACATGACGATATTCGAGAATTAGTTGTCTCACAGCAATGATGTTATCTTCAGTGAAGGCGGATTTTGGGCGTCCTTCGCGAGATTTGTCACTAACACTAGTATGTCCAAGCTGGAATTCTAAATACTTGCGTTCGACAGTCCGCAGACATGGGGCTTCATCACTGAACACAGATGTTAGCTCTTCAAAACACTGAAGCCATGTTAGGCCTCTTCTAAAGCTGTAGAAAATTATTGCACGAACATTTTCCTTAGAAAGATTCATTTTCGTACGTAACTTGACAGATTCCAATCGACGCTGTGACTAAACAATAGCATTAATCCTAATAGTTTCAACTGTTTTGAGATTCAAAATTTAAACACTTTCGAATACAGAACAGTTCCAAATTCAAAATTGCCGGGAAATATGGAAACGACAGAACTTAAAAGGCATGCCTAGTATTAAGCACTGAAATGGGGTTTGGGTGTATCTGCTCTTTAAGCTTTATCAAGCAGACGGCTGCCAGAAAACATTCGTTTTTGTATTGTGTTTGAGGGTTTTAGTAAAACTGTGGAACAGTCAAAAGCTTTTCCGAAAAACTTGCTATTTGAGGATGTTTCTTGTCTCTTGTGACATATATTTCCTGTCTCGGAGAGTTTGATATCATTAAGTTTATTGGCGGAGTAAATTTTTGAAAGGAGAGGAATATTCGATCTAAAAGAAGTATCCTCTAAATAGCTGTTGAGACTTGCAATTAATAAAAAAATATATCGTCGCTTCGCTCTTGAAGCATTAGTGACCTAACTTAGAGGGCGTGAGGTCGGCGCCCACGCCCCGCTGCACACGGAGACAACCTGCCATCCAATGTCTATATTATTGTTCTGCCGATCACTTCCGTCAGCCGGCACAGGAGAAACCACTATTATGACTTATATACACAATGGCGTTCGAGTTTTTGTACCATTGTTTAGACTTGGCATTATGATCATTACAGTTTATACATGACTAGATTTGAATCTTAATAATATGCTCTCAATAGGTAACATAAAGGAACAGAAGATTAAGAATAGAATGGTCAAAAGTTCATGGACCATTTATCAAAAATATCAATTTAGTCTGAGTGTTACCAGAATCTACTTAGTATTGCTTAGTTCACTTTATTCAACCTGTTAGATTTCCTGGTGAACATTACTAATATAAGTTTCAAACAACATTCTGAGAATGGTAGTTTAGTTCTGGACGGTGTTGAATCGACGCTTAAACGTAGGGCAATTAAGGCATCGTTTGGAGGTCCTTTGTATGAATAACTGTTAATAAATAACTTGATTAAATATCTGTATTAGCTACCCTCCCGATGCCCTTACATCCCTTCTTACGGATACTGATACCGCACACAAGATCAGACCGGCCTCGGCGGCGAGGTCGAAGAATCCCTTGTCCGCCGGCCGGTGCAGAGCACCACGGCGAGATACCTAGTATACGCCCTCCCCCATAGCGACTGTCCAAGCCGAGGCCGTTCCTCCTTGAGGTGCCCTTGAGCTAGTTGCCCTTCTGGATCGAGCGTAGTGGTTGCACGCTCGCCCTCTTGTCCGGTGAAGCTGTAAAGGCCCCGTGGCCAACAGCGTAGATCATTCACACACACACACACACCTTCATAAGGAATAAACAAACTGTGCTCACTTAAGCAGATAGACACCTTTAGAACTTGCATTGCTAATAGCTTGCGTAGGTACCATCATTAAGCACAAGGGGGCTATTAGCAAATCTATCAACAGATTCTAACTCGGCTACGGTTAGGGTTGGTATAGTTCACATGTTTCTGGGAAGCGGTTGCCTTGTTTAAACGTGGAAGGCATTTAAATGTGTTGGAAAAGGGGAATTCAAGGCACGTGGGCATATACTAATAATATAATATAGGCATAACTGCAATAAAATTATTTAAAAGACGATATAAATGTACAGGCAAAGACTTGTAAAAATCAATCTGGATGACTATGTAATACCCGTGGTCTAAAGAAGGAACTCTTCGCATGGAATAAATCTTAGGTAAAAGTGAAGGTGCAGGGCTAGTTTTGTCATTTAGCAATATTGTTACACGAGAATTGTGGATCCAGAGAAGAGTCTGTTGCATAAATTAGCCTTTTTACTTAATTTCTTAAACACGATCATTAAAACCAAAAACCTTATGACCAAAAAGATGCCTTAAGTTAGAAGGTCGAAATGACCGGCCTATCTAAATACCTTACTTGAGGTCAAAATGTCCTTCCTCTTATTAATTTCGCCCTTGACATAGTGGTCATGGACATGATGAGGTATTGTCGCTGAAAACTGATACAGAATACGATATCTCTCCATCTATCACATAATCCTACTAATATTATAAATGTGAAAGTTTGTATGTTTTCTTTCTATATGCAAACATAAAGACAAACATGACAAAACTGATATACAATGCGAAAGTGGAAGGATGTAGGTACCGGGGAAGACCTAGACTATCTTACCATGACCAAATAGACCGGGTCTTATCTGAAGGACAAGTCAGGAGTCTCCGTATCCGGCGAGCGTGTATGAGATGAACTATGAGACTAGAGGAAGCCAGAGAGGTATGTAAGGAAAGAGCCTGTTGGAACTCTGTACTCTTTGCCTACCCCGTAAGGGATCTGGCGTGATGATATAGATAGATAGATTGTATGTTTGTTATTCAATCACGCAAAAATGGCTGAACAGATTTTATTACCTGGATTAACACATAGGATTTTTTTTATCCCAGAAAATGCTAGGTTCCTGTCTAAATTCAACGCGGGCGAAGTCGCGGGCAGAAACTAGTATTCGCATAAGAAGACAATATCAACTATAGTATATATAGAACTAGATAGACTTGAGAATTTGACGATGATTTAGCGCAGTGGTTAAGAGCTTAAGCCGCTCCGCCCACTGTGTCTAAAGTCGCGGATTCGATTCCGGCACGGGACAAAGTTTTGTGTGATCCAAAATTATTTGTTTCGGTCTGGGTATTTGTGTGTGAATTTTTATGTTTGTAAATGCACCCACAACACAGGCGTAAATTCTAGTGTGGGGCGACGTTGTTTTAAAAAAAGAAAGACATAGATAGTTCTATCATTTGACATTCTGGTGCACTCAAAGGGTCTCCCTCTGCGGAGCTATAATTCCCAGTCTATCTAAATTATGTGAACCCTATTCGTGATTAGCATGCGGCACAGTTGCATGAGTTAGCGAAGCTGCGTGAAGCGCAATCCACGACCACTTATAAATGCGGCCCACGGACGATTCGATGCGATCGTGACCGATACGTTGCGACTGCAATGATGTACCGCCTAGGATTTACAACACCAATGTTTCATGCTACGTGAAAATATTGGTCAAGGATATTGTTATGTGCCTAGACTATATTCAGTGATCAATATAGATAATTTAACTAGAAAGAAATGCATGCATTATTGGTATAATATGTCAGAGATTGTGTGGGGCTAAACAGGCTGCTCCCTCAGTATGTTGCTGCACCATGAAAACTATATTTTTCATGCATGCAGTGCTGGTACTATGGTAGCACCTTTGAAAAGGGTATATCTCTAGCCAAGTAAAAAAGTACTGGTGAAAAAAGTTTCCCGCCTACCACACTTGTTTTTACATCACCCTTAGGTGGCCGAAAATACCTAAGGCAGTAAGTTCGTCTATATACAGGCACGCCTATAGGGGCAAAAATAAACATGTTAGATAGACAAATGATACTGTAACATCATTCGGAAGAATCTCCAACTGAATAAGGTTTTGCCCTTGGACTTGGCAAAAATGGGCTTATGACAGTGTTAAATCGAGTATAATTTAAGCATGATTAGTCAAGTGTAGCCGTTTGTAACACTTGACTTCCTCCGTTTCAAAGTGTACGTTAAACTGCGAATCATGGTTGATGTAATACACCATTATTAGGCTTGGCTGCCTCGTTGGTCTGGTGGCAAAGCGCATCGCTTTGTGATCACGAGGTCCTGGGGTCCTGTTATGAAAAACGACTGCATGATCAATGGCTTACACTTGAATGTGAAGAAAACCAAGATTATGGTTTTTGAAAGGGAAGAAACCAGAACGAATGTAAGGATTCTGGTTGGTAACGATGTGCTAGAGCAAGTGAATGAGTTTGTATATCTTGGATGCGCCTTCAGTAAGGATGGGAAATACACCGCTGACATAGAGAGAAGAGTGAGTGCAGGGAACAGAGTGAATAGTGCGATGGGAAAGCTACTCGGGAGCCAGCACTTAAGCCATAAGGCGCAGCTGGCCATACATAACGGAGTTCTTGTCCCAACGCTGTTATATGGTAGCGAGAGCTGGGTATGTAAGAAGGAGAATGAAAGTAGGATAAATGCGGTAGAAATGCGAGCTCTGCGGAAGATGTGCGGAGTGAAGCTGACCGACCGCATTAGCAACAGCATAGTAAGACAGCGAGTAGGTATGAAAGATAGTATCGGTGTAAAGATGAGAAAGGGCATGCTCCGCTGGTTCGGGCATATAGAAAGAATGCCGGAGGAAAGAATGACAAAACAGATATACAATGTGAAAGTGGAAGGATGCAGGTACCGGGGAAGACCTAGACTATCTTACCACGACCAAATAAACCGAGTCTTAAATGATGGAAAAGTCAAGAGTCTCCGTAACCGGCGAACGTGTATGAGACGAACTATGAGAGTCGAGGAAGCCAGAGAGGTATGTAAGGAAAGAACCTGTTGGAACTCTGTACTCTCTGCCTACCCCGCAAGGGATCTGGCGTGAGGTTATAGATAGATAGATAGATAGATAGGTCCTGGGTTCAAATCCTAGGTCGGACAAATGTAGTTTTTCTAACGATAAATTCCCAGTATGAGTCCGGAGTCTGGAATTGTGCCCGATATATGGCAATAGGCTCGCCCCCTATTACATGGGACCTAACATCGTCGGCGAAACGTGGGTGTACTCAGTATACCTCTGCGATATAAGCGTGAAGGTGTTTTTTTTTGTTCTTTATTAGGGCTTCAAAGAAATGTAGGAAAAGTGGGAAGTAAAGGTTCTATAAGCGTCTCCTGCATTGTAAATTGAGATAGTCGAAGTGCATACCTACATCAGTTTATCTTCCTCTGAACATTTTCGTTAATATAGATATAAAACAAATGTCCTTGTAAACTGAACCATATGCAAAATTAAGTTTAATACATGGCGCAAAATTATTTGGCATTAGAATGCGACAGAGTGGTACGTATTATACCTGCAATGTAAGTGCGCGCACGTACGCGGGAATTTCTCGCGGTCGTGACCGATAAAGTATGGCTTAACTAAACTGTTTATGATTATGGTTTTGGGCAGTGGTGCCGGTTAAAAACCGCAAAGACTGCTTAAAATTTTCTTATAAAATGAATGGAATAACAGTATGTAAAATTAGGATAATAATTTAGTGGCGACTGGACGGACAAAACTTGGATAATATGAGGACCGCTGTTGTACGGTTGGGACAGATCAAGATACCACGGACCGTTAAATTCTTTCCATCGTGCGTGTCCTCTAACATTCAAAGCTTCCTTTTGTTACTTCAGAATGCCAAGTGAAACAGAAAATATAATTTTGCATTTTTTTATATTGTGGTATTTGTTAATGGAAAACCACCATAAGAGTTTAAGGTTAACGCCGTTTACGTATGGTTTAAGTGGTGAACTAAAAATGTTTCTATGAAAATGCTTTAAACAGAAAGTGACCGTAACCAATGTCAAGGTATAAGTAGTTTATGAGGCTACCCGTACCGGTAAATGATAGGATCATCCCTTTTTTATAGGCATTTTCTATATATATCATTATCCCTAGCCATATCCCTTGAGTAGGGTAGGCAGAGAGTACAGAATTCCAACAGGTTCTTTCCTTACATACCTCTATGGCTTCCTCCACTCCCATAGTTCGTTTCATACACGCTCGCCGGTTACGGAGACTTGACTATGGGCATTTCAAGGTAGGTATTTGGTTTAGTTCTAGCAGAAAGTCGTCAAGCCCTTTGGATTGTATGCAATTTATCAAAATATATGCACTAAAAGGTTCAGTTTCCAAATCTAGTATTAATCTATAAAGCTTATCAATGAAATCCAGATGACTATTTATGGTAAACCAGAATACAGTCCAAAAGGTAGGCGTCATTACGACACAGTGACATAAAATTGTCACGTACGGAATAAGTGAAAGGAATAAAAAAGAGACAATAACGATTAACTACATAATAATATATTCGCACGACGAGGCGTGGGTGTACAATCGATAGGATGCAAACGGACCAAGGTTGGTACGACCAAGTGGGCAGTTAGGGGCCATACGGACGCAAGCTTTTTGGACTGATCTTTGATCATGGTTTTACTAAGGCTTTTAAACATTTCCCTTAACAATAAGTTAAGTAATATGAATCGCTGGTAATACATAATCTCAAGGTCTTAATACCTTGCCAGATTTATATTACGAGTAATGCAGGTCTTGGAGCACTTTTGAGACATAAATTGGCCAATTCAGTTCACTTTGAGACAGTTTGAACGTTGTGTAATTAGGTTCTTAAGTTACAGTTTCACCTGACAATCGGTTATATTTGCATCTGAGTTACACTGAAACTAAATTAACTAGGTAAGGTTGGAAAATTCGTCAAATGCTTGATTATAGAAAGGGAAAAGCGAGTAGAGTATCTAATTAAACTCTCTGTTCTTTGATTCATTCCACATTTCATACTTTGAGAGATATATTTCCGAAATAAATCCTTAACTGACATTGAGTAAGCTAAAGGAGGTCGTGGCGCTGGGTAGCCACGGTGTTATCTTGAGGCGATCACCAAGCAGTGTTTGGTTAGGTGGGCCTGAGATGGATTTTTATGGCATTTCTACTTTCGAGCATCTTCATAATTTGCAAGATTTGTTAAGCCATTGGTGTTGGTTACTACTTGATATGGCAATTGTCAAGCGGAATTGCAAGTAATATGGGCTTAATAAGTTCCGACAACACGTTGTAGAATAATCTATTTTCCTCATGATGGAGTATGACCTATTTTCTCTTCCTCTTCAATATGAGGGAGACGGATTCTAGCCAGCAGTAGGACGGATGAGTTTGATAGTTGCTTATTTGTTATTATAATATCGCTACTGTTCAAAACAGCCCTATCGCCTACATTTGAATAGGCCTTTAGAGCGTCGTCCATTAAAGTAGACAATCGGTACTACGCGGAAGATTAGATGAAGACGGATGACGAATCGAAAAGGCTATTCCGGGGTATTATTATTTGTAAACAGGCGTTCAAGAGACGAACGTTTTGTATTGAATATAATCTTTTGCACCGTCAGGTGATCTTTTCATAGCAGGAAGTTTCAGGCATAAAATCTGTAAATCGAATAACGAATTAAATAGATTTGAAGAGGGTTAATAAACTGAGTAGATTACGGATTTTATTTAATAAAATTACTATTTGAATTACATTCAAAACGAGATCTTGCAACTACAAAAAAGCGGGATCGGGGCTGTCACATGCATAATGCAATGTGTCTTGCAAGCTGGCTCAAGAGTTGGACCCAATAAAAAAACTGTCTCTACACGTGTGTTTGGTCTTATCGTGTGAATTAAATTGTTCGTATTTTGTATCCTAAAGGAAAGGGGGACAGATTAATCTTTTATATATTTGTTCCTCTAGGGAAACAGAGCACGGGGATAGACCAGAATAATTACCACTGTTTGGGTCTTAAAATATGGCAATACCCTAATATAGTACTCGTACCATAGCCGCGATGGAAACGAAGGGTAAGTGATCTTAGCATCGCAACAATCGAAGATCGAAATCGAATTAGATTAAAAAAGAGAATCTATCCTTTGTTCAATCAAGATATAGGTTTCTCTAATTACCTACACAAGGCACAGATAAGGATCGAGTGTTTAGGCGAGCAACAATGCCCATACTCGGTGCGCGTGCGCATAACGACCGGCGACCGGCGACTGCGACCGCGCACTGACTCATCGCACAGTCATCGACCTTAAAAATGTAGATTGAGGTAACGCACCGCGATAACTCGAAACTTGTTGACATTTTAGAGAAATCGCTTTATGCTTTGTTTAATAACAATAAATATTGTGTAACATTAGATTCTGATTTTCTGTTTATTAACTCACAAAGTACTTTTAAAAAGAACAGGGCTACATTCGCAAATTATATTAAAAACACGACATTTATGCTGATCTCAAACAAGAAATAACACACTTTACAAACACGATACAACTGATTACAGATTGACAAAACACTCTGAACAGATGGCGTAAGTTAACAAAATTATACAGAACATTTAAGTATATCTACAAGGTCGTAAAAAGGAAGATTTCAATCACTGACTATGAAGTCATCAGTAGACAAAAACACCATTACACATGCAAACAGTTAAAGCTTCACCGCCGTGGCATTGTTATGGTCGAAGTTATGAATTATCCGCTAAGCGATTGCCTTCAGTTGGCGAAGTATTTAACTTCGCCAAGTTCTCGCTAAAAGAAGGTGATTAAGAACTACCTAATTAATTGATTTATGAGTAAATAATGTTTGGTTTACTCAGTTGTGTTTGCATGACATGGAAATCAGGATGCTTGTCGGTTGTTTTTGAATGCAATATAAACACTTTCTTTGGGTTAGTCAAATCTTGGTCTGAAAATAAAAGACGCGATGCTTTGTGGCTGAGTGTTGGTCCTTCAATTATGTATGAGCAGCATTTGAATGAGCAAAATATTTAGGAATCTAAAAACTACCGACATACATTTTATTAGTGTAAATTAATTTATAATAATTGTACGCGATGGAATCTCGGGCCGAATAGACTTTGATCCGCCTCACAAGCGACTATAAAATAAATCTTTCGGTCTTCCTGTGATTTGCTTTAGTCTGTATATTTATCGTAGATGTCATCCATTACTTAGATGCAGATGCAATCTACCCGCTTCAGCCTTTAGCCGTTAGCTGAATGTTAAACTAAATTAAATTAAAACATATTATGTTTTCCTGCAATTGATGCACACCTGGTGGAATTAAAACTAGTCATATATATTTTTCGGAAACTACAAAATAAATAATACAAATTATTCCATTGATTGATAGTTCGGTCACATAGTAGTGAACACCTAATAGTGAAACCTAACAAATATAGTAGGCACCTATAATAATTCAATTCTTTCCTAGCTTTTTAAGCGTCCGCCCACGAAAAGGTCAAGGTTAACGAACACGCCTAAATTACGAGTGTTCAATACTTTTGGAATCATGTGACTCAAATTACTAAGAACGATGACATCCTTCAGAATACATATATCACTTCAAAGTAAAGTTTTAAAATAGCCCGCGTCGTCGTAGGTGTTTATTTAATTATTCATAATTCATTGTATCAAAGTTTTATTTATTGGATGTTACTTTACTGGTTATTGATCACTATGCTGGACGGTTTTGTGTAGCTTACTATTTTCCTACTTCTTTTCTAGGAAGGAATTATAAACACGTATTAGTTGAATAAGCCTTATCTCGTACTATACTGAGTGTAAAATACAGGTGCGGGAAACCTGAAAGCGGTTTTATACTTAATTTGTAATGATATTCCACTAAAAGGTAAGACTTCTGCTTTTATTTATTTTCTGGTAAGTCTAAAATAATTTATTTTTATAGGTCATTATTATTTTTTTTAAATCTACCACCAGAGCGGCCGCAACTGAAAAGTTCCGGTGAGAAAATTAGCGGACTCGTCTTTTAACTTAATTTGTTAATATTGATTAATACAACGGTTGAGGTGCCCTTACTGCCCCATCTTAAAAATCCAGTAAAGAATATGAATTTAACAAAACTCTACTGCTTAACTTATATTAAAATCAAAATGGACTGAAAACGATAATATCGATGATACAAAAATTGTATATTGGCTATTGAAATTTGAATTTATTGAATTTTCGAAAGCATGTGCGTTATAAAATATAATTATCAATTGCTTTAACGGTAAAAGAAACATCGTGAGGAAAACTCTGCATGCCTAAGAGTTTCTCGAAGGTTTGTGAAGTTCGCCAACCCGCACTGGGCCAGCGTGGTGGAAGATTTAAAGAAAATAATAATGACCTATAAAAATAAATTATTTAAGACTTAGCAAAAAGCCTAAGCCCTCTCAGTTTGAGAGGAGGCCCGTGCCCAACGGTGGGACAGTTTCTTAACAGGGCTATTATTATATATATTGAATATTTGACGTTAGCCTGTTAAACATTTTGCAACTAAATAGTTATAAAGAAATCGTCGTTATTTAAAAAAATAACCTCTAGTTCTACACGATGACATTACCCATAAAAGCAAATATTTACATAGAAAATAATACCTATAGGAATACCCAGGTCGATGGCATTTAACCTTTAACTACAGAGATTTTTAAACTGGTTCCTGTCGCCAATGTAATTCGGAGTAATACGATAATGCTGTTTAGTGTACAATTTCTGTCTGAAGATATTGCTTTTACAGTATTTAATATCGAGATATGCAATAATTATTGATCCATTAGAAGAACTTTAATTATTGATCCATTCGAAGAACTTTAATTATACTTTTTAATGACTGTCTGAAATTCAAATGATCACACTATTATAGCTTTTTGAATTCTTCGACGAAGAGGATATTTTTATTTTGGGATTATTTCTTTAAAATTCTATGGAAACGTTTTATTCTTTAATTACCTATATATATATTACTGCTAAACGGTTACCTGCGGCTGCGCACGAGGTTATTTTGCTATTTTGTAATTTGACATAGGTATAGTAGTGTTTTTGTGTGTTTAATTCCGTTTGCAGCGTTTTTGCATAAAACATTCCTCAGGGAGATAAAACACTACTATTACCTCTGTTAAGAAAATGTCCGAACGTTGGGCACGGGCCTCCCCTCAAACGGAGAGGGTTTAGGCCATAGTCCATCACGCTGGCCTAGTGCGGGATGGCGAACTTCACACACCTTTCATCCAGGTTTCTTTACGATGTTTTCCTTCACCATTAAAGCAAGTGATAGTTAATTTTTATTACGTACATGCTTTCGAAAAGGCAGAGGTGTGCGCCTGGGTTTCCCCGAGACCTCTGACTTTGCAGTCCAACGGTCTAACCACTAGGCTCTTACTGCTCTCAGCTCACTCTGCTAGTTAAAAAACTTATTTTGCATGTTAATGTGTTTCTATCGATTATAATGGAAGGTTATAGATACTTCTAAGATACTTAATGTGCAAAAGGTTTCTTTAAAGCTATTATTTACCTCAGAATCTGAAAGCGTTAGCCAACCGTTTCTGATTTCAATAGGATCGACTCCTTCTAACGATCTTGAAGATATGGTCCTTTGATCTCGGATTCTTCGTTGTTTGGGGTCCCACCAATTAATATGATCCCATGAACGAGAAATGTTACTTGCCTCCATTAGGCAGTTTAAATTTTATAGTTATTTTATCACAAAACCACTTGAGAAGTGCATTTGAATGGCAAAATTTATTGCATTGGTTTAAAATTTTGAAACTTATTTTAATATTATTTTTTTAGGGCGGACGTCCTTCCTCCCCGAGTTCAAAATCTGAATGATATAAGAGGGTTGTTTGTTGACCACTTCGTCGCTTAGTAACGGATAAACACGTGGAAATTCAATGTCACGGCTACGTGAATAATTCATGACCTCTGACTAAGCACCGTTAACTTGACCCAGTCAAACAAACTTGGAATTTGCGGGTGTTCAAATAATAATCACCTGAATTCCTTAGGTCACAGCATCCAATACAGCTGAATACATCTATGTATTTGTAAAAATATTTATATCTTCTAATATGAATATTAAATCGTATTTCATGGAAATAAGGTTGATATTCTTAGACTTGTTTACATCTTCGCATTTTATTGTTAGAGTAAACAATACTGGGAGGATCTCATGTCTTCTGCGGTTTGACAATGGATTAGTTTACCTAGTTTATTGTCATAGTTCTGATACATACAACATGCTAAGGAGTAGCTTCAAAACTTTATCGAATAGGGAAAATGTCTCAAAGTCGAATATATTTCGTAGTGTCTTTGTTATCCAAATGCGCGGAAACGGCGGAACGGATTTGTATATTTGGCATTTTTAACACCGTCGCGCCTATATTCCCCAAGCGGGGATGGCAGAGGTGTACTATGTACACCTACTTCACCGACGATGTTAGGTCCCATGTAATAGGGGGGAGCCTATTGCCATATACTGGGCACAATTCCGGACCCGGACTGATACGAAGAGATTTCTCGATAGAAAAACTACATTTGTCCAACCTAGGATTTGGAACCCAGGACCTGGTTATTGCAAAACGATATTATTCACTATGAATTTCACTTGTCGTCATTACGAGTATTTAACCAAATCACAGATTAAACGGGGTCTTAATTCGTCGTCTGCACAAAAGCTGATTTCGTTTTGATTGCATAATAGTTAATAAAGTAACCTTACTGGTAAGCAGATCAAAGTGATTTAACATTGTACTTTTAAAAATAAATCTTAACAAACTTTTGAAACTGGACACAAGCTTATACTCAAGACAAGCTGCTTCGGAGTTAAATAGATTTCATACAATTCGTCATCTAATTGAGAATAAAGTGCAGATGTTATAAAATATGAAGAAACTCGAAGCTCCCTCTAAAAAGGCACATCCATCTTCACTTTCTAACTTTCCAATGCATGTACAGCCTCAACGTCAATCCCCTAAATTAAACATTGCATTGTCATAGCCCACCTGTCAAAACAAATTAAGTCTTAACATGGAGGATTTACGATTCTTTTTTATGCTCAAACCTCACCCACGTTAGATATACGTCTGACCATATACGAGAAGACAAAGATTCATAAGTCTAGCTGAGTCATACGTTTCCTTGTGGCGCCTCACTCATAGACAAACTCGCTATGACTGATGACGTCACCGCTTTCATTCCAGTTTGTCATCTTGTAGTAAGGTCGTCTGAAGGTTTATATCATTTTTCTAGCTAAGGTCAAATTACCATCTAGATGCGCTTGTGAAATACCCCAAAAAATGTTATGCTAATTTCGACTTTATTTTTAAACGTGATAAGGTTTGCATTAAAGGTCTTTTGTGCGTGTGTGTGTGTGTGATGTACGCTGATGGCCGCGGGGCCTTTACAGCTTCACTGGACAGGACGGTGAGCGTGCAACCACTACGATCGAGCCAGAAGGGCAATCAAATCAAATCAATTTTATTGTTGTTACAGGTACATACTCGTACATTTTTCTTAGGTCTACATGGTATCTTGTTTCACTCCATCAAATATGAAATTATAAAACGATCAAGTATGAAGTAAAAAGAAATGAAACACTATTACAAAATTGATAAGTAATAAAATCAAAATATAATATTAACAATGTCCAAATCATAATGTCAATCAATAATAAAGGGGGCAAAGGGCAACTAGCTCAAGGGCGCCTCAAGGAGGAACAGCCTCGGTTTGGGCAGTCGCTATGGGGGAGGGCATATACTAGGTGTCTCGCCGTGATGCTCTGCACCGGCCGGGGGCAAGGGATTCTTCGACCTCGCCCTCGAGGCCGGTGTTTGATCCTGTGTGCGGTAAGTGTATTCGAAAGAAGGGAAGTGAGGGCATCAGGAAGGTCGGTGAAAATATGTCACCTGGTTGGTTTATATAGAAATCTTACATGACTATTAATATGGCAATTAAATTTATAAATTTAGTTGACACAAATATATTTCAGTTAAAGAAGGCGTGTTAATGTCGATTCTTTCATATTTAATAAAACATTTGGGATTTTATGTGCGATCGAGGCGAGCGTGTTAACTACACCGTATTTGGTCAACAGCCAAATAGACATGGTAATTGATCTATTTAAGTTTTTAAGGTCTAAAGTCGCGATACTGGTTGTGAATTAATGAGGAACAACCTCGACGGATGTAGGATGTAGGTAGATGGATATCTGCCAATGTTCCTCGATAAAGAGGAAGTAATTTATCCATTCATTTCCTATTTACTGAAATGGAGAAAAATCCAAACTTACAAATAATGAAGACTTTGTTTTTAAAGTTTTTAACATATAAAAGCGGAAACTTCACTTAGATTGCTAGCCAAAAACTTACTGCACTTTTCCTTCTCTGAGGCCTACTTAAATCATCGTCACTGCCATCCTAAAAAGTCTGAATTTAGCTATGATAGATAGCTCATTATCTAGTCCAGATGGTTGCAACTTGCAGCGCCTCAAAATAGGGAGCAGACCAGTTAAGCTATTAAGAGCCTAGATAAATTTTACTCAATTTTGTTCCTTATTAGATAACATCAGAAAGCGATCTGGCCGTTAATAAAGCAATGACAGTAATTAATCAAAAGCGGTAAGTTGTAGAGGCCGGTCAGTTCTTTGTCATCGTCCACCCCTGCAGCCGCCCACGATGTTACTGTATCTGGTCTGTGTATTCAGATCCACGTCATTGCCTGATTGTATGCATTCGAAGGCTATATGTTGCAGGATGTAGTCAAAAGATAATAGACTTTATTATAATTTGAATAACGTTCAACCATAACTGAAGTTACTAGCCTTCAGGTGGACTCTCGTAAGAACTACCTACTAAATATAGGTATAGATCTACAGGTGATTGTTTCGGGTTTGACGATTATGCGTCTCAAATTTGTACTTATAAATGCACAGATCTTGTTATGGTTTGACCTTATACAAATGTTTAACTCAGATTTCTTCAATGACGATCCTTCGTTAAGAGAAGGTTCGAAAATAATGTTGTAAGGTCTAGAAATTTTCATGTATATTACATGCATACAGCTAATTACTTCCAATAATTGCAATGGCGATATTGTATTGACCCTGAGATCTCATATAAGTACAAATATCAGAATTGAAAGTATGGACGTCGTTTTCTTCAGTATTTAGGTAGACGAAAGTATTTTACCCAATTTATCCGCGTGGGTGAATTACGCAGGTCTTGATCGCGTTACAATTGAGAAACGATTTCCAATAAATCGATACGATGAACTCGAACGATTGAGGAGAATTAAATAAGTGGTTGCAGAGCAATGCCATTCGAAAGAAGTATTTTTTTTATATCCTATGCTCATTATCTCTATCACTTACCCATCACTTATTTACTTAAACTCTTCCTTATTATCTAGGGTTGGCACAATAATATGTAGTTTTCTTCCATTTATGCCTGTTTTAGGTCTAACTTGCATTAACTCTCGCTCATCTCATGTCGGTCCTAATGCAGACTGCATCCATCCATCCCTTTTTCAATCTTCCTTTTGTTCTGCAGCTCTCCACATTCACGTTCGTTACCTACAATTTTCGTAACATATTCTTCATAACAGGCGCTCGTAGCGCTGTGCGACCGCGGTGTTCTTACCGATCACCAAGGTTGAGCAGCGTTCGACTCGGTCGGCCTGAGATGGGTGACCGTTTGTGGCATTTCATATTCGAGCGTCTCCGTGCTTCGGAAGGCACGTTAAGCCGTTGGTCCCGGTTACCACTTAATGTGGTAGTCGTTAAGCCGAGTTGGAAGCCTTAAAGGTGGCTTGATAAGTTCCAACAGCAGGTGGCCACAAACCTGCCTCCACCAATCCGCACTGGGTCCGCGTGGTGGAGTATGACCCAATCTCTCTCACCTCGATTTGTGAGAGAAGGCCTTTGCCCAGCAGTGGGCAGTATAGGCTGATATTATTATTCTTCTCCTATCCTCGTTACAATTGTCATCATGTTCTTACTTTAATCTTTTTGTACATAAACGATCGGATTGGTGCCGTAGTCAAGAGCTTGAGTAGCTCCGCCCACTGGATTGAGTGGTCGCGGGTTCGATTCCCGAACGGGAAAAAAATGTGTGTGACCCACAAATATTTGTTTCGGTCTGGATGTTTGTGCATGTGAATTTCATGTTTGTAAACGCGGCCACGACACTGAAATTGTTCATAGTGTGGGGCGTTATTAAGAGCAAAAGAAACACTATTACAGGAAAGGTTGTCACAGGCATTTGTCTCAAAGGTAACGTCTACATTTTACGACACTGATCTCACCCTGCCTTAGCAGTAGGAGATAAATTCTCATCGGTGTTCCATTATTTTTATCTTAATTCGCCTTGGGTGACATCCTTGGGGAATAGAAGTGGTGATATTCTACGACCCAGTAATATACTTACAGCGTCAGCATCACAACAGATTTTCTTTCTGCTAAAAGCTTTTACCGGGCTTAATGAATAGAAAAAGCATGTTACAGTAATAGGGCGTAAATGAGGCGATTATTGTTTTTGCCCAATCTGGCGTAGAGCCATTATGTCGGCGTGCCGCACGCTCCAGAACTAGTTCATACGCTAGCGACATCCGCTGACACACTAACTTAAAAGGTCCTAGCTGTTTTTAACCTTTTTGCTATAATTATTCGTGTTACGTACATAATATCAGTCACATCATTGGGTTAGCTGGAACTGGCGTTTGTTGACTCGAGAAAATTCTGCCGAATCTTTTCTTAATTCTTCTTGAATTGCTCAGAAATGGTTAGACGGAAAGATTATATTTGCGCTAATTTGGGACAGCATTCTTATAGTTTGTATCCCTTTAAAGACTTACACGATTGCTCGGTCCTTTAGAAAGTTTAGTTAAGCGGAGACATAGGTCGAAATCGTAGAAGGCTTATGAGCAAATTTTATGATACGTAGTTTTGTCTACCAGGCTCAAGGACTGTATGTACTGAAATGTAGGACCACCAACATCGAGCTGATTCCGGCTGGTAAATCGTTATTAAAGGAAAGAGTCATTGATTTAGAACTTTACAGTTTTTAGGGACTACTTAGAACAATAAACGATTTAACCTGTTAGAACTGCCTACCCTGCAAGGGATCTGGCGTGATGATATAGATAGATAGAGATAGATTTAAACTGTTCAAAATTTGAGTGAAGACATTTACATTATGACTTTTTAGGGAATGGAGCTTTGTATCATTAGTGTTTCTTGACAAAGTAGCACAGACATTTATGCAAATAAGTCTAAGTTAAATAATAGTAAACATTATGATTCACACGACCTTTGCGTCCACGCCCATGCAGCTCGATTTTTATAACCTGATTACTTAGGAGCACGCCCGTTGGTTTTCCTGTTTTGTAAACTTGTGTTTACATAACATTAATGCGGTAGCTTTTTCAGATGTGAAGGAAGCTATATATATACATCTATAGGTTTTGTTACGATATTTTCTACATAAAATCTGATTCATAACTCAGGTGTCCAGTTAACAGACAGGATCCGAGGGACACGGAGTGTGAGTGACTGAACACTGCCATGAGCACCGTAAAAGTACGGGGAGCGAAAGGCATATGAGAGAGATATGTAGATTTGGAGATCCCGAAGCCCTTCTACAGTGTTGATGGTGCTCAACACCAGGGTTTTTCTGGGATAAACTATTAGTTTTCCTTACAAAGGGGGGCGATATCTCGCGAAGATAATCTTTTAAAGATTATCCTCCACGTAATACAATAAAGATATTCCTGCTTTGTCGAGTCTGTTACATGTGTTTGCTGTCACTGTTAATTATTTATTTTGGTCTAGTATTTTGGTCAGGGTCTACCATCGGGGTCTACATAGGCAAATTCCCTACTTAACATGTCACAGTGGTTGGCCACAAATCGCGTTACAATACATTGTGAGGACATACCCGCAATTATTATTGCTTCATACTTAAAACAGCGCAACAGCCAGGCAGCAAAATGAAATAAAGGAAAATATGTCGATTTTATTATACATACATGAGTTATATTTGGTGCTCGTTCGTTGTTAATTACAGAATAAATAAATGAAATATTGCAAACATACCTAGCGAAACTGAGTTAATTACAAGTAGGTACTGTCACGCCTAAATTCCCGGAGGAGTGGTGATAAACGTGTACTGTGTACACCTCAGATCATAAATAATCTATAGCTATATTTTATGATGATGTTAGAACTCCAATAATAGCAGCGAGACTAGACCATATAAGTAGCATAATACTTACAGTTAATTTATATAGATTTATATTTATCTTTTATACCCCTTGAGAAGGTGAGAGTTACAATATTAAATATCTTTCTCGCTAGAGCACGATATCACCACACTATAATAAAATGTTATGATGAAGCAGCATGCTGAGACAGCATCCTGTTCGACCCCCCATAACCTATGATATTTGCAGATACTATGTAGTTATTGTTTTTTATTTCACTGTACTTGTGTTGTGGTCGAAAAAGTACTTATTCTTTCATTCTTCCTGTCTTATCGCAAGAACAAATGAACTGATATCAACTATGGTTGGTATGGTTCGCGGGTGGGATTATTAGCTAAGTAATGTGTGTAATAAATGTAAAATTTACTTTAGTTCAGGTGTGTATTGTCAACTCTTTTTAATTAGAATTCATAATTTTGGAGCCTACACGGTCTGTGTGCTGTAAGTTTGATACGCCTGTTTGGACAACTGCTCACACAGCGATCTATAAGAATGAAACTTACACCTGGCATGAAAGATTCACCATAAAATTGGGCACCAGGAAAATATGTCTGTCATATAGATGCATTATCTACCGTGAATATGCACGAGAACATTGTTCCAGCATTCCTCACTGCTTGACAATGGACTCATAAAACAGTCATACAAAGTATACCTACTTAAAAGTACACTATAAACGCATTAGTAATCAAAGGGTGCGTATAAATATGCTACTATTATTAGTATCATTAATAGAGTAGTGTGTGTGGCTCCGAGACGTAATATCTTAAATTGCTGCGCGGCGCATAGGAGCAACGTTCTCTGTTAATAGGGCACAGTGAGGAATGGAGTTGTCATTGAGATTGCATTTAAGGAGACGGACTATTATGGAATAATAAGTGTAAGCTGATGAAATATAACTAACAGGCATGTCATTTTATACTTCTTTATTTCTAAATCAATCATTCGAGTATAAAAGGAATTTCATAATGAAAGAAACCTGAATTATAAAAATATTTTTGCTTGCCTAACCCGCAAGGGATCTGGTGTAATAATATAGTTAGATAGATAGATTTTTGTCTTGCCGCCATATTTATAAAGTCGTTCAAATACATACGCTATTTTTCGGAGGTCCATGCCCTACAAAGGAAATCTTACGGGTATATAAATTAAAAATTTACTCAAATTCTGTGCATTTCTAATAATAATTACTGTTATAAGAATGGAGACCCGTTTATTTTTAATTTCCCATTTATCTTTTCCACGTAATGCCAGTACATTGTAAAATTAAGCTTTCGATTTCGACTCTACCGGAGTCTTTGTTCTATTTACTCAAGTGTCCATTACGATACATTCCTCAATTAGTCAGGTCGGTCTGTTGCTGCCTACCGATGTTCAGCAACATCACGATTAGTGAGAACAGTCGTAAGTGAAGTCGATTCGAGGAATAAGTCACCGGCAGATTGTTGAGTGTAATTAGAATAACAACAAGTACATCTCTCCTTGTTTACTAGGTCAATATTATGAATTATTTGTACTTAAAAGCCGGATTTTGAGTTAAATTTCGGGGAAATTATTGTTCAGGCTTCATATTGTGCTTTGTTATTGTAGATAATAAGTTCTATAAGTCACGTCTCTATTATTTCATGCCTGATGATGGTGAAATTTTGTTATTTTGTCCTTATTTTTAAAACCGAACATTGATATTTCTTTTTTGTTTAAAGCCTCGTACTAGGAATTTCTTGTGTCGTGGATGCGTTTTACAAACATGAAACTAACAAACTAACGCCCACACCGAAACAAATATTTGTGGTTCACAAAACGTTTTGTCTCGTGCGGGGATCAAATGCGCGTCCGCTCCTCGCTCCAGCGGGCGAAGCGGCTTAAGCTCTTAACCATTAAGATAAGCCTTGTTGCTGTAGTGGTGCATAGTAGGGATGATCGATATTCAAAAGAAATCAATGTTAACATCGATTCGAAAATATCGATAAGGAAAACATCGATGTTTATCGAACATTGATAAATAACGATCATGCCTAGTGCATAGTTGTGGCTATCACCAGGTCCTAGGTATTCTAGGTTGAAAAAAAGTAGGTACCGGGGAAGACCTAGACCTATCTTACCATAACCAAATAGACCGGGTCTTATCTGAAGGACAAGTCAGGAGTCTCCGTAACCGGCGAACGTGTATGAGACGAACTATGAGAGTAGAGGAAGCCAGAGAGGTATGTAAGGAAAGAGCCTGTTGGAACTCTGTACTCTCTGCCTACCCCGTAAGGGATCTGGCGTGATGATATAGATAGATAGAAAAAAAGTGATTACTCTATCAAATTAATCATATATAATAAATAATATTAGGCTTGTTAGGAAACTGCCCTACCGTTGGACACGGGCCTCCTCTCTAACTGAGAGGGTTTAGGCCATAGTCCACCACGCTGGCCCAGTGCGGGTTGGCGAACTTCACACACCTTCGAGAAACTCTCAGGCATGCAGGTTTCCTCACGATGTTTTCCTTCACCGTTATCAGATTATAAAATAGAAATTCCCAGTATTAATCCGGACTTTGGAATTATGTCCGGCATAATGACAATAGTAATAAATATTTTGACGTTTGTATGCGCTCTTGTTGGCCTATACAAATAAAATATTTTGACTTTGATTTAGGCTCGCCTCCTATTAGTTCGGATCTAATATTGTCAACGAAAGAGGTGTAGACAGGACCTTCTCATTTGGGAAATAACGCCGTGACAATGTTGTTATTAAAATAATAAAGTAGCCGTTGTCCTTACCCATAATAAAATCCTAGTCACACCAAATTAAATATCAGAATCTCGATACCAAAACGGTATCAAGACAATGTCATTATTGAAACGGAAAACGACAGTCGACTGAGTCTAAAGTCCATGTGGGAGGTATTTGCAAATCTGGTATCTTATATCTGCACCGATCTTGGAATTACGTTACACCCACTGACACAAGCTGGTGTTATTTCGAGTCGTCCATGAACGTTTTAGGACTTCACATTTCGTTTTTGGTATTGTCAATTTTAATAATACATCGTAAAAGTCTGCATGTTTGAATTATAGTGTGATTAAGTATAATGTATATTATGTTAATGATTGAAACTAATGCATAATTATTATTTAATGCAATTACTATGGTTTCACTTTCAGCATTACACGAAATACGTCCACGACAAGACAAGACAGCCTCAAAAATCGCCACAACGAACGGCTTTGTTGACACGTGACCTTCTCCAGGTCATCGGTTCATATTGTGGGGGGTCTGCCAACGTCTTCCGGTATGTGGTTGCCACTCGAGAATCTTTCTGACTCAACGTCGTTCAGTTTGGCAAGGACTGTGCTGGGCACTAAACATAATATACGTATGTATCTTTTTGCAAGTGTTTATTCACCTGCTAATCCAGCGCTTTAATTTACTATTGAGAAGAGAGCTAAGCTTTCAGAATTATAGGTTGAAAAGCGTTTATCCCTCTATTGTTTTTTTCTTAACTGAAATACGAGGTGGTATGGTCACATCTGCAGAAGGACCGACGGCCGATGGAGCAAACGTGTCATAGAGTGGAGACCGCGACTTGGTAGGCGTAGGGTAGGACGGCCCCCAGCTAGATGGACCGACGTCCTCAAAAAGGTCGCTGGGACAGACTGGATGCAGAAGGCGGAGGACCGTGTGCAATGGCGCGTGTTAGGAGAGGCCTATGTCCAGCAGTGGACTGCAATAGGCTGATTGATTGATTGATTGAAATACGAGTATCGTGGTAGCAGAATATAAAATTCTACAAAAATCGTCGTAATCATAATGTTAAATAACTCTTTGAGGCTACCCCCGTATTTGCGTTCATTTAATGCTTTTTTACAAGCAAGGGTGCATGCGAAGACATCTCGTTTTGCATGCCACATACTACTCTCAAGCAAACTAACTCACTTATACTTAAAAGTACTTATTCAAATAATGTAGGAAGGATCTATATAAAAGATGACCACCTAAAGTGTTTTTCAAGGACTACACAAGCGGAATTGGGTATATTACAGTAGCTAGAAAATTTTCACAGTCTATTTGGTCTTGTATTAGAGCCTGTCATTTTGACGTAGTCTCCACTAAAATTTATCGGTTAATATTTGTTTGTCTAGTGACTGTGATCTCGGGGACTTTTTTTCAATTAATAAAAAGATATATAATTAAAATATTTATGAGAACATGGTGCCAGACAACTAAAATAACGTGCTTTATATTATAACGCAAATCTTATTGGTGTAGAGGATCAAGCTAAATTATGTAAGCTTTAGCCGGTGACTTGGTTTCTGCTGTATCACGGTACAGATAAAATGTATTTTCTAAAAAAGATGTGACTAGTTTGAAGGTGCATAATAACTCGAAAGTCCAAGGTCCGACAGCCATAACATTAAAATGGGACCACTTTGGAGCTATATTATAGCCATTTCAAAAAGAATCATCAAAATCGGTTTATAAGCAAAACAGTTATAAAAAAACAGAAGAATTATGAACCTCTTCCTTTTCTGGAATCGGTTAATATTCCGCTTAGTTATATAGTAGTATATCTCAATCTACACATTTGTGTTGTTTGTCGTTAAGGAGTTCTCTGGTGTATCTTCTAAGTCCAAGGTCCAATACCAATGAAATTAAAATAATTACCTCTACCGGCTACCTCAGAGTTATATTGAACCCAATGCAAAAAGAATCATCAAAATCGGTTCATAAGCAAAGAAGTTATAAAATAAAATAGACGAATTATAAACCTCCTCCTCTTTTGAAGTCGGCTAACATACTGCTTAGTTCGATAGTAGGGTACCTATAGGATTGACGTAATACCCATAATATCTCAATTTACACATTCCTATTGTTTGTCATTAAGGAGTTCCTTGGTGTATCTTCTAAATCCAAGGTCCAATGCCAATGAAATTAAAATGAGAGCCTTGGAGCTATACTGAATCCAATGCAAAAAGAATGATTAAAATCAGTCCACAATTGACGGAAATGTCGCTGAACACACATAAAAAAGCATACATACAGACGAACTTAGAACCTCCTACTTTTTGAAGTCGGTTAGATATGGTAATAATTGTATTACCAAAGAGATTAGTCATAATAAGGAGAACATTTACATCGATATCGATAGCATATTCGAAAATTGGTAATTATATATTTGTCAAGAGTCTCCGTAACCGGCGAGCGTGTATGAGACGGACTTTAGTCGCGTCTTTTCAAAACAGTCTTTTCACAAAAGAGTGCTTCGATGTTGGAATCAAATAGCGAAAATTACAACCAGTAGCGGTTTCAATGTAAAATTAACTTCAAATTATTTTCTTTTAAATTAATTATATATTTTGCAATAGGTTTTTTCTCAAATATCTTGTTCGTGCTTATATTGAAATAAATAAAAACGTCATGAGGTTTAATTTTATTTTACCAAGCTTTTATTTAACTTGCAATGTTCTCATGTCTGTTTATCTGTCTGTCATTCCGGTTCAAATCTTGTGATCCAATTTTCAAGCACTTGCTGGTATGCGATTGAGCTGAAATTTGGCATACATATGTAAGCCATAACGATAGAGTCGGAAGGTGGCTATAGGAACATGTGAACTATACAATGTAACCCCCTTGTGTTAAGGCTCGTTAGATTGGTATTTAGCTCATTGATGCTCATTGATGAAGCCAAAAGGTGGCCAATGGAACCACACAAGTGTTTGGGCTTGTTGGATTTATCTTGAAGAGTACTTCACACCCGGATGGTGTCTAGGGACTGATGATGAAGCCGGAGGGTGGCCAATGAAACTACCCAAACTCTTAACATAGCCCCGCTGTGTTTAGGCTCATTGGATTTATCTTGACGAGTTCTGTAGAACCTGGATACTATATCCAGGGTCTGATGATGGAGTCGGAGGGTGGCCAAAGGAACTACCCAAGTACTCAACATAAACCCGCCGTATTTGGGCTCATTAGATTTGTCTTGACGAGTTTTGTAGACCTGAATTATTTCTAGGTTCTGATGATAGAGCCGGAAGGTGGCCAACGGAACAACCCAGCTACTCAACATAACCCTGCCGTCTTTAGGCTCATTGGATTTGTCTTGACAAATTCTGTAGACACAGATAATTTCCAGGGTCTGATGATGATTTCGAAGGGTTGCCAACGGAATAACTGCTAATAACGGACGCGGAATAACGGAGTATTGTTCAGTTGTCTTAACATTAATAATAAAATATTGTTTGCCTAATTTAGGGTAAATTGTGTTTGACCCGCGGAATTAGACCATAAGACCTGGAATTGTAATACCACAATTTATGCAATAAATACTTTGACTTTGACGTGTCGGGGCTCGTTACATTTGTCTTGACAAGTACCATAGTCTTTGTCGGTCTTCGTTGTTTTTTCTAAAAAAGCTTGTTTTTAAAAAGATCTTTTTAATTTAAAGTATTTGTTCCTCAAATCTATAGAGAACGTCAACATCGTTCAGATTGTCAATAGCTAGATAGAATTGGTATTATTGATTACTACAAAACTTAAGTTACACATCATAATAGGTACTATGAGATACAGCGATATTTTATATGGTAAAAATACTTAATTTTCGACTTATATACAAAATGATTTTATCGATAAAGCTTTTGCAGTTGTATGGTAAAACACAAGTATGGTCTATGATTCTAAGAGAAGAATTTTCAAAAGCCGCCTATGTTATTAATATCAAAACAAAATGTACAAGAGCGTAACTGATAACGATGGATTTGTCCCTTTTCTTATCACTGACATGTCATAAGTGTAAGCGGAGCAGATAAATAATCTTGTTACCGCTCTCTATGCTTTTACCTCTATGGTAGGAAAGGCAAGAAACTTTATGATTCCTCTTTTAAAACAATTTATTTCATAATTTCTCTATACATTGTTAATTGTCGGATATGAGAAAAAATGAAGATGAATTTTAAGAAGGCTCCAGAATATCCAAAGGCGATACAAATGCTGTGTGCAGATCTGACATGCAATCTCTGAATGAGAGATGGGAAGCTATTAGCTTTTGTATACTCTTTACGATGAGCCTGATAATATGTTGTGCAATATTTGTGTAAGGATAAGGTTTGTCTGCACTGCATTACTATCCTGCGCAAAGTAGGGTGATTGTTGGTACTGGTGCGTCGTTCAAACGGCATGCGACAGCTGGCTGTACATACTATAAAGTCATTTGGCATGCCCATTGCCATTTCAAGTTAGGTTCATAGGCTGTCTCGATCGATACACCGACGACGCCAGCCCACGCTCTGATGCTTAGTAATTAGAACCGTTGTACTTTATCAGTAGTTTTTTTGCATGTCAACGCTCTCTGTTAATGTTAGTATTATGAGTTCGTAGGTCACGCAATGATGGCCTGTTGGCGTGTTTATATCTATTTGGTCTAGCTAGATTATACGTGGCTAATCCTCTGTGATGGTCAATAATTTAACAAAAAATATGAATGTATGTAAGAATTTGGTAGATAATGAATTCATAGGCATCGAGACGACACACATGTAAACAAAATAAATAAGCAAGCTATACAATTTAAAGCTCCCTTATTTTAGCGCGTGTGTCACAGTGGTACAAATGTACCACAGCTCAGCGCGGCATTTGCTTGAGGAGCAAAATACTGATTTTCAGCTGCAGCTTTCAGTTTTAACAACAACATTTATTCATTAGAATTTTATCTTTAGGGAACTGGATTTTTCTCTGACAAATGTCTTGCGGGTTTCATGGGTTATTCTGTATATTAGGTTGAATAATTAATACCCGGTTTACACTGCTACTGCCACCGTTTCCTGCCAAAAAAATGAGCAGTACCGCGGCAGCGTCAACTGTTCACATACTTCCTTCACACTTCAAGCACAAGGGTGTAGTATTTCTATCATGTTTGCAAAAAACTCTCGACATCAGATTTTCTTATCCCCAAAACGATATTGTTTTGATAAAAATATCCCCAAGGCAATTTTTATACTAGCTTTCCCATAGTTTTTCTGATACATAACAAACAATAAAAAATTTGTAATCTCAATGACCTCATTTCACTCACCATCATAAACCATTATAATCCCAGTTTTCAACCTTTTATGGGGCTATGAAGATTAAGGAGGTATCTAGGAGTAAACCTTAAGCAATATACCACGTTATCCCCTGTCGTTGCTGGGCGTCGTAAGAGGTAACCAAAAATAGGACATTGGCACAGGTTTAATATAAGTTACTACGTTGAGTAGTAGCTACTCTATAATACTTCAATCTCTCGGAAGAAACCTCTAGTAATTTACGGTAATCTTAGTAAGCAGTGATAGCCTAGTGGTTAGATGGTTGGACTGCAAAGTCAGAGGTCTTGGGTCCAAACCCAGGCACGCACCTATGTCGTTCCTAAGGCATGTGCGTATTCAAAAATTAACTATCACTTGCTTTAACGGTCAAGAAAAACATCGTGAGGAAGCCTGCATGCCTAAGAGTTTCTCGAAGGTGGGTGAAGTTCGCCAAACCGCACTGGGCCAGCGTGTTGGACTATGGCCTAGACCCTCTCAGTTTGAGAGGAGGCCCGTGCCCAACCAAGGGACAGTTTCTTAACAGGGCTAATATTATAATCTTGGTTTGCTTTTGTGTGTTTGTGCAGGAATTTTACAGTTTCACCATACAAGAGAGCAAGCGTGCAACAAATACGTTCCAGCCGGGAGGGTAAGGGGTCAACTAGCTCAAAGGGCGCCTCAAGGGAGTAACGACCTCAACTTGGTTGGAAGATAAAGTAATTTTAATGCGCGTACAGATCTTAATTTGAATACATGGCTCCGATGAAAGTTGTAATAAAGTAATCTGTTCAATCCACAAAATGACGCCATGTTTACTATCGTTACCAACGCAAATAAAAAAACTTTTTATAAAAGGAATACCCACTTTAAAAATCAAAAAATAAATATTTTAAATCAGTGCTGTCGGTTACTTGGCACCGACTTTAAATATTTTTTTTTGCTTTTTGAAGTCGGTTACCATTTTTTCTTTAAAAATAACATAAGTGTTTCTTACAAAACCGATGTTAGCCTTAGTATTAATCCAACAAAATTATTGCTTTAAAAAGTGCTTTTTATAGCTATTGTACTTTTTATTGCTATGTAACAACAACACATCACGTCACATCCCTTTCGGGGTAGGCAGAGAGAACAGAGTTCCAACAGGTTCTTTCCTTACATATCTCTCTGGTTTCCTCCACTCTCATAGTTCGTCTCATACACGCTCGCTAGTTACGGAGACTCTTGACTTGTCCATCAGATAAGTATGCCGTTATATTTAGGTGTTGTGCAAAATTTACATATCATATGCACAAACACTCGGATCAAAGAAAACATTTATGGGACACACAACAATTTATCTCGTGTGGGAATACAACCCATCTTAGGCCCGTATTACAAACGTAAATCAGATGTGAACAAACTGATTTTTGTTCTAAAATGTTCGTTTTAAACTTCAATTCACGACTGATTCTCCTTTTGTAATACGGGCTTTATTTTCTGACCACTAGACTGAACCGTAGTCGTCTCACCGATCAAATAGAATTCTAGTTAAACTTGTTTGTATTAATTGTATTAACTTTGAGCTAATTTACATCTATCGTCACCACAAAGTCATTCACCAATGCAATTCCACGATCGATAGTCTAAACTGCACGTTACCATAGAAATAGCATGACACCTGGCGAAGCTAACGGACCGGAATGTACTGTTATCGGTCGTTGGTACTGGAGGCAGTAGATAACATGAGAATTGGGTCACGCCTTTGATAGCGTAATGTTTAGGGTATAAGCTCTGGCAAGGAGGTTATACAGGCAAGGAGGTGCTCGTAGCACTGTGCGACCGCGGTGTTCCTAGCGAGCACTAAGGTTAAGAGGCGTTCGACTTGGTCGGTCTCAGATGGTGGACCAATTGTAGCATTTTCATATTTGAGCGTCTTCGTGCTTTAGAAGACAGGCTAAGCCGTTTGTCTCGGTAATTAATTTATGTGGTAGTCGTTTAGCCAAGTTGGAAGCCCTAAAGGCTTAAACCAATCCGCACTGGGTCCGCGTGGTGGACTAGGGTCTAATCTTTCTCACCTCGATGTGTGAGAGAAGGCCTTTGCCCAATAGTGAGGGCAGTATAGGCTGATATTATATATAGGTGATTCAGAGCATGTGATTACTGGAGTTGACCTAGAACAATTTCCTCCAGAGTCGAGAAGCAATAGTTCGTATTAATTTGCCTAAGACCGGAAAGTTTTTTTTTAGACGGACTTAATGCCTTCGGCATTTTCTAACAGTCTACCTTAGGGTGATGTAGAAATAATGGAAAATTGAAAAGTTCTGATTCTTAATGAACTTGTATTACAAGTAAAACTTAAATTTAAAAAAAAACGACAAATGAAACATAGCTACTCGTAAAACACTGTCGATCAAGTCACCAAGTCAAAGAAAAAAAAACTTAATCCAAATTAATTCATCCGTTTCGTAGCTGTCTGAGTCTGCACAGACTGACACACAGATGCACACCGCCATCTTTTTGCGTCGAGGGTTAAAAATAGACTTTAATTCTGGACTCTGATAATACATACAGGCATACTTTTAAACAATCTAGCTATATATACTTTTCAATTAAACTCAGTTCAAACAGACCAATACCAATTCACAACCCTTTCATTGCCAATCAATCAATCAATTTAACTAGGAACAAAGGACTAACTGAACACAAATAAGCAACAACATGTCAACCAAATGCAACTTGGCACTTTAATTAATACTCTAATTCTATGACAACAAGGTATAATTTTCAATAGCACATTATTACTTATTTATGTCCAATACAACCCTATGCCGCATTTTTTATTATTAACTTCCCTTATTCCGACATAACACAAGCGACACAAATAAGCAATTCGCTGATTGGTACCTTATTTCACCGCATCACTTATGAACCAATCCAATTCCGAGACCACCTTAATCGTGATGACCAACTAAACACGTAACGCGATGCGTTACGACAACTTCGTGAAATGATAGATTAATTTTCATAAACACGTAGCCTACTATAGTATTTTTCACATAGGATGGGTACTGACAGTTCTAATTGCCAAACGAAATTAATATTTAATGCAATGGCATTAAGGCATACAACTATAAGTATAGAAACAGGTCATGCCTCTTATTGCCATTGAATAAAGTATAATTTTCTTTGACACACAAATGTCACAGTACCATTCCTTCTTGAAAAATACTATAGGCATTATTCCTCTGTCGTGGTTGCATTTACACACATGCACATATATGTGAACACCGTCACGTCCATATTCCCCAAGCGATGGTGGCAGAGGTGTACTGTGTACACTCACTTTTCGCCGACGATGTTATGTCCCATGTAATAGGGGTGCTATTGCCATGCCCTATTGCCATGTGTACATGTATGTATTTTCCTAAACACAAACACCCACACCACAACAAATATTTGTGGATCATACAAGGATTTGTCCGTGCGGGGATCGAACCCACGACTACTTGATCTAGTTAGCGGGGCGTCTCAAGCTCTTAACCACTGGAACAAACCTTTCAATATCATTAATGTTAGTAATTAAAGCATTATGTATGCCACTGGAATGGAACTGGAACATTTCATAAAGTTATCGTTACTTTTTGTGTTATGGCCGGTTTCAATATTCAACTCAAGGACAGATTTATTACTGTCAGTGGAATTTTGACAGATTTTCCACCCAGAATATGTCAAAATGCTATCCGTAGTAGGCAAATCTACCCCCCCCCGAGTTAAATATTGAAACCGACCATTAGTGATCTACGCCGTTGGCCTTTACAGCTTCAATGGACAAGAGAGCGAGTGTGCTACCATTACACTCGAGCCAGAAGGGCAAGGGGGCAACTAGCTCAAGGGCGCCAGAAAGAGGAACGGCCTCGGCTTGGGCAGTCGCTATGGGGGAGGGCGTATACTAGGTGTCTCGCCGTGGTGCTCTGCACCGGCCGGAGGGCAAGGGATTGTTCGACCTCGCCGGCGAGGTAGGTGTCTAATCCTGCGGTATCTGTATACGAAAGAAGGGAAGTAAGGGCATCGGGAGGGAGAGGGCTACTCGTAACGCGCCGCGTTTGGTCATATCGAATGAGGGCCGAATCGATTCATTTATCAATAATGTGGCAAATGTGGGCCATCGGGTCGTCGCTTTGTTTGTACTAGTCTAATGGTTGTCTCGACACCTTCGTATCGAGCGGGCCGAACTGGGACACTTATATAATGGACATAATAGGGGGAATCTGATATTACGTGTAGACATTGCATAAGTAAAGGTTATGTAAATGAGGGAAATTAGGACTAAAAGCTTCGTATACTATACATAATTCGTTACATTATTTTATACATTAAAAGCAGTCTATAATTACACTATTTCTTTTTATTATTTTCCGATAATTACGAATTTTGAATTTCCGATATTTATGAATTATAGATACTGGACCGTAATTTTATATTTTGTAGATTCACAATGCTTTTAGATGACGGGGAAGTGGGCTTGAACATGGGCTGTATAAAGAATGAAATTATTTTACTTTGTATGTTGTCACCTGCGCTAGATGTGTTTCAACATTAAAAAATTATGGTAAGCATCAACTTCTTATATCATTATGTATAGATTTTCAACAAGTTTACTTTAGTAGAACTGTAGAGATGACTGTTGTCTGACTAGTTGTTCTAGTGGCGAAAATCCGCGTAACGCTCAACGCATTCAAATCCTCAGTCAGAAAAAACGGGAAAAATTTCCAATATATACCTAGTCCGGAGTTTGCCACATTGCACGACTGCCTCGTTGGTCTGGTGGCAAAGCGCATCGCTTTGTGAACACGAGGTCCTGGGTTCAAATCCTAGGTCGGACAAGTGTAGTTTTTCTAACGAAAAATCCCAGTATGAGTCCGGAGTCTGGAATTGTGCCCGGTATATGGCAATAGGCTCGCCCCCTATTACATGGGACCTAACATCGTCGGCGAAACGTGGGTGTACTCAGTACACCTCTGCCACCCCCTCTGGGGAATATAGGCGTGACGGTATATATCATAACAAGTAAAAAGTTTTGATTATTTCTCCACCGCCGACTCCGCAGCGATAAAGAAACTTACACTTACAAGAAAAGCAAAAATTCTATTTAAATGGTCATTACAAGCTTTTATTTTACTTGCAATGTTTGTATGGCTGTGTGTTCGTCTATCTGTCTGTTGGCTGTCCGGTCCAAATCTTGTGATCCATTATTCAAGCACCTGCGGACATCCGATTGAGATAAAACTTGCCATACGAATGTAAATTTGGTGAAAATACAATAATATGATACCATGAAGCTGGTCTGATGATGGAGTTGGAAGGTGGCCATAGGAACTTGTGAACTATACAACGTAACCCTCTCGTTTTTAGGCTTGTTAGATTGGTATTGACAAGTACTTTACAACCAGATAGTGTTCAGGGTCAGATGATGAAGCCAAAAGGTGGCCAATGGAACTACCCAATTACTCAATATAATCCCGCCATGGTTGGGCTTGTTGGATTTGTCTTGACGAGTAATTTAAACTTGGATGGTGTCCAAGGTCAGAAGGAACTCCTCAACCAAGAAAGATATCTTTGTTGTGTTATAAGTTCTACATACATTACAATTATTTATTTATTGTACTGTACCTGCAACTTTATTTTCGCTATTTTCAGGCAGGACATAGGTCATTTCTTAAGATAAACAGACAGTTACTTTCGAATTTATAATATGAGTATGCATTTTGGTACAGGTGACTATATATAGACATAGTAAATACGAAGCGAACCGGTAGTTAGTGCGAATTGTACATTCATAAGGTTGTAAATTTTAATTAACCAACGTGGAAAACAGAATTCCCGGGACGATAGAATCAACTTAGTTAGTTAGACGATAATAGAGAATTTTAGCGTGTAAATCATGTATTTTCTATGGTTTTAAATGTTAATTTTTTCCTTAGTGTGAAATTTAAATTACTTATTAACAAAATAGGTAGGTAAAGATGGTTGTTACAATACAGATTAGCATTTATTTCTATTTTTATTCTATGGATTTATACAATGATTTGGTGCTATTTTAATACAAACATAGCATTTTTATGATCATATTAGTTTCCTGAAAATCTAGGCATATTTTTTGTAGTCCTACCAACTCTCTGCTTTTAAGAATTTATTATTACTCGATAAAATAGTTGATACATGCCTTAATTTTCATTTCTCTTGACAATGTGTTTTAATTTCCACTCATTTGAGTCATATTCTTAATCTCTGTATTAGTAACGGCACATTTCCAGACGATTTAAAAAGAACTATAGTTAAACCTTTATTTAAAAAAGGTGATAGAGAACTTATCCAAAAATATAGACCCATTGCGCTTGTACCTATAATTGCAAAAATTTTTGAAAAATTTATCTATAGTGAGGTTATAATTATTTGGAAAAGAAAAATATTTTATGCGATGAGCAAAAAGGTTTCAGAAGAGAAAAAACAATAAGTATGGCCATATATGATTTCCTAAAGACGATTATGATTAACGTAGACAATAGAATACAGGTATGTGCTCTTTACTGTGACATGGCGCAAGCCTTTGATTGTGTCAATCACAGCACCTTGCTTGATAAACTAGAAGCTTACGGGATAAGAGGCAACATTTTAAATTTATTTCAGTCATACCTATCCAACAGGAAACAAATTACCACAATTACAGAAATAGATAAAAACAGTAAACAGGAAATCACGCATTACTCTAAAGAACGGCTCATAAAGTACGGAATACCGCAAGGGAGTGTTCTAGGACCTTTACTTTTTATTATATACATGAATGACATGCCAAAATCTATAGAACACCCTTTGACTTTATTCGCCGATGACAGCACAGTGACAATTTCTTGCAAAAATTCTGACAATTATAAAAGTGACATAAACAATACATTGACATCTTTAATTAAGTGGTTAGATAATAATAATTTAAAAATCAATCTAAATAATGCATTTCAGTCAGAGAATAATTAATCATAATATCGAAATATATTTTCTTAATAATAAAGTAACAAACGTAGATAATGCCAAATTTCTTGGAATAATTATTGATAACAAACTTAATTGGAAACCACACATTGAAGAACTCAGTAAAAAATGAGCAGTTCGGCATATGCACTGCAAAAACTAGCCCCCCTAGTCAATAAAGATACCTTATTAACGGCCTATCATAGTTTAGTTGCGTCAAGACTAAGGTATGGGATCATATTTTGGGGAAATTCCACCAACAAGGAAATACCTTTCAAAGTTCAAAAGCGCTGCATCAGAGCTATGTTTGGTCTCATTGCTACTGACAGTTGTAAATCTTACTTTATTCACAACAGAATTCAAACACTTCCTTGCCTTTATATTTTAGAAATAGCGTCATTTGTAAAAGGTAATCCTCATTTATTTAGTCGCTTATCAGATATTGTACAACGCAGCCGCCGCGATCAAAGTAAACTTTGTTTGCAAACGTCTCGGACTGCACTTATGAATAAAAGTGTATTTTGAAAATTTACAATAAGATACCAAATAAATACAAAGACTATAATTATAAGTTATTTAGGAAACATTTAAAAGACATTCTAATATCAAAGTGTTACTATAATTTAAATGACTTTCTTAATGATCCCACTTTTACATAAATTTTACATAATTTTTTTCTCAACTTCGTGTGTAGTTGAATTAAGAATTATTAAATGTATTATTTTTTTCTTTTCTCGTTAATAAATTAATTAATAATTATTGATTTAACTGGCGCACTTTTGACGGAATAACAGTTATAATAAATAATAATATTTTATGTTTGTACCAACTTTGATCTCATTTGACATTTATTTTATTTTACTAGATTAATTGACTTTATTGGTACTGTTAAAAAAAATATATTTCATTTTATATTTGTACGCCTGATTTGGCAAAAACATGTTGATTCTATTATCGATGTTTACTTCCTATGTACCTACACATGTTTTGACAAATAAATATACTTTGACTTTGAATTCTTTAGATAGAAATAAAGTTAAGTCGCACCTACATATAATTAAACTTTTAATAAATACCAAATATCAGTAAACAGATCACAACAAAACACTCCTTTTTATCATAAGGAATGAACTATTAGGCGTGACCAGAAATCGATATTGCAATTATTAGGAGGGGCATACAAACTGGTTACTAATAAAGTCTTCTGATGTTATAGAAACAAGATAGGTTCACAAAATCGTATTTCCATCTAGGTTGGTTAGATCATCAATATAAGGCGGCTAAAGCCCGTAGGGAATGTAAGATCTAGCGTCGGGAATGTCGTGAGACAGGTTGCAATCGAATAGGCAAAGTATAGTGGGCGAGCAATAACACCTTATTTAGAACAACATACAATTTGCTAGGTAGAACGCAATTGAATCGGTATCGGAAGGAATATTTCATGAATAAAGAGCTCTATCTTTTATAAACCTTTTGTATCAAAGAGGTTTAAGCAAAAAAGCGCGGGCTTAAGCAAAGACCCGACGAGTTAATTACATATATGTCTTGTATTCCCTACGCTCATACTTCGTCTCATATCTACATATTAACTTGACGGACGATTTAGCGCAGTGGTTAAGAGCTTGAGCTGCTTGATTCCCGCACGGGACAAATCTTTGTGTGATCCACAATTATTTGTTCCTGAATTTTCATGTTTGTAAACGCACCCACGACACAGGAATAAATCCTAGTGTGGGGCTACGTTTTCATAAAAAAAAAACTATTCTCGGAGGTTTTTGACTTTGTAACAAACAGTTTATGAAATTTACATAATAGGCCTATGAAATCGCCCTTCATTTGATTTTGGAGTTGGTATGTATGCGTTTGGAATAACTAATTATAGAGCGCGAATATTTGTGACCAATTATTTGGAATTTTTGAAGCAATTTGTCTCTCCCATGGCTTACTATTCCTATTTCTCTTCAGGAATAAAGTTGAAAATTATGAACGAAATATTCCATTATCTGCACAAAACACAGGTACATCGTCAATTATAAGCCAATAAGCTCATTCTAATCAGCTTAAACAGACTATTATTTCCTTAATGGACTTAAATTGACGTCATCAAGTTCTTAATATGGGACATGGGGATAAATACGCGCTGTGTGCTGCACGCGGCGATCCATTAGTATTCCGCGGTTCCAGTGACTGGGTGTAATAATACTCGTCAACAGCGAGGTCAAGGTTCGCATCCCGGTCAACGCGACGCACATTGCGGTGTAGACGAGATAGAGACAGTAGGACAACGTCTTGGTTTTCTTATTTTGATATTAATATCGTATTTTAAACTTTAACCTTTGGGCAAATTGTGTTGAAAATTATGCCATTGTGTCTTTACCTTAAAATGGTAGTAGTTTGGAAAAGATAATTTAGTTATAATAAATATCTATTAGTTCGCACTTGGTCCGCGTGGTGGAGACTTAGGACTGTATTATAGATCGAAAATCAATCGTCAATCTTGTTTTAAAACTAACATTTTAGTAGAAAAATCAGTTTTTGAAACTTGATTCACGACTGATTTACGGGCCTTAACTCTCACCTCGGATCTTCACCAACTTGTGTGATCCACAAGAGTTTGTTTCTGTCTGGGTATTTGTGTATGTAGATTTCATGTATGTAAATACGGCCATGGTACAGAAAAACATTCTATTGTGGGATAGCGTATTCTTTTTTATAATGAAATAATATTAGCCCTGTTAAGAAACTGTCCCACCGTTGGGCACGGGCCTCCTCTCAGACTGAGAGGGTTTAGGCCATAGTCCACCACTCTAGCTCAGTGCGGGTTGGCGAACTTCACACACCTTCGAGGAACTCTTAGGCATGCAGGTTTCCTAACGATGTTTTCCTTCACCGTTAAAGCAAGTGAAAGTCAATATATATATAATACGCACATGCTTTCGAAAAGACAGATGCGTGCCTGGGTTTGAGCCAGATACCTCTGATTTTGCAGTCCAACGGTCTAACCACTATCACTGCTTTTTTACATTTCTGTCATCTTTTTTTAAATATACTTAATTCTTTTTAAGTGACTTTGCTTGTTGTTAAAGCCCGTTTATTAAAATATCGTGCCAGGAAATTGTCTACGCCCCTTCCTTTGCCTTATTTTTTTTTCATTTATGTCAATTTGTTCGCGGTTAGTTGCCTTTGACCCGCTGCCGTCGTCTTTAGACTGTGGTTCCGGTGAGCGTTCGAAAAAAACGGTCCTTGTTGATTCACTGAGTCCGCACAACGGGATTGGTTGAAATCTCATGATGTTTATTTTATAAGTTGCAGACCTAACGATTTTATAAGAAGAAGAATAATCGCGATGGTAGCTGGTATTCGAAAATGCGCATATTTATTTAAATAATACGTTTTGTATATCAATAGAATATTATATATCCTCGGTGTTGTAGAATAAATATGTACTTGAGTTTAAGAGTGAACACTGAGTAGAACTTTATCTTTATTTATGTACTTCTTAAATCAAATATACATTAACGTACTCAGTAATCATTATTGACGATTAATAGCAGTACTCATAATATTTCCTTTATAAAGATCTATGGCCTATTGTATTAAAGAATTTCTTAATCATTTAATTATTTAAAAAGTCATCAGGAAGAGAAAAGATTTTAAAATGAAAAGCATTTGATCAACTTACTTGCATTTGAAGAAGTCTGGAGCCTCCGTTTTTCTCCATGATGAACTTTTATTTCACAGTATCGTAACAATTGGAAGACAATTAATTTGTTTATTACAGAGATATTATCAAACGTCTTGTGATGTCAAAGGAAAAAATCCAAAAAATAATAAAAATACTACAAGCGATTTTTGTAAATAATCAAACACCATTCACAAAATTTTGACACAAACATGACATAAAGCGATGTCGTAACCTATGTTTCCCGCTTAATTCGAAATCGGAACAGCAAAAAAGAAAACAGTATTTTTTTATTTTTTATTAATCAGCGCGTTTTCTGTTACGTTTTATTTTGTAATAACAGTATGTACCGATCAAACAAGTCAGCGGTCGCCAAGCGACTCAGCTGTTGTGGAGAACCGTGGTAAATTATCGAGAGATGGCGGGGCCGGGGAGCGAGCAGCCTGCATGACTTCACGCTGAGTAATCGACTGGCTGCACCTACACGCCCTGTAAGCCTCGACAAAATTATATTTGCCGTTATCATAACTTAACACACCATTTTACTAATGCTTTAAAGATTAAATTCGCGTAATAACAGATGTAGTCACAAAAAGTTATTTTTCGCTATCGATAGACTTATTTAATAACGTGCCTCTAGGCAAAGGAAAATTGATTTTAGTGCCTCAGCTTAAAATATTTATGGTACAATGGAAAGTTATGTTGTTAATCAGTATAAACATTAAGGTAGAAATTCGCAAGCCTGCGGCCAAATTTAGTGAAAGCGTTGTTGCAATGAACATCGCACGTAAAGCCATAGCGGAGCAATTATTGGGATAATTAAATGCCAGGTTCACACCATCTGAGGCCAATCAGAAGCAATAAAGCAGAAAATGATTTTTTATTGATTTAATTCAAATGGTGCTTATTAAGTGGAACCTGATCGCCAGTTTTTGAGTTGGAAATTTTAGGATAAGCGTAGCTTAATTGCGAATTGAGTAAATACCTACTTTTTTGTAGTAAATATATATATTTGGAAAATTATTACTTAAATGCAAATAATAAGTGTTATTTTTTTTATTGGAATGCTTAATAATGTATTGAGATTTTTTATGTGTGTGTGAGTGATCTACGCTGTTGGCTGCGAAGCCTTTACAGCTTCATCGGACAAGAGGTCCAGCGTGCAACCACTACGCTCGAGCCAGAATGGCAAGGGGGAACCTAGCTCAAGGGCGCCTTAAGGAGGAACTGCCCCGGCTTGGGCATTCGCTTAGGGGGAGGACATATACTAAGTGTCTCGCCGTGCTGCTCTGCACCGGCCGGCAGGCTAAGGATTCTTTGACCTCGTCGGCGAGGTCAGCGTCTGATCCTGTGTACGGTATCGGTTTTCGAAATAAAGGAAGTAACGACCTCGGGAGGGTTGGTGAAATATGCCACGGCCGGCGGGGATTCGGCGGGGATTCCGATGATTGGACGCGTTCGCGAAGTATCGGGTTGTTGCCTTTTTAATATGGGCGCGAATAGGTTTGTTACCGAGATTGGAATGGAGATCGACATTCCGTGTGTACCACGGGGCACCGACGGGTTTCCGGAGGAGTCGGGACTGGACTCCTTGGAGTCTGTCTATGTGAGAGCGGGTGGCATGCCCGAACACCTCATAAGCGTACGCCATGATGTAAAGTGTCACCTTATTTCTAAGGGACATTTAATTCCGCTTGCAAAGCATCCTGTTAAGACGACCGAGCACAAAGGCGGCTCGGTTACAGACTCGCTTGATGCGCGACCAAATGGATTTTTTTATTGGATGACTTTTACAGTTAGTTTTAGGTTCCTATTTTCTCTCTCTGCCTTCTATCAATTAGCATTATTAACATTTTATTTTCCTTTTTCTGTTAATGAGGAATGCCTGCCGCAATTATCATAGATCGGTATAATTTTTGTTCCTTTACCTTAGATACCCAAATCTCCTTACCTTACCTTAGAGAACCAATCTAGTTCAGTCGACTGAACTAGATTGGTTTCTCATACCCTACAAATAATTATGTACATAAAAAAATTGCAAATCCTTTATTTTATACACGTTTAACTGTGAATATTCTGGCCCTTCCTCTCTAAAGGAATAACATTAGGAAACAGTGGGTGAGTCTGTAACTTTCTTGATTATTCATAAACACTGTAACGATTTACACGAATTAAAACCAATTAACGTTAACCATAACACTTTTAAAATTAATTAATCTGCTTATCCCACAATCCATCACGATACTTGGCAAAAGCTTCATAAATTGAAATAATAAAGTAAATAAGTCACGAACAAATTAATAGTCTCTTGGAAAAGGGTCAAGTGCGTAGCACTCTAAATCGACGGAAATGTATGATGTATGAACGTAGATGAAGCGAAAGAGGTGTGTCAGAATCGTAGTATGTGGCAAACTGTAGTCTCTGCCTACCCCAGTGGGATAAAGGCGTGAGTGTATGTATATAAGTCATATTTCACACCGCGGATTGGTAATTAGTGGTTGTGGACTAACGGTTTTTGGTGTCGGAAGCACGCACGACTTCGAAAAACTAGGAGTGCGAGCCGGGATTTCGTGAATGGCATTCGAGGTCTCTACCAACTAGGTTACCAGTATTTCCTTGCTTAATACCAGACAATTATTAGTTAAACTGAATTGCGTTAATACTTAATATCTATCTCTATCTTTATCATCATTTACACATCAACTTAAATGTCCCTCTATTAGAGAGAGAGAGGGAGAGAGTGTGAGAGAGAGAGAGAGAGAGAGAGAGAGAGAGAGAGATTAGGTCATACTTTACCAAGTGGACCCATGTAGTGGAGTTTTACAAGTAGGAGTGCGGATCGGTGGAGCATTAATAGTAATCGGATATAAATTGAGCGTTATTAGCCTGCATTCATACGAGCGCTTTTTCGATGCGCGGTGTGCTTCAGCGTTATCCCAAGCGCCAAACCGTCAGCTCCCTCGCGGGGTAGGCAGAGTGTACAGAGTTCCAACAGGTTCTTTCCTTACAGACCTCTCTGGCTCCCTCCACTCTCATAGTTCGTCTCATACACGCTCGCCGGTTACGGAGACTCTTGACTTGCCCTTCAGATAAGACACGGTCTATTTGATCATGGTAAGATAGTCTAGGTCTTGCCCGGTACCTACATCCTTCCACTTTCGCGTTGTATATCTGTTTTGTCATTATTTCTTCTGGCATTCTTTCTATATGTAATACTCAATACTTTCAATAATTAATTAAGCTAGTACTATATTGCACTTTCATCACTATGGGGTTAGGCAGAATATACAGTTCAACAGGTTCTTTCTCCATCTGTAGAGCAAGAATCTGTTAGAACTCTCTCCCTCTTATCTCTTACTATCATAGTTAATTTCGTACACACTCGCCAGTTTCAGACTCTCGACTTGTTGTCACATAGCCTTACCGCTAAATTACGAATGAACGATTGAAGTTTACTTCACTTCACAGTCGTGGGTTTCATGTCCACGCTGGCCAATTTCACGGCTATTCTTTTGCTCACTATCGCGCAAGTGGGCTGAATATAATCTTACAGTGACATTTCAAAAACCTAGCTAAGACATGCGCAAGAAACTGGCCAGGGAGAGAATATCTATAGCAGCTCTGAGCAGGGAAATGCGACATGACAATGACCAGATTAGTTATGTTAACTTTGTATTTTCGCGCTGCTTATTTTTATATTAATTTCCTTGCAAATTACTGCACGAATACGCTGAATGTAAAGGTTGTAAACGACAGGAAAACACAACAATGAAACACTCGAGTCCTCTGGAGGAATTTATTTAGAAAAATTACATACAAACATTCATATTTTGAGTGAACGTCACTATTCTCTTGCGAGTCATACAACACACGACGTCGATCTAGCTACGTACCGCTAATCGCCATTATATCTCCATTTCTCAATATATCTATGTTAAGCTAATGTATTTGGGGTTAATCACTGGTATATTGGGTTATTATGGTGTTCATAATCTGACCATAATTACTATAGTAAAAGAAAAGAAACCAACATTTTGTGTCATAAGTTTTGAACAATCTTGGTGCCTTGTGTATTTTGAGTATTATAATAGACCCTTATTTCATAAGAATCTGTAAACACCTATTCATATTTTGTGATGACCCATGGATGACCCTCAACCATAGACAATAGAAAATCTATTGCTTTCTAATTTCTTTTTAATTTTTGCAGCCGGTCGCGCTGGTAAGGCTGAAGGAATAATTTTATTGATTTCAGTTTCTTAAGAGAAAATGGCATCAAAATATATGCTATTTACGAAATATATTAGTATCCGCAGTATTGAGGAGTCACTTTTGGTGTTTCAATACGTATACTACCTCTGTTTAGTAGTAAATTAGCCAATTAGTCGATTTTGTAGGCCCAAAAAGTGAAAGGATAGTAAGGTGGTTCCTCAATTCAAATGGATTCAAAAATTGTATATACCATTGCGAATGATTATTGAGTTTTGTTGAATCTTTATTAAAATTAATAATATATACCAGTGACTTTCAATTATCTAAACGGCTAATAAAATTAAATGCATTGGCAAATAACAGACATTCGTAGACGCGTCTCAGATAAGGTTATTTCTGTGCTGCTGCATAAGTTATTTTACTCAGTCATTATTAATAATAACCCAGACTAAAGTGCAGTTCCTATACCCAAAAGCAGGTCCTTTAAAAATATTCGAAATATTTTTACGATGACGACTTTTATAGATAACAAATGTATGATATACCTTATAACAATAACGGTTGGTTAAAATATAGGAACTGGACATTAATAAATTAGATAGACACAGTATTTGTTTTGTATTAGGACAATAACATAGTGAATTGGGGGCTTCGCACAAAAACTTACGTGACGTCAGCGCTAACGAGTAATCGTGCTGTTACGTTCAATTTAATTTAGCTAATTTGGAGTGAGACAAGGATATCATATCACATCTAGTGTCACGCTAAAGTCAATGTTTTCGTGCTAAGCTGTTTCTACTAAAATATTTTATGTAATGTGCTAATTACCCCCGTGAAACCATTAAGGTAGTGCATCTTTGACGCGCTACGTACATCTTATTTCTTTATGCTCCTGCTTCACGTGCATCGTAATGCGATAATTAACACGTTAACACAGGCGTTAGGCGCAGAAGTATCTAAGGTTTTATTTATAAACGCCTTATTTACAGCGCATTTAGACTTTAATATTACCGTGAATCCATCTGGAGCAGGAGCGTTTGTCTGAGTTTACAAATAAACACCCTTAAACAGCGGTCTATAAAATTCAGTATAACGAAACCATTATATTCAACGTAAGTAGTTAACATATACAAATACAATTGTACTTAGGTATATTAAAAGCAAGTTCACATACAAAAATATATAGTAATTATATTACTTTGGACGCCGTTTGTAATATGCCGACTAGCATAGAGTTATTGCTGTCTTAAATCCCTTGAGACACTCAAGCTAAGTGTCTCGGTGGCATTATTTATAGTAAAAAGAATATTAGAATCACAATGTATACTATCTTGTTAATTGCCCTGATCTTGTCAAGTGAGAACTACGAAAGAAGTTACATTACACGGGGCATTACATAATTAAATTAAGGATATAAAAGTGTGTGTAAATGATCTACGCAGTTAGCCGCGAGTCCTTTACAGCTACACCGGACAAGAAAAAAAAGAATCTATCTATCTATCTATAACCTCACGCCAGATCCCTTGCGGGGTAGGCAGAGAGTACAGAGTAAAAAAAGAATAATTGTTATAAATGTATTATTATGTTTGTATCTCGCAGAAATTCACGGGCTTTACCCGGACCTTAGAAAGGCTTGCATAGGGTTATGGGTCCAACACGTAGAGGCCCTTCGAGAGATATTAATGTTTATTATTATTGTCAGAAAGCGAGTAGGTATGAAAGATAGTATCGGTGTAAATATGAAAGGTGTAAAGATATGCTCCGTCGGTTCGGGCATATAGTAAGAGTGCCAGAAGAAAGAATGACAAAACAGATATACAATGCGAAAGTGGAAGGATGTAGGTGCCGGGGAAGACCTAGACTATCTTACCATGACCAAATATACCGTGTCTTATCTGAAGGGCAAGTCAAGAGTCTCCGTAACCGGCGAGTGTGTATGAGTCGAACTATGAGAGTGGAGGAAGCCAGAGAAGTATCTAAGGAAAGAACCTGTTGGAACTCTGTACTCTCTGCCTACCCCGCGAGGGAGCTGGCGTGATGATATAGATAGATTTTATAGAGATTATTACAAATAAGTTATAACTTTTTTGCCTCTAAATCATATTATTATATAAACTGATAAAACTTTGAATGTTCTCGATGCTTTCTATAGTGATAGTAAGTTTTGTGACTCATGGTAAAGCCACTAATTTTAAGTATACACTAATTGAAGAGACGAATAGAGAAACATGCATACACTGATAAGAGTATCACTCTCACAACATTAAAAGACCTTGAATTTACGAGTTCGGCAAACGGTCTTTTTTAGAGTTCTTCTGTCTCGTAGAGATCGGTTCCTAATGTCATCACTTTTCAAGATCAGTAGTTTAATCTATGCGAATAGATAATAGACGTAAAAAGAGCCATTCGCATAATCTATCCCAAAAAAATAAAGATTACACTACATTATATGACATTTTTCTACAATTATGAGCTTTATTTCTCTCATTATACGATTTAAATCGCCTTGTTTTACAAACAAACAAAACTTGACACTTAACAGACATTTTTAAGAAGGTAGGTGCATACATTTAGGTATAATTAATTAAATATAACAAAAAACCAAACCGTGTGAAAGGTTTTATAAGATAACTTTAATTAAATTTCTTAAGAAACTTTGAAAATATTTTAAACAATCGAAATATATGTAAATCGGATTGTCTATTCTTATAAGTACCTTATTGACACCTATTCTGTTATTCTAATTTACATTCGTATAATACAATAATTTGCTACGACATCTATGGCTACATTGCAAGACCACTAACTGCAACCTCTCTTTAGACACGCTGTATTATAATTTAAAACAACTTCGTTTCTTGTTTTTCCAATCGCACACAAAGTGATTACGTAAATTGAAAATGTCAAGCTTAATAAGATGCGTGTATGAGCGTGAATGAGACGAACTATGAGAGTGGAAGAAGCCAGAGAGGTAGGTAAGGAAAGAACCTGTTGGAACTCCGTACACTCTGCCAATCCCGCAAGGGATCTGGCGTGATGATATAGATAGAATCCATCGGGCATTAGGAAACGGATGATTTAGCGCAGTGGTTAAGGGCTTAAGCCGCTCCGCCCACTGTGTCTAATAGTCGCGGGTTAGATTCCCGCACGGGACAAATCTTTGTATGATCCACAATTATTTGTTCCGGTCTGGGTATTTGTGTATGTGAATTTTCATGTTTGTAAACGCACCCACGATACAGGAATAAATCCTAGTGTGGGGCTACATTTTCTTTGAAAGAAAGATAAAGATAAAGAAAAAAAACATGCTGAAGTTCTTTTTAAGCGTTTAAAGAATCTTGCAATGTAGCGTCCGCGGGGCGAGGGACATTAATCGCGTTACCATGCCTAGGGTTACACACAACACAGGTATCAGGTAATATAATGTTAGGCAGTCTTTGGGTAGGTCGGAAGATTTTATAGCGACTAGATATTTCATTAAATAATTGTACTAATATACCACACACCTAACTACCGGTAATACACCAAAATTACGATTTTGGGTGTGTGGAACCCTTTCGCAAATAACAGGCGCAATAATTTTAGAAGTTGTATTCTATAATGATTCACCATTTTATTTATTCGAATTTATTCGTTCTTAATCCGTGTAACTCTTGCAGTCGTGACTTTTGTGGTATCTGACGTGTATTCGATGAGCTTTGGTTCGCTTGGGTCATGCCATGCCACTCCGGTATCGAGTTAATTTTTTTCAATCCCTGTTTATTGATCATACTTAACCCGTGTAATAACTTTTGCAGTCGTGATTTTTGACGTATCTGACGGTTCGCTTGGGTCATGCCATGCCACTTAACCGTAGCGAACAGATTATTCTTGTATGCATTCTGAATTACGGAGTGAACTAGCCGTATCTCATTATTTTGTGCCTTCATCTATTTTCAAAAGGGTTCCACATTGTTTCTCGTCCAGTTAGGTAATTTTTCTACCGACCACATTCACTAATACTAACATCGACTTATATCTAAAATACTTTTTTATTTACGCATTTAATGAGTAAATATATTTTCTCAGTAATTGGTGTCATATGGGGACAAGCGCATCATATTTATCCTATTTTCTATATCAATACTCCGTTTCTCAAGTAACTCTCGTTTTGTGCGACGTTTCATATCATCAGTGTGTGAAATGTGAAAAGTTTAATGAGAATATAAGCAGAAGTATACCCTGGTTTGTGTTCGTGTCACGTAAAATATTCAAAAACATCCTGCAGCTTCGAAATTCTTAATAAATTGAACCCCTCCAACTTCGGGTAACATCATTAATAACATTTCAAAATGTATCGTGTATAAGAAAATAGTTATTGAGTTAGAAAACCAAACAATTAACAATTTATCAAAGATAAGTTAATTATCAAACGTGGAGAGTATCAAAGGTTTAGTAAATAATATTTGACCTAAATAAATATCGCTTAGAGAGGTCGAGATTTAGTGCTAATCCTACGCTGAACATCCTAGACTGTATCGATAGGCCGTAGAATTTGAAAATCTAGAGAAATTCATGGCTACACACATCTTTATCTATAATAAATATACAGCAACACTATAGAGCATGCAAGTAATAAACGGATAGTTTTAATTGAGAATGCCCGACCACAATCATTAACCAGATTTCTCGAATATTATTCATCGATAACTCATTGGTGCATCTATTTTATACCATTCCTACTTCATTTTATTTTGAACGAGCATTCTCAATTTTATTTATTATGTTGATAACATCAGAAAGGTACATAGAAGGTCAGTTACGATAGTCTCTTCTTTAAAACTTCTTGGTGCTACAAAATTCATAAGATGTCTGATGTATATTTTAACTTCATTGAGATGAACATCCTTATTGGCACATTAATTATGGTGACCAGCACACTTTATTATATACTTAAAAATTTAGTATATTTTGGCATCGTAAATGTTGTGACGTGTCTTCAGAATTTTATTTTGTTTGGGGTCTGAAATTCTGTGAGTTTTTATTGACTCTGGAAATACATTCAAGGGTAGTATGTTTATTTTATTGTTAGCTTAAGCAATAAGAATTTTCTAGATATATTAGTATTGGCTAGTCATCATAGTTCATCGGTGAGCCTTAGTGATGGACCAGCACTAGGCAATCGTGGTAAAAATTAAATTGTGTAAAAAAGGTTATATCTATAATGACGCCGAGCTAAAAAAGTAATCACAGGGAAAAAAAAATCTCTTAGCACCTCGGCATTTGGTGGCATTTTCAATGAAATTATTAATAAAACTTAAGAGTAATTAATTTGATGGACTAAGCTGGACGCAGTCGTCCACATAATCATCAATCAATGTGGCTAAACAGACTTAATAAAAAGAAGAAGGATCTTCTTTTCGTACTTATAGACCTATCCTTCAATAGATGAACTCAATTTTCTCTCCCTGAATGTAGTTCCAAAGTTCAGACTAATTAAACATCAGTTTACATCATGAAATCGCCGCAGTCGACACCGAAGTCCCAGTCGTCAGAGGTCCCGGTGTCATCGTACTCAGCTAGGGCCTGTTCATAAGCTGAAGCCTCATATGCTGTAACTCCATCGAGCATGGAGCAGGCTTGAGACACGTTGGTGTGATGCATTATTGGCATTGCATGCAGAGCGAAGTCTTCGCCTTCTTGGGACCAAGTCAACCCTGGAAAAAGGTGATATTGCTTTGAGGTGTGGGTAGTTTGATGATGCAGTTTTAAGAACAAATCGGAGGATGACAATTGATGTAATTTAATGTTGCACCTAAAATCTGGGAAAAGCCTTCTTACCGGATTTGATTAGCTACTAGCTTTCATATTAGTCTATGCTCTGAAAAGCACGCTGGGGTGGTGTATCCAGTTACCATTCCATGTACTAGATGTTAAGGCAAGTTGAAAGTCAAAGTGGCTTGATAAGTTTCAACAGCAGGTGGCCCCAAACTTGCTCTCAACAATGCTTTTGAGGTCCGCGTGGCTGAGAATGGTCATATTCTCCCTCATCCAAAAGCCTTTCCTTAGCAGTAGGAAAAATTAGGCTAATTGCTTGATAAATTTACATTATACGTACGTCCACTCCAAACGCCATTCGGCAGGGTGACCCATCCCCAGCCCTGGCCCCACGCCAGCTGGTGGTCGAGCTGGCCAGCGAGCGGTACCTGGCGCTTGATGACGGCCACCAGCCCGCGTCCATCCAGCGCCCCCACGGCACTGCGGCCGCTCCTGTTGTACATTTCCGACGAAGTTGCTGCTGGAACCAAGGAAATATTTCTACAGACACGTGAAAAACTAACCTGAATATTATACTTGATTAGAGCCGTTACCGGCAGCGCGTGTTTATTCTGTATTATTGTAAAGTATAGCCTATGTATTATTCTGATGAGCTTGTTACTGTAAAGTTTCATCAAAATCCCTTCAATAGTTATTGCATGAAAGAATTACAAACATATTCAGTTCTTAAATTTACGCGAATTATGCATGAAAAAAATTTTGGACCATGTGCCGCAAAGCACGGGAAGGACGGCCCTTCCTGTGACCATGGGTGCTGCAAAGCATTCGAAACGTCAAGAAATTAAAAATCAAAAATAAACCGCCAAAAAATTCGAAATATAGTTTAATTTCATGAATAACAAACATCCATACATCCATCCACCCTCACTCACTTTTGCGTTTATAATATTAATAGAATTTACATTATGCTATAGCTGTTTCTTTCCGCATAGAGGAAAAAGCAGTGACGTGATCGCGTCATCTGGTCACAATGGCGGTCTTGCTTTTTGCTTTCGCACGACGGATGTAGAACTTTATGAAATCTCAAAAATATATATTATTATTGACATTCAAAATAGATGCCTGCTGAATCCAAATAGCAAAAACTATAACTATAACTAGCGTTTCGTATACTATATTCCTTCAGCGAGGCGTTGTCGAGTCAACAATGGTGGCAATATTAATCGTGTAACACTTGACTTAATTAATGAAGTGGCTTGTCGACCGTAGTTTTGGCGGGAACACTGACAACTCGTGTGGCGGCCATGATGGATTGTCTATGGAATTGCGAGTTCGGAATAGTTCGGAGCCTTCTGTCTGTGCGTAATAAATGAAAAATACCGCAATATTTTTATTTTTTCCAGCTTAGTCATAACCATATCAAAAATTAACAACAAAAATGTTTACCTAGATACTTCACTGCTATATTTTAGGGCTAATTAGAGATAATGTTTAACATAGTTTCGAAGTCGCTTGAGCGTCCTCATTATCAGAAAATGCATTTCGAATATGTACCTATTATGGGAAAAAACACTTTACGTAGTTATACTAAATCTAAGTCAACGGTTGACAAATATCTGCAAGAATAATATTAGGAAATTGTTTTAAGACAAATTTACTCTTTCCCATTTCGTTTTTCGCTGTATCTCTAGAATTCTTTATCAGCTAAAGATTTTATTCTAAGACATGACCACGCTGGGAAGACCTTTAGAAAATTTAAATTCGGGATGAAATTTTGGTCATAAACGCAATTGTATTTGTAACTTAGCTTTTTTAAATTAAAAGCAGTGGCGTTATTTTACATTGGTTCATTACCTATACGCGGTTCAGTCAACAGAAAGACACGCACGTACACATGTCTTTAAACATAAGGCGCCTTAACCATATAAAAATATTCTCGAAAAATAAAAGGACATGGCGGCCTGACCTTATCCAGTTTTCCCTACATGCGGGGTTTTGTTTGGCGCGGGCGACAAGGATTACGCATTACAAGTTCGGCAATTTGGACCCCACCAACCCTTAGGGGAGGGTTCAGCCGTAAAGTTCCTTTTTGTTTTATGTTACAAACGCTTTTAATGTTTTTTTTTGGGCTAAAATGTGACGGAAGTTGAATATAATTAGTCTTTTAGATGTTAAAAGAGGATATTCTATAATCACGAAAATTTGTTTATTCTTCCTCATTATCTATTTGATACGATTAATTAGCTTCACCAATAATTTTACTATTGCAAAAATAATTATAGAGTATAAACAGATATACAATGCGAAAGTTGAAGGATGTAGGTACCGGGGAAGACCTGGACTATCTTACTGTAACCAAATAGACCGTGTCTTATCTGAAGGGCAAGTCAAGAGACTCCGTAATCGGCGAGCGTGTATCAGACGAACTATGAGAGTGGAGGAAGCCAGAGAGGTGTGTGAGGAAAGAACCTGTTAGAACTCTGTACTCTCTACCTACCCCGCAAGGGAATGGGCATGATGATATACGAGGCATCCCTTTTAAGTTTTGTCGTTTGAAGAAAAAAACACAACTAGAACCTTATAGTACTTTTTATTGTTTTTCAAAGTATTCACCACGTAGCTTTATACACTTTTCCATTCGCTCAAACCAGTTATTATAACATTTATTCCACTCTAAAGTGGGGGTGTTCAAAATGGCTGACTTGAAATCGACTGTTCTTCACCGGACTTCCGGTCCGGTGACCTTTGACCACGAAGACTTTTCTTAATTTTAGGAAATATAAAGAAATCGTTAGGGCTTAGGTCAGGACTGTATGGAGGATGGTCAAGAATTTCTACTTTTTCCTGCTTCAAATACTCAATAGTTTGACGAGCGCTGTGTGAGCTTGCGTTGTCGTGGTGCAGGATGATGCGTCGCTTTGAGTTAGATTTTCGAAGTTCGGCGATGACTTGTGGTAAACAAACTGTGGTATACCACTCTGCGTTAACCGTTCTACGATCTTCAAGTGCAATAGTCGCAACATGGCCGGTTTTTCCAACGAACGTGGCCACCACCTTCTTTGAAGTGCTTCGAGAACGAACAACTTTAGTCGGCTTTGGCTCGTCTTGAAAGACCCAGATTGTAGATTGTTGTTTGGAATCAGGATCGTAGGCATAGATCCAAGATTCGTCACTACTGATGATGTCGTAGACGTGATTTGACTCTCCTCGGTTGAACCTTTGCAGAGTTTTCTTACACCATCTGACGCGGGCCGCCTTGTGATCGTCGGAAAGCAGATACGGTATCCAACGGCAAACTAGGTTTCTCACACCAAGCGCTTCATGCAAGATCTGCTGAATGGTTGTCCCTGAGATGCATAATAGAGTCACATGACGATCTTCGAGAATTAGTTGTCCACAGCAATGATGTTATCTTCAGTGAAGGCGGATTTTGGGCGTTCTTCGCAAAATTTGTCACTAACACTAGTATGTCCACCCTGGAATTCTAAATACCAGCGTTCGACAGTCCGCAGACATGGGGCTTCATCACTGAACACAGATGTTTGCTCTTCAAAACACTGAAGCCGTGTCATGCCTCTTCTAAAGTTGCAGAAAATTATTGCACGAAAAGATTCATTTTCGTACGTAGCCTGACAGATTCCAATCGACGCTGTGACTAAACAATAGCATTAATCCTAATACTTTCAACTGTTTTGAGATTCAAAATTTAAACACTTTCGAATATAGAACAGTTCCAAATTCAAAATTGCCGGGAAATAAGGAAACGACAGAACTTAAAAGGCATGCCTCGTAGTATAGTATAGTAAATATAAAGTACATAGAGTTACTAAGCCAAGTGGTTAGCTCCCTTTGTGCCAGGTGCTTGCCACAACATGACACGTTCAAGTGTTAAGTATTATTACAAAAATATACCTTCATGTGCACTGAGACACTTTAAATAACTCGAGAAACATCGAATATAATAATTTACTAGCTGTTACCCGAGGTTGCGGACGCGTTAATTTTATAACTTGATGTAGGTAGGTAGATCTTTCCAAGATAGCATTACTCCAAGACCTAAGACACCTCCATACTGAGTATCTTAAAATTCTTTTATTTTTGAGAAGGATTACCAGATCTATTTATTATACAATTATTAATAAAAAGGCTGATTTAAACCTTTTCTACTTAGCCTGCCAAAAATAGTAATCTGGGATATAAATATTTAAAAAACATATATTGTGAGCTGAGTATGTAACAAAGTTTTATCAGTTTATTTTTATACAGGGATTGCAGGGAACAGAGTGAATGGTGCGATGGGAAAGCTACTCGGGAGCCGGCACTTAAGCCATAAGGCGCAGCTGGCCATACATAACGGAGTTCTTGTCCCAACGCTGTTATATGGTAGCGAGAGCTGGGTATGTAAGAAGGAGAATGAAAGTAGGATAAATGCGGTAGAAATGCGAGCTCTGCGGAAGATGTGCGGAGTGAAGCTGACCGACCGCATTAGCAACAGCATAGTAAGACAGCGAGTAGGTATGAAAGATAGTATCGGTGTAAAGATGAGAAAGGGCATGCTCCGTTGGTTCGGGCATATAGAAAGAATGCCAGAGGAAAGAATGACAAAACAGATACACAATGTGAAAGTGGAAGGATCGAGGTACCGGGGAAGAACTTTTTTTTTTTTTTTTTTTACCTGGGGATAATCCTGCATAGGACTTCAGGCGGGGCGTGTCGGATTCTTACCGACTAAAAACCCCAGGGTGGCCGACATCAGCACTTTGGAGGAGCTCCGGGATCTCCGTATGGAACGCACCGGTGCCCCTCTTGTGCCACGCTCTGAAGAGTCCGCCTTCGGGGGGAGACTTAATGACACGCTCCCCCCCGCAACAACGCGGTGCTCACGGCGACGTGGGCCACACCACGCCGCCGTCCTCCTCGGGGTCGCTCGTGAAGAACGCTCAAGGCCCCCGCCCCTTGCGTCCGCGACCCCGAAGGCCCCCCTGCTGATGTTGGTGCAGGGGGGGGTCCCCCGCCAGACCGGGAAAGACCTAGACTATCTTACCACGACCAAATAAACCGAGTCTTATCTGATGGAAAAGTCAAGAGTCTCCGTAACCGGCGAGCGTGTATGAGACGAACTATGAGAGTCGAGGAAGCCAGAGAGGTATGTAAGGAAAGAACCTGTTGGAACTCTGTACTCTCTGCCTACCCCGCAAGGGACCTGGCGTGAGGTTATAGATAGATTTTTATAATCATAATCAGGTTTAGATATCTAAAATAAATGAATATACAAAGTTTCATTACATACAAAGGGCCATTCATCGTTATAGAGTTCTCTCCAGAAGTGACAATCCTAAATGCATTATCGGTTTATGCACGAAATCATGTTGTGCGTGAATCAAAGGTGTATGCACATTTTTAGGTAAGTGTTTTTAACCACCAAAGAGTTTCTCGTGAGAAAAAGAACCTGAATCCAATATCAGTTCACGGAGGAATTCATGTGTAGGCAAAATCACGTCAATCAATCATTTTTAACCTACTTCAAAAAGGAGGAGGTTCTATGTTCGGTTGTATGTATGCTTTTTTTTATGTATGTTCAGCGATATTTCCGTCAATTGTGGACCGATTTTGATAATTTTTTGCATTGGGTTCAGTATATCTCCAAGGTGGTCCCATATTAATTTTATTGACATTGGACCTTGGACTTAGAAGATACACCAGGGAACTCCTTAACGACAAACAATAGGCATGTGTAAATTGAGATATTATGGGTATTACGTCAATCCTATAGGTACCCTACTGTAGAATAATTTACTGGCCACTTAAAATTGTAAAATATAAATCTTTGCTGGTTGCTGCAGTCGGTTACTTGGCACCGACTTCAAATATTAATTTTTTTGCTTTTTGAAGTCGGTTTACCTTTTTTTATAAAAGATTTTTATAACCTAACATTACAGCTTGACAACAAAATAAAAATAATAAAGTTTTATAGTTTATCCCGCCAATGGTCCCGGATCGGTTCTTGCTTTCGGGATAAAAAGAATTTATTATTTTAAGTTAGAGTATAAGTTATAACCATACCAAGTTTCATTGAAATCCGTTATGTAGTTTTTGCGTGATTAAAACACAAAGAGACAGAAAGGCAATAATTCAAAAAAAAATGTTTCGGCCTCTATATCAATAAGGTAGTGTACCCCAATTAAAATTTTCCAAAAATATTCAATGTACAGATTCGGCTCGGTTACAGTTTTATTATATGTATGAAAACACAAACATCCCCGCAGTAATGCGCCTTTTTTTGTTTAAAGTATCTTCTCTAGTACACGCGTAGTATATACTTAATAGGAGAGTAATCATAACATCCCAAAACTTATTAGCGTTTTACTGCAATGGGTATTTTACGATAGATTAAAGATGTCTCTAATACTAAAGATCTCGAAGAAAAATACGAAAAGATTATCTATTCTATCTGACTGACTATTCCTGAAACTCTTAGCAGGATTTACAGGTAAGGTATACGAATCCAGAAATAGGTAATATTACATTTAATTACGAACAATTTATACTATAGTGGTACTACTGGGAATTAAAAACAGCAGTTTCATATTTTTTGGCAGAATAGGTATCAGCATTTTTTAAGTGCAGATTTTTTTTTGCTTCCAATGTCCCCACAGAAATACTTGTTCGTATTGAGGCTGTTTCAGGCTTTGCACACTTTTTTCCTTCTTCTGGTATATCATGAAAATCAAACCAACGATCATTCATACTTTTAGTTAATCTGGCTTTAGTCGGACCAATAGCCGAGTAGCGTAACCGACAAATAAATGCGTTCATGAAAGCAAGAATGATATATACCATTCTGCGCACAATAAAATAACAATTTTTATCATCATCAACAGCCTATATCAGTCTTCTGCTGGATATAGCTCTCTCCCATTGTACGCCACCAAGTACGACCCTCGTCTATAGTTATCTAACCTAACCTAAATATCATTAACATCATGGGATTTAAGTACTATTTCACAATACTCCAGCGTCCCCTAAACTTTGACTGCGCAGTGATTTATTAAGGTACCAGTGCAATAATATTGCAGTGAAGCAATTACGAAAATGTGGATGGACTTAGCATTGAAGGATTTACAAACGACAACTTTCTGTATTCTCTGCCTACCCCGCAAGGGATCTGGCGTGATGATATAGATAGATAGATAGATAGAACTTTCTGTAAATTACTGGTAAAATGATTGTATATTTTACACCTTTCAGCTTCGTAATCACCTAAACCCGAATATCTATACCTACCAACCTGTACCTGATGGAATAAATAATATTAGCCCTGTTAAGGAAGTATTCCACCGTTGGGCACGGGCCTCCTCTCAAACTGAGAGGGCTTAGGCCATAGTCTACCACGCTGGCTCAGTGCGGGTTGGCGAACTTTACACACCTTCTAAAAGCTCTAAGGCAGGTTTCCTCACGATGTTTACCATCACCGTTAAAGCGAGTGATTGTTAATTGTAATACGCACATGATTTCAAAAAGACAAAGGTGCGCGCCTGGGCTTGAACCCGATACCTCTGATTTTGCAGTCCAACGATCTAACCACTATCACGGCTGATGTAATATACATAGCAAAATTAATTTTGTTATTGGTGATATTGTAAAAGTCAATAGGATCACATACACATTATTTATCGTGTTTGCTGTCGAAGCGTTAAGAAGAAGAGAATTGGTAGTTGTAATCGAGGGATCACGATACTCGATATTTATGCAGGAATATATTACTCGTATAACAACTATAGTTTCCAAAGGGAGTTATTACCGTACTGTATATATTAATACTATGGCATAGCTTCGCTTTTGTGATGTAGCGTGAATTGCGGTCAGCTCTAATTGTGACCGCAACGAACTTCCAAAGGGTCACCCGGCCGATATTACATACCCTCGTTATCATCCTATGGATTAATAATGAAGATTTTGGTGAATGGAATGGGAAGAGTCCAATTTGGACTGCGCTTGGTTGAGTTGTTTACGTCATTGGTAACTGGAACCTTTAGATTAATTAACCTATAAATGTTAACTATGATCAGTCAGAAAATCTGTTCAAATCGTTTCTTAATAAAATATTTATTCATAGGTATGCTGGTAGACAGGTTATAGGTTGGCCGCGTGGTTTCCGGCTTAGAATAGGACCAACCCATCTCATCCCATCGGGTGTCGTACAAGGCGACTAAGGGAAAACTAGGGAATGGGCAGCAGCGTTCCCTTAACACTTCTACAACCAAAAACTGCGCTCGCCAACCCGCCTGCCAAGCGTGGCGAGTATGGCAAACACCCCCAACCAGCAACATATTATGGAAGAAAGCAAGAAAACCAGGCCCCTAGTCCCCGGCGGTCCTGTTCGTCCTGGCCACGGTAGCAGACATGGTAACGACAGGACAAGGGGTGCGAAGAATCTCCGGCAGAGATTCGGCTACCACCAAAACCGAAAATTGGCCCTGGTGACATACAACGCACGCACATTGAGGACAGATGAGAAGCTAGTTGAGCTGGAAGAAGAGTTAAACAAGTTGCGGTGGAATATTGTTGGTTTATCGGAGGTCCGAAGAGAGGGCGAGGACACGATAACCTTAAAATCCGGCAACTTGTTTTACTACCGGGAGGGCGAACAGCAGTCCCAAGGTGGTGTCGGATTTATCGTCCACAAGTCACTCATAAACAACGTTGTGTCCATCACTAGTGTGTCGAGCAGGGTAGCGTACCTGATACTCAGAATATCCAAAAGATATTCGCTGAAGGTCATACAGGTCTACGCATCGACCTCGGCATACTCAGATGATGAGGTCGAAGTTATGTATAAGGACATTAGAAGAGCCATACAGACTTCCAAAGCACACTTTACAGTAGTTATGCGCGACTGGGCAAACGGGGCGATGATGAGTTGAGAGTGGGGCAATTTGGATATGGGCAGCGCAACCCCAGGGGTCAGAGGCTGGCCGAATTTCTGGAGAAGGAGGGACTCTTTATGATGAACTCTTTCTTCCAGAAGCCGTCTCATAGGAAATGGACCTGGATGAGCCCTGATGGTTTCACAAAAAATGAGATAGACTTCATCATGAGCACCAAGCGACAAATATTTAATGATGTCTCCGTGATTCACAGGGTAAAAACCGGCAGTGATCACCGAATGGTCAGAGGCACATTAAATATTAATGTCAAAATGGAAAGATCGCGTCTGATGAAGTCTACGCTCCGACCTTCTAATACACATATCCAAAACCCCGAGAAATTTCAACTCGAATTGGCAAACCGCTTCGAATTGCTAGACAGCAGCGCATCAGTGGACGAAATCAACAATAGGTTGGTAGAGACTGTCCATACGGTCGGGTCTAAGCATTTTAAGCCCCACCGTAAAAATAGGCCTCTAAAGCTATCTGACTACACCCGAAACCTTATGGCTGAGCGACGTACCATGACACTCCAAACCTCCGATGATGCTAAGTCCTATAGGCAGCTCTATGGGCAGATATTGAAGTCCTTGCGACACGATTTACGGTCCTTCAATACAAGACGTATTGAGGAGACCATAGAGCAGAACAAGGGCTCCAAAGTGTTCGCAAGAGACGCGTCTATTGGGCAAAGCCAGTTGATGAAGCTGAAGACGGAGGACGGAAACGTAACGTCGAATAGGTCAGAGGTGCTCAGGGAGATAGAGAGGTTCTATGGGCAGTTGTATACCTCAGTAGCTGAACCTGTTGTTGACTTGGTAAAAGACCCAAGAGCCAAGCTAACCCGACACTACACTGAAGATATCCCGGACATCAGCCTGTACGAGATTAGGATGGCTCTCAAACAACTTAAAAACAACAAAGCGCCGGGTGAAGACGGAATTACCGCAGAGCTTCTGAAAGCGGGCGGATCGCCGGTACTTAAAGTCCTTCAGAGGCTGTTTAATTCCGTCTTGCTCGAAGGAAAAACGCCGGAAGCGTGGAACAGGGGTGTGACGGTACTCTTTTTCAAGAAAGGTGATAACACTTTACTGAAGAATTATAGGCCCATCATACTGCTGAGCCATGTTTATAAGTTGTTTTCGAGAGTCATCACGAATCGTCTCGAACACAGGCTTGATGACTTCCAGCCTCCCGAACAAGCCGGTTTCCGGAAAGGTTTTAGTACCATAGACCACATACATACGCTGCGGCAGATTATACAGAAGACCGAGGAGTATAATCGGCCACTATGCTTGGCGTTTGTGGACTATGAGAAAGCCTTCGATTCGATCGAGACTTGGGCGGTTCTTAGATCTCTCCAGCGATGCCGCATTGACTATCGGTACATCGAAGTGTTGAAGTGCTTGTATAATAACGCCACCATGTCAGTCCGAGTACAAGGGCAGTGCACGAAGGCGATCTCCATAAAAAGAGGAGTAAGACAGGGGACGTCATTTCTCCGAAACTGATTACGACCACCATAGAGGACGCCTTCAAGCTCTTGGAATGGCGAGGACTTGGCATCAACATCAATGGCGAATACATCACTCACCTTCGATTTGCCGACGACATTGTGGTTATGGCGGAGTCGCTGGAAGATCTAGGACGAATGCTCGGCGACCTCAACAGAGTATCTCAACAAGTGGGTCTTAAAATGAACATGGACAAAACGAAAATAATGTGTAACGTCCATGTCGTACCCACCGCACTCACCGTTGGGAACTCTACTCTTGAAGTTGTCGACGAATACATTTACCTGGGACAGGTAGTCCGGTTAGGTAGGTCCAACTTTGAGAGAGAGGTCAATCGACGAATCCAACTCGGCTGGGCAGCGTTCGGGAAACTGCGCAACATCTTCTCATCCAAAACACCTCAGTGCCTAAAGACTAAAGTTTTTAGTCAATGTGTGTTACCAGTGATGATATATGGATCAGAGACGTGGTCTCTTACTATAGGTCTCATAAAAAAGCTCAGAGTTGCTCTGCGAGCTATGGAGAGAGCTATGCTCGGCGCTTCTCTACGTGATCGAATCAGGAATGAGGAGATTCGTAGAAGAACCAAGGTCACCGACATAGCCCTTAAAATTAGCAAGCTGAAGTGGCAATGGGCGGGCCACATAGCGCGAAGATCGGACGGGCGTTGGGGCAGAAAGATTCTAGAGTGGAGACTACGTATTGGCAAGCGCAGCGTGGGACGACCACCTGCCAGATGGACCGACGATCTTGTGAAAATCGCAGGAAGTCGTTGGATGCAGGTGGCATCGGACCGGTTACGCTGGAAAGCGATTGGGGAGGCCTATGTTCAGCAGTGGACAAGTATAGGCTGAGATGATGATGATGATGATGCTGGTAGAACACAAATACTCACACACACAAACACACACAGGCTGGCGCGCGTACATTCAACATAAACGATACTAGTACCTATAACATATAATACTTTTTATATATCAAAATGTGTATTTCTTAATTAGAATGTTAGTGCCTTTATGTTGAGAAAATAAATAAACTTATTATTATATTACTAGGTTTTGCCCGCGACTTCATCCGCGTTGACTTTAGTTGACTCTACGTGTTAATCCTGGTAATAAACTAATTGTGTACCAAATTTCATACAAATCCGTTCAGCCGTTTTTGAGTGATTGAGTAACAACTATCTAGACATACAAACTTTCACATTCATAATATTATATAAGTAGGATTATTATAGGTAGGAGTAAACAACACACAGAGCCTGCTATGGAAAACGCCATTTTTTAAAAGAGTTTAATAGTCTAGATCGTTTCGTTGGTCTATGACGTATAGTGCGGTTGATTACGAGGTTCTGGGGTCGAATCCTGGGATGGACACAGTATTGTTGGGGTTGTTTTGCCGAAACATCTTGACAGCCCTGAGTCTGGAATTGCTCATCCTATTCAAAGGGGGACCTAACATCGTCGTCGAAAAGTAAGTGTTCACAGAATAAGGATATAGAGGCGCTCGTAGCGCTGTGGGACACCGATGTTCTTACCGATCACCAAGGCTAAGCAGCGTTTGACTCGGTCGGCCTAAGATGGGTGACCGTTTGTAGCATTTTCATATTTGAGCGTCTCCGTGCTTCGAAAGGCACGTTAAGCCGTTGGTAACCAGTTAATTTGGTAGTCGTTAAGCCGAGGTGGAAGCCTTATAGGCCCTTAGTTCCAACAACATGGCCACAAACTTACTTCAGCCCATCCGCACTGGGTCCGCGTGGTGGACCCTGTCCTAATCTATATCACCTCGATTTGTGAGAGAAGGTCTTTACCCAGTAGTGGGACGGAAGAGGCTGATATTATTATACACAGAATACACCTTTGTCACCCCCTCTGATCAATGCCAAACCGCATTTCAGTGTCCATCTTTACTCATTCCTTTTACCACTTCAACTATCTCGTAGGTCTCATACACAGTTTCAGTGTCTTTCAAAATTTTCTGAAGCCAAATTACCAACAAATTATATAAAAGAAGTACCTCGAAAAATAAGCAGCAGCACCTGTACTTATTTCTAAAGATTTATTTCCTTCAATTTAATAAACGTAATATTAGATAGCAACAAATGAATATGGATTACATCTCGCCAATTGTCTTCGCTCGGCATTTGCGTATAATTTATGCAGGGATAATGTCGGGGATTAATTTTGCAAAGCGTTGACATGCCGAAGCTAAATTTACATATAATTTGTGATAGCCCCCGGCTGACGTTGTGTATCCTACTAAGGATTATAATGATTTACAGATTTTATAATACAATTTAAAGGTATTTAGTTCGTTGAACTTCAAACCTATGCACGAAGAGTTCGGTTTTTTTAAACGAAATAACTCGTAACTTGACATTTAATTTGTATGAACCAGACACGCCAATCATAGACCTCAAACAAAACAAAACACTTATAATAAAGCATCAGAATAAGAAATCAATTATTTTATTCATACAAGATCACGCATCAAGAACGAAATGATAACCAATTAATTTTAATTAAAAAATATCTTTTTAAAAACAGGCTTTTACAGCAACAACAAATCGAGATATCTTGCTTACTTGAGAAGTACCTTTCACTTTATGGTATCTAGCAAGCCCAAACAGGGCGAGGTTATATTAAGCAGTTGTGTGGTTCCTTTGGCCACTTTTCGGCTTTATCATCAGACTCTGAACAACATCTGGTTGGATAGTACTTCTCAATACCAATCCAACAAGCCTAAACACGAGGGTGTTATGTTTTGTAATTGACATGCTCTTATGGCCACCTTCCGATTTAATCCTTAGATCAATTCTATGGTACCATATTATTGCATTGCACCGTACTTACATACGTATACCAAATTTCAGCTCAATCGGATACCCGCAAATGCTTGAAAAATGGATCACAAGATTTGAACCGGAATGACAGATATACGCTGCGTTTGGATATACTTACGCATCTATACCTCGTAGCTAGTAACTGTAGAATTTTTTATTTTTATAAACGATAACAGATCCTTTTAATATGTCAACATCATCATCATCTCAGCCTATACTTGTCCACGGCTGAACATAGGCCTCCCTAATCGCTTTCCAGCGTAACTGGTCCGATGCCACCTGCATACAAGGACTTTCTACGATTTTCACAAAATCGTCGGTTCATCTTGCAGGCGGTCGTACTACGCTGCGCTTGCCACTACGTGATCTGCACTCTAGAATCTTTCTGCCCCAACGCCCGTCCGATCTTCGCGCTATGTGGCCCGCCCATTGCCACTTCAGCTTGCTAATCCTGAGAGCTATCTCGTAGACCATGGTTCTTCTACGAATACCCTCATTCCTGATTCGATAACGTAGAGAAACGTCGAGCATAGCTCTTTCCATAGCTCGCTCAGCATCTCTGAGCTCTATGAGACCTATTGTAAGAGACCACGTCTCTATGCGTGTCATTTTAATATGTATTTTTAGCAAACTGTAGTATTTTGACGCGTCCTTACGTTGGATCGAAGTAATTCGAAAAAACAACGCACCCATACTTGTGCTTCTATTTTTTGAGAGAGAGCCGTACAAGGATCTTTTGGCCAGCTGTCAAAAAAGGAACTAACGTTGTCATTAAGTGAAATGTCACTTCATGACAGTCGCAGAGTTGCCGTTTGCCATGAAATTTAGCCAGGTTTTTTTTCTAACTAGTAACCGTGCGGAACCACCTGTTGAAATATTTACCTCATCATCATCATCATCATCTCAGCCTATACTTGTCCACTGCTGTAAATAGGCCTCCTCAATCGCTTCCCAACGACTTCCTGCGATTTTCACAAGATCGTCGGTCTATCTGGCAGGTGGTCGTCCCACGCTGCGCTTGCCAATACGTGGTCTCCACTCTAGAAGCTTTCTGCCCCAACGCCCGTCCGATCTTCGCGCTATGTGGCCCGCCCATTGCCACTTCAGCTTGCTAATCTTAAGGGCTATGTCGGTGACCTTGGTTCTTCTACAAATCTCCTCATTCCTGATTCGATCACGTAGAGAAACGCCGAGCATAGCTCTCTCCATAGCTCGCTGATATTTACCAGATAGTAGTAAAATTTTACATAATGAAAACCCTAATTACACACCAACGCCCCATTGTCAATGACATCCACGGATCAAAAGATCCTTGTTGCACTATACACCACACATTTAATCTAGTAATACAAATGTAATAAAGACATCATTATCTTAACGAACTTTGATCCCAGTGATATTTATATTTTACTTTTATGGACCTAAACAAGAGTCAGACATTTAATAAGAAACCTTTGTGTCTACTAACTTTGCCCTACGGAGCATTAAAAAGACATCAATCGCTTTAAGGAAACAATTAATCAGATCGTTTTAATAAATTTGCCAATCTCGCAGTTACGACAATCCAATTTCACGCGGAGACGGGTTTTTTAAAAGCGTAAATAATGAGATAGTACGACCTTGCAGATGATGTTATCAAGGAAATTCTATACTAATACTTTTATTTTTTTAGCATTTCCCATCATCTAAGTTTGACTCAATATGTCTTTACCCCATTATGGGGATTATCAGTCTTTAACCTTTCCAGGATAGCAGTAACCCAAACAGGGTCGTGAAATCGAAAGTGCATCTATGCTGTTGGCCGCGGGGCCTTTACAACTTCAAGCGTGCACCCACTATGTTAGAGCCAGAAGATCAAGGGGGCAACTAGTTCAAGGACGCTTCAAGGAGGAACGGCCTTGGCTTGAGCAGTCACTAGGTGTCTCGCCGTGGTGCTCTGCACCGGCCGGCGGGCAAGGGATTTTTCGACCACGCCGGCCAGGTATCTGATTATGTGTTGATTCAGGCATCGGGAGGGTCGGTGAGAATATGCCGCGGATAGCGGTAGCAGCTGATAAGAGGGGGTTAGGTTCGTAGACGGCGGCGGCTACGATAAGGGGGTTCCTATGATGGGAAGCGCTCGCGAAATATCGGGTTGTCGCCTTTTTACCCGACTTCAAAAAGGAGGAGGTTCATAATTCGTCTGTGTTTTTTTATAAGTTATTTGCTTGTGAACCGATTTGGATGATTCTTTTTCCGCTGGATTCAATATAGTTTCAAGGTGGTCCCATTTTAATTTCATAAGTATTGGACCTTGGACTTTGAAGATACACCAGGGAACTCCTTAACGATAAACAATACGAATGCGTAGATTGAGATATTTGGGTATTACGTCAATCTATATGTGTGTGTGAGTGATATACGCTGTTGGCCGCGAGGCCTTTACAGCTTCACCGGATTTAAGGGCGAGCGTGCAACCACTACGCTCGAACCAGAAGAGCAAGAGGCGACATACTCCTCGCCCTCGGTTGGGACAGTCGCTGTGGGGGGACGGGGTGCACTACTAAGTGCACCGGTCAACCGCCGGCTATGGGAGGGGATCTACGACTACGTCGTCGTCGCCCGTATTCTGAGCGGAAAGAATGGATGACAAAGCATCGGGGGGATCGGAGAGAACATGTCGCGGCTGGCGGTGGCGGCAGGGGTCGGGGGGGGGGGAGCGATCGTAGTCGGCGGTGGCTACGATTAACGGATTCGCATGGGTAGATGCGTTCGCGAAGTGTCGTGTTGTCGCCTTTTTAATATAGGCGCGAATAGGTTCGAGACCTAGATCGGAGTGGAGATCGACATTCCGTACGAACCAGGGGGCTCCTACGGCTTTACGGAGGAAGCGGTTTTGAACCACTTGGAGTTTATCGATGTGAGAGGGGGCCGAATGCCCGAACACAACACACGCATAAGTCATGATGGGTCGAACGCAAGTTTTGTAAAGCGTCACCTTATTTCATTTCAAGGGGCATTTTACTCCGCTTGCAGATTAACGAATGGAGACGATCGAGCACAAGGGATGCTCGGTGACGGACCCGCTTGATGTGCGGGCCGAAGGACATGATACTGTTTAGGGTGACCCCTAGATATTTGACCTCTTTGACCCAGGGAATGGGTCGGTCGAACATGGTCACTTGGCCAAGATTACTTCTAGGGCGGCGCAGGGAGTGGCGCGGGGTGGCACCTCTGGAGAAGAACACCGCAGCGCTCTTGTCCGGGTTCACCTCAATACGCCACTTCGTGAACCAATTCCCTAGGGAATTGGCGGATGCCTGAAGGTTTCTGGTAATGAAACCCTTATGCCTATGCGAGACGTGGAGAGCGGTATCATCCGCGAATAGGGCTAGATGCGCCTTACTCGAACGAGGAATGTCGTTAGTGAAAAGGCTAAACAAGAGGGGCGAGAGAGCTGAGCCCTGCGGGACTCCAGCTCGGGTGGAGTGGGGGGTGGAGCGCGTCATTTCGACGCGATAACGGAAGGCGCGATTCGACAAGAAGTCTCGTAAGATAAGCACGAGTCTGTCCGGCACACCCAATTGGTAGAGCTTGTAGATCAAGCCGTTGTGCCAGACTTTGTCGAATGCCGAACTGCTCGTCGATAAGGATACCCCTGTACACTACAAAGTCTTTGAGCCGCGCCAGAAGTAGGTGCTCGTAGACCTTAGCCAGGGAGTTGAGAAGACTGATAGGGCGGTAGCTCGCGGGGAGATTACGAGGTTTGCTGGGCTTGGGAATGCCTATGACGTCTGCTTCCTTCCACTTAGCGGGGAAGGTGCAGTTCGTCATGGCGGCGATAAATATGGCCACTAAGAGGCAGATGAGTTGGGCGGGCAGGCATTTCAGAACGCGATTCGAAATGCCGTCAGAGCCGGGGGCTTTCTTGGTTTTAAAACCCATAATGAGATCTTCGACCTCCGTTTGGGTGGTAGGAGGTAAGGAATCGGCGGGGGGGAGGGATGTCCTGCGCTCGACTTTCCTGTCGACCGCGTCGACGTGGGACTGAGAGCTGGGGGCGCACTGGCTCTCGAGGGAGTCGGCGAGAAGCTCGGCCTTTTCGTCGTCGTCGAAGGCAGGGGGTGCGCCTGAAGGGCGGGACAGCGGAGGCATGCCAGTCGTGGAGTCGGTTTTGAGGCTACGCGCCAGCTGCCAGTAGGCCAGGTGCGATGGCGCGATACCCTCTAGGAAGTCACCCCACCGTTCCTCCCGGACCTCCGCGACACGACGCTTTACCTCTCGTTGTAAAGCGCGCATCCGGGCCCGATTGGTTTCGGTGGGGTAAGAGTCGTACGCTCGGATTGAGGCATAGGAAAGAATGAGATCCCTAACATCGTCCGGCAGTCGAAAGCGGTTGAGGTAGAGATCTTCCGCCTCGACTTGCTTGGACGATCGACTGACAGCCGATCGGATGTGGTCGGTGAAGGCATCTACGGCCTGATCGGTGTCCTGAGGGGACGGGATGGAGTCCGAGCTGAGAGGGAGGGGGGGAGGTTCGGCATCCGCCAAGGCCGTGCTTAGCGCATGCCAATCCACCACCGTCTTTTTGGGTCGCTGAGGGGCGGAAGGGGGGAAACCGAGTCTCATGACTACAGGACGATGGTCAGAGGTCAGAGTCGAGCTCCTGGACTACTTCCAAGGAGTGCAGCCGTAAGGTAACACCCTTCAGAAGCGCCATGTCCAGGACGTCGGGACGGTGGTTGGGATTGTTGGGATAGTGGGTAGGGTGCATAGGTGCAATGACGTCAAAGTCGAGAACGTCGACCAGGGCGTCAAGGCTCCTACCGTTAGGGGAAGTGGTGAGACCATTCCAGGCCACGTGCTTACTGTTGAAGTCACCCGCCAGAATGACGGCGCTTCCCAAATTAAGGAGTGCTTCAAAGTCACTCCTGAGAACGAGTTTAGTGGGGGAAAGGTATACGGAGGCAATCACGATCGCCTGGTGCCCCGTGAGAGAGATGCGACAGACCGAGGCTTCGATGTTGGTGAGCGCAGGGGGATCGAGATAGGTACCCTACCATAGAACTAAGAAGAATGTTAACCGACTTCAAAAAAGGAGGAGGTTCATAATTCGTCTGTATTTTTTTGTAATTGTTTTTTGCTCATAAACTGATTTTGATGATTCTTTTTGCATTAGGTTCGGCATAGCTCCGTGATAGTCGAATTTAAATTTTATTGGTATTGGACAATGGGCTTTGAAGATACACCAGGGGTTTCCTATACGGCAAACAGCATGAATGTGAAAATTCTGTTATTATGAGTTTTATATCAATCTTGTAGGTACCTCACTGTATAAATAAGTAGGATAATATAAAGGAGGTAAATAAATAATAATAATAAATTCACTCATCATTAAAAATTGTAAAATAAATAACTTTCTAAAAAAAGGAAAACCGACTTCTAAAAGCAAAAAATAAATATTTGGAGTCGGTGCCAAGTAACCGACTGCACTAACCAGCACCGACTTCAAATATTAATTTTTTGCTTTTTGAAGTCGGTTTTCCTTTTTTTTAAAAGTTTTTTAATAAAGGCGCGAATAGGTTCGAGATCGAGATCGGAATGAAGATAGTTGCTGTAATGAGTCGCTTCTTTCTATCGATTTGCTTTTCATTCAGTTTGGTCCTGAGAAGCATATCTCATAAAAAACAAGGAATACTAGTCTATCTATCTATCTATATCATCACGCCAGCTCCCACGCGGGGTAGGCAGAGAGTACAGAGTTCCAACAGGTTCTTTCCTTACATACCTCTCTGGCTTCCTCCACTCTCATAGTTCGTCTCATACACGCTCGCCGGTTACGGAGTCTCTTGACTTACCCTTCAGATAAGACACAGTCTATTTGGTCAGCAGAATAACACATGTAATTTATAAACATATTACAAAATAAACGCGTGCGCAGCTTCGGGTAAAGGCTACTGGCAACATAAATATAACACGAAAACATAAGCTTTTTTTTCGCTTTAAGGTCGATTCCTACCGACTAAAAACCCCAGGGTGGCCGACATCAGCACTTTGGAGGGGCTCCGGGATCTCCGTATGGAACGTACCGGTGCCCCTCTTGTGACGCGCTCTGACGAGCCCACCATCGGAGGGAGACTTGATGACACACTCCCCCCTGCACCGACGTGGTGCTCACGGCGACGTGCTCCACACCACGCCGCCGTCCTCCTCGGGGTTGCTCGTGAAGGACGCTCAGGGCCCCCGCCCCTTGCGTCCGCGACCCCAAAGACCCCCTGCTGATGTTGCTGCAGGGGGGGGGGACATAAGCTTACACTATGCTTACACCCATAAAAGTGACCCATATAACTGTGTCTAAGTAAGATTGTAACACACCCTACGCCAGAGAAAAATACGAGAAGAAGTTCTGCAATGAAATCGTGTAGGCACAAAATTATACATATACAGCTACGGGAAGGGTTTGGTAAATTATGCATATAACACATTTAGCACGTGTTTTTAAAAATATTTGCATTTAGGTATTGGATACTCTGCATTTAAAATTATACAAATTATTTGAACATGAATCTTGTCACGTATACGCTAGACCTGAAAGTAGTTTGCTCTTAATCGGTAACTGAATTGATTCCAACAATTTTTTATGTATCTTAACTTCTATTTTAAATTTGAAAAAAAATGCTGTTACTCCATCAGTGCGCAAGTAAATTAATTCTTGACTCAAAGCAATACAGAGATTAAATGCATTTCTAAAACGTTTTTATTTGTTATTTGTTGAGTGTTTAAACTGTGGAGGTGGCCTAGAGGAGCCGGTACTGTCGTGTACATGTCCTTGGTTTGATTTCACATTCTTCGTTATGTTAATTTGTGTTATATGGATTCGAGCTCTAAGACAATATACACATTCTTCACTATAAATATAATTGTATTTTATTTATAAATTTATTTGCATTGTATTACTTACATTATTTAATATTGTTTCTGTATTTTTCTAAGCTCTGTGCTGTTTTATATATGTCAGTTTTTTCTGTATACTTATTTTTTTACTATCTTGATATTTTATATATATATATATATATATATATATATATATATATATATATATATATATATATATATATATATGTATGTATATGTACCCGTGACGCCCCTTACAAAGGTTCTGCCAGAATACCAGCGCTGCATTATAGCCATAGTGCAGCAATATGCTGAGGCAGAGTCCTGTTTGACCCCACACAATTGTGCCTTTCTTTACATAAATGCCTGTTTACTCTGTATTGTAGTGTGTTGGTCAAATAAATGTTTTTTCCTTTCTTTCTTTTCTTTTCTTTCTTTCTTTTTCTCAAAACGCACTCATACGCGTACAAGTTTCATTGTTAATTGCGGTATAAAAGTACTAAAAAGGGTAAAAAACTTCGGAAATTTGCTTTTCGTATTGAATTTGTGAAGCAATTATCTAATCGAGTGTCTGAGGTCTTGCGTTATTTACGATACATTTTGTATAGCCAGACCTAATACAAAACAAAATTTTACTTCAAAAACCGAATTAATTTCTTTTATCCTTCCCCTACATGATTGTGGAATAAACCTTAATATTCTCGGAGAGATATTTCCCGCGGGCTCGCATCTCGCATATCTCGTGAAGGCTCAGTACAAAGGAGTTTATAATAATTATTTTCGTCTAATCTTATCTTTGCTCGGGGCAAATTAAATATATACGTGACTCAGGTTGATGCGAGCGCTGCTTATTTCGTCGTCAGGACACGGAGAGGTGAAGCGATGTCACGGGATGTACCTCTACCTATTACTATGTGGATATATTGTTATGCTTTCGAGACGAACAAACGGGTTTATTGGAGAAAATAGATCCTTTCGTTTTTATTTGTTTTGTCACTGTTGCCTTTAACATAGAAAAACAGGGGATAATGTCCTTTTATTAATTTTGGCGCGACATTCGTATATTTTTCGGAAGATTGGTTCTAGAGCATCATCATCAATCAGCCTGTATTTACCCACTGCTGAGTGTAGGCCTCTCCTCTATCATGTCATTGGTTCCGATCCTGTGCTAACCTATTCCACCATTTGCCAGCCACTCTTACGATGTCATCGCTCCATCTAGCCGATGGTTTGCCTATGGGTCGGCATCCTGTTCTGGGCCACCACTCTGTTACGGCCTTGGTCCACCTGCCATCTTCACGCCTCATCAAGTGGCCTGCCCATCTCCACTTTAACCTTGTGATCCGTTTACCGATATCTTCAACTTTAGTCCGCCTTCGGATTTCTATGTTTGGTATTCGGTCGACAAGGAAGATCGCTCCATCGCTCTCTGTGCCACTTTGATAGAGCATAACTTAGCGTAAAAGAAAAACGTTTTATAAAACTAACAAGTCTTCGCGCTTGTAGCACGAATAAATATCATCATAGCTGGGTCAATGTGTACAAAATATTCATGAACTATACAGCCGGTTTCCGGAAAGGTTTTAGTACCATAGACCACATACATACGCTGCGGCAGGTTATACAGAAGACTGAGGAGTATAATCGGCCACTATGCTTGGCGTTTGTGGACTATGAGAAAGCCTTTGATTCGATCGAGACTTGGGCGGTTCTTAGATCTCTCCAGCGATGCCGCATTGACTATAGGTACATCGAAGTGTTGAAGTGCTTGTATAATAACGCCACCATGTCAGTCCGAGTACAGGGGCAGTGCACGAAGGTGATCCCCATAAAAAGAGGAGTAAGACAGGGAGACGTCATTTCTCCGAAACTGTTTACGGCCACCTTAGAGGACGCCTTCAAGCTCTTGGAATGGCAAGGACTTGGCATCAACATCAATGGCGAATACATCACTCACCTTCGATTTGCCGACGACATTGTGGTCATGGCGGAGTCGCTGGAAGATCTAGGACGAATGCTCGGTGACCTCAATAGAGTATCCCAACAAGTGGGTCTTAAAATGAATATGGACAAAACAAAAATAATGTCTAACGTCCATGTCGTACCCACCGCACTCACCGTTGGGAACTCTACTCTTGAAGTTGTCGACGAATACATTTACCTGGGACAGGCAGTCCGGTTAGGTAGGTCCAACTTTGAGAGAGAGGTCAATCGACGAATCCAACTCGGCTGGGCAGCGTTCGGGAAACTGCGCAACATCTTCTCATCCAAAATACCTCAGTGCCTAAAGACTAAAGTGTTTAGTCAATGTGTGTTACCAGTGATGACATATGGATCAGAGACGTGGTCTCTTACAATAGGTCTCATAAAAAAGCTCAAGGTTGCTCAGCGAGCTATGGAAAGAGCTATGCTCGGCGTTTCTCTACGTGATCGAATCAGGAATGAGGAGATTCGTAGAAGAACCAAGGTCACCGACATAGCCCTCAGGATTAGCATGCTGAAGTGGCAATGGGCTGGCCACATAGCGCGAAGATCGGACGGGCGTTGGGGCAGAAAGATTCTAGAGTGGAGACCACGTATTGGCAAGCGCAGCGTAGGACGACCGCCTGCCAGATGGACCGACGATCTTGTGAAAATCGCAGGAAATCGTTGGATGCAGGTGGCATCGGACCGGTTACGCTGGAAAGCGATTGGGGAGGCCTATGTTCAGCAGTGGACAAGTATAGGCTGAAATGATGATGATGATGATACTGTCCTCGTCAATCCGCCTATTAGTTGGTAAAATCAAATGGTAATCCGTACTGATTTATGAGATTAGCGTAAAGATAATTTACGATTCGCAAAAATCCAAACTCAAAGTATGTCAAAGGGGAATGGAACGCAGTATTCTAGGAATCAAAATATCTGATCGAGTCCGTAACACCATACTGCGTTCCAAAACTGGCATTTCAGATGTGGGCCACAGGACTACCAAGCTCAAGTGGGGATGGGCGGGCCATTTCAGCAGAATGAGCCCAGATAGTTGGCCAAAAATCACTACCGAATGGCGACCGGATATACACGGGCGCCAGAGAAGACTTAGAAAAGATGGCGCGACGGCCTTGACGCGTATGAGGAGAGATGGTCTGATATGGCCAAGGATCGGGTTAAGTGGAGAATCATGGGAGAGACCGTTACCCAAAAGTGGGACGAAAAAGGTTAATTAAAAAAAAAAAAATAAGATTTGATGGTACATATTTACAGCAAGTAAAACATTTTCACTGATATAACGCTACAAAAAGTCACAAAAACAAATGAAGGTAGGTATATTCTGAATGTCCAGATTCGACGATTTAGCGCAATGGCTCTTAAGAGCTTAAGCCACTCCGACCACTGTGTCGAACAGTCGCGGTTTCGATTCCCGCACGGGACAATCTTTGTGTGACCCACAATTATTCGGTTTGGTCTGGGTATTTGTGTATGTGAATTTTCATTCTTGTAAACGCACCCATGACACAGGAATAAATTGTAGTGCGGGGCTACGTTTATTAAACAAAAAAATACAGGTGGGTATATAAAATTTCCCTACAGGTAGGGATAAACTTCACACGCTATCTTGCTCTTTTTAGATGGTGTCCGTTTCTGGATCTGAAAAATCAGATACGCAGATTGAAAACCGATTGAAATGTGCATATTCGGAGAAAAAGTCGAATAAAAATTATCAACGATTCCTATCATAAAGAAACTGAATAAAAAGTACCCCCCAATCCACATCGACTTCAGAATTCATTACATCTATCCTATGAAACGGACCGTCTGGCACCAGGGCGGGCGACAGAAGGAATCAATTTCCACTCTTATCACCAGGAAATTAAATTTAAATTTGCTTTTTTCAATATCCCCATTCCCAACTCCATTCCCGTCTAACCGGGCGTTGATTAATGTTACTTTAGCATAGATTCGAAACGCTTTTATTGGGATCTTCTAATATCTCTAGTGGCGCTTTATAAAAACAATCAATGATATACAAGGTGTAACATAATAAACGCAAGACCTCAAACACCCCAATTAGAGAATTGCTACATAAATTCAAAACGAAAACCAAATTTCCAAATTTAAAGGTTTTAACGCTTTTTTTAAGCACTTTTATACCCCAATTAACAATGAAACTTGTACGTGTTCGTTTTCAGAAATACTTTTTAGAAATGCATTTGATGTCTGCATATTGCTTTGAATCAATAATAAACTATGAGAGTCGAGGAAGCCAGAGAGGTATGTAAGGAAAGAACCTGTTGGAACTCTGTACTCTCTGCCTACCCCGCAAGGGATCTGGCGTGAGGTTATAGATAGATAGAGATAGATCAATAATAAATTTAGTTTGTTATAGCACACTGAAGGAGTAAAAGCATGTTTGGAAAAATTTTAAAAAAAAGTTAGATACATTAAAAATTGTTGGAATCAATTCAGTTACCGATTTAGAACAAACTACTTTCAGGTCTTGCGTTAATTGTGTTACAGCTTGTATACAATAAATGCTATGAGCACATATTGCAGTAATTGTTGTTGGGAATTAGAGATAAAACGTCGAAAAAAACCCTATAAATTGGATATACAGTTTTTGAACGTTGAGAAAATAAATCATTTTCTACAGAGTCTTCCGCATAGAAATGAAATCAAATGAGATGAAAGATTTGTTTGTGCGTAATCGATAAACCTTAGATGCATTACTTGTGATAAACTTTGAAACTAATGAACCGATTTTAATAATTCTTTTACCATTGGTATACTCCGTTGGTTCGGGCATATAGAAAGAATGTCCGAAGAAAGGATGACAAAACTGATATACAATGCGAAAGTAGAAGGATGTAGATACCGGGGAAGACCTAGACTATCTTACCATGACCAAATAGACCGGATCTTATCTGAAGGTCAAGTCAGGAGTCTCCGTAACCGGCGAGCGTGTATGAGACGAACTATGAGAGTAGAGGAAGCCAGAGAGGTATGTAAGAAAAGAGCCTGTTGGAACTCAGTACTTTCTGCCTACCCCGTAAGGGATCTGGCGTGATGATATAGATAGAGATAGAATTTTACCATTTAAAAGCTACATTATCCAGATGTAACATATTAAGTGTAAGTACCGTATTTCATTTTTAATAAGATAATATTATAAAAAGATATTACAGAAGAAAAGCATACGCAGCTGTGTATCACAACTATATTTATTAAATTTATTAATAATAAATTGAGGTATGTAAGGAAAGAACCTGTTGGAACTCTGTACTCTCTGCCTACCCCGCAAGGGATCTGGCGTGAGGTTATAGATAGATAGATAGAATAATAAATTGATGTATCTAGTCAATTTTATGCTGAATTGCTCAAACGGTCAAAAGAAGTCTGCTCTACACGGTTAATATTAAAAAAAGACCACCTAAATCGATGCAATATACCTCACACCACAAATATCTGCGACTTAACACAATTCACCATCAAATAATTAGTAAGGCGCCAAATAACAGCGAACTAATTAATAATTTTCAATAACAACCGTACAATTTACAACGTCATTAGTATCGGGCACGTGCAGTCCCTGGCCACGTGTCCTGGCGACCGCCCGTGTCCGCCCAGCTGCACCGCGGGCAACAAACCGGTCTTGACAGGTGCCCTCAGGCGCTACGACCAAACGAGGGGCTACCGCGAACAAAACATTTTTTCTACTCAATGCACTTCAAGAAGTAGAATACTTAATATTTTGAAATATGATTTTAGACTGTATATTGTAGTATCTGGTGAAAAGAATACACGATAAATGTTCTCGATAGACAAAAAAAATCTAAAGTCATATATATATATATATATATATCTGATTCCAATGCAAAATGAATACTTAAGAAGTTGTCAATAGAATCTATATATTAATACGTGAAGCAAAAACTTTGTACACCTTTTTACGAAAATTGCGCGGACGGAGGAGTATAAAATTTCCCCCACTTATAGTTTATATAGAGAAGGAGTGCAGAATGCTAATATTATTTTAAAATTATGCATAGAAACACATTAAATTCTGTGGTCAAATTGAGAATATATTTATTGTTTGTCTTTAATATTATTTTTCTATAGTCTTACTGAATGTCAAACATAACCCGCAAACGATGAAAAAGTTTTTACAAAAAACATCGTTTACAGAGAAGTTTTGTATCATTAATAAAATTTTCGAAATATGTATATTAAGTTTAATGGACAGCATTTTCTTTATCGAATGGTTTTTTGTTTCAATAAAAAATAATGAAAAAAAGGTATTCTTTATTTTAATCATGTTTTAGATTTTTTAAATTTAAATATCATATAATTTGTTTTAAAAAAAATAGACAAATTAACAGTGTAGCTTTGGCGAACTCAGTGATTATAGAAGTATAGTCTTTGAAATAAAACTATTTTACGGTTTTTACCGCGGATATTTTTGATTTTTAGTTCCCGACGTTTCGAGTGCTTTGCAGCACCCATGGTCACGGGAGGGACTATACTAGGGGAGGGGAGGGGAAATAAACCGCGATAAAATCCGTAAAATTGTTTTGTTTCATGTGTAATATTCGCGTAAATCTCAGAACTCAGTATAGTCTTTGACAATAGAACCTTAATAATCTTCAAACTTATAATTTAAATTAATTATTGTTGAATTTCGACCACTAAGCGACCACTACTTTACTTAAAAAGTTGAAAGTTCTTGTAAAACAGTTTTTATTTCTTACTGTAGTTTTTTTTTAGAAAATTATAAAACTTTTATTTTGCACATACGTCGTTTATTTCCGAGCACGCTTAATATCCGTCCCCTATTATTCTATTGTAAAGTAATTCCATCACTGTCACTCATCAGGGCGATAAATTGTCAATTGCGGTAGGCCCCTAAGATAGCTTCGCGAAATGGGCCTGTGGCCAAGTGGAACTTCCATTGTCGTTAACGCTAAAATAAAACGGAAAAAGTCTATCTATCTATCTGTATCATCACCCCAGATCCCTTGCGGGGTAGGCAGAGAGTACAGAGTACCAACAGGTTCTTTCCTTACATACCTCGCACCTCTCTAGCTTCCTCCACTCTCATAGTCCGTCTCGTTCGTCGTTACGGAGACTCTTGCCTTGTCCTTCAGATAAGGTCTTCCCCGGTACCTACATCCTTTCACTTTCGCATTGCATATCTGTTTACGGAAAAATGTATACGGGAATTACATTTTACAACGCAGTCATGTGGTCAGACATTTTACAACGCGCTGTCGACCGCGGCAATAGAATAGGAACACAAGAATCAATTAATTAAAAAAACGCCTCAAATGAGTCATAACTAAGAACATAGATCAACTCACCTTTCAAACTAAAAACTAAATCAAGCTTGCCACAGCTTGACACACAGATACATACATTCACACGTTAAACTTAAAACACACCTCTTGCGTCAGGGGTAAAAAACGTTTACCACTTGGCTAGGTTTTAAGTTAGTGTAATGGTATTCTATTTGTCACTGGAGTGCAAGTTTATTAAAAAAACATTGCACGAAGTTAACCCGCTGTGTTGTGTGCTTCATTGACCGCGCCCAGACCGTTAAATGGGCCACAACGTGTACGAAACAAACAAGGGGCGGAGTCAGGGTATGAAAGTGACGATACGTTGTTTAAAGATTGTTATTTTTTACTTGAATTGATCCGTGCAGTAGTGCAGCAGTATATCAATCCACCAGGGTGCAGCAAAATGGACGTTAAAGTAATCAGAGCGAGCAAATTTACATAACCACTGTATTCATATTCATTTCCACTTCTCTGCTCATTGCCGTGGTTTATATTCTCGATTATTCTCGTATTAGCAAGTACCTCATAATTAAAATCACCAACAGGTACACCCTGAAGGTGGTACAGGTATATGCGCCGACCTCGACATACTGCGACGACATAGCCAAAGCCATGTATGAAGACGTAGCCAAGGCATTACATGGCACCACCAAGGCTCACTACAACGTTGTTATGGGGGACTTCAATGTCAAAGTGGGAGTACAAGAACGCGCCGAAACGATAATGCGACCCCACGGCGTGGGGCGCCGAAACCACAGGGGGCAGATGCTGGTCAACTTTCTGGAGTCGCAGGGGCTCTTCGTGTTGAATTCGTTCTTAAAGAAGAAGCCTTATAGAAAGTGGACATAGCGAAGCCCCGACACTGTGACGAGGAACGAGATAGACTTCATCAACTGACAGGAAGTCTATATTTAGAGACGTCTTCATGATCAACAGGTTTAATACCGGCAGCGATCACCGACTTGTCCGAGGCGCTCTAAATATAAACTTCAGGGCCGAAAGGCGTCGCATGATGAGGTCTACTCTGAGACCTACTGCACCTCAAATAGCTTTAGGGTCCGAAAAGTTCCAACTGGAGCTTCAAAATCGGTTCGACCTGCTGGAAACCGAAGGCAATGTTGACGAGAAAACCAACGCAGTGGTCAAAACGCTACAGGATATGTCTCGAAGGATGTTTCCCGGCAAAAGCGGTAACAGAAACTCTGAACTCTCGCTCGAGACTCTCGAACTAATGAGGCAGAGACGGGAAATATCATCCACGCAGGCGTCTTCGCCGGATGGGAGGCACCTCAACCGGAAGATCCGGAAGCTGGTGCGACGTGACCTCTGATGTTCCAACGTCCGCGTCATCGCGGCTGTGATTAAACAAAACAGAGGCACCAAAGTCTTCGCTCGCCAGCTAGGCAGATCCCATCTGACGAAACTTAATACTGCGGATGAGCACAGAGCCCCACTCGCACGCCGCTACACGGAAGACATTCCTGATGTCAACCAGGACGAGGTCAGAGTGGCTCTCGAGCAGCTCAAAAACAACAAGTCGCCAGGCGATGACGGAATCACCACTGAGTCCTAAAAGCAGGCGGGACTCCAATCCTGAAAAGCAAGCGAGCCTCTTTAATTCCGTCATCCACCAGGGATTAACACCTCAAGCGGGAGTGCGATGGTTCTGTTCATCAAAAAAGGTGACAAAACCTTGCTGAAGAACTACAGACCCATATCACTCCTGAGCCACGTCTACAAGTTGTTCTCGAGAGTACTCACAAACCGCCTCACCAGAAGACTCGTCGAGTTCCAGCCACCGGAACAAGCCGGGTTTTGAAAAGGCTACAGCACCGTAGACCACATCCATACTGTTCGGCAGATTGTACAGAAGACCGAAGAGTACAATCAGCCGCTGTGAATGACTTTCGTTGACTAAGAGTAAGCCTTCAACTCCATCGAAACCTGGGCGGTTTTGGATGCTCTGCAGCGATGTCGTATCGATTGGCGCTATATCGAGGAGTTGAGATGTCTGTATGATACCACCACAATGACCGTCCAGCTCCAGGACCAAAAGACCAACCCGATCAATTTGCGTCGAGGGGTAAGACAGGGGGATGTAATATCCCCCAAGCGCTTCACCAATGCACTCGAAGACGTCTTCAAGACGCTGGACTGGACTAGGGGGGCATTAACATTAACAGCGAATACATCTCACACGTTCGGTTTGCCGATGATATCGTCGGCATGGCAGAGTCACTGGAACAGTTAAGCGAAATGCTGCATAGCCTAAATGGAGCCTCTCGAGGTGTCGATCTCGGCATGAACTTGGATAAAACCAAGATCATGTTTAATGAACATCTTACGTCGGGACCGATCTACGTCGATGGTTCGATGCTCGAAGTTGTCCGGGAGTATGTCTTCTTAGGACAAGTTGTCCAATTTGGTAGAAACAACTTCGAAAAAGAAATCAACCGCAGGATCCAATTGGGTTGGGCAGCATTTGGCCAACTACGTCACGTTTTCTCTTCGCCTATACCGCAATGCCTGAAGATTAAAGTCTATAACCAATGCGTCCTACCTGTTATGACTTACGAAGCCGAGACGTGGACACTCACAGTGGGAATAGTTTACAAATTCAAAGTCGCACAGCGGGCTATGGAGCGAGCTATGCTCGGCGTCTATTTGAAGGATAAAATTCGTACGAGGTAATCCGACAAAGAACCAAAGTTTCCGACATAGCTCGTAGACTCAGTAAGCTAAAGTGGCAATGCCATGATAAAGCAAGCGTGTCCTAGAGTGGAGAAAGCGACTTGGTAAGCGTAAGGTAGGACGGCCCCCAGCTAGACAGACCGACGACCTCAAAAAGGTCACTGGGACAGACTGGATGCGGAAGGCGGAGGACCGTGTGCAATGGCGCGTGTTAGGAGAGGCCTATGTCCAGCAGAGGACTGCGATAGGCTGATAGATTGATTGATTGAAGTAAGCCTTATGAAATCAAATCGTAACAGTATATGCTTTGAGAATATACTCACGTCGTACTCTAACTGTTGGCCTCTTGAAAGCTGTACGGAGGTAAGGCATGGCCATCACCAGCTCGATGTGCGGCGGCGGCGGGAGCTGTGAACAAGACCATTATTTTTCATGAAAAATAAAATCAATGAAGTCAGGATAATATTATCCTATCATTTAATGCTTATGCCCAGCGTGTTTTAACAGAAGTCACCTCAACAGGATGCTATAGATCGCAGTTGAACTAGTTGGGAACCAAAATTTTTGTCGCGATAGTTGAAACCCACCAACGCGATCGTTCTCTATGATACCCCTATATTCAGACCCTTAGTGTTTATCAGACCAAAACGTCTATACGTATAATTCGTCCTTTTCCCTCTTGTTGGAATCAATAGACCATGTGCTTACATTTTTTTCTATCATGATGATTAATCGCTTTCAGGGCTTTGATGTGTCATTACCATTAACCATATATCAAGTGAGGACTTACCGTTTTCGATATTGCTGTCATCCACTCCCTTTAGAAATGCGTGGAAAGATAAAGAAAGTAATTAATATCTTAATCGATTTCTACCAACGATGATGTTAAACTGCGTGATAGATCGGGGCGAAACAAATCTAAACTCTGTCCCTTTGGGAAACGGTTCAAATACAGTTAGTTCACAATCAATTATATTTAAAATTAGGTTTAGTCACGTGTTAAACTGTAGCCATAGAATTTAGTCCATTCGCCACTGATGACGATTTGATTACTTGTTTGTAAATTATACTAAGATAATGTTAAAAGGTCACGTTTAATATGAATAAGCAAAACATCTATAACTTAAAAAGGTTCTTATAATTTTCTAAACATTCCCGTAACTTTCATACACTATCTCTATTTATGTCATCACAGATGCCTTGCGGAGTAGGTAGAGAGTACAGAGTTCCAACAGGTTCTTTCCTTAGATACCTCTTTGGCTTCCTCCACTCACATAGTTCGTCTCATACACGCTCGCCGGTTACGGAGACTCATGACTTGTCATTCAGATAAGACTTGGTCATTTTGGTGATGGTAAGATAGTCTGGGTCTTCCCCGGTACCTACATCCTTCTACTTTCCCAATGTATATCTGTTTTGTCAGTCTTTCTTCTGACATTTTTTCTAAATGCCCAAACCAACGGAGCATAACCTTTTTCATCTTTACACCGATACTATTTTTCGTACCTACTCGCTTACTTACAACGCTGTTGCGAACACGGTCGTTCATCTTCACTCCGAACATCTTCCGCAGAGCTCGCATTTTTACCGCATTTATCCTACTTCATTCTCCTTCTTACATACCCAGCTCTCGTTGCCATATAACAGCGTTGGGACAAGCACTCCGTTATGTATGGCCAGATGCGCCTTTTGGCTTAAGTGCCGGCTCCCAAGTAGCTTTCCCATCACACCATTCACTCTGTCCCTGTGCTCACTGAAATTTCATACTGTTTCTTTATAAAAAATATTCAAATGATTAAGATTATTTAAACTTATAACAAAAGAAAGTAGTTTTTTAATCACACAAAAAGGTCAAGAATAACTAAATTACAGCCTTCTAACAATATTAATTTAATAACCTTCAGTTTATTCGCCTATATCAATGTCATTTGTTATTATTTAGAGCAGGGATTCCCAAACTACTTTGGGCAAGAGACGCCTTTTCTAAAATGAACTGATACCTCAGACCCCTATAGCCAAATTACTTTAAAAATCCTATCTCTAGTTTTTTCCCCTATTGATACAAAATACTTACCACTTTAAAAACTTTGCGGTTGATTAAGTGAGTAAACTTGACATCATTTTCTCATCCAAATTTAACAAAATAAATAGTCATAAAATTCAGTAAATATCAAGTGTAATTAATAATTATTAATACAAATTACGTTTTTACGTAATACCTTTTTTTACGTAATTACTTAAGTAGGTAATTTAAAAAAAAATCATCAATATCGCAAAGTTAAGATATAAAATAAAAAAATCTGTTTGATGGATGAACCTAGAGACTTTCTACCATTCTAGCTAAATACGGTTCAATATTGGTAAGTTGCAGCCTTAAATCTTGTTCGTTGAATTTCAAACGGTTTTTGTGTTCTGTCAAAATATTTGTAACCATACTGAAGCAATTTTCGACTAGGTATGATGATGGAAAAGCGATAAGGTATTTTTCAGCAATGTTCTACAATGTAGGATACTGTGTTTCAATGTTTCGTTGCTACCAGAACTTCTGATAGCCTTGGTTGAACTTCTGCTTAAGCTCGTGGTCTAGTTGATTATCATCAGCACGATGGTAATGAACTGTTCTTTCACTATCACATTGGCTTCTTCCATTGCAGTGATATTGTAAGGATTTATTATCCATGGAGTAATTTGTAATTTTTTGAGATTCTCAAACTTCTGTATAGTCCTTGCGTAATGCGTCCAAGTAAGTGACATGTGATAAAGTAACATCGCCTTGAAGCATATCTGGTAATTTTGATAAAATCCGGAAACTATGAATATTCTTTTCTGCTTAAATTTTGTTTGTAAAAGATGAGTTCACCCACGAAGGCCGATATTATTGGATTTGTCTGAATTAAGTTGAGATTGTCACCATGCAGCTGCAAATTAACTTTGTTCAACATACTAAAGATATCAGTCAAGTAATAAATATCTGTTTTTCAATTGTTCAGATTTTCTTTCAATTTCGGATCCTTTTCTTGTCAAAACTGCAACACAAATTCAAAAATAGCTGAAAATCTAAAAGCCAGTGAACTTCAGTATGCTGAAGTAACCGAGTAAAGACTTTGTCGTTATCCTCACATAGCTGAGCAAATAACCGAGAGTTTAATGAATTCCTTCGAATCATGTTGATAGCATTTATAACATATTGTAAAGACTGATGCAATCTAGGTCTCAGATTTTTTGCTATTAAATGCTGTCTGTGAATCACGCAGTTATTGACTAGTACCTCTAGCAGTTGTCGCTGTAAGTGAGCAATAAAACCACGATGACGGTCAACCATAGCTGGAGCTTACATGAGATAGCCACGGCCTGAAAAATCAATTCTCCTCTGGTATCAGTCTCTAAATATGTAGCAAAAAGCAGTTCTTGGCACACATTTTTAATATATCGAACTTATCCTAACAACAGAGCTTCATTGCCGGGTAATGTAGACTCGTCTAACTGGAGAGAGAATCTGTTGGTCTATAAGAAATTGTATTAAATGTTTTCCACGTCGCGACCAAACTCGTCTATTCGTCTCTTAACAGTTTTATTGTTAAAAGGAATTCTCTTTATAATATCATATACGGGCTTGTGCAATACATTGTTGAGGACCTCCGCAATGGCTGGTAAATTAAGCTGCTCTCCAATTTTGTGGGGTTTCCTCGACTTCGCTATTAGTAAAGATATATTACAAGACGCTCAAAAGCCATCAACGTCAACGGATAAGATGATGACGCAACCATCGATCTTATGGATGGCCTTTTTTCTAGTTTTTCTTTAAGTGCTTGAAAGAATGACAAGGGCTTACTTTTTTTGGCAACATGTACTCTTGATAAGTCTTTTATCTTTATTCGGAAATAACTTAACCTAATATACATTCTTATAATAGCTAGTGACAATATATTATTGTAGGTTAATATTTTTATCATGTAGGTATTTTTAAAACAATTGGTTAAATTCGTGACAGACAATTTAACAGCTACCCCCCCGTACTAGTTATAAACTGTGTGACGGCAGAGTAGTGAATCTGTACGGGTTAGACTGTACTCGTACAGCGTTTTTTGATGATGATAAATGATACACTTGATATTGTAATAATTAAAAGGTTTATTGATAGTCCAAATTATCACTATTGTATTTAATGATTTAATGATAAATGAGAATTAATGTATGATATGATATATATATGTATGTGAGCACGCGCGATTCTCTTGCTAACCGATTGCGAACTGATGATCGTAATTAATATAATGTGCATGTGGCGTAAAAATGCTGATGTTGCAAAATGGACGGGCTGGCCCGTACATGCTCCCGGGCGAGAGATGAGAGGGATTGATGTTGGATGAATGAATGCAAATGATTACAAGATGATGAACAATATAGTCTTAAAACTAAACACATGCTTCTTGAATATTACAAACAGAATGAAATATAGGAGAAGTGCTCCTATTCTCTCTTAGAGGCACTCGCGAAGTAATCTCATTACGCTTGAGCTTACGAACACTAACACTCGGAACACTATACGCACTATGATTGAACGCTTTAATAACACCTTTATAAACTTGAGCGGCTTGCTCAGCACCTTGTACACTTTCACTACACTGATTACTGCTGCTGCAGCGGGCGGCTGGCTGTCGGTTGGCAACCGCCTGGCCCGCCGCGGGCGCGGCGCGCTCGCCGAACACCGTAAACCAATCCTACTGCTACCAGGATACCGACGATAATATATATAACAGCATAATGATGTACATCATGATAGAAAACACTCTCTGCTAGGGGTGCACTTTGCTTCAGAATGTCTATTTGCTTCTGAATGCTTGTTAAGTCTGTGAGCGGGCTCTCAGAATCGGTACTGGCAGACTCAGGTAATTTAGGCAAGGAAATGTTAATGAGATGATTGATAGGCGCAATTTCCGGTGTACTCAGATCAGTCCTAATGTTGTATTCACTCATATACTGTTTATGAGTGTGTATGGAAAAATCCTTTGTTTTGATTAAACAGCCTTCGCTGAATGTCATTAAACCGGCACGAGACAATTGTATTGCGGTAATCTGATCATCGCAAAGTAGCTTCACTTGAGTTACGTCACAAATAAAATAAAAATACGTGTTTAATTGGTTTGTCTTGATCCACTTTGTCTTGCAGGGTTCTACGTTTACCTTGCAACTTTTGCTAAAATGATTCTTCTCACATAAAACTTCATCATCTCGTATATCAGTCTTCTCGTATACTTCGTCAAAATTTTGTAAACATGCTGATAACTCGACTTCTGTGATCATAAGAAGTGCTTCTTTTTTCAAAATAACGGCAATATAGTTGCTAACTGGAACAATGCTTCTCATGCTAAGACCTCTTTGTTCAGGAATGGGTATGAGTTTAAAAATTTCATAAGAGTCCCTAGTTATCAAGGGAATCTTAACTTCGAAAATTAAGTATTGCTTCGACATTCTTGACTTGTAACAACTGATATAAGTTAGATAGATCGCTAATATCTGTAGGTAGGGATAAGTCGTTCGGCAATTTTGCTACTATTTTGTTCAATTCTTGCTGCAATTGGTCGGGGGTTATAAGATGTAAATTAAACTTCCCGGGATAAATGTTTGTAATCGCATCTAATACAGTGTCTTGAATAGTTTTGAGGTGAAATATGATATTATTCGCTATCATTGCTGATAAAGTAAAGTCAGACATAACGTTCACATTTTGCATGCTTGCTTTAACTTCTGTCATTGTGTTCTCTAAGTTTAGTAATTGCTTGCTAACAGTCTTATGTTGCTTTTGTATGACGTCCTCTATTCTCTTGATCACATTAAATTCAGCCTCAACAATTGTAGTGTGATTTTTCAGTAATTTGCCTATATGTTGCTCATTTTCTCTAATTAAATTGATATCTTTTTCATACTTCTGTGCAAAGCTATCGTCCAACACTCCAAATAAACTATTAGCGAGATAGCCTACACCATTGATAAGACCGCGTCGGTGTCGCGTGCGCGTATAAAATTGCTGATCTAATAACAATCCATTATAATACTTAAGTTATGAGTAACCGTGTCTTATTTGTAACATGATGCTGTGACACGGTGAATAAACTTCCATTTTATCACACTTTTTATCAAGGTATTGTATATACTCCGAACAGCTGCAGTACCTTCCCAGAAGGGATTTAAGTCATAGTAGACTATCAGTCGCCATTTATTCCTTATAATTTGCATATTTACCACCTTGTCAAAGTAAAGGGACCTATTATTTTGAAGCGAAGTTATGTTATATGCAGCCTGGGAAGACGATATGATTGTCATATAAAATAATACAATAGATGTAACTACATATGCGACGTTATAACGACTCAAATATCTCTTAGTTTTCCTATCGGATTGCTTATCAGAGTCGTTTTCAGAAACTTCTGGCTCGGCTTGTGAAAGTTCTCGATCTTCATCTTGATTAGCGGGCAAAATTGATAATTTAACTATAGGTCTCTTGATCAAACCATTCTTTGTCTGAAGTGTTACCACTCGGACGGTCGCTGCCGAGGTGTAATTGTACTACTCGTCCAAGCATCCATTTTCCGGCAGGGAGAAGTGCGTCATGTATGGTTACTGTGTCATTAACTTTTATGTTATTCTGTGGTCGTCTCCACTTACATCTTAATGATAAACTGATAAGATATTTGTGACGCCATCGTTTCCAAATATCTTGAAAGATCTTTTGGGTTAACATCCACCTTGTTCTGAGATCTCTTTCGGTTTCATAGATAGTTAACGTAGGATCACTTGACAAAAAATGTGAAGGGGTCAAATAATTTAAATCTTGTGGATCTTCTGTAAGTGGACACAGCTGCCTAGAGTTGAGGCACGCTTCAAGCTGAGCACACACTGTGCTGTACTCTTCGTATGTGAGCTTTTGCTCGCCGACAACCTTTTTAAGGCGGTATTTAAAACTTTTGACGGCGGCTTCGCACAGCCCATTTGCAGAAGGCCATGACAACTCTTGATTAAATATCTGTTGCAATTGTTCGTACTCCTGCTGTAAAACTCGACTGGCTCCAACGAAATTTGTACCGTTGTCACTATATATGTGACGCGGAGTACCTCGTCGAGCCGACATTCTCCTCAGTGCTGCTAAAAATGATGACGTTGTGAGATCCGATACAACTTCAAGGTGCACGGCCTTTGTTGCCATACAAACGAATACCGCTATATAACCCTTGGTTGTACGGACTCCGCGACCCTTGTTAGTTTTTATAAAGACGTGACCCGTGAAATCTACAGTAATTTTTTCAAAGGGTCGAGAAGGGTTGCACCTTGCTGATGGTAGATCGCCCATAATCTGATGAGGTTTGCTAGGATTATGTCTCCTGCACTTGACGCATAGACGTAATCTGGCCTTGGTAGCTCGGTTGCCTCCAATGACCCAATATTTTTGTCTCATGATAGCTGATGTTAAACGCGCTCCACCATGATAGCTAAGCTCATGGGACTGATCAATGATAAGTTCTGCTAAGCGCCCCTTTGGAATAATAATAGGGTGTCTCATATCTGCGTCGATGTTGGCGTTTCTCAATCTACCACCGACTCGAATCAACCCATCTTGATCTATAAACGGATTTAATTCACACAACTTGCTTTTAGTGTGAACATTAGCTCATGTGCGTAAACATTGAATTTCTTGATAAAACTCAAGTTGCTGAATATACCGTATGATAATGATTCTTGCTGCTTTCAATTCTTCTAATGTTAGAAAAACCTGTATTTGTTCCCGTTTCTTAAATCTTAAAATCCATGCCAACACTCTAACTGCCTTATTGAATGAACTGTGTTTTGATAATAGACTGCTGACAATGCTATTCTCGTAACGCGTGATAACGTTAACAAGCTGTGGCTTTTTAATTTCTTGATGCGTAGTGTATATAGCTTGCTCTTCCGGGATATCCTTAAACGATTGAAGCCAATCTGGACCCTGCCACCACAAACAATGTCCTCTGAGTTGCGACGGCGTCAATCTTCTGCTGCTGCAGTCCGATAGATTTTGATTTGTATTTATATAACGCCAGCAATTAGCGGGCATGACCGATATGATAGCTCTTACTCGATTTGACTTACTTGATTTCGTCGAAGGTTTTCCATTTGCCCGGATCACCATTAAGCCATCCTAATACTATCATGGAATCTGTCCAACCATAACGTTTTAAATCATAAGTCTAAAGTAGACATTGTTTGATCTTGGTCATCAATTTTACCAATAGGACTGCCCCTAATAATTCAAGCCGGGGCAAGGATACTGATTTACTAGTAGGAACCAGTCTTGATTTTCCCGCTAGTAATACAACGGTAGCCTGCTCACCTCTCTTGATTTGACAGTATATTACGCAAGCAAACGCCCTTTTTGACGCATCACAAAACCCATGTAATTCGATACTGTCGCCTTCCATTGTTTTCAACCACCGCGGTATATGTATTTTCTCGATGTTACCTAAATCTTCCCTGATCTTGATCCATTTGGCATAAAAATCTTCGGGTAATGGTTCGTCCCAATTGATATTTGACGACCACACACTTTGGAAAATTAATTTAAGTTTTGTCGAGAAAGGCGATAACCATCCTAAGGGATCAAAAATCTTGGATATGTCAGATAATACTGATCTTTTCGTAATATGCTTGTTTAATGTATCAATTTTTAGCTGGAACGTAAAATAATCTTGCTCGGGATTCCAGATAAGTCCTAGCGTTTTAGTGTGTTCTGTTTAAAATCAAAATTGTTTTGACTATTTTCCGAGGACTGTAGTAGATTAGAGTCCAGCAGATAGGGGACGTTTGACCGCCACTTTCTAAGATTAAAGCCACCTAACTTCAAAAGTTTAATAATATCTCTTGCTAATGATCTTGCAGACTCCGGCGTATGGCAGCCATGAAGCAAGTCATCCATATACATAGACTGGTCTAGGGCTTCTATTGCTTTATTTGTGTAATTTCGCCGTTCAAAGTTATCATGGCGAGAAACGGAGTGGCCTTGGTGCCGTAGGTAACTGTACAAAGTTGGTATTCTTGAAGTGCTTCTGATGGTGAATTTCGCCATATAATCTTCTGTAACTGCTCGTCGTTTTTGTGTAACCATATCTGCCTAAACATTTTTTCTATGTCAGCAGTAAATGCGAATTGGTACTGCCTCCACTTGATAATTAGAGACTGCAAATCCTGCTGCAAGTTGGGTCCGGATTCCATGACGTCATTCAAGCTGTTTCCTGTTGATGTCTTTGCTGCTGCATTGAAGACGACACGGAATTTAGGACTCATGGGATTTTGTATACAGTGATGTCCCAAATAACAATCTGACTTCAAATTGTCACTAGCGGGTTTCATATGACCTAACTCTTGGTAGTCAGTCATACATTTCTTGTATTGATCTTCAATATTAGGATGCTGCTGAAATTTTCGTTCTAACGACTTGAACTGGGCGACAGCTTTAGGCTTCGAATAGCCCAGTGATTCTTGATAATTGCTTTTCAGAGGAAGCCTCACTTGATAACAACCATCCTCCAATCTAAGCGTAGTAGATTTGTAATAATCAATACACTCCTGATCTCCTAAAGTTAGTGAAGATTCCTCTGGTGGGTCCTGTTTCTGGTGTCGTTTTGCCGGCTCATTTGTGTTCAATTGTTTTGTTGAGTCGGCACCGGGTGTGTTATTGACTTGCGCAAACGCTTCGTGTATGAGCGTGTTATGTTTCCCATTGCACATACGGCAACGTTTGTTGGAAAAGCAACCGTTTCCATAATGATTATACAGACAATTTTGGCATATGTTCAATTTGTGTAAAGTATTACGTTTTAATTGAGGCGCCATTCCTAAAAATTGTTGGCAATAATAAATTCCATGCTCGTTGTTTTTGTATATCGGGCACTTATATTTAATGGAATTGTTATTGTTTGATGCTTGCGAAACCATTTGGCCATGCGCAGTAAATGATTGCTTCATATTGTTGTAATGTTTGTTTGTCTGCTAGGACTCATATTGCGACTGCTTGATGTTAGATGACGATTTGTATGAATGATTGTCATACTTCCTACGTGCCGATTCCATTGATGTTAATTTGCTTTCTAAAAACGAAAGAAAATCTTGCAGCTTGGTAAGGCTCTTGGGTTCTTAATAGATGCGACGTAGTCATTGAAAGTATCTGCGTCTAATTTTTGCTGCAAACAAGTAATGGATCCCAAGATGCTACGTCGACGCCCAGATTCTTGATGGCATTTAAGCTCTCTATAGTAGTGTCATGAAGTCTTTTAATATGGTTTAGAGAGGAGTACTGGATAGCTGGGACGATAAGCAACATGTCAATGTGTGACCTAAAAATAAGCTTGATATTATTATAACGGTGATTCAAAATGTCCCAAGAAATTGTGTAGTTGTCCGGCGTAATTGCTAAATGTTGAATCAACCTTTCTGCTTCTCCTTTTACTTTAGATTTTAAAAACTGCATCTTCTGCGCTCCGGACAGCGACAGGGTTACTGTGAATCGTTTCTGTAAAGAGATCTTTAAAAGAGGACCACTGATAGTAGCTTCCACTAAATACTGGTATGTCCATCTGCGGTGTAGATTGCTCTTTATGCGAGACGGACCATAATTTCTTGTTGATAGAGGTGATAATATCGTTGTATGTTTTTTCATAATTATAGTAGGCTTGCTGATATTTTTGATTCCTATCCCCAAGCTCGCAGTCCAAATCCCATTGAAGACTATCTATGGCGGACCAACGAGACTGGACTAAACGTAATATATGCTCAAGTTCCCATTTTTCGGACTTCAGCTCCAAATGCAGGTTAGACACCGTATGTCCGAATGCTTTTAAATTGCTGCTTTGTTTTCTCAACATTTCGTCTGTCTTGCTACTTATTCCTGTAGATTTTGGCCAAGATGGTTGTTGCTGAGAAGTTCCAGGCCCTCCTAGTGGAGTTGCTGGCTTCAGGATGGGTGTCGACGGCCTTTCATCCTTCGACTGACGGTTAATAATAACTGCCCTAATATTTTCGTACCTTTCCTCAGCTTTTTCGTATTGATTGCAAGTGAAATATGTATGAGATTTAGCATACTCAATGCCTAAGCCTAGTATGATTAGACTGAAATTCCTGCCAGTACTTATCGAGAGACTCCAACCTTCGCCTGATGTAATCAGACGTCTTTCGGTCAGAGGAATCTTTCTTGAAGTTGGTAAATATTTGTTCGATAGCATCTAGCAGCTGTTGTTGATTTTCAAGAATGTCTTCCATGTGCGACATTTTGTATTTAAATGTATGCCAAGAAAATATTTGATAAATGATACGATCTTACTTGTCGATCTGATGGCGATGTCGAATTGAGCCGCGTTGACCTTGTGGAGTCGGCTCAAATGACAGTGTTGATGATTGACAATCCAACTGCGCTGCAACCTTGCTAACAACACAGACACTGCTAGTTCCCTCACATGCTAAACCTAGTACCCTTGCTTGACACGTGCACACGCGACGCGAGGTCCTCGAAGGACCATAAAAACGGATGTACGGGTTAGACTGTACCCGTACAGCGTTTTTTGATGATAATAAATGATACACTTGATATTGTAATAATTAAAAGGTTTATTGATAGTCCAAATTATCACTATTCTATTTAATGATTTAATGATAAATGAGAATTAATGTATGATATGTATATATGTATGTGAGCACGCGCGATTCTCTCGCTAACCGATTGCGAACTGATGATCGTAATTAATATAATGTGCATGTGGCGTAAAAATGCTGATGTTGCAAAATGGACGGGCTGGCCCGTACAGGATCCGTTCATTGTCACAAACAAATGTGCGTGTCTACAACCAAAACAGAAAAATAATATATTGTTTTACAAAACACAAAATAAAAAAATATCTTTAAAAATAACAAATTAAAATAAGCTTGAAGTAAAAAATTAAAATAACAAAATGTTAAAAATACTTATAACGGGTTTGTATGTAGAGAAATTTAAACAACACTTTTTAATAAGTTTTCGGTAGATTCATAGTTCATGTCTTTGAGGTCCTGTGGTCCTCCATTTTTGAAGGCTTCATGGCATCGTTACTAAATACTTGTTCACATATGAGACACATCTGCAAGTGCCGATTTCATAGAGATGAAATAAATCCAAACTTCAAGTAGTCCAAAATGTATTATCTACTTTTTTTTTGGTCTGCCATCATAAAACTCGCAGTAAACCTGCAAATAAAAAAAATGTTTAAGAAATTTGCACATGAACTTATTTTTATCATAACTAGGTTTTTTTTAGGAATGCTCATGAACCTTCTCATTGATAAAATTGGATATAGTCACCGCAGTATGGAAAATTTGTGTTAGGTACCAATCAGCGTAAAAAAAGAAAACAAAAAAAAACTGAACATTTAAATTTAACAATACTTAGAAAAATATTAAAACGTTTTTTGTACTTACCTTTTTACTTATTCATCATCATCATCATCATTTCAGCCTATACTTGTCCACTGCTGAACATAGGCCTCCCCAATCGCTTTCCAGCGTAACCGGTCCGATGCCACCTGCATCCAACGATTTCCTGCGATTTTCACAAGATCGTCGGTCCATCTGGCAGGCGGTCGTCCTACGCTGCGCTTGCCAATACGTGGTCTCCACTCTAGAATCTTTCTGCCCCAACGCCCGTCCAATCTTCGCGCTATGTGGCCAGCCCATTGCCACTTCAGCATGCTAATCCTGAGGGCTATGTCGGTGACCTTGGTTCTTCTACGAATCTCCTCATTCCTGATTCGATCACGTAGAGAAACGCCGAGCATAGCTCTTTCCATAGCTCGCTGAGCAACTTTGAGCTTTTTTATGAGACCTATTGTAAGAGACCACGTCTCTGATCCATATGTCATCACTGGTAACACACATTGACTAAAAACTTTAGTCTTAAGGCACTGAGGTATTTTGGATGAGAAGATGTTGCGCAGTTTCCCGAACGCTGCCCAGCCGAGTTGGATTCGTCGATTGACCTCTCTCTCAAAGTTGGACCTACCTAACCGGACTGCCTGTCCCAGGTAAATGTATTCGTCGACAACTTCAAGAGTAGAGTTCCCAACGGTGAGTGCGGTGGGTACGACATGGACATTAAACATTATTTTTGTTTTGTCCATATTCATTTTAAGACCCACTTGTTGGGATACTCTATTGAGGTCACCGAGCATTCGTCCTAGATCTTCCAGCGACTCCGCCATGACCACAATGTCGTCGGCAAATCGAAGGTGAGTGATGTATTCGCCATTGATGTTGATGCCAAGTCCTTGCCATTCCAAGAGCTTGAAGGCGTCCTCTAAGGTGGCCGTAAACAGTTTCGGAGAAATGACGTCTCCCTGTCTTACTTATTCATAAACTCCAGAAATGTATGGTTATGCTATTAACGCGCGTAGGTAACTAAGCATTTTAACCAAGCAAAGTAAATTCTTTACAATCACTTTATTTTAATTTTCTTTATTTCATAGCTAGCTATGTAATCTCTTTGTAATTTCTTGAAATAAAATAGTAGATGAGTGTATTATCATTCAAGTTCCAACGAATTTCAAAACGTAAATAAACTTTCAACCTAAGTGCAAGCTTGTTATATAGTAAAATATCAGGAGCATGTTTGGACTTGAACTTGAATATGATTTCGTTCATGTTTAATCGCGTATACGTATGCGTCAAATACAGGGCAAGTCAAAACGTGCCTGAAAGACTTGTACGCTGGAACACATTATCTTGAACGAACTTGTACAAGCTTATTGACTTGCTTAGCTTTTCATCTTGTACGAACTTGTGCACGCTTATCGACTTGTTGAGTTTTTTATACGCACAACAATGATATCCTACTAAAATATTAGTCATTCTTATTACAAGTTGTTACACGTTACACCACTTATACAGTATTTTGAAAGTTTCAAATAAGATTGTGTTAATTAATAGGGGTCGATTTTTAGACCTAGAAAAAAATGTAAAATGAAACTTCAAAGCTGGTTGATAAAGCAGACTTACTCGGAGACAGAAAGTTTTATAAAAATACCATGCTAGCTTGTACCTACCCAACACCCATGTACACACACACACACACACACGCACACGTACACACACACACTCACACACACACACACACATACAATAGATGTAATGTTTGCCTTATCTTAATTAGTATGTAATTTTATTTCTTGATCAAATTGTAACTTGAGTATCCTTACATGATCTCTCAACTAGTAAAACCTATGGAAGGCGCTGGTACCTGTGATACAATGAATCTTCATTAGTACAGGTATCACCGTAAATTTATTTTGTTAACATATTATGCTTAGATACACCTACCTTGTCATATGATGTAACTTATTGGACCTAATAAACTTTTATTATTATTATTATTATAACCTTTCGATCCCCAAAATCAGTGTTTGTTTATGTCCATCCCTGGGTAACCGATATCGATCCCTTGGGTAGACCACTTTGGGAATCCCTGAATTAGACTAAAGTAAGTCATATTTCAAGATATTCCGTTGAAAGATTTGGCTAAATAGGCTGATAAAAGGTTGAAGTGTCACGTGGTCACGCAACGATCACGATCCCGGACAGTTTACAGACACGATTTTAATGATAATTACCAAACAACACTTATTAAGTGTACGGTCTCGTGGTCACACCATTTTGTTACACTAATGCCAGTGTTAATATTTTTTTCGTATCCGTGGTGCTTTACACCTGGGCTTATCCTAATTGTAGTTTCCTTCTCTATGGCTGATCTGCCAATTTTTTGTGTCCCCCGCTATGCAAAGGAGGAAAATGGAATTTTATTTTCCTACTCCTCCTGTTTTTCTAACTAAATTTGTTGCGGGTTCCAAGACAATTAAAGCGCTTCCCGGTATACCCCAAGGTTCAAACCTTGGTGTCATCTAAGGAGACCATTGTGGATTCTGGCTTTTAGGAGTTACAATGGTGGGAAAGTGTGGCGAAAAAAATGATACCAGTGTAAGTGACCACCAGCAATAGTTATATGGTGGTCAAACTACTACAGTATTGCTGGTGGTCACTCTAAGCGTTAGCTAGCCACATAATAGATCCAACGTGGCCTAATTTTTCAGGCCTCATGTATACATAGTGATGGTAACACTACAAAAAACATATATTCTACCAGGGGATTACTTTAATTTCGGTCCAGCGCCTCGCGACCGTGCCCGCTGACAGAGGTAAAGATAAAAACGGGCTTACTTTTGCGCGGTCGATTTTCCTGCAGGGTTAGCACGAGGCGGCAAGTAAGATATTTCTAGTGCGGGACAAAATTTAGTCGGGTCGTGTTTCGAGTACGCAAGTTTGCACGCAATTCTATACGTCAATGCAATACAAAAATTAAAGATAATATAAAAAGAAAAAGAATTAAACACAAAAGACTATCCCGCTAAGTTTCTCTGTCGGATTTTCATAGTGGAGGCCGGGTTCCGATTTGGTTGTAAATTAGTAGTTAGGTTAGATGAAAAATAATGTAAATTGATAATTTGTAAGTACTACAGGGTTTATACAAAATAATTTATGTCAGTTTGTTTTATAATTTCAGAAATGAGTTCCTTGTAACAAACTTGTTTGACGGACGATTTAGCGCAGTGGTTAAGAGCTTAAGCCGCTCTGCGTCTAATAGTTGCGGGTTGAGTCCCGCACGGGACAAATCTTTGTGTGATCCACAATTATTTGTTCCGGTCTGGGTATTTGTGTATGTGAATTTTCATGTTTGTAAACGCACCCACGACACAGGAATAAATCCTAGTGTGGGGCTACGTAAAAAAAAAAAAATTAAAAAAAAAATTTTGTAAGGCACGCTAGCACGTAATACAAAACGGTTATGATTTAAATTCTTAGATTTGCACGAATATACACATGACATTAAACAATTTTACGGATTTTTACCGCGGTTTTTTTCTGATTTTTAGGACTGGACTCCTACCCGTGACCATGCTGCAAAGTACTCGAAACGTCGGGAACTTATTAATCTAAAAAATAGTTTTATCGCACAAAACGGTTATTTCACACGTAAAGCGACAAAATCTATGATATAATATGTCATTAGCGCCGCCATGTGCCAGCCCTATTGTTTGACGCGCGAAGGGTTCATATCTAATGTGGCTACACCTTTTTTATTTACGCTAATACCTTTATTCATTTTTAATAGCGTTTTGCCGTCGTATGTAATTATCTTGGTTTGATTGGGATGGATCTTTTGTAATTGAATTTTTACTATGTTTTAGTTGAAAGCGAGTGTTGTATTGAATATTAAATGGATGAGGATTCAATGACGAATGGCTTGGTCCAGTGGTTAAGAGCCTAAGCCACTCCACAACTGGGGCGAGAAGTCGCATGTTCGATTCCCGCACGAGTCAAATCTTTGTATGTGAATTTCGTGTTTGTAAAGGCACGCACGACACAGGTAAAATTCCTTGTGTGGGGATTCGCTTTTTCAGAAAAATAAATAAATGATATTCAGATAATTGACCTTAGGTCAGGAGTCTCAGTAACTGTAGACCATGTATGAGACAAACTATGAGAGTGGAGGAGGCCAGAGGTCTAGGAAGAGATAATGAAAAAACCTGTCGGAGCACACTTTGTATACTCCGTCATTGAAAAATCCACAAAAATTCATAACTTCTCTTCATTATCAAATAAGATCCTTCAAGAGTAACGATACTTTAATTTAACAGGGGATATTAATATTAATTTAATAGATACACACAACTCTCATACCTCAATTTTCCTTTGCCTAATGGCAGAACATAACTTTATTCCAGCCATTGATAAGGCACGCTCGCCCTCTTGTCCCGTGAAGCTGTAAAGGTCCCGCGGCCAACAGCGTAGATCATTCCCACACACACACACACACACACACACACACGCATACACCGATAAGAGCTTCTTCCTGTTTAGACCACATATTTGTTAAATCAAAGATATATCAAAGAAATGGAGTATTATGTGAAACAGACATCACAGACCACATAATGATTATGCTTGGAATATCCACTACCAAGTTTGCTATTCCGAATACAGAAACGCGTATTGTCTATAAAATAGATTATTCTGCAATTACGGAAGATCTTAAATACATCGTTAGGAATAAAGTTAGCACAGCCTCTCAAGTTGATATTGCGGTCAGCGAATTCAATACCATTATTAAAACTATCACATATAAACATACCACTAGCCAACGTAAAAGTAGATCCCATTTCACTCTTAAACCCTAGATAACTCGGGGTTTAATACGATGTATAAGACATAGAGATCGTTTGCATCTTTACCTGAAAATACACCTCGATGACCAAATTAGACAAATAACATACAAACGATACCGAAATTTTTGTAGTGCTCTATTACGTAAAGTTAAAAATACTTACCTAAACCAGGAACTTGAACGTGACAAGAATAACCCTAAAGGACTATGGAAAGCAATTAAAGAAGTTTGTGCTCTCAACACCAAAATCTCTGACTCTAGTGAACTCCTCAAAGTTGCGTCTGATTACACTACCTCTCTTAACATTTGCAACAACTACTTCTCAAAAGTTGGAAAAAACTTTTGACAATAAAACTTACATAATCCGGTAAAATGGAACTTGAACTGGCAATTAGTTTAAAAAGTTGCCCGTATTCATTCTTTTTAAGCCTAACAGTTATATACGAAGTAGATTTAATAATTTGTCAACCTAAATATGATAGCGCACCTGGTATTGACGAAATTAAAATGAATATGATTAAGATGATTAAACCATACATAATTAATCCACTGACCCATATTTTTAATCTCAGTTTGTCCTCTGGAACCTTTCCATCTGCATGGAAACTAGCTAAGGTAACCTATACATAAAAACGGAACTAAATCACTACCCGAAAATTACAGACCTATTTCACTCCTCGCAATCTTCTCTAAAATACTGGAAAAATATTTAACAAACGATTAACACACTTCATAGAAACTCATTATATTCTCTCCAAACATCAATATGGGTTCCGACGTGGCCATTCTACTGAAAATGCTATATCAAACCTAGTAGAGACCATAACTAAACATCTTAATTATAAGACTAATTGTATTGGTATCTTTCTCGACCTGGCTAAGGCTTTTGAAACAGTATCAATTTTAATTATTCTTAAAAAACTAGAAAGCAGGCATACGAGGTCTCCCACTTCAATGGTTTAAAAGTTATTTGACTAACAGAAGACAATGCGTAAAAGTTAGAGATTTCTTGAATTCAGAATTTCCTGTTGATTATGGCGTCCCACTAGGTAGCGTTTTTGGTCCAACACTCTTTCTAATCTACATCAATGATATTTACAAAATCCTTAATGACTCTAGCTCGAATATTCCATGTTAAGCCGATGACACAGTACTAATTTATCATGGCAAGTCGTGGTCTGAAACTATACAAAATGCTCAAAAAGGTATAACTAAAATAGTTTCTTGGTTAGATAACAATTTGCTGATCTTAAATACTCTAAAAATCAAATTTATATGTTTCCATAAAACTAAAGTAACTGACCCTGTAGCAATTAAACATGTTAAAGTACACGTAGTATGTAACAACCTAACACATTGCAATTGTGAAACCATAACTAGAGGATAATACATAAAATATCTGGGCGTGACAGTGGATGAAAAGCTCTCTTTTAAGGATCATATATCTGCCTTGGCAACTGACAATTTGGAGTCCGCAAACTTACACATGTCATGTGTCGGCTCCATGAGGTCGCGGACCCCTAATTTTCGAATTTAGTATATACATCGCTTTGTGAGTCCATTATCTCTTACTGCATCACAATTTGGGGTGGCGTTGGCGTGACTACTATGATCGATTTAGAGAGAGCACAAAGATCGGTTTTGAAATTTTTACTTAACAACCTCGCAGATATCGTACACATACTCTTTATGCTCAAGTTTTAGGAGTAAGAAAACTTTACATTTATAAAGTGTCCTCTTACAGCATAAAAATACCTTAAACTCTAACGTTTACCTGCATCTATTAAACAAAAGAACATTTAGTGTCCCTACGCCCGTAGTGAATTCTGCATTCGCTCAGCATCATTTAACCTTTTTAGCCCAATATACATATAACAAAGCAGTTCTCAAATGTGACATCAAAAAAAAATCAGTTAACGAAGTTAAGGTAAAATTGAAACACTGGCTTCTACAACTATTATACGCAGAAACAGACAAATTATTATATATTGTTACGTAATGATAGATATATTGACAGATCTTGTCGCAAGTCGCAATATATGTACAAATACTATGATATTAGCACACGAATCCATACATGCATATACATCTTCCGAGGCACATACAGACACACACACACGCACACACACACACACACGCACGCACACACACACACACACACACCCACACACAAACACACACAAACATACACCCACACACACACACCCACACACAAACACACACATACACCCACACACACAATCACACATAGACACACACACACGATGACACAAATAGGTACTTGATTTTATAATAATATTTGTATGCCTACTCTAAGACTCACTGTACTGCCAATACCTATATATAAGTAAATCGGATAAATTGCAGTCCTCACGATACAGACAACCTAGTGTGAAGGCTACAAGTAATATGTTACACTATGTCCTTTTGGTAAATAAATAAAGTTATTATTATTACGTTCACATCATCATCATCACCATCAGCCCGTGTCAGTCCACTGCTGGACGTAGGCCTCTCCCATAGCACGCCACTGAGCTTGATCTTCAGCTCTCCTTCTCCTATCCCTGCCCGCTGCCTTACGAATATCGTCGTTCCACTTAGCTACAGGGCACCCTACACTACGTTTGCCAACACGCGGTCTCCACTCAAGAACCAGTCTGCGCCAACGGCCATCGGTTCTGCGGCATATGTGACCGGCCCACTGCCACTTCAGCTTGCTAATTAGTTGAGCTATGTCGGTAACCTTGGTTCTCTGACGAATAACTTTGTAAACGCACCCACGACACCGGAATAAATACTAGTGTAGGGCTACGTTAAAAAAAAAATAGTTTTTGCTTAACTGACGTAGGCTTGTTCTAGTTTTGAGCGTTTTCAACCTTTAATCACAGAATTGATTAGTTGCGGTCTAGGTATTTAATAATAATAATAATATTAGCCTTTTAGGAAAAGGTCCCATCGTTGGGCACGGGTCTCCTCTCAAACTAAGAGGGCTTAGACCATAGTCCAGCACGCTGGCCCAGTACAGGTTGGCGAATTTCACACACCTTCGAGAAACTCTTAGGCATTTTCCTTCACCGTTAAAGTAAGTGATAGTTAATTTTTATTACGCACATGCTTTTGAAAAGACACATGTACGTGCCTGGGTTTGAACCCTTTGACTTTGCAGTCCAACGGTCTAACCACTAGGCTATCACTGTTGTTATTTTGCTGAGTATTTTTACAGGTATAATAAAAAAGAAAGACATTTTTGTTAAACTCAAAAAAAAGAACGAATATTAGATTTAATTAGAGCACTCAGAATAAGCTGAAGAACAGAGTGGGCTAAGACTATATCCTTAATTTACTTTATATGTTGACTCTCATAACACAGCATAATTATTATCTATCTATATCATCACGCCAGATCCCTTGCGGGGTAGGCAGAGAATACAGAGTTCCAACAGGTTCTTTCCTCACATACCTCTCTAGCTTCCTCCACTGTCATAGTTCATCTCATACACGCTCGCCGGTTACGGAGACTCTTGACTTGTCCTTCAGATAAGACTTGGTCTATAATTATTATCATATCGTATCTATTAACTCTCATCATAGCGGTGACAGCATATTGGTTCGACCGTTTGACTTCAAAGTCAGAGGTTTCGGGTTCAAACCTAGGCACGCACCTCTGTCTTTTCAAATTTGCGTATATATAATTAAATATCACTTGCTTTAACGGTGAAAGAAAACATCGTGAGGGAACCGGTATGCCTAAGAGTTTATCGAATGTATATGAAGTTCACCAAGCCGCACTGGGCTAGCGTGGTGGATTATGGCCCAAGCCCTCTCTCAAGTTTGAGAGGAGGCGCGTGCCCTACGGTGGGACAGTTTCTTAACAGGGCTAATATTATTATTATTTAATTTCTGCCTACAGACCTCTCTCGTTTTATTCACTATTATAATTCGACACATACACACTCACCGAATTGAAGATTCACATCATGGAAGAAGAATTAATCATCATAAAGACAGAAAGGAGAATCAGTCATCATGAAGAAAGTAAAAGGGGTCTCATCATGAAAACTAAACCCAAACTTCTATCACCATCCCTTTCGAGATAAGGTCGTAAGGGGAAAAGTAAGTAACCCGTTTCTTGAATAAGTACTTTACAATTTATAGCCTCAGTTCAACGCCTTTAAAATATTTCACTTATTTACATATCAAACATTCAAGTTTTGATTTCTGTCGGCGATCCATTCTTGCGAAGAGATTAAATACATATAGATGAAGTGCCTATTGAGAATGTTTTTATATCGAGAACTTTGATCTTACGCTTCAATATGCACTAATGTAATATTATACTGGAGATTAAGACTTATGATTAACATTAGGGGTACCTACATAATAACCTCTAGTTTATAATGGCCACAGCACAGCCGTGGGCAGAGAAATGGACAAAAACTAAGCAGTGCTTTTACCGATGGCGTACATACCAGGGCTGTTTATTTCCATTCTTTTTTTTCAATTATTTTAATTTGAGTGTGAGAGCTGTGATAGATAGATAGTTAGACCGTTGGACTGCAAAGTCAGAGGTCTCAGTTTCAAACCCAGGCACCCACCTCTGTCTTTTCGAAAGTATGTGCGTTTTAAAAAATAATTATGATTTGCTTTAACGGTGAAAGAAAACATCGAGAGGAAACCTGCATGCCTAAGGGTTTTTCGAAGGTGTGTAAAGTTCACCAAGCCGCACTGGGCCAGCGTGGTGGAGCTAGCTATTAGCCAGCTAAGCCCTCTCAGTTTGAGAGGAGGCCCGTGCCCTACGGTGGGACAGTTTCTTAACAGGGCTAATATTATTATTATTTAATTTTTAATTTCTCTACGTGATCGAATCAGGAATGAGGAGATTCGTAGAAGAACCAAGGTCACCGACATAGCCCTCAGGATTAGCATGCTGAAGTGGCAATGGGCTGGCCACATAGCGCGAAGATCGGACGGGCGTTGGGGCAGAAACATTCTAGAGTGGAGACCACGTATTGGCAAGCGCAGCGTAGGACGACCGCCTGCCAGATGGACCGACGATCTTGTGAAAATCGCAGGAAATCGTTGGATGCAGGTGGCATCGGACCGGTTACGCTTGAAAGCGATTGGGTAGGCCTATGTTCAGCAGTGGACAAGTATAGGCTGAAATGATGATGATGATGATGAATTTCTGCCTATTATTACCGAACAATCTTAAAGCAATCACACTATAGATTCTTTTGATCCTCGGGTTTTTAGAATCGCGCTACAATTTCGACCGTGAGTGTCACTTTTGTAACTCATGATCATCATAACACATTTTTATTTTCACACTGGTCTGAGCGACTAAAATTGAATACCATTAGATTTATCGCTATGAACAAATAATATGGACTGTTTATTAATTTACCCTACCTATTAGTATAATGTAACATAAATATATCATTGGTCACAAACAAATAAAGTATGTGACGATATCAACAATAATCAAATCTGATATTACCATGTGCGTGAGTCAGCGAAAAATTCGCAAATTACGCAATAGTTACACCGTACGATGGCTCCCCATTAATCCGGGAACGGTATAATAAGTTTCTATGACGGCAACACCAATCGTTCTTAAAGACGTCACATAGATACTGTCCGTATTTTTGAGATGTCGATAGTTTTGCCTATTTTTTGTGCGTATCAAACCAGAGCGGTTGTCGTGGCGATTTTTAGGCGAAGTTTATGTCCTGTAATGATCCTGATTTAACTATCTATACCATCGCGCCAGCTTCTTTGATAATTATTGAAAAAGAAGGACGAAACCTTAGGTAACATTTTCAGGATTTGAAAGTTTTTTTTTGGGTCCTAATTTACAGGTTAGTTTTCCAACTGCCTCAGTCAGACTTTTGATTCACCGTGGGACCTTGAAAATGTAAAACTAATGAAGTGTAATTTTCGATAAACAACCGATTTCAGCAGTTAGTTATCTTTAGATAATATCGATAATTTCACTAAATCCTCAAGGTTTCTTGATTCAATTAATTCACGAGTCCTTTACCGATGATTCGTGTGTGACCAGCTGAAAATTAATCCCTTACCATAAAGGGATCAATCTTAAGCAACAATTTCACAATCTAGCCTGTTACATCGTGTTCATTTCCGAGTAAATTATTACATACGTTTCCTTCCAGATTTACTAATAAGTTTGTATGTGTATATAGAGCAGTGATAGCCTAGTGGCTAGACCGTTGGACTGCAAAGTCTCGGTCTCGGGTTCAAACCCAGGCACGCACCTCTGTCTTTTCGAAAACATGTGCGTATTAAAAATTAACTATCACTTGCTTTAACGGTGAAGGAAAACATCGTGAGGAAACCTATATGCCTGAGAGTTTCTCGAAGGTGTGTGAAGTTCGCCAACCCGCCAAGTTTGAGAGGAGGCCCGTGCCCAACAGTGGGACAGTTTCGTAATAGGACCAATGTTATTATTTTATGTCTGTCTATAACTACAATAGAAAACTACAGTTTTGATATTTTTACAGTCTTTTTTACCTATCAATCCATCCTTCTGTTTTTCCAAATCCATGTATCTTAAGTATGTTTCAACTGCTGTAGATCGCAGAAATCAATGGTAATGGAAGCAGTCTTAGAACGGAAAAATTCATATAGCATTTTTACAGCTACAAATTTTAGTTGCCTGAATTAAATGATTTATTATTATTATTTTGTTTTTAATCTGTTTGATATTCCGGTCAAATATCAAACACAAATACAATGTGAAAGTGGAAGGATGTTGGTACCTAGGAAGACCTAGACCATCTTACCACGACCAAATAGACCGAGTCTTGCCTGAAGGACAAGTCAAGTCTCCGTAACCGACGACCGTGTATGATACGAACTATGAGAGTGGGGAAAGCCAGAGAGGCATGTCAGGAAAGAACCTGCTGGAACTCTGTACTCTCTGCCTGCCCCGCAAGGGATCTGGCGCGATGATATAGATTGATAGATAGATATTCCGGGCTATTGTCATGGTCTATTATAAGAATTTGCGGACTATGCGTCATGTGTTTAAAATCGATATTTTTGTAGTGTGACGTATATATTCACAGGTTAATTTTACAGGTATTTGCAGGCTGTTAAAAAGTTGTGGGAATTATATTCGTTATTCTGCATGCAGCATATGGCAAATTCAACCTAGACATTCTACCTAAAAATCTTCGCCTAATTAAAACGGAACATAATTATTCGATACATCCGATACCCATCTCTAGCTCGGAAGCGAGGCGTCTAAGGCCGAACCGTGATGAATTACCCCTTTTTTTCTCAGCTGTTGCGCGTGCGGGTACGCGTCTTATTCCATCCCTTTCATCCCCTCTCGCCCAATTATTATAAATAATGAGATAAGATCGGGTTCCGTCGGAATGGGCGTTGCTGTGAATAATGTTGCCAATTTCGAACGCCTCTCCAAAGACGTCTGAAAAATACCCACGTCATAGTGATTGTTTTTACAGAAGCTGTAACAGTTTCGGATTATGGAGGTGTTTTTATAACGAATTATCTAGCCATAAAAACCTAGAGATAAATTAAAGTACAAATAAGTGGCTAAAGAACTGAACTTTGGAATTCCTTTCCACATTCCATACGTCATAATTGTTCTTTAGATGTTTTCAGAATAAAAGTTAAAGAGCATTTCCTCTCCTTTTGATAAATATTATATGCACGTATATGTATATTTATGTTATTAAATTATGTATTTGTTCTATTAATATGTTGTATTTATGTAGTAATTGGCCTAAACCCTCTCAGTTTGAGAGGAGGCCCTTGCCCAACAGTGGGACAGTTTCTTAACAGGGCTAATATTATGTAGTAATTTCGTCATTTCATAAGTAACTCTTAAATTGTTGTGCAATTGCCCTCACTTTCAGAAAACTGATCTGTCTACACTCAAGGGTTAACTGGTAGATAACTGAAATTGAGTTAAGTTCGCCTTTGTACATCATCTGTATAAATATGCCAAAAAAATTAGCATTTCTTTTGTACAAGAATAAAGAAATAAATATGGATATTTATTCTGTATGCCGTATGTATTCAATTGAGCACATTTTATATTAATATACTTTAAAAGGTTATAAAAATGTATGTAAACTGTACTGCTACCCTGCTGGGCTAAAGGCCATCACTTACAAATCGACGCAAAAGACAATACTTGAAGCAAGTTTGTGGCTATCTACTGTTAAAACTGCTGCCTGCGAAAAAACATATCGCTTAGTGATAACGATGTCCTGGGTTCAAATCCTAGGTCGGACAAATGAAGTTTTCTAACGAAAACCAGTATGAGTCCTGAGTACACCCAGTACTCAGTGAAACTCTGCTACTTCTGCTCGGGGAAGTTAGGTCAAATAAGGGGAACTTAAATCTTATTTTGCGTACCAGAGTTCGCCAATACTACTTACTTGCTTTTTAGTGTTACAACTCTTATATAATTAGCAGCTTAAGATTAAGTAAGTGGTTCCTGTATAAATTTACTTGAAAATAAAATATTATTTATTTATTGACGATAAGCCACTGATGAATCCAATATGAACATTATTACTACTCTTATATAATTATCAGGTTAAGATTAAGTAAGTGGTTACTGTGTAAAATTTACTAGGAAATAAACTATTATTTATTTAAGATAAGCCACTGTTGAATCCAAGACGAACATTGTACCAATTATTTTTTATAGGTGCTACCAGAGTACCCGCGCTGCACTATATTATGGTGTAGCAACATGCTGAAGAAGAACCTATTTATCTACCACTTTACTACCTAACACATAACCTCTGTAGTCTGTAACTGTATTTATTCAAATTGTTATTATTTCATTGTTTTAGTGTGTGGTTCAATAAATCTTTTCTTACTCTCTCTCTAACTATAGTATCAGATCCACTATCTGTTAATATGTACTACCTGTATAATGTTACATAAGCGTCAATATATAATAATATGCCTATACTGCCCACTGTTGGACATCTGCCCAGCCTTATAAGGTGCTTGATAAATTCCAACAGCAGGTGGTCACCTCGATTTGTGAGAGAGATTAGGTCATACTCCACCACGCGGACCCAGTGCGGATTGGCGGAGGCAAGTTTGTTGGCCACCTGCTGTTGGAACATATCAAGCCCCTTACAAGTCTTCCAATTCGGCTTAACATCTACCAGATTAACTGATAACCGCGACCAACGGCTTAGCGTGCCTTCCGAACCACGGGGACGCTCGAATATGAAAATGCCACAAACGGTCATCCATCTTAGGTCGACCGAGTCAAACGCTGCTTAGAACACCGCAGTCGCAGAGCGCTATGAGACCCAATAAATGTTAACTAAATAAAAGAACTACTATGTATATCCTCCTAAAGTTCACAACCCCAAACTATACAAAAACCTACTTGTTATCTCCTTTCCGAGTTCACAACACTATTATTTATGGGTCCTGTTTTTACTTTCCACGCTGTTTTCCTGTTTTCGAAAGTCGACCAAGCAGTTCCTGAGCGAGGCAAGTTCCACGCACATTGTTAGGCCATTACAGAGTTAAGATATCCGGATTATTCTCAGCTGTTACATTTTGTTGGTTTAACTTGCAAGGAAAAATACATAGTTTCAGAGTTTATCCTCGCTAGGGTGTTTAAATAGTAGGTAATTTTGGTTATAATGCGACGATAGGTCAAATAGAGTAGAAGCAGTTACGTTGGTTCCGGAACTTGGTGACCAACATGTCAGGGTGCCCCAGAGGTTTAAATTGATAATTCTCAAAACGAACTTGGGTAATTGTCAAATGTATGATTGGTTACTGGATTGAGAAGTCGAACATATGATTCCCATTTGGGACAATTCTCTGTGCGACCTACAAATATTGTAATGCTCTGAGTCTTTGTGTAAGTGCAATCTATGTTTGCAAATGAACCTGCAACCCAGGAATAATATACCTATTGTGGGCAGCGTCATCAAACCGAAAAGAAAATAGGTACTGTCACCGTTTTAAAAAATAAAGTCCAATTCTATCAAGTTAAACTCGATAAGCTTAGCTATACAAAATGGCTGCCCGTCCCAGATAACAAGTCTAAGCTAAATGTAAACGAATGGCCTACCGCCCCGATACACGGTCGTTATGTGGCCATATCCATAAAATAGGCTTAGTGTGCGTCGCCGACTGATATCCCGAGAGATCGTCGTTAGCTATCAGACGAGTTTAGTGCATCGTGGTTATTACCTCTATAGATTAGTTAGATTAGTTGTGCCTGGTATATGGCAATAGGCTCGCCTCCTATTAAATGGTATCTAACATCGTCGGCGAAAAATGGGTGACATCTCTGCCACCCCTGTTTGGGGCATATAGGCGTGACGGTGTGTTTAGATTACACACGTTTCACTCGCGCAGCAGTCTGTAGGGAGGTGTAAAGTAATTCAGTGTCTCGAGACATTTCAAGGCTTCCTAATAAGAACGTATTACTGTTATAATTCTGGGTACATATAAACTTTGGATGATGGTCATAACATTACATCCAACTAGAAAGATTATCCAATCAAATACAAAGCCGTTCGTTGTGGCGATATTTTGAGTCTTTGTCTAGCGGTGGGTGTCTTTTGGCTAATGATAAAGCAGAGGGCAGAGAGAGAGAGAGAGAGAGAGTAAATTACAATAGTGACTACTTGAGCTTACCCCGGAATAACTGAGCGTTTTTAACGTCTAACACCTCAGTCGCTCCCGTAACCATGGGTGCTGCAAAGCTCTTGAAACGTCAGGAACTTAAAAATCAAATATAAGCCGCGATAAAATCCATAAATTGTTTTATGCCATGTGCAATGAGACTTTAATTGCCAGTATTTCACCCTAGCGTTTTAAAAATCGCATTTATTTTCGGTGTTAAGCAATGTATCACTCTTGATTATTTTTCTCTGATCCATCAAGCCATCAAGATGTATCAAATTATTTCCGATTTACACTTCTGCCTGCTTCAGAAGTTTTACATCGACAATTTGGAAGTGTCCTTCGACCATGTTGTTATCGACATGCGTTAATGGTGGAACGACTGATCAACCACATTAGTCCGCCACATCTTATTTTTGCAAGAAAATCTTCGGTTTTATAGAACTATAAAAACTGTCATTAATCTGAAAATCTGACGTTGGAAGGTTTATTATGACATCATGTTCGTTTAGCGTCCAATCCTAGCGTTGGGCGACATCTTTTTCACCTAAAAGATCCAGACATGGTCTAATAAAACTGGGAAGCTGTAACCTGATTGTTTACGCACATTCTAGTCGATAAACAGGGGTTTGTTGAACGCGAGCAATGGGTTTAGGGAGTAGATAGTATGATTCATAACAGCTCTACTCTGGCTCTATAATTTTTAAACGAGTAACCGTTGCGTTTATTGCTCTTCTTCTCCAAAATTACAATCTAGCCATCGAGAGGACATCAAGTAGCCCTTTTAATGTACATTAATAAAAACTTTCGATTTAAATTTGGTTAAAAATATAGAATAAAATAACATTGGGCTTCCGCAGACTGTAGGCCTCGCTCTTACCACAAGCGAACACGACCTGCGGTTACTGTCAATAAGTGTAAATAAATACCGTCACGCCTATAATCGTAAAGCGAGGGTGTTAGAGACGTACTCTGTACACCCACGCGTTGCCAACGATGTAAGGTGGGACCCTACATCGTATTATATACTGGGGCGGGTATCATATTATATATCATATAATGGGGCGGGTTTGTCTTTGCCATTATACCAGGCACAAAATCAGATTTTGGACTGCTCCAGAAAATATTTCAATAAAAGAACTACACTGTCCGGGCTACGATCAACCCCAGGATTTTGTGATCGCCAACCATATAGGCCACTAAACCAACGAGGCAAGGCATTCGAAATATTGTCGCTGATAATACCTTCGTCGATATAACCCGAAAGCTATGTATATAGGCGATTTACGTCTCACCCTCGATCGTTATAAGCTGAACAAACAAATACCCCGACGTCCGATCCGACCTCGCCACAAAACAGAAAATATTGTTACAGCGAACTTCGAGAGCTCAAGAAAAAGGGTTCCAGTTATCGCGCGAAGGAACGAAGTCAGAATATAAACATGGATTACATTTGGTGTGCGCCGGTACACTGAATTATTTATAAGCTGCCCGAGAGTGTAAAGTGGTACTACTGGCCGTTCAGGTGGATAATCTTTGCAGGAATTTTAAATGGGCGAATTGAGTTCTCAATTAGAATCAGTCTTGGAAATCTGTAGTCTTTTCTGTTTACGCTCTTGTGGCCTGTTGTATTGGTACTGTTGGACGGAGAAAGGTTTTATTTTTTATGGTTCCAAATACAGGTTTTGAAATTAAAGGTAGAATTAGTATTTGATAGCTAGACTGCTGAACACTTGTATATAAATCCACCCCGGATGTTTATTCATATTTTTATTGTGTATTAATATTAATTTATTAGTAATGATCATACATCATTTAGGGTTATAATGAATTAATTAGGTAATTTTTAATAATTGCACGCCAGCAACAGTCATTACTTATCTTGTTTCTTTCCAGTTGGTTGTCTAGATGCAATGGCTATATTTGCTATAGACCACTAATTGTAACTTATTTTGTTCCATATTACTAAGTTTGTAATAACCTATTACGCAACTCAACAAGAGTTTTCTGCAGCACATATGATACCAAAAAATATTTTTGAAGATCCTAAATTTAAGCCGATCCAAAAGAGTATTAATTTTCCGTGTTCCAGACGACGACGCAACGGTTTCCATTTTCCCCTTTCTTTTCCTTTCTGGACAGTGACGAATTGCTGGCAACGTTTGCTCACGTTCCGTTTGGCAAGGTCGCTTGACACGCGCTAAGTGCTCGTTCAGGTTAACAGGCGGAGCGGTAGCGGACGCGATTTTGTATCAAACCGAATGCACGGACAATAATCTCATTTTACTTGTCCATTTATTTACATATTTATTTCATCACACCATATCTCTTGCAGAGTAAGTATAAAGTAGAGTGTTGAAACAAGTTCTTTCCTTACAGACCTCTCTCGCCTCCTCCACTTTCATACGTTGTCTTATATACGTTCGTCAATCACGGCGATAGCTTTACACGCTAATCAGAAATAAGCAGTTTTCTGTTCTTTCACTACTACTCCTACAAGACTATTCTAACATAATTCAAGCAGCAAATTTTAAGTGCTATATGCATATCTTTCTTTACATTGAATATTAGTGATAGTAGTGATGGACTATTATTGCGATGGAAATCTTGAATTAGTTAACCTATTATTTTACGTAACTACCCTTAAAGACTCCGCAGCAAATTTCCATTATGAAGGCGGATTAGGTTCAGTTTATGAGACCAAAAGTCCCTCCGCTGCCACCGCGCTCGCGCCATTCCATAATAAATACCAGGGGTTAATTAAGTAATTAATGATCCATTACTGTGTAATAACCGAGCTATAATTGTTTCTGTCAAAATAATATTAAGGTTACGTGCAGTGTCGGATAGGAATGGTTTCTCGTGAATATCTTGAATAACTTCTTTGTTTTTGTAAGGTTCTTTATGTAACGTGAACTTTGGAGATCTTTTCATAATGACCCTGGCTCTTACGTAAAAAAGGGGTCAAGAAAACGATAATATTAAAATATGCACATGGATATACATCTTGTAATAGGCTTATTTACAAGGATCAGAACGCCGTTGCAACTATGTCAAATGTATTTATTTTATATTACCTGACGGATGATTAGTTTTTCGAGACAGTTTGCTTTTATAATCATTTTTTCCTTCGTACTGATAATGAGTAGTTCGGTAACAATCTTTACCGAAAAATCTTTTTATAAAATACAAAATTCTAATTAGAAGAAAACCACTTATCCAACGGACTTTACTTGTCCTATAATAATAGAAGCAATTTACCACCCAAGTAAACAAGAGTCTCATACCTAGGTAGACTCTGTTAGGTGAATTATGGAAATTTAAAAATAATAAAGAGTTCCACACCATCTCTCTAAGTATGAGTTATCTCTTTTTATATGTACCTCCGATAAGACCTACAGCACAAGAATTAAGATTCTAAAGACCCCGGACTTTGTACTTACTTCCTTCCCTGCAAGGGATCTGGCGTGATGATAAAGATAATTATAAAACAACAGATTCCTCCCTTCCAACAGACACCAATAGTTTTCTGAAGGTTAAAAAAGAAACCTTTACACTGAAGGCGACATTTAATGCCGGCTATAAGAGCAAGCACTAGACCGTCGTTGTACTACGGCACTAAGTATTCTCGGAGCCTGCGGTTTTGGACGCTTTCCTAATGGAATATGACTGTAAAAAATGAATGGGGACTATTCGCTATCGTACGCTCCGGGATACCGCTAGCTGAATGAAATACCGACACAACTAAAACAGAAGAATAAAAGCAGTAAGGCTTTATAGTTTTGGAATTAGAATACTAAACACTGATTAGTCAAGAAACTCAAATTCAAATAATTTATTTTGTATAAACCCCGCTACTACAAGGGTTACCTCAAAAAAAAAGTAAAAATTCACCACTTTTGAAGATGCAAAAACTAGCTTTACGCTTTGATCGTCCTGGTAACGTTCTTTAGTTGTCGTTGGTGCTCTAATAGTCCTAACATAAACTCGATGATTTTCTTTCACTAATAAATAATATTGTATATATTGTATCAAAAATTTTTGAGTTCATGTCTGTAACGCTGCACCTGCTGTTTCTCGCGTCAATTTCATGGATGCAGCTGAAAATCAGCGTTTTTCTCCTCAAGCAAATGCCGCACTGAGCTGTGGCCTTTTTGTGCCACTGTGACACACGTACTACAATAACATCATACTTTAAACTGTATTGCATGATTTTTTTGTATTTTAGGATAATACTTTGTAGTGTGTGTCCTTTTGTTGCCAATAAACTTCTTATCTATCTTTTTATAATTTCTAAAGAGTATTTAAAGGATACCAGATAGACCAGTCCTCACAAGCAGCACCCCTTCACGAGTATGACTATCGGAACAACCATTACTCCCCTCGACCATATTAATAAGAACTCCATACTGCTCATATCGAAAGTGAAGTACTCTATAAGCCGATCCGTTGATGACATGATTTCGTGTATCTTAAAATCCATAAACTGATTCACATGATGGAGAAAAAGTATATATATATATATATATCCAGCGCCCAATTTCTATCTTCATGGAAAGAAGCTCAAATAACACCATTACCAAAAAAAATCGAATCCCAACTCCTTCACTGAATATCGTCCCATATCCATACTGCCCTTTCTATCTAAGGTCCTTGCGCCTCGTCCATGGCCAAATAAATATTTTCCTTAACAAGAACTCTCTACTTAATTTTTTTTCAGTCCGGTTACCGTCCTGGCCATAGTACCGTTACTGCTTTGGTAAATATTACAGACGATTTAAGATTGGGTATGGAAAATAGTAACCTAACTATACTCATACTGCTTAATTTCAGCTATGCCTTTAATACTCTAGATTTCGATATTTACTCGATGTGCTACGCCTTCTTAATATATCTCTAACGGCAATTGACTAGTTTCGTAACTACCTGTTTGGTCGCCGGCAACTTATTCGCGTCGAAGAAACCTACTCTTCTTGGTGTAGTACTAGTGCCGGTGTTCCATAGGGTGGCGTTTTATCTCCTTTACTCTTCGCTGTTTTTATTAACTCTATTTCCAATGAACTAAGTTCTTCTTACCACCCATATGCAGATGGTCCCCAAATATATACTCAAACACCATTGGCCAAGTTATCGGAGGCTGTTAATACCATCAATAATGACTTGACTAAAATATATGAGTGGAGTAAAAAGTCACGGTCTCCCAAGTCAACCCAGCTAAAACGCAAGTAATTGTTGTAAGTAGCTCCAGACTTAGTTCTCGTCTTGATTGGTCACGGCTTCCCCAAATTATGTTCGATGGTGTCACAATATCCATAGGCAAAACTGTGAAAATCTGGGGATCTATATAGACTCTCATCTCACTTGGGGCCCGCAACTGCAAGAACTCAGTCGCAAGATTTTTGTATCGATAGGATCTTTAAGAAGGCTACGCAATTTTCTGCCAACTGCCACTAAAATTGCACTCTCACAATCCCTTTTCCTTCCTATATTAGATTATGCAGATGCCAGGTATCTTGATATTAATGAGAGCCAACTTGATAAAATGACCATATTTCTGAATTTTGTGTAAGACTCTAGTGAGTGCTAATCCGCCATCGCCGAAATGCTATCATACTATCGCTTTTATACAATATTCTATATAATCCAATAACTTTCTCTTACCTCAAAAAACAGTTTAAATTCCTTTATGAAACGCATTAGAGGTTCCTAAGGTGCACCAATACTTTCCACAAACTTCTTTCATAAATCCTGTACTAGTCAAGCTGTACGCTTGTGGAATGTATTGCCAGTTACAGTAAGACGTGCAAAGTTTTTGCATTCTTGTATAATAATGGTTAAAGATCACTTTCTTCTGGTTGTAGTAGTAGTTTTGTATAAAATATATATCTCTATAGTATACGCCACCAACTGCCCTCTATTTTTATCTGTTGCTTCTTAGAAGGTACTGGTTGTCTGGAAGAAATTGCTTCTAACAATAAGACCACCAATTGTACCTCTATCTTAAGATAATCTTATATTGTATTTCTTTGCTGTATTTGAGCTGGTGTGCAATAAAGAGTACTCTATCTATCTAAGATCCATTAATGGAGCTATTCAATGGGGATATTGATATCGTTCGAGTCCTTTGAGTTTTCCCACTTAATCTATGTGATGTGATTTATGGACCTTTAAAATAAATAAAGAAAAACCACACCATCTCTTTGTATGTGACTAATATATTTATATACCTACCATAAAAGATGAAATGCAAACACAATAATTTTAAAACGACAGATTCCTACACCAATGGTTTTCTCAAAGTTAAAAAGGAATCCCTTTACACTGAAGACGACATTTATTGCCGGCTGTAGAAGCCAGCACTAAGACCGTCGTTATACTAAGGCACTAAGTATTATCAGGGTCTGTATTTCCGGACGATTTCCTAATGGAATATGACTGTAAGAAATGAATGGGGACTATTCGCTATTGTACGTTTCGGGACACCGCTAGCTGAATAAAATACCGACACAACTGAAAAAGAAGAATAAAGGTAGTAAGACTTCATACTTTTGGAATTAGAGTACTAAACACGGATTAGGAAAGAAAAGAGCTCCATACTGCTCATGGAGAAAGAGAATGGCTCTATAAGCCGATCTGTTTCGTGTATCTTAGAATACATAACTTGGAATTCTAAAAAATTTATTACTGATTCATATGATGGATTCAAGTGGAGAAAAGGTGCACTAACGTCGATCAACGGAGCTACCCATTGGGGATATCTTAGGAAACTACTATTTGACCACGTTCTGTTCGTTCGAGTGTTTTGAGACTTCCCATTTGGATGGACTCTGTGATGTTTACATCAGTTAGTAGTAGTATAATACGCAGCTGAATAAAATACCGACACAACTAAAGGAGAAGAATAGAAGAAATTATGCTTTATAAATTATGCAATCTAAAGATGGACGGATGTAGATACAAAGGAACACGTAGACTACCTTACCATGACCAAATAGAACGCGTCTTATCTGAAGGTCAAGTCAAGGGTCTCCGTAACCCACGCGCGTGTATTACACGAGCTATGAGAGTGGATGAAGTCAGAGAGATCTGTAAGGAAAGAACCTGTTGGGAATCTGTACTACTTACCTATACCACAAGGGATCTGACGTGACGATATAGGCAGATAGATATTAAGCTAAACAAAAAATCGTATTTTTGAGTTACGCCACTATTATATTCCAGCGATATAGGCCTCTATATGCAAATATAGGATCATTGATTAAAGATTTAAGAGGACCGACGGTTTGGTCGTGTGGTCTGAGCGAAGACCGTTCAGTTCACTGAGCCAAAAGGTTGAGGGATTCACGGGACAAATCATCGTGCGACATACAAAATATTAGTTTAGGTCTGTATGTCTGTGAATTTAATGTTTTTGAGCGCTACTTCGACAGGAATAATACTTGATATGTGGTTACGCTTTAAAAATATATTACATGTATAATATCATGACTGGCTTTAATATTCCAATATACTGGTATTTTTTAAGTTAAATACAATAACAAAAAGACGTTTAATAATATATACACATTTTGAACGTCTATATCTATCAATAAAGATCTCAAACAATTCATAATAAAAGTACCGTGATAAGTTTCTCAATCAAGAGAAAAACTATTTCTGAATTACGAAGCGAATTTACTTTTTAGTCACGAAAAAGATCCCTTTCCGGGACCATGAGTGCTGTAAAGTGCACTCGAAACGCCAGAAAGGTCATTGTTGATATTTAACACAGAACTAACAAAAATTTGACCCATGCCATCATTATTTATTTATTTTATTAAAATAATAGCTAATATCCGTATCTAACGGACAATTTGCAATTTAAAATGAATATTTCAAAGTATTGTAAGTACTTATATCGAAGTCGCACCCAATATAACCTCATATGTATTAATGGCTACTAAATTATAACCTCAAATTCTTATTCTTATTCTTTTTGGACAAGCGGGGGAATCGCAATATTGCGATTGTCCACTAAATAATAAATTCTTTTAGAGAATTTATGGGTGATAATAGATAAATCATACAGGTATTTTTTCATTCCTGTTGGTTCTGGGGCAAATCATATATGGGTGCAGAATAATGACCTTTAAAATCAAAATAATAAATTCCTAAATTAAACAAGATACTTCCGTCGTGTTTTCCCAATAAGAGCTTGTTTTTAAAGTATTTTTATATTATAATTATACACTTATGTGTCCAATGGAAGGACAATGTCGTAATTATTAACCCTTATGTTAATCTATATTAGAAGCTAAGATAGTTTCTATTCACGTTAATTGGGCATCGAGATCGTAAATCTTGTGGGATCCCGTGGTTTTGAGTTTCTCTCCCAGGTTCACGAACGGACCTCTTAAAATGTAACCTTATCTCGCCGCAAGCGGAGTCTCAACTAACAAGATTAGATCATTATTACTGAAGTGCTTAAGGAGAACTGGCCATTAGCAACTATCCTATGTACTCACGTAGGTACGATGATAATGAACTAATTAGTTAAAAGTTACTTAGGTAGTTACATACTGGCTTATATTGGTCTCTATGATGTTGCTGGTGATCACGAGAGCCGTTTAATATAGGATTTCGTGGTTTATATCAGTTCAAAATAATACCAGATTACCGTTTAAATTTTGTTCAACTTCGGTCCAAACTCGATTCGGTCGATGTCATTGATTTAGGTAATATTGTACCAGAATACTATTTGTCAGATTTATGAAAATTAAATTAGGTCGAAATTGCATTTTATATTAGCAAAATTGCCTTTAAAGTTATCGGTCTACGTGAAGCCTGCCTACTTTACATTTCGCCGTGATCGCTACTTTTAGAGAAACCGTTTAACGACTAACGTAGGAAGTATGAAACTCCCATTATCTATTCACTCACTTCATCTCAGCATCGGACTTGGCGAGCATCCACACCACGTGTCCTGGATCTCGGCGGGAGCCCAGAGCCATGAGTTGTGACAGCCGGGCACCGGGCGGTAGCGCGGGCCGGCGGGGAACCTGCCCCGTCCACGTGGCGATGGCCAACATCTCGGGGCTCTCCTTCACGAGGTATTTCTGTGTTGCCAAACATTTCCCTGACGCATCCTGGTAAAACATCATTAAAAACGTTTACTCCTTTTTTACGACTAATAGAAAGTGAAGTACTCTGTACGGAGAACGCAAAGAATTTAGTGTGATGAGATAGAGATACAAAGAAAGAAAAGTACCAAAAAACAATTTAATTATTCCTACTCTTGTTTTCCGTCTAATTAAATTTTCAAGACAATTAAAGTGCTCCTTGGCAAACCCGGAGGTTCAAACCTTGGTGTCATCTATGGAGACAATTGAAGAACCTGGTTTACAGGATTAATATTTGTGGAAATGTGTGGCGGACTTAAAACATCAGAAACATAGATCTCTGTCTATGGGATATGTCAGAGAATACAGTTCCAAAAGTTCTTTCTTTACAGACTTCTCTAGCTTCCTCAACTCTCATAGTTCGTCTCATACACGCTGGCCGGTCACAAAGACTTTGGCTTGATCGATACATATTTGAAATAACTATGATATGATGTACATCTTTGCACACTTAATTATAAATAAGAATTATATTGAGAGTAAGCTTTGTAGCTGTAGATGCAAGAAGACCTTTCTCCTTATCGCATTGCGTGCAAAAAGTGCAGTTTTCTGCGTGTGTGACTAGTTCTATGCACAGTGTGTCTGTCGGAACATAACTATGGGGCGGAGAGGCCGCGGGACGTGGGACAGAGATGGTTTGGAGCGATGACAGCCACAGCAAAGCACTGCGTCATTATCCACCGTTCAAAGCACACGTTGAAGGTACTTAATTCTAGCGAATTCAAGTTGGAACATTGTCTTGTTACGCGTGTTTAAATTATATGCAGTCATTTCTCAATCTCCGTTTATTTCCTACCAACACCCGTAGGATAATCCTCATCATTTCCAGTGTCCTTCTACCGTCTTAGTTCTATCAATACAATATTTTTACACGTGTGTGTAGAATTTGACACACACCCAGAACATTTCCACATAAGTGATTAGGAGGAAGGGTGAGGTGCATATTTGTAGATTGAATCTTCGTTTATAAGGCTAAGGATCTTACAAAAAATAGAACACAATTTATTGAACACTAACATATATAGAGAACTGTAGAGAGAAATAGGGCACTGGGTGGCGTTCACTATCATTGATTTATTTACATTACATTAAACTACATATAGTTAATTATTTCACGTCCAGCACATGCAGTTGGGTACCGAAGGGCGAGACGCGTCTTCGTCGTCTTTGAAGATCGAACGATCTTTTATAAATCTAATGAGATGATCCCAAATAATCTCATGTTCTTTGCATGCAGTTGGTTACCAAAAACCGAAATTTGGCTACGCGCCATAACGCAATATATTTTAGCCTGATGTGCGGTTTTGCTAATAAGTATTAAGAGTTGACCGCCCTGTATTTACATGGCAAAATTTCAACAGATGCGAACCAATCTGCGAGAGTTACGGTGAAATACGAAAATTGATGAAATTACCCAAAGATCGAACATGCCCTTTCTAAGCGTTCAATGGCATCGTTGCATGTTTGCGAATAATTTAATCTTTAATGAACTATTGTTTCATATTGAATGTTGATATTGTAATAATTTCATTTACATTCTATTTATGAGAACAATATTTAGTTACAATCAATTCGATGTGTTGTTGAATGCAACGATTCTGTTTGTATTTTTGTTTTCGATGAGCAGAAATGCAAAATTGTATTTTCATTGATCGTAGTTTTGATGTAGATTTGTCTGTATTACAATGTACTTCAGTGGTGATAGTAAAGATATAAATCTAGTAGAAGAGCTTTTTTTATTTACACCATTTTGTATTAGAATACTGACTGCTAACCAACGGGTCTTGTGGCGTATTGTGTGGCTCCCGATCACAATGTCCTAGGGTACAAGTCGTTATGGAGGTTTTTCCGTCCTCAGTAGGGGAACGAACGAGGATCTCAATACTTTTTTTTTTAATAAAAAACATTACCACGGGCTAGGACTATTTCCTGTGCCGTGGGCTTGTTTACAATCATGAAAATTTACATACACAAATACCCAGAACTAAACAAATATTTTTTTGTTTGTTTTTTTTTGTATTAATGAAATCGTAATTCCACCCTAGGATTTATTCCTGTGTCGTGGGTGGGTTTACAAACATGAAAATTCACATACACAAATACCCAGACTGTAACAAATAATCGTGGATCACACAATTATTTGTTTCGGTCACAATTATTTTTATGCGGGGGTCGAACCCGCGACAGTTCGACCCAGTACACGGAGCGGCTCAAATCGTCCGTCTGTATATACCTTAGATTATAAATGGTATATACATTTTTTTATATGATCAGGTAACTTCTTTGTTTATGAAACGATTTTGATGATTCCTTTTGCGTTGGATTCAGTATCGCTATCGAATAGTCTCATTTTAATTTCGTTGGTTTTGAACGTTGGACTTTGGAGATACACGAAGAATATAATGTAGGTATAAACATACATACATACACTCACGCCTCTATCCCACTAGGGTAGGCAGACTACAGTTTGCCATATACTACGATTCTACGATGCCACATAAGTATATAAATAGTAATTACCCATCACTTAAAATTTTATAATTATAACTTTTAAAAATAGGGGAATTAAGTTCAAAGAATGCAAAAGTAATAACTAAAACGCAAAATATATTTTTTATAGTCTATAGTCAGTGCCAAGTAACCGATTTAACCGACGACTGGCACCGACTTTAAAAATATATTTGTTTTTTTAGTTATATTACGTTTGCATTCCATGAACGCGGTTACCCTTTTTTAAAAAGTTAATTATCAAAGCTCATCAGACTATAACAATCAGATAAAAAATACTAACATCTCGCTAAATACCTACAATTTAAATCGATTTAATCTCACCCCAAGATTACAGTGCAATACAGAATAAATAAGTTCACATAAATCCAAACGCGTATAAATCATGTTAATGCAACAAATCTCCGAAATGGATGCAATCACTTTGAAGATAACCTTAGGCTATTTTTAGAGGCCTTTAATTTTAAAAGTCGTATTTACATAAACTCTATGCAGCTAAGCCGAGGACTTGTGTTATATTCTAACTGAAATACACACAATACCTCTGTGGGTAAATGCCCCAAAAGACCTAGCCAAACGGCAAACGCAAATTCAAAGGATTATCATATCTATTTGGTTATGGTTTTTGAACGGGAAGAAACCGTAACGAATGCAAGGATTGTGGTTGGGAACGATGTGCTGGAGCAAGTGAATGAGTTTGTAGGATATGATGCGCACTCAGTAGAGATTAGAATGAGTGCAGGGAACAGAGTAAATGGCGCGATGGAAAAGCTACTTGGGGCACTTTAGCCGAAAGGCGCAGCTGGCCATACATAATGGAGTGCTTGCCCCAACGCTGTTATATGGCAGCGAGAGCTGGGTATGTAAGAAAGAGAATGAAAGTAGGATAAATGCGGTGGAAATGCGAGCTCTGCGGAAGGTAGCGTAGTAAGAAAGCAAATAGGTATGAAAGAGAGTATCCGTGTAAAGATGAGAAAGGATATGCTCCGTTGGTTCGGGCATATAGAAAGAATGTCCGAAGAAAGAATGACAAAACTGATATATAATGCGAAAGTGGAAGGATGTAGGTACCGGGGAAGACCTAGACTATCTTACTATGACCAAATAGACCGAGTCTTATCTGAAGGACAAGCCAGGAGTCTCCGTAACCGGCGAGCGTGTATGAGACAAACTATGAGAGATTACATACCTCTCTGGCTTCCTCCACTCTCACATAGTTCGTCTCATACACGCTCGCCGGATACGGAGACTCTTACTTGCCCTTCGGATAAGACGAAGTCATGACCAAATAGGTCATGGTAAGATAGTCTAGGTCTTCCCCAGTACCTACATGCTTCCACTTCTGCATTGTATATCTGTTTAGCCATTATTTCTTCCAACATACTTTCTATATGCCCGGACGGACGGAGCACGTTGGTTCGGGCACATGGGGCACATCTTGAACATGGACTACAATATGGGATCTTATGGTATAATTTATGTTCTTAAGCCATATTCTACCAGTTAGGTATGCAAATATTATTGGTTAAAAGGGTGAATGTACTTATAAGATTTATCTATATCATTGTCTACAGGTACAAATTAATTACATTTGCTATATATATTCTCTTGTCGCAATTAATAGCGTGTGGCAGGATTTGTCAAAGGGAAGATCTTCCAGCCAGACGGGTGGTGTGTCTGGCAGGGCCTGCCACTCTCCCCCTGAGTTGTTGTCGGGGTTGTATATATGTTACGCGTCGTGCGCACTCTAATATCGCGTTCTCGACATGTATGGCGAATCGTCAGCACCATCTATTGGTATGTAGTCGCAATTATGTAGCGATGTATAGAGGTCTCTACAAGCGCATTTTTCTGACCCTGTGACTGTTCGTTTCAAAATGTCATTCCCGTACATTTTTTCGTTTTCTAATTGCGTTAACAACTGTAGTAAAGTCCACTTAGTTACAGGCCTTATACCATTTTTGATCGCTACTGCAAGGCATAAGCATGCATAAGACTCCTCCATGTTACATTATTAAAAGACGTCATGAATATTTTACAGCTTATTGTTAGTGTACTAAGTATACCCTTGCGCCTTTTTTCCTACACCCCTGTTTACTTTTTTATCTAATTAAATTTGTTGGGGTTCCAAGGCACTAAAAGCGCTCCCGAATAACCCGAGGTTCAATCCTTGATGTCATATATGGATACCAATACGGATCCTGACTTACAGAACTTTTACAGCAGTTGGAATATGAGGGGTCTTATAAAGACTTGCGCAAGCACAGATATGGTGTGCGCAAATTTATCATTAGGTGTGTGCTGGGCTTAACAGTGGAACTACTTAAGTGGCAAGCATTTAGTTTCTATTTTCTTGTCCCAATTGATACCGTAATTTTCTGACTCTGTGACTTTTCGTTGCAAAATCTCATTCCTGTACATTTTTCCGTTTCCTATTTGCGTTAACGACTGTAGTATAGTTCACTTGGCTACAGGCACGGTATTAACGCTCACGGGACACTCCGAGGTTCAAACCATGGTGACATCTATGGATATCATTGCGGATCCTGACTTACAAAAGTTTTATAGTGGTGGGAATATGACGAGCTTAAGTCCTTTAAAGACTTGCGCAAGCACATATATCTGTGTGCGCAGGTTTTTCATTTGGTGTGTGGCTTAGCGGCGGACCTAGTCAAGCATTTTTATTCTATTCTCTTGTCGAAATCGATAGCGTATTGTTCTGACTCCGTGACTTTTCGCTGTAAAATGTCATTCCTGTACATGTTTTTTTTTTCTATTAGTATTAAAAAATAACCGTCACGCCTATATTCCCCAGCGGAGTTGGAAGAGGTATATCGTGTACACCTACTTTTAGTAGACGACGTTATGTCGCATGCAATGGGGGGCGAGCCTATTGGTATTTTATCAGACCCAATTCCAGACCAATACTGTGTTTTTTTCTACAAACTAATTAATTTTTTTTCCGACCTAGGATTTTATCTCGTAATCGTTACTCGTATTTTTCGCCACTAAATCAACTAGTCTAGTATGTACAGGTAATCTAGTACAAAACTCGATCGATGACAGTCACGTGTCACGCTGGCGTGGCTCCTTGAATCCACAACTAAGTATCAAATGCTCTGAATCAAACTAATTTGAATAGACACATCAAGAGATGCTAACGAACTGGGAGTAGAATTAGGAAGTCGGACCAGTTTTTGATTAAAAATAGCACGTGGTTTGAATTATAAAAAATAAGGCTATTCCTATAAAGCACTAGAGGTTTACGGCAATTTTTTTGGCAATAATATTGTAATCTTATATTGCGTTCATAAAGAAGTGGATGTACGAAGTTTATATTAGAGCTAAAATCTACTTAGTTTGTCAATGTATTGTAACCTAATTCAACTTTCGACATTTATTGTTTTGTACCTCTCTCAATAGATTTCAATAGTATAATGTAGTTTTTTTTTCAATACATTATTACTAAAGCTACGTGTTTATTTTTCTATTTATCTATCTATATCATCACGCCAGATCCCTTGCGGGGTAGGCAGAGAGTATAGAGTTCCAACAGGTTCTTTCCTTTCATACCTCTCTGGCTTCCTCCAATCTCATAGTTCGTCTCATACACGCTCGCCGGTTACGGAGACTCTTGACTTATTTATTTTTGACCCACGATACTTCAGTTTATAGCTTCGCCTATCACCTTTAGGTAACTTTGCCAAAAATACTTTCTTCTTCCTTATATATAATAAAAAAAATAAAAATCTTTTATTATCAGACAAAAAAGCCCATAGTATGTTAGTAACAAAAATAACTTATTAACTATGTTAGTATATATAAAATAAAAAAAAATAAAAACCAACACAATCGATTTATCAGCCCACATATCTCACATGTAAACTAATAAATCGACTGAGTACCACTGAGTCCAACCTATCCGATATCATCTTCAGGATGCCGTTTCCGCTTCCCCGCACTGCACGCAAAATAGATGCGGACTTCTTACGCATGATTGCGTAAAAGTCCTTCACATGTGCGTCTGCAAACATGCCTGATGCACTGCAGTACCGGGGAAGCCGCAGCAGAATCCTAAAAATGTTATTATATTGAACTCTGAGGGCATTGTAGGCCTTTTGCGTAAACGTGAACCACAGACCGCTGGTGTAAAAACTCTGACAAAACGCTCTAAATAGAGTTATTTTAACATCAACAGTACACCTAGCGAATCTGTGTGCTAACATGTTCCCGCGAACCGACAATGCCCTGCGTTCTCTCTCTATATTTTGGCCTAGGTTGTGCTAGATCATCTTATAATGCGGTAGATATTATGGAGAAATTGAGCTTTATCTATGCTAGTTTAAGTACTATTTTAAAAAATGCGCACGTGAAATTATATATGCGCACATAAATATTAAAAGATTATTGCATAACTGCGCTCGTTTCAGTAATACAAACAAAATGATTAGTCTATATTTAATGATTTTAGCCACAGAGCGAGTTCAGACAAGTGCCCAATAATAAAATATATGATATTTATTTTTGATGTACCTCAAAATCCTTCATAAGAAAATTGCTTGATTGACATTAAATATTTGTTAGTATTATTGGAGTGAAATTGTAGTCAGAGGTCTCGGGTTTAAACCTCTGTCTTATTGAAAGCATGTGCGTATTAAAAAATAATTATCACTTGATTTAACGGTGAAGGAAAACATCGTGAGGAAACCTGCATGCCTAAGAGTTTCTCGAAGGTGTGTGAAGTTCGCCAACCCGCACTGGGCCAGCGTGGTGGACTATGGCCTTAGCCCTCTCAGTTTGAGAGGAGGCCCGTGCCCAACAGTGGGACAGTTTCTTAACAGAGCTAATATTATTATTATTAGACTGCCTCGGTCTAGTGGCAAAGCGCATCATTTTGTGATCACGAGGTCCTGGGTTCGAATCCTAGGTCGGACAAATGTGGTTTTTCTAACGAAAAACTCCCCAGTATGAGTCCGGAGTCAGGAATTGTGCCCGGTATATGGCAATAGGGTCGCCCCCTATTACATGGGGCCTAATCTCGTCGGTGAAACGTGGGTGTACTCAGTACACCTCTGCCACCCCCGCTTGGGGAATATACGCGTGACAGTGTGTTAGTAACATTAATGGAAATTTAAGCGAAAAAATAGCATGATTATATTTCCCAGTAGTTACTGGGGCCGTAAGAATACGGCTTACGGCTCCAAAATGAATATACAATATGAAACACAGTCCCTGTACAAAGTAGAAGCCCTAAGAAGGTCTAAAATCAATACTTATTTCACCGGCCCCGGCCGCTCCAAACTCGATATTAATCGAACCCCGACCAATTTATTTACAAGAACTTTGGCAGCAGGTGCGACGGTCTGTCCAAACCTGCCCTCTTTACAAGCATCTTCTCATATATTATACACTAGTAGCTACTTTGGGTTCCATCAATTTATTTTTCAGATATTTTTGAAATACTTCATACTTGAGAAACAGAAGTCAGTCTATCATAGTAAATGGTCATTTGTACATTTAGTAAATTTTGGTGTTCCGCAAGGCATTATATTGGGCCCCATCCTATTTATAATTAACATAAATGATCTCACTAACATTTTCTCCTCCTAAAAAGATGTTGAGGTTCTTCATTATTTAGATGATACTGTCATCATATTCAAAGGTTAAATCTGGTCACAGGTATTCTCTAAAGTGAACCAAGGTATAAAACTAATGAGATCTTTCAACAGGTCGAACAGGTCCTTTTCTTATGGACCTCTCGGGCTTTCTCCACTCTCATAGTTCCGGTCATACGCGTTCGTCGTTCACGCAGACCAACTCTCTGCCTACTCCGTAAGGGATTTGGCGTGATGATAAAGATTGGTACTATGAGAATCATAGAAGGCAAGTATCTCACAAACCACTTCTTAATCCAGTAGGCGATTTAATCTTTAATAGCCGGTTTCAATATTTAACTTAAGGACACCTTTGCTTACTGTCAGTAGAATTTTGACAGATTTTCCACAAAAAATATGTAAAATTTCTATCCGTAGTAGGCAAATGTATCCTTGAGTTAAAGTTAACCGGCCGTTAACCAATGGGCCAAGCTATCCGTCATATCATATAGTGTTATGACCATGTAGATTATATTAAATATAAGGCAAAAATTATAAGGTAAAAGTTCAAAATGTAAACATGACATACATATGTATCCATGCAATTCAAGTTCACCAAGAAACTACTAACGTATATAACCATCTTTATTTCTAATACTTTCTTGAGAAATGTTACCTAAGGTACTTGGTAATAAGATTTTACAACACTTTATAAAACGACTGGGTTGGCACCACCACCTGCCCCGCTGATGAGCGGCTGAGTATCCACTCCGCCTCATAAATTACTCAGCAAGTTTCCACTCACAAAGATACTTGAGGAAAGTGTCTCGCAAGTCATTTGCAATACGGCCGTTGAGTTCAACACTTTAAAGTGACGTAGAGCGTGTAGCGGATACGAATAATTTTTGCCATATAATCTTTGCCATGTAATATAATCATACATCATACATCTTCGTACATCCTATTATTTTTCTTTCTTCTGATAATGCTTCAATTATATTTTTTTTCTTTAAAAAACCATTACCCAACAGTAGGGATGATTCCGGTGTAGAAACATGAAATTCACGTACACAAATTTGTTTGGGTGAGCCTGAAAAAATATTTATGGGTTACACAAAGATTTTTCCCGTGGATCAAACTCTCAATTATTCCATCTAGGGGCGGAACGGCTTAAGCTCTTAACCACAAGTCCAAGCTCTGGTCGTCGTGACTATATGATTCGTTTTTCTTAGACTAATATCTTTTTTATCCATTCATTAATTGATTTTATATAACCATACATATACCTTGTATTAGTAATATTTGATCTTCAATGATATCTTGACTCTTTTGGTAGGTATCAATCAGAATATTATGCAAATTTTTGAAGTTTTCTAATGGGAGACATTCTCCTTCGAATGACTATGAGTTAGTTTTATGGCTGTCAATATTACCAAACTTTACTATTCAGCAAATAGAAAAGATAATTCATATTTTTATTACAAAATGAATGCGTCAAAGTTATTGTTTATAAATAAAAACTTTTAGTTATAACAACACTTTAGTTACAAGTTCGCAACTTCATTGATATAAAACTTAATTATTTTGATTTGTAACAAAGGTAAAGCAAAAACTACAATAAAAGCAGAAGTAAAACTTTTGTAAACAATTAATGGAATACCTAAATCTATCCGAATCCGAACTAACCCGAAGTTAAAACCAACAAAAACTTGTGAAAACGTAGATAAGTTGCGAATCCGTCGACATTGACAGGAGCGCTCGTAAGGGTATGCGCATATTAAAAAGTCGCGATAATATTATCGCAGTTTTGGTAAGTTTTTAGAGTGGCTGTTAATATTAGGTATCATACACTTGCCAACTAAAAAGTATGTATAATTATTATTAACTCATAATTCGTATTTAGATTATATAACTTTGCCATTTATGTCGGTAATATGGACCACGTCTCATCTATTTGTGACCGTGAATTTCATGTTTGAAAGCGCACCCACTACATAGAATTCAGAAACATACATTTAAACTTACTTACTTACTTAATCATAAAATAGACTGTCCTTCCATACTAACTCAAATTCATATAAGCGTTCCTAGGTCATCAGCAAGAATAGTCAATTATAAACCTTTTCAAATTAAAACCAGTCGTAATAATTACGGGAAAAATTCACCTCTCTCTTATATACTCAGAAAATGTAATGCCAACTTCTATGTCCTGAATACTGACATTTTCGCTGAAAAAATGGAATTGTTCAAGAAAGCCATATTTGGGGGTCTAATTCATTGACTCTGTTAAAAAAAAAAATAGTAATAAGATTAATCGGAAAATAATATATGTATATGTTCATTTCATTATATTCATTTTATAATAAAATAATTTGATATTTTTATTATTACAGATTCTAATTCTCTTTCTTGTTGTTCAAATTGTATTATTATTAATGTAAGTTGCCTGATCTTAAGTATAATTTGTATAAGTTTGGTTTATATATAATTTGTATTAATAATTGTTCATTGGAAATAAGTTTCACATAATTGTCGTGCTAGCCTATAATTTAAAACCATATAAATATTAAGTTTCTATGTAATCTGATTGATGTGAATGTTATGTATGTGTTTTAGTTGGTAAGCCTTATAAATAAATAAATAAATAAAATTTGCGGTCGGGTAACCCCCGTCATGGACTAAGTTCTAATCAGATAATGTAAAACACTGTTAATAAAATTGGTAGTTATTGAAAATCGATTTTATTTAACCGGAGTATACTCTGACCGATCATTTAACTAAAATCCTTGTGTGGTTTTATGAAACCACGGTAAAAGTGAAACTTATTGGCCTTGGCTGCTCTGGCGAGCGCGTTGCATGTCGCGTGACGGTCGGCCACCGACCGTCACGCGACATGCAACACACAGACCAAAAAGTTTGTAACGATCTAATAAAAGTTTCACTTTAACAAGTGATGTAAACAAATATGGCGGCCAGAGCTTACGACAACATCCGAACTATGCCGGACGGAACCGAACGTCTCGTAACGTTTTTTTCGTTATGCTACCATTTCTACCTTCGTTCCAAAAAAATAACTCCAATTACATCAGCAAAACTAAAGCATTTGACACTGCGGTCTACACAGGGAAATCCTAATATCTACGCCGTAAGACGTTACCAACATTTTTTTTTTTTTTGTGGCAATTGCGTTAAATTATGCCATTGTACAAAGTTTACGAATATTCATTTCTAAATTAATTCAACTACCCAATGAACTTGATGACGAAGATGATAATAAAATTGATGAAGTGCCCACCCTGGATAGTAAAGTGATGGATACTTTACATACCAATTGCGACGGCCGTTTTGAGGGAAATCGAAAAGGCACGTTTTATCACTTTGTTACAATTACCTTCTCTCATTCACATATAGGAATACATAATGGTTAATATTCCACCAACATTACACATTATAATTCGAAATAACACAAGTTTTGAAAATTAAAACAAATTGACAACATCACTCTTCGATTTCCCGCCAAAAAGTCACGTTACCAACATTCAAATCGCGAGTAGGTACGATGCTTTGTCGCGAGTCGCATTTTTATAATCTGAACGCAGCCTCATGAAAACATTGTAATTGAAAAACTTGGATAGCTCGTGACGTAATCCCGTTACTGCAACGTCACTGGACCCTCTCGTAACGTCTTGAGATTACACCTTAGGAATTTTAATGGCTTTTAATTATAGTTAGTGGCGTTGTCTGAGTTCGCAAACATCTCCGAGAACGTGATGAAAATGTACAATGTTTTGTAAAAAAGAATTTTTGAATGTATATTCTTTTCATTCTTTATTTGATACTGGCCGTTATTTTGGTTGTATTATATTATATGGCAATTACGAATGTATTTTATTATTTAAGGATTGCAATTTTTATTTTTATTATAACATTACTACTTATATAATTATTTTAATTTATAACATTACCAGCAATGTGCAAAACAATCTCGTTACGGACATAAGTACGTACTATTTTAAGTAATTATAATTCTGGTCGCACTGATAGCCGTATTTTGAAGGATAATGATATTTTAATCTTTATTATACTCAAGTCTTTCACTGCCTCATTGGTCTAACGGCAGATTGAAAGTACGGATGGCCATCAAGTAGTCTTTGGTTCGAAATTAGAATTGGACAAAATGTGATTTTTCCATAGAAAAATTCTCAATAAGAGTCCGGAATCAAGAGCTGTACCCGTTATCATTAAGTTTAAGTACCTATATAGTATCAGTATGACCAATGTCACACTCGTTATTTTGTACTTTCTGCTACATAGATAGATAACGGCGGTAGATTAGCCCCTCGGAGATGCAGACAGTATACAGCATACTTCTGTCATCCCCACTTGCAGAATATAGCCTACACCATGTAGTTTTTTTTCACACTTTGATATTTAATATACTTAGGTAAATTTTCCATTATTATGCTCTTACATTAGAATTGTATCTAAATGAGAACGTTTTATTTTACATTAAGTACCAAACACATCGTACATCCTTAGAAAAAACTTAATCCTAACTTAACGACTAACAAGCCGTGAGTTCTAAAGTCACGTACTCAACGCCAACTTAAAATATCCATCAATACTTTTCCAATACAAGCAACTTGTCTATCGTCTGACATCAAGTGCCCTCAGCAAAGTTAAAAGTGAACTCGTCACATTTCACGACACCGAACGATGGGCTCCGTGTCTGAGTGTCTGAGCCCGAGTGTAGGGAGTGTCAGGAGTAGCTGACACCGCCCACAGGAGAGCGCACCGCACTTAGGGACCGTTTGGCTTGTCGGCGAAAACAAGGGATAAATGTATTGTAATAATGAAATGGTAGGGATTGTGTGTCTGTACGTAAATGGTATTTTATGAGAAAGAGTGTGTGGGCTGAATCGAATCGAACCAGGTGCAAAAGAGGGGCACTAGTCCCTTCTGTTTGGAGATCACAGAGCCCTCTGCCGTGCCTAAGGAAGCCGTCGTAGGGTTTTTTAGTGTAATAAAAGTCCTAAACACTATATTCTTCTTCTTAGCGTGCTGAGATTCGTTTCTCCGTGAACACACAAAAATGAACGTCTTCAGTCTGTCGATCATGAGGGTCTCAATGATTTCTTAAAAACTTGTCAATGAAAGAAAAATAAATTTATATAAATACATTACAGGTTTATTATGACTTCATGATATATTGTGATAATGTTAAATCATTTCATATCATTTATCTATGACGAAAAATATTCGGTACGTCATAACGTCACCCGTCATAATTTTTTAAACGGATAATCTAATATCATCTAATAAACTATAGCTTGGAGGCTTGGAGTCAAAAAATCATTAAGACTCCATAATGTTAGTCCAGAGTCTATAATTAAATGTGCCTGCTATAGTGGCAATAAACTCGCCTCTAATACACTAAAATTAAACATCGTCGGTAAAAATATAAACAGTACACCTTTGCAATCCCCGCTTTGATAACACATAGGCCTGTCGATGTTTATTTTTCTTCCATAATATTAAATTCCATAATGTCAACCAATTAAAGAACCAACAAATATCGTCTTAAAACAAACTATAATCTGAGTAGAAAACAGCAGAATACAGGCATCTACCAATTGTTTCAACTACTTGCTTGATTACCTATAATAATAACACCGTCATGATCAAGTCAGAAATTATCCATCAAAATGTTCATACAAATACGAATTCATATCAAAAAAGTGCCATACCATAAATACCAACCAGAAGCAGTATTAGAAAATGGTAACTGAGATGGAACCGGAAATCACAATTATGGATAAAAATAATAAAACAGTTTTCTTAATATAACCATATAGATATAACCATCCTCATCACTCATAATCTCCTCACCACATACACTGAAAAAATATGCAAATATACGGGTATTTCCATTGAACTCCAAAGAGTTAAATGGAAATACCCGTATGAATGAATTGTCGTCGGTCTGAACCAACATATCAAATTTCAATTCCGTAGGATAAGAGGAAGTGAAGAGGAAGTTTGCAAGATTTGACCTAATCCAAGAAACTAACTAACAAACATTGCAAGGTAAATGGAAGCTTGTACAAATAGCGCAAGCGAAGCAGCGTTCAAAAGCAAGTTAGTATAAATTGCCCCAGACGGATTACGTTCATATAGTAGGTACCTACAGTTTTAGGGGAAAATTCTTTCATATTATATTGTTTGTTTCTCGTTGATGCGGAGTAAGAGAAAACAGTCTGCTGACTGATATAATAATAAAGGTATTTTTTCTGTGATAAATTATATTTTTGCGTTCGTTCTCTGTTCTCGTTTAATTTGTGTTAAAATGCTTTTGTGTAGATAGAGTAATTATAAGATAAAAGTAGATCCTCATAACAATGTCTTTGATTGGATGAATATCGAAATTTGATTCTATTCTAATTAAGGGCTTTTGAGCGCTGGCGATCGGTGATTATGAGATTATACTACATCGATGCTAAGCGACTAACTGTGTTCGACCGCGAATTCCAAATGGCGCGTTTTTGCGAATAGCGGCCTGCGACCAAAGGTCCTGATTTCTAATCCTATGTCAGAAAAGGTGTTATTGAGGTTTTTCTATAGAAAATTCTTCTCTCATTGTGATCGCCAATTGCTCTGTGCACCATTAGACCACTAACAGTTAGTATCTTACTGGTATATAAATTAAAAACTTAAAATGGCTCACTGCATCTTTCCTTATGTAAGCATTACTTTTAAAAGCTACACGGAATTTCATTGGGTATTTACCAATAGATTGGCTACATTAGGAGGAAAGTTGGATGTAGTTTAATTAAAAAGATCCAATCCACAAGGCGCCAGCACTAAAAAATTTACTCTAAAGTTGTGAACTTAGAATCTCATTTTATTTTCTAGTGTTATGTAGTTAGGTATATTACGCCCAGTTTAGGTACATCATTTATGAATAATTTGTGGAAATTAAAAACGATGATTGTTCGCCTTATCCTTGCGTATCTTATGCAGATCGTTAGTATTTTATTATAAAACACAAGCTCAGCTAGGAATTATTCCTGTGTAGTGGATGTGTTTGCGTAATTTACATGATCACTTATCATTTTTTTTATGAATAAGAAATTTGTCCCGTGCGGGGATCCAACTTGCGACTACTCGATCCAGTGGACAGAGCGGCTTAAGGTCTTAATCACCGGACCAACGTATGTTGTCTGTCATCCTTGTAGATATAGATATATTTACCTACTTTTGTCATTTAATGGTGAGTCGAAACCCCGATGTAAACTGAATATCGCATTCACAACGGAAAATATATTCGCGGGTAACGTTCCGTGCTAAACTGATTCCGAATGGATGTGGCCTGAGGAACGAGCGGGGGCGATCTTTTTATACAAGGAGACACTTAGTTAATGTTAGCTAGGCCACAACCAAAACACCAATGTGGAGACCAGCCTTTTCTTGGTTTTCATGGAGATGTTTCTGTCCGTCCAGATTTTTCCAAGTTGGGTGGGACATTGCGCTCTTTGCCATTCCAATTCGCCTTCTTATGTCCGAGTCCTGTGAGGTTAAGCTGATTGGAACGGTACGATTACCATTACTTTGGGTTTGGCTCTATTCACTAGTAAACCTAGTTCACTGCTTATGCGCTCCATTCTGTCCAGAAAGGTTACCATTTCTGCTTCGTTTGCGGCGATGAGGGTTGTATCATCGGCGTCGCGCAATTTGGTAATTTTTGTGCCGCCAATGTTGATACCACCCTTCCAGTTCTCGCATGTGCGCCTCATTATATATTCTCCATAGATATTGAAGAGAATAGGTGACAGAATGCAGCGCTGTCGTACACCTTTCTTAAAGACGAAGGGTTTGGAAACTGTGTTGTCAATTCTTACAACGCCCTCTTTATGTGTATATAGAGAGCGTAGCTGCAAGATCAGGTGTTGTGGCACACCAAGTTTAGCTAGGATCGTTTATAGATGACTCCAGTCCACGCAATCAAAGGCCTTGCTGTAGTCGATGAAGCACATTATGCATGGGGTGTTAAATTCATATGACTTCTCCACGAGCTGCCGGATGTTGAAAATTTGTTCCCGGGTGCCTTTGCCTTTGACGAAACCAGCCTATTCCTGTGGTATCTGCCAATCTAGAAAATGGCGGATTCGGTTATTCAGTATGTGCAGAATTTTTTTGCTTTTTTGCTTTGCTTTGCAGGTTATTTTGCTGCTATGGGATATCAGAGCAAGTGTGCGGTAGTTTTCACATCTCCTTGTAGAACCTTTTTTGTGAAGCGGGATTATCACGGACTCGGTCCAGTCTCTAGGCCATTCACCCTGTTGCCACACGTGGTTACAAATGCGATGTAGCATATCAATGACCTTCTCGCCTAGACTTTTTAGGATTTCCGCTGTTTCAAGATCAGGGTCTGGGGCTTTATTGTTCTTAATCAGAGTAATGGCGGAGGTGACTTCACTGCGGAGTATGAGGGGTTTCATATATAGACTTTTCCACTCGATTGGTGGCGTGGTAGATGTGTGTTGCTGGTCATACAATTTTTCGCAGTATCCACGCCATCGCTCTGCTATGGCATCCAGATCGTGTAAAGGAGTACCTTCCGAACCTTCAACTACCCAGGATATCTTCAGTCCTTCAGTCGCACCTAAATAGCAAATTTCCTAAACGGGGGTGGTATAGGTGTACATATTTATACACGTAAATTTTATCAACTATGATAGAGTGAGCCTATTACCAAAATTCGGACTAATATTGCAAATTTGATCATATAAAAACTCATAGATCTAGTATACTAGATCTATAAAAAAAAACTTAACTATATCCGCATACTGAGTTCTTAGATTTACGCGAATATTACACATGAAATAAAACTATTTTTTCGGATTTTATCGCGGTTTATTTTTGATTTTTAAGTTCCCGACGTTTCGAGTGCTTTGCAGCGAAAGTTTTATTTCATTAACTATATCCGACATAGCATTCAAACTGCTTGTTGTTAAAATCTCAAACCGTTCCGCGCACTGTGTCTAATTGAGACTATTAGGTTTAAGCCCACATGGGACAAATGTTTGTGTGACCTACAATTATTTTTTCGGTCTGGGTATTTTTGTATATGAATTTACATGTTTGTAAACGCACCCACGACACAGGAATAAATCCCAGTGTGGGGCTACGTTTTAAAAAAAAAGAAAACTCAGGTCTAACAACTCGTGACTGCTACGTGTAACATACGCAACTAGACTAACGAGGCACTTATCTGAGGTCTGCGTGGGTACTTACAAACTGTCAATTTACTCAATTTAGAGTATAGGCTGCATAATGGTAGGTTTACACCATTTTTTAATGAAAAAAAGTGTTTGTTCAGCAATAACACAGTATCTATCTATCTATATCATAATGCCAGTTCTCTCGCGGGGTAGGCAGAAAGCACAGAGTTCTAACAGGGTTTTTCCTTACATAACTCTCTGGCTCTCTCACATAGTTCGTCTCATACACACTCGCCGTTTACGGAGACCCTTGACTTGCCCTTCAGATAAGACACGACCTATTTGGTCATGTTAAGATAGTCTACGTCTTCCCCGGTATCTGCATCCTTCTACTTTCGCATTGTATATCTGTTTTGCCATCCTTTCATCTAACATTCTTTCTATATATCCGAACCAACGCAGCATACCTTATCTCATCTTTACACTGATACTATCTTAGTATAGTCTTATTAATTATTATTATGTTTTTATCTTTGAGAAGACCTTTGTAAAGCTTGCATGGGTCTAACATTTTACTGTTTATATTTTTATATATCTCGCTGAGATTCACGGGCTTTACCCGGACCTTTGAAAGGCTTGCATGGGGACATGGGTCCAACACGTAGAGGCCCTTTGCGGGAAGTTAATGTTATATAAGCCACCTGCTGAGATCACTTGCTGAAAATGAAGAAACATAACCAGCGAACTGTCCCCGGCAGGTGCAAGGACTATTGTAAATTATGGAAAGAAAACAAGGGCTATGTAAATGAGGTTTGATGGACAAAAACTGGACTATTTCAAAGGGGACGGACACCGGCCATAATTAGTGATACCTAATTACCCGTGGCCGGCGGTGACTCGCCGCTTACTAGATGGGTCCTCAAACGGTCGTCCTAGGACAACTGAGGGCAACACCGGTGTGAGCGGCTCAGGGGTGTAGAGAGGTGTGCTGCGCTTTCTCCGAAGTTACTCGCGGCGTTATGCCACCTGGAGTACATCGATGTAGGAACGCATTATCTTCCTACGTCAATATAGCTCTTACGGCTCCTCTCTGGACGGCCAATTAAGGCTAGCCAGAGCCGAGAGTCCTGCGGGCACCCTTCGGTTTCCACTCGACCGACGAAGACACGCCGCGTTGGGGGCCCTGACCGACTCTCTGAAGCACTCGGGTCCGTGGTGTCGTTACTCACCAACAGCTCGCCATAAGTTATATTTATTATTATTATTGTTTAATACCCTATTCTTCATTATACTGCTGAATATATCATAAATCTTGACCATGTCCTGGCATGGCCTTGGGAGTGTAACGTGTTGTTAATAGGACAGTTTGAGGGAGGACTCAACCCTTTTCATGCCCACTATCAGCTTATAACTCGAGCCATTAATTTCGTGGAAGTTATTATAACTTTTGTCGGCATAATCTCGGCGGCCGGGGCTACCTCGTTTGGCGTGGCGAATGGACCATGTCGGCTCTCACAGCTTTTTGTGTACTTACCAAATGGATTGAATTTATTGTAAAGGGTTTTATATCGTTTATTAACGCTGAGAACTTAAGAAGTCAAGATTGAGGGTGTTTTTCGGTGCCTTTTTATCTATATCATCACGAGTTACTTCAGATTGTGTTTAACGGTGTAACTCATATTGAAAGAAGTTTCTTACTCTTTAAGTTAAGTCAGGAGTCTCCGTAACCAGCGAGCGCGTATGAGATGAACTATGAGAGTGGAGGAAGCCAGAGAGGTATGTAAGGAAACCTGTTGGAACTCTGTACTCTTTGGTACTCTGTAAATCTTTCGAACTGTAGTACTCGAGTTCAATCGAATTATTCATGAACATAACTTTATTTTAATAATCTTATGTAGATGAATTCGGCCATAAATGTTTGACTGATGTTTGTCTCACTGCCTTGCTGCTTATGAGCGTGCGCTCACGCGCTGGCCGGGTGATTGTCGCCGTGCTCAAAGGCAACAGAATATTTTTTGTCTGACCGGTGGCAACGCTGCTGGGCGCGTGTGGATGCAGGATGGAAGTATGAGTACGGAATGAGGTGCCTGTTCTGGCTGCAGATTGAAGGAGCGGGGCATGTTGCGTAATCCCTCGCACCTACTATGTGTTAAGCACAGTATTATACAGTTATAATTCTAACACTGCGAAATACATGTTTTGGTTTGACTCAATGCTCGCACGTCACTTGGGGCCCTCATAAAAATCAGCGCTGTAGCTCGGTTACAAACGTGTTACAGCTTTTAGCTGAATGGGGAGCCTATTTTGATGACATGTCTCTATATTTATTTAGTTTAGAATTTAATACTATTTATTGTTGTTGCTTTGTTTTTGGACTATGTGGTTAATCAAAATAAATAAGTTTTTTCTTTCTTTCTTTCTTCTCTTCTTTGGCGTATAGTGTACGTAGTGGTCCTGAGTTCAAATCCGAGGTTCAACAGAGTGTAATTTTTCGACAAAAATAATCCCAGTATCAAACCGGAAATTGTACCCGGTGTAATGGCAATAGACTCCCCTATAACATCGTCGCCAAAACTAGGTGTATACAGCGAACTCCTACCGCCGCTTGGGGAATACAGGTGAAACGGTGTCTCTTCTCTTCTTCCTGCAATGACCTAATTTAATAAGAAGGATAGATAAAAGTCATACCTGCTGTCTCTTTTACAAGCACTCTAACATTGGGATTATAAAGAATGATGTTGGCTAAAGAAAACAAAAAAGAGAAATATACCTACTAACACCAAATGTTTTAACTATTTTTATACTTATTCCCACCATGTCTCACTGCTAATCCAACCAATTTATTACCCTTATAAAAGAATTAAGGGACGGCCGCAGACAAAATACATTTTCCTATTAGGCAACAAAGAAATATCAACTAAATTCCCCGGTGAATAAATATGTATCTATTTCGCATAAAAAAGCTCTAAATAACAAAGTTATAAAGAACCCGCCGACGGTGTAACAAATTTATTTATCCGCGTCTACGGAGCTGGTCTACGAAGTGTCGTAGCGAACTAGCTGCTACGTTGCTACGGGCGGTTCGTAGTGGCGCTTTATCATATTTCGCGTCAGGGTTGTTACATTGTGGTCACGTAATGGAGCTGCATTTGCTAAAAGTTGTAAGCAAAACCGTTTCGACGGTCCCATAGAACAAAATTACATATGCCAAACAAAATAAATGGCATTTGCAACTTTCGTGCCCGTCGATAAGGTTATTTATGCCAAATATAAATACTGTATAAATAGGCCTTTGTTCGTTGGACACAACGTTTTGTCAAAAAAATGTTATTGCAGAAAAATTTAGTTTGAAAATTTTCATCATTGTTAATATTACTTACTAAATGATTGACGCAGATCGATAAAATATGATCGTAGTTAAAAATAGAATAGCGACAGTTTTCAATAAATATTTATGTAAATTATGACTACTGATGAAATGAAAACTGTTTATATGAATATAAAGGGTTCTATATAAAAGTTTTTTGTACACATATCTTTGTGTGATCGTAACGCGTCGCGTCGGGTGATAGCGAATAAGGGCCCAGAGCGAGAATGTAAGCCATGTGCATACTACTCATTTTCTTGTTCATTTCCCTGAGCACAACTACGAGAGACTGTTTTTAAATGAAGATAAAGCGCTATTATATTGTGCATAATTGTTTGTCAATTCCATCAGCTTGCACCGCTAATCTCAATCATATCAACTTGACTTGCCCTGGCAGCCCTTCGTAAAAGATGAAAGGTATATAATACAGTTTCGTATTATTGTATAACGTTATTATAGCAAGACCTGGAAGTAGTTTGTTCTAAATCGGCAACTGAATTGATTCCAACAATTTTTTATGTACCTTAAGTTTTTTTTAAATTTGCAAAACACCCTTTTACTCCTTCAGTGCGCTATAAAAAACTAAATTTATTCTTGATTTATACGAATAAAGACATTTCAAATGCATCCCTAAAACGTATTTTTCAAAACGCAGACATAAACGTTCAAGTTTTATTGTTAATTGGGGTATAAAAGTGCTTTAAAAAAGGGTAAAAACCTTTAAATTTGGAAATTTGGTTTTCGTTTTGAATATATGAAGCAATGCTCTAATTGGGGTGTTGAGGTCTTGCGTTTATTATGTTACACCTTGTATACATTTAATATTATTTATTGCTTATGTTACCTAAAATTAATCTCACCCATTCCAACCGTCACTCAGTCCGTTATATTAAACGTAATTTAACCATAATTAAAAGCAATACGAAGATTTCAAATACACTTTTAAACATACACCGTCATACTGAGTTCTTAGATTTACGCGAATATTACACATTAGTAATGTGAAATATTACACATTACTATTTTTTCGGATTTTATCGCGGTTTATTTTGATTTTTAAGTTCCCGACGTTTCGACTGCTTTTCAGCACCCATGGTCACGGGAAGGACTGAGGTGTTAGACGTCCAAAAGGCATAGTTGTTCCGGGGTACCCTCAAACTTCTTAATTATTTTTGTTTTTGTTGGTCCGGTCTACGCAGAATGAGCTCACGGTGTCTTGAGGTCTTGCAGTGTTATACTTGGTTTTGGATTTGATTATATTAATTACTGGATCCCAAGTCGATGGAAGCACCCAGCCATCTTCTCTATTGAAATTAGGATGTTTTTTAATTTCAATAGCCTCGCGAACCATCCTTGGTAGGAATCGGTGTTCTTTCACGAGGATTTGTGGTCTATCAAATCTGATGCTTATGACGCTACTGCATCCTCAGTAGACTTGCCAGATCTGAAACCGTATTGGTTGGGTGCTAAGATAATGTACGATTCCAAGTAGAGAACTAAACGCTTATTAATTAGTTTCTCTAAAATTTTGGAGATGGCTGGTAGGATGGATATAGGTCTGTAATTGTTAACACTGTGTTTGTCCCCACTCTTGAAAATCGGATGTAAGACTCTAGGAAAGCAGCCAGGGGATATGGCACAATTACAAATGTGCGTGATTACAGGTACAAATACTGGAAGACAGGATTTTAGAAGCCTCGCAGATATTCCATCTCACCCCACCGCAACATCCGTCTGAATTAGTTTTTTGAGGGTCTAGATTCGGAAAGATGTCCAGCAGATGCTAAGTTAGAAATAAGTACTTCAGCCAAATTTTTTCCCACATTTGCAAAAAATCATTGACGTTGTTTATAGAACTGAAATTGTCAGAGGTTAGATTAAGTAGTTCTATGGGCGAGGAGACATTACGATGCGTGGAGGTTATATTTTTTATTACTTTCCATGTGGCTTTGAGATCCTTCTGGGCCTTAAAAAATTAAGCTCTTTCATAATCTCTTTTTAATTTTTTGAGTAACTTATAACAAAAGTTTCTATACCTTAAAAAAAGTTATTTTAAGAATATAATTTTCAGGGTCTTTTCTTGATTCGCGACATAAAGTGTCCCTATTGCATATATACCGCAGCACACCGTTTGTAATCCAAAGCTTAATTACTCTATGTTTGGATGCTATGTATACCGATTTGGAGTTTTTTTTAATGATAGAAACAATGTTCGAAATCTAAAATTCAGCAGCGGAGTTTGCATCTTGGATATTGAAAATTACACTAAAATCAACAGCAGAGATTTCTGCAATGACAGCATCATAATCTACGATGATACCATTATATTTCGGTTTTACGGGCAGAGGACCTGTTTCCGAATTAATAAATGTAGGTTTGTGGTTGGTGATGAAGGTATCAATTACTAATGTCATCGTTTTAAGTCTGATTTTATCAGTACATGATTGAGACAGGATTTGTCACGAGTAGGAAATAAATGTGAGGGTATTGAAATGTACGGGAGACGCGACACAGCGCAGCCCCGCTCGTCGCGATGGCAAACGTCTCGACCGAACGTATAGCGTTTGCATCGCGCTCCCGTCGCGCTCCGTCGGCTATTTGACTAAACCATTAATCTCAAAAATTTACTTGGCCGAACTATGTAATATGTTTAAAATTGAACTTGGCTAAGAAAACGAAGAAATCTAACCTTTGACAAGTCTTGCTTTTGACAGTTTCTCAAGCATAGAATAAAAATGATGTACTAAATTAATACTTGAGTATAGTAACAAGTTAAACATGTTTATAGAAACAGGTGTATGACTTGTCTACACGGAGCAATGCTAAAAAAAAATGGCGTCTGAAAGCGGCCTTAGTTACGCACTATGTCTGTGTGATGCCAGTGTTTTCGGTATACGGCCCATCATGACGTACGTTTGTGAGCTGTTCGGGCCCGCCGCTCGCTCGCATATCGATAGACTCCAAACGGTTCAATCCCGTTTCCTCCCCAAAGCCGTCGGAGCCCCGTTTTTCATACGAAATGTCGATCTCCATTCGGGTCTCGGTGTCGAACCTATTTGCGCCTTTATTAAAAAGGCGACAACTCGATATTTTGCGAACCGGTCCCATCATAGAAATCCGCTTATCGTAGCCGCCGCCGATTTCGAATCTAACTCCTATCAGCTGCTACCGCCGTCCAAGGCATGTTCTCACGAACCCTTTCAATGCCCTTACATCCCTTCTTTCGAATACAAATACCGCACACAGGATCAAACACCGATCTCGCTGACGAGGTCGAAGAATCCCTTGTCCCTCCACCGTCCGGTGCAGAGCACCACGGCGAGACACCTAGTATACGCCCCCCCCCCCCCCCCATAGCGACTGCCCAAGCCGAAGCCATTCCTCCTTGAGGCGCCCTCGAGCTAGTTGCCCCCTTGCCCTTCTGGCTCGAGCGAGGTGGTTGCACGCTGGCCTTCTTGTCCGGTGAAGCTGTAAAGGCCCCGCGGCCAACAGCGTAGACTATTCACACACACAAACACACACACACAAAATGAATTAATTGCCTAAAAGGAGTATCGCGCGCACGGAATCGGCTGTATCCGAAAGACGAGATGTAAGGGCATCGGTAAAGTCTAAGCTCGTTGTATAAGGGTTTTCTCCATTTTATTATTTTCGACCGCAGCCATCTACAATATATTCTGGTTTCCAAACCCTCTATCTACGTGGCCCACCGTTAAGCCTGGGATCTTTGGTAAGCCGGCCGCCGATATTGGGATAAGGGCAGTGGAATGATGATGACATTTGCCGCTTACATACAAATGACACCGTCTTAACAATGAGGTAGGCTAAAAATATTTCGGTCTCCGTAGAATATTGTAATATGAGAGTTTTAAAACCCCGCTTAAGGTATAAAATATTCTGGTTAATACCTACGCTTTGGTACGTTAAATTAATAGTTATTTGCCTCTAATTGGGAACTAATATCGTTTCCAATATAAGAGTGTCCACAGAACACTGCCACCCGTTTTTTTTTATTTCAGTAGTTCATAAAAAAATATTTGCTTTGTCATTATGTGTCATTTTGATTGTAACGTTATTGCAGTGCAATTTCATTATATACCTCGAACTCTCGTCAGAACTCACGTATATATTATTTGGTGACGAGTCGAAATAGAAAAAGAATTAATGGAATTCAATGATATGACGAAGTGACAAAATGTGTTAGTATTAACTATAGTTTAATATAAAAAAAAAACTTTTAATTTTTTTCTTTTTTTTTAAACATAGGGCCACACTAGGATTTATTTCTGTGTCATGGGTGCGTTAACCAACATGAATGAACTCACATAAATAAATACCCAGACCGAAATAAATAATTGTAGATACCACAAAGATTTGTCCCGTGCAGGAATCGAACCCGCGACTATTAGACCCAGAAGCTCTTAACCACTGCGCTAAATCGTCCGTCACTTGCTCCATATCCTAACTTATATCGTAGTGTATTAAGAATTATATTTTCACGTACGAACACCTAGTCCGAAGCAAATACTTGTAATCAACGGAAAACACCAATGATGTTATCATAACCTCTATATTATAATAATCCCTTTTGCCTGAGAAATAGACTGAGCTATACACCACCTATATCCAATCCTCTTTTTAACAGCAAAGTAGATAACAATAATAATCCTAATAATATTATAAATGAGAAAGTTTATATGTTTGGATGTTTGTTACTCAATCAGGGCAAAACGGCCAAGTGAATTTGGATAAAATTTAACACACAGATATTTAATTAACTAGATTAACTTATAGGATACTTTTTATCCCGGAAAAATGTAAAGTTCCTGTCTAAAGTCAACGTGGACAAAGTCGTGGGCAGAAACTACTACTATCTATCTATCTATATCACCACGCCAGATCCCTTATGGGGTAGGCAGAGAGTACAGAGTTCCAACAGGCTCTTTCCTTACATACCTCTCTGGCTTCCTCTACTCTCATAGTACTAACATATTATTATATAAGCCCTCTGCAGCACAAAGCCGAGCACTAATCGATCTTTCCAAAACTAACGCGTACAAAAAACTAGGTACATTTATCAAACTTATACCAAGCAGCAGTTTCATAACAGACCTAACTTAATAAATAAAAACAGATCATAAACCGTCAAACAGCTCCACCAAAGTTTAGCAGACGAGAAATAAAAACGGGTAACATAAGAGTCATCCATTTTTACTATCAGCCACATCGGTACGGCCTATTCGCTTAGATTAATTAAACACGTAACGCGGCGCGTTAAGATAACATCGTGAAATAATCTTTCTTCCTTTTTTATTTAAACGTAGCCCCACACTAGGATTTATTCCCGTGTCGTGGGTGCGTTTACAAACATGAAAATTCTAGTGTTGTACAAATGAGCTCTGAAATCGAGCGTTTAGCGCTGAGTCGACGCTCACGAGCGTTGAAACACGTAGAAGACGCGAGCGTTATAAGCGCCGACTCGAGCGTTTTCTCAACACTAGAAAATTCACATTCACAAATACCCAGATCGGAACAAATAATTATGGATCACACAAAGATTTGTCCCCGCGGGAATCGAACCCACGACTATTAGACACAGACAACTATCTATTCACAAGAACATCATCGTCGTTTGGCGATGTACTTTTAATAATGCGACCAAAGATCGAAATTTAATGTCAGAGTGGAGAAGTCATTGTTTAGCCTTTGGTGTCAGCTAGTGTAGCCCTTCGTATCCGCCGCTGAATTTCCAAGAGGGACAATCCTCCACGATGTGCTGGATAGTCTGCACTGAATCACCACAATCACAACAAAGACTCTCAGTGATGCCCTACCTGCGCAGATGATAATTGCACCTTGCGATTCGGGTTCTGATTCGGTTAATGGAGGACCACACCAGCCATTGCTCTTTGAAGCCCTGTACTACAGTCGAGGGGTCAGCTATACGTGATGATACGTAATATATTCAGGACTCAGAGTCTAGGTTGTCCTCGGTACCTACATTCATCCACTTTCACATTATATTTGTCATTCTGACTTCCGACAATCTTTGTATATACCCGAACCATCGAAGCCCGAACCCGAACAATCATACCCTTTCTCATCTTTATACCGATACTATCTTTCATGCCTAGATGCCTACACGCTTTCTTAGTATGAATACGGTCGGTCAGCTTGATTCCGCACATCGTCCGCAAAGCTAACATTTCATACGCATTTATCCTGCTTTACTATCGACGTCGCACTGCTGATTTTACATTTTTGGCCAAAATTATTAATAGCGAAATTGATAGCACTGCTTTTTTTTTTTAAAACAATTAACTTTAATATCCCTCATAGGTCAGTGAGGTATAATTCTCCCATTAATGTTCCACCATTCAACTCTAATTACAGACGTTTATATACTGAGTTCTTAGATTTACGCGAATATTACCACGAAGAATGAAGAAATTATCAGCGCCGTTGAAGACGTCCTATCCAAAAATAGTATAGGGAGGGAAGATTCGGAGGCAATACGTCAGGATGTCTCATCCATGTTACGTCGAAGTTCAGTGCCCAAACTAAATCTTCCTAAAAATCAATATTTAGCGTTGAAAACCTTACGCCATAGAAAGGACATCACTATTCTCCGCGCGGATAAAGGAAATGCTACGGTCATTATGGATACGTCAGATTACAATGTCAAAATACAAGAACTTTTATCGGATGCAAACACATACAAAAAGGTCAAGACAGACCCAACCACCAGTATATTAAAACAAACTACTGATTTAATAAAGAAATACTCCGAAACATTGAATCTGGACGTCAAATCACTAATACCTTCGTGCGCAAAACCACCACAGTTGTATGGGCTTCCAAAAATACATAAACCGAATGCTCCCCTACGTCCAATTGTTAGCCAAATCGACACACCAACCTACAGATTGGCTCAGCACGTAGCGAAAGTGCTCTTGCCACTCAGAGGACACACAAGAGCACATGTTAAGGATTCATACCATTTTGTTAGTGAGATCAAAAATCTACATCTTACTGACAATGAAACTATGGTCAGTTTCGATGTCCAGTCACTATTCACATGCTTACCTGTACAAGACTGTGTCGAAATTGTAGAAAGGAAACTAGCGGAGAACAACATGCCAGCGGAATACTCAGAACTATTGAGACACTGCCTTACATCTGGCTACTTACTGTGGAAGGAGGAGTTCTACAAGCAAGTAGATGGTGTGGCGATGGGCTCCCCTGTATCTCCCATTGTTGCCGATATATTCATGGAAGACTTTGAGGAGACAGCCCTTCGTACCTCACCTGTAAAGCCAAGTTTCTACAAGCGGTACGAAGATGATACTTTCACAATATTACCATCTGACAAAATTAACGTATTCCTTAATCATCTTAACTCCATTAACCCTAAAATTCAGTTCACAATGGAGTTGGAGGCAAACAATTCCCTAGCTTTCTTCGATGTCTCAGTAATCCGTAACCCCAACAACACCTTAAGCCATACGGTTTATAGAAAAAAGACCCATACTGATAGGTACTTAAACGGTGAATCTCACCACCATCCATCACAGTTAGCTACCGTGGGTAAATCTTTGTTTCAGAGATCACAAGGGATCTGTGACAAGAAACATCTGGCTGCCGAGCTTCAACATGTCAAGCAAGTCCTGCACGACAATAAGCTTCGAGTCCCACGCCAACGTCACAGTGACCGAGTGAAACCAGCCACAGTCGAGCGTCTCCCTGCTGTACTACCTTACTTAAGAGGAGTCACAGACAAGATTGGCTACATCTTGAAGCGTGCTTCAATCAAAACATTTTATAAGCCGCCGAAGAAGATCAGTCAGTTTTTACCATCTGTCAAGTGTCACATCCCTCTACAAGATGCAGGAGTATACAAGCTTGATTGTGAATGTGGTCTCTCTTACATAGGGCAAACAAAAAGACCAGTAAAAACTCGAGTTAAAGAACACATAGCTGACCTAAAACACCGTCGCTCAAAGAAGTCTGCAGTCTGTGAACATGTCCTTGACCGCACCCGCCATAACATCAGATTTGATAGACCACAAATCCTCGTAAAAGAACACCGATTCCTACCAAGGATGGTTCGCGAGGCTATTGAAATTAAAAAACCTTCTAATTTCAATAGAGAAGATGGCTGGGTGCTTCCATCGACTTGGGATCCAGTAATTAATATAATCAAATCCAAAACCAAGCATAACACTGCAATACCTCAAGACACCGTGAGCTCATTCTGCGTAGATCGGACCAACAAAAATAATTAAGAAGTTTGAGGGTACCCCGGAACAACTATAACTTTTGGACGTCTACCACCTCAGTCCTTCCCGTGACCATGGGTGCTGCAAAGCACTCGAAACGTCGGAAACTTAAAAAACAAAAAATAAACCGCGATAAAATCCGAAAAAACAGTTTTATTTTAGGAACTCGTTTATGGTTCGTGCAAGATTTTAACCATATATGCAAAGAGTTATCTTTTGAACCTTTTAACATTGACACGGCTTTAGCGAGAAGAAATCAGCCATCATTTCTTTAGTTAATTTTCTTTTACCGATTTATTCTTGATACACATGCTATAGCTCTTAGTACGAATTTATGTTTCTTAAACGTGTGATCCTGTAATGGTCTTCTGACAAATTTTAAAGTTATTTATCATAGAAATGTAAGCCGTTGGACCACCTTTAAATAAATAAATAAAAAAAAACTCTCTCTACCATTATAACAGAATCGCAACAAACTCTCCGTTATGTGTGATCACGATCATTTCATAAAAATTACGTAACGCGCCGCGTTTGGTCATATCGAATAAGGGCCCAGGAGTGCAGACTCAGAGGAACTAACGCGAAACAGATTACACAAATATCTTGTTTGTTTTTTCAATGGCCATAACTTATGTTTTGGGAAAACATCTTTAAGATACAATATCGGAGGATATCGAGGGTTGCCAGTTGGATTTTGGAATTTATTATCTTGTGTATTATGTACGTAATTGATAATTTTACCAGCCATATGAAAGAGATAAAGAAGTTATATTAAAAAATTACACTCAGAGATAGCAAATATGTACTATGCGCATATTGCCGATGTTAGGTCCCAATTTTAAATAAATTACTTGTCTAAGGCCCGTATTACAGAAAGAAAACAGTCGTGAATCTAGTTTTAAGACAAACATTTTAGTACAAAAATCAATTTTTAAAGAAACAAAGTATATAGAAAGAATGACAGAAAAAAGAAAAGAACCAGATATACAATGCGGAAGTGGAAGGATGTAGGTACCGGGGAAGACCTAGACTATCTTATCTGAATAGACTGAGTCTTATCTGAAGGACAACTCAAGAGACTCCGTAACCGGCAAGCGTGTATGAGACGAACTATGAGAGTGGAAAGAATCTGTTGGAAATCTATACTCTCTGCCTACCCCGCAAAGGATCTGGCGTGATGATATAGGTAGATAGATAGATCAGTTTTTAAAGCTAGATTCATGACGGATTTACGTTCCGTAATAAGTAATCCTAAATGGAGCATCGCGTGCGCGGAAACTGCATAAAATTTATACACCCTATGAGTAGACAATTCTTTATTAATTCTGATAAAAAAAAAACATCGTCACGCCTATATTCCCCAGAGGGGGTGTACTGAGTATACCCACGTTTCGCCGACGATGTTAGGTTCCCTGTAATAGGGGGCGAGCCTATTGCCATATACCGGGCACAATTCCAGACTTCGGACTCATACTGGGAATTTTTCGTTAGAAAAACTACATTTGTCCGACCTAGGATTTGAACCCAGGACCTCGTGATCACAAAGCAATGCGCTTTGCCACCAGACCAACGAGGCAGATTAATTCTCATGAAACACGAAAATAAAAATATTTTTATTTTGAATGTTTATCGAAGAAAATCACTATCAAAATATATTCTTCTGGAATTCTTTTATGTCAGGGAATGATCTAGACCATTAATTTTTGTTACTCGTTTGAACGCAGCCATAAAGGTATTATTGATCTTAGAATAAAGGTTTTGACACACTGCCCCAGATTGAATAATGGGAATTCAGTATGAGCTACGGCAAACTATGAAGAGTCGTATTTTTCTAGAACTCGTATTGAATCCGAATATTATAAACGTGAAAGTAACCGTCTGTTAACTTTTCACGTGTTAACCGCCAAACAGATTTTAATAAAATTAGCAAGGAGATAGATTGCATCCTACGGCCTTCCCCAAGATTTTTTCGAGAAAAAATGTAGCCTGTCTTTACAAAGCCTACCTTTACCTCAAAAAAAAAATGGGTGCAGCCGAAATTACGGGTAAGAACCGATTAAAAATATTTTATAATGTAATGGGTATATAAGATTCTACCTACATTCACTAAACGCTCGCATAGATTCTGCATTGGAGGATAACCGATCACAGTGCCCTAATATTCTTTCTTCGCATACTATGCCAATGCAAAGAAGTTTGACTAAAACAGTACCCGATCAACTTGATCATAATAATATGTCAATTTCAGTCTCAATAAGCAACTGTCTGTGTTCTTCCACTTTGGCATTAATGTACATTCACTTTTAATGTTATGTGTATTTTGCTAGTTAAACACAAAGCCATAAATAAGGATTTGTTTATCTCGAGCGGCGGATGAAGCGATGCAAACAATTGGATAAGTCGGAGTTGGTTGAGGGGCGTCCGATTCTTACCTAACTCGATATGAGAATACAACTACCTTGCCCGCCTTATAAGCCATCATGTGTGGTATAGGTCATAAGCGTTGAATAATAATAATCCCAACAATAGACGATCCTTATTATTGACTAGCGGATTGGTATTAGTCGTTTTGTTATATGCACAAACACACATGTCATTATCCCACTGAAGTAGGCGGTATCGTTTAGTTATAGTCCTTAAAAACTTATAAAATTGTCAGTGACGCCTACATCTTCCAAGGGTCGTGGCATAGGTGTACTTTGTACTAACACATTAGTCAGACTTTCTTAGTTCTGAATATAATAGGAGACGAGGCTATTATTATTATATTTGGCACAATCCGATGGCCGACTTCCAATTATTACTGCGATTTTTCCATAACTAACTCCAATAGCACGTTGTACGACCTATGATTTGAATCCAGGAACTCATGATGCCCAGCCGCACTGTGTATATTTACAAGGTCTAGGATACTATATCCAGCCCGCACCTCATATCCTTATGTTCGATGTTATGGTCGATTATCACTTACGGTTACGGAAAATATGATAGTCGAAGTGCTTAAAATATTTATATTTCGGAAGACATGTGACTTGGACGGTCTCCTACCAGATGGGTCGACGATCTTGTAAGGATCGCAGGAAGTTTTTAGATGCAGGTGGTATCAGACTGGCTGCACTGGAGAGCGATTGGGGAGGCCTATGTTCAGCAATGGACAAGTATAAGCTGAGATGATGATGATGTAAATCACTTACCCGTCTATGTCATAATTGGAACCAAAAATGCTTTGATTATATGTAATATTTACTCCTCGACATGCACGAGCGTAGAAGATGTGTTAAAATATTCGTCTAACTATTCCGGATTCAGACATCTCAACGATAGAAAGTTTTATTAAAGTCTTTCACCTAACGCTCATCTCCTGCACCTTGCGCCACACAAAGGAGCCACGTATCCACATGCCTAGCTATCAGCGAGTACTCCGGCCCGTAAATTTTGGCACACCTATTAGGTTTCTCCCCCGACGGAGTTAAAGCGCCAACATTCTTAATCAACAAATAGAAACTTGTCATAACTTGGTAAGAATGCCCAAGTTAACTGAGTGCGATTATTGTGTAGCGTGAATGGTTAAACCAAGTAAGTATTAAAAGATAAAAAAACCGTCACGCCTGTATTCCTCAAGAGGGGCTAGCAGAGGCGATCAGGGGCGGTACCGGTATTCCCCTAGCGGGAGTGGCAAAGGTGTACTAAGTACATCCACTTTTCGCCGACGATGTTAGGTCCCATATAATAGGGGGCGAGCCTATTGCCATATACCGGGCACAATTCCAGACTCCGGACTCATACTGGGAAGTTTAATAGATTAATATTGATTTTTTTAATTTCTTTTAGATTTATTTTTTTACATTATTTTTTTTAGCTTCGTATATTTTCGCACCTACCACACATGTTTCCACACCACCCTAAGGTAGACTGGGAGAAAATGCCTCAGGCATTAAGTCCGCCTATGTACATATGTGCAAGAAGAACCAAAAAAAAAAAAATGGATTTGAACCCAGGACCTCGTGATCCCAAAGCGATGCGCTTTGCCACTAGACCAACGAGGCAGGCACACGTGATTATAAACTATTGCAATTCCCACTTAGCTAGTGTAATCTAGTGCACACACATCTTGGTGCTAGGACCCTATCCTCTAATACCTCTAATAAGCAGCTCTACAATGAATATGACCGCCATTCGCTAATAGTTTGTACACTATCCACCAATGTGTGTCAATAACTCGCCAGTCTCCCCGCGCTCATATATTTTACGAATATATCCACGAGATCAATAAAATAATCAAAGGCAATCGAAACAAAATTATTCTCAAATTCATCCACATCGAAAAAATATATCCGAAACAACCTAATAAATTTGCAGTTTTATGAATTCTGTGATGTGGTTAACCGATAATTAAGACATAGGTTTTAAGTCATTTGAATCTTTCCTAGCCTTATATTAAAATATTTTTATAGCTGCCTTTATATATAAATATTTTTACTGCCCCGTTGGTCCATGGCATCACGAGGTCCTGGATTGAAATCCTAGGTCGGACAAATGTCCAAGTATGAGTCCGGAGTATGGAATTGTGCCCAGTATAAGGCAATAGGCTCGCCTCCTATCACATGGGATCTAACATCGTCGGCGAAAAGTGGGTGTACCCAGTACAACTTTGCCACCCCCGCTTGGGGAATAAAGGCGTGATCGTGTTTATTTATTATTTTTATAGCCACACAATCGGACCACTAACGGGATTATGCAGGAAAGTGGACATGAAAATATAAAGCTTATCAAATCACTACACATGTTGATGTCCACTGCGCACTGCGCCAGTTTATAATCTTGCGCGGGTAAGTTTTAGCACCACGCTTGGATTCTTTAGGCAGTATCTAGCCCAGAAACTACAGCTTAAGCCAGTCTTTATGACCGCTCTGAATGTAGCTGCATATCGTTGCACAGAACGCAAATATTGTGTTCTCCATATCGGTACGTGGCTAGATCGGCTATATTCAGAGCAGGCATAATGATTGGCACGAACTGTACTCCACTAATCCCGTACTATACTAATCTTGATTATCTCAAAGAGAGATAAAAAAGCATATTTTACCAAGAAATAGCTTATCTTTAAAATAACCCCTCTCTCTTATATTTATTCGTTTACGGATCAACAAAAGCTGAGTCACTTCGGCTGTACCAAGAAGGCTTTCACGCTGACAGTGTCGAGTCAGTATTTTCGCTTGACTGAAATATTTTAGTCTTTATTATGTGTTGCAAGATGGAGTTAGCTGTCATTTGTGTCGCAGTTTTTCATATATTGAGCACGTACACAACAAGGCGATTTGTCGAAATTTTTACTTATCTAGTTTTTTGGCGTTAGAAATATAAAAAACAAATCGTCACGGCTGTATTTCCCTAGCGGTGGTGGTACTGTCGACACCCACGTATCACCGCCATAATTAATCCTACTATAGGTAGTACTGCCTCGTTGGTCATCACGAGGTCCTGGGTTCAAATCCTAGGTCGGATAAATGTAGTTTTTCTAACGAGAAATTCACAGTACGAGTCCGGAGTCTGGAATTGTGCCCGGTATATGGCAATAGGCTCGCCCCCTATTATATGGGACCTAACATCGTCGGCAAGACGTGGGTGTACTCAGTACACCTCTGACACCCCCTCTCGGGAATATAGGCGTGACGGTGTTTTTTTTTTTTTTAGTTTTTGTATTTCCCAAACGGGCGTGGTACTGTGGACACCCACGCATCGCCGCCATAATTAATCCTAATATAGCTAGTGAAATCTTAATGTAATTAAATCCTAATTTGATATCGAATGTTTCATTACACCGGGCACAATTCCAGACAGCGGACTACAACCGAGAATTCTTATTTATTACAATAAAGAAGACTTTCAGCTAACTAAATAAAGAAAGACAAAGCACACTTCCGAGCAAGGATAAGAACTCAGGACCCCAAGATCACCACCCGCACTATGGGCCACTAGACCAACCAGACTGTAACAAGTATTATTACATACAAGAACTAAATAAATGTAAACCGGAACTGCGCTTGGAATATTTGGTTCAAACTATTTCAATTAGTTCCCTGTCAATGACGACGAAGTTTAGTAAACTAATAGTGTCAGGGCCACCCTTCTACAGATACGAAATTGCTACCTATGAATCGCTAGCAGATCAAATTATTTTAGCTAGTGATATATCAATTTAATAGCCAAAGCTACCTGTTTTTCTATTCTGTATTACAATACTTAGATAAATATAAAAATCAGAAGGAATATGCTTAGTAAATGAAAAGTTTACCTGAGATTATTAAAAATAAACAATTGCTGATTTTCGATATCTTATTAAATTTAAATGTTGAGTAGTTAGATCTATCTATCTATCTATATCATCACGCCAGCTCCCTCGCGGGGTAACCAGAGAGTACAGTGTTCCAACAGGTTCTTTCCTTACATACCTCTCTGGCTTCCTCCACTCTCATAGTTCGTCTCATATACACTCGCCGGTTACGGAGACTCTTGAATTGCGTAGTTAGATTTAATAAATAAATGCATGCCTAAAGGCAGAATATGGTGTACGATCAATGTAATTTTAAGATCCACTGTAAGCCATTTTTGCAAATAAACTGATTCTAAATAAATAAATGCTTTGTAATTTTTTTTCTTAAAAGGACTTAGTTCCGTACTAAGAATTATTTCTGTGTCGTGGATGCAAATATAAAACTCACATACACATACACCCATGCCGAATCAAATATTTGTGGGTCACACAAAGATTTGTCGCGTGCGAGAATCTAACCCACGACTACTAATTCCAGTGGTCGGAGCGACTCAAGCTCTTACCACTGAACCAAGATGTCCGTCGATTTGTAACTCGCTGTAGTCAAAGATTTACCTAGTTAGTTTCCGTTACGTATATTATTAGATTATTATTGCTGCCTTCTCGATTTGACATCTTATCTGGTTTTCAAACGATTTCAAAAAGGAGGAGGTTATATGTTTGTCTGTAGGTATGCTTTTTTATGTACGTTCACCAATATTTCCGTCAATTGTGGACCAATTTTGATGATTTTGCATTGCGTTCAGTATAGCTTCAAGATGGACTTTGAAAATACACCAGGAAACTCCTTAACGATAGACAAAAGGAATGTGTGAATTGAGATATCATGGATATTACATCAATCTTATAAGTACCCTACCATAGAACTAAGTAGAGTATTAACCGACTTCAAAAAAGTAGGAGGTTCATAATTCGGCTGTATTTATTTAAAACTTCTATGCTTATTAACTGATTTTGATGATTCTTTTTGCATTGAGTTCAGTATTGCTCTGAGGTGATCCCATTTTAATTGTATCGATATTGACCCTTGGACTTTCAAGATGTATCTTGAACCAGGGGACTCCTTAACGGCAAACAGCAAGAATGTGTTAATTAATTTATTATGAGTATTATATCAAACCTGTAGGTACCTACTGTAGAATAATACAATACAGGTATAAGAATATGTATAATTAATGCACTCATCACTTAAAATTGTAAAATAAACACTTTGAATAATAGTTAAACCGACTTCAAAAATAAATAAATAAATATATGAAGTTGATGCCAAGTAACTTACTGCATCAACCGGCACCGGCTTCAAATATTTATTAAAATAGTTATTTTATAAAATATAAATGAATCTAAAACACTATTTATCATCAAGTCATTGGTATGAACTTTGTAAAAGCGATATTTAATATTAACTAACGCTATTTTTACTGTATCCCCTCTGGTTCATAGAACGCATATAGTTTACCTACTCAAGCAGAATACCATAGCTACCGCAGATGTCAAAAAAATCAAAATCTTGAAGATGTTGAGGTTTCTAGGGTTTCTTAAATCAGCTATCTCCCTTTAACTTACCTTGAACCATGCCATGGTAGAGTCGTCGTACAGCACCACCCACTCTTCTGACCAGGAGTTCCATAAGTATTTACCTGAAAACAGACTTGATGTAAACTTTATCTTAATCTTATCTTAAAATGATTGCATAAATCTTTAAAGAATATAAGTATTTGGCCGAGTGTACGTTCACCTCTTAGCCATCACCAAGTTAAGGCAGGGTTTCAAATCACTGCAGCACATCGCGCGCAAGCGCGTCGTCCAAGCTATCCTGCCGGCCTTCGAAGGTACCTCTGGAGGAAAGGGCGAGTCTCCTATAGACTTGTTCAGATAATTACCGGTCACGGTTGTTTAGGTGATTATCTGAATACGATTGGACGACGACCTGTCACCACTGTGGTGGCGACCAGGATTCCACCCAGCAAACGCTCGGAGAGTGGCCTAGATGGCCACTATCCTGACTTCGTTAATTCGTGCTGAGTCCGATGAAAGAGTATGACTTATTCTCTCTCACCTTGATTTGCAAGGGAAGGTTTTTGACTAGCAGTGGGAAAAATTGACTGATTCTCAATTGATTTCATTCAACTTTCCTAACCCCCGAATCTAAATCTAGAATATTCCTCTGACAAATTGAAAAAGCAGTATTTCTCTTAATTTATTTGAGCCCCATAGATTCTCCATTGTTGGCGTCCTCGGTCTACTTTTATTTGGGGCACAATAAAACATGAATTACTCTTCACACTATGGCAGCACTCGAAATAAAACCTTGTAAAGTGCCATAAAGCGAATTGTGATTCTCTTCCGACGTTTCTGGTGTAGAAATCTATATATATGAAAATGAATTCACGTTTGTTAGTCTCACAGAAACTTGAGAAAGGCTGGACTGATTTGGCTAATTTTGGTTTTGAAATATTTATAGAAGTCCAAGGAAGGTTTAACAGGTGAGAAAATATAAAGAAATTAAAGGAAAGTAGTAAAAACAACTACTTAATTTTTTGGCGATACGAATTTCGCCGGATCAACTAGTTGGAAATAAATTAATGACTCAAATTAAAAAAAACTAAAACTAACGACTAGATAAAACTCTAATTCAAATCATTTTTTTTGTATAAACACTTAAATTTATCAAGACTAAATTTTTTTATCTTACTAATCTATCAGCGGATCGAACATGGCCTCCGCTAAGAAGATCCGGGGGAAAACTCAGCGGGCTTGTCTTTTTTTATCTAATTCTCTTTTCTATTCATTTTACCCGAACCGACATAATCTGAATTACATGTGTCGTGGTAGTAACGCGTAAAGGACAAATCAGGAAGAACAGAGAATACCTCATCAGATAAACACCTTAACCTTCCCATAACCATGAACAATTAAAGACATGAAACTTTAAAAATGGTAAAAATATTTTTTAGATGAAATATTCAAAATCTTTAATCTCCTCAAAATCTTTTGATTTAACCTATAATTGGTAATAAACGCCAGCCCTTCCTCAAGGGCTATTTTCTTTCCAGCCCTTGTCAGTACGCATATATCACGCTAGGTCGGCCCCTCCCGATGTCGTTGACTATCTATAAAATCTCTATTATTTTCTCCCTAAAGAATGACAGCTAAACAACGATGATAAATAATGATATAAACAAAACCGTTTGCAAAAATAGCCCAACATTTAATATCGCACTTGTCCTTTATCGATCTTAACAGTACAAACTATTTGACGTTATAGTAACGTTGTCGCGAAATAGCGCTGTCACATTCATCTTTATTTAGAAACTTTGTAGCATGAAAAGGATGGCAAATCAACTCGATAGCGATACGTTAAAGTCAATCTGTTCATGCTAAGCCCTTAGCTCAGCGTAGACAACATTGTTTTATACAAGCTTTTATTTAACTTGCAATGTTCGTATGTCTGTCTGTTCTTTCAGCTCAAATTTTGTGATCATTTTTTCAAGCACTTGCGCCTATCCGATTGAGCTGAAATTTGAATTACGTGTGTAAGTTTTAGTGTAGTGTGTAAGTTTGGTTTAAGTGACAATGCAATAATATGGTAGCATGGAGATGGTCTTATGATGGACTCGTAAGGTAAACCATAGGAACACGTGAACTCATAACATAAGCCCCAAGAGTTAGGCTTGTTGGATTGGTATTGACAAGTACTATAGATAGACCTTGATAGTGAGCAGTGTCTGATGATGGATCCGTAAGGAAGCCCTAGAAATTTCTCAACTGATCAAGATATCTCCGTTGCGTTTTTTCTAAAAAAGCTTTTGATCATTTCAATTTAAACATAATTCAATCAAATAAACCTTTAAAACACCCCAACATTGTTATAAACTACGATATGAACCGTGAAGTTATTTTATATGAATGTAAATAAGTTATTGAGGACAACAATTAACCCCTGAATCTTAGTGCCAGTTCGTTGTACGGGATCATTGACTTTACTTCTTAGACTATATTTTATTAGCATCGGGTTTATGACTTTGGAATAAACAAGTCTCTTTGTCAAGTTTGATAGACGGTTTATATTTGGATTCCCAATAAAAATATCTATAAAAACACAAAGAAAAAAGATTTGGTAACTTTTATAACTTTTGTTACTAAGCAAGATATAAGCGAATATTTTTTCCTATTTCCTATATCCGTGCGATAAATTCGAAGATATGTTATGTAATATATAATCTTAAGATCATACTTACGTTTGTATCGTAGCATGTAACCGCCTTTGATTTGTGTAGCGCCATGTTCTGTAACAAACAAATGTTAATTAAGTATTCCATAATGTTATATAAATATTTACAAATTTATTAAGGTTCAATATTAAGGCTATCCACTGACACTTAAAATTTTAATGACAAAAATCAATCAAATTATATTAGCTCTGTTAAAAAACTGTCCCACCAATGGGCACTGACTTCCTCTCAAACTGAAAGGGTTTAGGCCATAGTCCACCACGCCGGTCCAGTGCGGGTTGGCGAACTTTTCACACCCTAGAGAAACTCTTAGGCATGCAGGTTTCCTCGCGATGTTTTTGTTAATTTTTAATACGCACATGCTTTCGAAAAGACAGGGGTGCATGCCCTGGTTTAAACCCGAGAGCTCTGACTTTGCAGTCTAACGGTCTAACCACGAGGCTATCACTGCTTAGCGTGCTTAAAAATCTAATAAAAACCTTAATCATAAAGACCGCATCGGGCGACAACCCGAGGAGGCGGTCATTCTCTAAAAATGTTTGAGCGAAGAATGACTTATGTCTCCTGTTACCCGAAGAGGTGGTCATTATATATTCAAACAGGTCAGTACTGACCTGACCTGCGTCAGGTCAGTAACAATTCCAATTATACGAATAAAATTAAAATAGTAGGGAAACGTTATGATTTTTTTCAATAAACAAATAGTAACGTTTGTTATCGTGTTTTATCGTTATTATTATAACTCCCCTTACTCTTGTCTTTTTTTTTGTAAACGTGTGTGACGTCACCTAACGGCCTGACGGAAGACCAGCGCTGGTTGCTGTTAAAGGGTTCCAGCATTATGCTGAGTTTAGGACCGTTTTGTAACGATGTTAGAAATTAAGATTTTTCAAATTTTGTACTAACGCGTTGCAAATAAACTTTTTGTTATTTTCCTTTATTATTGTCTAGACATTGGTGTCCCACTGCTGGCCAAAGGCCACACTTTCCACTCCACTCTGTTTAAAGCAATCGAGGGCCAATCACTTATAAAAACGTCCAGTTCGTCCCGCCATCTCTTCCTGGGCCTGCTGCGATGTCTTTTAAATACGTCATCGATTTTATCGTAAATCGATAAAAAAAATTATGATTTCTCTTTATCACCAGTTTTGGTAATTACGTTACGGTGTTGGTAATTACACACCGTCACGCCTATATTCCCGAAGCGGGACTGGCAGAGGTGTATTGAGTACACCTACGTTTCGCCAACGATGTTAGATCCCATGTATTAGGGGGCTAGCCTATTGTCATATACCGGGCACAATTCCAGACTCCGGACTCATACTGGGAATTTTTCGTTAGAAAAGCTACATTTGTCCGACCTAAGATTTGTACCTAGGACCTCGTGATTACAAAACGATGTGCTTTGCCACCAGACCAACGAGGCAGGCAACAACGAGGTAATTACCAAAAGTGGTAATAAAGTTTTCCCTTAATTTTATAGAATACTAAAGATAAGATAAAGCATAACATAAAATTATACGTTTTGTCGAATCTTTGCTATTACTTTGGAAATTACCTAAACTCGTATACACAAATCGACGGTAAGGATGACAGGTCGTACAATCAAAACAAAATACAAATACAATATTTCTAGGCTACAATAGTTTAGAGCTAACTACTAAATCAATCGAAATAAATTATCGATAGTAATAAAAATGAGTATTGTTTCAATTAAGTTTAAATTTTACTTACTGCGCCTTTAAGATGTTAGGTAAAAATAGGTAGTGTAGTAGATAAATTTAATTGGATTAATTTGGAAATAAATGACGAATCTATTTGGGTTGTTTTGGCGGGAAGTCGAAGAGTGATGTTGTCAATTTGTTTTAATTTCCAAACATGTGTTATTTCGACTAATAATGTGTAATGTTGGTGGAATATTAACCATTATGTGTTCTTATATGTGCATGAGTGAAGGTAATTGTAACAAAGTGATAAAACGTGCCTTTTCGACTTCCCTCAAAACGGCCGTTACAATTGGTATGTATAGTACCCACCGCTTTACTATCCAGGGTGGGGTACTTCATTAAATTCATTATCATCGTTGTCATCAAATTCATCGGGAGTCGAATTAATTTATACAAACACGATTATATATCTCACTGGAAACTGGCAAAATACACTTATAATTAATGTGAAGCTATAACTTAAAGAAGAAGAAGAAGACGAATCTGTTTCAGAATTTTTAAGTACTTCTGATTCTGAATAAAATTATTAGTGATATCATATTTTACACCTGTCAACATAAAAACTAATAAATAAACAAAAACTAATTGTATTTAAATTGTATGTGATTAAATTATTTTTTATTTTATCATCAGGATAATTATATTGTGGTACATCCCTATTTTAAGCGTAAAATTCTGACAACACTGTAAACGTCAATTTATTCCAATTTACTCCGTCGATATGTGAACACGATTATATATGCTTCACTACCCGAAAAATACACCTACTAATATTAGGAATATACGTATAGTTGACTGCTCTGACACAATCGTAAGAACAAATCTTAGCAGAATTGTCTCTAACCTGTCCCCCACTTACGCGAAGATAAATAAACATTACGCCATTAGATATGAGCAAACAGCGTCCGATGAGCAAACAGGAAATTTAAAAGATGCCACACAAACCGCCGGGAATATTAACAAGAACGTTTATTTGTAAAAGGGACGTTATCGTGATGCGAATAAGCAATAATAAAATTAGCGAATGGGGGAGTTCTGGCGGCAAATAGAAGAACGCTGTCAGTTTTGTTTTAATTCCGAAAGTTTGTGTTGTTTTGAATAATAGATATTGTAACTCCCGCTTCAGAAGTCTCTGCCCCTCTAGACATAAAAATGAGCTGTGGCTTCGTGAACCTACACTGCTTTATTTTAATGTCCACTTCCTTTACTTAATGTCCACTTCCCTGTGGTACTAGGCTCAATTTAAGTCACAAGGAATGATGATGACGATTGGTGTATTATTAACCACTACCACCGACGACCTTGTGATGATCACAGGACGTCGGTATGTGTGTGTGTGTGTGTGTGTGTGAATGATCTACGCTGTTGGTCGCGGGGCCTTAACAGCTTCACCGGAGAAGCGGGCGAGCGTGCAACTACGCTCGAGCCAGAAGGGAAAGGGGGCAACTAGCTCAAATGCGCCTCAAGAAGGAACGGCCTCGGCTTGGGCAGTCGCTATGGGGGAGAGCATATACAAGGTGCCTCGTTGTGGTGCTCTGCACCGGCCGGCAGGCAAGGCATTCTTCGATCTCGCCGGCACGGTCGGTGTCTGATCCTGTGTGCGGTATCTGTATCCGAAAGGTAAGGTATATATAAGAGCATCGGGAGGGAGGACGTTGGATACAGGTGGCAACCGACCGGTTGCGCTGGAGAGCGATTGGAGACGCCTATGTTCAGCAGGACGGATATAGGCTAAGATGATGATGATGACGATGACGATTAACCATTACTTATGTATTCGTCCCTGCACAAATAGTAACAATCGATAAAAATGTTTTTTTTTTCAATTTCCCCCAAATCACCCATCTTGTTTCTTCTTCTTCAAATGCCTCTCCATTACTGGAGGTTGGCCGTCAGCTCTACGTATGTGCTTCTTTCTTGAGCCATATGGAACAACTGCTCAACGCTGGCAATTGTTTGCAACCCATCTTGTTTAATGGTCTGTAAAGTATGCACCACTTTACTGTTTGGGTATTGCATCAATTTCATTTTTATGGAGGAGATCAATACAGTTTTAGAGTAATCTTGTTATAATAAGCTACCCGACACTGGCAAAATGGCTCAATTTTTGTAGCTGATTGCATTGTGAAAAGAAAAAGAAGAATAAAATTAACGTCACTTCACACCAGCCGGTTTGACGTGGGTGCGATTACTCCACAAGATAAGTTTGAGCTAGCTAGCTACTTTTATAGCTATAACATGAATGGGTAACAGGATGTTTAATGTAGAATAGACTATATTAAATAGACTATTTAATGTAGAATTTCTACACAAGGCACAAAGTGACAAAGCTCAATCTTTGGAATTGCAATAGACAACCACATTGATGGTCGCCGCCATCATTCATCATCATTGTTATCAACAACTGGACGAACTTCACGAAACGTGCAGGCAGTCCAGAAAAATAGATAAGCTTGGTTCTCAGTTTATGATCGGCAACGCGGACAGACATGCTTTTTGCAATATTTTAGTTATATTTCTGAATTAATAAATTGTGTTATCAGACAAATAATGTAGACAAGTCATTTAGTTATTGAGTAGATTTATAAAAATATAAAGGTACTTTTCTTTTATTATCACTCTCTGTGAAATAAATTGCTTACACGTGCCACTTACATAATGTCGTGGCTTTAGCCTAAAATACACACAATGTTTACCCAACCGTTTTACTTACTTGCTATTAAAACGGACAGAAATAAAATGAAGCAAAGTTTCGTTCTACCCTTTCAATTGGAACTAGATTAATTCACAAATGACTCAGCTAAGGCTTATATAGATACTTCCCCACTACCTTGGCAGTGGCATTTTGGCGGGGCGGGAGTATCAATTTAAAAAGATGATCAATAATAAACTTAGCTCGTCTAGAAGTAGCAATCTCTTGTTATTGATTTTTTTCCATACTAATACATGCTGGTCGGCCAGCGCACATGTCCCTTATTTTAAAAATAAAATAAAATAAAACATGGCGGCAGCGATTAACAGTTACGAGAATCGACTATCGTGGCATGGCTTTGGCGTTGGCTTACCTTAGCAGGCTAACGCGTTGGCTGACATTACGTCCGTTACACTATTTATTTTTAAACGTAGCCACAACAAACGTGAAAATTCACAAACACAAATAGCCAGACCAAAACAAATAATTGTGGGTCACACAAAGATTTGTCCCATGCGGGAATCGATCCCGCAATTATTTGACACATCGCATTGTTATAACGAATTACCTCAAGAGAAGACTGAGAACCGAAGTCTAAGTAACGAATAGTCTAAATATAGCGTCGGTGCCTAGATACAATTGATGACTACCAAACAACTTGTTTAAATGAGCTAAGTTTGAATAATCAGCAGCGCGCTGTCGGAGAACTATAACATAAATATTTAGTCGCAAACTCCTAGAAGGTAATTCACGCGTAGTAACTAACAAGTTTATTTACATCCAGTGTCCATGAGTCCACGGAAACGAACACAAGCTAAAATTATGGCCTGGGGAAATAACACTTTTATTTTAAAGTCCCAGTGTCACCGCGTTGAGCTAATGTGAAAAGGCTTAAAGGCTGCTCGGCGTCCTCCGATGAAGGGTCCAATCAGACCCGCAATCCGTCATTCTTAACGAGCTGATTATAATATTTTGTTAAAGTCGTGCATAGAATACGAAATGTGCGGTTACATTGTGGTTTATCTGGTTTCGGAAAGCAAATTTATGTATCATTGTGATATCATTTTTGTGCATCCCACTGCAGAGCCTGCTTAAATTGTTCTACTACGAGGAGGGATCAAAAAGTAGTGAGAATGAGATAGAATATAATGACTATTGATAACTTAATAATTTATTTTTCTACATAGTTTCCGAGTCTCTCTACACACCGAGTCCAGCGCTTTTCCAAGGCTTCAATCCCTTTCACAAAAAAAGTTTTGTCTTGGTCCTGCAAAAAGCTCTCCACGGCATTCATCACCTCGTCATCGTCTTCGTACCTGTTTCCCCTTAAGTATTTTTTCAATTTGGGGAACAGATAAAAATCGCTAGCCGCCAGATCTGGTGAATAACGGGGGTGGTCAACCAATCCGAAACCAGCTTGCTGAATGGCAGCCATCGCAACTGCCGACCTGTGCGCGGGTACGTTGTCGTGATGAAACAGCAGGCCCCTTCGAAGTTTCCCTCTCCTTTTCTCTTTGATGGCATTCCTCAACTTGGGAATTAAAGCTGCATAATATTGGCCTGTTATAGTGGTTCCACGCTCCAGGTAATCAATCAACAATATTCCTTCTGAGTCCCAAAATATTGAGGCCATAACCTTGCCAGCCGATGCCACGACACGAAACTTCTTCGGGGTCGGTGATGATGGCCGTTTCCATTGCGAAGATTGCTGTTTTGTTTCGGGATCAAAATGATGGGCCCATGTTTCGTCTATTGTTACGAAACGAGACAAGTTTTCAGAATCTTCTTGAAACTTGTCCAACAATATCTTCGAAATGTCAAGTCGATTTTGTTTCTGACTGTCGGTTAACATTCTCGGCGCCCACCTTGCGTAGACTTTTCTCATATGCGAAGATTGTTTCAATATGAATTGAATACTTCCATATGAAATGCCCGTTTCTTGAATTAAGTATCGGATGGTAACTCTTCGATCGCTCAATACAATTTTCTCGACTTTCGCAACATTTTCTTGGGTGACTGACGTCGATGGACGGCCGCAACGATGTTCGTCTTCCGTGCTCGTTCTCCCTACTCGAAATTGCTCGCACTTTGTTTTTCTCCATTTTCGAGAACACGTTCCGACACGAAGCAAACAAATGACTACATTCAGAAAAAACAAAAGAGAATCGAAGATTTTTTTTTTATTAATATTATAAATATGTATCTGTGCTATGCCTGCCAGTATTTTTTTTTTACCAAGGAGTATGTCGTTCTCACTACTTTTTGATCCCTCTTAGTATTTCAGTTCTTAGCCATAATGAGTCAGATATTCATAAAACGGTTATTTCATCCAGATCTACAGCAATGCCATTATGTTTAGAGAGGAGCTCATTCAGTATTCCTGCTTATTACAGTATTCGCTCTGGCTGCGCGGCGAATGAAGCTACTGGGAGTGGCCTATCCAAAACCAGAGGAACTACGGCTCTACCCCCCTGCTGGAATCTAGAACCTGATACAGGGAGTATTTGATCCTTCAGGTACGTAAGAGCATTAGGGCAAGGACAGCACAAAAGATCCCATCGGGTCGAAGTGCGCCTGACGTCCCCTCGGTCCGACAAGCCAACAATAAAAAAAGGTAAGATTCCTGCTTATCCAGAGTTTAAATCCAATAAGGTTGGCCTGTCCAGTCTCATTTCAGCTTAGCAGTGTTGAAGACAATAAGTGGGTAGGTTAGATTACAATCTTTGGAAGATCAGATGCGTAATAAATTTCCTCCTTTCGGAAAAACCCTGCCAGACCTACTACGAAAATACAAGATGTAACATTATTAACGTAAGTAGTTTGTCCTAAATCGGTATCTGAATTGGTTCCAACTATTTTTATTAAAACAATGGGGACCTCCAACGCTATGATACATAATGAGCAAACTGACGCGGGTTTAAATAAACAACAATTACCTAAGATTTCTAACCCCATAATTCAGAGTAAACAAGCCGACGACGACTCGAAACAACAACTATCGCCCAAAATTTCTCCAAGCAAACATATCCTTATCTTCGGTGGAAAACAGTGCAAAGGCTTGTCAATAAAACTCCTTGAATCACGGAAACACAATCCATATGACCACTATAAAGTAACAGCTTTCATCAAACCTGAGGCAACCACTGAAAAGATACTTGATGTCTGTAACCCGCAAGGAGTATCAGAAAATGACATAGTCATTTTGTGTGTAGGAGAACACGATATTAATCCAACAAAGGCGGCTATGGAGTTATATACAACATTAAAAGAACTTAATAAATGTCATGTATTTGTATTAAGTGTTCACAATAATAAGCATTTAAATGTAAGAATGTTAAATAATTCTTTAAAATTAGTATGCAATCTATTCACAAATTGTAATTTCTTAGACTTATCACTCATTAAACATCCACGTTTTATGTATGAAACATGTAAACTAATTAATAATGCTATTGACCAGCGTGATTATAACAATAAATTCTTGACTTATACTAATCGACAAAACAGATCTATGTACACGAGGCAGGTTGAGAGAATTGAGACAGTAAACACAAAATCAATAACCAATATCAATAGCAATCCGCGTAAAGGTACAATCCCTTATTATTTTAGTAAAAGAACGGTCTCTAAACCGTTAAACTGTCAGATTCCAAGTCAAATTCCAATCCTACCAAAGAAAGGCACGATACCATATTATTTTAAGAAAATTATACAAAGAAGTGATGACGCTAATTTATCTGTGAAAATGGATCTAGACATAACATTTCACAATAATAACTTGACATTTTTTCGAACCTCATACTGACAATTGTAATTTATTACGTATTTTACATCAAAATATAGCAGGGCTTAAATCCAAAAGTGATTTAATTGACATAGCACTATCTGACTTGCATAACAAAAAAAGAATCCCTGATATTATATGCTTTACAGAAACTTTTATTAAGACAGATACTGAATCTACTCTTAAAATAAACGGATACCTCCTGGCTTCAATTTATTCTCGGGAAAAATCTAGGGGTGGTGTATGTATATTTGTAAAGAAAGGTATAGTGTTTAAAAAACTTTGTTATATTAAAGATTATGCGTGCAATAATGTATTCGAATGTTGTGGAATTGAGGTTACTGAATGTAATATATTAATAATATGCCTTTACAGAACACCAAACTCAAATATCAATATTTTTTTTAAATACTTAGAAACGCTTCTATTCAAAATTTCTTTTAAATCTAATAAAAAAATTGTACTACTAGGCGACATCAATATCAATACACTAAAAGCAAATAAAGCTACATATGACTTGATCGACATCACTAGAAACCACAATATGCGTCTATTCATTAAAGAGCCAACAAGATTGAATTCGTGCTTAGACCATGTCATAAGCAACGTAAAAAACGGTATTGCTGAACTGTTAAGTCTCGGACTCTCAGATCACGAAGCGCAACTATTTAGTATTCCGATTAAATGTGATTTAAATAAAGTAAATATACTACGAACTTTTGTGCGAGACTACAGTACAGAAAATCGAGAAAAATTTATTGAATATTTAAAAAAGATATCATTTCACGAAGTATACGACCAGTCCGACCTTAATAAGGCATTTGATATATTTTATGATGAGTTTCTACTACTTTATTCTTTGTGCTTTCCTAAAATAAAGCAAGTTATTAATATAAATTATAAGGGTGCTAAATGGATAACTAAAGGCTTAAAACGAAGCTGTAAGATAAAAAGAACCCTCCAGTATCGTTCCTACACTTACAGAAGCACCGAAAATAAAGAATATTATAAAAACTACTCTAATATTTTACGTAAGTGTATAAACGTCTCTAAAAAAATCAACAATCATAATTACATAAGGAATGCATATAATAAATGCAAAGCATCTTTGAGAGGAGACTAATAAACAACGAAACAGAAACTCCTATAAATCATGATTTCATCAAAGAAATAAGACTTGCGGATACCATTCTGAATGAACCTGCACAAATAGCAAATGCATTTAATCAACATCTCATAGCTAGTACTAATAAAACCTCCAACCATAGACATAACACCTGTAAAACCGTATGTAACACACAAATTAACAATAGCTTATTTTTAAACCCGACATCAGAATCAGAAGTAAAAAATATTATACAGGCTCTAAAAAACACTGACTCAACTGGATATGACGAAATTAATACCAAAAACTTGAAATGTGTAGAATCTATTATTCCTGTTGTGACATATCTCATAACTTTATCATTTGAAAAAGGTGTTTTTCCTGATAAATTGAAAATATCTGTGGTTAAACCAATACATAAAAAAGGGGATTCATCTGATATGAACAATTTTAGACCCATAACTTTAATCCCGGTTTTATCGAAGGTTTTCGAAAAAGCTATATATAAACGTATAAATGATTTCTTAAATAAATTTAACATCAAAATGGTTTTCAAACGGGAAAATCAACAACTCTTGCTACATTCAGCTTAATGCATGATGTCGTTTGTAATGTTGATAAAAAACAACCTACAACCGTAATATTCTTTGATATGACCAAGGCATTTGACTTTGTGTCCCATAAAGTACTTATAGAAAAGTTACAAAATTATGGCGTCAGGGGACCTGTACTAGAACTAATTAAATCTTACCTTAGTGGCCGTAGACAGTGTGTAGAAATTACAGCTATAGATAAAACAAAATCATTAGTAAATTGTAATAGGTCGACTTACGAAATTAATAGTTCAGGTGTACCACAAGGCAGTGTCCTTGGGCCACTCTTATTCTTAATATATATTAATGATCTTCCTGATGTAACAACCCACAAATGCACTCTATTTGCGGACGATATATCCATTATTGTGACATGTAAAGACAATGACATATCCAATTATGAATCAGAAATAAATAACGTAATTAAAATAGTAATAGAATGGCTTAATAATAATAATCTTACTGCAAATCTTAATAAAACAAACTATATACAATTTAGGACTAAAGGTGCCAAGCCTAAAAATCTGAATATAATATTCAATGGACATCAGATAGAAGAAAAAACCAATACTAAGTTTTTGGGTATAATTGTAAACAACTACTGTGACTGGAAAGAACATATAGACCAAGTGCGAAAAAAGATAAATAAATACGTTTACGTTTTGAATAAACTGCGTAAAACAGTATCAACAGAAACAGCGCTAACAGCTTACTATGGCTATGTGGCATCAATCCTGCGTTATGGTTTGCTACTGTGGGGTAACTCTACAGATATGAATAAAGCATTTCTCTGTCAAAAAAAATGTGTGAGAGCTATTGTTGGTATACCTCCTTATGAATCATGCAAACCTGTTTTTAAAAGCCTCAAAATTCTCACCTTGCCTTGCATGTATATACTTGAAATAGGTGTATTTGTAACATACAAAAATCAATTTGTCACGGCAAAAGAAATGTTTCCGAGGAATACAAGAAAAGGTGAAAGATTAGTTATAGATAGAACACCAAAGACCTCTCTTTTCCACAATAGCTCATACTCTTTGTGTGTTAAAATCTATAACGCATTACCTGAATCCATTAAAGCCTTTCCTCTTTATACATTTAAAAAGAAATTAAAGATATGGCTCCTCGAAAAAAATTATTATAAATTAAATGACTTATTCGATTAATAATTGTATAACTATTTCATGTTTGACATTATTTGTAATTAAGTATAAGTATGATATTAATTGAACGATTGCTAATTGCTATTCTGTAATATATCATATACATATATATATATATATATATATATATATATATATATATATATATATATATATATATATATATATATATTTTTTTTTTTTTGTAACAATATGTATGATGATATAATATTTTCCTGCTTAAATTTCACATGTCTACTAAAGACAAAATAGGCTGACCGATGTATTAGATCCAGACCAACTATGTTATACCCTATTTTATGTGAAATAAATGAATTTGAATTTAAAGCATCTTAATTTTTTTTAATGACCAAATATGCTGTTACTCCTTCAGTGCACTATAACAAACTAATTTTATTTTTAATTCAGAGCAATACGGAGATAACAAATGCATTTCTAAAATGTATTTTACAATACACACACACACGTACAAGTTTCATTGATAATTGAGGTATTTAAAGAAGGGGTAATGAACTTCAAATTTAGAAATAGTTTTTCCATTAAATTTGTGAGACAATTATCTAATTGGGATGTCTCAGGTCTTGCGTTATTAACGATACACATACTTGTATACTAACCAAAACTCTTGGTGAGGTATCTCAGTATTTTCCATCAGCGCTGACATTTGACCATTCGCAATGATTTCCTCAGAGGATACGCAGACACGTAGTCCACATATTTTACCTACTTATACCAGAGCCCAACCGTATACGCTTACATCGGGCAGTATTTTTTGTCTTTTGGAGTCGCCACGCAGAATTAATATGAGATAACCTGCCATATTATTTTCTGGATTCTGGTAGTTTTGGTATATCAATATAATAGAGATATCGGCAATGATCATATAAGTGAGGCGTATTTAAACTCTAGATAAGAGATCTCTAGTGAATTATATCGCTTAACTTAAGTGGGTGGAGCACAACCCTAATAGCACTGACGGACGTTGGGCCAGAAAGGTTCTGCTGCTCTGTGTTCTGGTTTAGCTATAATGCCTTTGCTTGCGATGGCTGTCTGGCACGGGTCACTCCCTTCCCTCCAATGTGGTCGAGGCGGTTCCAGGTGTCATACTCATGAACGGGTGCTGCTTGTGGGGACTGGTCCATCTGGAATCCTTTAGGCATAACATAATTAGTCTCATATCTCGGTCGTATGACATCACACTCGAGCTAGATCGTAAACTATTTCATTGTTACTGAGTTCTTAGATTTACGCGAATATTACACATGAACTAAAACTATTTTTCGGATTTTATCGAAGTTTATTTTTAATTTTAAAGTTCCCGACGATTCGAATGCTTTGCAGCACCCATGGTCACGGGAAGGACTGAGGTGTTAGACGTCTAAAAGGCATAGTTGTTCCGGGGTCCCCTCAAACTTCTTAATTATTTTTGTTGGTCCGATCCTCGCAGAATGAGCTTACGGTGTCTTGAGGTCTTGCAGTGTTATGCTTGGTTTTGGATTTGATTATATTAATTACTGGATACCAAGTCGATGGAAGCACCCAGCCATCTTCTCTATTGAATTTAGGATGTTTTTTTAATTTCAATAGCCTCGCGAACCATCGTTGGTAGGAATCGGTGTTCTTTCACGAGGATTTGTGGTCTATCAAATCTGTTATGGCGGGTGCGGTCAAGGACATGTTTACAGACTCCAGACCTCTTTGAGCGACGGTGTTTTAGGTCAGCTATGTGTTCTTTAACCCGAGTTTTTACTGGTCTTTTTGTTTGTCCTATATAAGAGAGACCAAATTCACAATCAAGTTTGTATACTCCTGGGTCTTGTAGAAGGATGTGACACTTGACAGATGGTAAAAATTGATTGATCTTCTTCAGCGGCTTATAAAATGTTTTAATTGAAGCACGCTTTAAGATGTAGCCAATCTTGTCTGTGACTACTCTTATGTAAGGTAGTACAGCACGGAGACGCTCAACGGTGGTGCTGGTTTCACAAGGTCACTGTGACGTTGGCGTGGGACTCGAAGCTTATTGTCGTGCAGGACTTGCTTGAAATGTTGAAGCTCGGCAGCCAGATGTTTTTTGACACCACACACCCACACCACAGATCCCTTGAGCTCTCTGTTTCAGAGAGCAAGGCTTCTATAAAATAAATTATTTGAGTTTGAGTTTCTCGAGTGGCAAGCACGTACCGGAAGATGTTGAGAAGGTAGGCCCCCGACAAGGTGGACCAATGATCCAGTGAAGGTCTGTCTTGGTGTTGTAATACAAATTGTTTTTTTTTTCATTGAACATGATTAGTGTATCCAAGAAATCACGGTGGTACCAGCTGATTTTGCAATTCTGCAGCCACTAAACTATATAATACTAGTTTCTGCTCTCAAATTCGTCCGCGTTGGCTTTAGACAGGAACCTAACATTTTTCCGGGATAAAAATATCCTATGTGTTAATCTAGGTAATCAACTATCTGTGTACCAAATTTCATTCAAATCCGTCCTGCCATTTTTGTGTGATTGAGTAACAAACATCCGAACATACAAACTTTCACATTTATAATATTAAAAAATAAGATGAAGTTATCAAACTGCTAAATCAATATTGAAAACAAATATAATATATAAATAACTATGCACTTTCATTATTACCCGAAAGAAGTCCATTGCAGAACATAGACTTCCCCCAAAGAGCATCACGACGAGCAATTTCCACAATTATTTGTTCCGGTCTGGGTATTTGTGTATGTGAATTTTCATGTTTGTGAACGCCCCCACGACGCAGGAATTAATCCTAGTGTGGTGCTACGTTTTTAAAAAAGCTACAAAAACTAGAACTAGATTTTCTATAATACGCAACCAGATTTAGCGGCATTCTTCACCAAGCCATCGGACATCTTGAAGGAGACCCTCCCATATCCACTGTGCCAAAGGAAAAAAAACATTAAGCTAACGCAACACCTCCGTCGATCTCTCCGTGACGTCACCAATATCCCCACGATCAAACCACTTACCATTTTATAAAAATTGCAAACCAGGTGTGCCAGAGAGAGTCGACGCCGATATTGGATTTATGCTAATGCTTATTTACCCTGGTCCGGGTACCCGGGCACCCGCGCTCGGAGAATGAACGCCGGGATATTTTCCAGATATACCCACTGTTTAGTGATAACGTCTATTGGGAATAGGGGTATTTGATATGTTCCGACTACCGTAGAAAGTTTGATTTTGTTGGTTGTTAAAGAGCTATAACATGTTTGTTTGCTTTCCAAGTTCTTAAGTGCCGCATTTAACTGATAAATTCTGGCAATAATCTGCCCCTAATGTTTAATTGGGAATGAACCTCACTTTATTAAAAGGTAACAAATAATTACGTGAATCGTTTATCGGTTTAGCGTCTTATTAAAACATGACGGACATTGCCGCTCCACCCACTGGGTCTAATAGTCACACACAAAATCTTTGTGTGATCCACAATTAATTGTTTCGGTCTGGATATTAGTGTATGTGAATTTTCATGTATGTAAACGCACCCGCGACACAGGAATAAAAGCTAGTGTGGAGCCACGTTTAAAAAAATAAATAAAAATAATTAAAACATGACAATGGCTTGGTTTTCGACTAGGCTCACTGGATCAAGTGATCTTCTCACAGGACAAAGTTTTTGTTGGACCTACAAGTATTTATGTCAGCCAGTTTGTTTATGTATATAAAATGTGTTTGTTAACGCATCCATGACATAGCAAAAAACCCTATCAAGGGTCAATATCTCCATTTCCCATCCCTAATCCATTTTCATTTCTTGTTGTATACCATAATCATTTGATGTGTAATTGTCGTAACGTAAATAAACAAAAGACCGATGCTATCCATTAGTAAAACTTAATTGCGAAAATCTTTCAATTGAAACTTAACAAGCACGTAGGTGATTCATATCTTCACAAATGTAGGCTCTACAAATCTCATATAGGCTATTAATAAGTACTTATTGGTTCATTTCCAGTGATTTGTGGTGGAAGCTACATTGAATAACTCTGTTCACTAAAACCGGCTTTGGGGAAGTTGGCGTGGCCTGCATAATTAGGTCAGATCCATTTGGATAGTGTATATTGTTTGAACTTGATATATTAAATAAATATAGACAAGAAATGGAGAAAACATAAAGAATATACTTTGTGAAATTGGCCGAAATTAGTAATTAGGTCTTATCTGATGGACAAATCAAGAATCTCCGTAAGCATGTATGAGACGAACTATAAGAATGTAGGAAGCTAGAAAGTTCGGGAAACAAGAATCAGTTTGGAACTCTACATTCTCATACCATGCAAGGGACCTAGCATGACCATATATAGATAGTATCTATAGAGAGCTAGTTCAGTGCTACCAAGTTGGATTCTTCTGATGGTCCCTACAAGGAGGGAACACTAGGAACAGTTTGGTTAAGGGGATGCCCAGTTAGTTATTAGCGTTAGCGAAGCGGTTATTAAGTTAATAGCGATCTTGTTGATAAATTCATACTTATGTAAGAATTGTCGTAGTAACCTGATCTCTTAATTTAATTTAGTTAAAATGGATTTGGAGTTCAACGACGTGTGATTTTTGTCTACAGTTTTTAGGACTTAACAATGTTTTCAATCGTTCAATTCGACGTATCTAATTTCCTTCTAGTTATGTAAATATTTCAATGTCCCTGACCATTCCTTGAGAAAATACAATAGATATTGCTGTAATGCATGTATACATGTGGCTGTTTCCGTAGCTCACAACTAACTTGACAACTCCATCACGTAGGCCACGTACTAACAGATAAGATTGTCGCGGATTTCCTTATTATGCATATAGAGTGAAGTTGTCGCGTAGCATCCTACAGTTCGTAGTAAGGTTTGGTGTTTGACAGGATCAGCGGAAAGCATTTAATTATTATGTACTAAGAAGACAATTCATAGATTATTTTAGTAGTACGCGTAAGGCTATAGCCAAATCAACGCTTACAGCCGTGGCCACGGTGGCGTGCAGTAATATTTGTATGAGAATATTCACACCAACGCGTCATGTGTTCTGCACGCGCTATCTGAGCGACGTCTGCACTCGCAATCATAGGGAGATACAGATCGCCACGGTGATCGCCGCCGGGGACGCCACCGCGGCCGCGGCTGAAAGCGTTAGTTTGGCCGTACTTTAAGAGTTCATACGCTCTAGCTCACTTTGTGTTAGGTGTGGCGACGTTGAAGTACTGAGTTTTATTTTAAAAATAGACCTTCATGTGCTCTGTGAACTATTTAAATATTTGTATCAACAAGATTTTATTATCTATGAAAACACAAATATCCCCGCTAACCCCGTAATTTTTTTATGGTATAGCTTCGTACGTAGTACATATAAACCCTACTACAAACAAACTACTTTCAGGTCTTGCGTTAATTTTGTTACACCTTGAATACAGTACACCTCAGCTACCCTCGTTTGGTGGTAAGGCATGACGATTGCTATATCGTCCCAAATATCACCCTTCATCTATCTTATGACTGCCTCGTTGGTCTAGTCGCAAAGCGGATGGCTTTGTGATCACGAGGTCCTGGGTTCAATACCTAGGTCGGACAAATGTAGTGGTTCTAACGAAAAATTCCCAGTATGAGTCCGGAGACTGGAATTGTGCCAGGTATATGGCAATAAAGAAGAAGAACCAAGGTCACCGACATAGCCCTTAAGATTAGCAAGCTGAAGTGGCAATGGGCGGGCCACATAGCGCGAAGATCGGACGGGCGTTGGAGCAGAAAGATTCTATAGTGGAGACCACGTATTGGCAGGCGCAGCGTGGGACGACCACCTGCCAGATGGACCGACGATCTTGTGAAAATCGCAGGAAGTCGTTGGATGCAGGTGGCATCGGACCGGTTACGCTGGAAAGCGATTGGGGAGGCCTATGTTCAGCAGTGGGCAAGTATAGGCTGAGATGATGATGATGATGATGATATGGCAATAGGCTCGCCCCTATTACTATTGGGACCTAACATGGTTAGCGAAAAGTAGGTGTACGGTGAACAACTCTATCACCCCAGCTTGAAGAATATAGGCGTGACAATGCTTTATCTAATAAAAATTGTAAACGTTGGAATTCATATATAAGACAGTTCAATCCACTAAAACCTTTTCCCCTTCCCTTTTCAAGAACACAATGTTCTGTTAGTGTGATAGTACTATCGTTACACAAAAGCCGCCCGGAGTCCCCCAGATTACATCACCAGCAAAAAGTCAAACATAACAAGCGCAAGACATGAAAGTAGTTTGTTCTAAATCGGTAACTGAATTCTTCTTCTTCTTCTTCTTCAGCCGAAAGACGTCCACTGCAGGACAAAGGCCTCCCCTAAAGACCGCCACAACGACCGGCTTTGTGCTGTACGCATCCAACTTCTACCCGCGACCTTTTCCAGGAACTGAATTCTATCCAACTATTTTTAATGTATTTTATACTTTCTCAAAATACGCTGGTAACAGTAATCGTTCAGTGCGCTGTAATAAACTAAATTTATTATTGATTCAAAGCAACATGGAGACTTCGAATACATTTCTAAAATGTTTTTCTCAATATGCATACATACACGTACAAGTTTCATTGTTAATTGGGGTATAAAAGTGCTTAAAAAGGGGTAAAAAACTTTAAATTTGCAAATTTGGGATTCGTATTGAATTTTGTAAAGCAATTACCCAATCGCGGTGTCTAAGGGCTTGCGTTAAGTACGATACACCTTGTATAAAGTTTTTTCCAACCAAACTTAGAATTTGTTAACAAATCATCACTAATTTTTATATGTTTTAGTTGTGATTGCAATCTATAAAAAAAAAAAAAAACATCGTCACGCCTATATACCCCAAGCGGGGGTGGCACAGGTGTACTGAGTACACCCACGTTTCGCCGACGATGTTAAGTTCCATGTAATAGGGGGCGAGCCTTTTGCCATATACCTGGCACAATTCCAGACTCCGGACTCGTACTGGGAAGTTTTCGTTAGATAAACTACACTTGTCCCACCTAGGATTTTAACCCAGGACCACGTGATCACAAAGCGATGCGCTTTGCCACTAGACCAACGAGGCAATATATAACAAGTGTATTATAAAAAGGACAGTATTTCCGAAGACATCTAAATGAAAATCTTACCGCCATCCAAAACTAATGCATTATAAAATAGGCACCCAATTACATTGGAACCTATCGACGTCGGCGAAATGTGGGTATACTAAGTCTGTTTTGTTTATTTTTTTTCTAGACACTTCGTCTCCATGTTCCCGTTTCATCTATCTTATCGCCTAAAACTAGCGTAAAACGTCTTTCCCGTCTTTTATTGTCGCTTCACAATACATGGAGACGCTTCTCACAATGGAACGTGACAGATCATTGATTTGAGAGGTTCATTTCCATAACAAAGGTGCTGAAAGAGGTGATCGCAGCACCCCGGTTATCTGAGCGTCCCAGTCCGCGGCGCAAACTTTCTGTTTGCATTTCATGGGACGAGATTAGCACTTATTAACGGATGAGCAAACACGATAAGGTGCCTCTGACCGTTACTGAGATCATGGTTCCTAAACAAAGAAGATTTTTTTATTCTTGGATGGAAGAATATAGTTGGTTCCGGGGCTACGTTTTTGGTATTGTACTGTGCCTGATAGAACCTTCAGCTAGGTTTGAGTTCGGTGCAAGAACACTATCAAGGTTGTGTTATGGAATTATTAGTAAATGTCGCTACAAAGGACTTCTTTAGAACCTCATTTAGGCAGAAATCTTAGCGGCATCTGCTGCTAACGAGACGATGGTCATACCCCGCATACTCCTCACAATTTCTCATTCCAATTCAAGCGCGTACAATTGCTTGAGAGCATCTGTTTTATTATGACAATATAGTATGAACAAATCTCAGAGGCAGTCACTTCTGACCGCAGTCATCTGAGGACCTCTCACACGGCTAGGTGTGACTACTGGCGATTAACATTCATTTTTACTCAAATTTAAACTGGACCAAATTTGTATTAATTAGGTTAACCACAATATATGAAATTTGGTATTTATTTTTTTGAGCTTCATTGGTTAAAATAATGGCGTCTATAGATTGTTTGAACGTGATTTGAACTAAGCCCTAGACTGAACTTATCCGTGAGTTTTATTTTACAAAGCTTAAGTAAATTTCTCAACTTATTTTCCTATTTATTTTGCTACAAAAACTGGATTATGACAACAACATTTTATATTATTTAGCCACACATAATTCTCCTACTACAATTTAATTGCCCCTTAATCAATTAATGCACGTTAACTGAACCAACCCTTAACTAAATTAAATTAACGGACCCGCCAATCAACGATGATTACCTTCCCCTCCCCTCATTTCACAAAAGAAAATTGAATTGAAACAGTAAAAAGAAATCCTTAAGTTACAAGTCAATATCCCAGTTATCTCGATATCTGTCTGTGCTAAGCTTTCTGTCTCTTTTTGTCCGTCCCAGAGTTAATTGGCCTAGAATTCATCGCGTTTCGGCTCCAAATAAAGACCTCAGTATAGCCCAAGCAATCCAATCTTGGTTAAACCTCCAAACGTACTTTGGGAGCTCACAAAAGTATAAAGCTTCGTAAAACAACGTCTCCCCTTTATCCAGACGGTATATTACGACATTGTACACAATCCATTGAGTTTTTAGAACCGTCTGATTGCTTGGGGGAGTGCATTGACCAAGCGACGGACGCGCGCCGAGCGATGTAGTAATTGCAAGCGACATTTCGGGGTAGGTGAGACATTTTATATCGATCGGGCTGAGTTTTATGAATGGTGCTTCGTCCCCCACGCTCTGACGAAGTTCCTACCCTCTGCCTCCAGGCTCAGCGCTGGAAGGGGTGCCAATTTACTCAGCTGATTTGTGCCGTGATCATTAGCCAAATGATTAAATTTAACGTCGAAAGTGGGGGCGTGTTAATTAAAATACGTGGTATATGACTTAATACGTTTTTATTTTTAACCGACTTCAAAAAGGAGGAAGTTCTATGTTCGTCTGTATGTATGCTTTTTCCATGTATGTTCACCGATATTTCCGTCAATTCTGGACCGATTTTGACAATTCTTTTTGCATTGTATTCAGTATAGCTCCAAGGTGGTTCCATTTTAATTTCAACTTTGAAGATACACCAGGGAACTCCTGAACGACCAATAATACGAATCTGTAGATTCAGCTATTATAAGTATTGTGTTAATCCTATAGGCGTTTTATAACGTCTTTATTTATGAACTGATTTTGATGATTCTTTTTGCGTTGGATTATTATAGCGGTATTCAACCTTGGACTTTCAAGATACACCAGGGGACTCTTTAACGGCAAACAGCACGAATGTATAGTTTCCGTTATTATGGATATTATATATCTTAATCCTGTATGTACCTTACTGTAGAACTAAGCAGAATAATATAATATCGGTTTATCTATAATGAATTCACTCAACACTTAAAATTGTAAAATAAATAACTTTAAAAAAAAGGGAAACCGACTTCAAAGCGCGAATAAATAAATATTAGAAGTCGATGCCAAGTAACCGACTGCACTAACCGGAACCGGCTTCAAATATTAATTGTCCGCTCGTGAAATGAAGTCTGTTTTCCTTTGAAATAAAGCTATATTTTCCTATTTCATCGCGGTTTATTTTGATTTTTTAGTTCCCGACGTTTCGAGTGCTTTGCAGCACCCATGGTCACGGGAAGGACTGAGGTGTTAGACGTCCAAAAGGCATAGTTGTTCCGGGGTACCCTCTAACTTCTTAATTATTTTTGTTTTTGTTGGTCCGATCTACGTAGAATGAGCTCACTGTGTCTTGAGGTCTTGCAGTGGTATGCTTGGTTTTGGATTTGATTATATTAATTACTGGATCCCAAGTCGACGGAAGCACCCAGCCATCTTCTCTATTGAAATTAGGACGTTTTTTAATTTCAATAGCCTCGCGAACCATCCTTGGTAGTAATCGGTGTTCTTTTCCCGCAAACTTCTTAATTATTCGGAACAACTATGCCTTTTGGACGTCTAACACCTCAGTCCTTCCCGTGACCATGGGTGCTGCAAAGCACTCGAAACGTCGGGAACTTAAAAATCAAAATAAACCGCGATAAAATCCGAAAAAATAGTTTCATTTCATGTGTAATATTCGCGTAAATCTAAGAACTCAGCGTCTGGTTTCCTCTTTATAAAGTTATATAGTATAATCCTTTTCTAAATTGGGCTGGATGTTCTCTTTTCTGAATAATAACATTATCTTCTACGTTCTTTTATGGAGTACTATAGCTGATGCAAATAAAATATTTAGTGGTATATAATTATATTTAATGCGGCTTGACCGGTCGTCACCAATACTGAGTGACGACTGGCACGACAACGAGCGATATGCAAATAATGAACATTTTATGAACTAATTTGACGCTATATTATTTATTTACTAGTTTACTTACTATTTATAATTTTCAAGGGATCTGGCGTGATGACATAGTTGTATAGTGTTTTCATCTCTATGAAATAGAGAATTAAATTAAATTGGAGAATGAATGGAGAATTAAACAAAAAAGACAAGCCCGCTGAGTTACTCGCTGGATCTTTTCAGTGGAGGTCGCGTTCCAATCCGGTGGTAGATTAGTAAGTTAAAAAAAATGTAAAATATAACACTTTGTAAGCACCCCCGCAGGGTTTATACAAAATAAACGGTTTGAGTTTGAGTTGAAATAAATAGCCAAGAAGCGCCCCCCACCTCATTTGATTTTTATACGTTGTCCATTTTACTTTATAAAATAAACATCGTCACGCCTATATTCCCCAAGTAGGGGTGGCAGAAGTGTACTGAGTACATCCACTTTTCGCCCACGATGTTAGGTCCCATGTAATAGGGGGCTAGCCTATTGCCATGGTACCGGGCACAATACCAGAATTCGGAATAAAACGGGCAATTTTTTTATTGAAAAATTATAGGATTTGAACCCAGGACCCGAAATTGCGATTTCTACGCGCATTATCTGCAATAGACCAACGAAATCTGCTCACAAAATTAATGCTCTCATTACTATGAATGAAATATTGGCCTTGGGTTGAGTTTCTAAACTGCCCGAGTTTCGAAAAACGGCGTTCTTACCTCAAACATAATTCAACGAGAACGTGTTATAATGTAACTATAAATTTACTTAGTGGGTATATGCAAGGTATTCTAGAAGTAAAGCATTATCATTTTTTTTTTCATGAGTCGAGTCCTTTGCAAGACGAAGGTCTTATTGTATTATTTCTGTATTATCGGTCCTATTTTTTAATTAATGATTTGAATTGGTTGGGTAGTTGATACTATTTTAAACCAACCATCATTTACTTTTTGTACAGAGGTATGGCCTTTTATAGTGTTTACGATTTTCAGATTGGGCCAGTCTTTTATAAACGGCTCTAATACGTCCCAGCGTCTCCGACTTGGTCTGAAGCAATGCCATGTTGCATTGAGTGGAACCATGTTGGTTGGTGAGGGAAACCATGGACGCAATGTTACATTGTTTTTTACAATAAACATACAGAACAAACTTTGAACAGTAGCTGGGATCACATTTTACATACTATATTAGCCGAAAGATGTATCTACTGCAGATCCTCAAAGATCGCCTTAGTAACCAATTTCGTGGAGGAAATAGCTTATGGATACACTGACATCCAGCTTCATCCCGCTGCCGTTATCTGGTCATTAGTCCATCTTGTGAGGGTCTCTGAACTTTTTATCTTCCGGTACGTGGTCACCTCTCGAGAACCTATCGGCCCCAACGGTAGTTCTGGTAGCAAAGTGCCTCGCACACTGCCACTTAAGTTTGGGAATTCTACAAGTTATGTCTGTGACTTTGTTTCTCCTGCGTATGTCTTTGTTTTGGATTCAATGCCATTAGAAGACTTAGTATTGCCATCTCAATTGCCCTTGGGGTGATCTTGAGGATTTTAGTGAGACCTATCATAACCTCTTCATATAATCATAATGGTTGTACATACATATGCTACCAAAGATTCTCTCTACCTTAGATATTATCATCATTTTAGCCCATAGCCAATTAGCCACCCAATACTAAATGCAGATCTCTACCATGGTACTCCATTCCCTTCTGTCTTATGTTTTTGCATCCAATCCTTACTGGCCACCTTCGTCAGGTCATCAGTCCCTTACCTACATACACCTTCCTCAGAATTAGTCTATAAAATATTACTTTCCTTCTGAGGCAGTTAGGTAAAAACCCTAAACGTGCCCATGCACAAGCTACAAAATGATCCAGAGATTCAACATGGCAGCCGAAATGATAATTACGATGGCGGTACAGGAAGGGATGGTCGTGTCAATAAAATAATATTACAAGGCCAATGGTCACATAAAATGAAATGAGCACTCAGCGCTTGTAGGCATACATAATGTATTCTGCAGTTGACTTATGTTTTCGAGTCTGTTTTAATGCCACATTTGATGTCTCGATGGATTGATAGTAAAATAAAAATGTGGTGTTCCGAAGAAGAAAATAACAAAAAAAAAATAAAAAAGAAAATAACAGAAATCAAGAAATTAATAAAGTATTTTTGATACTATTCGCAAACAAACGAATTCTGCCATTCATAATGTCTACACTCTTATGGTTAATCGCTTGAGCGGCAAAGTGAGAAAAAAAATTGACACTTTTCTTGAACACGGGACTCTTTATACGCTACGACCAAACACGGTGCGTTACGATAACTTCGCGAAATGGTCGTGTAGTAGTATTCTGTATTCATAGCGAATAAGAATCCTGAGGGCTTAGCATGAGATTGACATTAACGTAACGCTAAAGTAAGCACGTGTTAGATATTTAATATTTTACTAGTATTGATTACTAAGATAATACCATAATATTAAGTATAAAATTGATTAAAGACTTTTGAGTAAAGACTTTATGATGTATTTGGTTAAATACCCAATACATAATTAGAAAAAGTATTTATAAACTTCCGTTGTTTTTGAATTTATTTAAATATGTGATTGTATTGACAACTTGATAATTTTATAAGATGTTTTAGAATTGTAAATAATTATTGTGAGTATTATTTAATGATTATTTAAATAATACAGAGCTATTTTTGGTATCACTATATTCATTGCCGTTCTTTAAGTTCTCGTTAAAAAGACTCTAAATTGTAACTGTGCTCTGATTGGCTTATATTGAAATTGTATTGGCTTATTTTCAAATTAAAACCTTTAAACGTTCTCATCTATATTTAAAAAACTGATGGGTATAAAAGGCCACGTAATTTGAGAAACAGGTCAGTTTTTAATCGAGAGCGGATAAGCAAGTTAAGTACCTTTTTATTGTGACTACTGTTATATATTGTTATTATGCCCGTCTTAGCATCTGATCCTATGATGTCCGTATATATTGTATTTTATTGTGTGTGCCATTTGACTTGAGTAATAAACTATATGTTTCATGTCGATAATCTGGGTTTCTTTAACTTCTAAATTGCTGTCCCTTTTATTTCCGTATAACATAATTTATTATAATCAGTAAATAACAATACTAGTGACTTAACATAAAACATTAAATAACCTAGCAGATATCTTAATTCTACCATTTCTAACACACGCTATCACGTTCATACTTATTTAATAGATTTGTAGTGTAACAAGGATGGCATATTAACTCGCTAGCGTCGTGCTTACGTCAATCTTTTCGTGCTAAGCTCTCAGATCTTCTTCTTCTGATTATGGCTCCACACTAATTTTAAGTGTATTTTGCCAGTGTCCAGTGAGATGCATAATCATGTCTCTAAATTAATTCAACTCCCCGATGAACTTGACGACAACGATAACAATGAAATTGATGAAGTACCCCACCCTGGAAAGTAAAGCGATGGATACTTTACATACTAATTGCAACGGCCGTTTTAATTTCGTTATCATAGTACTCATCAAGTTCATCAAGGGGAGTTTAATTAATTTAGAAATAATTTTTTTTACCTTCGTTTCCCTAACTTTAAAAAACGGCATAATGTAAACGCAATTGGCAAGAAAAATAAAATAATAATAATTATGTCGGAACCGTGACCGTTTTGCTATTTTAGCTACACATCTATTTAAATGTCAAAACCCTAATTCTATACAAGTATAATAAGTAGTACAGGCGTATTGTGCTTAGCAAATTCAGACAAGGGACCTCAATCTTTCATAATAAAGGGTTGTCGTCGGCACCTCAGATTTTTGTCACTCAACTATTTAGCCAAAAGCCATTAGGGTCCTGTGACCTGGGGCGATAAACTTTGCCCTCGGTGGGGTGACCCCTCGGTAAATTTAATCACACGAGTAGATAACGCAGTAATTATTTTATAGGGCTACGTTTTAGAGTATCTTTTCTGATTTGCTGGGTTTAGTTTTTTATTATTTTATTATAAGTATTGTGGTTGGTTACGATGTTCTGGAGAAATGAATAAATTTGTATATCTTGGATGCGCCTTTAGTAAGGATGGGAAATACACCGCTGACATAGAGAGAAGTGTGAGTGCAGGGAACAGAGCAAATGGTGCGATAGTAAAGCTACTTGGGAGCCGGCACTTAAGCCAAAAGACTCAGTGAGAACTGGGTATGTAAGAAGGAGAATGAAAGCAGGATAAATGCGGTAGAAATGCGAGCTCTGCGGAAGATGTACGGAGTAAAGCTGGCGAACCGTATTCGCAGCAGCATAGTAAGAAAGCGTGTAGGTATAAAAGATAATATCGGTGTAAAGATGAGAAAGAGTATGCTCCGTTGATTCGGACATATAGAAAGAATGTCGGATAAAAGAATGACAAAACAGATATATAATGCGAAAGTGAAAAGATGTAGATACCGGGGAAGATCCAGACTATCTTGCCATGACCAAATAGATCGTGTCTTATCTGAAGGGCAAGTTAAGAGTCTCCGTTAACCGGCAAGCGTGTATGAGACGAACTATGAGAGTGGAGGAAGCCAGAGAGGTATGTAAGAAAAGAACCTGTTGGAACTCCGTACTCTCTGCCTATTCCACAAGGGATCTGGCGTGATGATATAGATAGATTATTTTATTACAACCAATCTCTATTCTTGTAAACTAATTAGTGATGAAAATGCAGTTTATGCCAAGTATTAGTAACAATTTTACCAAGGATGAAGGATTGCGGGAAAGGGTGAAGGGAATACAGTCATCTATTCGCTGGCACGAACCGGCTGTCCTGTGCCTGTTTTCTCCAGTTTCTGGTTTCAAAATAACTCTGGTCTAACTCAGGTATTGTTACTGTAGATAAATCTCAAAGTCAACACTATTAGTTCACGCCAATATTCGATATCAACAGATCCCATCCACTATGCCGCTATTTCATCTCCTCTCTTGTGTCTCACAAAAATAGAGCCTAGAAATGCAGAAATTCACATGATCTGTTTTTTGCCCGACTTAAAAAAATCTATGAGATTTTGAATAAGTTACTTACCGTTTTCATCCTTGTATCGACGGCATAAGGAAAACATTCTGCGTTTCTGTTACTGCGGACCTGCAGAGAGAAAAAAAATATTTTAAGACAAAACTTAATAGTGTTGTCAAAATGTGTAAAATTAAAGACGTAAAAACATTAATACAATAAGTAACAACGAGTATTCAGTCCCTTAGGTATAACTACGGGTAGTAAGTAGGTACAGTCGCCTAAACTCAGTGATCCGCGTTCCATAACTCAAAAATAATGTGACCATCAACTTGAGCCAAAACCACGATTAAAATAATATCTATATATTAATACGTGAAGCAAGAACTTTGTACACATTTTTACAAAAATTGCGCGGACGGAGGAGTATGAAATTTCCCACACTTATAGTTTATATAGAGAAGGAGTGCAGAATGCTAATATTTTTTTTTAATTATTCATAAAACATACATTAAATCAATGAAAAAAAAACATTACACACACTACCATGTATTTGACACAATACACGTCAAATTGATGTTTGTCTTTAATATTATTTGTCTATAGTCTTACTGAATGTCAAACATATGAAAGAGTAGGTCGAATATCGACCTATGGGCGACCACTAATATATATAATATTGTTAATAGCAATTATTCTATTTTTAGACTTCCGTACCTCAATAACTAAAAATTCATAGAATCACTTTTTATTATACAGCATTGTGTTTAATAATTGCTTATTATGGAGCTGTTCGATTCCGATCTGTTTTATAGAAGCATACAATTAATAAATAAAACGTATACAATTTAGTGCAGGCGACTGTACGACCGAGATCCCGCCAACTAATCACAGCTAAGTGCACTTAAAACCCTACCCATTACTGCCGTAAACTCTCCCGAGTACGTTATTACAGCTACATGTTTCGTAAGAGAACTAATCACTGCTAGTAATAATTCTCCCACACATATTTTATTCACGAAAAGTTGGGTGTACATAGTACGCTCAAAATAAAGGCAGGCGGGAAGGCTAAACATACTCATTTTATCTCATTTGGAAATAAGCCAAATTAGATTGTATCTACCCGTGAAGAGAAAAAGTGAAAACCTAGAAATTCCTGTGTCGTGGGTATGTTTATAAATATGAAATTGTTTTTTTTTTCATTTTGTTTCTTTTTTACTTGTTCTGTGTATTTTTTTATATACCTCAGTAGTTTCAGATTTTAATATATCTGAAATAGACCGCCCGTGATTTTACCGAAACATGGCGCTGCCGAAAGATCAGCGCTGCAGCATAATACAGCTGCGACACGGACCAATTTTGGGTCTACACAATCACTGCTTTTTATTTTTGCTTTATTTTTATTATTACTCTTTGTCATGGTAAATACATTTGTTACTGATTTCTTTCTTTTATGTTTAGTTGTGTGAGCACAAAATAAATCACTTTTCTTTCTTTTAAATTCACACACACAAACAGCCAGTATCAAAACAGATATTTGTGGATTACACAAAAATTTGTCCCGGGCGAGGATCGGTCCCGTGACTAGTCAATCCAATGGGTATAGAGCCTTAATCACTGAACTAAACGTTTAATCAACCAGATCCTCAGTCTAATATTTTACAGAGAAGTGTAAGTGAACAATTTAACACTTGAGATACAATGGATATTCATAAAAGAACAACTTGTATTAATATTTCGATTACGTTTTAACCCCCAACGAAAAAAAAGTGGTTACAAGTATATCCGTAAGTCCGCCTGTGGCATCATAGCTCCTAAACGGATGAACCTATTGTGATTTAGTTGTTTTGTTTGCAAGTTAACTTGACTGAGGGTGTTTTAGCTATGATCCTTTATGTCGGAGATTTATAATTTTTTTAATATTATTTTACTGATTGAGCAAAAATGGTGAATAGAAAGCATTAAGTAAAAGCTAGATTGCTAAAAAGTTTTTTCCATAGCTAAATCAACATTGGCTGAAATACGAGACTTGCAAGAGAATAATAATAATATAATATTAGCCTATACTGCCCACTGCTGGGCAAAGGCCTTCTCTCACAAATCAAGGTAAGAGAGATTAGGTCATACTCCACCACGCGGACCCAGTGCGGATTGGTGGAGGCAGGTTTGTGGCCACCCGCTGTTGGAACTTATCAAGCCGCCTTTAAGGCTTCCACCTCGGCTTAACCACTACCACATTAAGTGGTAACCGGGACCAACGGCTTAACGTGCCTTCCGAAGCACGGAGACGCTCGAATATGAAAATGCCACAAACGTTCACCCATCTCACGCCAACCGAGTCGAACGCTGCTTAACCTTGGTGATCGGTAAGAACACCGCGGTCGCACAGCGCTACAAGCGCCTATGTGTTAATCCAGGTAATAAAATCTGTATGCCAAATTTCATCCAAATCCATTCAGCCATAACTACACCTAAACATCCCAACAACTAAACATAGAAACTTCCACCTTTATAATATTAGTAGATTAGTAGATCTTGGTGGCAACGGTTATATTTTCTTATTATGTTTACCTCCATTCTGGTGGAAAAATAACGTTAAGGAAATTGTGTTCGACCAATTCCCTAGATTACAGCTATATTTCAAATACAAATACAAATACAAATTATTTATTTTGGAACCATAACAATCTACAAAATTAAATTGCGTACGATAATAGCTACATTAGTTAAAACTGTGTCGCAGCCATTAACGCCCACCTCCAGAAAAAGGCGCAGCGTTCCAACAGAAGCTAAGTTGAGTATAAAATAGACATTGTTTACTTACATCTAACAACAATTAAAAAGGAGAAAAAAAAGGTAAGTGTGTGTGTGTGAACATGTGTGTGTGTGTGTGGGTGTGTGTGTGTGGGTGTGGGTGTGTGTGTGCGTGTGTGTGTGTGTGTGTTTGTGTACGTGTATGTATGCTTGATATAATATACCTCATTCACGGGCGGATAGAAGGCGCGGTAGTCGCGGTAATCAGTTTAGATTAATTAAATAATAAAGTAGGATAAATGCGGTGGAAATGCGAGCTCTGCGGAAGATGTGCGACCGTATTCGCAACAGCGTAGTAAGAAAGCAAATAGGTATGAAAGAGAGTATCGGTGTAAAGATGAGAAAGGGTATGCTCCGTTGGTTCGGGCATATAAAAAGAATGTCTGAAAAAAGAATGACAAAACAGATATACAATGCGAGGTGTATTATAATATACAAGTGGAGGCATGTAGGTACCGGGGAAGACCTAGACTATCTTACCATGACCAAATAGACCGGGTCTTATCTGAAGGACAAGTCAGGAGTCTCCGTAACCGGCGAGCGTGTACGAGACGGACTATGAGAGTAGAGGAAGCCAGAGAGGTATGTAAGGAAAGAGTCTGTTGGAACTCTGTACTCTCTGCCTACCCCGTAAAGGATCTGGCGTGATGATATAGATAGATAAATAATAACACAACCTACGTTATCCTATGACAGCTCAAAGACGTCTATTTCCAAGTAGCGCAACTGCTACTTAAGAGAGGAAGTACAGCTTTTAGCTGTACTAAAGCTGTATAAGGCGCTCGTTGCGTTGTGCGACCGCGGTGTTCTAACCAATCACCGAGGTTAAGCAGCGTTCGACTTGGTCGGCCTGAGATGGGTGACCGTTTGTGGCATTTTCATATTCGAGCGTCTCCGTGCTTCGGAAGGCACGTTAAGCCGTTGATCCCGGTTACCACTTAATGTGGTAGTCGTTAAGCCGTGTTGGAAGCCTTATAGGCGGCTTGATAAGTTCCAACAGCAGGTGGCCACAAACTTGCCTCCACCAATCCGCACTGGGTCCGCGTGCTGGAGTATGACCTAATCTCTCTTACCTCGATTTGTGAGAGAAGGCCTTTGCCCAGCAGTGTGCAGTATAGGCTGACATTAATAAAAAAAAGCTGTATAAGAGTATATGCTGCATCATTATGCATATATTATCCATATAAGCTGCCATTGTAGCTTGAAACTGCAGCGTATACAGGTGTAACGTAATTAACGCAAGACCTGTAAGTAGTTTGTTCTAAATCGGCAACTGAATTGATTCCAATAATTTTTAAAGTAAGTTACGTTTTCTTTATAATTCACAAAAAAAAACATTATTCAAAGCTATACGGCTGTTTTAAATGCATTTTTAATAGCCCGCTGGCCCAGTGCAAGTTGGCGAACTTCACACACCTTCAAGAAACTCTTAGGCATGCAGGTTTCCTTACGATGTTTTCCTTCACCGTTAAAGCAAGTGAGAGTAAATTTATAATACGTACAGGCTTTCGAAAAGACAGTGGTGCGTGCCTGGGTTTGCACCAGAGACCTCCGACTTTGCAGTCTAACCTAGTGGTTATATATAGCGATAGTGGCTATCACTGCTTTCAGTTTCGCAAATGAAATATTATTTATGAAATATTATTTATGAAATAATGTATTAAGCCTGGTCTAGTGGCGGTAAGTGTAAGTGACGATCCTGAGGTCCTAAATTCAAGTCCTAACTCTGACAAAGTATGCATTTTTTAAAGAAAATTCTCTGTCGTAGTTCTGAGTCTAGAATTGTGTCCTGCTTCATGGTAGAAGGCCCGTCTCGTAAGATTGGGACGCATCATCGTCTCTGATATGTGATTGTACACAGTATTCTGCCACCCCTGCTTGGGGAATATAAGCCTGAGGGGTGTGTATTTTTTTTTTACAAAGTACAAGTAGGTACTAACTCTACTAAAAACTGTACTTCATATACTTATATTTATTACCTAAACCTTATTTGGTGCTAGATACCCGATATCTGTTTTTAAAGATCTGCGATGTCAAAAAAATCCTTAAAAATTTCGCCACGTCCCTTTAGTTAAAGAACAAATTAATGTTAATTCCATGTATATAGATTATTGGTTTACCAATATATTAAGTTAACGTTTTGTCTTATTTGTATTTGTAGAAACTTATTATAATTTAACTTTTATGATGTGTGTGAATGATTTATGCTGTCCGGCAAGGGTTCTTTACATCTTAAAGTAAGTATAACTTATAAGCGGCGAACTTTTTGTTCAATCATATCATAGATGTTATTTACGTTATTATTAAACTTCTTTCAGTCAATTGACTGATATATACGTCTAAAAATTAAAATATATCGACACAATAAAAAAAAAACAAATGAATAAGTACTTACTACAAAACTGTCATGACATACGAATAAGTAAGTAAATTAAAATTGTCAGAAACTTAAATAAATAAAATTAAAGATATTAAATAAAACAGTCCACTTCTAGATAGTTCTACAAAACTAAAACGTACTGAACATTAATTTACAAACCTGCTCTAAACTCTTCGCTTCCTTGCAGCTTCGAATAAACACATTGTTATAGTCACTAAGAAAAAAATAACAAAAAATTCGAATTCAGAATCTGCAAGCTGACCACTGCACTATTTTTTATTGTAAAAAAAGTTCACATGTGTATAGTGAGAGCGAGGAGGTAGGAAAGCAAACGACTGCGATGAAGGTTTTGTAGCGACTAGCGGCTGGCAATCGGCCGATTGAAGCATGGGGTTGCTAGACTGAAAGCGCGAAATCGCTTACAAAATTTCCCTGGATAGAGCCTTCTGAAATCTGTTTGGTTTTGTCAATTTATACTACATAATATTTATTTACTGTTATGTTTTAAACAGACTTAAACAGACCTTTCAATAAATGTATAATACTAGCGATCCGCTCCGTCTTCCCACCAGTGAATTATACACATAAACCTTCCTCTTGAATCACTACGTCCATTGGTGAAAACCATATGAAAATCTGTTCGTTATTAAGTTTATCGCATTCAGACGAACAGACAGCCGCGGCGGGGTACTTTGTTTTATAACATGTAGTGATGAAAAAATATGCACTAATATTTCATCCAACTCTTAAGATTCATTAACCATCTTTTACGTGGAATATGTATTTGAAATTGACTTACGCTTAGGTTTGGAACGACGATAATACAGGAGAGAGAGAGAGAGAGAGAGCCATTCCCTCCTCTATGTTAGGTAACTACCGAAACTTCCCTATAAAATTAATTTTTATAGTATGATTAAATAATACTACTACTGAGTTCTTAGATTTACGCGAATATTACACATGAAATAAAAAATGATTTTATAAGAGATAGAAATATTAACTTAAAAATGAATAAATACTAGTTCCTAATAAAAATATTTTCCCTGTATTTATTATCATATTGGATGATTGATTACATTGATTATGAAGGAACAATCTATTAACTATGTATTTTATGATTTGAATTTATAAAGCTTATATTATTGATTTATTTATTTTAAAAGCTTATTAGCTTAAGTACTTTATAAGACTGAGGTGAGGTAAATAAATATGTATATCAATGCTTTACAACAACGTACAATAATTATTGTATTATAATTATTTAATAAAACTATTTTTTCGGATTTTATCGCGGTTTATTTTTTGATTTTTAAGTTCCTGACGTTTCGAGTGCTTTGCAGCACCCATGGTCACCCATGGTCGAATTTTAAAATAAATAAATCAATAATATAAGCTTTATAAATTCAAATCATAAAATACATAGTTAATAGATTGTTCCTTCATAATCAATGTAATCAATCATCCAATATGATAATAAATACAGGGAAAATATTTTTATTAGGAACTAGTATTTATTCATTTTTAAGTTAATATTTCTATCTCTTATAAAATCATCATATCCAATAGGTAATGACAAAATAAACTATAACAACCACGCACACAAGTAAGGAAAGATAAGGATTTAGGAACTCCAAAAATCTCCCATATTTCTCGTAAAATCCCAGTACAAGGCAACACTAAAAAGGTTCGGGGGAGCTCGCCAACAATCGGGGGTGCTCGGGGGCGGACGGTAGCCCGTTGAGCCGCTCAGGACGAATGGGCGCCCGTCTGTAGTACACGGTAGTAGCTCGCCGGATTCCCTAACCGATGAAAAATGCAGTAGGGAGGCGTAATTGCATTGTACTGGGGTCGTACATCTCGCTCGTTATGTGTTCCTGGTACCTGACGGTAAAATATGAATGAATATATACACAGTAATTTCATACTACAAGAAATTATTTCTCGTACTAACTAGCGAATAACAATACAACAAAACTCTTTTTAGCAATATTAAAAAAAATAAACACCGTCACTACTATATTGTCTACGCGGGTGTGATAGAGGAAAGTATACATTTACCAATAGAGAGATATCACTGATGAATTTTGGTTTCTCTCTCTCTTCAATCGTTCCCTCATGACTGAGGATGACTCCTCCCTCCCTCATGACTCCATTGCTGGACTTTTTTTTATACCACCACCATCACCATCTGCTGCGATCACTTGCCAGGTAGAGCGCTGTGCTGACTGGTATCTCGAGATTTTTCGATATCTGATCCGACCATCTCTTAGGGCTACGCCCCCTTGTTCTCTTCCCCTCTATTTTGCCTGTCTCCAGTAAACTCTCCAGATCATTACTATTTCTTCGAGCTATGTGACCAAAGTACTGTAGGGTTCAAGGAAGGCAGATGGTGGACAGTCTCTGGGAATGTTCGAGTTTTAGCTCGGTAAATCGCTATTACACCGGACACGATTCCTTTATAACACTTTGTGCGACCTCGGACCGCCGCCAGTCGCATCATGTTTCAGATCATCTCATGCAATTACTGTTGCTTGCAACAGCGATCTAGTCAAAATATCTTTTATTTCATAATCCATAAAATAATACATAATACACCAGACAAGATGAATATTAATAACATTTCAAATTTGATAAAATACAATAAAAATTTCAAACATTAAGTAAGCTCTTTCATTTTAATGCCATCATTATTCTATTTTACGACGTTTTCATTAACTGGCTTTATTGTCTGACTATTTGTGTGTACAGTATATATTTTGCAATTGATTTTAAATTAATTTCCCAATAACCTAGAGACTTTAACATAACTCATCACGAATTGGTCGTTCTCCGTCACATAAACCAAGATCGTATGGTGGACGCAGTTTGTAGCCGCCAGCTATCTAAACTTATCCGCCTATAAGGTTTTAAATTTGGCTTTAATAACTACCTACCACATCATAGACAAATAAGTTTACCTTCTAGCGCATAGTCAGGAAAATGGGAACGACCATCTCAGACTGTCTAAGCCAACCGCTAATTAACCTAGGTAAGCCAGAACTTGGTAGAGGGAGTATCGCAAAACAGACGAAAAACCTCCACAAAGAGGCAGTACAAGAAGTACATACATGTCAGAACACCGCAGTACTACGAGCACCTCTTTCCTGAACGGTCTTAAACGATCTGTCTATATCATTACCCTAGATCAGTAAAGTACAGAGTTCCAATAAGGTCTTTCCTTATACACTTCTCTGGCTTCCTCTACTCTCATAGTCCGTCTCATACTCCCGTTACGGAGACTGGCTTGCCCTTCAGATAAGATATTTTAGATGTTCCTCGGTGCCTACACCGTTCCACTTTCGCATTGTATATGTGTTCTTCCATTCTTTTTTTCGACATTATTTCTATAATGAACGGTTTATAGTACCATATCCAAAGTTATGCTTGTTCTTTAAATCTTGCCATTCCTTTCATCGATCTCGTCTATAAGCTATACCTCGCATCAGACGCAGTTTATATAATCAGACAGTCCACGGTGTACCTATTCATTACTAACCTAGTTAGGGGCGGCGGGTTCGTTTCATTGGCGTGTTTGCGCCGGACTTCCACGACCTATTGTCGGTTCGACTGTGGACAGAGACTTAAAATTCTGCCGGATGAGACACGTGTAATTTTAAGATATTTATTTGACATTCATTTTACGGGTGAGGGGTAATCACAACCTCTTCAACTCTGTTTTAAGCTTATTATGTCGTGTTAAAGACACAGCTATACATTACCTATGTCCTACATCGCTTTCTTACGGCAAACTAAGAAAACAATAACGTTGTTCAAGAGATCAGGTGGGTTACCACGACCTCTTAACCAAAGCTATTTTAATCTTACCGTGCCATGAATAAGAGACAGGGTTTAACTTTATATATCCACATCTCTTTCTTACGGCAAAGTAAGATTATAGTCACATTGTTAAAGAGATTGGGGTATGCACCCTGAGTTAGGTTACGTTTCGTTACAAGTGACTGCAATGAGAGAATTAGGTTAGGTTCCATGTAATGTAATAATTTTAAATATTTTAAAATACGTAATTTTCCATCTAGATCTACCGAAAATGTAAATGGTAGTACTCTACTACCGATAACCAAAACACGACCAAACATCGCAAATATTAACTGATAGAACATTCCAGCAAGTCTCTTGATCCTTGCTCTACCCATTTGCTTACGTGACAGTCGCCATGAGAGCCTTACAAAAGCTCTGCGCTAACTAAACTTGGGACCGCTCGCATGGCTGGCTCGCGATAGAATTCCCAAATTAGTTCGTTACAGTTCTTTTTACGTGTAGTTATGTAGAATGATAGGAGGTTTATGCTTACCTTCCGTTATATAATTTCTATCTATCTATCTATATCATCACGCCAGTTCCCCTGCAGGGTAGGCTGAGAGTACAGGGTTCCAACAGGTTCTTCCCTTACAGACCTCTCTGGCTTCTTCCACAATCATAGTTCGTCTCATACACGCTCGCCGGTTACGGAGACTCTTGACTTGCCTTTCAGATAAGATATGGTCTATTTGGTCATGGTAAGAAGAGTCTAGGTCTTCCCCGGTACTACCCATCCTTTCACTTTTGCATTGTATATCTGTTCTTTCCGCCGGCATTGTTTCTATATGCCCACCATTGCCATATGTTTCTTTACACCAATATAATCTTTCATACCTTCACGCTTTCTTATTACGTTGTTGTAAATACGGTCGGTCAACTTGACTTCGCACATCTTCAGCAGATCTCGCATTTCGACCACATTTATCCTAATTTCATTCTCCTTCTTACATAATAATATCATTTCATTGGGAAAATACTTGCCCAAGCAGTGAATTACTACCTCGTCTCGTAATATTTGTTGAAAGATGACTCATATTTGTGTTAAGCTCGCGTTTTTACAAGCTTTTATTTAACTTGCAAGGTTCTATGTCTGTCTTTCCGGTTCAAATCTTTTGATCGATTTTTCAAGCACTTACCGATCCGATTGAACTGAAATTTGGCATACGTATGTAAATCACGGAACATGTAAAATATACAACGTAACCTCCTCATGTTTAGGCTTGTTAAATTGGTATTGGCAAGTACTATACAAACAGATAGTGTTCAGGGTCTGATAATGAAACTGGAAGGTGACCAATGGAACTACCGAACTACTCAATATAACCCCACCGTGTTTGGGTTCGTTGGATTTGTCTTGGCAAGTACTTAAGACTCGAATAGTTTCCAGGGTCTGATGATGGAGGATCAACAGACCCTGGCTGACCAGATCAAAACTAAAATTATTATATTCGTTTTTAATTGAAAAACCTATATTTTCCCTACTGTAATAATTAATAATTTGTAAGGATGGATGTTTAGAAATTCAGAACTCTTTGACGCAAAAACTAATGAACGGATTTTGATATAGCTAAAACTCTACAATCATATAGCTTATGCATTTGAATAACACATAGGCTAATTTATACAAAATAAACAGTCGCAGATAACAGATAGGTAGTAAAGAATAAAGTAAATATAAGAAGAATATCTGTGTCGTGTCTTATCTGAAAGGCAAATCAAGAGTCTCTGTAACCGACGAGCGGGTATGAGAAAAACTATGGAGGAACCCGGAGAGGTATGTAAGGAAAGAACCTGTTAGAACTCTATACTCTCTGCCTACTCCGCAAGGGATCTGGCGTGATGATAGAGATAGGTGCGAAGAATATATTTTTGTAAACGAAGAGTGTCTTTGACGCTTCGTATGTTACTTTAGCATTAGAAAATATAACAACTACAGATATCTTGAATAAAACAAGGTCTTTTTAAAAACAGGTAAACCGACTTCAAAAACCAAAATATAAATATTTGAAGTCGCTGCCGGTTAGTGCAGTCGGTTAGTTGGCACCGACTTCAAATATTTATTTTTTTCTCTTTGAAGTCAGTTTACCTTTTTTAAAAAAGATTTGTAGTTTACAATTTTAAGTGACGAGTGAATTATTTACTAATATTTATATACCGATATTATATTATTTGGTTGAGTTATATAGTAACGTTCCTACAGGATTGATATAATAACCATAATAACGGAATCTATACATTGGCGCTGTTCGCCGTTAACAAGTTCCCTGGTGTATCTTCAAAGTCCAAGGTCCAATACCATTAAAATAGGACCACCTCCAGACCACCAGAGCTATACTAAACCCAATGCAAAAAGAATCATCAAAATCGGTTCATAAGCAAAGGAGTTATAAAAAAACAGACGAATTATAAACCTCCTCCTGTTTTGAAGTCGGCTGACATACTGCTTAGTTCTATAGTAGGGTACCTATAGGATAGACGTAAGCCCCCAAAGCGCTCGCCGGCGTTCCCCCGGCGGCGGCTTGTCCCCCTCCGTCCACAAACGTCAGCCAGGACTTCACCCTGATTATGAACGTTTTGGCAGCAATAAGCCCCGTGTTGATCCCCAGAGTCCAAGAACTCGCCCTCAAACTCCGCGCCGCCACCAACTTGGCGGACCAGGTTCTCCTGACCGTGGAATACAGGGACGTCTCTGACGTCTTGGCGTCCCTCAGAACCCAACCCCCCCGCACCCAATAATGGATTTACGACCTTCCTGTCTTAAGCCCCACAACCTATCCCTGGCGTTTTTTAACGCCGATGGCCTTCACTCCCAGCGAGATCAGGTTGCTGATTTCCTCCGAGATCACCAGCTTGATATCCTCTTAGTGCAGGAAACATTCCTCAAGCCCGCACAACGCGACCCTAGGATCGCAAACTACAACCTCGTGCGTAATGACAGACATGCGTTAAGCACGGCCTTGGCGGATGCCGACCCTTCCCCCCCCCCTCAGCTCGGACTCCATCCCGTCCCCTCAGGACACCAATCAGGCCGTAGATGCCTTCACCGACCACATCCGATCGGCTGTCAGTCGAACGTCTAAGCCAGTCGGGCCTGGATGCGCGCTTTACAACGTGAGGTAAAGCGTCGTGTCGCGGAGGTCCGGGAGGAACGGTGGGGTGACTTCCTAGAGGGCCTCGCGCCATCGCACCTGGCCTACTGGCAGCTGGCGCGTAGCCTAAAACCGACTCCACGACTGGCATGCCCCCGCTGTCCCGCCCTTCAGGCGCACCCCCAGCCTTCGACGACGACGAAAAGGCCGAGCTTCTCGCCGACTCCCTCGAGAGCCAATGCACCTCTAGCTCTCTATCCGTCGACCAGTCCTACGTCGACGCGGTCGACAGGGAAGTCGAGCGCAGGGCATCCCTCCCCCCCGCCGATTCCTTACCTCCTATCACCCAAACGGAGGTCGAAGATCTCATTATGGGTCTCAAAACCAAAAAAGCCCCCGGCTCTGACGGCATTTCGAATCGCGTTCTGAAATGCCTGCCCGCTCAACTCATCTGCCTCTTAGTGGCCATATTGAACCCCGCCATGAAGAACTGCACCTTCCCCGCTAAGTGGAAGGAAGCAGATAGGCATTCCCAAGCCCGGCAAACCTCGTAATCTCCCCGCGAGCTACCGCCCTATCAGTCTTCTCAACTCCCTGGCTAAGGTCTACGAGCGCCTACTTCTGGCGCGGCTCAAAGACTTTGTAGTGTCCAGGGGTATCCTTATCGACGAGCAGTTCGGTTTTCGAGCCAAACACTCCTGCGTCCACCAAGTGTACCGCATCACGGAGCACATCCTCTCCGGTCTTAAGAGACCCAAACCCGTCTACACGGGTGCCCTCTTCTTCGACGTCGCGAAGGCATTCGACAAAGTCTGGCACAACGGCTTAATCTACAAGCTCTACCAAATGGGTGTGCCGGACAGACTCGTGCTCATCATACGAGACTTCTTGTCAAATCACGCCTTCCGATATCGCGTCGAAATGACGCGCTCCACTCCCCACTCCACCCAAGCTGGAGTCCCTCAGGGCTCAGCTCTCTCGCCCCTCCTGTTTAGCCTTCACACGAACGACATTCCTCGTTCGAGTAAGGTGCATCTAGCCCTATTCGCGGATGATACCGCTCTCTACGTCTCGCATAGGAATAAGGGTTTCATTACCAGAAACCTTCAGGCAACCGGCAATTCCCTAGGGAATTGGTTCAGGAAGTGGCGTATTGAGGTGAACCCGGACAAGAGCGCTGCGGTGTTCTTCTTTAGAGGTGCCACCCCGCGCCACTCCCTGCACCGATTTAGAAGTAATCTCGGTCATGTGACCATGTTCGACCGACCCATTCTCTGGGTTGACCCAGGTGGAGGTCAAATATCTAGGGGTCACCCTAAACAGTGCCATGTCCTTCGGCCCGCACATCAAGCGGGTCCGTCACCGAGCATCCTTTGTGCTCGGTCGTCTCCATTTGTTAATCTGCAAGCGGAGTAAAATTTCCCTTAGAAATAAGGTGACGCTTTACAAAACTTGCGTTCGACCCATCATGACTTATGCGTGTGTTGTGTTCGGGCATTCGGCCCCCTCGCACATCGATAAACTCCAAGTGGTTCAAAGCCGCTTCCTCCGTAAAGCCGTAGGAGCCCCCTGGTTCGTACGGAATGTCGATCTCCACTCCGATCCTACTCCGATCCTCGAACCTATTCGCGCCTATATTAAAAAGACGACAACACGACATTTCGCGAACGCATCTACCCATGCGAATCCGTTAATCGTAGCCGCCGCCGACTACGGTACACTTAGTAGTGCACTCCGTCCCCCCACAGCGACTGTCCCAACCGAGGGCGCCACTTCAAGGCGCCCTCGAGTATGTCGCCCCTTGCCCTTCTGGCTCGAGCGTAGTGGTTGCACGCTGGCCCTTAAGTCCGGTGAAGCTATAAAGACCTCGCGGCCAACAGCATACATCACTCACACACACGCGCACACACACGATTGACGTAATACCCATAATATCTCAATTTTGCACATTCCTATTGTTTGTCGTTAAGGAGTTCCCTGGTGTACCTTCTGATTCCAAGGTCCAATACCAATGAAATTAAAATGGAACCACCTTGGAGCTATACTGAACCCAATCCAAAAAGAAACATCAAAATCGGTCCACAATTGATGGAAATATCGCTGAAAATACATAAAAAAAAATATAAAAAAGCATACATACACACGAACATAAAACCTCCTCCTCTTTGAAGTCGGTTAAAAACGAATTGACACAAGATTGTGGATTATAACAGTGAGCGCCCTAAGACCATGACCTCGACTTTCGAGATCCTACAATCTCTGGCGATTAAGAAAACACCCTTACATCGGTAAAAGTTTTTCACTTAAGATTTTTGATAACTCCAATAATTTATAACCATACTGTAAATTAGGATTTTCTCATTATGGCGCTACTAAATAAACGGGTTCTTAAAGTGAGGTCAGATTAAATTTTATGCTTCATTTTATGGTCAGCACGTAAATTACCTTAATTAATTTTGAATTTTGACGTTATTAATTTGAACTCATCTTATGATAATATGTAACAACCTAGATACTTCTTAAATCCGTGGTTTTTACTTGTCACCACCACATCACAGGAAAAGATAGAGACATTCGTAATCAAAAGTACTTAATCTCGATAAGAGTTACAGACCCTTAGTTCCTAAAGGGGTCCAGGTGGACCCCCAGGGGTCCACGGGAGACTTGACGGGGGGTCACAATTCGTAAGCGGGGGACCACGAGAATTCATTGCTTTCGATAGAGAAGAACTAAAATGTTGACTTGACTTCACCTATCAATGTCACCTACTTGTAAAAACTTGCATATTCCATATTCAGTACAACGTGTCGAGACTTGCAAATCGCCGCCGCGGCCACCGCCGCCGTCCGCAACGCTTGTTCAAACGTATTTGTGTATGTGAACTTTCATGTTTGTAAACGCACCCACGACACAGGAACAAATCCTAGTGTGGGGCTACGTTTTATTAAAAAAAAAGAAAAGAAAAAGACGTGCAAAAGGACGAAATACGACTTGTGGTGTGTGGGCTTGTAATATTGGATGAACTTGTTTGATTCTTTACCAATATAAATACGAATGCCAAGGATAAACGTTACTCATTTGTTTCCGGAATTTCGAAAGGAAAACTAAAGTCAAGTAAATCGATGTTAGTATTTGCCAGTGTCAGAAAAAGTAAGTATTTACCCGCCTATTTGTTATACATACTTTGTTGTAATAAATATATTTGTAATGTTTGCGTGTGGTAGGTACGTATTAAAAATTAAATACTAAACAGAGTCATTATTAGATACTTACATCAAATAACAGATTACCGAGAAAGGTTGAACGGTTGTGTGGTGGTTTACTAAAGGAGAGATATACTATGAGTGACCTCCATGATTGTAAATATTTCAGGTTCCTAATGCTAAATGACTTAATTAAATTTATTTTCATAAATTGTACGCGTCTTTACGTACCCGTAACGTGCGTCAAAGTAATAAATAAATCATTAAAATCGCGAAACTTTAATATCAAAATATTATTTAAAAGTATTTTCTATCGAATTTACAGAAATATATCAAAATATATTTATAAAAAAATATTTTACATTACTTTAAATTCGGTTCAGCCGTATTCATAAAGCTCTATTATGGATTAAGGATCCATAATAGAGTTTTATGAAGCGATTTATTGCTTTTAATAATTAGAATCAGTTTGCCGTCGGTACTTTGTTTATTTCATTGCAATAATTAATTAGGTAATCCTATTCTGTTAAAATAGGCATATCTTGTTGATTAAGACCACCTTATGATTACTAAAACAAAGTTTTTTTTTTATTTACAGGTAGGTAACTGATACGAAACATGGCTGAATCTAAGAAAAAGATGTCGACAGTATAGTATTGATAATTTAAAATTTGGTTTTCTTCCATCAAAGGCAGACAAGCGACTGCCCATATGCCTTTTATGCAACAAAGTTTTGAACAATGACTCTATGAAACCATCGAAGCTCGAAGATCATCTAAGAAGGTGTCATCCTGATAAAATAGGTAAAGATTTGAAATATTTTCAAGCATTGAAGGAAAAATATGAAAAGAGCCCCACCGTACACATTATATTCGCTTTAACATCATCTGAAAGTCACAATGATGGCTTGGAGGATGGATCTTACAATATCCCATTAGTTATAGCAAAATCTGGAAAACCGCACACCATTGGAGAACAGTTAATTTTACCAGCTGTTGAAGAGGTTTTATAAACTGTTCTACACAAATCTTCATTTGACATACTCAAATGAATACTTTTGAGTAACAACACTGTACAAAGACGTATTGATCAAATGAGCTCTGATATTGAAAGTTTCTTGTGTAATTATCTGCAAAAAACTCAACTAAACAACTTTACCTGGTAATGAAGCATTATTATTGGCATATGTTCGATTTGTTATGAACGAAGAAATTCATGAAGAGCTACTATTCGCGAAAACTTTGGAGATGGACACTAAAGATGAATCAATATTTAATGTCCTGAGTGATTTTTATAGAAAAAATCGATTCCATTCACAAACGTTATTTCGGTGGCAACAGATGGAGCTCCTGCCATGGTCGATATCGTGGGTTTATAAGCCATCTTAAAAGATTTATACCAGAGATAACTGCAATTCACTGTCTCATCCACCGACAACACCTAGTAGCGAAAAATTTGAGTGATAGATTGCACCAATCGCTTCAATTTGTGATTAATGCAGTTAACAAAATAAGAATCAATGCGTTGAATACGCGTTTATTTGCACAATTGTGCGATGAAAATGATGAAGACTTCCAACGATTGCACTTACTTACTGAAGTAAGCTGGTTGTCGAAAGGTGCATGTTTAACAAGATTTTACTCACTTTTTTAATCTTCTTCTTCTTCTTATTTTAATTAATGGCCGCACACTTTAACAGTGTATTTCGCCAATGTCAAGTAGTAATAGAGTATAACAGTAAATTATAAAAATTGGCTTCTTGTCGCCATTACGGAAAAAAACAAAAGCCCACTTTTTTAATCAGTTTTAGAGTTTCTGGAAAGTTAAAAGAACACCTATCAATTTGAAAGCAGACATCGCGTATTTGACAGATTTGTTTAAAAAAATTAATGACATGACAACTTACAATTACATGGAGACAGCCTCAATTTAATAAAAACAAAGGGTAAAAACAAACACAAACAAAACTTTTCTTGGAAAATTGAAATTTATGAAGCAAAATATTAGTCACAGGTAGAATGCCTTGATGAGGATATCTCATATTACAATGTTATATGATAACAATAATAATTAATGTGTAATATTTGAATAAATACAACACAAAAAAATATATTATTTTTCTTTTAATTTTTAGCACTCCGAATCGGGAGTTTTCTAAATGAAATAGAGTAGATGATGTCAAAAAAGTAAAGTTGAATGAAATCACTTTTTTAATTGGCCTACTTTACTTTTTTGACATCCACTCACAGCACAATCAATTAATTAATTAACCAATCAGTACTCACTTTTTTCGAAATCCATTAATTCGTGGTTGGAACTCAGCCGCAACGCAAATTTCCATAGTAAGATCTAATCATCACATTTTTGTCGAGTTTTGGGAATATGGTAGAAATGTAGCTAGACCCAGCTAAATTTTAAAAGTGCTCTATGAGAAAAAAGTCTGGGATCCCCTGCTATAGACCAATAGCAAGAAAGAGGGTCCAATGAAAATTAGCGTCTCGCACTTATGCCTTACATTTGGTTGAATAGGATACCTATTTGGCTCAGCCGTGAGACACATAATCATGTGTATTACTTTGTTGTGTCCGTTTGAGACAATGTTGATCGTTCGTACGTTTAGGAATTGTGTGGTTAAATTGCTGATATGTATGTGTTATGTCAGCTAAATATCGTGTCTCTCATGCTGTGACGAATAAAAATTTCTTTCTTTCTTTCAGTATTTAACTACACGTACCAATACACCCCATTACTTTACTGAACATATTAGAACAGAGATTGCTCGTCCGCTTTTGCCGTAATTACCAGCTGTTTGCTCAATGTTAAATAATATTTGCTTTATTAGACCTCCTTTACGAAAATTTATAGGAATAACAGTGACGTGACGATACGTTTTTCTATTCTATATTATATGCATTACGTAACATACAGTAAACTGAAAAAACTACCAATCCCTGATTTTCAATTATATCCAGAAAATATTTTTGAGAACTCATGTAAACATATAAATGAACATTAATTTTAATATCAAATCAAACTCATTTAAAAGTAGAAATCAAAACATGCTACTTAGTAAAATTTTGTGAAAAAACTAGCAGACGGATGTCCTGCGACTATACTGCTGCATAACCTTAAGTATTCAGATTTCTGCAGTAAATTAAAATATAATAAAAAAAAATTTAATTAAAATTCTTGATAAGCCTTTTGCTACTCAAAAACCGTGAACCCCTAGACGGCCCCTTCCACTGTGATAACCGACTACCGGGCGTGTCTTCCAGTGACCGGGGCGGGCTGTGACCGCGTGACCCGGTCACGGCCTGACCCGGTTAAAGTGCAGCCGGGCATGCACCGCCACCGCCCCGGGCCGAGCCGGGTGCACTCAGCGATTGATCCTGTGTAATATTGGATAGTTCTTTTGTTGGAATGTGTGTCAGCACTGAGATTTGGGCGTTATGTAAGTGAATCGTCATTTATTTTCTATATTTTTGATGGGGAAATTCCGCTGTATACGGTAACTGACTAAGCCTGTTTTAACGAGAAGATTTGTAGTGAGAATGGTAGGGAAACTTTCTGAAAATTGAGTGTTATAAATAGCCACAGTTTTGACAATTTGTGAATAACAAAAGTTTCTATGCGAAGAATCTATAATATGTAATTAGGCACTTACTTATTGATTTACTGTATAAGTTATAAGTATAAGGTATGATATCTTATGTAATGGGATTATTTTCATAAGCATAATATGTGTTTGGTGGAGGGAAATAAAGTTCATAGTGTGCTTAACATATATTAGCACAGACAGACATAATATGCGGTCAGATATAAAATACCTTATTATTCGCCAAAGCTTATTATTTCAATACCAATATCACCACCTGACATAGCTATGTAGCACATAAAAATATATCAAAACGGTCACTTATCAAACGAATTCTTAGCCTCCTTAGAAACGTTGGTATCCATTGTGGTAGTTCCGTCGAACAATTTCGTGGCCAATTTCACCTTTACATCCTTCTTCAGATCATTTTCGAAGTCATCGTACTCCAAATCGGATGTGTATGAAACATTTTCAGTCACATCGGGAGCAAAACTCATACCTTTTACAACTATTTTTATAACTCTCTTTAGATTATTCAGTTCCCTCTTTAGTTTATCCACAAGGTTGGTTTTAGATTCCAACAAACATTTCAGTTTCTCATTCTCTAATTGTAAACATAAATTCTTAGAACGTGTATCCAGATCTCTTTCGTTAGCAAAATCTAACTGTTTCTTGATTTCAGTCAGGATATTCCTAAATCCTTTTCGAGTTTTTTCTACAGAAGTACGTAATTGTTTCAGTTCAAAGTTCAGTCTGTCAACTTCTCCTTCGAGTCTATTTATAGTGATACTCTGGAGATTTAGTGCTTCTGAATTCTTCTTGGATTTTGGTACTTCTTTGATGATCACCTCAACTGCTGTCGTGTTATTCCTGAATACTTCGCATGGTGTTCCATTGTCAAAACTACTTTTTCGAAATGATAATGTCGGTAAAAAGTCTTCAGATACAGATATTTTTGGTTTGATTGTGTCAGTCATTTTTAATGGAACACTTGTATTTTTATAAGAAAAATAATTCAAAAAGAAAATTGTGATATTGATTTATTTATTTTTACTGTCAAACATTGAAACGGAATCAAAGAGGTAAACAACGTGAAATTAAGTAGGTAAGGTTACAAGGCCACCTATACAAACCCGGTAGATATAAGCTATTCCATTCTGAGTCACGCTGCTATAACTCTAGATCTTGGATCCACGTAATGACTTAAATCGATCTTTATGTAGTGCATCCTACTCTTCGGAAAATCTTCTCTACGAATATACCTAAAAAAATTCACCTGTTTGAGTCCTAAGATGCTACGGACACGCCAACATACCAACAAAGATTTCAGAAACGTTCAATATCCACTCTTTTTCCCCAATCAAACACAAACCCTACATTTAAACATAAAACAACCACACGTGGATCGTCTTCCCTATTTTAGAATCCCCCACCTCATCCCCCAAACCGAATCAAAGAAAACGAGAACCGGATAAAACAGTTTCGAATTTACTTCCTACGGCTCACGATCCTTTTGTAAAACTTCATTCTTTTCAAGTCCACTGGGTCGAAGGGGCATTCAATTACCTCCCTATCATTAAATATACCTACATATCTGGAATCTGGAGCTAACGAGTTCGATGCAGCCTTTTCTCGGTCAAGTGGATTGGAGTAGGTGGACCGTGTGATTGCGATCCGGGATGCACCAATTATGTTCAAGATCCGCTGTAGAGGAGTTTTCGGCGACCTACTTCATAATACTTTTGGAATAAGTCCGTTGGTTCCGGTTACCACTTAATGTGGTAGTCGTTAAGACGAGATGCAAACCTTATAGACGGCTTGATAAGTTCCAACAGCAGATGGCCACAAACTTGCCTCCACCAATCCGCACTGGGTCTGCATGGTGGAGTATGACCTAATCTCTCTCATCCCGATTTGTGAGTGGCCTTTGCCCCGCAGTAAGTCAGTATAGGCTGATATTATATACTGAATAGATCAAGACACGGGCTCCGATAACTACATAGGGATAGTAACGTCACATAGTAACTACCTCAAAAATATTGAACCTTATTTAAAGTAATAGCATTTAAAGGGAAGTGCATACCAAACTCAATAGACGTTGCACTGAATCATAGTGAAGTAGGTGGAGTACAGAAAAGGAGTTAGGTAAAAACGGTTGACGAACGATTTGGCGCAGTGGTTAAGAGCTTAAGCCGCTCTGCCCACTGGGTCGAATAGTCGCGGCTTCGATTCCTCCACGGGATAAATCTTTGTGTGACCCACAATTATTTGTTTCGGTCTGGGTATTTGTGAATTTTCGTGTTTGTAAACGCACCCATGACACCGGAATATACTCAAGTGTGCGGATACGTTAAAAAAAACAGCTGCTCCTACTCATAGACATAAAGGTACGTGTAGCCATTTATAATTACCAAATCTGGGTTTTTTCCTTCGAATACCTCGAGATTTTATCTGAGCGGTCCAGGGCCTGTAGAGAAGTAATCTTTTGCAGACGTTAATGCTAATAGGACAATAGAAATTTTACAACGACAAGTCACAAGTTTAGAACAAGGCGCTATCGATGGCGAAAAGAGAATTGATAAAAAAGCATTTTTATGGCTCCCTCGGGCAGTAATGAGCAAAATCGCCGTAGCCTGCCGTTTTTTTAACACACAGACTTTATCACAACTACTCTGTTTTTGTTGTTTGTTACCTCGATGGGCTAGTGGCCCATGGTGTGGTTGACGATAACGATGTCCAAGTTTAGAAACTCTTCTAAAAATTCTCAGTAAGAGTCCGAAATAATTTTGCCCGGTATATTGACAATAAACTCGCCCCTATTACATTGGAGCCTAACATCTTCACAAGAAATGAGAGCACAGGACCCTCTGCCACCCTCGCCAGCGGAATTTGGACGTGATGGTGTTTGGCGCTCAAGTTGTCGGCGATCTGAAAGTATGTACTAAACCATTACGTCTTCTTTTCGATTTTGGTAAAACAGTCTAGTTACCGTACCGTTTAGCTTTTAATACTGTGACTGAATAGTTCTAACTAGTAGGTATAGTTGCCCTAGGTATTGTGAGCTGGCCTCGACGCCGGAGAACTGGGGCGACGGCTGTACCCGCCCGCGAAACGGGGTTACGAATGCATATAAACAAACCTATAGAGCAAGGGCGGTAGAATATTTGACTTGATATTTGAACTGAATTTTAATTGCTTTGTGAGAGTTGATGGAATTGAAATATGTTGAGATAAGCCCTAGTTACGTAACTAATAGAATAATGATACATCAATCGTGATGCAGTTAAGTATTTATGGTATTTCCATATTAAAGTGTGTCCGTGCTTCGGAAGGCACGTCAAGTTGTTGATCTCGATTACTACTTAATACGGTAGCATTATATTCGAGGCCTTATGCGCGGCCTGATAAGTTCCAACAGACCAACACATGAAACATGACCAAATAGACCGTGTCTAATTAATGAGCAATATGAATAAGTATGAGTATATACGTATAAAAGGGACCAATAGAGCGACGGAAGCGAGAGATCTGTAAGGAAAGAACCTGTTGGAACTCTGTATTCTCTATCTTCCCCGCCAGCCTTGGCGTGACCCTGTACAAGGTTTAACGTAATTAACGCAAGACCTGAAAGTAGTTTGTACTAAATCGGCAACTGAATCGATTTCAACTATTTTTAAAGATAGTTATTTCTTTTTAATTTTCAATTAATGCTGCTAGTCGTTCTGTTCGCTGTACTAAACAAAATTTAATAATTCTTCAAAGCATTAATGCTTAGCTCAATACGCATACAAAAGTTAATTAATTATTCAATTTTATGTTTAATTTTGGTACCCAAATTAACCATAAAATATTAATTATTAAATTTTATGGTTAATTTTGGTACCGAAATTAACCATAAAATTTAATAATTAATTAACTTAAAAAAATGGTAAAAAAACTCGAGATGTAAAGGCCCCGCGGCCAACAGCGTAGATCATTCAGACACACACAAGTAAAAAACTCCTTAAAATTGGAAGTTTTATTTTCGTATTGAATTCTTAAAGCAATAATTTATTTATTTATTTATTTATTTATTGAAATAACCAACAGCGTTACAATAGTAATAAAAAGAAACTAAAGATAAAATTAAGTAAGGCCAATAACAGGTTTTTCTAAATTAAATTAAATATAATGTAGCTGAAAGCTTAAATCACAAATCAAACATACCCTAATACACATATGTACGTAAATATATAGAGAGAATACTTATATATATATATATATATAGATATATATATATATATATATATATATATATATATATATATATATATAGAGAGAGAGAAATACACCTACACAAAATCACACACAACACAATTACTATTACTATACACCCCTACTGATTCACATGGATTTGTACTGAGGTACCCATACCTAGTCGACTATCTACTTGTCGACTATAACTTCCGTTTTAAATTTGTTTTTGGAATGTATAAAAGGATCGATATGACTGAAGCGCCTGCTATAGTCTCGGGAGACACGAGCCAAGACAGCATTATCTACATATCTACTATGGTGGTGTGGTACGTGTAACATAGTAGTGTGTCGCGTCCGCGTAAACGGTGTCCTGAACCAAATCCCAGCTAGTAGTTCGGAACTATCCAAATTACCACTAAGAATATTATACAAAAGGCACATGTCCAACACAGTACGCCTGTCGTCTAGACTTAATAAACCATGTTCCTCGCAGCCTTCCTCGTATGTTTTAATCGTTTTGTGGCTGCGGTAATTAAGATGTTTAACAAATAATTTTTGGACTCTTTCGATTCTTTCTTTATCATTAACGTAATGGGGTGACCAAATGGGGCTACCATATTCAAGTATACTACGCACGTACGCAAAGTATACTGCCTTTAGAGCAGAGATATCCGAGAACACCTCACATGCTCGCAACACAAACCCGAGATTCCGATAAGCTTTATCCGATATGTTGTCAATGTGCTCTGAGAATGTCAATTTATGGTCGAGGATTACACCTAAATTGCGAACAATGTTAGTTTTCTGGATAACTATCCCATTAAAATTATAGCTAATAAATTATAATCTAATTGGGGTGTCTGAGATATTGCGTTATGTATGTTACAAATAGAAACTATTTTACTTCAAAACATTGGAAAAAGCTCTGTTTCAAAACCTAATATAAATTACTAAGAAAAAATTAAGCATACAGTCATTGGTATTCCGAACGCATTTTGCTTTATATAGGTACTATGGTCTTGGAATAGTGTATCGAAAGGAAATACAGTTACTGGGAAAGGTATTTTCGCCCTCTTGTATCCTACTACTGCCTCGTTGGTCTGGTGGCAAAGCACATCGCTTTGTGATCACGAGGTCCTGGGCTCTAATTCTAGGTCGGATAAATGTAGTTTTCTAACGAAAAATTCTCAGTATGAGTCCGGAGTCTGGAATTGTGCCCGGTATATGGCAATAGGCTCGCCTCCTATTACATGGGACCTAACATCGTCGGCGAAACGTGGGTGTACTCAGTACACCTCTGCCACCCCCGCTTGGGGAATATAGGCGTGACGAAGTGTATATTTTTTGTTTTGTGTCCTACTAATATTATTAATTGTAAAGTTTGCATGTTTGTATGTTTGTTACTAAATCATGCAAAACGGCCGACGGGTTTGGATGAAATTTAGCACACAGGTAGTTTAAAGGGTACTTTTTAAATTCCTGTCTAAAGTCAATACGGACGAAGACGCGTGCAGAAACTAGAAGGGTATACAGTACTAGTTTATAACGCAATATTTATCCTTCCACCCCAACGCGATGTGACACGTGAGCGCAACCGTAGAGTTTACACACGTGACCTCCACCAGCACTGCACCGGATGGCTTCCTAGAAATTTGTATTACTATTTCACTTCACAGAAACGACTGGAAAACACTTCAGCGCAATTTCATTGGAAATATTGTAATGATATATTTTTATTGATTCGTATGAAATGAATTTAATTATGATAGGAATGCAGACAATGGGAAATAGATGTTTCTGCGCCGAAGGGGTTATGTCGGTAATCTTTAACTTACGGTGCAAGCCACATCAAGAATAATCTTATGTCGTCTAGCCAGTTTTTAGTATCAAAATGATAATGTCGCTAAAAAATTGTTAGTATACAAAGAATTAAGGTTAAACCTTCTTACTTATCTAAATAATAGCTAGGATAGGACCACAGCACTCTGGCGGGCGAAAGGCTATCCCACCACACGCGTGCTTCGAGGCGCAGTGGCATAGCTTCTCGCCTATTTTGCTCGTCTGTCCCGGCAAGCAATTTGGCGTGGTCTTGGGAGTAGCGCACGGTCGCGACGACCTCCAAGGCAAGTGTGACTGTATTCTGCTCGCGGTTGCTGCCTGCTATTGGTCTGGTCCTTTTGAACAGACATAACAGAAACAGTCATGCGCTACCTTTCCCCAATTTTCGGCCCCATCCCTCCCCATCATTTTCCTGAATAACCCGTCTTTCATCCCCCGGTTCTGTCCGGAAGTTCGGTGTGGCGTGTGGCGGGAGTCGCCATGCTGCCCCTCACTATCTCTGGCTTTCGGAGAGGGTGGGGCGCAGCGGGCAAATTGGAGAACCGTTGCCCGGGGGTTCTAAGTACCTCTCTGGGCTTCAGAGAGGACCAGTGAGACCCTGCGGTAACGACAGTCCGGAGAGGGCGCGAAGCCCTAACATATTCCCCTTCTCTATCCCCATCCCTAACTTCCTTCCCAATCCTTTCCCTTCCCCTCCTAGTCGTCGGGTCTGGTGTGCGCTTACCCCGGGCGGGCGAAAGGCTATCCCACCACACGCGTCCTTCGAGGCGCAGTGGCATAGTTTCTCGCCTATTTTGCTCGTCTGTCCCGGCAAGCAATTTGGCGTGGTCTTGGGAGTAGCGCACGGTCGCGACGATCCCCAAGGCAAGTGTGACTGTATCCTGCTCGCGGTTGCTGCCTGCTATTGGTCTGGTCCTTCTGAACAGACATAACAGAAACAGTCATGCGCTTACCCTTCCCCACTCGGTCCCCTCCTTCCCTTTCCTTTTACCCCCGGATTTAGCCGGAAGGTTGTGGCGCCTGGTTGTACCCCTCCGTGGGGTGCAGCAGGTGGCGCCTGTCGTTGGGGTGGTCGGTCGAGGTCAGCGCGGCGCTAGTGTGCGCCGTGCATTTTTGTAGAGGGAATGACCGCTTTTATTCCCGACCACCCGCTGGGCTGTTGGGCCCTTTTGGGTCCCTAGCCCGGCCGTGCTGGGCCGACCGGCCGCTGCTGCTTGCTGCCAGAGGGGCGGCGCAGTGGTGGCTGGAAGGCTCACGCGCCTTTTAGGCGCAAGGGTGTGGGTGTGGCGCCTGGTTGCCCCCTCACTCTCCCTTGGGAGAGAGAGTTGGGTGCAGCAGGTGGCGCTGGGTGCTGTCAACAGTCTCTACAGTTTTTCGGAGACTGCTGACGGCGGCGGATATTCCGGCTCGTCGGTAGTGCCGCGCTGCCCTCTGCACTCTCTGGCTTTCGGAGAGGGCCGGATGCAGTGGCAGGCTAGTTGAGGTGTGAGCCTTTGCTCACTCCCCCTCTCGCCTCTGGTACTCTTCTGATCAGTGCAGAACTGACTAAGGGGCTGAGGAGAGTGGAGAGAAGGGAACCGTCAAGGGTTCATTTTAAGCCGGCATCGAAAGGAACGGGCCGGCTCTGCCCACGGCGGGGGGCTAAACCCGTCAAACAGGGGCCCGCCTGTCTAAAAATGTGGCTCAAGAAAATATGGACGACAAATTTAAAGAAATATTACCCCAGGAGGGTACTAGTCGCGCTGCGGCTGGAGAATCCCTACCGGCATCTTCGGGTGTCGGCTGCCCCTCGTATTCTGGGGGGGGGGGCAAAATTTGTCTGAAAGATAGTAGGAGAAAAGGAGAGAAGAATAAGGAGGGGGAAAAAGAGAGGGAATGTCTCATGGACGCTACGTCGGTAGATTTTGTTTCTACCGAATCGACGATCATGGGACCCCCTAAGGACTCAATTGCCGAGTCATGAAAATTTTGGAGCAATAAACGCCCATGAAAGTTCTGATGGGAGCAGATCGAGACAGTACTCGTCCTCGAGTGAAAGTGTCGCCTCTATGACACCAAAGCCACCAAAGGTGGCAATATCTAAGAGAGGTCGAGCTGCGACTACAGCGACAAGATAGTCTGAGCCTGAGCGTCACGGTAAAGGACGCTTTTTAAAGACCAAGACAAGCACGCCTACGGTAGGCTCTGGAATTGCCAGCGACAGCGAGTCAGCTGGGTCGTCTTTGGCGTCTACCTAACCGTAAAGCGCAAAGCTCGTGAAAAGCGCGAACGTAATGCTAAGGCGGATATCACGCGTGCGGCCGCTGAAGCAGAAAGTAGTCGAGCCAAACTGGCCGTCAACCTTCCTCTTGACAACAGCCCGCCTATAGCAGTCTTGCAGGTGGTCATGGAGAAGGACGTTGCGGTAATACTTGAGGTTTCTAGAAAGTCTGGTCATCTACAGGGTGGGTGTCAAAGAAACCTCAACCATGCGGCTAAATCGATTTCTCGAAAATAATGAGCCAGCGTACAGTGACTGAAGAAGTAGCAAAACTGCAAGAGGACAACGACCGCTTGCGGCAGGAGATTGCAGATCTTCGTAAAGAGGTTGCGGACCTGCGGGCGCAACCCAGAGTGGAGCAAACCGTACCTCCTGCCCAGCAGGCTCCAGCGCCTGCCCCCCTCGGAGGAGTAGATTGGGAAGTGGTTATGCAGTCGATCATGGTCCGAGTTGGGAACATGGTCGATGCACGAATTAAGTCATTGGAAGACAGGCTGCTTCCGGAACCAAGACTTCGCCCACCACTAGCCGTGGACAGACGGGCACGGCCGCAGACATTTGCTGCGGCTGTTGCTGCGAAATCCGGGAATACCTCACGAGCTACACCAGCTGGTCGTCAGGCCTTGAGTAATACAGCAGCATTACCGGAGTCTCGGACACAAGCGGCATCTAAAACTGGGTTCCAGTCCGTAAAAAAGGCTAAGCCTGCGCGAAAAGGTGCTCGGGCAGTCCCGATATCCGTAAGGTCAACGAATATGTCTAGTCAGGAGGTTAAAACGTTACTTACCCCAACACCGGAAGAAGGAGATCAAGATTTTACAGTGGTGAGGCACCGGAAAAAGAAACGTGATAAGAAGAAGAGCAAGACAGTAAATCTCCCTTCCTCTCCCCTTGCTGTAAAGCCTGTGGCAGATAAGGGTACTAAAAAACCGAGGTGGTTAAACCCTACAAATCTTCGGGCTCCACGCTCCACTGCAGTGGTACTAACGCTGCAACCGGGCGCTGAGGGAAAAGGGCAGAGTTATGCCGATGTCTTGGCAGAAGCCAGTCAAAAAATAAATTAGACTGAACTCGGCATTAATTCCTTGCGGTTTCGGAGAGCGGTCACTGGTGCACGAATTTTGCGGTAATAAAGCAGATTTACTGGCAGAGAAACTGCGGCAGTCCTTGAATGGAGAAGTCGTTCGGATCTCCAGACCGACCGCATGCGCGGAAATGCGCCTATCGGAGTTAAACGACGCAGTAACAGAAGCAGAGGTAGTAGCTGCAGTCGCAAATGTAGGGGAATGCTCGAGGGAACTTGTCACCACCGGGTTAGTGCGAGATGGGCTCAAAAATCGTACAGTATGGGTGCGTTGCCCAGTAATGGCTGCCAAAAAAGTGGCGAGAGGAGGCCGGTTATCAGTGGGATGGTTGATGGCTAAGGTGAAGCTTCTGCCCCCCAGGACTGCACGATGCCACCGTTGCTTTCAAAGCGGTCTCGTGGCGGCGACGTGCACTTCGGATGTGGATCGCAGCAACATTTGCCGTCGTTGCTCTAGCATGGGTCACCAGGCGCGAATATGCACTGCAGCGCCGCATTGTTCGGTCTGTGCGGCTTCAAAACAACCGGATGGGCACCAAATTGGGAGCTGCAAGGCACTAGCTGCTTCAGGCGTGGGCACCATACTGGTTGTACCCCCAAGCGACGAGGTAATGGTAACAGACAATGGACCATAACCGCCTACGTCGAGTACTGCAGGGCAACCTCAACCACTGCAGAGGGGTTTAGGATCTCCTCCTACAGTCCATGCAGCAGTGGTTGATTGATTTTGCTGTAGTAGCGGAGCCATACTTTGTCCCAGACCGTCCCAATTGGGTGGGGGACAGTACAGGTACGGTGGCCATTGTTGGGTCTACTTCTCTGTCCGTTAAGGAGAGGGGCCGCGGAGTCGTGGCAGTGGAATTGGGAGACGCAGTTTTAATAGGTGTCTTCTTCTCTCCGAATCGGACACGCGCGGAGTTTGAGATCTTCTTGGGCGAGGTTGGGGCAGTGGTGCGACGAGCCTCACCACTGCCGGTATTCGTACTAGGAGATCTGAACGCGAAATCTACGACGTGGGGATGCCCCCGGACTGACGCGCGCGGAGAAGACGTCGAAGAATAGGCGGTGATAGCGGGCCTCTCCTTACTAAATCGGGGAACCGTCAACACCTGTGTGCGACAACAGGGAGGATCAATAGTGGATGTCTCATTTGCTTCCTATACTGTCGCGTCGCGTGTCCAAGACTGGCGAGTTCTTGAGGAGGAGGAGACATTATCCGATCACCGGTATATCCGGTTTGAAGTTTCTCCTCTGCGAGGAACCCGCGAAAGACGTCGCCACAGAGGATGGGTATTTCCTCGATGGGCGCTGACGAAGCTGGATACAGTAGTAGCCAAAGAAGCGGCACTGGTCCACTCATGGATATCCAGTCCGGGGATAGTAATGGACGTTGAGGGGGACGCGGAATGGTTTAAAGCAGCCGTCACTAACGTTTGTGACGCAGCCATGCCCCGAGCTGGTCCTCGTCCACCCAGAAGAGCAGTATATTGGTGGTCAGCGGAAATTGGGAGACTACGCAAGTCCTGCATCGCTGCTCGACGCGCTTACACGAGACATCGAAGACGCCGTGTCCGCGATGAGGCTGCAGAAACACGGCTGTACGACATCTACAGGCGTGCAAAGATGGAGCTCCAGCTAGCAATAATGAACGGAAAATCCCATGCCCGCGAGGTGATGTTGGCAGGATTAGACCAGGATCCGTGGGGACGACCGTATCGATCCGCCCGGGGTAAGCTCAGCGGTCAGACGTCTCCGGTAGCGGAGTGCGGTGCCGATGAGGACACTGCGAAGCATACACTTGAGCTCTGTCCTGCGTGGGCTGCGCAACGTAGTGTTATCGTCGATGTCGTAGGGAGGGATCTGTCACTGCCGGCTTTAGCGCAAGCTATGGTCGGTAGTGAGAGGTCATGGGAGGCGGCGGTGACCTTCTGTCAGGTGGTCATAGCGCTGAAAGAGGCGGCGGAGCGAGTGAGGGAGGCTGATCCTCTGGCTGATCCGCTCCGTCGTCGTAGAACAAGGCGGCGACAGCGTGCCTACGCTAACTTGATGCCGCCTTGATGAGGGTTTGCGGGTAATGGGAATGGGGTTGCCCATTGCCTACACACAATAATAGGCCCTCGGGAGGGAAGGGCGTGCCATGTGCTCCCGGCACGCCCCTCAATGATGTGTGCGGAAAACAATTCCGCCAGGAGTGGATTTCCACGTAAGTGGAAGGTCGCTGGCGTGTCGCGGATGGTTGCTCACGCGTTCCCGTAACCCGCCCCAGCCACAGTGACGAGTTGGAGCACGGTGGGGGTTTTAGCCGGTAGGAGTCTCGGCAAAACTCCTCGCTTCCCCCAATGGCGAGCGGGTATCCTATGAAGGATTTCCCCCATCAAAAAAAAAAAAAAAAAAATGGTGTGCGCTTACCCCGCCTCCAGACACGGTCTCGGACCACCGATGGCGAACCCGTAACCGGCAACGATGAGCTTCAGCTCTACGCTGGGACGGGGGCCTTGCCTTCGCCGGCTGGGCCGCGTGGAAGAAAACATTTTCAAGTTCTGAAATGCCTGCCCGCCCAACTCATCTGCCTCTTAGTGGCCATATTAAACGCCGCTATGACGAACTGCACCTTCCCCGCTAAGTGGAAGGAAGCAGACGTCATAGGCATTCCCAAGCCCGGCAAACCTCGTAATCTCCCCGCGAGCTACCGCCTTATCAGTCTTCTCAACTCCCTGGCTAAGGTCTACGAGCGCCTACTTCTGGCGCGGCGCAAAGACTTTGTAGTGTCCAGGGGTACCCTAATCGACGAGCAGTTCGGCTTTCAAGCCAAACACTCCTGCGTCCACCAAGTGCACCGCATCACGGAGCACATCCTCTCCGGTCTTAACAGACCCAAGCCCGTCTACACGGGTGCCCTCTTCTTCGACGTCGCGAAGGCATTCGACAAAGTCTGGCACAACGGCTTGATCTACAAGCTCTACCAAATGGGTGTGCCGGACAGACTCGTGCTCATCATACGAGACTTCTTGTCGAATCGCGCCTTCCGATTTCGCGTCGAAATGACGCGCTCCACTGCCCACTCCACCAGCTCTCTCGCCCCTCCTGTTTAGCCTTTACACGAACAACATTCCTCGTTCGAGAAAGGCGCATAGGCGCTAGCCCTATTCGCGGATGATACCGCTCTCTACGTCTCGCATAGGAATAAGGGTTTCATTACCAGAAACCTTCAGGCAACCGCCAATTCCCTAGGGAATTGGTTCAGGAAGTGGCGTATTGAGGTGAACCCGGACAAGAGCGCTGCGGTGTTCTTCTCCAGAGGTGCCACCCCGCGCCACTCCCTGCGCCGCCCTAGAAGTAATCTCGGCCAAGTGACCATGTTCGACCGACCCATTCCCTGGCTCAAAGAGGTCAAATATCTAGAGGTCACCCTAAACAGTACCATGTCCTTCGGCCCGCACATCATGCGGGTCCGTCACCGAGCATCCTTTGTGCTCGGTCGTCTCCATTTGTTGATCTGCAAGCGGAGTAAAATGTCCCTCAGAAATAAGGTGACGCTTTACAAAACTTGCGTTCGACCCATCATGACTTATGCGTATGTTGTGTTCGGGAATTCGGCCCCCTCTCACATCGATAAACTCCAAGTGGTTCAAAACCGCTTCCTCCGTAAAGCCGTAGGAGCCCCCTGGTTCGTACGGAATGTCGATCTCCACTCCGATCTAGATCTCGAACCTATTCGCGCCTATATTAAAAAGGCGACAACACGACACTTCGCGAACGCATCTACCCATGCGAATCCGTTATTCGTAGCCGCCGCCGACTACGATCCCGACATGTTCTCTCCGATCCCCCCGATGCTTTGTCATCCATTCTTTCCGCTCAGAATACGGGCGACCAAGACGTAGTCGTAGATCCCCTCCCATAGCCGGCGGTTGACCGGTACACTTAGTAGTGCACCCCATCCCCCCACAGCGACTGTCCCAACCGAGGGCGCCTTTTCAAGGCGCCCTCGAGTATGTCGCCCCTTGCCCTTCTGGCTCGAGCGTAGTGGTTGCACGCTCGCCCTTAAGTCCGGTGAAGCTGTAAAGGCCTCGCGACCAACAGCGTACATCACTCACACACACATAAAAATTAACACCGTCACCCCTATAATAACGTACAGAGGAGTACCGTGTACATTCAGTTTTGGCTGACTATATTAGATCACTATTGTTATATACCGGGCACATATCCGAACTGATATTGGGAAGTTTTCGATAGAAAAACTACATTTGTCCGACCCAGGATTTGAACCCAGGACCTCGTGATCTCAAAGCACATTATTCATCACTAGACCAACGAGGCAGTCTATAATCTCCAACAACAATCACATTTAAATTTGAAATCTAATTGGGTTGTTAATATACCTTTAGAAATGTGGTGATAATATGAAGGAACGTACCAGAAGATGTGGAATGGGCGGGTCCTGTAAGGTGGATGGCAGACCTGATGAATGTCGCGACCTTACCCGCAGGTTAAAGCAAGATGCGTGTTAATACCCCTTCAGAAATATGGTATGTAGGAACATACTGGAAGATGTGGAATAGGCAGGCCCCCGTAAAGCGGACGTATGACATAGGCCGTATTACAGAACGAAAAGCAGTAGTATATATTGTTAAAACAAACGTTTTAGTACAAAAAATAGTTATTAACAATAGATTCACGATTGATTTACGTTCTGTAATACGGGTCCTAGTGAAGGTCGCGGGTAAAAACGAGATGCGTGCAACAGAGCTGGTTATCGTAGCAACCTATGGAGTATCCTTTGTCCTGTGCAGTGGCGCAGTTACCAGCAGACTGAGTAGGCTAGAGCCTAGGGCGGCAAATTCTAGGGGAGCGGCAAATTAGGATCAATTTTTTTTATAAGTAGTCCCTGATTGAGCTTTTCTTAGCTCAAAAATATACCCAGACTATTTCTTGTGTAAACTTCACTAAATCGTGAGTTGTAAGAATAATCTAGGAACTGACACAACGATTAGTTCACAATCATACTAATAACGGGAAAAAGCCGACGTCATGATGACGATAGAGCACAAATTAAAAAATTGTAATTTTATTCACAAAGAAAATGTAATTAAGATGATTGTGAACTAGGGTATTGAATTGCAAAGGTAAGTAAGGGCGGGAAAAATTGAATAGCCTAATGGCGGCAAATGTGTAAATCCGCCACTGGTGGACGAAGCTATAGCGAATTGAAAGGGCGATAAATAAAACATGGATTCTTCATAAGCTTTATTTCAATATTCAATATATCAAATTTGAGTAATCGAATTTATCAAAATCAATTCACTTACTTTACTAAATAGGTATGCTCCGTTTTGTAACCTAACGCGTACGTTACATGAAACAAAAATATTATGACGACTACACTTAGTAGTAGTGTTTATTAGTATAATAATGAAAACCGTAAAGTATTAATTATTATTTCAATTGGAAGTACTTGAAAAACTTGTCTGACTGGATTTTGACTAGTAGTCACAGGTAATCGATTAAAATCTATAATAAAAAACGTTTTTACGTTCCCAAAAAACCAAAACAACCGTGATAAGACCATTCTTTATCAATCTATCTAGATATTCATAGATGAGGCATCACACAGCCTTATATTTTTTTACCTCACAATTCTTCAATCACATATTTTTCATTTTATTAAATGATGTTGGAAAATTACCGTAGGCTAACAATATCATTGAAAATGTTAATAAAAAAGCGGTATCAACAAAAACAAAAAACCCTCCTCCAAAACATTATAAAAAACAAGTGTCAAAATTCAATAAAAAAAATCTGTCAATGGCCAATTATCAGGTACAGGTATGATTCATGTCGCAAAAAATTGTTAGTATATAAAGAATTAAGGTTAAACCTTATTAACCTAAATAATAGCTAGGATAGGACCACAGCACTCTTAAGTCTTGTTGGGCGTCACTTCAATTTCTATAAGCTTTTTAGGCATTATTGACATACCCCGCAAGGGATCTGGCGTGATGTTATAGATTGACATAGTAGCATAACTGTAGCTTAAGAGAGGGAGTAATGGTCCTTTAATATAATTCGTATGAATTAAGGGCCGTTACTTCCTCTCTTATGCATGCATATCTCATTATGCATGTACATGCATAATGGTGTAAATCTAACACTTTACACCATTATGCAGCAGTTACGCTAGTTAGGAGTTTACTGTAAAGTCATAATTAAAGAGAAAGGGAGAATTGTGTGGTCAAAGATTTTAATTAAAAATATCTAAGAGATTCTTAGTCAGATCCATGATATGAGCCTAATATAATTATAATATGTCATAAGAACCCAAACTTATTAGTACAGATGAGTTATAATACAATAAAAACAGTAAACATTCAATAGTTTTAACAGATATTTTTAAGCTTACACAGAAAAACGCTTAAACTAATTCATATAATTGTCCAAGGAAAGTCTTAAAATATTATTCAAGACAATTGAAAGAATCCATATATACATAAAGAAATATTAGATATTTCATAAGGCCCCAAGTTTCTAGAATCACAAACATTTGTCACTTACCATATTTTAGTCTCTACAACACTTATTATTGATTATTTCTCGGCTAATCCAGAGAACACGAATTTTGTATGTAATACAATAATATTTGCATAACACTAACTTGATTAGCCATTAATTTAATTCCGGCAGGTTTTCGCTCAAAGTTTCTGCGCCCGTTCTTGCCATTATTCAATACTACTTAGAGGTAAGGAGAATCGTCTTATACGGGGTACAAGCTGAAAAAGTGTCCAGGTGTAGGCAGCAAATTACAACTCAAAAACTCACCACAATAGCGCTAGCCTAGCAAGAGAGAATGATATGAATTTAGCAGTTATAAGCGGAGTGAAGTGTGCCGAGTTGAAAAATTTAATATCTTAGGTGACTAGTGTAGTTGATGAAACTGCATTATATAAAACCTAAACTATTTACGTAGTCCAAAATAATTTACTAAATATAACCTATGAAACTGCTGTGAGAAAATTTTGCAGGGATTTAATTTTTATAATACTTCCACAAAGGGGAAGGTTTTCTTTCCTTGTAATAACTTTGGCGCTACCTTTAAAATTCACCATTTGCTACCGGAGCGCCACCATAATTTGATGCTTCTCGACGGACACTTTTTCATACACAGAGATGATTCTCCTTACCTCTACCCTCCACATTCAATACTAAAAAAACTTAAAGATTATTGAAATTTGTATTTCTTATGTATATAAACAGTTTAATCCTTTTCGAATATACCATTGAGTTATTATGTATTGAATACGAATATATAATATACAAGGTGTATCGTAAATAACGCTATTGCGTTATTTAGATATTCCTCAGACACACCTATTAGACAATTGCTTCATGAATTCAATACTTCTTCTCTTTCTCTTCTCTTCCTTTTCTTAACCACTTTTATACCCCAATTAACAATGAAACTTGTATTTGTATGTGTGCGTATTGAGGAATACGTCTAAGAAATACGTAGATTTCAAATCTAAGTATTGCTTTGAATCAGGAATAAATTAAGTTTGTTATAGCGAACTGAAGGAGTAATAGCATATTTGTAAATTTAAAACAAAATTTAAGATGCATTAAAATTGTCGGAATCAATTCAGTTACCGATTTAGGACAAGCTACTTTCAGAGTTTGCGTTAATAATGTTACACCTTGTATAGATTGGCATATATCTGTATAAACAATATACCTTCATATATGTTCGATGTAGGGCAGTGTTAATATAAAGTGTGGTACCTTATGTTAACAATGAACTATTGGTTATTGTATCAGCAAGTGACCTTCGCACCGACTGTGTTAGTGATACATCACATAAATATAGCCCTAAACAACCTTGTGATATCATATCTCATTAACTTATAGATTCCTCGAAGTTAAATTATAATCCTCATAGGATCACTTTTGTTGTTCGTCTGTTCGACAGTTAAGACCATTTGTATGGTGTACATGTATGGCGCAAGGTGGCGCCATCAGCATTTCTCAGTCGGCGCATCGCTACACCTTCATTATATATAATTTATATTCATAACGAAATCAACTATCGCGCGCTCATTTTCATTCCAGTTAATTAGAGTACCAGTAAATAAGCCATTATTCTTTCTAATTACTGATCTTCTTATTTTCACCATAAACTGACCTACCACAGAAACCAGAGACCTTACACTATTTCACAGGAACGAGTAAAGGTATCAAGTTTATTTTCATCATCGATGTGAAGGCTCACATTTGTTTATAATTTTCAAAAATATATAGGCATTATTGAACTATTCCAACAACATGTAGATTCGAACATTGCCAACGCTTATACGATACGGAGAATTTACCTGCCGAGGGCCACTGCTTATTATTTATATATATTGCAACCATGTAAATATTCTTCGGTTTCCACTGAAGAATTCTCAAGAACGAAAAGCTATTTACTAATGCTTAATATATTTGTATGATTATGACGGACCAATTAAGCATGATTCACGCTACACGGGCACGGACTCGGACCGGTCGAGCACGAATTACTTCATACAAAACTATGAATTAGATGAGCTTTTCCTAAAGTGGGTTCCAACTCTAGTTACAAACGTAATTTGGGAAAAGTGCATATGTGACGAGAAGATAAACATTACAATACCAACAGTAGTGTGTCGGATATAATATCAAACTTTAAAACAAATATTAAAAACAGTGGTGTGTGTGTGTGAATGATGTACGCTGTTGGCCGCGAGGCCTTTACACCTTCACCGGACTTAAAGGCGAGCGTGCAACCACTACGCTCTAGCCAGCCAGAAGGGCAAGAGGCGACATACTCGAGGGCGCCTCGAAGAGGTGCCCTCGGTTGGGACAGTCGCTGTAGGGGGACGGGTGCACTACTAAGTGCACCGGTCAACCGCCGGCTATGGGAGGGGATCTACTACTACGTCGTCGTCGTCGCCCGTATTCTGAGCGGAAAGAAGGGATGACAAAGCATCGGGGGGGTCGGTGAGAACATGTACAGTGGTTTCACTGTACTTCAGTTTAGATTTTAAATTCACTTTTTAAATATTTCTAATACAGATTTTTGTACGTATTTAAATATCATTCTTTTTATTCTTGATGCCATAAAATAAAAGTGCTTTATTGAGTGTTCCATTTCCTTAAAAGTTTAAGAACCATTGCTGCAGATGCCTGAGCGTGCCCAGCCATGGGCTAAATATTTCTGATAAAGATTTTTGTTCTGATTTTAAATAGCAGTATTTTTTTATTTCGATTGCAGAGTTGTTCCACAAAATTAATGAGATTTGTTGAGTGTTCCGTTACCTGAAAGGTTAAGAAACCGTTACTATAGCATGTTTCACATAGGATAGGTAGTGACAGTTTGACGGACGATTTAGCGCAGTGGTTTAGAGCTTAAGTCGCTCCGCCCACTGTGTCTAATAGTCGCGGGTTCGATTCCCGCACGGGACAAATCTTTGTGTGATCCACAATTATTTGTTCCGGTCTGGGTATTTGTGTTTGTAAATTTTCATATTTGTAAACGCACCCACGAAACAGGAATTAATCCTAGTGTGGGGCTACGTATAAAAAAAAAAACAGTTCTAAGTGCCAAACGAAATTAATATTTAAATCAATGGTGTTGAGGTTTTATGCCTCAACACCATTGAATTAAATATTAATTTGGTAAGTATAGAAACTGGTTATGCTTTTTATTGCCATTGAATAAAGTATAACAACTGTCACAGTAACCACCTTTCATGAAAAATACTATATTATATATGTTTGACCATGCCCATACCGTTGTAACGTGATTCCGCCTCAAAGCTTCTTCTAGAACTTTGGAGTAAATTATGGTCAACTATATGACAGCGCTGCTCGCCATCTGGTTGACGCCGCAGGTGCCGTCGCCGCGGAACACGCGGTAGTATCCCTGCTCGCCCCAGGACTTGCCCCACGAGTTCTTCACGATCCAGTAAGGGAGCCGCTTGTTGAACAGAGGGTAGTCTAGAAAATAATATTAATAATGAAATATTGCTATGCCCGTTCGAAGAGGGGTTTGGCTGAAAATCAGCGTTGGAGGAGACCGCAGTCCCCCCTCCAGCACATGCTGAGCCAAACACCTTTCGGAACAGCCCACACCGTATCAAACAATACCTATAGTAGTATCTCATTGTATATTATTCTTTGTCTGTTTGTGTTTTTACCCCTGTATTTATGCTGTGCTGAATAAATAATTTTCATTTTCATTTCTATGAGAGCGGAGTAAACCGTGTCTGTGTGTACTATCTACCTACTCCGCAAGGGATCTGGCGTGATGATAGAAATATGTAAAAATCGTTTAATCAAAGATGCGCCCCACCCTCAGTCCTTATCGTTTACAATGCAAATATCCAATGTCCTTGAATTTAAATTATTTCTTAGATTTTATCGTGGCGATCACGCGGCGATATGTTCGCTTTCAAGGTCGTCACAATGTGTGCTCTTTTTCTATGGAAAGTCTCAATCGCAGTTCGGAGTCTGAATTGTGCGTGGTACAGCATTAGGTATTGGTTACTACTGCATTACATTGGACCGAAGAACTTCGGTGATATATATCTTGTGAAGATCGCAGGAAGTCGTTGGATGCAGGTGGAATCGGCCCGGTTGGGCTGGAGAACGATTGGGGAGGCCTATGTTCAGCAGTTGACAAATATAGGCCATCCCAGCTTTGGAAATATAGATATGACACTGTTTTTAATCATCTTAAGTTCCCGATATTTGGAGTGTTTTACCCACAAGAAGAACAGTCCTAACCGTAACCACAGCTAGTGTAAAACACTCGAAATGTCATGTTCAAATAAAAAAACTTTTATAAAAAAAAGGGAAACCGACGTCAAAAAGCAAAAAATAAATATTTGAAGTCGGTACCGGTTGGTTGAGTCGGTTACTTGACACCGACTTTAAATTTTCTTTTTCTTTCGAATTCGGTGTCCCATTTAAAAAAAAAAATTATTTTACCATTTTAAGTGATGAGTGAATTAATTATTAATATTTGTATACCTATATTATATATGATTGATAGAATACTCATAACAACTGATACACATTCGTGCTGTTTGCCCTGGTGTATCTTTTATGTCCAAGGTCCAATACCAATGGAATTAAAATGGAAAAACCTTGGAGCTATACTGAACCCAATGCAAAAAGATTCATCAAAATCGGTCCACAATTGACAGAAATATCGGTGAATATACATTAAAAAAATACATACAGACGAATACAGAACCTCCTTTTTGACAATAGACTACAAATGACACGCTCTGTACTTGTCACTGAATTTGGTTCAGTAGACTTAACCATGTTGGACCTCCCTCTAAACGTAACTTGATTATCTCTACCTTTTCCACCTTTTACTGTATTATAGTCCTTTTCACTAGTCATGGGTACACTGATGTTTAGAATTTGACGTTTCTAGAAATGTGGTAAGTGTGAAATAGAATCGATTTAATACCTTATCGAGAAAATTTATAACGAGGAATGAATCGATATTAATAAAAAATAATTTAGGAACGAAAAGAGAACAAAATAAATAATCTCCTGATTTATTTACGTATCAAGCCATTATTTAGTTAAATCGTCTGACAAATCACTTGATTCATGGCTTACGTATAATATTATTAAAAAATCTATAAAACTCTTTGTTTTAATATGTCAAGATAGCGCACCCACGTTTACTTATTAATTTCTTGACCATGAGAGTAGTAATTATTTCAGTCAGATACATAGAATAATATATTCGTAAAAAATCGGCAATCGATTTTATACATTTTAAAAAAACAACATATCGATTATAACGATTTCATTGTGTCAGTCCCTAAAATGCAAACCGTTACAATTTATATAATTGATAATAATATTGTTTTATTAAGTTTTAAATTTTTTATTAATAATTACGCAAATTTATGAGAAAACGAAAGTAGATTTTGATGTATTTTTATATTCCTGTTTATTTTTTGGATTCTACATTTTGAATATTCTTAAATAAAATATGCGTGAAATGGAACATGATCAAACGTCACCCATGGCTCGTGAAAAAGACTATAGGTGTTATAACGTGACTTACCTTTAATACCATATCCCACGAGAAGCACTCCGTGATCCAAGTTGGAGGGGCTGCAGAGCATTTTCCAGGGGTGGGAGATCCCGCCCATGTAGAACTGCATCGCGTTCGCGTTGATACCTAGTTACAAATACAGTGTTACCCAAATCTGCGTTATATTCCAGTGTCAACTTTGGCTTCAGTAATAAGAACGTTGAATAATCTAGATTAAATTATGGTGTGATTTCATTACGCGTTCGAAAAAAAATCTTTTGCTGCTCTATATAAATATTTTTTCTAATAATTTATATCTAACAATATTTGGTGTTATTTTTACTTAACACTTTTAGATACAGTAGTGATTTTTAACAGAAAAACATCGCTCGAATTGTAAGAGGAAACCTAACAGGTTGTCTTTTATTATTATTAAAAAACTCAATAAGCTCGTTCCTTATTACCACGGTAAATTAAAATTTGGGGTACACGCTACACTTGTGTGGGTGACAAGAAGAACCTTTTGAAGAAAATAGTCGTGACGGTGTTTTTAAAATCGAGTGGGTTTGAGGCGGGATTTGAGGCCTACACATCGTTATTACAAGGCACACATTTTATCAAATCAGTTACATAGGATGATAGGTCGGGAAGTATAAATAGTTCTTTGTCTCGAGTGTAGTGGTTGCACGATCGCCCTATTGTCCGGTGAAGCTATGAAGGCCCCGCGGCCAACAGCGTAGATCATTCACACACACAATAGTTCCATGTTTTGCTCTAGAAGCACACACATATAGTTAAAAGTAATAACCTACACGTTTAAAAAACTGAATCATGGTCGAGTCTGTCTTTAATAAATAATTACAAGATGATAATTAAAAATTAAATTAATTAGTCAACCATTGCCGACAAAATCAGAAAAGATTACTAGTCTTACCAATCGATATGGGTCCGTTGTGCAGCAACCACGTCGCCATGTCCGTCTCGTTGGAGGAGATGTTCACGGCTCCCGAGATCCTGACCTTGGTGAGGGTCTTGTTAAACGCGCACTTGTCGTCCTCGGCCTCGTACGGGTAGTCGGACTCAGCCTCCAGACCGCCGAGCTCCTCTATGGCCCTGGGAACAATGATAAATCGGTTGAGACAAGGCCAATAATCTAGCGACTAAAAACTTCTTATAGTATAATTATTTTCTCTGTAAGGATGGGAAATACACCGCTGATATAGAGAGAAGGGTGAATGCAGGGAATAGAGTGAATGGTGCGATGGGAAGGCTACTTGAGAGCCGGCACTTAAGTCAAAAGGCGCAACTGGCCATGCATAACGGAGTGCTTGTCCCAACGATGTTATATGGCAGTGAGAGTTGGGTATGTAAGAAGGAGAACGAAAGCAGCATAACTGCGGTCGAAATGCGATCTCTGCGGAAGATATGCGGAGTCACGCTGACCGACCGTATTCGCAACAGCGTAGTAAGAAAGCGAGTAGGTATGAAAGACACTATCGGTGTAAAGATGAGAAAGGGTATGCTCCGATGGTTCGGGCATATAAAAAGAATGTCAGAAGAAAGAATGACAAAACAGATATACAATGTGAAAGTGGAAGGATGTAGGTACCAGGGAAGACCTAGACTATCTTACCATGACCAAATAGACCGTGTCTTATCTGAAGGGCAAGTCAAGAGTCTCCGTAACCGGCGAGTGTGTATGTGACGAACTATGAGAGTGGAGGAAGCCAGAGAGGTATGTAAGAAAAGAGCCTGTTGGAACTCTGTGCTCTCTGCCTACCTCGCGAGGGAGCTGGCGTGATGATATAGATAGATAGATAGAAATTTCTCTGTACGATCACAAATCTGAGCAACGGCATTAGCTCCCGAATTAATTTAAAAGAGATTAGGGTATCCACGCGGACCCAGTACGGCATGGTGGACGCAGGTTTCTTCTTCTTGTTGTTTAAGTTATGGCTTCACCCTTATTTTAAGTGTATTTAGCCAGTGTCCAGTGAGATGCATGATCGTGTTTGTATTAATTAATTTAACTCCCCGATGAATTCGATGACAACGATGATAATAAAATACCCCACCCTGGATAGTGAAGCGATGGATACTTTACATACCAATTCCGACGGCCATTTTGAGGGAAATCGAACAGGCACGTTTTATTACTTTGTTACAATTACCTTCACTAATGCACATAATGGTTAATATTCCACCAACATTACACATTATTATTCGAAATAACGCAAGTTTTGTAAATTAAAACAAATTGAAAAAATCTTTTATAACCCATGGTGTTATAACTTATCAATAAACAGAGTTGAGCAAAAATTAATCCTGAAAAATAAGATATAAATGGTGCTTCTGCCACAGTTAACATTAGGTCTGTATAAGAAACCAAAAATATAATAGAAAATATAATATTTAGTCAATTATATAGTAATATATAAGTGATATTTGCAGTGATTGCCTTGTCGATTAGACCGTTAGCCTGCACAGTCAGAGGTCTCGCTTAAATCAAGACACGCACCTCTTTTCGAAAGCATGTGCGTATTAAAAATTAACTATCACTTGTTTTAACGGTGAAGGAAAACATCGTGAGGAAACCTGCACGCCTAAGAGTTTCTCGACGGTGTGTGAAGTACGCCAACCCGCACTGGGCCCGCGTGGTCGAGTATGGCCTAAACCCTCTCAGTCTGAGAGGAGGCCCGTGCCCAACGGTGGGACAGTTTCTTAACAGGCCTAATATTATTATAATATTTGTACAATACCTTGCGACATATTATGTTAGTATCCCAAATGTACAGTAATTACTATAAGTATTACGGACGGAAAATATAAAGTGGGCTAGGATTTTTAAATACGTTAAATAAATTACCAAATTCAATTAAAGCTATATTAGATTCCTTTAAGTTTAAAAATAAATTGACTACACTACTAACAGATAAATGTTATTATACTGTCGACGAATTCTTAAATGATGATGACTTAAGTAATTAAAAATAATGTTTGAATGATTGGATTTCCATCTATACTTTATCTGACATTATACAGAAATCTTCCACTACCTATTTGACTAAAAATGACTGATTATTCAAACTCAAATCATTTATTTTGTATAAGCCATGCGAGGGAGCTTACAAATAGTCAAGTTTATTTTTAAAATCTAATTTAACTACTAATCTACCACCGGATCGGAACGCGGCCTCCACTGAGAAGACCCGGCGAAGAAACTCAGCAGGCTTGTCTTTTTTTTTCAGGCATATTGTGTGGATACAATGTTTAGGTTACAAATAAATAGCTTATGACCTAGCTCCAGTGTGATGCCTTACGATCGAGATATGAATCTAATGATTTTATCTGTAAAGAGAGTCTAAAGGATTCCAGATGGGCCAGTCCCCAAGCAGCACCCGTTCACGAGTATGACTGCTGGAACAGCCATCACTCCCCTCGACCATATTGAGGGAAGGGAGTGACCCCCGCCGGACAGCCACCGCAAGCAGAGACATTATAGTGAGCATGACCAAACCAGAACCCTAAAGACGGTAGCCACATTGTGTCTACGAAACAGTGTGAACTATTAATTTTAATATTGCAATTGGTAACCATTATAATGTTTATTACCCACAATAATTATTATAACTGAACATGCCTGTCTTTGTATGCCTTAAAAGGTAAAACATAGAGAACCTATTATTGGAACTTTACAAGATCGGTAACTACCTATGTTTACAAAGAAATGAATGAATTTGAATCTGAAAAAAAAATTACAATTAAAATATTTTGATATTATCGCTTTTTTTTGTTGTTTTTTTTTTTTTTATTTTTAAATAAACGTAGCTCCACACTAGGATTTATTTCTGTATCGTGGGTGCGTTTACAAACATGAAAATTCACATACACAAATACCCAGACCGGAACAAATAATTGTGGATCACACAAAGATTTGTCCCGTGCGGGAATCGAACCCGCGACTATTAGACACAGTGGGCGGAGCGGCTTAAGCTCTTAACCACTGCGCTAAATCGTCCGAAATATGACAGTTTGTATGTTTGTTACTCAATCACGCATAAACGGCCAATTATTTATTACCTAGAATAACACAGGACGTTCTTTTCTTTTCATCCCGAAAAAATGTAAGGTTCCTGTTCCTGTCTAAAGTAAACGCGGACGAAATCGCGGGCAGAATCTAATCTATAATAACTTTTAAACCATCCCTTCCTAGATAGTATAATCCCAGATCAATGTCAAAATTCCGATATTCGATACGCCTATACACCTTTTCATTTGTTTTGTAACACAAAACAATCAACCATTTAGTTGGACGCTCAAGGCAATCACAACAAGGTGAGAATAACTAGAATTTTACGATGCATTGTTTACGCCTATCAACAAATGCACCACGAGTCGTAAACTAAGCGAGGAATTCACAAATACTGTGCATATCTTTGGAAACAACAGGAGGAACACTAGGTATGTAGTCGTGTGCAATAATCCACATTTTAGTACGCTGTCATCGCCTATATTTAGAAGTTTTTAAACATAAACTAACTGTGGCAAAGTACTAAAGTATTTACATATTATAACTTGTGACGGTACCATTTCAAACTCATGTCTTAGAATATATATATACTTTTTGCACCTGAATATGTTTCACGCGTAAAACATGCAGGGTCACTATCGTTTACCAAACTTAAAAGGTAGTGGAAAAGCTATAAATATTTTGCTTGACTACCAATTTTTGGATTATATCAGCTATATAATCAAAAATTGACTCAAATATTAAATTTCATTTGTAGATGGCGACTATTAATCAATCAACCAAATTAGCCTATTGCAGTCCACTGCTGGACATAGGCCTCTCACAATTTGCGCCACAATACACGGTCCTTCGCCTTCCGCATCCAGTCCCACCCTGCGACCTTCTTAAGGTCGTCGGTCCACCTAGCGGGGGGGGCTACGTTTGTCGAGTAGCGGTCTCAACTCTAAAACTCGTTTGCTCCATCGGCCATCGGTTCTTCGACAGACATGGCCAGCCCACTGCCACTTTAGCGAGCTCACTTTGCGAGCTATGTCACGACTTTGAATAGGGAGGTAAGTCAATTTGGGTCAAAAACAAGAGATGAAGCTTCTTTAAATCCGCTTCTTGAAGTATTTAATACATAGGTAAATACGCTTCAGTCTAGTTATCACAAAGTAAATCCCAGCAGAGGCGCTCGTAGCGCTGTGCGACCGCGGTGTTCTTACCGATTACCAAGGTTAGGCAGCGTTCGACTCGGTCGGCCCGAGATGGGTGACCGTTGTGGCATTTTCATATTCGAGCGTCTCCGTGCTTCGGAAGGCACGTGAAGCCGTTGATCCCGGCTACCGTTAAGCTGAGTTGGAAGCCTTAAAAGGCGGCTTGATAAGTTCCAACAGCAGGTGGCCACAACCTTGCTCCGCCAATCCGCACTGGGTCCGCGTGGTGGAGTATGACCTAATCTCTCTCACCTCGATTTGTGAGAGAAGGCCTTTGTCCAGCAGTGGGCCGTATAGGCTGCTATTATTATTATAAATCCCAGTAAGTAGGTAAACCCGGATCGATCCTAGCACGAGACAGTATGATCCGCAAGTATTCGAGCTGAGGCGGTTACCTTGCTACTACACATACTGCAGCAAGTTAAGTTGTAGTTCTTTCCACTTTCTTTTTCTTATCTCGATTTTGTTTTTTTTCCTTGTATGTATTGTGTATGTAGCAAACATCTATCTATATCATCACGCCAGATCCCTTGCGGGGTAGGCAGAGAGTACAGAGTTCCAACAGGTTCTTTCCTTAAATACCTCACTGTTTTCCTCCACTCTCATAGTTCGTCTCATACACGCTCGCCGGTTACGGAGACTCTTGACTTTTTGTAGCAAACATAAATAGTTTAAATTAATTTCGATCCGGGTATGCAGCGTTAAAATCCCGGATATATAATTTCATATCACACAAATGAAAAAGTTATTAGGTAATAGATAAAGAGTACAAATTCATGAAAGGGTTCTTATTGTCTAATTCACGAAAAATAATTTATCTCAAACGCTAGAGAGAGGGACGCCACAGTCAAGTTTCTGCCCCGGTTTGAAAAAATCGTAGATCCGGGGCTGCGGGTATGCAATCCATATTTGAATACACAAACAGAAATTTGGCATTGGGTGCGCTTGTAGGAGTATGACCTAACCTCTCTGACTTTGAATTGTAAGCCTTTGTCTAGTAATAGGTGAGTATATAAAGTAAAAGTCCGGCCACTGTGTCTAATCGTCGCGGGTTCGTTTCCCGCACGGGACAAATCTTTGTGTGATCTACAATTATTTGTTCCGGTCTGGGTATTTGTGCTCGTGAATTTTCGATTATTTTGACGACAGAGAAGTCAAAACTTAATTTTGTAACATTCAATCATGCCTCAAGAACAAAAGTGTAATCGTAAACATTGAAGATTACAAAATGTAATTGTAATCGTTAATCATTAATACACCATCACGCCTATATTCCCCTATAATCATTAATCTGATTACATTTTGCCCATCTCCGTTTATAATGAACTAGCGACCCCGCGTCGCAAGGGTTAATTATACACATTAACCTTCCTCGTCAATCACTCCGTCAATGGGTAAAAACCGTATGAAAATCCGTTCGGTAGTTATTTTTATCGCGTTCAGACGGACAGACAGACGCGGGGGACTTTGTTTTAAAATATGTAGTAATAACCGGCCAAAACATACAATATAAGTAACATTATATACTATACGCTTAGGGAATATCCCTATTCCCTAATGATACCTTCAACTTGCAACATATTTACGCGTTAATTAAATTGAGGAAAATTTCCGTATTTTGCGGTTTCAGCGTTGAGTATTATAAATCATAATTGGCGTAAATCTGTTTATAATTATTACGATGTTATTCTTCGTCGGGCATGAAAAACAAACTAACGTAAACAATTATGTAATGAACTGAAAATACCCTGGAATTGTAACAATTAATAAATATTTGTTTGTGTCTGGGTGTTTGTGCAGGCGAATGTCATGTTTGTAAACGCAGCCAATAAAAAAAAAACAAAAAAAATAAAGTGGCCCCACACTAGGAAGGGCTACATCTTTTTTTCGTAAAAAGATATAAACTTGGCCCAGTTAAAAATCCTTGCCAAAGTATAACGCAGCTGTAACTATGCTATAGTATTTTTCACATAGGATGGGTACTGACCGTACTAATTGCCAAACGAAATTATACCTTATTCAATGGCAACAAGAGGCATGACCCGTTTCTATACTTATGGTTTTAATATAAATATTAATTTCGTTTGGCAATTAGAACTGTCACTACCCATCCTATGTGAAAAATAGGATGATATTTAGGTTATCTTTTTCTTTTTGTTTGTATTTTGTTCTATTGGCCACTTATACTGATATAGCAGTGATAGCCTATTGGTTAGACCGTTGGACTGCAAAGTCCGAGGTCTCGGGCTTAAACCTAGGCACGCACCTCTGTCTTTTCGAAAGCATGTGCGTATTAAAAATTAACTATCACTTGCTTTAACAGTGAAGGAAAACATCGTGAGGAAACCTGCATGCCTAACAGTTCCTCGAAGGTGCGTGAAGTTGGCCATCCCGCACTGGGCCAGCGTGCTGGACTATGGCCTAAACCCTCTCCGTTTGAGTGGAGGCCCGTGCGCGACAGTGGGACAGCTTCTTAACAGGGCTAATATTATTTTTATATTATTATTATTATATTGGTCACTAGAAGATATATATTAAATCTCCCGACAACGTATCATAGATGGCCGGTCGTGAGAACAATACAAATGGACAATTGTTCTTGTTTAATCGACCAAATCAATATTTTGACCAAAATAATATTTTAACGGAAGAAACCAGAACGAATGCAAAGATTGTGGTTGGGAACGATGTGCTGGAGCAAGTGAATGAGTTTGTATATCTTGGATGCGCCCTCAGTAAGGATGGGAAATACACCGCTGACATAGAGAGAAGAGTGAACGCAGGTAATAGAGTGAATGGTGCGATGGGAAGGCTACTTGGGAGCCGGCACTTAAGCCAAAAGGCGCAGCTGGCCATGCATAACGGAGTGCTTGTCCCAACGCTGTTATATGGCAGTGAGAGTTGGGTATGTAAGAAGGAGAACGAAAGCAGGATAAATGCGGTCGAAATGCGATCTCTGCGGAAGATGTGCGGAGTCACGCTGACCGACCGTATTCGCAACAGCGTAGTAAGAAAGCGAGTAGGTATGAAAGATAGTATCGGTGTAAAGATGAGAAAGGGTATGCTCCGTTGGTTCGGGCATATAGAAAGAATGCCAGAAGAAAGAATGACAAAACAGATATACAATGCGAAAGTGGAAGGATGTAGGTGCCGGGGAAGACCTAGACTATCTTACCATGACCAAATAGACCGTGTCTTAGCTGAAGGGCAAGTCAAGAGTCTCCGTAACCGGCGTACGTGTGTATGAGACGAACTATGAGACTGGAGGAAGCCAGAGAGGTATGTAAGGAAAGATCCTGTTGAAACTCTGTACTCTCTGCCTACCCCGCGAGGGAGCTGGCGTGATGATATAGATAGATAGATCAATATTTCCAAACGTTCATATTGAGTAATATATACATATTTGAAAGGTATTCTAGAAAAAGAGCACTAACAGAGAAGGGCAACAGTGACCCCATAAGAGTTATTAGGTATAGATAATGTTATCGTCAAACAGAGATGGGCAAATCAGATTAATGGTTAACCGCCTCCGCTTGGGGAATATAGGCGTGACGGTCTATTAATGATTAACGATTACAATTACATTTTGTAATCTTCAATGTTTACGATTACACTTTTGTTCTTGAAGCATGATTGAATGTTACAAAATTAAGTTTTGACTTCTCTGTCGTAAAAATAACTAGTTTTATATAATAATAACTGAACTGCCTCGTTGGTCTGGTGGCAAAGCGCATCGCTTTGTGATCGCGAGGTCCTGGGTTGAAATCCTAGGTCGGACAAATGTGGTTTTTCTAACGAAAAATTCCCAGTGTGTGTGTGTGTGTGTGTGTGTGTGTGTGTGTGTGTGTGTGTGTGTGTGTGTGTGTGTGTGTGTGTGTGTGTGTGTGCGTGCGTGCGTGCGTGCGTGCGTGCGTGCGTGCGTGCGTGCGTGCGTGCGTGCGTGCGTGCGTGCGTGCGTGCGTGCGTGCGTGCGTGCGTGCGTGCGTGCGTGCGTGCGTGCGTGCGTGCGTGCGTGCGTGCGTGCGTGCGTGCGTGCGTGCGTGCGTGCGTGCGTGCGTGCGTGCGTGCGTGCGTGCGTGCGTGCGTGCGTGCGTGCGTGCGTGCGTGCGTGCGTGCGTGCGTGCGTGCGTGCGTGCGTGCGTGCGTGCGTGCGTGCGTGCGTGCGTGCGTGCGTGCGTGCGTGCGTGCGTGCGTGCGTGCGTGCGTGCGTGCGTGCGTGCGTGCGTGCGTGCGTGCGTGCGTGCGTGCGTGCGTGCGTGCGTGCGTGCGTGCGTGCGTGCGTGCGTGCGTGCGTGCGTGCGTGCGTGCGTGCGTGCGTGCGTGCGTGCGTGCGTGCGTGCGTGCGTGCGTGCGTGCGTGCGTGCGTGCGTGCGTGTGTGTGTGTGTGTGTATAACTGAACCAAGCCGTCTAAGCTTGCTTAAGTGGTTAAGACCTTAACTCACTTTGGTCACTGGATCAAATAGTTACGGGTTGTATTCCCGCACGGGACAAATCTTTGTGTGCCCTACAAATTAGCGGACGAATTAGCGCAGTGGTTAAGAGCTTAAGCCGCTCCACCCACTGTGTCTTGTAGTCGCGGGTTCGATTCAGGGAAAATCTTTGTGTGATCCACAATTACTTGTTCCGGTCTGGGTATTTGTGAATGTGAAGTTTCATGTTTGTAAACGCACCCACGACACAGGAATAATTCTTAGTGTAGGGCTATATTTAAAAAAAAAACTACTGGCACTTCGGGAGTGCCGCCAGAACTTGAACAATTACGTGTGTATTTTTTGAATCGTCAGAAAATTACGATTTAGCGCAGTGGTTAAGAGCTTAAGCCACTCCGCCTACTGTGTCTAATAGTAGCGGGTTCGATTCCCGCACGGGACAAATCTTTGTGTGATCCACAACTATTTGTCCCGGTCTGGGTATTTGTACATGTGAATTTTCATGTTTGTAAGCGCACCCACGATACAGGAATAAATCCTAGTGGGGGGCTACGTTAAAAAAAATTAAAAAAAATTATACTTATATACATAGGTGTCGGTAACGGTAACAGTGTCTCGAGTTAAATTTTTTCCCATCTCAAAAATGCCCAACGCGCATAAAGAAGTTTTCACTTCAAAAAATAGTGTTACCTATAAGCATTGTCCGGCAAGCCGCCATTGCACCCTTCATCCAGCTTGTCGCAGTCGACTAACTCCTGTTCAGAAAGTGACACCAACGACCCTGACTGCATCTTCCACTGGCCTTCAATATTGCCTGCAAACAACATTATAACATACAGCTATAGTCAAAGGCGGATTAAATGCTGAGAGTGCCCCAGGCAAGCACCTCACCCCGCGCCCCTCTAGCGGCCACATATTATAAATTTTATGAAATAAAACTATTTTTCGGATTTTATCGCGGTTTAAGAAGTCGCGCTCAAAGAAGTCTGCAGTCTGTAAACATGTCCCTGACCGCACCCGCCAAAACATCAGATTTAATAGACCACAAATCCTTGTGAAAGAACACCGATTCCTACCAAGGATGGTTCGCGAGGCTATTGAAATTGAAAAACATTCTAATTTCAATAGAGAAGATGGCTGAGTGCTTCCATCCACTTGGGATCCAGTAATTAATATAATCGAATCCAAAACCAAGCATAACACTGCAAGGCCTCAAGACACCGTGAGCTCATTCTGCGTAGATCGGACCAAAAAAATAAAATTAATAAGTTTGAGGGTACCCCAAAACAACTATGCCTTTTGGACGTCTAAAACCTCAGTCCTTCCCGTGACCATGGGTGCTGCAAAGCGCTCGAAACGTCGGAAAATTAAAACTCAAAAATAAACCGCGATAAAATGCAAAAAATAGTTTTATTTCATGTGTAATATTCGCGTATATCTAAGAACTCAGTATATAAATTTAAACTAGGACGTAGGTAGTTGGCGTTACTACATGTGTGATAGAGGTTACTCCAAGTTGTAGTTGGCATTTCTTTACTCCAACTTTTAGGAACCTCCACTACAGCTGCTGTTGTAACTGCCATAATTTTTTTTCCGTGTATACACGCATTAGCCTCAATCTTCGCATGTATTAGAGAAGTATACAATAATTCTACAGCGTTCATGTTGGTAAAACATTTGCAATAGGGAATATGCGTGAAATTCAAATAAGGGTCAAATATTTTTTTTTACAAACTTTATCGCATTAGAATAATGTCTATACCAATATTTTTTTAATAACATTACTTTTTTATTAAGAAAATAATTATTGAAAGTACAGAAAATTAGTTGGAAATTCAAAGTAGCGGGAACGCCACGCTATTGGTCAGATCGAATATAACGTCAAAGTCTACAATACAAATGTCAACAAGTGCATATTTCTTGGATGTTTGCTATTGAGTTAGTTTTATTGTTATTTTTTGTTGTCGATTTACACAAGGATTAAATTTTAGTTTAAATTATTTAAGTTAATTCTTAAGTTAAAATGATCTTCACAGCAATATAAACAAGTTGATGGAGATACCATGGCTCTTTTTCTGATTTTATACCACTTTCTCCTTATGTCCGCACCTATCGGGTGCATTTCTTATTGTATTTTTTCACCTAGGCACAACACAGTGTTGTTCCATTGTATAATAGTTGCCAAATACAAAATAAAAATAAATTACAGAATAAAAGACTTCTACAGCTGTTCACTAATTGATTGTTATTATAGACTTTGACGTCACGCCAAGCGCGCCAAAATGGCGGGCGTTTAAAATGCTCTTACCTGTTTGCTATCTTCAACAAATTTTTTTGCCCTTTACATTTTGTTTTTGACGCCTAATTTTTTTTTGCAGTATATATTGATGTAATCTATCGTGTAAAAATATAAAAAATACACGCATATTCCCTTTTACGTGATACAAACCCTAGACATGCAGACGAACTCTATTATGAAATCAGGCGATGTAGGAATAATCAAGAAAGCGAAGCACGCTTCGGAAGCTCTAGATCTCTATAGGATTAAAGAATCTTTTGTAATGTGTAAGGAGGTGCATACTTACTTACAATTAATAAATATATTTTATTTTTTTGTTTGTTTAAAAACTTCCTCGCGCCCCTAGGCACGTGCCTAGTTTGCCTTAGGGATAATCCGCCTCTGGCTATAGTATTTTTACATCATACTAGATGACCCAGTGATTTAATGGTATTCATAAGCGATTATCAAATTACCAATTTTGATATTTTCGATTTTTCGGCTGTGCCTTTGGGATTTTCCTAATTTTCTTATTTCCTAAACCACTCTAGTATTGAGGCGAACAATAGAAGAAAAACAAAATGGGTCGAGCCATTTTCGAGTTTTTGCGTGGATTATACGATACGGCAGTCAAAAGCTCAACACAAAGACGGTCGTCGTAACGATCTTTGGTGGGGCCTTAATCCTGCAGGGATTTTCTTTCGACTGATGGTGATGATGTTAGGGTACTATATAACTTTAAGACTTTTGCATGCATAACTTTTATTGAATGTTTTATATAAGACTAGGTGTTCCCGCAACTTTCTACGCGTTATTTTCATAGGTGTATATCACACCCTTAAGCTTTTTTTGAGATAAAAGGTAGCCTATGTCTTTCCCTTAGATAAAATCTATTTCTGAATTTGATCAAAATTTATTCGTTTTGGTCGTGAAAAAGTAACAGACACACTGACAGATCATGGCAGATAGCATGACATACAAATGGACAGACAGAGTTACTTTCGAATTTATATTATTAGTATGGATAACATATTATATACAGAAAATATATCAATCCAGGACCACCAGTTTGCTGGTTATAAAACGTATTTTAGTACTAGCGACATCTATGGGTAGAGCTGCTATTCTATTAGCCAGTGTCTACATAGGTCCGGACATCTACACTCAATACTAACAAAAATACTCAAGAAAATCTTACCAGTAACACTGAACGCCCAGCAGCTGCCGCACGAGCCCTGGTCCTTCACCTCCGTCACAGCATCGTACTCCCTCCAGTCGAAATTCTCAGGGATCTTCATTTTCGGTATGTAAGCTTGGCTCATAGGAATATTGTTTGGGTTTCGCAAACTCGGCTTTAAACCCGTATACTTGGCGCGAAACTCATCATACGTCAAATCTGTAAACCGCGTAACTCCATACCTAGCCGTACCTTTCTCATAAATGTTCAGTTCATGTATCTTTCTCACGTTCTCTTTAAAAATATCAAATCTTTTACGCATTTCGTTATGATCATTAATATAGTACGGGTTGTAGGTTGTCACAAAATCGTAGAACAAATGCTCAGCTTGTATGTTCCGGTATAGATCTGTGGTGGCGCCATCCTGGTAGTCGCAAGACACTCTGTAATTCGGCGGATGATCTGTCCACGGCCGAATCCATACGTTCACACGACAGAACTTATTCACGTCAAGTTTTACGAGCTTGCAATCTTCTTGCGCGCTTAATGCCATACAATCTGTCAAGCCGACTTCTATCTTCATTCTATAATGAATGCCTGCGATCACTTGCTTCTCCAGTGAAAAGATCCTCACAACTTTCTGCTTTCTCGGGTGTGGGTATTTAGCTTCTATATGCTTCAATGCCGCTTGAGCTAACTCCATAGCCATTTCTGCACTTTCAAATTCAATGTGAGCTTCTAAAGGCGTTTCGTCATCTTCGCATCTCACATCAATATTTCTCCCGTTGTTTAACCACAACCTTTCCCAGATTTGAGCAACGCAGTGTCTCCTCGGTAAATGCTCTACAAAGTCGCAGCTAGTCACATTTTCGACCCATTCGTATTTAAGACAAGACGTGTAGCCCACGTCGAAGTCAATTGTGGTTACTTTTCCTGACGTTATTTTAGAAGAATGACTATTTATTTGAAGCACTCGCTGTTTATACCTGTGCAACGATTGCATTTCTAGCTTTTCCAGTGCAGCCGTCACTAACTTCTGTATTTCCCTGTCGTCGGTGGTTGTATTAGTTGGATCCGATGCAGATCTCTTAGTTCGCGATGTAGGCGAGCTACAAGACACGGTCATTGTTTTAATACTTTTACCGTTCGGCATCAGCCATATATAAGAAGTGCAAGTTTTTGAAGGCAAGCTCACATCTATGTAACATGCGAAAAGACTATTTGTCAAATTCACATTCTTGCTACAATTTGTCGTTGCAAGTAAAAAGTTAATTATGATGGGGATTTTAGAGTCGAGGCTAGGTATTATGTGCGGCTCACCCTGATGCACCGTCTTGAATTTCACTTCTGGATTTTTTTCGTACTCATTAATAGACATGACCAGAAGATTGGAAATATACAAACCGGATATACTTTCAAAATCGTCTTCGTCGTCACATATGACTGTAACATGTCTAACGACTAGTTCGTCGTCAGGCGATGGCCATATTCTAGCCAAACACAACCTGTGGTTCAACCCATCCAATTCCTCACAGTTCGGTAGATCCATTTCGTCTTTATGCCGTAAACAGAATGTCTCCGCTAATTCAATATACATTCGAACCATAGTGGTTTTCATCTGCGTACTGTATTGTACGGCATGTATAGTGACAAGTTTGTGTAAGTGGCCACCCATCGATTTCTCGTTGACGTGCTGCAATGCACGGTTCGCGTAGTAGTAACTCATTTCTTCATCAACATAATCGTCGTCATTTTCAACTTCCCTTTTCCCCCTAATGTTATTGATATGTTTAACTGTTTTTTCGTAAGTATTACGCTTCTTACAACTGACTGTAATATCCTTGGCATGGAGCCAAGGTCGATCCCAAATCTCGGCTGTGCAACGCAGTACAATTTGGGGCTTTATAATTTCGCAATCGTTTACACTTTCAATAGTTTCATTAAGCAAACATTTTGTTGGGGAAACTGAATATAAAAGCTGTGTCTTTATTCCTTCGACCACTTGTTCACTGGCACTATGAATTTCAATAATTCTGTGTACGTTTTTTTTATTGGAAGTAGTTAAATACTTACTTAAAGATTCTTCGGCTAGTACCATAAATCTAGGTTCCTTTACATTTTTTGCTTCAGGGGCCCCTAAGAGGCTCATACTAGAGGGGGTTGATTGGGGTTTCCAATCGTGAACCCGGGCATCGTCAATATCATCATTGTTATCGTCATCATCTTCTTCGTCACTTTCCTCGTTTGAAAAACAGGAAACATCAATTTTCTTCGAGTGCATCCAAGGCTGTGACCAAATTCTGGTATGACAGTAAACAATAACGTTTTCATTGCTGCAATCAACTTTAGACACACTCGCGGAGCAAGTGGTGGGCGTGGCAGTGTAGTCGATCATATACAACATGCCACTGACCAACTGTGTCTCTACATGTTTCACTTCTACTACTTTGTGGCTTATGCCATTATCCATTAAGCGCTCGTATTTACGCAACGATTCCTCTGCTAATAATTTAAATTGTTGATTCGTCGGATCTTGTATGTTTTTACCACCAAAGGTTTTGGAGCTTGTTTTTTTATTGCGGAGTATATGTCTTTTAGGTCTTGAATTATTGTCATTAATATTACAATTCACATTAATCTCTTTTTTCTGAAGCCATGCCTGCTCCCAAACCTCAGCCTGGCATATTTTGATATCATCGTTATCTAACGGAGACATTTCAAACTTGATATTTGTTTTTAATCCTGCAACCACCTGTGTACTAACTTTTGTTACGCGAATAACTTTATGCGAGTTTTTGTTGCCACTATCACCAAGATATTTTTGTAGACATTCTTCAGCTAACTTCAAATATTCACTATCGTTTGCATTTTGTTCCTTTAGTCCACCAACTATTTTTGTATCTCTTTTTGCTCTGGCTTTGTTTTGTCCATCAATGTTACAGTGTACATTAATCTCTTTTTTCTTAAGCCATGCCTGCTCCCAAATGTCCGCTTGACAAGTTATAATATCACCATTGTCAGATTGCGACACTTTAAAATCGATATAGGTTTTAAGTCCAGCGACTACTTGCGTCAAAACTTCTGTTACGCGAATTACTTTATGAGAATCAGTGCTACCGGAGTCCGCTACATACTTTTGCAAACATTCCTCAGCCAATTTAAAATATTTGGGATCATCAGCATTTTGTTCTACTTTACCACCAGGAACGCCTCTTTTTGTTCTCGATGTTTTTGCCTTACAAATCACTTTAATGTCTTTTTTATTACGCCAAGGTTGTTCCCAAATTTTTGAGTGGCAGGTAAAATGTTCGCTTTCCTCACTTTCACCTATTACAAAATCAATGTTGGTTAATGATCCCGATACAACTTGAGTAGTCACCTTCTCTACACGTATCACTGTTAGAGGTTGGGAAGTTCCTGTAGTTTGGACATATTTTCTTAGAGAATCTTCGGCTAATGCCTTGTATTTAGGAGCAGAAGGATCTTGCTCTGTTAAACCACCAACTGAATGTCTTTTACTTCTAGATATTTTTTCATCATTTATGTTACACCGCACTTTAATATTAGTTTTATTGAGCCATGGTCGCTCCCAAATTTCAGAATAGCAGTTGATATTATCCATATTTTTGGGAGATGAAACAGCGAAATTTAATCTTGTCAATGAGCCAGCCACTACCTGTGTTGTAACATTTTCTACACGGACCAGTTTGAAAGACTGCGTATCACCTCCGTCAATTGTAGCGATATACTGCTGAAGAGATTTCTCTGCTAGGTTAATGTACTCAGGATCTTTGGGATCTTGTTCCTTCAAACCACCAACATTAGCTCTCTTGCTTATCGAATGTCCATCATTAATTCGACATGTAACATTAATCTGTTTATTATCAAGCCAAACTTGTTCAAGTATCTTAGAAGTACATTTGTAAGTTATCTCAGAATTAACGATTTTACATTTGGTTGAAGAAGGTACACGGTCACTATTTAGTTGACAATTGGTTGGTGAAATTGTAAAATCAATTCGAGTTAATTTACCAGACACAACTTGTACAGTAACTTTATCGATTGTAACCATATCATAATGTTGTTGGCCAGACGATGTTTTCATAAACTCTTGCAACGATTCTAATGCCAGGGCTTTGTATTGTGGATAATCTACATTCCGTTCTGATTGACCTCCAACAAAATCTAGAGATCTTTTTTGTCTTGCTTTTTCAGTATTAGATGCGGCACTAGTTTTCTTAGAATCGTCATCACTTTTATTTATATCTTCATCACACGCTACTTCTATCTGCCTTCCATCTTCGATCCATGATCTATCCCAGAATTGCGCTAAACACTTCCGAAGCGGTTCATTTGGCAATAGTTCACACGTACGTGAAGGATGACTTACCACATACTCATTGCTACAAGTTGTATATCCAACCATAAATTCTATTTTAGTCAAAAAACCAGCAATAATTTGACTTGAAACTGAATTTATTTTAACAATTTTTTGCTTATTATTCCTATTAGACTGTTCTTCTAAATGTTGTAATGCTTCGCGTAACATATCTAAGATTTGTCGGTCGCTAGTGGTATTTGCCTTGTCCATCTGTTTTTCTTTCGACATACTAACATCTATAGGAATATCAGTACATGTATACGTAATTTTCTTCTCCTTAAGCCAATGTCTTTCAAGGATAATAACTTCACAAATACTTGAACCTAATTGTTCCAACACGGTACAATTTTTTTTCAACGCATAGGGCACGCTCTTATTGCAGTTTATATAATCAACCAAAATAGACATTTTAGTTAGCGTACCTGACGCTTGCTGAGTATTGGCACTAACAACTTTATTCAATCTTATAGCATGGACACCTGAAGACTCAGAATCAATTTTCTTAATTGTACTTTTTATTAGGTTTTGTAAGACTGGATCATCCACAGGTACTTCTCTCCCAGTATCTTCGGGTTTTTCTTTATTATCATTGTAACAAAATGCGTTTAGAACCATGGGGTTATCTTCATTTGTACTGTCTATAACTCCATTACAAATCTTATTAGTCTTGTCGTCTGGTTTGCAATCTGTTTTATCACATGGAATGCCAACGATTGCTTGGATATAAACAAAATGATGGAAATTCTCAAATTCCTCTTCCGCATTCAAAACGTTCTTTAAAACTCTGTCCTTTACCGTTATATCCATCTCATTCATATACTCTACCATCACTTGTGCTAGATTGTACACAAATTTAGCGTTTTCAAGTCTTTTTTTTATATTACGGTAATTTTCGGCCAGAGCTAACACTTGTAAATCATAATCATAGTTTCTTTTCATTCTGGGTTTCGCGTCATCGGTTTCAGTGTGAGGTTTAAAACCAGCAAAATTGAAAAAATCCAACATGTCATCAATTGCTTGCTTTTTATCTTGATTCAATGTACTTGTATGATCGGACTTTTCGGAGTCAATAGAAGGCAAGGAATTTTCATTGTGTCTAACTGATTCATCTTTGAGAACGTGTTGTTTACTGACTTCCAAATCGGGCGTATCTGTGATCACTTCGTGCTCCTTTGAGTTATGAGGCACCGTTTGAAACTGATTCTTAGGAATTATTTGTTCTTCGATGTCTTTAACTTCTTCATTTGTCAATATTTTTTCTTGGTTCGGTTTAGACTGAACGTCAGCATTATGTATAACTTTAATTTCATCATTAGAATCATCTTTAGATGGATGGCTATCAATTTGATTGTGCGCTCTGTTATCATCGGAATCTTCTGGTAAAACCTCACCATTATCTCCATAGTGCCATTCCTCAGTGCAGTTGTTACCAATAACGGCTCTATACTTGGAACCGTTCGGTAATTTTATCCATGGCTTAACCAACACAGATATTTTGCAAGCTCTTGCCGAAGCGCATGCTTCCGTTTCTGTGTCCGTGCAATTGTTAAAGTTAACGAGTAAAGTTAGGATGTATCGGACGCCATTGACTACCTGAAATGGGAAGAATATTTGTACATCTCTCTATTCTGGGGAACTAAAGCTCACAAAACTGGGAATAAAATCTTACCTGCACTTGCCTCTCGACATCTACAATAGTGTCTAGGCTATGTCTGACATTCGGTTCATGTTTATTGAGGTGTCGGACACCTAGGCTGGCGAGGTCGCTGACCCCCACCGCCTGTGGATTGACATGAGATGAGCATCCTACGCACGGTGTAGATGGGCGCTCACGCGGAATTGCTATAAACTGTTCGCCTGACGTCACCTACAAAAAAAAGGAATGATAGGTACTTTTCTATCTATATCATCACGCCAGCTCCCTCGCGGGGTAGGCAGAGAGTACAGAGTTCCAACAGGTTCTTTCCTTACATACCTCTCTGGCTTCCTCCACTCTCATAGTTCGTCTCATACACACTCGCCGGTTACGGAGACTCTTGACTTGCCCTTCAGCTAAGACACGGTCTATTTGGTCATGGTAAGATAGTCTAGGTCTTCCCCGGCACCTACATCCTTCCACTTTCGCATTGTATATCGGTACTTTTAATATCAATAGTAATATATATATATATATATATATATATATATATATATATATATATATATATATATATATATATATATATATATATATATTTTCTAACTAGTTTCCTTAGTTCCTTATAGTACACTAGTTTTTGCCCGCAACTTCGTCCGCGTTGAGAAAGAAACATTTTTGCGGGATAAAAAGTATCCTATGTGTTAATCCAAGTAATAGACTATCTGTGTGCCAACTTTAATCCAAATCCGTTGAGCCGTTTTTGCGTGATTGAGTAACAAACATACAAACTTTCACATTTATAATGTTAGTAGGAAGTAGGATAAGTTCCTAATAGATACCGAGACTACATAAAAATCTTTTAAAAAAAAAACGACTTCAAAAAGCAAGAAATAAATTTTTGAAGTCGGTACCGGTTAGTGCAGTCGGTTACTTGGCACCGGCTTTAAATATTTATTTCATGCTTTTTGAAGTTGGTTTCTTTATTAAAAAAAATTTTTATGTTAGAGTTTTCAGTGACACGTAAATTATTTACTAATATTCGCAACAAGAATCATCAAAATCAGTTCATAAATAAAGACGTTATAAAAAAAAACACACATGAATTGTCGACCTCCTCCTTTTTTGAAGTCGGTTAATATTCTGATTAGTTTTATGGCAGGGTACCTATGGGATTGACGTAATACCCATAATATCTCAATCTACGCATTCGTTTTGTTGGTCGTTAAGGAGTTCCCTGGAGTATCTTCCAAATCCAAGCTCCAATACCGATAAAATTGGCCTATAGCCATTTCGGAGCTATAGTGAACCAAATGCAAAAAGAATTTGCAAAATCGATTCATAATTGGCGGAATGATCGTGTAACATAAATACAATAAAAAAAAAACAATGGCCTATATTTATATAAATAACTTTATCTACAGGCACGAAGGTTGCAAATGACATTTATTTTGTTCGGCACATATAACTTTGTTCTATAGGACCGTAGAGAAGTACAATATTTCTTAGAAAAAAAAACCAAAATTAATAGAAATGAGTATAATAATTATAGCCCTGTTAAGAAACTGTCCCGCTGTTGGGCACGGGCCTCCTCTCAAACTGAGAGGGTTTAGGCCATAGTCCACCACGCTGGCCCAGTGCAGGATGGCGAACTTCACACACCTTTGAGAAACTCTTAGGCGTTAGGTTTCCTCTAGATGTTTTCCTTCACATTAAAGCAAGTGATAATTAATTTTTAATACGCACATGCTGTCGAAAAGACAGAAGTGCGTGCCTGGGTTTCAACCCGAGACCTCTGACTTTGCAGTCCAACGGTCTAACCACTAGGCTATCACTGCTAAATGAGTACCAAAAATGAGTACCTATCTTGAAACATTATCTCATTGCATCAAGTAGTGACAAAGTAAGACATACGTGTCCGGCCACAAGGAACGTTTTTCAACCGATGACGTATTATTAAATGACGCAATATGCCGCATTAGTATATCATTATGAATACAATAGACATTAAATACATAGTTCATTTGCCAGTTCTTCGATTATCCCATACGAATATCAACTTAATCCTTTTAAAAATAAAGTTAGATTTGGACAGTTTTCGAGTGGACTTCCGCAAGCCTCGGGGGAAGCTGGCGGGGCCTGTCGGTCTCTTACCGACTAATACCCTACGGTGGCCAGCATCGACTATTTAGGGAGGGCCTGAGGGGCTTCGGGATCGCTGTTAGGTGAACCTAACCGCACCGATGCCCCTCTGTGAAGGTACCTACTTATAATCGGCTGACTGCCTATAAGTTACTCATGATTTTAATTTACTCATTAAATCTAATCAAGTAAGTCTTCAAAATATTCCCTTGTGCAGTGCTAGAAAATTAAGTAGTCAGTGGGTAGTTAGTGGCTTCTTCGTGTGAATGTCCTTAAAGGTGTCTATGGAATTAAATATCTTTTAACATCAATGAATGATGAATGTTCCACAAATGAACTCAACCATCATTATATGGGTTGTATATTTCAATTTACATGGGACCTAACATCGTCGGCGAAACGTGGGTGTACACACCTCTGCCATCCCCGCTTGGGAAATATAGGCGCGACGGAGTGTGTGAGTGTGAGGTTAAATGTCTTTTTGACTACTGCTTCTGGAATAATTGTTTTAATTGTAATCATTTTACTAACCAAAATACAAACAGTTATTTAAACTAGTGGTTGCCCATTGGTCGAAATTCGACCATAATTAATTTAAATTATAAGTTTGAACATTATTAAGGTTCTATTGTCAAAGAATATACTTCTATAATCACAGATTTCGCCAAGGGTACACTGTTAATTTGCCTATTTTTTTCAAACAAATTATATGAAATTTAAATAAAAAACAATAAATGTTTAAAATAAAGAATACCTTTTTTTATTGTAACAAAATACCATGCGATTTCGATAATTTAATTAATGATACAATACTTTTTTGTAAGCGATGTTTTTTATAAAAACTCTTTCATCGTTTGCTGGTTATGTTTGACATTCAGTAAGACTAGACAAATAATTTGAAGTGTATTGTGTCAAATACATGGTAGTGTGTGTAATGTTTTTTTTTATTGATTTAATGTATGTTTTATGCATAATTAAAAAAAAATAAGCATTCTGCACTCGTTCTCTATATAAACTATAAGTGTGGGAAATTTCATACTCCTCCGTCCGCGCAATTTTCGTAAAAAGGGGTAAATAGTTTTTGCTTCACATATTAATATAATGATCCGTAATAACTAAAAAAATGAATAGAAAAAGAAATAGAAAAGCATAGCCTGTCTTGTAGAGATGTGGATATATCATAAAACTAATATAATTTTGAATTATATGCAAATAGTTTTTTGTAAAGGAAGAAACCTATATATTAAAAATGTCTCATTCGGTTGGATGATCATAAAATATCTTAGGTCCGTAAAGAATACACATGCAATCCTTGACATATAAACACATTTCTAGGTCGTTCAGACATCATTTGGAACAAACGTACACTGACTTGATAAAGATTTATCAATTAAACTGTATTCTCTCACTCAATAATTAAATTAATATATGTGTATTATCATGTATCTTAGGAGGGGTTAATGTGTTTAACAAAAATAACGTTGTTTACACTAATCTGTACAGAAGAAGCGATTGGATGTTTAGAATATTTTCAAGATGAGACTTTTTTATGTGTCAATAATAAACCCTATTGCACGCGTCCAGATACACATTGTAATGATTACCTATTATTACAGCTATGAAAAGCCACTGCCTATTAAAAAAGTTCTAAAACCTTTTGAAAACATAAATACACACCGTCACGCCTATATTCCCTAAGCGGGGGTGGCAGAGGTGTACTGAGTACACCCACTTTTCGCCGACGATGTTAGGTCCCATGTAATAGGGGGTGAGTCTATTGTCATTTACTGAGCACAATTCCAGACTCCGGACTCATACTGCGAAGTTTTCATTAGAAAAACTTCATTTAGACCTAGAATTTAAACCCAGGACCTCCGATAACCAAGCGATGCGCTTTGCCGCTAGACCAACGAGGCACTCTATAAATACATATTAGTACTCTATAAATATGTATAAATACACATAAAATCATTAATTTTTACCTGAAAATTTATTCAAACATGTTGCTTCTTTTCAGTAATTTTAAACAATAATAAGCAAATATTTGCTCAGACATCCAAATATACAACCAAGGCCACTAAAATTACTTACGCCTGTGTTTCCTTGTATTTCATTATCAAGTTGTACAGGTCTTCTCTCTACTGTAGGTTCGGTGACTGCAACCTTGCCATCTGTAGGATGGTCTATAGTAGCAATATTCTCCTCAACTTTCTGCCGTTCTTCACACTTTAGGTCATTATCTATTACTGTTATACCATTTTCTTGCAAATCTTGTACTGTGGCTGTACATGTCAGGAATCTTATGGCATCTATATTATTTATTTCCGATACCTTTAAGTTCACTTCAATTCTAAATGTTTTGTCATCCTAAAAAAAAGGTTAAACTTTAAGAGAAAAAGTTAATAAAAGGAAATGTTTGGTTTGAAAATCGAACATATTAATATTATTAAAAAATTGACTATGTTAGGAAAAATATAAAAAAAGATACAGATAGTTAATATAAAAAATTGGCAAAGGCCAAAAGATATACAGTACCAACAGCCAGTGTCTACAGAATAATTAAATTTCATTAACTATTATTTGCATGTCAAGGTCAAATAATTTGAACAATTTAATGAGTTAATCACATTATTTGATTTTCTATTATAAACTATGAGTGAAGTATTTGTGAAAGGGATTAAATGGAACAGAAATCTCAAAATTTTTATTTATTCGATCTTCTGCGTATTTAATCAAAGAAAATGAAGTGTCTGTCAAACGTATCCCATGACTCCCCAGCAAATACCATACTGACAATTTGAGAAATGTAAGCTATAGTCAGCAGACTTGTTTGGTTAATGAAGTAAGAAATATTAAATTATAATTTCGACTAACACATTTTCAACTAACAGATCTAAATAAAGAGCTTTCTTTACTAACTGCTGTTGGTATCAATCAAGAAACCACTAAGTCTTTTAACTTCTTTTTTATGAATACCTGACTACCATAGCTTAAAATGGTTGACCGAGCGATAAGCTACTTAAGCTTGGTGATGGCTAAAAATACCGCAATAAAGAGCTTTTATAGTATATACCACCCAATATTTAAAAAAGTAGAATATCCATTAAAATTCAACTTTGAAATCCTATAATAATTAGCCCATTAAAAGTTAGTTTTAAAATAAAAACACAGTATATTATAGAAATAATTTATTAAAAATAAATAACAATTCAAAACGTTCCCCTCATAAATAAGGCATTTGAACCATGGTTAAAAAATAAGATTCTTCCTTATTAATTAATAATTAAGTCAACAAAGTTATCAATTGATAATGACAGGTCTCCAAAGTTGATAACCCTAGTTACAATATAATGGTTAGCCTGAAATAAAATGATTCTATAATGTACTCACAGTTTGTTGCGCATTTTGCAGCACTCCTTCGTCACATGTATAAGTTTGATTAGGCAAATTATTGTAATATACTATGAAGCCATTCAATAATTTCTCTTTTCTGTCTATATTTATATCGCATAAACAAACAGATATAAGGCAATGTACAAACAATATAATCTTTAAATTCATGATTAAATTGATTATTAACGCAGTCATGTTGTACACACAATGAGAACAACTGAGAACTGGCGGTGGCGAAACGAATTTATATTTACTTATTTACGTATGAATCAGCAAACGCGCGTTTTTATTTATTGATGTTGTATTGGAAATAGGTATGTCGATATGATTGGACTGAGATGATTCAACTAGAGCTGTAGCAAACCGTATGTATTCAGTACCGAGTAACAGGTACGCCATCTAGTACCGAGTACCGAAACGTTACTCACGAATGCATTTCGTTACTCGCATTTTTCGTATGTTCGTACTGATATTAGTTTGATTGATACTTTACACAAACAAATACAACTGTTTCGTGTTTGCGCAAGTACCGTTGATGCGTTAATTGGATATTTGCATGAAAACGATATAACTCTAAAAATAAAATAAAACAATTCTTTGGTATATATCAAATTGGATAATAAAATTTAAAATCAATTTAAACAAATAATGTTTAAATAATAAAAATGCTCTAAAATTGTATAAAAGTCAAAACAGGAGTTATACCGTCTGCCTACCCTGCAAGGGATCAAGCGTGATGATATAGATAGATATAAAGAGAAGTTTATCATAATCCTCTGTTGATACATTTGACTTTACGCTTGGCAATAGCACGGTATCTATAGATAGATAGATAAATTCTTTATTGTGCACCAATAATGTAACAAATAGTGATTGGACATAAACAACATTACAAGTAACACAAAGGGTGGCCTTATCGCTAATAAGCGAGCTCTTCCAGGCAACCTTAGGATGGAGAATTTTCAAGTGATAGGAATGTACGGGGGTGCACTAAATTAAAAGGATAGAAACGATAATATTAACATTACTTAAATACTATAAGAACAAAAAGATGCTAAGTAAAATAAAACCTTAATCAAAATACTAATAATAGTAGGATAAGCAAATACATATTTGAAAAGTGCGTAATTATAATGGAGGTGCTAATACCGGATCTGGTAAGCGGTCTTTAGTTCTAAAATCCTCTATCCTCCTCTATCCTAATCCTCTATCTTAGGATTACCCTGGAAAAAATAACGCTGACAGAAAAGTGTAAATGTATTGTACTATAAGAATAAAAATATTCTATTATAAACGATTACCAAGTAGTATCAGTACTCAGTATCTAAAACGAATTTATTTATCACACACGGACATCACTGTTAATCTCAGCTGTTTTGATTTAATTGACATCAAAGTAAAGAGGCTATTACACTATCCAACCTGACTCCAATTTCAGGGACCTACAAAAATCATGGATATAAAACAAAGGATTGAGTACTAACAAAAAATTGCCAAAGAAAATTAAACTTATACTCACACACACAACATTGCATTTTCTATGATTTAAACAACTCGAGAAACCATGATGAGTGAGAGCAATAACCAAAAGCCCGGTGTCACGCTCGCACCCATTACGATGCAGTACGGTGACCATAACGTAGAACTAATACGGACTATACCTATTTATGATGTGGTTTAAATACGCTGTAAACCATTTATTTGGGGGTCTGTCCAAGAGCGTGCTCGTCGCGACCCCTGCCAGTCATTATGGCTGCAATCTTGGACCGAAGACGTACCGCAGTGCGGGCTAGGGCGTCCCCCCGAGGCGACGCGTACCGGCCCGCCCCCGTCGGTACGAATATAGGTGGAAGCGGCGATGGGGGCCGCCACCCATCACGCCGGGCCCGAACTGGCGAGTCGTGGGGTGCAGAGTGCCGAATAGGTACTTGGAATGTAAGAGGTGGTATGGAAGATAAGATGCATGAGGTGATTGATGTAATGAAAGAGAGACGCCTGGATGCTTTGTGTGTAACAAAGACAAAGCGGAGGGGCAGTGAAACCTGTGATCTTCCTGATGGAACGATGGCTCTGTGGTCTGGGGTACCGCAGAGCAGTCGTGCCAGCATGGGGGTGGGTATCTTGCTGTCCCGTCGCCTGGCCTCTGGAGTGAGAGATTATGGCCTGTGCGATGCGAGACTTCTCTGGGTCCGTTTAAAACTGGGTGTCACTAGAGTATTTATGGTCGCAGCGTATGCTCCCGTAAGCTCGTCGACACCCCAGGACCTTGAGAAGTTTTGGGATAATGTCAGGGAAGTTCTGGATTTGGCTGAGGCTAATGAAAAGGTGATTCTGTGTGGCGATCTGAACGGATGGGTAGGAACCAGGCGGCAAACTTGCGACGCTGCTCTGGGTCCTTATGGTGATAAGAGAGTGAACGATGCAGGTAAGCTCATTGTAGATGATTGTTTGGAAAGGGGTCTCCTTGTGTCTAATACGATATTCCAGCACAAGGACATACATTTGTATACGTGGAGAAGGAATGAACAAAAAAGCATGATAGATCTGATCCTGGTTGATAACCGTCTCCGAAGCAAACTACAAGATACACGTGCGTATAGAGGCCCCACTCTGGAATCAGACCACTATCTCGTAGTTGCGCGGTTTAGTGGTCTGTTCAGGAAGTGGAGACACTGGCGAGAGCGTATCCCCTTCGGAGACCTTGAAAGATTAAAGGTTGAAAAGTTGCAAGATGAGAGCGTGAGGAGAATGTATGAAGACAGAGTCCGAGACAAGCTTTTGACAGCAGGCTCTTCGGACTCAAATGTAGATGAATGCTGGAATAGCCTGAAAGAGAGTTTGGTGGAATCCGCGAAAGAAGTATGTGGTTGCTCAAAGAAGCATATTACAGCAAAAGGTGATGCATGGTGGGATGCGGAGTTGCAAAGCTCCGTAGAAAGTAAGAAGAAAGCGTGGCAGGACTATGTATCTTCTTTGAACCTGAATGCCAGTATGACAGAGATGAGGAAAGAAATATACCGGCAATGCAAGAATGCCACTAAAACTTTAGTGAAAGAAAAGCGTGAAAGAGCCAGTATGATTGAGGAGGAGAGGCTGGCGAAGAACTTCGAGAACAACACCAAACTCTTTTGGAGCAAGGTGAGAAAGGCTCGAGGTGATTCGTCAGGCTCCAGAATGGAAAGGATAAAATCTAAAGATGGTGACATTCTTGCAGACACACAAGCTGTGCTAAACCGGTGGAGTGAATATTTTGGAGAAATGTATGGAGATGACCCGGATGCTGATACCGCAGACGTGCCTTAAGGCGTGATTGCGGCACCAGAATCAACGGAGGACATCACTATGGAAGAAGTTGAATGGGCGATAGGAAGTATGAAAAACGGTAAAGCTGCGGGAGTAGACATGATATCTGCCGAGATGATCAAATATGGTGGAATTTGCGTCCGGGACACTTTCCGGGCCCTTGCAAACCTTTGCTGGAGGACCGGTAGAGTCCCTACAGATTGGCGCCGCGCAGTCATAGTACCCTTGTATAAAGGCAAGGGCTCACAATATGACTGCACCAATTACAGGGCCATCAGTTTGATCAGCTTGGCAGCTAAGGTGTACGGTAAAATTATTGAACGGAGAATGCGCGTGAAGTCCGATGGAATGTTGTGCGAGGCACAAGGGGGTTTCAGGTCTGGAAGAGGATGTTCGGATCAAGTCTTCTCACTCCGCAACATCGTAGAGAAGCATCTGGCAGTGGGCCGGAAGGTTTTCTGCGGTTTTGTAGATCTGGAGAAGGCATTTGACAGAGTTGTGCGAAAGAGACTTTGGGACATTTTGCCAGAGTATGGTATAGATGGCACTCTGTTGCGAGCCGTCCAGTCCACTTATGTGGACTGCAAGGCATGCGTACGGGTGGGTGGTAACAGGTCACCTTGGTTTGACGTTAAAATCGGCGTCAAGCAGGGTTGCGTGTTGTCCGCTAGACTGTTTATAATATATCTGGACAAAAGTCTTCAAAGACTGAAAGCGATGAATGAAGGTGTACAAATGGGTGACTTAGTGGTAAACCATCTACTTTATGCAGATGACGTGGTTTTAATAGCGCCAACAGCCACTGATCTGCAAACACTAGTCACAGTTATGAAAAACGACTGCATGATCAATGGCTTACACTTGAATGTGAAGAAAACCAAGATTATGGTTTTTGAAAGGGAAGAAACCAGAACGAATGTAAGGATTGTGGTTGGTAACGATGTGCTGGAGCAAGTGAATGAGTTTGTATATCTTGGATGCGCCTTCAGTAAGGATGGGAAATACACCGCTGACATAGAGAGAAGAGTGAGTGCAGGGAACAGAGTGAATGGTGCGATGGGAAAGCTACTCGGGAGCCGGCACTTAAGCCCTAAGGCGCAGCTGGCCATACATAACGGAGTTCTTGTCCCAACGCTGTTATATGGTAGCGAGAGCTGGGTATGTAAGAAGAAGAATGAAAGTAGGATAAATGCGGTAGAAATGCGAGCTCTGCGGAAGATGTGCGGAGTGAAGCTGACCGACCGCATTAGCAACAGCATAGTAAGACAGCGAGTAGGTATGAAAGATAGTATCGGTGTAAAGATGAGAAAGGGCATGCTCCGTTGGTTCGGGCATATAGAAAGAATGCCAGAGGAAAGAATGACAAAACAGATATACAATGTGAAAGTGGAAGGATGCAGGTACCGGGGAAGACCTAGACTATCTTACCACGACCAAATAAACCGAGTCTTATCTGATGGAAAAGTCAAGAGTCTCCGTAACCGGCGAGCGTGTATGAGACGAACTATGAGAGTCGAGGAAGCCAGAGAGGTATGTAAGGAAAGAACCTGTTGGAACTCTGTACTCTCTGCCTACCCCGCAAGGGATCTGGCGTGAGGTTATAGATAGATAGATAGATAAACCATTTATTACCGAGTTCAAACCGAACAAGGTTCTCAATTCGTCTTTATATACAGAATGGATTGAGATCGGGCAGGAAGGGCAGCTATCTAAACCCTTGTAGATACAGAAAAACGGCTCAGAAAAAAGGGGACTATCCTAAATTTTTGCGATATTTAGAGCTGAATTTACAGATTCTGAAAAAAATGTACAGTCAGCAAGAAAATTGACAATTTAATCAAAAACTTTGACTACTACTCATTTAAGATGTATGGGTAGAAAAAAATAATTACGGCAATAAACAGTGCCCGAGAATTATACGTTAATTATATGTCAACAAGTACATTATCTTACCAATGTTTGGTCACCCTACTTAGAAAGAGACTCTCAGTGAGTATCCTTGTCATCCCGGTTTTTTCGTAGAGTGCTCAATCCATTGTATTATATCCATGACCAAAAATATGATACTGAAAATAAACTTAAAGAAGGGAAACCGACTTTAAAAAGCAATTAATTAATATAAATAAAACTATTTTTGAAGGACCATGGGCGCTACAAAGCACTCAAAACGTCGGGAACTTAAAAATCAAAAATAAACCGCGATAAAATCCGAAAAATAGTTTTATTACATGTGTAATATTTGCGTAAATCTAAGACCTTGGTACAATAAATAAATAATTGAAGTCGGTGCCGGTGGTCGGTTTCTTGGCACCGATTGAAAATATTTATTTTTTGCAATATGAAGTTGGTTTCCCTTTTTTAAAAAGTTTATTGTTTTATAGTTTTTAGTGATGAGTAAATTCATTTTTAATATTTGTAGGTATACAATATTAAAAATGAATATAATATTATGTATATTATATTATTCTACTAAGTTCTACAGTAAGGTATGTACCTATAGGATTGATATAACACTCATAATAACTGATTTTGCACATTCGTGCTGCTTGCCATCAAGGAGTACCCTGGTATATCTTCAAAGTCCAAAGTCCAATACCGATAAAATTAAAATGAGACCACCTCGGAGCTATACTGTACCCAATGCAAAAAGGATCATCGAAATCGGTTTATAAGCAAAGAAGTTATAAAAACACAGACAAATAATGTATCTCCTCCTTTTTTGAGGTCGGTTAATATTTTGCTTAGTTCTATAGTAGGCTACCTCTACGATTGACGTAATACCTATAATATCTCAATCTACACATTCGTATTGTTTGTCGTTAAGGAGTTCCCTGCTGGATCTTCAAAATCCAAGGTCCAATACTGATATAATAATAAAATTAAAATGGGACCACCTCAGAGCTATACAAAATCTAATGCAAAAAGAATAATCAAAATTAGTTCATAAGCAAAGAAGTTTCAAAAAAATCCAGACGAAGTATGAACCTCCTCCTTTTTTGAAGTCAGTTGGTACCTATAGAATTGACGTAATACCCACAATATCCTATTGTTTGTTGTTAAGGAGTTCCCTGGTGTATCTTCAAAGTCCAAGGTCCAACACTAACGAAATTAAAATTGGATCACCTTGATTTTGATCATTCTTTTAGCATTTGTTCCAAGTACGATACAAAACATTAGAAAGTAATTGAACATATTATATACTGAGGTACAGTAATCTGTTTAATTTATCTGATCTTTTGAATCGCAAATCGCAATATACGAAAATTAATATTTATTATCATTGGGTCGAGGGATGGGATATATCGATATCCCATCCCCCGACTTTCTTTCATCCGTCATAACCTTGTACGTGCGTATTAGTAACATTTATGATTATCCTACCAACATGTAATATAAGGCACAAATTAAAAATTTAAGCTACAATTGAAAATTTTTAATTATAATGTTTTTCACCATTAAAGTATCAACATATATTAGTAATAAACGTTTATTTATGTTTCTTTTTTCAATTTGACCAGCATTGAAACCCCTATTCAAAGTCACATCGTCGGTTTCAAAGACAGCTGTCAAATGTATCAATATAATTTGTCTAACAAATTTGTGTTATGGTTTGACGTATACCTATTTATTTTATTTATACCGTTATCCCTGTAGATTTTAATTTCGAAACGAAAGTATTGAATGAAAATGTTACATTTGTCACGTTAAATTTCATTTGTTATTAGGTCTAACGTTTATAAATTACAATAATGTTTAAAAAAATGAAGAGTGATACTACGAAGAAACAGAATAACAAAATGTACTTTCGAATTTCATTGCCAATAAACTGCCGTGTAACCGAAAGAAGTAATTTTTTACAAGATTTCCTTTCTGTGATGTTTTAGATGGTGGATAACATTCGGAATAATATGTGGAGCTACATTCCTAACGAGATTTTATAAAGTTTTAGAACCTGATCATGTATGGTAAGTAAATAACGACAATACGAACAAAATAAACTTATAAGACATAAAATGTAATAAATGATAAAAGAAAAACAACAAAAATAAACACCGTCACGCGCGAGGTGTACTGAGTGCACCCACTTTATGCCGGTGATATTAGGTTCCATGTAATAGGGGACGAGCCTATTACCATTGTACTGGGAACAATGCTAGACTCCAGAACTATACTAGAAATTTTCATTGAATTGAAATTAATTGAATTGAAAATTTCAACCTAGGATTTGAACTGAGGACCTTATGATTGCTATGCACATTATTCACCACTAGACCAATAAGACATTATATATACACAATAACAAAGTAACATTTAGTATGTTTATTATCTAAGGTAAAAAATATAAAAAAAAACAAATATGTTTTTTTTTCAGTTGGGATGAAACACATTTTGGTAAAATGGCGAGTTGGTACATAAATAGAACATTCTTTTTTGATGTTCACCCTCCACTTGGCAAGGTAATGTTTATCGCATCTTGGAGAGCTCAAAAAGAATATTGTAATAATATTTTATTAGAACCTGAAGAATATGAAAGAACCTGTTGGAACTCTGTACTCTCTGCCTACCCCGCAAGGGATCTAGTGTGATGATAGATTTTATTATGAAAGGCATAGATACTGGTTTACAAATATTTCTATCTGTCCTCTTCTTTAAGAACCCTATACTTTCAAATAGCCCTTACTCACAGCACACATTTCTTTTGTAATATCTATATAAATTGTAGCAGACAAATTATTCGGATGTATGACGTAGTATATTACGAAAATTTAAACAAAATCCATTCAGTAGTTTTTGCATAAAACAGTAACAAACATTCATACATCTATTGTCACATACTTTTGCATTTGTAATATTAGTAGGATATCAGTGAAATAGTAGTTAAAAATTAATTTAAAAAAAAACATAATTAATTAAAAAAAATATAAGTAACATAAACACATAAGATTAAGTTTTACAACTAAGCATAGTATTTAGTTATATATTACAGTAGCAGTTACCCGCGATTTCGTGCCCGGTCGACAACAGCGCCACCTACCGGGTCTATGTTTTATATCCTATGTTACTTCTAGATAATGTAGCTTTCTGATGGTGTATATTCGTTACAAATATACAAGAATACAAATCTTTCCTCTGTATTATATTAGTGTAGATATGGTTTATCAACAATTGTTAACACTTGAATGCGCAATTTTTACATCCTTTATGGTAATGAATTATGTGCAACTTAGTACTTACAGGTAAACAGAACATGCACATATGGAGTTGTGATATAAAAAATTGACAATAAGAAATACATATATACTTAACACAATACTGATCAATTAAAAAAATACATTAGGCAATATAATACAGACATATAATAATTATGCATAAAAAACTTTTTAAAAAATAAATATTTGAAGTTGGTGCCAAGTAACCGACTGCACCAACCAACACCGACTTCAAATATTAATTTTTTGCTTTTTGAAGTCGGCTTTCCTTTTTTTTTAAATGTTTTATATTTTACAATTTTTAGTGATGAGTGAATTAATTATTATTATTTATATACCTCCTTTATATTATCCTACTTATTTATACAGTGAGGTACCTACAAGATTGTTATAAAACTCATAATAACAGAATTTTCACATTCATGCTGTTTGCCGTATAGGAAACCCCTGGTGTATCTTCAAAGCCTATTGTCCAGTACCAATAAAATTTAAATTCGACCATCACGGAGCTATGCCAAACCTAATGCAAAAAGAATCATCAAAATCAGTTTATAAGCAAAGAAATTACAAATTAAAGACAAATCATGAACTTCCTCCTTTTTTGAAGTCGGTCGGTTAACATTCTTCTTAGTTCTATGGTAGGGTACCTCTAGGATTGACGTAATACCCATAATATCTGAATCTACGCATTCGTATTGTTTGTCGTTAAGGAGTTCCCTGGTGTATCTTCAAAGTCCAAGCTCCAATACCAATGAAATTAAAATGCGACCACCTTGGATCTATATTGAACCCAATTCAAAAAGAATCATCAAAATCGCTTCACAACTGACAGAAATAACGGTGAACATACATAAAAAAAAAGTATACATACAACCGAACATAGAACCTCCTCCATTTTGAAGTCGGCTAAAAAGAGTTACAGTTAGTATTGTATGCTGTACCATGCAATACCAATTGCATAATATTAAAATGTTTACATGTCACTGATATATACTTTATCATCTTTTTAGATGCTTATAGCACTGTCCGGTAAACTGACAGGATATGATGGAACATTTCCATTTGAGAAGCCAGGGGATAAATACGAAGGTGCTAGCTATGAGGGGATGAGAATGGTAAATTTACATTTACACCTTATATTCAGAATTGTGTAACACTAATGCCATTCGGATTTGAGGATTTGGGTCCTTATTTGCTATAACTGAATGCGATCCATTACAATAACTTTGTCAAATGATTGTGTTATGATACTCCAGGTAGGATACACATCATTTAATGGTACTCCAGTGACATACTGAAGTATGTCACTGGAGTACCATTAAATGATTATTTTACGAAGTTATCGTAACGCACCGCGTTACGTGTTTAATTAGTCAAAACAAATATAAGGACCTTGAAATCAAAAAATACAAGTACAAAATCCACACAAACGCGTTTGTTTACCACTTGAAAAATGCTTAAGAAGGAGCTGTCAGTTACGTCATAATTGATGCGCCTTAACAGTTAGTGTAAAGGCTTAAAAAATAGACACCCTCTCATCTCTTTATTCCCTGAGCAGAGCTGAAAAAGGTGTACTGTGCCATCCACACTTCAGCAGCGATCTTAGGTCCTTAAGACTCGAAAGCAGAGCTAACTAATCACCAGCCGCACCACCACTGCTTGTGGTACTCATTAAGTTGAAAATCTAATGGGTGGCTTAATAAGTTAAGCAGGTGGCTGCAAACCTGCCTCCTCTAATCATTACTGGAGTTTGGTACAAATTTGAGTTTAGTGAGACTCCGACTTACTCAGTAAGTCAAATTTGTAAGAAGAAGTGTTGTTCAGCAGTCGGGCTTCTGCCCGACTGCTGAACAACACTTTTAATATTAAAAGTAAGCTAAGCTATTAATAATAAAAGTAACCCGTTTTTCAATTTCTTAACAAACTATATGTATAGTCCGAATCATGAGTCGCTAATCATTGTTAGTTTTTCAAATTGCTTGCTGATTTTTGTTAGGGTTAGTCACTATCTCACCCGACAAATCTCGTACGATTCTCGTACCGTCTCGTCTCGTACGTACGTTTTCACAAAAAAACCTTCACAGGTTCAGTTGAGGAAAGAATATAATTCAATAATATGAAGTTTAACCAACTGACCCGTGGGACGAGATTTGTCGGGTGACATAGTGACTAACCCTTTTGTTTTACATCAAATCCATTGTTTTTCTTTATTTACATAATATTAAAATACGTTGCTAATAATTGGTTTCCACGATGTTCACACCAAAGTTGGATATACCAAAGATTAAATATAAGAAATTAGAATGAAATTGGTCTTATGTTGCTGACCATACAGCTAGTGTCTGGATGATTCTTATATTTGTGCCAGATATAATTTATAACTTGTTTTCAGTTTTGCACTACACTTGGTGCTCTGATTATACCTTTAACATTCCTAACAGTATGGGAAATGACGAAATCGTTGGAATCAACATTTATTGGGACTTTGCTGTTACTTTGTGGTAAGTCATATTATGTTAAATAAAAATGTTATATATATGAACAAAAAGCAAAATATGCAGACGAACATAGAAACTCCTCCTTTTTGGAGTTGGTTAAAAAGGAAATTGCAAGGGTGTGAATTTTTTTTTTTTTCAATTACATCTGTAGGATTTTTTGTAATTGGTTTGTTATCCTTTTCAGATGTCGGGTTTTTAACGTTAAACAGATACATTTTGTTGGATCCTATTTTATTATTTTTCATAAGCTGTTCTATTTATGGGGCTTTTAAGGTAAGCATGCCCCATATGATTATTTTTTAAGTACGAAATATTCAATATAGACAAAAACTATAGATCCCTGATACAAAATAGAATATAGAAATGATGCGCCAGCGTGTACCCCTTAACCAATTTACGTTGACCATGATAATAGGTTTAAAACGTTAAAACGTTTTGACGGACGATTTAGCGCAGTGGTTAAGAGCTTGAGCTGCTCCGCCCACTGTGTCGAATAGTCGCGGGTTCGATTCCCGCATGGGACAAATCTTTGTGTGATCCACAATTATTTGTTTCGGTCTGGGTATTTGTTTGTAAATTTTCATGTTTGTAAACGCACCCACGACACAGGAATAAATCCTAGTGTGGGGCAAAGTTTAAAAAAAAAAAAATACAAAAAAGATGTGTAAGGTAGGCAGACATTTGTTTCATGATATGTAGATATAAGCTATGCTGGTTTTCCTCATCCTGCCTAAAAAGAGCTAAAAAAGTTCGCAAAGAGTTTACTAACTTCCATGATAACTGATCAAAAGGATTTTGTCACCTCCATGCCCCAGTACTACCTTACCCCATAAGCAAGGAATCACATGGCTGGCTACTCCAGCAACTTATTATTCCTATTAACAATTAACTACCTATCATCAACAGGTGAGAACGCTAACAGATGAAGGCCTAGAACCATTCTCGGCCCGCATGCTATCTTGGCAGACATTTTTAGGTGCATCGCTAGCCTGCACCATGTCTGTAAAGTTTGTCGGCCTGTTCGTTGTCGTGTTCGTTGGGTTACGGACTATTGCGGACCTCTGGAACGTGCTCGGCGATTTGAGCAAGCCTGTTGTGAGTACGATACCTTTTTTATATCTTTGTATGCATCTCTAAGGCCTGAATTCCATCGGCGCTCACGTCTGTCGTGTAGTAAACGATTTACTACGAAAACAAAAAGTAACTTACTTTAGAATCGTAGTATGGTGCCTTATACTCTACAGTACATTTTGTTACTTAACCTCTTTGATCCCACTGCTGTACAAAGGCCTCTCCCATTATTCTCCACATAACCCGATCCTTGGCCATATTAGACCATCTTTCCTCATAGGGATTAAGGTCGTCGCGCCATCTTTTTCTAGGTCTTCCCCGGCGTCGGTGTCCATCTGATCGCCATTCGGTAGTGATTTTTGCCCACCTATCTGGGTTCATTCTGTTCAAACTATAGTACATAACAACGGCCTATCCTAGGGTTTAAGAGCTTAAGCCGTTCCAAACACTGGATCGAGTAGTCGCAGGTTCGATTTCCGCACGATAAAAATCTTGGTGTGACAAATATCTGTTTTGGTCTAGGTTTTTGTGCATGTAAGTTTCATGTTTGTAAACGAACCCATCAGACAGCAATAATCCTTAGGTTTTTTTTTAAATAACCAACATGTCTAATCGTACGCGCAATGGACATCAGCGCAGAAAAAATTCAGACCTTAAAAATACTTATAATGACTAATACAAAAGAGTATATTATTTGAGCGACCGATCGGATGACATCTATCTATCTATCTATAACTTCACGCCAGATCCCTTGCGGGGTAGGCAGAGAGTACAGAGTTCCAACAGGTTCTTTCCTTACATACCTCTCTGGCTTCCTCGACTCTCATAGTTCGTCTCATACACGCTCGCCGGTTACGGAGACTCTTGACTTTTCCATCTGACAAGACTCGGTTTATTTGGTCGTGGTAAGATAGTCTAGGTCTTCCCCGGTACCTGCATCCTTCCACTTTCACATTGTATATCTGTTTTGTCATTCTTTCCTCTGGCATTCTTTCTATATGCCCGAACCAACGGAGCATGCCCTTTCTCATCTTTACACCGATACTATCTTTCATACCTACTCGCTGTCTTACTATGCTGTTGCTAATGCGGTCGGTCAGCTTCACTCCGCACATCTTCCGCAGAGCTCGCATTTCTACCGCATTTATCCTACTTTCATTCTCCTTCTTACATACCCAGCTCTCGCTACCATATAACAGCGTTGGGACAAGAACTCCGTTATGTATGGCCAGCTGCGCCTTATGGCTTAAGTGCCGGCTCCCGAGTAGCTTTCCCATCGCACCATTCACTCTGTTCCCTGCACTCACTCTTCTCTCTATGTCAGCGGTGTATTTCCCATCCTTACTGAAGGCGCATCCAAGATATACAAACTCATTCACTTGCACCAGCACATCGTTACCAACCACAATCCTTACATTCGTTCTGGTTTCTTCCCTTTCAAAAACCATAATCTTGGTTTTCTTCACATTCAAGTGTAAGCCATTGATCATGCAGTCGTCTTTCATAACTGTGACTAGTGTTTGCAGATCAGTGGCTGTTGGCGCTATTAAACCGCGTCATCTGCATAAAGTAGATGGTTTACCACTAAGTCACCCATTTGTACATCTTCATTCATCGCTTTCAGTCTTTGAAGACTTTTGTCCAGATATATTATAAACAGTCTAGCGGACAACACGCAACCCTGCTTGACGCCGATTTTAACGTCAAACCAGGGTGACCTGTTACCACCCACCCGTACGCATGCCTTGCAGTCCACATAAGTGGACTGGACGGCTCGCAACAGAGTGCCATCTATACCATACTCTGGCAAAATGTCCCAAAGTCTCTTTCGCACAACTGTCAAATGCCTTCTCCAGATCTACAAAACCGCAGAAAACCTTCCGGCCCACTGCCAGATGCTTCTCTACGATGTTGCGGAGTGAGAAGACTTGATCCGAACATCCTCTTCCAGACCTGAAACCCCCTTGTGCCTCGCACAACATTCCATCGGACTTCATCGGATGACATGAACTTGTTTTTTTTTTCAAGTGGTTTGATTTATCAAACAAAAAAGTTATTCTTTTGGAAAATGTTGCAAATCTACCTGCAATTGTTTTCAATGGTAGAGTTATTCCCTTTAGTTCCAGTGTCAAAGATCTCGGCTTACATATTGATAACACACTCAGTTGGCAAACCCAGATCAGTGCCGTCGGTCAAAAGGTCACCAGTATGTTGCGATACCTGTATCGGTTTAAGAACTTGCTCGCATCAAATACAAAAGCAAAGCTCGTGCAGGCCCTGATTTTTCCCATTTTAGACTATGGTGATGTGTGCTACTTCGACCTGAATGCAGATCACCTCAACAAACTTGACCGTCTTCTTAATAACTGCATTCGATTTATCTATAACTTGCGTAAATTTGACCATGTGTCTGTGTACAGATCTCTCTTAAATTGGTTGCCTATTCGCCAACGCCGAACTCAGAGGGCATTGACAATGTTGTTTTCCATTCTTAACTCTCCCACTTGACCTGATTATCTTTCATCTCATTTTCAATATTTATGTTCCAATCACAATAAAAATCTTCGATCCCTAAATAATCGTCTTCTTCAATGTTCTTCTCACCGTTCGGACTTTGTTCACTCTTCTTTCGTTACTCAGTCCATCTTGCTATGGAATGCGCTACCACTGGATGTCAGGATGGCAAACGATCGTTTTTGTTTCAGAACAAAAGTGCAGGATTATCTGCACAAAACATTGGTAGAATTATCTCAACGTTAACAAAGTATAAGTATTGTATTTTTATTTTATTTTTTATATATTTTATATATGTGTATATAGCTATTCGTATATATTTTATGTTTATATAATTATGGATATGTATGTATGTATATTATAGATCCATATATATTTTAATTGAGTTAGTAAGATTTAATATTTTTTTTTTTTGCTATTTCTATCTTTCTTTCTCACCCAACTCGGATTTGCACCTGCTTTCACTAGTTTCTGCATCACCCAAAGGTAGACTGGCAGAAAATGCCTAAGGCATTAAGTCCGCCCATGTACCAACTGTGCATAAAGGATAAATAAATAAATAAATAAATAAAAATGTTTGTAGTAACCTAGGATCGGAAAACAACGTAAAAATAAATCCAATAATAATAATATCACTAAAAATATAATTACTTGCTAAATATTAAAATGTAAACTGTTACACGGTTTATTCAGTATCGAAACTAGAATTTAAAATTTGATAATATCGTCTTTATTATTTATTTCAGAGTTTAACATTGAAACATCTTGTTGGTAGATCCATGACACTGATTCTTTGGCCGGCGATGCTCTATGTATTCTTCTTTTGGATACATCTCACTGTACTTAGTAAAAGGTAAGTTGTTTACTTAACTAAAAGATTTTTAATGATTAAAGCCTCTTGGAACTCTGTATTCTCTGCCTATCCCGTAAGGGATTTGACGTGATGATATACAAGCTGTAACATAATAAACGCAAGACCTGAAAGTAGTTTGTTCTAAATCGGTAACTGAATTGTTTCCAACAATTTTAAATGTATCTTTTTTTAAATTTGCAAAAAATGTTTTTAGCAAAAGCACTTGCTTTTCTTCAAAACGCCTTCAGTGCGCTATAATAAATTAAATTTATTCTGGATTCATACCAAGAAGAAGATTCTAAATGCATTCCTAAAACGTATTTCTCAAAGCGCACACATACACGTACAAGTTTCATCGTTAATTGGGGTATAAAAGTGCTTTAAAAGAGGGTAAAAACCTTTAAATTTGAAAATTTGGTTTTCGTTTTAAATTTATGAAGCAATTCTCTAATCGGGGTGTTTGAGGTCTTGCGGTAATTACGTTACGCCTAGTAGATAGCAAGAGAGATGGATAGAAAAGCCTTTGATGCAAAAGTCTATTTCTTCTTCTTCAACTCTTCCGGCACTCGAGAAGGTTGAGTGGCATTGTTGAGTGGCATTACCTCTGGCCACCAAACGTTACGCATCTGTGTGGTAAAGGCTTTATTCTTTAACGCCTGGTTTACATTCACCTTACTTGAGTGGGAGTAAGCAGATAAGTGGACATGAAACAGACCTTTGCGAGAATGTGAACCCTGGCAGTGAAGAGAGAAGTGGACATAAAAGTCAGCAGAGGGCTTTGTTTTGTATCTATTCTCCTTTCGCAATTGATAGCGCCTTGTTCCAGCTTCGTGACTTGTGATATATTTTTAATTTTTTTATTAGCTTTAATGACTGTAGAAAGTCAAGTTGGCCCAGGGTGGACATGTCAGACCCCCTCCTGCACCAATATCCGCAGAGGGGCCTTTGGGGTCGTGGGACGCTGGGGTTGGGGCCCTAAACGTCCTTTACGCGCGACCCTGAGGAGGACGCAGAGCACCGTAACGGTGCAGGGCGAAAACAAGGTACAAATTTCGCCTCCTGAGGGGGACTTCGGAGCGCGGCACAAGGGGGGCACCGGTGCGTTCCACTCAGAGATCCCGGAGCCCTCGTATATCTGACACGTGCCAGTGCCGGCCACCGTGGGGTTTTAGTCGGTAAGAGTCCGACATGCCCCATCAGCTTCCCCCGAGACTGGCAGAAGTCCATGAGGATTTCCCCACAAAAAGAAAGAAAAATAATGGTTAGTCATGTCAAGACTACATAACCGCGTTGATTATTTTTCCGTCCACTTCCCTAAACAACGCCTCGCGAGTGCGCTAGATGTGAACCAGAGATAATAGGCGGACGAACAAATTATTACAGGCCTGGGTGTTTGTGTATGCTAATTTTACGTTTGTTAACGATACAGGAATATTTTAGTGTGTGGCTACATTTTTCTATCTGTCTATATCATCACGCCTGATCCCTTGCGGGGTAGGCAGAGAGTACAGAGCTCCAACAGATTTTACTTACATACCTCTGTGGCTTCCTCCACTGTCATAGTTCGTCTCATTTTTCTTTATTAATAAATATAGCGGCAACGGCGACGGCTTCTATTCGTCCGGTTTCCAAGCGCGGCTGGAAGGCAACAGCCTGCACAACGCTAGCGCGCCAAAGACTCTCGCGTACGGAGCTGTCATCACGCTGAAGAACCACCGCACGGGCGGCGGGTACCTCCACTCCCACCACCATCTGTACCCCGCAGGAGTAGGAGCTAGGCAGCAACAAGTTAGTTCCCTGTTGTTTATGTTGATTGACTATATTTCCTGTACCATGCTATGAATATTTGTGTAGCAATAGCAAGCGCTCCGATATGATGGTATTGATTGATAGAAAAAACTATGACTATCAATATAATATATAAAACTATTATTGCATGAATACTGCCACGTTGGTCTAGTGGCAAAGCGCATCGCTTTGTGATCACGAGGTCCTGGGTTCAAATCCCAGGTCGGACAAGTGTAGTTTTTCTAACGAAAACTTCCTAGTTCGAGTCCGGAGCCTGGAATTGTGCCCGATATGTGGCAATAGGCTCGCTCTCTATTACACGGGACCTAACATCGTCGGCGAAACGAGGGTGTACTCAGTACACCTCTGCCACCCCCGCTTGGGTAATATAGGCGTGACGGTGTGACATCAATATTGTCATAGACTATGAAAATATTGACAGTATACTGATAAACAAATTTTGATTTTTTTACAAATTTGTTTGAAACTTTTTATACGTTTAATTGTGTTCTCGTCTTGTTAATTTAAATTTGTATTTTAAGAAAAAAATAAATCGCTTTTATTTCCTTGTAAAAAAATTCGAAAATATTGACGGACTATTTATCGCAGCGGTTAAGAGCTTAAGCCGCTCCGCTCACTGTGTCTAATAGTCGCGGGTTCGATTTCCACACGGGACAAATCTTTGTGTGATCCGCAATTATTTATCCCGGTTTGGGTATTTGTGTATGTGAATTATCATGTTTGTAAACCGACCCACGACACAGGAATAAATCCTAGTATGGGGCTACGCTTATAAAAAAAAAGTATGTATTTTCGAAATCCATCAATATACTGATATGATATAAATCAATATTATTCGACTACCTAATTGATCATACATATTAAGATAGATGTGTGCTTGGAAATCTGGTTCTGCTTTGAATAGCATGACGGTCACCATCAGTCAAAAGAACGTCCACTGCAGGACAAATGCTTCCCCCAAAAATCGCCACGAAGACCAGTGCTGTACGCATCCAGATTTATCTGCGACCCTCACCAGGTCTAGGGCCACGTTGTGGGAGACTGACCCATTATACGTCTTCTGGTACAAACCACCTTACGGCCTCACCGGCCTACAGCGTCACAAAGTTAAACGTGCGATTTCCGTCGGCTAGATAACAACCTACACGCACAAAGACGAGAACAACCGCTGGCAAGTGAAGCCTTTCGACCGGGAACAAGTGGAGGGCGTGGTGCTGGTCCGCAGCGGGGACCTGGTGCGGCTCACGCACGCCGCCACGGGCCGCAACCTGCACTCGCACCGAGAAAGAGCCCCGATCACCACCAAGTACATGCAGGTCACTGGGTACGGTGAGGTAAGTTATCATTGCGGTTTGATTAACAGGACACCGTATTTATCATGATTAGACGAAAAATGTTTGCAGGTCGGAGGTCCCCCCTAAGAGCGCCACGCTACGACGCCTGGCTTTGTACGCATCCAGCTTTTACTTTACAAAGAGCTGTTAAAGGTTACTCTTTACCAGCTCATCAGTCCACCTTGCATGGGGGGTATGCCGACTCCACATCTTCCCTTTATAATAATAATAGCCCTGTTAAGAAACTGTCCCACCGTTCGGCACGAGCCTCCTCTGAAACTGAGAGGGCTTAGGCCATAATCCACCACGCTGGCCCAGTGCGGGTTGGCGAACTTTACACACCTTCGAGAAACTCTTAGGCATGCAGGTTTCCTCACGATGTTTTCCTTCACCGTTACAGCTAGTGATAGTTAATTTTTAACACGCACATGCCTTCTAAAAGACAGAGGTGCGGGCCTGGGTTTGAACCCGTGACCTCTGACTTTGCAGTCCAACGGTCTAACCACTAGGCTATCACAGCTTATCTTCCGTTCCGTTTATGTATATGTATTTTCAATGCAAAGTTCAGCTAGTATCAGTACACACTGATTTTTATTATTGATAGATAGATTTTAGTTGTATAATTTGCAGATGCAATAAACTAATGATATTACATTTATAAACTGAAAACTTTAATGGCGTACATTGCGTAAATCAATGGAGTTATTTGAATTAATGTAAAGTGGCATTGCTGTTCTTCTTAAGCATAAGAATTCGTCGCCATAACATGTAAAGCCGGGGCAGGTTTTAGTTAATAATTAAACACTATAATGTTGTGGAGATAACCAAGCAAGTATGTTTCTCCGGCGATATTTGAAATTATTATGTTGTCGTAGGACGGTATCGGAGACGCCAATGACGTGTGGAAGGTCATCATATCAGGCGGGAAGGATGGCGAGGAGATACAGACAGTGAGGAGCAAACTAATGTTCGTACATTATTTGCAGGTGAGTTATAAATGAACATAGTTTTAAAAAAGAACGTTTAGATTTGCACACAAATTTCGAGCACACATTCCAAGGTGCGAGGGTAAACGATCGCTTTCTATTGCATATTTTATTGTCCTTTATTTGTTATGTAAGAAGCATTTACAGATGAAGGTTAATATGTCACAATAGAAAGAGGTACTATTTGTATTTTTTTCTTAATTTCCGTTAAGTATCGGTTTACGAGCACGTTTTCTGCTCGCTTGGGTTGAGGAGATCGTAATATCAAAGCGGAAAACAATTTATATTTCTTTGCACACAGTACGCAGGTAAAACCATTGACAGATTCAGAAACAACACTCCAGCAAAAGCGTCAACTTAGCACAATGTCAAGGCTAATCCCGAGACTTGTTCTCGCTTCAGGGTACACCTAGTCGAGTTAGGGTAGTTTTGTAAAAACGCTCGACTTCAGCGCTCATTTTTACACTACGTACGCTTTCTCTGAAACGAGCAGTCCGCACAAAGCTTTGCAGTTCCTGAGATTCAGTTGTTTTATCGAAGCTATCTTACAGGCATGTGTGCTGACAACAACTGGCAAGCAATTGCCTAAATGGGGCTATGAGCAGCAGGAGATAGCTTGCAACCCCAACTTGAGGGACAAGAACGCGCTATGGAACGTCGAAGACAACATATTTGATGATTGTAAGGAAACCTCGTCTCATATACAATTTAAATTGTCGTTAGATTGGCATAATTTTTTAATTAATAAAAATAAATAAAAATATTTTACTGCTTTAGTCGTTTTTAAAGCTAAAAAGTAAATGGTACTTTATACTATGCTAAGGCTATAAGGGCTATGGTCTGGTGGATTATGACCATCGGATCCTAGCCCTCGAATGAATATCATATATAAATTTTAGAAAAATAAACACCGTCACACATTTATTACCCAAGCAGGGGTGGCAGAGGTGTACTGAGTACCCCCACTTTTCGCCGATGATGTTAGGTCCCATGTAATTGGGGGCGAGCCTATTGCCATATACCGGGCACAATTCCAGACTCCGGACTCATATTGGGAATTTTTCGTTGGAAAAACTACATTTGTCCGACCTAGTATTTGAACCCAGGACCTCGTGATCACAAAGCGATGCGCTTTGCCACTAGACCAACGAGGAAGTCTATGATTATATATTGTTTCTTATTTCAAATTGTCCAGCAGTGGGATTTGGCGGCATTGTATAAAGCATATAGCTACTGAATATAGGTATAGGTCTTAAATCATTATATTTAACACTAGTAGTTTCCCGCGACTTTGTACCCGCTCGACAACAGCGCCACCTACCGGGTCTATGTTTTATAGCCTATGTTACTTCTGGATAAGGTAGCTTTCTAAAGCCGAAAGAATCATTCCATCAAATCGGTCCAGTAGTTATTGAGTTTATTTGTTACAAACATACAAAATTACAAATCTTTCCTCTTTATTATATACCTGTAGATTATTATACTTACTTAAGCAAGATGTTTGAAATTATTTTATTTTTATAGTAATAAGCATAGCCTAGTGGTTAGACCGTTGGACTGCAAAGTCAGAGGTCTCGGGTTCAAACAAAGGCACGCAGCTCTGTCTTTTGGAAGGCATGTGCGTATTAGAAATTAACTATCACATGCTTTAACGGTGAAGGAAAACATCGTGAGGAAACCTGCATACCTCAGAGTTTGTGAAGTTCGCCAACCCGCACTGGGCCAGTGTGATGGACTATGGCATAAACCCTCTTAGTTTGAGAGGAGGCCCATTCCCAACGATGGGTCAGTTTCTTAACAAGGCTAATATTATTAGTAATATTTAAAAGTAGTGTAATTATATTCTTACGAGGTAGGCACTGCTTAATTGCCTATATGCAATGCACGCCATTGGGGGGGGGGATTGAACTTTGATTAATTATCATTGTTATAAACTATGCAATTCCCTAACAATCTAGCAACACCACAAGCACCATGTGTGTTAATTAATGTTAAAACACCGTCACGCCTATATTCCCCAAGCGGAGGTGGCAGAGGTGTACTGAGTTCACCCACTTTTCGCCGACGATGATAGGTTCCATGTAATATGGGGCGAGCCTATTGTCATATATCGGGCACAATTCCAGACTCCGGGCTCATACTGGGAAGTTTTCGCTTGATTTGTCCGACCTAGGATTTTAACCCAGGACCTCGTGACCTCCAACCGATGCGCTTGGGTACTAGACCATCGAAGCATTAATGTTATCTATTAAAAATGTGACGTCTACCATTTTATGAATGCAGTGCCCAAAGTGAGTTTCGAAGCGTATGCGTCGGGCTTCGTGGAGCGATTCCTGGAGTCGCACGCAGTTATGTTCCAGGGTAACGCAGGACTGAAGCCCAAGGAGGGGGAAGTGACGTCACAACCCTGGCAGTGGCCCATCAATTATAGGGTAGGTGTTAACGAACTGATTTCAGTTACCCAAAATTCCAAATCAAAATATCGAAATCAAAAGTTATTTTATTCATGTAGACCAAAAGGCACTTAGGAATAGTCGTAAAGGGAAATTTTTTTTTTTTTTTTTTTTTTTTTTTTTTTTTTTTTTTTTTTTTTTTTTTTTTTTTTTTTTTTTTTTAAAAACGTTGCCCCACACTAGGATTAATTCCTGTGTCGTGGGTGCGTTTACAAACATGAAAATTCACGTACACAAATACCCAGACCGGAACAAATAATTGTGGATCACACAAAGATTTGTCCCGTGCGGGAATCGAACCCGCGACTATTAGACACAGTGGGCGGGGCGGGCTAAGCCCTTAACCACTGCGCTAAATCGTCGTGATTACTTAAGACTCTACCACCCGTTCGGAAAGACATTCCTGTGGAGAAGAAGGGCAAGAAACGCCACGTTTACTCTTTTTTAAAATGAGAGTTTTACAATTCTTTTTGGATACGTTGCATTCATGGGGTATGGGAGAACAATGCAGAACGAGCTAAATAGATGTGCTTAAGTATAGATTAAGCATAAGCGTACTTAGATTCATGGTATCGGTCAGTGTCTACATAGTCCTCTCATTTACAAAATAGAGATGTTGTATAGAGATAGAGAGTTGTGATTAGAGGTATATAATAAAAAGTATAATAGGAGAAGGCGCAGCTGGCCATACATAAGGCGCAGCTGGCCATACATAACGGAGTTCTTGTCCCAACGCTGTTATATGGTAGCGAGAGCTGGGTATGTAAGAAGGAGAATGAAAGTAGGATAAATGCGGTAGAAATGCGAGCTCTGCGGAAGATGTGCGGAGTGAAGCTGACCGACCGCATTAGCAACAGCATAGTAAGACAGCGAGTAGGTATGAAAGATAGTATCGGTGTAAAGATGAGAAAGGGCATGCTCCGTTGGTTCGGGCATATAGAAAGAATGCCAGAGGAAAGAATGACAAAACAGATATACAATGTGAAAGTGGAAGGATGCAGGTACCGGGGAAGACCTAGACTATCTTACCACGACCAAATAAACCGAGTCTTATCTGATGGAAAAGTCAAGAGTCTCCGTAACCGGCGAGCGTGTATGAGACGAACTATGAGAGTCGAGGAAGCCAGAGAGGTATGTAAGGAAAGAACCTGTTGGAACTCTGTACTCTCTGCCTACCCCGCAAGGGATCTGGCGTGAGGTTATAGATATAGATAGATAGATAGATATAATAGGAGAAAAAGAAATGGTTACTATAAAATATGTAAAAATGTGTAAGTCGTCATATTATGAACTTAGCAGTATTACGTTTACTACGAACTAAATTTTTTTTTTAATTATTGTCGTTGTCATTGTTGTTAATTTTACTGGTAGATGCGATTCCTAGTAAAAATTTAGCGCAGTGGTTAAGAGCTTAAGCCGCTCAGCCCACGGGGTCGAATAGTCGCGGGTTCGATTCCCGCACGGGACAAATCTTTGTGTGACCCACAATTATTTGCTTCAGTATGGGTATTTGTGTATGTGGATTTTCATGTTTGTAACCGCACCCACGATACAGGAGTATATCCTAGTTTGGGGGGTAAGTTTAAAAAAAAAACGAAGCAAATTATAAAAAAATCCTTCTCGAAATTTTTCTCATAATTTTCGTGATCCAGATGTTTTAAGATCGCCACTTTTCCCCTTCACCCTATAAGTAAACTACTTTAGTCAGATATTTGTGTGGCATATGACTTATGCATACGTAACATCAAATATAAGATACGCCATTATTTTCTGGGGTAACTCAACAGACAAAGATATCGCATTCAAAGCTCAGAAAAAATGTCTACGGTCGATCTGCAAGTTACAGTCAACCGACAGCTGTAAGCCAGTCTTCAAAGAATTTAAGTTGTTAACATTACCATCTTTGTATATTTATGAAGTGGGGGTATTTGTTAAAAGTAATTTGCATTTATTCGAAACACTTCGTTCTCGACGTCACCAGAAGACTATTTGTGCTGCACCTCATAAAACAGCATTATTTGCTAGGAATATACTAGGCATGACATTAAATTTTTATAACAATTTACCAATGGAGATGGGGAATAAAGATTGCAATGAATCATTTAAGAAATGTCTATTTGAATTTGTAGTAAAAAGGTGTAACTACTCCATCACAGAGTTCCTTACTGACAAACAGAGCCAGGGTCCGATTTATTAAACTTGACCAATCATATTTTTTTCTTAATTAATTATGACTGTACTTTGACGAATCTATATCCATACTGTATAGTTCTATCAGCATTGTATACTGACTTTTGAGAATTGCTTTATTTTATTTTCCATAATATATACTCTCTGTAAAATGACTAACTTAATTAATATGATGCCTTAATTTTTAATACAACTTATACCCAAATTTTGTACGCCAACTACTGGCAAAATATAGCGGTCTACATTAAGATATCAACATCTGTCTGTACACACTACCTATGTTTACACAATAAATGATTGATTGATTATGTTTTTCATGACGAAATTTAACTTCGTACTATTATTTCAGGGTCAGTTTTTCTCTGGCAGCGGCCACAGGATATATCTGCTAGGCAATCCGGTGGTGTGGTGGGGCAACTTGATATTTTTGGTTATATTCTTCATAATTTACATCGTGAACTCAATTAGAGAGAAGAGGGCCGAAGCTTTTGGTACTCCAATAGCAGGTAATTTTTCGGATATGTGTAATTAATCTGAAAATAATATTTTTACCTTTTATTATTTTTATTTCTATTAACGACACCACAATACATACAAGACATACTAGATATTATTAGTGTGTTATAAGTCTATTTTCAACAAATACAAATTCAATTGAGAGTGGAGGAAGCCAGCGAGGTATGTGAGAAAAGAACCTGTCGGAACTCTGTACTCTCTGTCTACCCCGCAAGGGATCAGGCGTGATGATATAGATAGATAGATAAATTTCACATGCAGAAACATCTAGCCGAAATATCAAGGTCACAAGTTTTTTTTCTGTTCCGATTTATCGATCCAGTGAATCGAGCAGCCTACGTTCAAACCGCTAAACCAACACCGTTGTCAAATGAATATAATAAAATCAACGTAGCAGAAAATCCACAAGTCTCCGTGTTCCGCTCGTGAAGGCACGCTAAGCGGTTGAACCCTAGTTTTTAAGACAAGTTGTAAGACTTATAGTGGGACGATGGCGCGACGCCGATGCGACAAGAGGAGTCGTAATGTGGTGAACTATACGGAAAACGTGTGTGTGTGAAAGATCTACGCTGTTGGTCGCCGGGCCTTTACAGCTTCACCGGACTAGAGGGCGAGCGTGCAACCACTACGCTCGAGCCAGAGGGGCAAGGGGGCAACTAGCTCAAGGGCGCCTCAAGGAGGAACGGCCTCGGTAGTCGCTTTGGGGGAGGGCGTGTACTAGGTGCCTCGCCGTGGTGGGGATATAAGGGCATCGGGGGGTCGGTGAAAACTTGCTGCGGACGGCGGTAGGGGCTGTTAGGAGAGGAGTTAGGTTCGCAGTCGGCGGCGGCTACGATTAGCGGATTTCTATATTTGGACGCGTTCGCGAAATATCGGGGTGTCGCCGTTTTAATAAAGGCGCGAATAGGTTCGGGACAGTGATCGGAATGGAGATCGACATTCCGTATGAAGCTCGGGGCTCCGACGGCTTTGCGGAGGAAACGGGATTGAACCGTTTGGAGTCTATCGATGTGAGAGCAGGCGGCGTGCCCGAACACCTTACAAGCGTACGTCATGGTATACGGGTGACGCCACACAGCTCGGTGTGACGACAACCGTTGCGTCTCGTCACCATAAATCTGTTTTACTAATCCGCACTGGCCCCGCGTAAATATAACTATTCTCACCTTGATTTGTGACATAAAGCTTTTGCACACCAGTGGGAGACAATATAAAATTGATTATTCTTATTTCTTACTAGATGGCAAAAGAAGAGAGTTACTAAACGCAGCCGGCTGGACGTTCATCGGATGGGCGCTGCACTACGTCCCCTTCTGGGCCATGGGGCGCGTCCTGTACTTCCACCACTACTTCCCCGCCCTAGTTTTCAGCTCGATGCTTACTGGTAAGTTTTCAAACCAAAAGTAACATTCTAATTATTATTATGAAGGTTATATTCCCTTGTCACATCTTGTGAATGTTTTTTAAAGTTGGTACTTGGCGAAGCACGCTGCCGCGTTCCTATGCTGAGATATCAGGAATGCTTGAAGTCATAATATATGTTTGTGCCTATTTTACAAACGTTATTATGATCAAGCGATGATGCAATTCAAATCTAAGTGTGGCGTTCTCAAATGAAACGCTTCTTTGTTTATCACCATAAATACACTGAATCCACAGACGTTACGTCACCACTTGCCTTACAAGCTACAGAATGACATGACATTATACGAATCTTATATGTCCTATCAGGTTTCCGGTTTCCACAACTTCGTTTACCTGGCTTTTGAGTATTTTGAAAAAGCCCCCAGTAACACTTAATTTTTTTTTCACAGGTATCCTGACACAATATCTCCTGTCCAGTATCAAAAGCTACCTGAGCGCAGAATTGGGCAGGACGATTTATCACTGTATACTAGGAGTCGTCATATCGACCACCATCTACAGTTTCTATCTGTTCTCCCCACTAGCCTACGGCATGAGTGGACCGCTCGCTCACGAACCCAACTCCACTATGTCTGGCTTGAAATGGTTGGAGTCTTGGGAGTTCTAGATTAGTCTTAAGACATATCCGTAGGTATATGTGATAATATACAAGAAATACTGGTATTGTTGTCAATAATGCTTAAATATTTAAGATAATTAAATAATAAAAAAGATCAGTCACAAACAATTGAAATCTATATCACAACACTGCTTTAAACACTTTTGTATAGTAAAGTGCGTTGCACGTAACAGTTTTCTTCGGCGTTAGGTTGGTAGTACTGTGCTTCTTTCCGAAAAACTCCCCCGCCCGTCGCTCGCATCAGATTGCCCAGACACCTCAGTGGTCATATCGGCTGAAGTGAAACCTCGCCGAAGGGAAAAAGGCAGCCAAAAAGAAGGACCCCCTCCTGCGCAGGCATCTGTTATGCCAGCCCAGGGAGAGAGTGGCCCCCCGCCTCCGTCGTCTGCCTCGATCTCGGATTAACCATGGACCAAACGTTTAAGAAGAATACCAAACAGCCTGGCAGGGTTGCGCCGAACGTCCTGAGTAGCTGCACCCCAAGCGAGCGCAAGCGGAAGCTTTTTTTTCTGAATAATTATTAGAGGCGTAGTCATGTCCAAGTCTTTGAGGGAAGATACGCTGAAATGGCGTTTATAATTTTTTTTTATCTTTTCTTTTTAGAAAACAGACAGCGATACAATTAACTTGCAAATTGAATAGTATAACAATAATGTATGGCTAATAATAATTTTCCCTGTATAACAAAGTATATAATATGCATACTTGCGAACGGAACGAGACGTACACTGTTTAACAATTCGTAGAAAAAATTAAAAAAGAAACAAAAATAGATAATTAAAAACAAAAGAGGATTTTTTAACTTAATAAACACGGATTACAACTTCACGTAGCGGGGTTGAGATGGCCTTTATTCATTTCTTTTAGGGTTTTTATAATTTGTAATTTACATAAACGATCGACTTCCCTGAACATGACTTTATAATTATGTAGTGTGCGTGTGAGTACGACATTGTTGTAATTAGTGGTGCTATGAAGTACATGAAACATCGGCGTGTGGCGTGTGCGTCGAAAAGGAGTGTTAAAAGTAATTTTCTATAGCAACTCGGGACAATCTGTGTCCATTAACTACGTCCTAAAGTAGGCACCCACATACCTAAAACTTTGCGTCTATATTCAAGAGTAAGCAGACCATGTAATAGAAAAATACCGAGAGCGTGAAAAATCTGAGAAAGTGCTCTTAAATCTCTTATAACGGTTATGATGACAGGTTGCCGACATGATAAGTAGGTACACCCTATTTTAACCTATTTCCCCTTTAATCGGTGTATATTGCTTTTGTATCCTTTGGCACCACCAAATTCAGTCGTACCAACCTAACGTCCGAAGAGAGCTCTAACGTGAAACGCACTGTGCCCAGAGTAATTATTGTATAAATAAATTAAAAATTTGGATACCGCGAATTGAGTGTCTAGTCTCAACCTATCCCAGTGAGATACAGGCGTGAGTTAATGTTAATTAATATATTTTTGCTACTAAATCTATATTTTCATTTTATCGAAAAACGTACATTAATGTATACCTAATTATGCTAAAATATTTTTAAAGAATCTTGCTCAGCCTTAAATTTATATTTGACTGTATTTTTTAATAATGTTATAGATATAAGAATACTCATTGCTTTAATGTTCCGTCCTTCTAGAAATATTTTATTTAAAATTTTGTACTTATCAGCCATAATAAAAGAAACTTAGTAAAATATGTCGTTTTTTACTAGCTGAACGGGCAAATTCGTTCGCGTTATTTATAGGCGTGTATTACACACCCTTAATTTTTTTAGACAAAAGGTATCCTTTCTCTGCAAAATAAAGTAACAGACTGATAGACAGCTCCTCCTATCAACCGCTACCGCCGTCCGCGGCATGTTCTGACCGACCCTCCCGATCCCGTCTTTCGGATACAGATGCCGCACACAGGATCGCCGGCGAGGTCGAAGAATCCCTTGCCCGCCAGCCGGAGCACCACGGCGAGACACCTAGTATATGCCCTCCCACATAGCTACTGCCCAAGCCGAGGCCGTTTCTCATCGAGGCACCCTTGATCTAGTTGCCCCCTCGCTCTTCTGGCTCGAGCGTAGTGGTTGCACGCTCGCCCTTTTGTCCGGTGAAGCTGTAAAGACCCCGCGGCCAACAGCGTAGGTCATTCACACACACACACACGATAGACAGACCGACAGAATTACTTTAAAATTTATAATATTAATATGGATTGATTTTACGACGGCTTGGTATACTGCTCTAACCGTGCAGACCGCTTGTCTCCCTGGATCAAGAAGTCTCGGGTTCCCTCCATCCCCGCGCGCAACGTATCTTTGTTTGAACGACAGAATTATAATTAAAATGTATAGTTATAGGTAAATAGTTATAAATAATAATATTAGCCCTGTTAAGAAACTGTCCCACTGTTGGACTAAACCCTCTCAAACTGAGAGAGTTTAGTCCATAGTCCACCACGCTGTCCTAGTGCGGGTTGGCGAACTTCACACACCTTCGAGAAACTCTTAGGCATGCAGGTTTCCTCACGATGTTTTCCTTCATCGTTAAAGCAAGTGATAATTAATTTATAATACGCACATGCTTTCTAAAAGACAGAGGTGCGTGCCTGGGTTCGAACCCGAGACCTGACTTTGCAGTCCAAGGGTCTAACCACTAGGCTATCATTGCCATAGGTTATTTATTTTATTTTTTATTTAATCCTTTATTGTATACAGTACATTTACAGTTGTAGGTAGTAGTAGGTTAAATAGTTTTGAAACAAAAAAACGTCCCCTGCGCTAGAATCTTATCATGCCGACTGTGTCGATCGCGTCACCGCTTACCGCGCCACTGTCCCCGCGACGCAGTCCGCCCTCCCGCTCGCGCGTATGTATTTTACGTACGTTCGGTAGGTACGACGCGCCGTTCTGACGGCGCCGTCGACCTTTCCCTTGTGTTTGACGACTAGACGCAGTTTGTTTTTAAAACCACGTCTTTTTTTCGTTCGTGGTAAGACTGGTGAATACCTAACGGTGACAACTAAGCGAGTCTTGAGCGGGGCCCGAGCGTGTGTGTGTGTTTGAGTGATATACGCTGCTGGCCGTAAGGCCTTTACAGCTTCACCGGACTTAAGGGCGAGCGTGAAACAACTACGCTCGAGCTAGAAGGGCAAGGGGCGACATACTCGAGGGCGCCTCAAGGAGGAACGGCCTCGGTTTGGACAGTCGCTACGGGGGGAGGGGGCGTAATTAGTGTACCGGTCGGCGGGCTAGGGATCTACGACTTCGTCGTCGTCGTCCGTATCCGGAGCGGAAAGAAGCGATGTCAAAGCATCGGGAGGATCGGTGAGAACATGTCGCGGCTGGCGGTAGCGTCAGGGGTCGGGTTCGTAGTCAGCGGCGGCTACGATTAGCGGATTCACATGGGAAGATGCGTTCGCGAAGTGTCGAGTTGTCGCCTTTTTAATATAGGCGTGAATATATTCGAGACCGAGATTCTTCAGGCATCCGCCAATACCCTAGGGATTGGTTCAGGAAGTGGCGTATTGAGGTGAACCCGGACAAGAGCGCTGCGGTGTTCTACTCCAGAGGTGCCACCCCGCGCGCCTCCCTGCGCCACCCCAGAAGTAATCTCGGTCAAGTGACCATGTTCGACCTACCTATTCCCTGGGTCAAACAGGTCAAATATCTAGGGGTCACCCTAAACTTCGGCCATGCCCATGAACTTCGGCCCGCACATCAAGCGAGTCCGTAACTGAGCAGCCTTTGTGCTCGGTCGTCTTTACCCGATGATCTGCAAGCGGAGTAAAATGTCCCTTAGGAATAAGGTGACACTACAAAACTTGTATACGCCCCATCATGACGTGAGCTTGTGAGGTGTTCGGGCACGCCGCCCACTCTCACATCGATAGACTCAAAACGGTTCAATCCCGTTTCCTCCGCAAAGCCGTCGGAGCCCCGTGGTTCATACGGAATTTCGATCTCCATTCCGATCTCGGACTCGAACCTATTCGCACCGTTATTAAAAAGGCGACAACCCGATATTTTGCGAACGCTTCCAATCATAGTAATCCGCTAATCGTAGCCGCCGCCGACTACGAACCCAACTCCCCTCCTATCAGTCGCTACCGCTGTCCGCAGCATGTTCTCACCGACACTCCCGATGCCCTTACATCCCTTCTTTCGGACACAGATACCCCAATATATAGATATAATAAGATAACAAAAGAAACTTAGTAAAATATGCCGTTTTTTACTAGCTGAACGGGCAAATTCGTTCGCGTTATTTATAGGCGCGTATTACACCCTTAATTTTTTTTAGACAAAAAGTATCCTTCCCCTGTAAAATCTATTGCCATTCCAAATTTGATAAAAATATGTTCTGTGGTTTGGGCGTAATAAAGTAACAGACTGATAGACAGAACCTCCTATCAACCGCTACCGCCGTCCGCGGCATGTTCTCACCGACCCTCCCGATCCCGTCTTTCGGATACAGATACCGAACACAGGATCAGACACCGACATCGCCGGCCGGTGCAGAGCACCACGGCGAGACACCAAGTATATGCCCTCTCACATAGCGACTGCCCAAGCCGAGGCCGTTCCTCATCGAGGCACCCTTGATCTAGTTGCCCCCTCGCCCTTCTGGCTCGAGCGTAGTGGTTGCACGCTCGCCCTCTTGTCCGGTGAAGCTGTAAAGGCCCCGCGGCCAACAGCGTAAATCATTCACACACACACACACAAAATCGTGGGTGCGTTTAACTTTAACACAAGTTTAGGATACACTTAAACCCGGACCCAAAACAAGTTGTAATAAGATTTATTTCGTAATTCCTTATTTGATATTACCAACTTTCGCTCTACAGCTTTTGAGCTCTTCCGTACTTGCGGGATAAGAACATCGATGATAAATATATTTAAGCAAGATCCAGACGTTTCTATCCTAAGTCCTAGATAGAGCATATATGTATCACAATTGTTTTAACTTTATTATTATCATTAGTCATCGGATATCCTATCGTTCTTGTCTTAATCCCGAAGTTGGAGGTTATAGGAGAGAACGCTTCCTAAATAAGATGTCCTGCAAATAATTAGAAAAGGAAGGTGTGGATCGTGTATCGCAGGGATTCCCAAAGTGGTCCCTGGGAAACCGATATCGAACCCTTGGGGTTGATATCGGTTACGATACGATATCCGATCGGGTTGACATAAACGAAAACTGATTTTGGGGGTCTACGAGGTTTAAAATCGACCCCTATTAATGTGATAATCCAAGAAAAGTTGATTACCATCAGCACAGCAGAAATTCAACCAAGGCTATCAGAGGTTCTGGTTGCAAAGCAACATTGAAACAGTATCCTGCATTGTGAAACATTGCTGAAAAATACCTTATCGCTTTTCCATCGTCACACGTAATCGAAAAAGGCTTCAGTGTGGTTACAACCATTTTTACAAATCAAAGAAACCGTTTTAAAATCAACGAATGCGGACATTTAAGGCTGCAGCTCACCAATATTGAACCGGATTTAGCTAGATTGGTAGAAAGTCAGCAGGTTCATTCAATAAGTACACTGTTTTTTTTTATTTTACTATGCGGTTTTAATGTTTCTATCAAAAAATAATTACCTACATCAGTATTTTTACGTAATTTGTATTAAAAATTATTAGTTACTTGATATAAAACTATTTTACGGATTTTATCGCGGTTTATTTTTTATTTTTAGTTCCCGACGTTTTAGTTCCCGAAAAATAAAAAAAAAACCGCGATAAAATCCGTAAAATAATTTTATTTCATGTGTAATATTCGCGTAAATCTAAGAACTCAATATTATTAGTTACTCTTGATATTTACTGTATTTTATGTCTATTTATTTTATATTGAGTTCTTAGATTTACGCGAATATTACACATGAAATAAAACTATTTTACGGATTTTATCGCGGTTTATTTTTTTATTTTTAGTTCCCGACGTTTCGAGTGCTTTGCAGCACCCATGGTTACGGGAGGGACTGAGGTGTTAGACGTCCAAAAGGCATAGTTGCAGTAGGCGACGCAGACTGCGGTCTGCGTCGCTCAAAGAAGTCTCCAGTCTGTGAACATGTCCTTGACCGCACCCGCCATAACATCAGATTTGATAGAACACAAATCCTCGTGAAAGAACACCGATTCCTACCAAGGATGGTTCGCGAGGCTATTGAAATTAAAAAACATCCTAATTTCAATAGAGAAGATGGCTGGGTGCTTCCATCGTCTTGGGATCCGGTAATTAATATAATCAAATCCAAAACCAAGCATAACACTGCAAGGCCTCAAGACACCGTGTGGACCAACAACAACAAAAATAATTAAGAAAGTTTGAGGGTACCCCGGAACAACAATGCCTTTTGGACGTCTAACACCTCAGTCCCTCCCGTGACCATGGGTGCTGTAAAGCACTCGAAACGTCGGGAACTAAAAATAAAGAAATAAACCGCGATAAAATGCGTAAAATAGTTTTATTTCATCTATTTATTTTATTAAATTTTGATGAGAAAATGATGACAACGCGTTTTGCTGAAGAGATTTTTAAAAAAAGTATTGTTATATAGCCTTTGGTTCTTTCCAGCGCTTGATTAACGCATATTAAAAAAAGCGTTCGGTTAACGTAGGGTCAGTCCATTGGGGTGCTTGGTCAGACAACCTCCCCGTGGTGCACCCTGGGCGTCGCCAGCAGCCTCCCCGTTTCCCGGAGGGACTGCTGACGGCGGCGAATAGTCTGGCGCGTGATGGAAGACGCCTCGCTGGCCCCTATACTCTCCAGCTTTTGGAGAGGGTGTGGCGCAGAGAAGATGTTAGAGATGCGTACCCCAGGGGGCTCTAGGTACCTCTCTGGATATCAGAGGGGACTAGTGAGACCCTGCAGGCGACGAACTGGGCGGAGAGGGCGCAAGGCCCAGGTACACTGTACACGCACAAAGTACCCACACACAAACACACACTTACATACATGCACATCCACTCACACACACTCACCTACACTGCACAAGCAGCCGGGATGAGAGGTCTACCGGCTCTAAGGGAGCACACCCATTCAAAGCTAAAGCTGTGGATCAGCACCCAAATATTATGATGTCACAAATTAAAGAGATTGTACCCCAGGGAGGTACCGGACGGCCCGGAGAATCCTCCCCGGAGCCCTTGGGCTCCGGCTGCCCCTCGTATTCTGGGGGGGGGGCAACTTGAGACATCACTCAAACGACCATGGCATTACAACGGACACCCGAACCCATCAAACAACGAACGACCATAGCTTGCGAAAACTGGACATTGGAAAAGGTGCAGTGGAAGGGCACAAACGCTCCCGCCGAGAAAGGCGTCGCTCGTCATCTAGCGACGTAAGCCTGCCACCACCCAAAATGGCAACTGCAAGGCGCGGCTGTACCCGTCAATCATCCGGGACAAAAGCCCGCATGAAGAACGGACGCTTTGCTAAGCGTATCGACACGCCGGCGCCGTCGACGGCCTGCGAAAGCGAGTCAGGGGGCTCCCTGAGGTCGCGAGACTCAGGCGCACTAAAGATTATGCCGCCAAAAGCGCTAGCGACGACGACGGCGAAAGGCACGCAGAAAAATCGCCATGAAAACATGGCGACCCAAGAGTCGGATGACGACGACTTATTCAGCTCGTCGTCCCGCCCGACCATGACAAGGGCCAAAAAGGCCCTACCCGGGCCGGAGGAGCTGTCCCGAGAGATGGAGACGCAACCAAGCGCGGACCTCGACGCCCGCATTCTGACCAATTTGGCAACGATCGAGAAGGTGGCGGACAGGTCACGCAACCTGAAGGGCAGTTTCGTCCACGGCCTCAGAATGGCCACGCGGACGGTGAAAGCGGCCGTTGAGGAGCTGTCCCGTCGCGCTCCGGTGGATCTACATGTGGAGAAACTGGAGCGCGAAAATGCGGATCTGAGATCGCAGCTGGCTGGCTTGGCTGGTAAGGTGCAAGCCTTAACGGAGGAGATCCAGCGCCTCCAAGGGGTGGGCTCACAAACTGGCGGATGCCAGATGGGGCCGCCGGCTCCTCAGCCGCCTGCTCCCCGATCGCCGATTCTGCGGAATTCTGCCTCCTCGGTGGGGGCACCGTTGGTTTCTTCTCGCGGATCGGAATTGGAGGCGGTCGGGCCGGTGGTCGAAGCGGCGGTGGAGTCTGCGACGGCGTTGATCATTCGCCAGGTTGGCAAGATGCTCGACGCCCGGTTCGCGGGAATCGAAGATCGACTCCTGCCGCAGCGAATAGTCCGCCCATCACTAGCTGTAGACTTAAGAAGACCGTCGGCTGCACCCGCGCCTTCTGTTCCAGCGCCTCTACCTTCGGCGGGGGCAAGTGGGCCCAAACCTAAAAAGGCTAAAGGCAGAAAAGCCCCCGCACACGCGCCAGTGCTAGAACTGCCAGCGGTGCCCGCCCCTCGGCTTAGGGATACCGAACCGGCCTTAACAGGTCCAAACGACGCGGATACCTGGGTGGCTGTCGCCAAAAAGCCTCGAAGGACCCCACAGCCGAAAACTGCCCAACCATCGGCCACTAGCCGGCTCCCCGCGACCAAGTCTAAGAAGAGGTCGCGGAGAAGAAGGAGACCGCCGAAACCTCCAAAAACGGCGGCGGTCACATTGACGGTCCTCAACGGCACGACAACATATGCCGAGGTCATGAGTGCAGCTAGAAGCCGCATTCGTCTAGCTGACCTCGGCATTGAGAAGGTAGGCCAAAGGAGGGCCTTGACCGGGGCGCTGTTGTTGCAGCTGGAAGGCCCAGACTGCCAGCGCCAAGCTGACGACCTTGCGGCGCGGATGCGCGAGGCCTTAAACGACCTTAGCGTCCGCATCACGCGCCCCGTCAAAACGGGTGAAGTCCGGCTGTACGGACTGGACGATGCCGCGACGCCCGAGGAGGTGGCCTTGGCGGTCGCCGCGGTGGGCGAGTGTGCAGAAAGTGACGTTCGAGTTGGGCCCATCCGTCGCACGCCTACGGCCATGGGAACTACATGGATCCGGTGCCCACTTGCCGCCATGTGCAAAATCGTGGCGGCTAAAACCGTAAAAGTAGGCTGGGGGACGGCCAAGGTCGAGGCGCTGGAGCAGAGGCCGCTGTACTGTTTCCGGTGCCTTGAGAAAGGCCACGTAGGCAGTAAGTGCCCCAACGGGGTGGACCGCAGCACACAGTGCTACGCGTGCGCTGAGCCTAACCATAGGGCCGGCGCATGCACAGCGCGGGAGCTGAAGTGCCCGTTGTGCTCCGCGAAGGGGTGTGCAGCAGATCATCGGCTGCACACCAAAAAGTGTATCCCCCCGAAGGGGAAAGGGAAGGGACAAAAGCAGGCCCCTTCCCAAATACAATCTCAGGCGGCACCCGAGGCACCGGCCACGGAAGCGGGCTCCTATAGCCCGCCGGGAGAGCCCATGGAGGCCTAAAATTCCCTCCCCAAAAGATTTTGCAGGGCAATCTGAACCACTGCCGCAACGCGCAGAACCTGCTGCTGCAAACCGTTGCGGAGTGGTCCATTGCCCTCGGCGTTGTTGCGGAGCCCTACAATGTCCCAATCCATCCTCGTTGGTTTGGGGACAACACGGGCTCCGTCGCCGTCTATTGGGGGGGAGGAGAAGGCGCTCCACCCTGCTCCTTAATAGAAAAGGGGCAGGGGTACGTGGCTGTGCAGTGGGGAGCGATAGCCGTAGTGGGCTGCTACGTCTCTCCCAATAGGTCCCTCGCCGACTACGAGGTGTACCTGGACGGGCTGGCGAACTGCGTGCGCAGATGCCTACCCCGTCCGCTGATTGTCCTGGGGGATTTTAACGCCCACGCTAGGGCGTGGGGCAACCCCAGAGACAGTCCAAAGGGAGAGACGCTGCAAGAGTGGGCGGCTGGGCTGGACCTCCGGCTCGTGAATCGGGGGTCCGTGAGTACATGTGTGCGGTGGCAGGGGGAGTCGGTCATCGACCTAACGTGGGCGACTCCCGCTGTCATTAGCATGCTGTCGGGGTGGCGCGTAGCGGAGGAGGTGGTCACACTATCCGACCACCGCCACATCTTTTTTGATGTGGCCCTCCGACCCTCCGACCGTCCCAGCCACAGAGCAGGCAGCCCCCCGCGACGCTGGTCCCTCAAGCGGCTAGATCGAGATCTTCTCGAAGCCGCAGCCAGCGTCGCGGCGTGGCCGGAAAACGCCGATGAGATCTGGTCCGATCCGGAAAGGGAGGCGACCTGGTTCCGGGACACGATGACGGCGTTATGCGACGCCGCCATGCCCCGGGCCAGCTGCCCCAAGCGAAAGGTGGTGTACTGGTGGTCGCAGCAGATAGCGCAGTTGCGCGAAGTCTGCTTGCGCGCGCGACGCCGGTACACCCGAGCCCGACGAAGAAGGCGAGCGACCGAAGAGGAGAAGGCCAGAGCCTATGAGCCCTACCGAGCGGCTACTAAGGCGCTTCAAATCGCTATTGCGAACGCCAGGTCTCGGTCCTGGAGCGAGCTCCTAGAGGGACTCGACGGGGATCCATGGGGGCGCGCCTACAAGGTGGTGTTGGGCAAGCTTCGGCCCTGGGTGCCCCCCCTGACGGAGACCCTAGATCCCGGACTGCTGCGTCGGGTAATCGACGCACTATTCCCGACGGTCCGGGGTAGTCCCTCAGTCCCCCCGACGGTATCGTCGGCACTTTACACCGACGAGTTGGGGGTGACCGAACTGGAGCTGGACCGAGCCGTTAGCCGCTTGCGGGCTCGCAATACCGCGCCCGGCCCCGACGGTATACCGGGGCGGGTGTGGGTGATCACTCTGGCCGCCCTGGGGGACAGGCTGAGGCGGTTTTTTAATAGCTGCCTCCGTTATTCCAAGTTCCCCACGGCCTGGAAGGAGGCTCGCCTGGTCCTCTTGAAGAAGGAAGGCAGGACTGCAGACACACCCTCTGCGTACCGTCCCATATGCCTGCTAGACGAGGCCGGCAAGTTGTTCGAAAGGATTCTTGCCGCTCGTCTCGGCGGGCATCTGTCGCGTGTCGGTCCCGACCTGGCTGAAAGCCAATACGGCTTCCGACAAGGGCGTTCCACGCTGGACGCTATACTTCGCGTCCGCTCTCTGTCGGCGCAGGCCGTGTCCCGGGGTGGGGTGGCGTTGGCGATAAGTCTGGACATCGTCAACGCCTTTAATTCCCTGCCTTGGGGTGCGATCCTGGGGGCGCTGGAACATCATCGCGTCCCCCCATACCTGCAGGCCGTGGTCAGGGACTACTTACGCGACAGATACGTCCAGTACATCGGACAGGGCGGTACATTGCACCGGAGGGAAGTGTCTTGCGGGGTTCCGCAGGGGTCCGTGTTGGGCCCCCTCTTATGGAACCTCGCCTACGATGCAGTCCTGCGTGTCGACCTCCCCCCCGGTGTCAGCGTCGTATGTTACGCTGACGACACACTGATGTTGGCCGAGGGGGACACCTTCGAGAGGACCATAGGGCTCGCCGAGCTTGGGGCAGAGGTCGTCGTCGCCAAGATCCGCGAGTTGGGCCTGGAGATAGCGCCTCATAAGACCGAGGCGCTATGGTTCCACAAACTGCCAAGGAGCAGGGAACCGCCCGACTCGTGGGTTCGCGTTGGAGACTCGCCAGTCCGGGTGGGGAGGTACCTAAAGTACCTAGGCCTCACCCTGGACAGTCGCTGGGGCTTCGAGGAGCACTTCGAGCGCCTAGTCCCCCGAGTCGAAAGGGTAGTGGGTGCTATGCACAGACTGCTGCCCAACCTTGGGGGACCGTCGGAGGAGGTGCGCCGCCTCTACGGGGGGGTCGTGCGATCGGTGGCCCTCTATGGGGCGCCCGTGTGGTCACACCGACTGTCGGGCGTCCGGCGCAGCAGGATGAAGATTCAGAGCCTGCAGCGCAAGATGGCCATCCGTATCGCACGAGGATACCGTACCATATCCTTTGAGGCGGCAACACTTTTGGCGCGCTTTCCGCCGCTCGACATCCTGGCGGACATGGACGCGAGGGTCTACGACCAGACTCGTGGCGTCCGCCAAAGTGGCGAGGGCGTGCCTGCGCTCGAAGAAGTGAGACGGCGGGAACGACGGCGCGCTCTGGAGGAGTGGCGCGCGAGGCTTAGTCAAGAGCACATCGCGCGCAAGCGCGTCGTCCAAGCTATCCTGCCGTCCTTCGAAGCCTGGCACCAGCGGAGGAGAGGGCGAGTCACCTATAGACTTACTCAGATAATCACCGGTCACGGTTGCTTCGGTGATTATCTGAGGAAGATCGGACGCGAGGCGACGACGACCTGTCACCACTGCGGTGGGGATCAGGATTCCGCCCAGCACACGCTCGAAGAGTGCCCAGCGTGGGCCTCCGAGCGGCGGATCCTGGTCGACCGGATCGGACCGGACCTCTCCTTGCCGGCAATAGTAGCGGCTATGCTGGCAGGGGAATCGGCGTGGGGGGCCGTATCCTCCTTCTGCGAGACTGTGATGTCCCAGAAGGAGGAGGCCGAGCGGGATCGGGAGAGGGCCGATCCTGCTCGACGAAGGCGACGGCGCTGGGGCGGAGGCACAGCCCGCCCAGGCCCCCCAGCCCAATAGCCCGGGGCTTCAGAATACGGGCTAACTCGCGTCTCCCGCCGTAATATCTGGCGGGGGACCCCCCCTGCACCAACATCAGCAGGGGGGCCTTCGGGGTCGCGGACGCAAGGGGCGGGGGCCTTGAGCGTTCTTCACGAGCGACCCCGAGGAGGACGGCGGCGTGGTGTGGCCCACGTCGCCGTGAGCACCGCGTTGGTGCGGGGGGGAGCGTGTCATTAAGTCTCCCCCCGAAGGCGGGCTCTTCAGAGCGTGGCACAAGAGGGGCACCGGTGCGTTCCATACGGAGATCCCGGAGCCCCTCCAAAGTGCTGATGTCGGCCACCCTGGGGTTTTTAGTCGGTAAGATTCCGACACGCCCCGCGAGTTTCCCCCGAGGCTCGCGGAAGTCCTATGCAGGATTTTCCCCAGGTAAAAAAAAAAAAAAAAAAAAAAAAAAAAAAAAAAGGTCAGTCCATTACAGACTGCTGCCCAACCTTGGGGGACCGTCGGAGGAAGTGCGCCGCCTCTACGGGGGGGTCGTGCGATCGGTGGCCCTCTATGGGGCGCCCGTGTGGTCACACCGACTGTCGGGCGTCCGGCGCAGCAGGATGAAGATTCAGAGCCTGCAGCGCAAGATGGCCATCCGTATCGCACAAGGATACCGTACCATATCCTTTGAGGCGGCAACACTTTTGGCGCGCTTTCCGCCGCTCGACATCCTGGCGGACATGGACGCGAGGGTCTACGACCAGACTCGCGGCGTTCGTCAAAGCGGCGAGGGCGTACCTGCGCTCGAAGAAGTGAGACAGCGGGAACGACGGCGCGCTCTGGAGGAGTGGCGCGCGAGGCTCAGTCAAGAGCATATCGCGCGCAAGCGCGTCGGCCAAGCTATCCTGCCGTCCTTCGAAGCCTGGCACCAGCGGAGGAGAGGGCGAGTCACCTATAGGCTTACTCAGATAATCACCGGTCATGGTTGCTTCGGTGATTATCTGAGGAAGATCGGACGCGAGGCGACGACAACCTGTCACCACTGCGGTGGGGACCAGGATTCCGCCCAGCACACGCTTAAAGAGTGCCCGGCGTGGGCCTCCGAGCGGCGGATCCTGGTCGACCGGATCGGACCTGACTTCTCCCTGCCGGCAGTTGTAGCGGCTATGCTGGCAGGGGAATCGGCGTGGGGGGCCGTATCCTCCTTCTGCGAGACTGTGATATCTTAGAAGGAGGAGGCCGAGCGGGATCGAGAGAGGGCCAATCCTGCTCGACGAAGGCGACGGCGCCGGGGCGGAGGCACAGCCCGCCCAGGCCCCCCAGCCCAATAGCCCGGAGCTTAAGAATACGGGCTAACTCGCGTCCCCCGCCGTAATATCTGGCGGGGGACCCCCCTGCATCAACATCAGCAGGGTGGCCTTCGGGGTTGCGGACGCAAGGGGCGGGAGCCCTGAGCGTCCTTCACGAGCAACCCCGAGGAGGACGGTGGCGTGGTGTGGCCCACGTCACCGTGAGCACCGCGTCGGTGCGGGAGGGAGAATGTCATCAAGTCTCCCTCCGATGGCGGGCTCTTCGGAGCGAGGCACAAGAGGGGCACCGGTGCGTTCCATACGGAGATCCCGGAGCCCCTCCCAAGTGCTGATGTCGGCCACCCTCGGGGTTTTTAGTCGGTAGGAATCCGACACGCCCCACGGGCTTCCCCTGAGGCTCGCGGAAGTCCGATGCAGGATTTTCCCCAGGTAAAAAAAAAAAAAAAAAAAGTGTCCGTCCATTACCATTAACCTACCAATCAAAATAAACTTCGTGTCGGCGCTCAAAAGTGTATGAACTAATGGAGGTACAAAATGTCAAAAGAGATGCAATCGCGCGCCAGCCTTTATTTCACCTTCCAATTAACAACATTTCTAGAATGCCGTACTGTATTCAATCAATCAGTCAGCCTATCGCAGTCCACTGCTGGACATAGGCTCTCCTAACACGCGCCATTGCACACGGTCCTCCGCCTTCCGCATCCAGTCTGTTCCAGCGACCTTTTTGAGGTCGTCGGTCCATCTACCTGGGGGCCGTCCTACCTTACGCTTTACCGTACTGTATTGTGACGTGTAAAATCTACTTAAATAAAGGGGAAAAAAGGATGATGTATTATATTTCCAGTAAGTAAACTCTTGTTTCATCAAAAATTTGTATAAATACATAACGTTCAGTTTGTCAAGCCGACGGAATGACTCAGCAAGGCGCCTCAATGCAATTTTATAGTACAAGCAATAGTAAACATTAGGTTTGAAGTTATAGGACTCAAATTAATTTGCAATATTTACGAACGTATTATGTCAACCATGGACGCTTTTTTCGTGAATTTTGTACTAGACCTGACCCGAGCAGACTTTGAGATGATTATGAGTGGAATGTGCATTTCACTACATCGTATTCTATAAGTTTGATGTTTTGTGGGGTGTGAATGATCTACGCTCTTCGCCGCGGGGCCTTCACATCTTCACCGCACAAAAGGGCGAACGTGCAACCACTATGCTCTAGCCAAAAGGGCAAGGGGGCAACTAGCTCAAGAGCGCCTCAAGAAGGTACGGCTTCGGCTTGGGCTGTCGCTATGAGGGAAAGCCTATAAATGTATCGCCGTGGTGCTCCGCATCGTCCAGCGGGGAAGGGATTTTTCAACCTCGGCGGCGAGGTCGGTGTCTGATCCTGTGTGCGGTATCTGTATGCTAAAGAAAGAAAATAAATGCATCGGGAGGGTCAGTAAGAATATACCGCTGACAGCGATGGCGGCTGATAATATCCTAGTCAGGTGCGTAGTCGGCAGCGGCTACGATTAGGGGGTTCGAATGGTTAAACGCGTTCGCAAATTAGCAGGTCGTCGCCTTTTTACTATAGGTGCGAATACGTTCGAGACACAGATCGGAACGTTCCGCATATACGGGGCACCAACGGCTTTGTGGAGGAATCGGGATTTGAACAGCTTTAAATTTGCCGATGTAAGACCGGGCGGCGTGTCTGCACATCTCCCAAGGGTACGTCATAATGGGCCGTAGACAAGTTTTATAAAGTGCCACCTTAATCCTAAGGGACATTTAACCCGGGTAAAGACGGCTAAACACAAAGGCGGCTCGATTGCGGACTCGCTAGATGTGTGGTCCGAAGGAAATGGTCGCGTTTGGGGACCCCCTAGATATTTGACCAGTGTGACCCAGGAGATAGGTCGGTCAAACATGGTAACTTGGCCTAAGTACCTTCTGAGCTGGCGTGGGGTGCCACCTCTAAAGAAGAATACCGCAGCGCTCTTGTCCGGGTTGATCTCAATACGCCCGTCCACAAGTACGACTACTTGAGCAGCCATCACCTCCCTCGACCATATTAGAGGGAAGGAAGTGACCCGCACCAAGTAGATCGGAAGCATAGACTTTTTAGTGAGTTTTTAGTTAATAGGAGAGGAGAGAGAGCTAAGCCTTGTGGGACTCCAGTTTGTATGGAGTGGGAGATAGAGCGAGTCATTTCGACGCGATACCGGAAGGCGAATTTCGACAGAAAGTCTCGTTAGATGCTGAGTTTGATGTCTAGTTTAGTAAGTCAATGGGCACCTCTAGGGATGCACGATGTACATCCAGCATCAATGTATATAAAGCCATGATATAAACCGATTCATTAAATTTATTCGATATAAGTAGAAAGTTTGACCATAGATTAAGTAATACCTATTTAGTTTTGGCAAAGTATTACTGGACATTTTTCGCCTAACATAGTAGTAGTACAAACGAAATAATTATATATTATTATTATATTAAAGTAGGGCAAAAAATATTGCGGCTTAAAAATAAAAAAATATAAAACATCTTACAATAAAATAAAAGTTTCATATTCAAATACTATAATATCTAGTGACTATTAAAAAAACAATCAATGTTTTTAAAACAAATTCTATCTTTCTATCCATCTATGTCATCACGCCACATCCAAAATGAAAACAAAACCATCATCAAATTACACAATATTCGTCGTTTTTGTTTGTCGAAGACTTTATGAAATATCGCTTGGATAAAAAAATCAATTTTTATCACATACTCATCCCTATATAAACCATAGGCCAGAGATGTCCTTAACTTTACTTTATTCTAATTTTTAGTCTATGGTTAACTAAAATATTTTATAGAAATATATTGTTTTAATCAAGACCGCTTTATTCTAATTAAGGAACAAATTGCATTAAGGAATGCTTCAATTGATTTTATGCACATATTAAGTGCATAAATTACGATCAAATAAGTATTTTATTTTATACTTGAGAATTTTGAAACCGTCTATGGATTATCAACTTTTTTTTTTAAATATTGATGCTGGCCACTCGTGTTTAAAATATTTGACATAAAAAAAATACAATTACAAATGGCGTTTACGTAGTGTAGACAGATGTGTTCACGGCCACGATGGGCGATGATTCTTTGATATTACGAGAAGATGGTTATATACGTATGAACTTTCCGGTTACTTCTCTAACTTACCATAGTAACTTAAATATAATATTGGTGAAGACTGATGTAGGTGGTGTACACGTTTTGGATGTGAACTCGGGTGTGATACTGCAGTCTTCTTGTCTGTCAGCGGGTAAGTAAGACGCTATAATTTGTACCAACATAACATTTACAACGTTTAACATTGCGGATCGCGTGTTATCTGATGAGATTGGGGTTAATTTTATTGCATGATATTTGGCAGTGATTTTTTCGGTGCCCTACATTGTTTCTCGGTTTGACAGTTCTCGATAAACAATTCCATCTACGCCGGAGTAAAGTGTTGTGTTACGGTTTTTAAGATGACGATGGCACGCTGGGTGTGGAGTATGCGTCGGGCGCAGACCGGGTGTTCGTCTGGGACAGCAGTGGTGTGGGCGCCCGCACCGACTACAATGGGGTACTCCTCCTCCATACGGCGTTGCAGCGGCCGCTGCCCTCCTCGCAAACCGACAAAAGCATTAGAATAGAACTTGTGCTGTCTGAGGTATGATTCTTATAATTACCTACCTACCTGTATTTTCTGATACAATCTCCTATTGTGAAAATTATGAAATTGTGAAACTTTTGCCCTTCAGTATGATAGGTTATAGCAGCCTATGCAGAAAGTAATGATTCATATAAAATAAAACAATATAAATCTGTTCTAAAGTGTATAAAATTCTTCACTGATTTCTCTATGTAATTATTGTATCTAATCTTATTTCAAATTAAAACTTGAAAATATTTTCTCATCAAGACTCCCAGCCTGGTATATTGAATAGACTTGACTTTAGATAGTACAGTTGGAGAAGTAGCCTGAAGTAAATATAGTTACATCCAGTACTAATTGCTACAGTCTGGGCCTGCACACATTTATTTTATAATTTCTTTTGCAATATATTTATAATTAATATGTTATTCTGATGTATAAGCTAACAATACTGTAAAGTTTGCTCAAAATCCATTCAGCTGTTTTTGAATGAAAGTCATCCATACATTCATCCTCACAAACTTCTACATTTATATTATATTAGTAGATTAGTTCTAATCAGTATGTTCAATCTTCTTCTTGGGGTACCTCTCCAACTAGTGAAGGTTGGCAATCAGCTCTGCATATTTTTTTCTGTCTCTTGTGAGGCAGAACAGTTCAGCAGCACTTGTATTGTTTGTCCACTCTCAGATGTTCCGCAGCCAGAACTTTCCCTGCCACTTTTCCCATAATGATGAGCTGAAGGAGTTTGTATCAATGTATGTTTAATGAATATAGTTAATCTCTTAAGCTTATTCTTTTAAATTAATTAACGTTTTTTTTGTACCGACTCAAATAACATCGACTTCTGTTACATGCATCGATAATCTTTTTAGTATTTGCAATTACATAGATCTGGCTAACTATTTCCATCAGATCACACAGGACAATCAGTTACTTTTAATAATATTACACCACAGAAGGGTTTTAACTCTAAATGTAGACATATAACACCTAAGAATCTGCATTAATTTAATAGCGTTTTAGGTAATAAATTAGGTGTTTTCAAGTATATTCCAAACGATCCTAGTAGATCCTATGCTGACTTCTTTTCGATTATACAAAAGGAATTTACTAGTAGCTTTGCTGTTAAAATGAAATATATTAAGTCCAAGTTTTATCTTCAGTGATTGGGCTACTACGGGAATTTTTAAAAGTAGGGAAAGGCTCTTTGAATTATATGATCTCAAATCCCAAAATGAAAACTTTGCAAGGTATGTTACAAATTATTCCAAAACGTGTAGAAGAGTGCGTAAGGCAGCTAAAGTGCTTTACATAAGTACAAAACTTTAATCTGCAGATGATAAAATAATGGCCACCTGGAAAATTATTAATAATGAAACCGGGAGGTCTAAACGACGCACTACAGACTTCACTCTTGAGACTCCGCGCGGTCTCTTTAACACAGATAGAGAAGTAGCTCTCGAATTTGAAAGATTTTTTACTAATATTCCAATATCTCTATTGGAATATTAGTAAAAAATCTGGACTAAATATTTAAAATCCTCTTAAAGCCTTGCAGTTTCATTTGTTAAAAAAAAACATTGGTGCTTGTCCTGTAGAGTTTAGGTTCAAATATACTAGTCCAACTCTCAGAGTCTTAACTCTCAGAACGCCATTAGCATCTTTTGCGACCTGTCGAAGGCATTTGATTGTGTTGAACATGAAATGCTGTTGCTTAAACTAGAGCATTATGGAATCCGAGGTAAAGCACTAAATCTACTAAAATCTTACTTAGGAGGAGATAGACAACAGTGTGTTCAAGTAAACGAAATGAAATCTCTAGGAGTTTTAGTTAAAATCGGCGTTCCTCAAGGATCGATACTGGGTCCGTTTCTATTTTTGGTATATATAAATGACCTGCCTCGAGCAGTTGAGGGGCGGGCGAAGTTAGTGTTGTTTTCTGATGATACCTCTTTGATCTTTAAAGTAGGTAGACATGTAAATAACTTAGACGAGGTAAATGGCGCTATTCTTCAAGTACATAACTGGTTCACATGCAACAATTTAGTGCTTAATAACAAGAAAACTAAATGTATACGGTTTTCTTTACCAAATGTGAAACTTGAGTTTATAAATGATACAGCTTTCTTAGGGATTACGCTTGACTCTAAGTTGCAATGGGGCCCTCATATTAAGACTTTAGGTAAATGACTCAATTTCGCTGCCTATACCGTAAGAAAAATCAGACAACTTACTGATGTGGACACCGCGCGGTTGGTCTACTTCAATTACTTTCATAGTGTCATGTCTTACGGTATATTATTGTAGGGTAGGGCAGCTGACATTGACTCTATTTTTATCTTACAAACAAGGGCTATTAGGGCCATCTATAACTTAGGTAGTCGCGACTCTTTAAGAGAATTGTTTAAAGGAGCCAATATTATGACGGTCCCATGTCAGTATATTTATAAACATAATGTACACACGAAAAACTTTAGATCTATTTAATCAGCTAGGTGAAAGGCATTGCTATAACATGCGACATAGAAATATATTGGATCAACCGCAATTTCGTCTGTCTAAAATTCACACGTCTTTCATGGGTTACTGTGTTAGATTTTATAATAAAATTCCACTTGACGTCACTCATCTTAGTGAAAATCCTATCTAAAATCCAAATTCAAATCTTGTATTAAACGTACGCGCTGCAAGCGAGCTTACTATACTCTAGATGATTATTTAAAAGATAAAAATGCTTGGATAGGTGCTGTTCCAGCTCCACCAGAATGTGGATAACATGTTCAGCTATTATTATTTATTATTCCCTCTCTTCCTTCTAGTAGTTAAATAAAATTGATCATTTTTCTTTCTCATTTCTTTATCTGTAAATGAGAGAACCATACACATGAATAGTTTAACTTGGTTAATTTAATTTAAACTCACCTGATACTACATTGTTCTCCCATACCCCACAACAAAATGTAGATGGAAAAATTGTAAAAATACTATTGTAAAAGAGTTACCGTGGAGTTTCTTGCCCTTCTTCTCCACAGGAATGACATTCCGAAGAGGTGGTAGAATCTTTGTTACTATTTTGACGATTCTTAAATACTGTAACGGTTTACATGAATAAAATATATTCTAATTCTGAATCATTTATGCATACTGAAAATTAGGATATCAACATATCAAAATACGAGATTGCCAATTATTGTTACATTAGTACAAGAGAAAACCCAAGCTTGATGAAAACCAAGACAGTATAATAAAGAATATAAAATTGATGGCAAATTTTTCCAAAACAGACTAAGAATTGCGTTTTATGCAATGCATTTGGCATTAATCTCACATTTAGGATTAGGAAAGGCATTACACATAGTTTGATTCGGCTTTGTTTTTGACATTACAAAATCTCACTAACTAATGTTAAGTAGATTGTATCTTCAGTTGATTGAATTCCACAAGTTTGTTTTAATAATGTTTTTGTATGTTATTTTTCCAAATGACTAGTCATTAAAGTAAAATAAACATTTTACATTATTATTGATTAGAACCACTCAATATAAGCGTATTAAGCCTGTCGACTGGTGCTGGCAATTTCATGATAAGGAATATAGGTATTTCTCATTCAGTAGGTTTGTTTTGTGATTTTAACTATTATTTTATGGAATACTAGCTATTGCCCGCGACTTCCTCCGCTCTGACTTGACATGAACCTAACATTTTTCTGGGATATAAAAGTATGTGTGTTGCTCCAGATAATAAACTATCTATATGCCAATCCAAATACGTTTAGCCATTTTTGCGTGATTGAGTAACAAATTTACAAACATTCATGTTTATAATATTAGTAGTAGTAAAAATAAAAAATATAGGTGAGACGGTGTTTTTATCACTTGAAAGGCATATCTTTGTCTGTTGGTCTGCCTATAACTTGAGCTCAATCATTACTTGAATTCTACTAGTTTAGTATTTTGCTGAGCATTTTCCTTAAAAAAATGTTGCAATGACTTAAAGTAAAACAGTCAAGTAAAATTGTGTAACTGTATTTTTTACTAGAGATATAAAATAGTTTAAAGATTTATTTGCTTCATTTAACTTAACTCATTCAATAATGCAGATAGCATTTAGTGAAATCTGATTGAATATAAGTAGAAAATATGAACAGTTATGAAAATAAGTCTACTAAGTAGTGTTGTAAAAATGAGCGCTGAAGTCGAGCGTTTGGCGCTGAGCGTTGAAGCACGTAGAAGACGCGAGCGTTTAAGCGCCGACTCGAGCGTTTTTACAACTCTACTACTAAGGCCCACTTGGACAAACCAGGGTTAGCTTATGCTGTTAGTTATCTAACACAGAGTTATTAAGTAACTCGAGGTTTATAACATTAAATTGCCTTCAACTTAACCTTATAAAGTCAAGTAAGTCTATAGGAAACGCTAACCCTAGTTCGTGCAAGTGGGCCTAAAAGTTTTATATTGCTATGGTGTAAACTTGCTTGATCAACATCAATATTTTTATATTGCAAGTTGTGTTAAACTTTCAATAATATCTATCTATCTATATCATTACACCAGCTCCCTTGCGGCGTAGGCAGAGAGTACAGAGTTCCAACAGGTTCTTTCCTTACAGACCTCTCTGGCTTCCTCCACTCTTATAGTTCGTCTCATATACGCTCGCCGGTTACGGAGACTCTTGACTTGCCCTTTAGATAAGACACGGTCTCCATCTATCTATATCATCGTTACAGATCCATTGAGCTATAGGCAGAGAGTACAGAGTTCTAACAGGCTCTGTCCTGACAGACCTCTGGCAATAATATGTATAACTATATTTAGCATAATATAAGGAAGGTTTACAGTGGTCCCAGTGGTAGACAGGATATGATTAATGTACAGTGAGGGTAAGCTTATCACTTCAAACATTGCTTTGCTGATGTAGGCATTGAAATAATGGTAGGCAATCACAATCAGGATACAGTATTGTTGACTGCATATATCTATAAAGTGATTAAAATAAGTGAACCATGAATACTCAAAATTCTTTTTTATAAAAAAAACGTAGTCCCACACTGGTATTTATTGCTGTGTCGTCCACATACACAATACCCAGACCAAAACAAATAATTGTGGGCCACACAAAGATTTGTCCCGTGCCAGAATCGAGCCCGCGACTATTCGTCCTAGTGGGCAGAGCGGCTTAAGCTTTAACCACGCGCCAAATGGTCCGTCGAGATTGAGTTGTTGGTTGGTTCCCTTACTCACCCTTCGGCTTCATCATCGGGCCCTAAACCCTATCTGGCAACACAAATTAACTTATTTACAATATAAGACGACATGTTTAAAAACTTTTCTGATCATATCATATCATCTGAAGAGCAAGTCAAGAGTCTCTGTAACCAGCGACCGTGTATGGAACAAACTATGAGAGTGAGAGAGATCTTGTGAGATCCATCGCAAGCAACCATATTTCAGTACTATAGGTCGTCATTGGCAAGTGGCGTGTGTGTGTGTGTGTGTGTGAATGATGTACGCTGTTGGCCGCGAGGGCTTTACAGCTTCACCGGACTAAAAGGCGAGCGTGCACTATGCTCTAGCCAGCCAGAAGGGCAAGAGGCGACATACTCGAGGGCGCCTCGAAGAGGCACCCTCGGTTGGGACAGTCGCTGTAGGTCCCCCTACACTACTAAGTACACCGGTCAACCGCCGGCTATGGGAGGGGATCTACTACTACGTCGTCGTCGTCGCCCGTATTCTGAGCTGAAAGAAGGGATGACAAAGCATCGGGGGGGTCGGTGAGAACATGTCGCGGCCGGCGGTGGCGGCAGGGGTCGGAGGGGAGATCGTAGTCGGCGGTGGCTACGATTAACGGATTCGCATGGGTAGATGCGTTCGCGAAGTGAGGTGTTGACGCCTTTTTAATAAAGGCGCGAATAGGTTCGAGACCTAGATCGGAGTGGAGGTCGACGTACCGTACGAACCAGGGGGCTCCTACGGCTTTACGGAGGAAGCGGTTTTGAACCACTTGGAGTTTATCGATGTGAGAGGGGGCCGAATGCCCGAACACAACACACGCATAAGTCATGATGGGTCGAACGCAAGTTTTGTAAAGTGTCACCTTATTTCTAAGGGACATTTTACTCCGCTTGCAGATTAAAGAATTGCAGATTAACGAATTGGCAAGTGGCAACACACACAGGTCAAAGACTTTTTGTCTTGAGACACTTGAGGTTTTAAGAACGAGAAGATGTAACGTATGTTACATCGACGGCCACTGAATAGTTGGGACGAATATGAGTCATTGCCACGAAAAAAAATATTAGTAATAGTTGATCGTACTAAGGGGTACCATTACCTAGTTCAGGTTTTGAATTTTGTCCCTTAAATCTTATGTAAGGTCAAGTCAGGAGTCTCCGTAACCGGCGAGCGTGTATGGGACGAACTATGAGAGTGGAGAAAACCAGAGAGATATGTAAGGAAAGAACCTGTTGGAACTCTGTACTCTCTGCATTTCCCGCAAGGGATCTGGCGTGATGATATAGATAGATAGAGATATCATCAGTTGAAAGACATTCATTCACTGGTCAAAGGCCTCCCTCTAAGCGCACCACGACGATTTACTTTGTATTATATACATTTAACTTTTACGCCTGACCTTCACCAGGTACCCTTGCTTCATCTGTTTATATTAAACGTACATCCTTTTAAAATTTATCACTACATATAAGACTTTACAGAACCGATGGCCGTTGGGGCAGACTGGTTCTTGAGTGGAGACCGCGTGTCGGCAAACGTAGTGTAGGGCGCCCTGTAGCTAGGTGGGGCGACGATATTCGTAAGGCAGCGGGCAGGGATTGGAGAAGGAGAGCTGAAGATCGAGCTCAGTGGCGTGCCATGGGAGAGGCCTACGTCCAGCAGTGGACTGACACGGGCTGATGATGATGATGATGATAAGACTTTGAGAGGAGGCCCGTGACCAACGGTGCGACAGTTTTTTAACAGGGCTAATATTATTAGTAATATTACATATTATATAACAAAGTCCCCCGCCGCGCCTTGTCTGTCTGTCTGAACGCGTCAAACTCATTTACCGGACGGACTTTCATACGGTTTTCACCAATGGACGGAGTTTCAAGAGGAAGGTAAAAAAATAAACACCGTCACGGAGTGGTAGAGGTGTACTGAGTACACCCACCGACGATGTTAGGTCCCATGTAATAAGGGGTCTATTGCCATATACCGGGTACAATTCCAGATCCGGACTCATGGAAGTTTTTGTTAGAAACCCTACTTTTGTCCGACCTAGAATTGAAACCCAGGACCTCGTGATCACAAAGAGATGCGCTTTGCTACTAGACCAGCGAGGCACTCAAGGGGGAGAGGAAGGTATAAATACAGTGTATACTCTTTGGAACGAATCTTAAGGGACCAAACATTTTTTTGTTAGTTTTAATTTCACCAATTACAATAGTCTCATTTTATTTCTTTAGGTCATTACATTATTCCAATTTTGTGTGTGTATTCACACACACAAAATTGGATCTGCGCTGTTGACCGCGGGGCTTTTACAGCTTCTCCGGACAAGGAAGACATATGTTCTGTTAACTTTGCCTGACATTTTTTGCTTTGGCAATATGTTTGTTATTTTGAATTTTTGTATAATACAATAGTTGTACCTGTTGGAACTCTGTACTCTCTGCCTACCCCGCAAGGGATCCAGCGTGATGATATAGATAGATAGATAGAGACAATAGTTGTCTAGTGTATGTATGTACATACATACATAATCCAAGTGTAATGGCACAAATGTTCGAGGCAAGTAACAATAACAAAATAAAGACAGTTGTTTACGACCTCGGTGTCGGTTTCGGCACCTCATAGATTTAATGGGAACCTTTTGTAAGCTGATTATAAAAACAATTAGACTATTAAATACTTCTGTAAATATTTGCTGCCGTCTAAATATTACGATATTTCTTCGTAATAAAGAAAGGCTGTTGCGCTATAGAGATTGTATTCGTGTATGGGTTTTGACGTAACCAACCAAATTGACCTAATTTCTATGTAATAGGAGGTTTTTCGTTATAAAGAACAGCGTTATGAAGAGGATACACTGTATATAATTCACCCGTGCGAAGCTAGATCGGGTCGCTAGTACTAGTATAAAGTACATTAGAGACTGGCATGTGAAATGTAGTTCTAATTCATTCGTTTTCATGTAAAAACATTGATACTAGATTGTGTGATAATCTGTTAATAATGTTGTAGGCAGACATTGTTTGACCTTTCTTAGTACACTAGGCATTCGCAATAGGTAGATAAAATATATAAAAAATAAACCCTGCCACACCCACGAAACAAATATATAGAGGAGATGGCATTATTAGATTTTCCTATACAATTAAGCATTCTCAGATAGGTGGCAAATACAGTAAACCCCGCCCGTTTCTGTATTTGCCATGTAGCTGAGAATGACGGACGGACGTGAACCACGCCCACTGCAATGACGTTAGGGCCTAGTTGGAAGACACAGTGCACAGTTACTTAGGCCGATTCCTCTTTATATTTGGGTCGTGGTTACGCCCACATTCCAGCTTCTTAGAATTTATTGATGTTCTAAGCTGTACACCCACATTGCACCTTTGTTGTTGTCGCAAACAATAAGGGGCGAATCTGTTATAAGATTGTGAATTGAGAATTTTTTTGATAGAAAAACCCCAGCAACACCAGATTTATGTACAATACCCTAGTTTTAGCCGACCTAGGATTTGAACCCAGCTCATGGTAATCGTTAGCTTTGTTACGCCACCAGACTCCTTTTTTATACGTAGGTATAAAATCTCGCCATCCTTTTGAAGTTATGGTTGCATCATGACGGTATTGTGAATAGTTAAACATAAAAATAAGGCACCGTCACGCCTATATTCCCCAAGCGGGGGTGGCAGAGGTGCACTAAGTACACCCACTTTTCGCCGACGATGTTAGGTCCCACGTAATAGGGGGCGAGCCTATTGCCATATACCGGGCACAATTGCAGACTCCGGACTCATACTGTAAAGTTATCGTTAGGAAAACTACATTTGTCCGACCCTAGGACTTCGTGATCACAAAGCGATGCACTCTGCCACCAGAGCAACGAGGTAGTCAATCAAGGCAAAAGTCAATATTTAAAGAGTTACATAAAAACCTACTGATCAAAACGACACATCTAGGTCCAGTGGTTCAGAGGAAGCCAATCCGCCCACTGGATCGAGTAGTTGCGAGTTCGATTCCCGCACAGGTCAAATCTTTATTTTATTGAGGAACAGCATACAGTTATATACATACTAAGATTTACTACTACTATATCATCACGCCAGATCCCTTGCGGGGTAGTCGGAGAGTACAGAGTTTCAACAGGTTCTGTCCTTACATACCTCTCTGGCTTCCTCCACTCTCATAGTTCGTCTTATACACGCTCGCCGGTTACGGAGACTTTTGACTTGCCTTCAGATAAGACTCGGTCTATTTGGTCATGGTAAGATAGTCTAGGTCTTCTCCGGTACCTACATCCTTCCACTAAGTTTTACAATATACCATAATACTATATTCCAATATAATACTATATTACAATGTCATTATATTAATACGTGAAGCATAAACTTTGTACCCCTTTTTACGAAAATTGCGCGGACGAAGGAGTTTGAAATTTCCCACACTTATAGTTTATATAGAGGAGTGCTAATTTATTTTTTTAAATTATGCATAAAAATACATTAATATTTGACACAATACACTTCAAACTAGGAATAGATTAATGTTTTTTGTCTTTAATATTATTTGTCTTACTGAATGTCAGACATAACCAGCAAATGATGAAAGAGTTTCTACAAAAAACATCGGTTACAGAGAAGTTTTGTTTCATTAATTAAATTATCGAAATATATATGTCATGTTCAATGGACAGCATTTTCTTTTTGGTACTTTGTTTCAATAAAAAAAAATAAAAAAAAGAACGTATTGTTTATTTTAATATTTTTTTTTAATTCTGTTTGATTTGTTTGTAAAAATAGGCAAATTAACAGTGTAGCCTTGGCGAAATCTGTGATTATATAAGTATAGTCTTTGACAATAGAACCTTAATAATGTTCAAACATATAATTTAAATTAATTATGGTCGAATTTCGACCAATAGGCGACCACTAGTTATTATACTAAATAAGTGTGTAACCCACTACGCTATCTACATATTACTAAACACATATAACATATCCAAATATTCTTTGTGTGGTACCAACAAACAGTTTTTTCGGTCTGGGTGCTGTATGTGATTTTCATGTCTCTAAATGCACCCACGATACAGGAATAATGCCTAATGTAGATCTACGTGTTTTTTTATCAAGTTTTATTCCTGCCAGCAATTTGTAGTATGATCGATAGTGATTTAGGCGTTAATCATATAATTTAAGTGTCCTTTTGTGTTTATATAAATGGTCCTAATTTATGCATGTGTTAATTTGAATGAGTCAGTGTTATGACGTCAATTCTAAGCACGGACATGTAACAGCAGGTCGGACACTTAAGCATTCAATACATTGTATACACATATTAAGTCCAGTTAGACTTATCATGTGGTTTTGGTGTAAACAGATTCTAGGAAATATCTACTATGGAAATATTATTTACTAGTTACTGCCCGCGACTTTGTCTGCGTTGACTTTAAACAGGAATTTAACTCTTTTCCGGGATAAAAAGTATTCTGTGCTTATTCAGGTAATAAATTGCGTACCAAATTTCACCCAAAGCCGTTAAGCATCCAAACATCTAAATATCCGAACTTACAAACTTTCAGATTTATAATATTAGTAGGATAGTTTGAAAGCAAAAAGTGAAAGCATCTTTAAAGCACATTTTATCTATCTATATCATCATGTCAGATCCTTTACGGGGTAGGCAGAGAGTACAGAGTTTCAACAGGTTCTTTCTTTTCTTACAGACCTCTCTTAAAATATATTCATACCAAAAATTACATCATGCATAATAATGTGTGATTAAAATCGGTTAGAAGTAGAATCTAAGAAAAATCTAAGATAAATACGCGATGACCATATACTATGGAAGTGGGGGTGAGAGGGAGAAGTCAGGTTTACCGCAGGGCTCTAGCATAGTCGGCGCAATAAGACATACGTCACAGATTTTGTCGCCCTAGACGGTAGATAATTGTTTTGTCTTAAGTGAAACACGAGAAAACTCGTTACAAGAGTTCTATTGTATTGCTTATAGACAAAACTTAATTAAATATTGTCCCGCACAAGAAATGTCTTGCCACCGATGCTAGCTTGCTGGTTTTGCGTCAACATACTGTAGACTTAATTCAAATATCGAGTATATTTGAATTAACGCGGGCAGCTGCAGGCAAAGTCTAGGTGTTGTAAAGGCTATTGCACAACTAACACTAACTCGGGTAAAAATTAAACCATTAGTGAGCATTATATAGGAAAAAAAATGAATAACAGTAGTTATCGACGCGTGGACATCAGCGATTATTGACTTTTAAATTTTACTTCACATTGAGCTCACAGCTCACATCAATTAGATTGAGCTTAGTTCATGTTGAGTTGTTTTAGAGTGCAATGGGCACAAATCATTGTAGCCATCGCACACTTAAACGACTCAACAAGTTTAATATGTCTTATAATATCAGCCTATACTGCCCACTGCTGGACAAAGGCCTTCTCTCACAAATCGAGGTATGAGAGATTAGGTCATACTCCACCACGCGGGCCAGTGCGGATTGATGGAGGCAGGTTTATGGCCACCTGCTGTTGGAACTTATCAAGCCGCCTTGAAGGCTTCCATCTCGGCTTAACGACTACAACATTAAGTGGTAGCCGGGATCAACGGCTTAACGTGCCTTTCGAAGCACGGAGACGCTCGAATATATAAATGCCACAAACGGTCACCCATCTCGGGCCGACCGAGTCGAACGCTGCTTAACCTTGGTAATCGGTAAGAACACCGCGGTCGCACAGCGCTACGAGCGCCTCTTGTTAAGTTAAATCATAAATACAAGTGTGATTTCATCTTCGTAAACTTTTAATTGTAATTTCAAGGCATATGAAAGAAATGGTAACAATTTATACTTTTTATAGGAGTTTGTAAAAATAATGTCATTTGTCTGCATAGGCCGTGCTCCTGTACCAATGCCTCCAGAGCCTAGACGCACACTCCATCGAGGGCCTCACAGACTTCGTCAACGAACTCAAGAACTCCATTGACATCGAACCTCTTAGGAAAGGTGTCAAAGCACAAAAGGTTTGTAGTGGTCATTGTGATTTGTTGCCTGCTAGGGTGTAGTTAACATGTCTTTATACTGTAATAATTTGGGGTTATAAGTTATATATCAGGCCAATTCCCATCTGCAGCTACTATGGTTAGGGCTGTGTATTTACCTTAAACAGGACTGAGTTGTATGTGTTTCTAAAACCAAATAATGGACCTGATGAAGTGCTACTTTTTTTTTGTGATTCAATTTTCGCGATTAGTTCTAGAACTATAAGCGAAAGAGTTGTTGGCTGTTGGAAGCGAGTGTGTGCTTCATGCGCCAACATAAATTCCAAGTCTTGCCTATGTTATATGTGTCAGATAATTGTCACTAATAATCCTTTCTTTTTCAGTGGAGTACAGTCACAATCTGCCTACCTCAGTCCACTCTCCGCCTGGTCACAACTGGCGTAGTGCACGAGCTGAAGGGCCAGAATCGACGGATACCTGCGCTCGCCATCGCGTCGGCTGTCGGCCAGCGGGCCAACGAGCTGGTACCATGCTCACGCGACGAGGAGATCAGGCCGCTCATGTACAGCGAGGCTGAGAGGAAGGAGACCTTTAAGCGATGGCCACACATGGACTACAAGTGAGTAACAAGTGTATTATTTCGTAGGAGCATGTGTCCCTAAACATGAGAATTTGTAACTAGTGAGTTCTGACCAAGATGAAAGATGTTGACTGCCAATAGTGAACCACCCACGACACAGGAATTAATTCTAGTGAGGGGCTACGTTTTATAAAAAGAAAAGTCACTATTAAACAGTGCCATTTTCGCGCCGTATCCGTATTATATCGACTTCTATACTTACAGCCGCGCTAAAGAGCCGAATATGGACAACAAGTTACTAAAACTCTTCGTAATGTGTTTGCCTGTGCACTATTAACATATTGAATTGTGTTTGTTCTCAGGTGGGCGCTGCCGGCGCGCATGGCGCAGGCGGGGTTCTACCACCAGCCGTCGCCGAGCGGCGACGACCGCGCCATGTGCTTCACGTGTCTCGTGTGCCTCGTGTGCTGGGAGAAGTCCGACGAGCCCTGGGTCGAGCACGAGCGCCACTCGCCCAACTGCCCCTTCGTGCGCGGCGAGTACACGCACAACGTGCCCATCTCTGTGAGTCAAATCAAATCAATTATTTCGTGTACATAGGTAAATATAGGCTTAGGTGTTAACATTACAATAGGTCATTCCATGTACTGCCATACAGCATACGAAGTCGTTTATATCTATTTTATTTCATTTATTAAGCAGTGATAGCGTAGTGGTTAGACCGTTGGACTGCAAAGTCAAAGGTCTCGGGTTCGAACCCAGGCTCGCACCACTGTCTTTTCGAAAGCATGTGCAGATTAAAAAATTAACTATCACTTGCTTTAACTGTAAAGGGAAACATCGTAAGGAAACCTGCATGCCTAAGAGTTTCTCGAAGGTGTGTGAAGTTCCTCAACCCACACTGGGCCAGCGTGACGGACTATGGAAGAGAGGTGAGGAGAGAGAAGGTCTGTTCTCAACGGTGGGGCAGTTTCTTAACCGAGATAATACTATTATTATTATTAATTTATTTATTTAGGTCTGCCGACAGTTGTTACAGTCATGTAAGGTAAATTTGTATATAATTATAGGCAAACATTACTTGCGGCATGTTAACTTATACAAAAGGACAAGATATAATACAAGATATAAAAAATTGACTACAAGCTAATACACAACAAAAATCAACGAAAAGTTAATAAAACAAACAATTTGGAAAACAATATAAAAGTAAATAGTAATGCCATCCTTAACAGCATGTGGCAACCACCAGTACTTTGTGAAAGTAGTTAAGCTATCTGTATCATCACGCCAAATCCCTTGTGGGGTAGACAGAGAGTACAAGGTTTTTCCTTACAGACTTCTCTGGCCTGCTCCACTCTTATAGTTCATTTCATGCACGCTAGTTATGGAGACTCTCGAGTCCTTAACTCTTCTATATGAATTTGCATCTATAAGCAATTTTTTTTAAATACAACTTTTTACAGTAACATTTTTTAAATAAAATAAAGAAAAAAAACAAATAGTTTGTGTCATTTTTATATTCGAGGGTCTCCGCGCTTCGGAAGGCACGTTAAGCCAGTGGCCCCGGCTACCACCTAGTGTGGTATTCGGTAAGCCGAGTTGGAAGCCTTATAGGCAGCTTGATAAGTTCCAACAGCAGGTGGCCACAAACCTGCCTCCACGAATCCGCACTGGGTACCTAATCTCAACCTAATCTCTCTCAGCCGCAGTATAGGCTGATATTAATATTATATTATATAATGCCTTGTTAATAGGTGACAAACGCAACAGCATGCGCGGTCCCCTCGTCCAACGTGACGGTAGTCTCCAAAGGCAACACGGGCGAGCTGATAGCGACCGGCACATCCGAGGGAAAGGTTAACATTTGGAAGTTCGACTGCGGACTCAAGCTGGTCAAGTTCATTCACCTGTCGCCGTACGACTCCATCTTCAGTGGAATTCTCGCCACTGATAGCAACAAAGTGTGGTCTGCCAGCTTGGAGAAGGATAGCTGTAAGTTACTAGTATTACATCATCAAGCTGTTACATATAAGGGGTCGTTAGTAGGCAAATTGTGTGTATTTTTTATCTATGAAAAATATAAATTATTTAATAAGCGATTCATTGCCGAATTATAATTTGTTAAAATCCATCTCCTGTATCTTTTAGAATGCTCTCTATATGTGTGTCTACGTGTGCTAAGTGCCTCGCACTGATTTGTAAGAATTAATCTAAGGCGTGCCCAATTTTGTGTTTATAGAAAATTCAAGTTATTTTTGTGTCATTACCTACTAGATCTATTACCTAGTAGTTCCTTACTACAACTATTTATTTCTTCCTACAGCAACCTATGGCGTCGAACTTACAGCGATGGCGTTTGTCGGCATGACATCACAACAAGAGGCCTATCCGCAAACAACGCAAACCACAGAAAGCGCGGAGAAGGAAACCAACACCAGTAAAACCAAACCATCACTAATATGCGCCGTCATCATCACAAGGACCAACTCTATACAATCCGACCAACCCATAGAGGACGACTCGAGCAAGGCCCTCTTTGATTCCGGGGCTGACAAAGAAAGCGTTCAAGCTATGAACGATCAGAACGAGGCGAAGAGCAACCTGACCACAAATAAAATGCTGTTCTTACTAACATATGATATACACAGCTCCCTAGCGGGATCGATCACAACAGTGGTACATACTTCCAACAGTAGTGGCAATTCTAAACCAGGCGGCAGTAAGAAAGTCTGCACCGTAGCTAGGACCGACGACGCTAACATATACGATGAAATATACTTCCCGTACTCCGATGAGGACACTGAGCTTCCGCAATGCACAAATAGCTTATTAGACGAACAAATAAGTAACGTTATCAATTTAAACGCCTCGTCCAGCAAAGAAGACAAGTTATGGGAGCCGAAGAAAATGATATTGACGAAACATTTTAAGGTGATGCCTGCGCCGCCACCGACCGCTTTGCTTCCAGAGTTGCAAGAAGCCAGTCAAGCGACGATGCTGGACTTCGTAGGCAAGATCTCCCAGCTTAAAAGTTGGAAAAGTGGTCATTTAGATTCCGTTGGGACTAAACTGGCTGACCAAACTGATGCGGTGTTGCAGCAGGCCGACCCTATTACGCACTACCTAAACATGAACGGTCCTTTAGAGATTTCGGATTTGAAGTGGTATGAAGGAGGAGATGGTACAGAAAAGGTCAAAGTAACAACGTTTGGGGGAGGCAAAGTCGGCACTCAAACTGCTGTTAGCAACAGCAATAACGACGGTTTCGACAGTGATCCACCACAAGAAGAAGCAGTGACGCAGGGGATAGCTGTCCAATGCCTAAGTCTTCCAACAAAATTGAACTTAAAAGATGATTCTAAAGTCACGCATCTTCTGCCGATGGAGGATAAGGAACATTTGCTTGTTGTTATATCAAGTATCGAACCAGACCAGATAAAAGTTGAAGAGGAGACTGATAATGATGGCGATACGAAGATGGAAGTTGACGAAGCTGCAGAACAGAATGATAAGGCCAAATCCGACACCAAAGCTTATTTCATTCTTTACAAAATAAACAACAAGACTTCCATTTACACTTTGGAAGACAACCCTGTTTCTTTGAAGGAACTGCCATTCAACGAAAGCCCTGTAGATTTGTGTTTATTGCCAATTGATAAGCATGATCAGTATTCGTTTGCCGCTGTCGGTGTCGATGGTAGTTTGAGGTTATATTCTTTGCCTGAGTTTAAGACACTATCTGAGAAGCGAGTTCCGAGAGGACAATTCACATCTGTTGTCTATTGCGCATCAGTAGAACGTCTCAGCGTTTCCACTAAACACGGCATGATATATTTCTACGCTTTGAACAATGGTGACAAAGATTCTACAGGCGACATTGACGATGATGAATTCGCTAACATCGACTTTGACATGTTGCAAAGGGCGCCGCGGGACGAAGTGTGCGGTCCTACTATCGCACCGGTTATTCTGGCCAATAAGACTGAATTAGACTTATCTGACTTAGAAACTTTGATCTCACTCACCGGTTATTACGGTACTAATACAACTGTGCCTTATAGCGCGGTCGTACCCGGCTTTTGGTGTGAGCTCTCCCCCGCCCAACGTTCGAGATCTGACCACCAGAACAATCGAACATGGAGACTGCAGAACACATCTTCAACTTGGGACGAACATGTATTAGAATTGACATTGCCCTACAGTGTATCGCTGGCTCATATAGAATTTGGATTTACATTGCATACGGCTTGTTCTGCCAACTTACCAATCATATTAGTCACGCTTCTGAAGCAAAACTTGCACGGTATCGGGTACAAAAAAGACGCTTCGTTCGGTCACAGACAAGACTCGCCCGTGCAGTTTCCAGTCATTGACGCCGACATGACTAATATGGAAAATCCGGTTAACAGTGAAGAGTATTTGCAGTCGCATAATGCGGAGATTTTGGCGGGGCCTCTGCTCCTTTCCTCGGGCCTCGATTTGTCCCGACAACAGGGCACATTGATTTTGACGAGTCCTCGTTTATACAGAGCTAGAGGAAGAACTTTTCTTATCCACATTAAGACGTTGTTCGATCCAGCAAAAGATATGAGTAAAGCTGCCATTAAGACAGCTGACAAGGGGTCGAAGAAAACTGGTTTTATTGGCTGCGATTGGCTACACCAGATTTCATTGACGGTGCGGTCCAGTCCGCATACCGACGTGCCTATGGAGAGACAGCAACGAATAGCTATGCTGGAATCCAACAGTTTCTTGAATACATTGTGTGAAATAGCCACAAGTGACACTGATCCTGAAAAGAGGAATCTTGCTTTGGACCTATTGATTTGGGTGGTATCAATAAGGCTTCAACGGATGCGTCTGCCGAAGACTGAGAAGGGTAAAGACAAATCTGTGGAAATTCAGCAGTTGGAATGTGTGAAGATCATAGAGAAGCATGTAGATGCTTTAATAAAAAATTGTATGTTGCGCGTGAATAGAAGCGTCGCCAAGAAGTGTGTGAAGATAATACTGTTAACTAGCGAGTGAGTATAGGTTTTATTGTTATGTAAAGAGCAATAAGGGAGATATCGGATAAGCTTTGTTAAGGAAAGAACCTGTTTGAACTCTATACTCTCTGCCTACCCCGCAAGTGATCTGGCGTGATGATATAGATAGATAGATGGATGCAAAGAGCAGGCTCGGAGAGTTGGCTGCAAAATAATCTTTCAGTTTAAATAATTTATAATTTAGTTCCTAAAGAGCAACCCTTAAGGTTTGGTGAAATAGTCGACGAAAGCACTGGGCTATGTTCGGTCGTGACGTTTGCTTTCGCGACAAGCGGGGTTGCGCTGTGTGGTGTCTTCCGTACATTTTGGTACGTTACAACTCCCCCAAGCCCCGCTACCGTCGCGCTGCATCGGCTTTGTGGCGAAACCTTTATTTCATCATCATCATCAGCCGAAAGACGCCCACTGCAGGACAACGGCTTCCTTCAAAGTTCGTCACGATAACCGGCCGATATATACTTTAGAATTGTCAAACTTAGTGGGCGGCAGAGATGGACAAAATGTAATCAGATTAATGATCTTGTGTGTGTGTGTGAATGATCTACGCTGTTGGCCGCGGCGCCTTTACAGCTTCACCGGGCAAGAGGGCGAGCGTGCAACCACTATGCTCGAGCCAGAAGGGCAAGAGGGCAACTAGCTCAAGGCGCCTCAAGGAGGAACGGCCTCGGCTTGGGCAGTCGCTATGGGGGAGGGCCGACCTCGCCGGCGAGGTCGGTGTCTGATCCTGTGTGCGGTATCTGTATCCGAAAGAAGGGATGTAAGGGCATCGGGAGGGTCGGTGAGAACATGCCGCGGACGGCGGTAGCGGCTGATAGGAGGGGTCTCAGATTAATAATCAACCACCCCCGATTGCAGAATATAGGCGTGATGGTGCATTAATGATTAACGATTACATTTTATAATTTTCAAAAATTATCATTACAGTTTTAACCTTGAATCATGATTAAGTATTATAAAATGCAATTGTAATCATTAATCTGATTACATTTTGCCCATCTCTGGTGGGTGGGGCACATTACTCGTACAAGCCATATTTACTTTATCATATGCTTATGTTGCATATTCAAGATTTATTACACCTATGCCATAATGTGAAAAAGTCACAGTAAGGTGTATAGTAAATTCAAAATTTTACAATTAAGTAATTAAACAGGGTCAACATATTTTATTACTAAGGGCCGGTTTCAATATTCAACGCAAGGATAGAAAATCCTTCTGACTGTTAGCAAATCAATCCTTCAGTTGAATATTGAAACCGGGCTTAAGACATCGAAGAGAGACTCACTAATGGAAACAACCAGTACTAGGTAGGTTTTCATTTACTTTTACTTACATTAAATTATTTTTGTTAATTTGGCCCTACCATTGTTGCAATGATAGTGTGGATAGTATGGTTTATAATGACGAGGTTCTATGGTTCAATTATAGGTTGGACAAAGTAGTTTTTCTATAGAAATATCCTAGTATCATTCCGACGTCTGGTATAAAAGGTGATTTAGCGAAGAACAATTCGCGTAACGGTCACCTGAGTTTGAATGTAATTTTTCACCAGAAAAATTTCCAGTATCGGACCGGAAACTGGCATCGTGCTCGGTATTATGGCATTAGGTACGCTCCCTATTACATAAAGACGTAACATAGGTAGCCATAAGTGTGTGTATTGCCATCTCCTCTCGGAAATATATGTGCGACGGTGGTTATTTTCGTTAGGGGTGAGAAGCAGCTGCCGAAGCCGTGGAAGTCGACGTTCGAGCAGACGCTGTCGAGCAGCGTGTGCGCGGTGATCCCGTGGGTGGGCGCGTGCCGCTCGGGCGGCGCGCTGCGCTGGCTGCTGACGCTGGCGCAGCACGCCACGGCGCGCGCCGCGGCGCCCGCGCTGCTGCGGCGCGGCCTGGCGCTGCTCCACACCGCCGCGCGCTGCCTCGCCGACAGGCACGACCGATACCACAGCCTGCTCAGAGCCAGGTCTGGCATTTATTTAACTCTTATATTCGTTGGGGCTTATTCCATAAGTAATATGGTTCAGGAGCTAATTTGGTTCCGGATCTCAATCTGTATAATTTTAATTTACACAGGCCTTTTTAAAAACAAGCTTTTATACCAAAAATGCAACGAAGATATCTTGCTTAGATGAGTGCCTATGACTTCTTTCCGGCTCCATCATCAGAGCTTGGGAACCAGTCGGTATGAAGTACTCGTGAAGACAAAGCCCAAACACAGTGGGGTTATATTGAATAGTTCATCATCAGACCATGAATTGGTTGTATAGTACTTATCAATACCAATCCAACAAATCTAAATTTTAGGTTGTTACATTGTATATTTCACATGTTTCTATGGCCACCTTCCGACTCCATTAACAGACCAGCTTCATGGTAGTATATTATTGCATTCTCACTGAACTTACATATGTATTCCAAATATTAACTCAATCGGATAACCACAAGTAATCGAACTGGAAAGACAGTCAGACAATAGAACATTACAAGTTAAGTAAAAGTTTTTAAAAACGGAACCCTTAAAGGATCACATTGTAGTCAATTCTGTCATTCTTCTAAAAAGCGAACCATTTATGTCAAATAATGCAATACTAAAGTTAGACAAAAAATACAGCCATTTAAACTCATTAATCAAAACCTATGGAATACTTCCAATTGATTTTGAGTTATCAATTTATCAAGAAGCAAAAGTTAAGCAAGCAAATAAATTTTTTAAATGATGGTTAAGAACCACTTCCACTTCCTCACTGTCAATAGTGAGACGCTGTCATAACTTCTAACCTTTTATATTTACCTATCCTTATTTATACGTTACGTTTATTTCTATTGCCCTATGTATAAATTTAATATATTTCTTACTATATATGTATGTCATATTTTGTATATGTATAGTTACTTTATTCTGAATAAATGTACGCCACCAACTGCCCTTTATTTTTGTTGTATTTCTTTCGACTTGGTTGTCTGGAAGAAATTGCTATTAGCAATAAGACCGCCAATTGTGCTTGTTATTTTACAACAACTACTTTGTTTTGTTATAATGTATTTGGTGTGTACAATAAAGAGTATTCTATCTATCTATCTATCTAAAAGAAAGGAAAAGTCCGAAAAATATTATTTTCTAATTACATCACATAAAAACATTTTTTTTTCCTCAAATTCGATGAAAAATCAGAATAACGACATCTAATGGCACTTTTGCGGTACTTTTGGAGTTCGGGTCCTACTCGCACTCGTCTGGTTTTTTAATATAAATATCGTTTCTGCAACCCTATTAATTATGTTCACAGGTTCGGTCTATACGGCCTACCATTGGAACGGACGATCTTCGCCGTGGAAGTGCCAGAGCTGGGCCGCGGCACGTCCACGCCCATAACGTACGCCAGCGTGCTCGCCGGCGACACGAACAGCCCGCCGGCACCCAAACCGGACTACCAGCTAAAGGACTTGCTCAACTTACCTTTAGAAACGGGTATGTTATTGTAATTCTTTAGTAAGTCATGCTTTTGTGTTCCTTTTAACTTTCCACCTACTAGAGTAACGCCAATGAGAAGCGTTTCAATCTTAATATATTAGTAATGTTGTTAAAATTGTATTGAAATAACATCTAGAAAAAAATGTTTTATTAATAGTTGTTAATTTAAAATATATCACCAAATAATAAAATTAAGTTATTTTATATGGACGTAAAATTGAAAGAAAGAAAGAAAGAAAAAAATTTATTTGTCACAGCATGAGAGACACAGACAGAGATATTATAAAATTACAAAAACTATAAAATTAAAAGAAAAAAAAAATACAAAAATGGAACACAACAAAGTAATACACATGAGTATGTGTCTCACGGCTGAGCCAAATAGGTATCCAGATCAGCTTAGTGTCAGGCACAAGTGCGAGACGCTGATTTTCATCTGGACCCTCCTGAGTCTTCACGCATGTCAATCCAGTATATATATACATACATACATAAAAAAAAATATATATATATATATATAGTTCGGAAATTTAAATGTTATATAGGTAACTTTTAGTGCGCAAATTGTTAAGTGTAGTAAAGTGAAATGTGTGTTATCAATATTTCATACAATATACAATATAACATCTATAATGTAGAGATTGAAAAGATATAATAGCAATATTACTATTTTTTCTAAGAATGGTAAACACAGTCAACAGAAATCGTAGTCATGTAAGTGTAAGCGTGTTGTTTAATGTAATAAATAGGTAAAGAGGTATATTTTATACACTATTAGGATTAGATGCATACTTACATAATATACGCTAATTATATAATAATAGATAGGTTTATATTTACATTACCCAGATTACGCTGCGAGTCTAAGAGGTAGGCACGCAGTCGTTTTTGGAATGTGTTAAGATTGTTGATCAACCTTAAGGGCGGTGGAAGATTGTTCCAAATTTTGGAAGCGGCATAACGAAAACTCCCCCTGAAGATGGCATAACGAAAACTCCCCCTGAAATTGGAGATGTTGGTACAGCTAACGGGTACAAAATAAAACATTTTATATAATCATTCATTTTAAACAATCCTTTAACGATAAACAATATTTTAACAAACAATAACGGCAACGTGTTACTACGCACGCTTTCCGACACGGAATGAACAATGCCGTGAAACCGAATGTTTACGAGCCCACCGACGACCGACTCGATCTTCAAACAATATTACCGCTCACACGCAGTTTTATGTGAAATACGCGTAATAGAAAGAGATACTCTCAGACTGGTCCTCGTTGGTCTGATGGCAAAGTGCATCGCTTTGTGATCACGAGGTCCTGGGTTCAAATCTTAGGTCGGACAAATGTAGTTATTCTAACGAAAAATTCCCAGTAAGTCCGGAGTCTGGAATTGTGCCCAGTATATGGCAATAGGCTCGCCCCCTATTACATGGGACCTAACATCGTCGGCGAAACGTGGGTGTACTCATACACCTCTGCCACCCCCTCTGGGGAATATAGGCGTGACGGTGTTTTTTTAGAAAGAGATAGATGTGGTTTTGATGGGTCCATAGTCGTGTTTTAGGTGAAGAACTTTTAGTAACGCTTCTCGTTGGCTTTACTTTAGTACTAAGTTTTCCATCGTTTTTTAACGAGACATATTGCTCATAAAAACTTAAAGACTAAGTTTACTGCTGCATATAAAGACATCATATAAAAATAAATAAGAATACTTAGGTCAGGTTAAAGTTTAAACCTTAGGGCTATTTTTGGGTACCCTACTGCGGCCTGAAACCGTAAACGTTATTTATTTGTCATAATCCATAATCTTTGTTAAATATCATAAAGATATAAAAAAAGTACAAAAAGGATTTTAATTCAAGTAAATGTTAAAAAAAAACAGTTTTATCGTAAAGCCTATGGATTCATATAGTTTTTTATCGCTTGGTGGCTGAAAGGGTAAACTTAAACAGTTTATGTTTCACGAACTAAAACGTTTTTTGCGAATCGTTTTGACTATGATTACAACATAATTAATTAATCTATTTCTTCACAGATCCAAAAAATACATCAATATCGACGGCATGGTGGGCCCAGAACAACGGGGTGGGCGTATTAGGCGCTGGTCTGAGCGAGGCGATGCCTTTGCATGTGACCTGCCATGTGGCCTCTGACGGAACCAAGCTCGAGTCCACCGGCGCGAGGCACCACACCGCCGTCGTCAGCTCCCTGCCGGGAAACGGACCGGGGGATCCTAGCCAGGTAAATATATTTACAACCTTGCTATTTTGATATCTTGTCCGTTTTCACACTCCATTATCATCATCATGTTGGAATTATGGGATGGACAGGCACACAAATAAATACATAATAAGGTACTGGTTGGATGTTTGCGGATTTCTATTTGTTTTTTTTATGATCATATAAATAAAAGAGTATTGGTGGGTACTATTGAAGGATATGTTAGTCCCTTACTCCCCTCTTATCGCTGTTTGGTAGCTTTACCCTGGTAGCCGGGAATCGAACCTTGTACCACTAGCACCTAGTCAGTACTACTCGTAGAACTTTAATTTAAACGCCACTAACAACCAGAGTATTATTGTTTAAGTGTGTATTGCTAAAAATTGGTTTAACAAAGTATATACATGTAGTGCGCGCCCTAACATTACCACGACTTTTATATTCATCGAGGAAAGCGGTCGTGCTTGACACATTTAGAATATAGTGGGGTTGGAGTATGCATGGCGGATGGTCTATAGACAAAGGGTGCACAGGAGATGCATAGATGGTCGTCCTTGTCCCGCGGCGTGCAGACAATAGATGCGTAGGCGGCCATCTGTCCTGTCCATGATGTCCTAAATAAGAAACAGATCACGCCACCCGACGTTATCGATCATACGATGCAGTTCTGCGTTGTGCTGGGCGAGTTTACTTGCCTATTCGCTACACTTTTTATTTTTATTTTATACGTAAATTCAATTTTAAATTTTAAATTTTCATTATTTTTTCATTGAGAATAAAGTCCCGAAAAATACATGGGTGGCATGAAACATGAGGTTCAAGTGTATAATATAATTATTTCGTGTAACAGCTATGGTCAGTCGTGAAAGAGGGCCAGATGAAACAGTCGTCGCAAGACCCCGACTCACTGGAGGACGTCGAAAGCTCCCTAATGGAGTGCGATCCTCAAGAGAAACTGGACTTCAATGAAGAGAAATTATTCAAGGTAGGCCTTTCCGTGATAAAATTGTGGATTTATTTATTATTGACAATTCATGTGCTAAATTTCCTGTTAAAAAATACATTTTTAACTCCTTTAATAAATGTATAAACCATATGGACTGATTTTTTGAATTGTGAAATTTCTGTGTAAATTTTCATGCTTCAAGACCCAACAGTTTAATTGTGTTTTGTCAGTCACTCTGTGTTAGATTTTAATAATGTATATTGTTCCAGTAACTTCTACAACAGTAACTTCAGTAACCTATTGTGTGTTTTAATTATTTTCGGTATTGTCCGTTTAATAATCTGAAAACTTAATTTCCGTTTCATTTTTCTAATAAAATATAATGAAGTATATTTTAAACCAGTACCAAATCTATTCATAACGATATTTGAATTAGAATTATTTCGAATAAGAATATGAAATAAAACTATTTTTCAGCTTTTGTCGCGGTTCATTTTTGATTATTAAGTTGCCGACGTTTCGAGTGCTTTGCAGCACCCATGGTTACGGAAAGGACCCAAAATCAAAAATAAACCGTGATAAAATCCGAAAAATAGTTTTATTTCATGTGTAATATTCGCGTAAATCTAGTATAAAATAAGAATAGTTTATTTATTTACCATAAATAGCTGAAACATTATACATTTTAAAGCGGTCCCCGCACTAAGCACAGCTTGTATCGAGGGATACCAAAAAATACATTTATCTATCACAGTTCAGTTTTTAAATCTAAATGGTACATTTAAGAAACTCACATTATGAACTTTATATCCGGAACTAACGAACTAGAAGAATAAATGTGTTGTATAGTGTGCGATTTTTTTGTTAACAGTTGTATACTGACGTGTACGATTTGAACAACCCTGGAAAAGGTCTACTTCCACCTTTCCTGGGGTTGTTCAAATCGGATACGTCAGAATCGAATGGCATTTAAAAATATACTTTTTCTAAAATACAACCTTTCGGAAAGGTCCATCTAATATGTAGTGTTGTTATGTTCAGGAGCAGGAGCAGTGCGGCATCCCGTGGGCGTCGCTGGTGTCCCGGCCGCCGCAGCACACGCTGGTGGTGGAGCGCATGCACTCGGGCGCGCGCCGCTACATCGTGCTCGACTTCGGACACGCCGTGCGGCTCACCGACGTCGTCAGTATACAATCACACGCCCTAACACCTGCACGCGGCAGGTTTTCATGTCTGCTACCGACAATGCAATCGGTGTGGCCACCTGGGCCGCACCCATATAATCATGTTTGCCATCGAAATGCTAAGAAGAAGAATGACACTACCACTCGATTAATGTTATTGCAGAATGTTCTGTACAAAGTTTCAAGTATTCCCTTGTAGCGCTGTGCGACCGCGGTGTTTTTAGCGATCACCAAGGTTAAGCAGTGGTCGGCTCGGTCGGCCTGAGATGGGTGATCGTTTGTGGCATTTTCATATTCAAACGTCTCCGTACTTCGGAAGGCACGTTAAACTGGTAGTTCCCGTTATCACTTAATGTAAAAGTCGTTAATAAGTTCCAACAGGTGGCCACAGACCTGCCTTCACCAATCCTCATTAGGTCCGCGTGGTGGAGTATGACCTAATATCTCAAACCTTGTTTTGTGAGAGAAGGGGCTGGGGAACATACCCATTCTACGTGACCCGTTCAGGGGGGGGAGTTAGGTCTTCAAAATACCACGCTTGGTCACACGGGGAAGGGGGGGGGGGCTTAGGTTTTCGTCGCGTAGTCAATATTCTGTAGGGAATTCTAGCGCTTTTTCGAGGTAAATTAAGCCAAATTATGTTTTTTTAACTTTCTGTTTGCAAAAAATTATTCAAAACCGTATTTATGAATTACTACGTAAAATCTAGAGGGGGAGGGGGGGGGTGGTCTTGGCATATACTACGGATGGTCACCAATGGAGAAGAAGGGGCGTAAAAAATTGTAAAAAAATCGGTCACGTAGTATGGGTACGTTCCCCTATGTGCCCAGCGGTGGGACAAACTAGGTTGATATTATCATATGCTCCCAAACAACTTGTCTAGAGTTGAACGAGAATCAGTCAATATTATACTAGATGAGTATGATTGGAGGTAAATAACCAAATATTTGGAGACAAAAGTGATGCGGGAACCCAATCTTCTTAACGATCACCAACATTAAGGTGCAATTGTCTCGGATAGTGTTAGTAGTGTTACTGGTTAAGAGCTTAAGTCGCTCCGCCCACTGTGTCTAATAGTCGCAGCTCGATTCCCGCACGGGACAAATCTTTGTGTGATCCACAATTATTTGTTCCGGTTTGGGTATTTGTGTATGTGAATTTTCATTTTTGGAAACGCACCCACGACACAGGAATAAATCCTAGATGGGGCAATGATAAAAAAAATGGTGACCTTTGCTTCTGTGCTTCAAAACGCATATTTATTTTATTGATTCCGGCTATTGCTTATCACGAGAGTCGTAAAGAATAATGGATGGCATGACAAGCTAGTGGTCACCCACAGACCTTGGTGTAGGTAAAGGTTTTTCTCTTAACTCAATTTATTAGATAAACCCTTTGCTCAGCAGTGATTCATAAGCTCTGATTAATTTTTATTCTACCAGATAATACCATGTTGCGCTGACCTGGTGACGCTGGGCATCGACATCTGGGTGACGGGCGAGGAGACGGATTGTGTCAAGCTGACTTTCGCTGTCGACATCGCCGTCAAACACCTGGTGCTTACTGACATACAACCACCACCGCTGTGCCGGTATATGAAGGTAATCATAATCAAGTTCTTGTTTATTCTTTAAAGATATTTCGTTTAGGAATCATCATCATCATCATCTCAGCCTATGCTTCTCCACTGCTAAACATAGACATCCCCAATCGTTTCCCAGCGTAACCGGTCCGATGCCACCTGCATCCAACGATGTCCTGCGATTTTCACAAGATCGTCGGTCCATCTGGCAGGCAGCCGTCCTACGCTGCGCTTGCCAATGCGTGGTCTCCACTCTAGAATCTTTCTGCCCCAACGCCCGTCCGATTTTCGCGCTATGTGGCCCGCCTATGTCCGTGTCACATGTTTACTGCTACTTAGCAGTAAACATGTGAATCGTTAAATTTCTACTTAGCATACACAATCCTGGCCGATTGACAGTTGATTTCTATCTACCATACATTGTATTACTTATTTCGATAAATAAGAACACAAGTACCTACCCCGTAAGTATATACCCCAATTAACTATGAAACTCGTATGTGTATATGTTCATATTAAGAAATGCATTTCAAATCTCTCTATTGCTTTGAATTAATAATAAATTTAGTTTGGTATAGCGCACTGAAGGAGTAACAGTATCTTTAACAAATTAACAAAATATAAAATACATTAAAAATAGTTGGAATGAATTCAGTTACAGATTTAGACCAAACTACTCTTGCGTTTATTATGTTACACCTTGTATGTGTAGTTGCTATGTTCAAAATCTCTAACTGAACAGTGTGCATGAGATAAATTGTGAGAGCGAAATAAGCGAGAGACGCCTATAAGGAAAGAAACTGTTAGAACTCTGTACTCTCTGCCAACGTCGCAAACGATCTGCTGTGATGATATAGATAGATAGAGGTTATGTATATCTTTTTGACAATATTCTCCTATACAGATAACGACGATAGGCCGCTACGGCATGTCGGCCATGAAGTGCAAGATACCGCTGGGCTGGTTCTACGGCGAGATCGCAGAGATCGCCAACGTGCAGGCCTCCATCAATGCGCTCAACGCATTGCATCAGGATTTGACGTGCCGGTTCAGGTAAGAGCCCCAAAGAAAATTTAACTATATATCACTATTGTTTATTCTTTGCATAACTCGTGATAGGGTACGGAGGACGGCTTTTTTATTAGGTTCGTTATAATTCTATTCTATAGTATTTTTCACATAAGTTGGGTAGTGACAGTTCTAAGTGGCAAACAAAATTAATATTTAATTTAATGATGTTAAGGCATAAAACCATAAGTATAGAAACGGGTCATGTCTCTTATTGCCATTGAATAAAGTATAATTTTCTTTGATACAACTGTCACAGTCCTACCCATTCCATCCTTCATCAAAAATACTATAGTCTAGTTTTAAGTGATTGACATGTGGCAGCTATGATTGGTGAAATTTAAAGCTAGACACTGCATATCATGAGCGCGAGAGTAGCTTACCATACTACGCACCCTTCCAACAAAAGATTGTCACAAACACCAAGGGCGCTAGTAACAAAATGATTTTTTCAGGCAATTCGATTTTCCTTTTCTGCTTTTTTTGTCTCGTGCGGGATTCGAAACCCCGACTATTACATACAGTGGGCGCAGCTTAAGTTCTTAACCACTGCGCTAAATCGTCCGGTATAATTATTATATAAATCGTCTAATTTGCTGTTAAAACAAAGATTAGCTTGTAGGCTCTTTGAAGCATTGACATAGCTAAAACTAGCTTATACTTTCCATTGATATATCGCCGTTGCCAAATATATATCTGCTACGTGCAAAAGGTATAACTTTGAGATAATATTAATATTAGTCCTGTTAAGAAACTGTCCCACTGTTGGGCACGGGCCTCCTCTCAAACTGCGTGGGTTTAGGCCAGTCTTAACTTTGAGATATAGAATAATATTTTTTTATATGAAGCAGATTTTTTTAACAACCACCGTTCACCTTATAAAGACTTACATAGCAGCCGTTTTATCCGAAAATTTGGTTAGCAAACTAGTCATAATAGTGAAAATTTCGATATTTCCAAAAATTGCGCATAGCAGATATTCATTTGACAAAGACGATATATTGTTGTTATTGTCCCACATAGATTAGCGACCGGTAAACTAATGGACCTACTCAACCCTTACCTGGAACTGTACAACGGAAACGCCGCCCACATGATGTCATACCTCAACCTATCGAGTGACTCAGACTCCAAGGTAGTGACTGCATACCAGGAGTGCATAGAACTGCAGCAACAGTTGCACACATGTGTAAACATACTAAAGAAGCTCCAAAACAATAGAGAGACTACTACAAATGTGATTGAGATGATAGAAAAGGGACAAGTGACGACTGAAGCACTATTAGAGTCCGCCTCTACAGATAAACTGAGGGTTATAAGCGAGAATATCGTCGATATGTTGCTGTATTTCTACTTCCAAGTGCCCGATGTGGTGAGTTGTTTTTATATTTGAGAATGTTGTAAATGAGATTTTTGGTCACTAACATTTTTGTACTCTATATTTGTGGAGGTAGGCATTTTTTGAACATAATTAAGGCCATTTAAACAGTTTTGGGGTAGGAAACGGTATAAGAAAGAGGATCATAGTAATTTAAGGCGTCGACCGAGTTCCATTGTAGCGAGCGAATGCAAGAAAATAATCTTCCCCATATGAAATAAGATCTAGTCTTTTTCAGGAGACATGGGTACGGTGAAGGTTGATCATATTTCATTTCACGCATATTGTATTTAAGAATATTAAAAACATAAACAGCAATATAAAAATACATCAAAAACCTGCTTTACTGTTCATTTTAATCATATACTGTTCTTAAATATTTCAAACATATGACAAGTTTAGCATCAGCGTAGCCATGACTGGTGAAAAGGACTATAGTCTTAATTATAGTGTATATTTCGCCTACTTCGCAAGGGATCTGGCGTGATGATATAGAGATAGATAGATCTTGCCAGCAATAAAAAAAATGATAAAGAGAAAACAAAGCCAAGCAAAAGTAAGTGTAGGTATTAAGAAGTAGTCTAGTTTTAAAGAGAGACTGTAAATTTATCGCTAATCTTTGGGCTCAGTATTTGACTTTACCCTTACATGATATTCAGCCGTAGACACGCGCTTTACGCGACTTCTGGAAGTGTTCAGTGGTGTTCTCGATGTGGCGTTACCGAGAAGTCGCGTAGAGCGCGCGTCAGTGTGTGTAATTCTAATTCGGACCGCTAGTACACTCAGCAACGTAAGTCGGTTAACATTTTATTTTTTCAAAGCAGGGATACCTCTCTATTTAACACACGTGGGCAAATAGTTTCAAAACTAAATTATTAACAACATATTTAAGTATTAGTTACACAAAATTTTTAGGTATGATGCAAAGTAAAAGTGTGAAAACTATTTCAAAAACGTTGCTAGATGTACTAAGAAGATTAACATATTTTATGGTGCTCAACTGTGGCTGTATGTAATCCAGGGGTTTTATACATAGCCCCCTATGTTAACAAAATAGTGTGTACATTATAATTTGTCCCGAGCAGCAGTACCCGGAGGTGAGCCGGTCGTGGTGCGCGACGGTGCTGCCGCTGGTGTGGGAGAGCGGAGGACGCTGTGCCGGCGCATTAGCTACGTTAGCAGCGCGCGCGTGCGGCTCCGCGCGCTGGTGGGGGGTGCACCTGGCCGACACGCTCACCGCCGCCTTCGCGCACTACGACGCGCCGCCCACCGCGCTCGACAGGTACGCCGACAACTTGCCACTAATTAATCCAGTTAAAGCCGAAATCCATCACTCCGATGTATCAACCAATCTTCACAGCATATAATGTCGTTTTTTTAACTATACATGTATGAAAGCCGAGTAAAAATCTGAGTTCGTACGTATCGGATCGCGTGTGTGACGTGTGTATATAGCGTGCATGTGTAAGTTTAATATTTGTCTATTACTAGCAAACTTATCGGGAAACTGCGCAACATCTTCTCATCCAAAATACCTCAGTGCCTAAAGACTAAAGTTTTTAGTCAATGTGTGTTACCAGTGATGATATATGGATCAGAGACGTGGTCTCTTACTTATAGGTCTCATAAAAAAGCTCAGAGTTGCTCAGCGAGCTATGGAGAGAGCTATGCTCGGCGTTTCTCTACGTGATCGAATCAGGAATGAGGAGATTCGTAGAAGAACCAAGGTCACCGACATAGCCCTTAAGATTAGCAAGCTGAAGTGGCAATGGGCGGGCCACATAGCGCGAAGATCGGACGGACGTTGGGGCAGAAAGATTCTAGAGTGGAGACCACGTATTGGCAAGCGCAGCGTGGGACGACCACCTGCCAGATGGACCGACGATCTTGTGAAAATCGCAGGAAGTCGTTGGATGCAGGTGGCATCGGACCGGTTACGCTGGAAAGCGATTGGGGAGGCCTATGTTCAGCAGTGGACAAGTATAGGCTGAGATGATGACTAGCAAACTTGTAAGAAATGAGAGAGAGAGGCAAGAAAGGTTTGTAAGGAACGAACTTTTAAAACATTATTCGAGTGTGGGGGTCCCCTTATAAGTATAAAGTATCTGTAGAAAAGACCCCGCCCTTCCATATCCAGTGAACATGTATTAATAGTATTGTTTTATTACTTGGTAAGAAAAAAACAAATATATATTTACAGAACTTAATCTGAAGTGTAAAATAATTTAAGCATGCAGGTGTGTGTGTATGTGTGTGTCTGGGCGCTCGCGCGTCGCGCACGTGTGTTTGTGTGTGTGGGAGAATGTGTGCGTGTGTTATTGTTGTAAAAAGCGTTACGTTAGTTATGATACATAAAGCGTTAACTTCTCAATCTCCTCGTAGGTCAAAGTGCTTAGCCATTTTATTATTATTTTTTACATTCATAATACTTTTTAGGATAAATATTTAGTTTTTTTTTTATTGATTGAGTTATATAAAAGAAAAGATTATTTAGCTTGCTGTCGCCTAGCAAATATTGATTTTATTATCTTACTTGGTTATATCGGGTATCCTTTTATTCTCGAGTGATGTTGGGTCGTATGTAAGGGTCTTATGAAGTTTTAAGACGGTGTGTAGGATATATAGTTTACGAACTGTAAAGAGATCACATAACCGATATAAATCTTCCGTTGGGTACCGACATAACCGGGCGCCGGGATCGATTGAACCAATGTAAATTTGATTAATTATTTTACACTTAGCTACATACCTCAAGCCGTCTAGCCATTTAGGAGAAGATTTTACGAACACACTTTTATCAGAATGTTTTGTCCACAGATGCCTGGTACTGATAATGTACATGTGCCGCAAGTCGCTGTTCTCGCACACGGACCCCGAGGGCGGCGTGACGCAGGCGCTGGCGACGCGTGCGCTGGAACTAGTGCGTGCGCCGCGGCCGCAGCCCGCGGTCACCGCGGCCCTGCTGACGGCGCTCGCCGCTGTCCTTGATAGCGTCGCCGCCTCCAATAGACATGCCAGGTATCGTGCTCGTAAAATTGAATATATTTTACATATTGCTTACATTATTACTATTACATATTATGTTGATTATCTATACTTATAATATAAAGAGGACTGACTTGACTGCCTCGTTGGTCTGGTGGCAAAGCGCATCGCTTTGTGATCACGAGGTCCTGGGTTCAAATCCTAGGTCGGACAAATGTAGTTTTTCTAACGAAAAATTCCCAGTATGAGTCCGGAGTCTGGAATTGTGCCCGATATATGGCAATAGGCTCGCGCCCTATTACATGGGACCTAACATCGTCGGCGAAACGTGGGTGTACTCAGTACGCCTCTGCCACCCCCTCTGGGGAATATAGGCGTGACGGTGTAATAAAGAGGAAAGATTTGTATTTTTGTATGATTGTAATAAATAAACTCAAACTACTGGACCATTTTCAAAAGTTCTTTCACCATTAGAAAGCTACTTTATCCAGAAGTGACATAGGCTATATAACATACCCTAGACCCCTGTAGGTGGCGCTGTTGTCGACCGGGTAGTACGAAGTCGCGGGAAACTGCTAGTATCATATAAATTAGTTCATAATAAGCTTAAGCGGCGACCCATGTCAAGAGGTGGGCCGGCGTCAGCGCTGTCGAGGCGTGGAGGGAACGAGGGTATTTGAATATTAATTTGGTGCAATTTAACTAAAATAAAAGTCTGTTCAGTTGCATAGAGCTAACGGTTGCGGAACGACATGCAGAAATAATACTAATTTCCAGCCGAAATACGTTTTCTCCGGTGATTCGTTTTTTTTTAAATAAGGAGTACCGTCTAGCCAATGTACTTAGGAACTAGTACTACCCATACGGCTAGAATTGTCGATTAGTTGATGCAGCAGATAGCGGTTTAAGTGGCTTGATAAATTCCAAGAGCGGGTGGCCACAAACTTGCCTCCACCAATCTTTACTAGATCCACGCGCGCGATGTCTCATCTCGATACATGAGAGAACGCCTTTAGCCAGCTGCTGTGGAGTACAGGCTCATTACAAGCTTTTATTTAAACTTGCAATGTTCCTATTTAATGCACGTGCGGGTATCCGATTGAGCTGAAATTTAGCGTACGTATGTAAGTTCAGTGACGAAGCTGGTCTGATGATGGAGTTGGAAGGTAGCCATAGGAACATGTGCAATATACAACTTGGCTTAAGGCTTGTTAGATTGGTATTGACAAATACTATACAACCAGATAATGTTCAGGGTCTGATGATGCAGCCGAAAGGTGGCCCGAAAGGTAGCCTGTGGAACCCCTTACCTACATAATATAACCCGGCCGTGTTCGTTAAATTTGTCTTGACGAGTACCTTAGAACCGGATGGTGTCCTGGGTCTGATGATGGAGCTGGAAGAAGGTCTTTCTCTGTATTTCCTCTTTTTAAAAAGGTATTTTCAAATTATAATTATTTATAGTCTAACGAGCTGATTGTAATTCTCCTGTAGGTGGGACTGGGTGACCGGCGGTCGTCCTGGCGGCAACGGTAACTCCAACGGTGACGGTAACGGCTCGTTGTCTCGCGGTGCCGAGTGCAAGGTGCACCGCCGCAAGCTGCACAAGAAGCTACTGCACCAGATGCAGGAGCTGGAGGCCGCGCGGAGAGGCATACAGGTCGCGCTGGAAGACCAACAGGTATGTAATATGTTTTTGATGAATTAATGCAGCTAAAGGAGAGTAATGGCCTAGTCAAACAGTTGTTGAATTAGAAGTAATTTGCATTTGATTGTGGGTTCCTTTTTAAGTACATAAAGTAAGAATCTGTAGTGGATATAAAAGCTGTGGTCCGAATGACGATAATATCGATATTCGCGCTTATAAATGCGCGCTGAAACGGCATAAGTGCGCCAACGATTTGGTGCGCTTATGCCGTCTTGGCATGCCAGTAACAGACATTGAGCTATCAAATTTCTACCAGTGTTTCGTAAATTGATGTTCTCGTCGTCTGCACTTAAAATTATGCATAATTGTCAGTAAAATGAATTATTTCGAAACTTAAATTGATTAATGAATTCTGGTTGTGTTACACACGAAAACGCTATCCTCAATTTATTTTTCACACTTTCTTATATGTTGAAGGCGTTACAAGCGTTTTACATAGTAAACTGTTACCTGAAACATTAATTAATTGCGTGATTTTGTGGTGGTTGTGTGCAGCGCGCGCGGCTGAGCCTGAAAGCGCGCATGGCGATGCTGGGCAAGCGCGGCGGCGCACGCGAGGGCGCGTGCCCGGGCGCCAGCGACGCGGGCACTGCGCGCGCTCGCCCATTGGTGCCCGCGCTGGCCGCGCAGCTAGCGCAGGCGCTGGTCGCGCATCTACTGGCCGCCGACAGCTGCGCTGACGCTGACGCGCTCATGCTCGCCGCCAAGGTACGTTCAACATTTGGTCAAATAGCCGATGGAGCGCGACGGAGGCGGCGCTCTGCATCTCACTTCCGCCGTGCTTCGTTTGTAACGTAGCCCCTCACTAGATTTTATTCCTGTCGTGGGTGCGTTTACAAACATGAAAATTCACATACAGAAATACCCAGACCGGAACAAATAATAGTGGATCACCGTGCGGGAATCGCCGCGACTATTAGACGCGGTGGGCGGAGCAGCTTAAGCTCTTAACCACTGCGCTAAATCGTCCGTCAACGTTTGCTGTTACGCCAAGCGTGGCTGAGCTGTGTGACGTCTCCCGTACATTTCAGTACATTACAACTCCCTAGGTCGCGCCATATACCTAACGGAGCGTGACGATGACGCTCAGCTCGTGGATGGTTGCGTGGTACGTCCGTCACACTGCCAGCGCGACAGCATCGTCGATTTATATCGGTCGGACAATACTAGCGTCCCACTCGCACCCGTATTGGCGTCTCGTTCCCGTTATTATTTGTTTCTAATGGCGTCAGGGGCGACGGCCCACGGCGGCGACGGGACGCGACGGTTGCCGTCATGCCGAGCTGTGTAGAAATAAAAAAATTCTAAAGTTCAATTATCCTATTTCGTTCAAAAATGAGTGGTGACGGACATCGTAATAAAGAGCTCGAGTTGCGCATCTGTGTTGTGTAGTTCTTTAACTTCAACCCGTACAAAATAAATCGCGCACATTCTAACTATTATTTTAATGTATTGTCTTTAATATATTATCTGCGGTAGCCGTGGCTGATTTACTAAGATAAACATAAAACAGAATGGAAGGAAAGATAAAATTCTGACGGTTAAACGTAACGGAGGTCTTACAAGCATGAAAGTATTTATTAGATAAATCTAAATAGATAGGGTAAGCAATGGTTTGAACTGGAACAAGAAATAATAAGGTCATGTTCGTTCCTGACTATAAATAATTAAACATTGAAATCGAGTGGTAAATTCAGAATTTGATCAACAGGTCGTGGGTCGGCTGTGCGCGCTGTCGGGCGGCGCCAGCCTGCTGGACCCGTCCTGCATCCTGGGTCTCGCCCGCCTCGCTGTCACACTCCCACCTTGGCCACGACACGCGCTTACCACTCTGCTGCAGGTAAAAAATATAACCAAAAATGTACAACATCAATAAAAAAAGGACTTAAGTGTATTACACTTAAGTGCTATTTAAACTTAGTTCACCTGGTTATGGAGAGTCGAGAGAGGACAGAGATCTAAATAATATTCATAATTTATTTATTTCAGGCATCAGAAATTGTACAATTTACGGGCCCATATAATATATATACCTTAAAGACTAACACACATATAATATATTAAACTTATAACCTAAGTAACATGTAATTTCGGCGATATGTTGCGCTGTGCAGGGGCGACTCGCAGTCTCCTGAAGACGATACCTTTCGGCCAGAACTCCTTGCTCATAAAAGTCACCTTGACAGTGGGAATTCGCACCACAAACGAATTAAACGCCGCATTTTTTTGCGAATTCAGCTTTTTGACCCTCAGAGTGTACATGGTCCTCTTGCTGTAGTATGCCCACTCCACAATGTCATCACTTTGGTGGTGCAATGTAACCGTGACACATAGAGCAGCGTCGTTGGTACTACTGAACGGAGGAGCATGCTATTATCGACCGGCGCAGTCCCACACCGGTTTTGTCGAGATGGCTTCTTCTTCCTTTCCACTTTAATGAAGTCTTCCCCATCACTTCGGCCCTTTATTGTGGCCTGAGGCACCTTAGGGGCCTTCCCCGTTGTCCTCTTTGGTGTGCGGGCGGCAGCGACGGCGTAAACACGACGAGGAGTAACCGCGTTCACGTTGAACGTCACCAGCGGGGCCGCGGGGCGCGGTGTGATGCATGGGCGACCACCACACGACCAACGTTTATAAGAGGCCTCGAGTAAACTACTTTCCGAACTAACGCCATGCATTGACGCAACCTTTTCACTTAGTGCGCGGATGGTACTCTCAGAAGCCGCTAAATTGTATTTTACTTCTCCTAGGCTACACTTTAGGGTATTCATTCATAGTAGTCAGTCTTGCATATCTGCTCGACGCTAATTTCATCCATGGTGTGGATGGCGTGCTGTTAAAACGACAACACTTCGTTGGCTATGAGTTTTTTTGAATTCATAGCGGTAAATTGTAATGATTCGAATTTGTAATGGGGCCCATCGGTGTCTAAGCGCGCACTGCACTGCACTTAAAATCACTCTTAAGCAAAGCTGGATATGCTTAAGACATAGATGAGTAATTGTAACAGGTTTATGCAATACAAAAGGATACGGTGAACCCTCATTTCCAGCTGTTGTATATGTGTTGTCCGACTCTGACTCCAACTAGGCTAAAGTCAAAAATTTTCGATTAGCACGAGTAACTTTTAAGTTTGATCTCTAACTAAACATAAGACACGAGAAATACTGGTTTGTTTCCTGATAGGATCTGGTGGAGTACGAGACGGGCGAGTGTTCGTCGAGCCCCGGCAGCGACGAGTCGTGGTGTGGCGCCGGCTCGTCGCGCGTGATCCGCGTGCACACGCAGCCCGCGCCGTCCGCCACCCCGGCCGCACCCGCCACGCCCGCCTCCGCCTCCGCCACGCCCGCCACTACCGCCACTACCGCCGCCGCCATACCCACCGCCGCCGCCACCGCCACCGCCACCGCCACGCCTGCGGATTTGGCGGCCGAGCCAACTTACGGCAAAACGCCGCGCAAGTTCAAAGTTGCAGGTCAGTCTAACCACATTATGCAGAATCGAACTTAGAAAAAAAATACGTAATGTACGTATTTTTTTAATCTTTATCGACGTTTCGATCAGAATATGTTGACGGTTGCCACTGAGTCTTGCCACAGGATATGGAATAGCCATTCCAAACACTCATACCTAGATTCTAGATATTGGAATAAAAATGGAAGGGAGCATGTTGCTGTAGTGTTTTCTTTTGTGAATAAATGATTGATTCATTATGATAGATGACGGGAGACTATGAATTTTTAGATATAAATTTTATATAGTAATAAAATATACATCAAACGAACAAGGATATGAGCTACCCACGGAGAGTTCTATACATTTATTCTTGTACTTGTATTGCATATTGACTTACGAAAGATAATATGAGTTTAAAACGTCTTTCTAGCAAAATACTACATTGTTACTACAATTTATTGTCCCTTTGTAGATATGTATGTAGATTTTTCAATTGTATCAACATCAAATATTTAATTTCAGTAACCATAATAATATCTTGGACACCTTTATTTAACTAATTTGCTCGTTCAAATAACATGCTACATATCAGTGAAAACCGCGTGCGCAGCTTTCATAACGAACACTACATTAATCATCTTTACACACCTACATAATTGATAGCTTGGTGAAGTTTCTAATAAGGACATATCGCACACACATAAGCACATCGAAAATTCATTATCATAAACTAGTTTTCTAAAAGCACTCCGATCGCGTCCACCTAGATAACATACTATCATTACGTCACGCCATGTATTGGGAAAACAAAATCACTTGTCGAACCAAATATTGATTCAAGTCATCATTCCATATTGATAAACTGAGTACATGCGAATTTCCTAACATTTTCGCTGTTACATTTACGAAATTCGTGTGTATTTTTTCACATACTGCTGACATTTTACGATACACTGCAGTCTGCTTCAGAAATCATTTTTGCTTTAAACCACTGCTCCAATTCTATTAACAAAATACCGCTAAAACCAAACCGTAACCGCTGCCGATCAACGACGTTCAGCTGTTTTCGTATACTACTAGAATACGAAAACATCAAAGGCGGCGGTTAAGATTCTGTCTTAGCTGAGTTTTGTTACCAGAATTAGGATCCAGTAACACTCGTAACACTCATATTTGGGCCGTATAAGTTGGTTTAACAAAAATTCACATTACCCGTAACAAAATCGCTAGCAGAATTGACCTGCTGTATTGTTGTCATTGCAGATTTGTTAGCGGATAGTTTTGGTCTGGCGAAGACTACCAACTTTAGCAAGCCCAAAATATTACCACCAGCAGGTCTCGTGCCAGCAAGTAAGGACATTATACATAAAATACGTGTTTGTCCGTGATTGGTCCGACGGGGCCGAGCTTAGATATTCGGTTTGCACTGATTTGTAGAGCGTGCGCTTCAAACACCCATTTGTTTGCAGACTATACTGATTGCGTATATATGTATCTTATTTTCGCTTATTAGTAAATCGTAAGATAGAAAAGTGACTACAATTTGCTACTACACGCAGCTACTAACTAACGATAGGCGTTTGAGTTGCTCTGTCGGAGTAACTCCTCGCCTTACTTGATATCTTCGCTCATTGACACAGTTCTTGATTATTAATTTAATATCTAACATTCAAACAAAATCATCCGATCCACCGATGCCTAAAAAATCGTCGCCATTTCAGTATCGCATAAGTCTGGAAGCATCGTTACCGCTTTTTACTTGGCGAATATGAGATACACTTATCCATCTATGATAACACGTGCTAATAAATTGTGAATTAAACCTATTTCATAAAAAAATAATAAGCAGACCACACCTAGCCGCTAAACATTCGCATAGTACAATCAGACCAGCGCGTCGATTAACCGATGGTTCATTATCGATATTGCGAGCTTTTATATTATGTGTCGTAATTGATTGATCGCTTAATCGTCATAATTTAACTGTGTGCTTTTTTGATATTATTTCTAATATAAAAGCAGTATTTCACTTGGTAAAACCATATTTAAATGTAACCACATAATTTATACCAGCAGGAAAACTGGATATTCTTTGTTGTATATGACACTGTCCTCCATCTAAGAATTAGGTTTGTCATGTCATTGAAAATCTAAAATAAAGATATTTTTGTCGAATTTAAACACTGGCGTTAATTCTGGCCATTACTACATTGAGTTCCTACTGGTATATTTCTGTAAAATAACTATCATTCAGAAAATAAAAACTAAGAAAGGTTAGATCAGATACACTCAGCTGAATAGCGAGTGTCACTTCTTAGTTGAGTATAAACATGTGTTTCTCATTTCGTTCTGCTTGATCATCGATTTAACATGTATATTATTATTGATTGTCTGTTATTATTATTATACCATCACGCCTATATTCCCGAAGCGGAAGCAGGAGTTTACTGAGTACCACCCACTTTTCGCCAACGATGTTAGGTCCCATGTAATATGGGGTCGAGCCTATTGCCATATACCGGGCACAATTCTAGACTCTGACCCATACTGGTAAGTTTTGGGTTGAAAACTTCATTTGTCCGACCTAGGATTTGAATCCAATATCTCGTGATCACAAAGCGATGCGCTTTGCCACTAGGCCAACGAAGTTTCTTACTGTTTGAAAATATACATTAAACTTAGATAGTTTTATATTTAGGAATACCGTCCTACTCTTATTTATAGACGGGGTGTAGGTGCGCAGGACCCAAAACGGGTAATAGTACTTATCCATAACTTTGGTTTTCTTGCGAATCTCTTCGTTTAGTATTCGATCTCACATAGTGACTACGCTCGATAGGCCTCTCCACTGGCGTTTGGGTGACCTTAAGCCGTCTTGTGAGATCTATAGCAAGCAACCATATTTCAGTACTATAGGTCGACATTGGCAAGTGGCAACACACATGTCAAAGACTTTTTTGTCTTTAGACACTGAGGTTTTAAGGACGAGAAGATGTAACATATGTTACATTGATGGCCGCTGAATAGTTGGGACGAATATGAATCATTGACACGAAAAAAGGAAATAGTACTAATTGATCGTACTAACGGGTACCATTACCTGCTTCAGGTTTTGAATTTTGTCCCTTAAACCTTGTGTATATTATGTAAGCGGGAATGAACTATAGTGTTACAGTATCACGCTAGGCTGCAAATGTGTATTTCATTGTGTTAGAAGCAACTAAACATTTTTAGCTTTTATAGATAAATAAATTTGAGCAGATCCGTCGGCCACTCGGAACGATTCGGCTACGGAATTGAAATGAGAGAATTAGTTTAAGAGCCAATAAACATTTTGTTTTTTAATTATTATATCAGAAAATACGGTTAAGCATGCACTGCCTATTGAGTAACCCCCTCTTTTGGCTTACATCCGCTTGATGTATAAGAGTTATAAATAGCAGTTTTATGTGATGCATTTTCAGTGTTTGTCAACATTTGTATTTACGAGTATTTTAATACATTTTAATTTTTCATTTTTTATTGTTAGCAACGTATAAATTGCTTTCTTTGTTATTTTCATAGATCTGGACGTCGACGAACAGCTCACTCAAGTTGCCGAATCCGACGACTCCGAGTCCTCGGAAGAACAGAACTTCATGGGCTCTATTAAAAAGGAAAACAAGACAAGAGTAGTTGTGGACAGCAGTACCAGGTAATTATAAAATGAAGCTCAAAGAATTTAATTTATTCACGTACGATTTGGCGCAGTAGTTAAGAGCTTAAGCTCCACCCATTGGATCGAATAGTCGCAGGTTTGATTTTCGCACGGGACAAATCTATGTGTGATCCACAATTATTTGTTCCGGTTCGGGTATTTGTGTATGTGAATTTTCATGTTTGTGAACGCACCCACCATACAGAAATAAATCCACGTGTGTGGCTGTGTATTTAAAAAAAAAGTGTAATAAGTTTTTATTCTTACGTTTAAGTTTTTAGTTAAGGCGATCAATAGAACAATGGTTTACAGATGTTAGCTCAAAATATATAATATAATATTAGCCCTGTTAAGAAACTGTCCCACTGTTGGGCAAGGGCCTACTCTCGACCTGAGAGGGCTTAGGCCGTAGTCCACCACGCTGGCCCAGTGCGGGTTGGCGAACTTCACACACCTTCGAGAAGCTCTTAGGCATGCAGGTTTCCTCACGATGTTTTTCCTTCACCGTTAAAGCAAGTGATAATTAATTTTTAATACGCACATGCTTTCGAAAAGACGTGAGGTGCGTGCCTGGGTTCGAACCCGAGACCTCTGACTTTGCAGTCCAACGGTCTAACCACTAGGCTATCACTGCTCAAAATATAGCAAAAAAAAAAATGCTGTATTGTATGCGGATGCTCGCTCGACAGGTCTAAGAGGATTCTTATTCGGACGGCTGGTACTAAGATGCTCAACTGTTTAAGCTTTTGCCATATAGCCGACGGATCGCGACTCAGGCGCGATACCGGCGGACGGCAGCGCGGTGCGTACGTCACGTCAAATTGAAGCATAATTACTAACTGCGAAGCAGGAAGTCACGTTCACGTGAGGGGTCACTCTGTGACCGAAGTGCAAAATGTGCTTTGCGCGTCTCAAATTAAATTATGCCGTCTTGGGTTATTCTCGCCTGTAAAAATGCTGTTGAGCTCAATAAGAAACATGATAGGATCACATTTCATAGCTAACGTAAGCGTGTTCGGATACCGTAGTATTTAAATATCGAAATTATTATTCCGTCTGTAATTGTCATAGTAAAAGACGCGTCCATTTTGTTAGTGTTGCTAGTATAACAATTTTATTTTTCCCTAGTTTCCGTTATTTGCTAAAGACTTTATAACTTCTTGTATAAAAACCACTATATTAATACCAATTAATATAGTTAATTTATATCATGGTGTTGATATTTAGTTAAGATGATGAAAATATATTTTCCCTACATTAAACTACTACAAACCTTATTAGTAAAAAAATTAATTTAAACCTCTCAATAATTATAAGTACAAGTATATCTATTTATCTAGTTTAGTTAAAATACACGTTATTGCCACAATGATTTTATTATCATATACTCTAATAGGCAGCAGTGCAGTGCATAAAAGCAGTGATAGCCTAGTGGTTAGACCTTTGGACTGCAAAGTCAGGGGTCTCGGGTTCAAACACAGGCACGCACCTCTGTTTTAAAAAGCATGTGCGTATTAAAATTAACTATCACTTGCTTTAACGGTGAAGGAAAACATCGTGATCTGCATGCCTAAGAGTTTCTTGAAGGTGTGTAAAGTTCGCCAACCCGCACTGGGCCAGCGTGGTGGACTGTGGCCTAAATCCTCTCAGTTTGAGAGGAGGCCCGTGCCCAACGGTGGGACAGTTTCCTAACAGTGCTAATATTATTATTATACTCTAATGTCTTCAACATTTACCCAAAAAAGTCGTAATCTTTCCGGGCTGCCAACATTACACGGGTGGGAAGTGCGGTGAGTGCGGGGCGTTTGTTGAATTTTTGGCTTTACCACGCGACGTGCAATTACGACTGCGCGCGGCTTCTGGATATATTATTCTAAGATTACACTAAGAGCACGACGGCAGCAGCGTCGTCAGTAGCTGTGTGCGCCAACCACCAACACTTGTTCCGCTTGCATCCGTCGTAGCATCGTTTGTAATAGTGTCGCGCACCACGGTACACTGCGGCGTCAGTTGCCGTCACACCGGTCTGTGTGGCATCTCCCGTGTAGTACATTGCAACTCAACTCACCAAGTTGCGTCGCCTTCTGGCTCCGTAGCGAAACTTTTACATGTAATGTTAACGGTGATGTGTTGTGTGTGCAGCAACGTTTCGCAGTGCTACGACGCACGCATGGAGAGCAGCGGCGGCGGGTCGGGCGGCGCGGGCAGTGCGCTGGCGCGGCGCGCGGCGCTGGCCACGGCGGGAGCGCTGGCGGCCGCCGTGCGCGCGCCCCCGCCGCCCCCGCCCGCACCCCCGGCCACGCCCGCGCCGCGCGCCCCCGCGCCGCCGCGCCCGCACCCGCCGCTCACGCACACGCTGTACGATGTCTTCAGACATCTCGCGCTCGAGTTCCACTACCAGGTCAGTTGATTCTGCTTTTAACGACATTGTACGACGTAAGCAAGTACAAGTTTTTACACTTCAACACTTTACCTGCGACTCGCCGTATTTGATCATACTGATTGTGTATGTTCGCAATTATTTATTTAATAGATAAGGAAAACCAACAGTTATGCAATATGAGTACAGCAACACATTATTCGACGTGAAGCCAATTAAAGATTTTTATGAGTATGAATCAAAATGAGACAAAACACTAAAGCAAACACTTATTAACACTCATAACTGGAATAAAGCTAGGAGGATTAAACCTGGTCGAACACTGGGAAAGATTGAAAGCAATTTTGAAGAATGTTAGGATAGTTTATTTCTTTAGATAATATGTTTAATATGTACAGACACAATAACAATGTACAATCGGCCAGACGACGCCGGTTTACGAGAGGTTGAATGTGATTTTTTTACGTAAAGTGAAGTAATGCTCAGAGCGATAAAGCAGGCGCAGTCGAAAACATTTCATCATCACCCTATAAATGTATCAATCAACTCATCAGGGTATGATCTAGGATTGTACATTTTTTGGTTCTTCGAGCCGGATGAACCAGCAACCTATGGACATATTGATAATTAGTGGTTTGAGCTTAGGTCACTCAGCTGACTGATTCCCGTAGTCACAGGCTCGATCCCCACTCGCGTCGAAACATAACATGTATTAAACGTTTAAAATAATATTAAAAGTCCTTCCTTATCTTTCACTAAATTGGCGACATAGAATAACTTTGAAGGCAGTATCAAAAATATTCGAGTTACTGTAAAAATTGAACTTTACCACACCAGTCTCGAGTGTCACTACAACATTCTATGGCTTAGGCCATTACTTTCCTAAAACACAAAACAATTAACGTATCTATCTATCTATATCATCACGCCAGCTCTCTCGCGGGGTAGGCAGAGAGTACACAGTTTCAACAGGTTCTTTCCTTACATACCTCTCTGGCTTTCTCCATTCTCATAGTTCGTCTCATACACACTCGCCGATTAAACGTATTATTAATTAATTAATTAACGTATAATTATTCTTCACCGTTCACTGAATCTTAACTCCATCCTCATCCAACAATATGTGCCCCAGATGGACTGCACGTTCATGGAGAACGTGATCTCTCTGTGGCTGACGCTGAACGGGTCCGCGTGGGGCATCGGCGGCGCGTGGTCGCTGGCCACGCTGGCCGTGCCCGCCGACACGCCGCGCATACGACTCGCTTCCGATACCGTCAACGCGCTGCTACACTCGCTATGCACGTGAGTACAGACTTAGCAAAACGTATTTACCTATTGCAAAATATCATCACCTTAAGAAAGTAATCATCACGCCAGATCTTTTGCCGAACAGGAGTACAGAGTACCAACAAGTTCTTTCCTTACAGACCTTACTTGCTTCCTTCACTCTCATAGTTCGTTTCATACACGCTCGCCGGTTATGGAGACTCTTTGACTTACACTTCCGATAAGACACAGTCTTTTTGGTCATGGTAAGATAGTGTAGGTCTTTCCTGGTACCTACATCTTTTTCTACTTTCGTATTGTATAGATATATTTATAAAGTATATATATCCGCATGCCGTGAAAGGAACCCCCTTTCACGGAGCGCGCACGAATGTTTAAGTCGTTCGGTCTAATATAGGTAACCGTTTGTAGCGTTTCCATTTCCGAATGTTTCCATGTTTTAAAAGGCACCTTCATTTGGTTATTCTTAAGTCAAATACGAGTAGGATAGGAGCTAAAAAACTTATTTTCTACTACCAAAGTTTTCTGTTTCAATTTAACCGATAAAAATGCGTTTTAAAAATGTTTGTTTCAGGTTGGAAAATATATCTCTCAGATGCTGGGTTTTATCAATGCAAGCTTTGGCTTGGATCGCCAGTTTACCGCTACAGGTAAAGTAGTGCCTTATGTTGACAAAATTATTTGAAATATTTTAGTGCTTGTCGCTACTTAAAAAAGAAAATCACCGTCACGCCTATATTCCCCAGAGGGGGCGGCAGAGGTGTACTGAGTACACCCACGTTTCGCCGACGATGTTAGGTCCCATGTAATAGGGGGTGAGCCTATTGCCATATACCGGGCACAATTCCAGACTCCGAACTCATACTGGGAATTTTTTTGTTAGAAAAACTACATTTGTCCGACCTAGGATTTGAACCCAGAACCTCGTGATCACAAAGCGATGCGCTTTGCCACCAGACCAACGAGGCAGTCGCTACTTAAAATTAGATAAATATTTTTTACATAACAAAGACAAAGCAGCCTACCTCGCTAGACGCAAATAATGTGCGTAGCGTTCATGAGGTCCTGGATTCGTATCCTAAATTCTCAGTCGCAGTTAGGAGGGGATTGTCCTCGTATAATGGCAATATGTTTGCCCGCATTACATAACTTCGTTAGCGAAAACTGGGTTTATTTTATTTAAAATGGTCACTTCTCATATTTACTTAATAAAAGTGAACACGACGTCGTGGTTGCAGACGGAGGGCAGCACGCAGACGATGGGTCGCGTGATATTGGAGTGCGAGCACTTTGTGCCCGCCATCGTCAAGTTCGTCACCATGAACGTGAACACCGACGGCGCCGTCGCTTCCTCGGAGCCTTACCTCGTGAGTGTTTGAGAGTAATTTGTTTATTGATCTCTTGTAGTCGTATGTATTTTTTTAATAGCCTATTCTGTATCCTAGTGCTGGGCAAAGGCCTCCACTTTACGTTCCCATACAAATCGATCCTGGGCCTGTAATATCCATGTCTTACCCGCATAAGTGTCCAAGTCTTCACGCCATTTTCGTCTCGGCCGACCACGGCGTCTGTGACCGTCCCATGAAGCAAATACGAAGAGGAGATGGCCTAAGCTAACGAGCCTTGTGATTTCATAAAAGCATTGACGTCAGCACGGTGGGCGTGGCTTACCTCAGTGTGTCATCGCTACTCGCTCATTTCACACGTCGCTCGAGTTCGCATAGCTATGAAATATTATGTATTATTACTGAAAATATAACCCCTAAAATGAAGTGATGTATCTTAACAATACTAGCACTGCTTGATTTTAGTAACGCATTCAATACTGTAGACTTAGATGTTCTTCTTGGTGTGCTACGCTCTATAAACATATCTCCAACGGTGATTGAATGGTTTCGTAATTACCTGTTTGGCCGCCGGCAACGTATTCGCATTGAAGATTCTTACTCTTCGTGGTGCGATACTGATGCTGGTGTCCCACAGGGTGGCGTTCTATCTCCTTTACTCTTCGCTGCTTTTATTAACACCATATCCAATCAATTAAATTATTCCTACCACCTATATGCAGATGATCTCCAAATTTACAGTCAAGCTCCATTACCCAGGTTGTCGGAGGCTATTACTTCAATTAATAGTGACCTTGCAAAAATATGCGAATGGAGTAAGATGTACGGCCTCAACGTGAATCCATCAAAGACTCAAGTTATCATTGTTGGCAGTTCCAAAATGACCACACGCATCGACTGACTGCATCTTCCTAAGATCATGCTTGACGGCATTATGATACCTTTTAGTAAAACAGTCAAAAATTTGGGTATCTACATAGATACTAATTTTACTTGGAGACCGCAGCTTTAAGACATTAGTCGGAGAATCTTCGCCTTAGCAGGTTCACTGCGAAGGCTGCGAAATTTTCTCCCTACTGCCACTAAAATTGCGCTCGCTCAATCACTTCTCCTTCCTACCCTCGACTATGCAGACACCAGCTATCTAGATCTTTCAGAAGAACAACTGAATAAACTTGAGCGACTCCAAAATTTTTGCATACGGTTCATATTTGGTCTACAAAAATATGATCATGTCTCTGTTTTTCGCGCAAAGCTCAAGTGGCTACCTATTCGACTTCGCCGGAACGCTCACATATTATCACTACTATACAGTATTCTGTTTAACCCAACATCTCCTCCTTATCTCAAAAAACGATTTGAGTTCATCCACGAAACACATCCAGGGTTCTTAAGGTCATCGGAAAACCTGAAACTGAACACACCGATGCATTCCACAAACTTCTTTAATAAATCCTTAACAGTTCAAGCTGTACGTTTGTGGAATGCATTGCCCGTGTCTATCAGACGAGCAAAGACACAAGCTTCTTTTAAATGTATGGTAAAAAATCATTTGCTCTCTTCTTGTCTTTCATAATTTGACGCAATTGTCAAAAAACATCTAAATCACTTGGGTTCATAATGCGAATTTCAAAATGCTTCACTGAGGCTAAAACCTTAAAAATTCTCTACTGTACCTTTGTGCGTAGCAATTTAGAGTATGCTTCCCAAATATGGAACCCACGATATATTAAATATATTGATCGATTAGAGAATATACAAAAACGCTTCATTAAATACCTATGCTTTCATCAAAGGATCCCGTACAGATCTGAAAATTACCTTCAGTTGTGTAAAAAATACCATCTGTTGCCGCTCATAAATCGTCGTGAGATTGCGGATTATATTTTCCTATTAAAAATTCTCAATAATGAAATCGATTGTCCTGACCTCCTATCCAAAATTTATTTTAATGTTCCCAGCAAATCTTCCCGTTTTAATCCACCTCTACGTATTCCAAATGCAAGTACAAACTATAGGCAAAATAGTTACATTGTGCGCGCAAGCAGAAACTTCAATAAATTATGTAAGCAATTTGATCTTGATCCCTTTGCAATTAATGTAGCGTCAGCGAGGAGGTGTTTAAGCCACACTTTTTTCCGATGACTTATTTTCCATGGAATGGGGTTGATAATTCCTTTTGAACGTACTGATGTAACTACTAAATACCAGATTGCCTCACACTTTAGCTATGTATCAAATTGTACTAGAAGTGAAGACTTGTTATTGGCTTTCTATTACCTATACAAGTTGTGTATTGTACTTTGTTTATATGCTGTAAGTTTTCCATGCACTTAAATAAATAAATAATTCTTCTATTGTGTTTTACCTATTAGTATGTATTAGTATATATATATATATATATATATATATATATATATATGTAGTATGTAGTGTAGGTCTATGTATGTAGATTAGTATTTAGATTTATTAAATGTAAATAATTCAATGATAGTGTACGCCACCAACTGCCTTATTTCTCTCTTCAGCTCTTTGGAATGTTGGTTGCCTGGAAGAGATTGCTGTTAGTAATAAGGCCGCCAATTGTGCTACCATTTTTATGTGTATATTTTATTTTCTTTGTTTGTTGTTCTTGCTTATGTTGGTGTACAATAAAGTGTATTCTATTCTATTCTTAATATGCAAAAATTACTTGGATCGATATTCTGATCACACAAATAATATCAGATTGCACTTGTAAGTATATTTTCATAATTTCTTAGAAAGCTTTTACATTTATAATGCATCTACCGTAATATAATTAAACTTACAAGTAACACTGACATAGACGAACCGTTTAGTTCTTACCAGTTTTCGCCAGATGGCAATTACAAATATGGGTTGGGCGTAACGTCCCTCTCGCCCTGTGCCACCCAGCGCAACGACACATTCATTCTATAGAAAAATCTGTTTAAGCCATCTCCCCTTCGTATTTGCTTCGTGGACCGTCCTCAGGGGTCCATACCGTGACGATGTTTGCCCACCTTTGCGGGTCCATACGCACGACATGTCCTGCCCAATCCCACTTCAGCTTTGCCGACTTAAAACCTACATCCGTAACTTGCGTCATGGAACGCAGCGTGGTGTTCCTGACGCGGTCCGTCCTTTTAACATCTAAAATGGTGCGTTTCATTGCTCTTTGGCAAACCTTAAGTCGTATGTATATCGATGCGAAAACCTGTGGTTGTCCTACTGCTAGTATCTAATCGTGCGGTGGGTAGTGGGGCGGATGCACTACGTGGAGAGTCGTGAAGATGCCGCAGTGTGTGGGTCGGTGGTGTAAGATGCGGTGTTGTCAGGGCGGCGCGCACATCGGCGCGGGCGCGGGCGCGGCGGCGGCGCTGCACTCGGTGGTGTCGCGCGTGGTGTGCGCGCGCGGCGCGGGCGGCGCGCTGGCGGCGCTGCGCGTGGTGTGCGGCGTGTGGCGGCGCGACGCGGATGCGGGCGCCGCGTACGACCTGCAGGCCACGCTGCTGCGCCTCGCGCACCCCATGCTGCAGGTGCTCGCGCCCAGGCACGTGCTGCACGCGCTGCCGCTCATGCACACCGTCGGTATGTACACGTGCATAAACTTTTATTAATGTATAAGTCTGATTGATCAGGAGCGTTGGAAGAAGTTGACGAGTGAGGTTGTTAATTTGTTTTAATTTCCAAACGTGTAGTTAATTTGTTTCGATTCCCAAACTGTGTGTTATCTATCTATCTATCTTCTTCATTTGTTATTAAAATTTATCATTATCATCAAAATGAATTCCCAAATGTGTTGTTAAGCGAAAAATTCGAGTACTGCTGGACTGATTTGGCAAATTTTTAAAAAAATATTTGTTGAAGTCCGAGAAAAGTGGAAATATGGAAAAATTGAATGGAAAAACCCCATTTTTCTTTGTCTCATTAAAACGTGTGCGCAGCCGCGTGTTACAGATAGTTTTAAATAAAAAATTGTTTGTTTTTGTATGCGAAGGTATTGAGTAGCAAAGTTATAAAACATGACGTCTTTTCCCCCGAACGGATACGCCGTTGTAATAATTGAGCTGTGAAGTATCCATTGCTTTACTGCTCAGGGTGGTGTAGGTATATCTTTGATTTTTTATATTCATCATTTTTATTTGAAAGTCGAACTATAAAGTCATATAAAATTATGCTATGCGACAGTAGCAAAAATGGCTCAATTTTGTAGTCTATTGCCATCAAAAAGAAGAAAGCTGATAGATTTATTTGGATAACGTCTCTGTCGAGTATTGAGATGTGTTTATCTGTCGGTCGGGCCGCAGCCCAGCAGTCGCTGTGGTGGGTGCGCGAGAGCAGCGGGTGGCGCAGCGAGGGCGCCACGGAGGCGCGGCTGTCGGGGCTGCTGGCCGACGTGCTGGCGGGCGGCGGCGGCGGCGCGTGCCGGCGCGCGCCGCTGCGCCGCGCCGTGCTGGCGCAGCTGCTGCAGTACTGCCGCAAGCTGCTCGCGCTGCCGCACCAGCACACCGCGCAGGTACCGACTGCACTACACTACACACTGCTGCCGACGTGCTGGCGGCGGCGGCGGCGCGTGCCGGCGCGCGCCGCTGCGCCGCGCCGTGCTGGCGCAGCTGCTGCAGTACTGCCGCAAGCTGCTCGCGCTGCCGCACCAGCACACCGCGCAGGTACCGACTGCACTACACTACACACTGCTGCCGACGTGCTGGCGGGCGGCGGCGGCGGCGCGTGCCGGCGCGCGCCGCTGCGCCGCGCCGTGCTGGCGCAGCTGCTGCAGTACTGCCGCAAGCTGCTCGCGCTGCCGCACCAGCACACCGCGCAGGTACCGACTGCACTACACTACACACTGCTGCCGACGTGCTGGCGGCGGCGGCGGCGCGTGCCGGCGCGCGCCGCTGCGCCGCGCCGTGCTGGCGCAGCTGCTGCAGTACTGCCGCAAGCTGCTCGCGCTGCCGCACCAGCACACCGCGCAGGTACCGACTGCACTACACTACACACTGCTGCCGACGTGCTGGCGGCGGCGGCGGCGCGTGCCGGCGCGCGCCGCTGCGCCGCGCCGTGCTGGCGCAGCTGCTGCAGTACTGCCGCAAGCTGCTCGCGCTGCCGCACCAGCACACCGCGCAGGTACCGACTGCACTACACTACACACTGCTGCCGACGTGCTGGCGGCGGCGGCGGCGCGTGCCGGCGCGCGCCGCTGCGCCGCGCCGTGCTGGCGCAGCTGCTGCAGTACTGCCGCAAGCTGCTCGCGCTGCCGCACCAGCACACCGCGCAGGTACCGACTGCACTACACTACACACTGCTGCCGACGTGCTGGCGGCGGCGGCGGCGCGTGCCGGCGCGCGCCGCTGCGCCGCGCCGTGCTGGCGCAGCTGCTGCAGTACTGCCGCAAGCTGCTCGCGCTGCCGCACCAGCACACCGCGCAGGTACCGACTGCACTACACTACACACTGCTGCCGACGTGCTGGCGGCGGCGGCGGCGCGTGCCGGCGCGCGCCGCTGCGCCGCGCCGTGCTGGCGCAGCTGCTGCAGTACTGCCGCAAGCTGCTCGCGCTGCCGCACCAGCACACCGCGCAGGTACCGACTGCACTACACTACACACTGCTGCCGACGTGCTGGCGGCGGCGGCGGCGCGTGCCGGCGCGCGCCGCTGCGCCGCGCCGTGCTGGCGCAGCTGCTGCAGTACTGCCGCAAGCTGCTCGCGCTGCCGCACCAGCACACCGCGCAGGTACCGACTGCACTACACTACACACTGCTGCCGACGTGCTGGCGGCGGCGGCGGCGCGTGCCGGCGCGCGCCGCTGCGCCGCGCCGTGCTGGCGCAGCTGCTGCAGTACTGCCGCAAGCTGCTCGCGCTGCCGCACCAGCACACCGCGCAGGTACCGACTGCACTACACTACACACTGCTGCCGACGTGCTGGCGGCGGCGGCGGCGCGTGCCGGCGCGCGCCGCTGCGCCGCGCCGTGCTGGCGCAGCTGCTGCAGTACTGCCGCAAGCTGCTCGTGCTGCCGCACCAGCACACCGCGCAGGTACCGACTGCACTACACTACACACTGCTGCCGACGTGCTGGCACCGGACTTTAGGGCGAGCGTGGAACCACTACGCTCGAGCCAGAAGGGCAAAGGGCGCCCTCGGTTGGGACAGTCGCTGTAGGGGTTCGGGGTGCACTACTAAGTGCACCGGTCAATCGCCGGCTATGGGAGGGGATCTACGACTACGTCGTCGTCGCCCGTATTCTAAGCGGAAAGAATGGATAACAAAGCATCGGGGTGATCGGAGAGAACATGTCGCGGCCGGCGGCAGGGGTCGGGGGGGCGATCGTAGTCGGCGGCGGCTACGATTAACGGATTCGCATGGGTAGATGCGTTCGCGAAGTGTCGTGTTGTCGCCTTTTTAATATAGGCGCGAATAGGATCGAGACCTAGATCTTAGTGGAGATATAAAAATTATTAAATGGTAACTCCTATTTCCCACCAACGCCAATGTCATCCACGGACCACAATATTCTTGTCGCACTGTATACAGTTCGCGCCAATAGGTATGACCGCTCTGAATGTAGCCGATGCAGTCGCGTACCGATGCGCAGAACACAAACGTAGTTTATCGGTCGCTCTGCGCTTCGATACGAGGCTTAAATGCATAGCAATTAGATTCCCGGTTGAACAGGAAAATAACTTAATTTAAATAGTCCTTTATATTTCTGGAATCCCCGACTATAAACGGTACATTTGGATAGTGATTCATTCGTCTCTCACTTGCTATGCGTATCGCTTGTGCGTTTATTTAATATCAATTTTAATAGAAATAGTAGCGGAAATCATGTTTAATGGAATGTATTTCCCTATTAAATATCATTAGGCTGTGTTTTGTATAACAGTGTTGCGTTTGGAAGGACTTTTTTCTATGGATTGCCAAAATATCAAGGTAAATAGAATATCATAGCGAAAATTACAAAGTTGCTTGTGTTACTTTTAATTATGAAACTAAAGATACGATTATAATATAGATAGATACATGCATGTCTTTATCAATGGCTACTAATCAATCTGTTAGTATTCTACATGCCGATAGTAACTGGGTATCCAACACATCGAGGTACCAATTATACTCAAAGTGTGGGAGTGTTGGTGCGCTAGTGTATGTTATATTTTCATTAATAGCATATTTCCAAGCGCAAATTTTAATATTTTAGAAAGTGTTTCATAAGGTTTGTTTCTATTTTGAAATATATAAATGCAACTAAACCTTTTGTTGTAATTGATTTGCAGTCAACCTAATCACATAATTACATTAATAAAAATAGTTTATTGGTATCTCATACATTGTAGGTTTATGTAAAATTGAGGCAGCCCCAGTAAGTAATATGAATGCTTGTGCTGGCGTTGTCTCGCACTTCCCCTATAGATATACTAACGCAGACAATATTACATTAACTAATATAGTTGGTAGTCTCCTCTGAGACTTGCTGCTGGGAAACAGCATAGAGCGCGCGTTTGTGTGCGTTAATTTTATCCGGACCGCTAATACTAAGATGATCAACTGATTACATAATAATTGTAACAGCGCCTTTAAGGTTTCGCCACATAGCCGACGCAGCGCGACGGGAGCGCGACGGTGGCGCGGCTTGGGGAGTTGAATTGTACTGAAATGTACGGGTCGGACGTCGCGCTCCGTCGGCTGTTTGACCAAAACATAATTGTTGTTGGGTGCAGGCGTCGTCAAGTCCGAATGTGTCGTCGGGCGGCGAGCAGTCGCAGACGGACGAGAGCAAGGCGCAGAGCAGCGCGCAGCCCGACACCACCAACGTCGAGGACGAGAGGAAACAGCAGGCCGCTCGGACGCCCTGCTTCGCTGACACTGGTAAAGTGCACTCTATTGGCATCGGGAGTAGGTTTAGATTAGAAACAATTATGCTATAACGATCTAGAGTTTAAACAACAAATACCGTCCTGTCTATATTCTCCATGGGACGGTGGTAGAGGTGCACTGTGTGCTACATATTGTCGACGATGTTAACTTTCAATGTATAGTAGGTGCGCCTATTGCTATTATACTGGACACAATTCCAGACCCTGGACTACAACATGCAATTTTTCTAAAGAAAAATGACATCGTTTTCGAGCTTTGATATGGACTCGGTACCTCTTGATGGACATTCGCACTATATGCCATTAGACATAGTCGATTTAGATTTAAATCATTTAAAAAAAAACTTTAATAAAATTCCAGTAATAGATTAAAATCACGACAATGAACTATGCCTTAATTGACTCACAAAACTCTCCAAGCACGAACTTCATCTCTCGCAAGTTGTCCAACACGTGAATTCGAGTCCTGACTGACAAGTAGTTTTGCACCCTAGTCTCTATCATCTCATATGGAACCGACAAAATAGTGTAATACCTCCTATAATATTTTTATAGAAATAACTAAAATGTGCGGTTTGGGGACCCCTGTCAGGAACGAAATTCTAATAGGACAATGTAACTCACTGTTAATAAAATTGTTAGTTATTGAAGACGATTTTAATTAACGGGATTATACTCTGGTTATCGAGCGCGTTTAACTAACACGTGATGTAAACAAACAAGTATGGCGGTCAGCGCTTCCGATATAATCCGAACTACTCCGGACGAAACCGAACGTCTCGTACGTTTTTATTTGTTATGTAACGATTTCTACCTGTCAATTCCCACCGCAGGTCGCGTTAAGGAACTTCATTCCAAAAAACACATTCTTCTCTGTAATACCGAAAAGATGGATAGATGGAGGTGTATAGCACATCTACATTTGACCTAGTTCTTTGTGACTATATTATTATCTTTCGTCCTACAGTGCTACAACAGCAGCAGATCATGCAGAAGTTCTACAGGACGCTGTCCCTGTGCGATGCAGTCAATACATCAGCAACCAACACAAGTAAATTACTATTTATATGAAATGTGTCAATCAACAGTTAAAGAAAGATTTAAATCATATCAAATCGTAAGTTTGTACTCGAGGATAAGCCGAATAAAAAGTACAATTTAGAATGTCATTTATAATAGATAAATCTGCAGAATTACTACTAATTGTAGCGGCACAAAAGTTACCTCAATTTTTTTTTTCAAACGCCCCACATTCCGGATTTATTCCTGTGTCGTGGGTGCGTTTACAAACATGAAAATTCACATACACAAATACCTAGACCGGAACAAATAACTGTGGATCACCCAGATTTGTCCCGTGCGGGAATCGAACCCGCGACTATTAGACGCAGTGGGCGGAGCGGCTTAAGCTCTTAACCACTGCGCTAAATCGTCCGCAATAAATTGTCGGTCACATAGAACAAAGTTACATATGCCAAACAAAATAAACGGCATTTGCAACTTACGTGCCCGTCGATAAGGTTAATTATGCTAAATATAAATACTGGATTATAGGACTTGGTTCGTCGGACGCGTCGAAATTATACTCATTGTATGTGACATTTGCAGATGCGAACTCTGAGTCTATATCGCTAAAGGATGAGTTGTTCAATCTGGTGGCGCAAATGCCAGCAGTGGCATCCAATCCTGCGCTCATGGTCACCAGCCTCATGGAGTTCCTCAGTGAGTACATTCCTTTTTTAAGTTTATAAATTACTATTGTTTAACTTTAGGGACCCATTACTGAAAAAAAAACCTGCCTCCATCATTCCCCTTTTAGTGCGTAAACAAATAATTAATTCGTATGTCAGTACGTCCTGGCCATAATGATTTACGAAGTCAAAATGTGGTCACTTATAGTAGAACTGGTCCATAAATTTAAAGTGAGCTGAACGCTGGTTAGATAAGGAGCTCTTGGACATTAAATAATATCAGCCTATACTGCCCACTGCTGGGCAAAGGCCTTCTCTCACAAATCGAGGTGAGAGAGATTGGGTCATACTCCACCACGCGGACCCAGTGCGGATTGGTGGAGGCAGGTTTGTGGCCACCTGCTGTTGGAACTTATCAAGCCACCTTTAAGGCTTCCAACTCGGCTTAACGACTACCACATTAAGTGGTAACCGGGACCAACGGCTTAACGTGCCTTCCGAAGCACGGAGACGCTCGACTTGGACATTACTGATCTTCAAACATAGCATAGGATAAATGGAACGATGACCTTCGTAGGACGAATGGCAGGAATTAGTTGAAAGAAACCGGGGATTGTACTCGAGAAAAGGTCTAAGCCAGTAATGGACTGCTATAATCTGGCGATGATGGTATGGTATCGTCGTCTTTCGATCTTCGATAAGAGAGAGAAGAAGAGAACAAAAGATTTCGATTTATACACAGTTTTTTTACTTTGTTTTAGTTACCTTGAAATAAATTCAAGAAATATCTAGATTTCATGTGAATCCACAGGGAAAGCAGAGGTAGTGAACTTATCGCAAGCTATGCAGCAACTGATCATTCGGCTACTCGACAACCCTGAAGCGCTGACTGCTTTCATCGACGCAGGTGGTCTCGAGCTCGCCTTGGAGAAACTCACCGCCTGTCATCAGGTACTTGAATAATATCTTTGGAATTCCAGTAATGCTAGCTTTAACATTGTGTGTGAAATAAATAAAACTTGCCATTATCATTCAGTTGACAAAATAAAACTGATATTTCGCTGGCTTAGTGAAATAGCGACAGAACTAAAAAAACAAGAACAGTGTTCGTACCACATTCCCTCTAACAAAGCTAATATATTATCTGCTCTGTGAAAGAGGTGGGTATACTCAATTTATATCCTTATCTTTTTCATGATAAAATTACAATAGTTCTCCTAAAGAGGTTGTGTTAATCACCCAGGATAAATGAAGCGTTTTATTTGTAATATTAGATAGCTAACTTAAATATTTTTGAGTAATGCGTATATCGTTTTGTTCTGACCTGGTAGATAAGCTAAAATCGTGATAATAGTAAGTGCTACAATAAGATGGTCCTTGGCCTGGGAAATCACGAGTTTGTCTAATTGTCGCAGGCCGGTCCAAGTAGCGGGCAGCGCCTAGTCTCATCACTGATGAACTACCTGAAGCTGCCGCCGCAGCTCATCAACATGTCCACGCCCGCCTCCGCCGGCAACAAGAAGAATCAACCGCCGGTCATCGAGACTACGAATGGACTCGTCAATATTGCACCGCTGTGTGAGCATCATTACATAGTTCTAAAAGAAGTAGTACTTGTATGGAGGTATCCAATAATTACCTAAGCTCAAAATGGGGGGGGGGGGGGGGTTCAATAAAATCTCATCAAATTTCATTCAAACTTATCGTAACTGAAAATCTATCGTCAACTTTTGAATAATATAAATTATCATATGCATAATAATAATAAAGAAATTTGGTTTTACAAATCTTAGAGTATCTCATTTAGTACGCTAAAATAATCTCATGCCTATTAAAAACATTTACTTCGAGAATTTAGACTTTTAATAACTAGAGCGTAAATCTCACGATGGGGGTTCCAACAAATTTCACTAGATCTCACTAAGGGAGGGGTCCAAATTAAAAGTCAACCAGCTCACGTGATTATCATATGCCACCTAGGTTATTTAGCACATCAACAATCTTTATTCGTGTAGAGTTAGTTCTTAGTGACATAAAACTATTAGTTGTAGAAACAACAATAAGGCAGGCCACCCGTAAGGTGGGCTGTTGACCTGGTAAAGGAATCTGATATAGCATTAAATCAGTAATCGTGGCGAACTTTGGATGAGGCCTATGTCCTGTGGTGAACGATTTTTAGGCAGACAATGATTTTGTAAAAGTTTAGTAATTCGTGGCACATGTGTTATTTTTGCTGTTCAATATGATTCAGGGGTGTAATAGCTGCTTTAGTAGATATACTTGAGAGCGGGTGTTGCTTGTGGGTACTGCTCCACTCGGAATATTTTCAAAAGTAACATTGGTCTCATGGATCGGTCGAAAGGTCGCATTAGAGCTAGATCCTTAATTTTATAACCTTGACCTATAGATATATTTTGGTGCAAATGAAATTGTAATAGGTGCATAGGTACAACAACTATGCTTATTTATATACATAACATTATACCATCTTGCCATCCCTAATTCGCTCTTCAGGTTCGAATCCTGGTTTCAATTGACGAAAAGTTTATCGGCATTTTTGTTAATGCACTGCGAGCTCCCTGCACATGGACCTCATCCACGTTGACCTGGGTTAAACGGCGCGCGCACAACTACACCCGCAAGTCGTCACTCCCTCTGGCTTTCTATCCCTCATTTTGTACAAGGGTCATAAGCCAAAGAAGCCCTCGGCTCCGACGGCGTCTCCAGCAGAGCTCACCTGCCTCTTAATTACCCTTCTATACGCCACCATGATCAATTGCCGGGCTTCCAGAGTGAAAGAAAGCAAGTTCCCTTGCAAGTTGCCGCCAACTTCTTGATTGGGGAATGGTTCTGGAAGAGGAGAGGAATTGAGGGAAACTTGTACAAGAGCACTAATGTGGTTATCTTCATATTGTGAGATTCTTTTTCGCGTCTCTCTCGGTATCGTTCCAGAACTTACTAGACCAAATGAAAAATTCATGTGTGTTGATCCCCAGTATTCAGGGGTACGATTTAATATTCTTAAGACCGCACATCAGGCAAGTTTGTAATCGAACCGCCTTTTTTCTAAAACGAAAAAACAAACCCAACCATCTTTGCCCTATGATCTGCCTACTAGTGACAAAGGGCATATACGTGCTGGACCTATCTCACAACCTCTGTCCCCCCACGCAAGCCTTCCAGAGAGTCAGGAACAACCGTGACTCTTTGAAGGAATCGAAACAAAAATTAGTATTTTCGCTCCAATTTCACGACGATAAAGACTTCGGGGCCGGGGGCGCGGCTGAAATTATTCTCACATGTCTATACGCAATATGATAAAAATAATTGAAAGAAAAGAAAATGTCAAAAGATATAAGCCCACTGCGATTACCCTGGATCAGTGGGGGACGCGCTTCGATCCCGTGATAAAATGTGTCGCTGCGGGGTCCCTGAAATTTCACTTTAACTGTTATTAGTGTCAGGTATGTATAACGTGGTATTCCTATCGGCAGGCTCCGTGTCGTGCGGCAACCCGACGGCGCAGGCGGCGGACGTGCTGCTGGAGGGCGGCGGGGGCATGTCCGCGCGCGGAGCGTGCGCGGCTCGGCGCGTGCGCGCGGCCGCCTGGTCCTACCACTTCTTCAGCGCCGACGACGCCAGCCTCGCGCTCACGCTCACGCTGCCCTACGCCGTGCAGCTGCACGAGGTGCACCTGCAGCCGCACCTCACCAGCCTCGCCAGTCAGTACCAGCACCATTATACTTTACACCTCATGTATAAAATTGCATTAGAAAGGACATAAGGTTTATGTCACGACCTATCTATCTATTTCATCACGCCAGATCCCTTGCAGAGAGTACAGAGTTTCAACAGGTTCTTTGCTTACATACTTCTCTGGCTTCCTCTACTCTCATAGTACGTCTCACACGCTCAGATAAGACCCGGTCTATTTGGTCATGTCACAATCATTCACATTTACTTCATTAGATCCTTGTTCATAAGTATTGTAATTATATGTAGATACAGCTGCTAAATCGAGATTCTAATAAGGTCAAGTTTGTAACTTGGCAAATATATAGTTTAGTATATATTTGTCGAGTTACCAACTTACTAAAACTCAAACTAACGCTCGAAAAATTAAGTCGCATAATATACAGAGGACATATAATTACAGGCCGTCGTTGCTACATCCGATCATAAGCAGATTTGAATATAAATTGGTCCTATCATGCTAAATCCCATGCGTGGTAGTCAGAAAATACAGAGTTAAACAAACGGTTCTAATGACACCAAATATTATATTTGCCTATTCTCCATCCAGCATGTCCCGGCGCTGTAGCCATAGAAGCCGGCTGTGGCGGCACCCTGGCCCCTCTAGGTCCTCCGCAGAACACAGCCGGCATGACGTTCATCCGCCTGGTGGTATCCCGGCCGGTGGTCTGCAGCACCGTCCAGGTGCGGCTGTACAAGCCCCGCGACTCCTCCAACATGGGCCTGCTGCAGCTGCGTCTGTTTGTTGCGCCTGCTTTCAGCTCACACGCGAGCAGCCCCAAGAGCACGTGAGTATAACCCGTGCTGAGAAATTGTGACTGAAAATTAAGTCACTAGTATTCTCACAGAGCTAGAAATAAGAGTGAGTGGAGAAAAGAATGTCACGTTAATTGATAATTCGATTTTTATTCAGTTTTTTGTAATCTTGATTAACGCTATTTAAATGTTGATAGTGTTAGGAAAGAAAAATTCCATCTTGTGTTCGAATGTAAAGTTAAATGATACCGCCATTGTTATGATAGCTTTGGAACATGCCAAGATGTTTTTTTTCAAACCGTTTAACAGTTAATTTTTTTTTTAATTTACTGTTACTACTTTATCTATCTATATCATCACGTCATACCCCTTCCGACAGGTTCTTTCATTATAGACCTCTGGTTAGCTAGCACATAACATGTATACATTAGTTACGTGTTGAAGGTATTTATAATGCTGTCCCCCCCCAGCAACAACTGGGCGTGCGTGGTGTCCGCGTGCGTGCGCGGCGGCGCGAGCGGCGCACGGCTGGCGGCGCTGTGCGCGGGCGGCGTGGGCGCGCTGTGCGCGTGCGTGGCGGGCGGCGGGGCGGCGGCGCACCACGCGCACGCCGCGCTGCTGGCCGCCGCGCGCCACGCGCCCGACCTGTGCGCGCCGCTCATCACCGCGCTGCTGCAGATGGACGCGCACGCGCACGCGCACGGTGACTATACCTACACTTTTACGGCCGGCTTCAATATTTAACTCGAGGATAAACCTGCCTACTACGGATAGAACTTTGACATGTATTGTATGAAAAATCCGTCAAAATTCTACTAACGGTGAGCGAATCTATCCTTGAATTGAATATTGAAACCGACCATTAGTCGATCCACGCGGACGATATATTGACATGAACATGTTTAACTTACTGTAATACTTACAAAAAATCGATTGCTGATTTTCCAACGTGGACGGAGGATAGCCTTATACGGCATTCGTGGAGTCCGTGATTTCTACTCTTTACTTTGATTACATTAATAATATTGTCGGATATTGTGGAATATTGTCGGTTTAAGTCGGATGCAATTATAGAAGAACAAAACAAATCGATCTTTAAAAATTGGTTCACATTACATCGGCCGAACACTCAGGCTCGATCGAGAATGTATCGTATATTATTGTACGACATTTTAACGCCCTGTCTCGACCGGACCCCATTCATAAATTAAATATAAATTAGGCTTTAAATTAAGCTTCTAAACAACGTCACAAACGCATCCGCACGTTTCCGCATGAAGTATCACCTTGTTTCGCTTTTAATGAAGTGTATTGTCGTGTGATGCAGCGTTCCAGGCGTCGAGCGGGCGGTCGCAGGGCAGCATGTGGGCGGTGTGCGAGCTGGTGCGCCAGCTGTGCCGCGCCTGCGCCGGCGGCGCCGTGCCCGCGTACGTGCGCTGGCTCGCGGACGCGCCGCGCCAGCACCAGCCGCCCTCCGCCGCGCTCATGCACACGCTCGCAGAGGTAACCACACAACACTTTATCATCATCATCATCAGCCCGTTACAGTCCACTGCTGGCTATAGGCCTCTCCCGAGGCATGTCATTTAGCCCGGCCTTTGGCTCTCCTCCTTCGACCGCCGCCAGCCACTCTGCGTATGTCATCGCTCCACCTAGCTGCAGGGCGTTCTACACTACGTTTGCCGAGCCGCTTTACTCTGATTATATATATGTTCACTAGGAAACCTGAACACATCGTAATAATAATATTAATAAATACTGACACGCCTATACGCTGGGGGAACCCAGCAAGGGGTGGCAGAGGTGTATTGTGTACACGCGTACTTTCCCGACGATGTTAGATAAATGAATCCGCCGCAATGTATTAGAGACCTACGACCATAGCACCCGGCAGCCCTAGATCTACGATTTTTTCGAACCGGGGCAGAAACTTGAAAGTGGCGCCCCTCTCCAACTTTTTAAATAAATTAAAAAAAACTCACAAACATATAATGATTAGCAATTTTCGTGAATGGGACAATTTGTGCTTTTATTATCTGTTACCTAAACTTTTTCGTTTGTTGGACATGAAATTATATACCTGGTATTTTGACACCCCCTGAAACTGACGCCCGGGGAAGGTGCCCTGGTTTGCATAGATCCGGAGCTGGCCCCCGGACACAATGCCAGTTTTTGGAAATTCTTCGATAGGCAAATTACATTTAATCCGTTAGTGCGGACAGTCCTGTCAAGCATGTCCTGTAGAACAAAGGGCAGTCCTACGTTCGAATCCTAAGGGATTCGAACCTAGGACTTTGTGATCGCAGCACGCATTATTTGCCATTGGACGAACGAGGCAGTCATAGTAATAACACGATTTTGTCGAAAACACTGTCGCCACTTAGTTACACGTGCATTGTTGATTTTAAATATCAGAAAGGGTATGCTCCGTTGGTTCGGGCATATAGAAAGAATAACAAAACAGATATACAATGCAAAAGTGGAAGGATGTAGGTACCGGGGAAGACCTAGACTATCTTACCACGACCAAATAGACCGAGTCTTATCTGAAGGACAAGTCAAAAGTCTCCGTAGCTGTCGAGCGTGTATGAGACTGAGAGTGGAGGAAGCCAGAGAGGTATGTAAGGAAAGGACCTGTTGGAACTCTGTACTCTCTGCCTACCCCGTAAGGGATCTGGCGTGATGATAAAGATAGGTAGATAGTTGATTTTAATCATACTTCCCAATGAATTTTATTACTCTTATGAGTATAGTTACAACCAAAATATCGCACACAATAATCCACGCCGTACTGAATCACATAATGTGCATTTGTGATCAGTCTTTCACACCATTCCTGCCTATTAGTGTATTATTATTACGATTTTTGTAATCTAACCCACGCCTGAATCAGCTATCTAACCATGTATTTCTTATTTGGAATCACTTCACACAAGTGAAAAACTGGTTAGGTTGGGTGCACACAGAATCCAAAAGATTTTAAAGACAACTCTTACAATCTCAGAACTAACCTATGTACCTACTTCAATCACATTAACGTCAAATAAATGTTCAGGTTCTTTGGACTTTAAAAGAGAACCGAATAATGGACAATCTTGAAGAGCTGATCACAGACGACCTGTTCGAACTCGTCTACAAATGGATCCAGACTTTGCCGGAAACCAGTCTGCTCAAAAAATCACTTGATGCCAGTAAGTTTTCATCAATTTTATTGATTTCTATATGATACTATACTACCCAGTGAACTTCGTATCGCCTAAAATTTATTTGGTTGTAAATCCTCATAAGATTTATTAAAAGTAATCCGAAGCGGAAATTCCCATACAAAATCGCTTATTTCAATTTTTCGGCTGTTTTTTAGAGTTTTTCCTAAACAACCTTAATATTGAGGCGAACGACACAAAAAGATATATTCAAATTGGTCGAGCCGTTTTCGAGTTTTTGCAAGACTAACGCAAGGCACTAGGGAATATGCGTGTATTTTTTTTATACGATAGATTACATCAATATATAATTTCAAAAGAAATGTAAGCGTCAAAAACAGGGCAAAAAAAAAGTTGAAAATGGCTAAAAGATAAGAGCACTTTAAACGCCCGCCATTTTGGCGCTCTTGGCGTGACGTCAAAGTCTATAATAATAATCAATAAGTGACACAGCTGTAGAAGTATTTTATTCTGTAATTTATCTTTATTTTGTATTTTGCGACTATTATACAATGGAACAACACTGTTGTGCCTAGGTGTAAAAATACAATAAGAAATGCACCCGATAGGTGCGGACATAAGGAGAAAGTGGTGTAAAATCAGAAAAAGAGACATGGTATCTCCATCAACTTGTTTATATTGCTGTGAAGATCACTTTAACGTAAGAATTAGCTTAAATAATTTAACCTAAAATTTTGTCTTTGTGTAATCTACAACGAAAAATAACAATAAAACTAACTCAATAGCAAACATCCAACAAATATGCGCTTGTTGACATTTTAGAGTTTGACGTCATATTCAATCTGACCAATAGCGTGGCGTCCAGCCACTTTGAATTCCCCACTCATTTTTTGTACTTTCAAAAATTATTTTCTTAATAAAAAAGTAATGTTATTAAAACAATATTGGTAAGCCATTATTCTAATGCGATAAAGTTTGTTAAAAAAAAAATTGACTCTTATTTGAATTACACGCATATTCCCTATTGATTTTATATAATACTAGTTTTTCTGCCAGCGACTTCGTCTGCATTGCCTTTGACACAAACCTTACATTTTTTCGAGATGAAAAGTATCAAAATCCGTGATTGAGTAACAAACAACCAAACATACAAAGTTTTACATTTATAATATTAATAGGATAGATTACATAAAGTTGGGTGTAAACGAAATATGCAGCTATCAGCATTGATGTCTTAGCTGAAGGGCAAGTCAAGAGTCTCCGTAACCGGCGAGTGTGTATGAGACGAACTATGAGAGTGGAGGAACCCAGAGAGGTATGTAAGGAAAGCACCTGTTGGAACTCTGTACTCTGTGCCTACCCCGCGAGGGAGCTGGCGTGATGATATAGATAGATAGATATATTTGCATTTTTGTTAAATTGTAATGTTTCTTCGTTTTTTTCAGTCCTGTGCTCAATGTGCTACATTAGACCCGAATTATTCAGAAAGTTATTAGAATATATGGATATACCCATGGATCAAGATGAAAGGTATGTTAATTTATTATACAAATGCCTGCCTATACATAATTTAATGTTAAGCGAGTGAGTGACCGAAAGACCACAGACCGAAGGAGTGGCCGCGAAGAACTTATGCAGGCTGTAACATAATAAACGCAAGACCTGAAAGTAGTTTGTTCTAGATCAGTAACTGAATTGATTTCAACAATTTTTAATTTTTATTTCATTTTTTTTATTTTTTAAAGTATGTTGTTACTCCCTAAGTATAGCGATAATGAACTAAATTAATTATTGCTTCAAAGCAATACGGAGATTTGAAATACATTTCTAAAAAGTAATTCTCAATTTAGCGCACTGGTTAAGAGCTTAAGCCGCTCCGCTGTGTCTAATAGTCGCGGGTTCGATACCCGCACGGTACAAATCTTTGTGTGACCCACAATTATTTGTCTCGGTCTGGGTATTTGTATATGTGAATTTTCATGTTTGTAAACGCACCCACAACACAGGAAGAAATCCTACTGAGGGGCTACGTTTCTAAAAAAGAAGAAAAATTCCCATACATACATGTATAAGTTTTCATGTTAATTGGGGTATAAAAGTGCGTAAAAAAGGGGTTAAAAGTTTTAAATTTGATGGTTGGTTTTCGTATGGAATTTGTGAAGCAATTATCTAATAGGGGTGTCTGAGGTCTTGCGTTATTTACGATATATATGCAACCGTATGTACTATACAGCTGAATTTGGTAAATACAATTTGGGCTCGAAACGCGGTCGAGAAACCGTGTCAAAGCAAGGAAAGTCGATTTTCAATTGTAATTAAATTAGTATCTTCGCCGCCACTCCACCGCGCCTCGCTAACCCTTAAGAAGTAATCGTAAAGATTTACGCTCTATTTTCTTTCCCACACTATGACTGCCCGGCGCTCCATTCGTTGACTGTTTCGGGATCGTGATACCCACGATTTCTCTTGTCAGTTTATTAATATTAAATGTGCTATTTCAGTTTAATAATAGCGAAATTTTGAAACAATATATTCATAGTTCGCGCCTTTGTCATTATGACAGATTGACTTTTTACAATTTTACATGACTAACTTGAAATGTTTCTAAGTTACCATGTCTCTGATAAGAGACGAATGCACTTTTTATTAGGTTGGTTTATACTACTTCATTTATTAGCAACCAAGGAACTTTAATACTATCTGGATTGCTTACGACACAAATATTAGGATCTTAAAATATACTTTATTACCTACGTAATAAAGTTCATATTTGTTTAATTAATCTAAAGGAGAAAAACGTTCCGAGCGAGACACGACGATAGGGGAGTTCGTCCCTTTCTTGCAATTGCCAGTACAAAATTTAAAAAATAGTGTCGTAGTTTCCTGTTCTTCAATTACCTGGCATTAAAACATTTTTGCGTACGTTGACTTAACATAAAAATTATATGTAATAGACGTCTTTGTTTTATAACTAGATTCATATAATATTAAAAATCTATTTACTTCTATCCCATTTTTTTCATAATATCATTTAGTCGATAGTAGTTACTAGCAAATTTTACATGGCAACATTTAAAACACAATAGAAACAATATGGCCGATATACTTCCGCATTGAAGCCGACTTTCGGCTTGATTCTATATATTTTTAGCCGTGTTGAGTGAAATCTCTCATTAAAAAATGGTTAAAAAGTTGCTGTGTCAATGGGGTGTAAAACTGGTTGTGGAATTTCAAATTTTAGGAAAGAATTTTGATATTGTTAACTGAACGTGTAGGATGACCATAACGACAATATTTTAAAAACGGGGATTTGAAAATATTTTCTGGTTATTTAAGGGTAAGCCTTCTGTATTTATTCTATATCTCTATAAATAATTATGGAATGTCGTCTCTGTATGGATTGTCTATAAATATAAAGACAGAATAAATTGTAAGTTCACAATGCATGGGACTTGGCTGAGCCCTGACTTTTGAGTTTCTGGCATAAGAAAGTAGCAAAACCACGCTTTAATTTTCGGACCACAGAGGACAAACATCATAGGCAACTACTACCTAGTACGTATTATTGTTTCCTTGGCGGGTTTCCAAGTGATGAGAATCTCGGTTAATGGTTGCTTGATTACTGTAGTTTAGAGCTATCAGTTCAAGTCCACCGACATAAGTTTTATAAAATTATGATTCATCAATGTTTAATCTGTTAAATAAATCTATTAATTCATATTTAGTCTTTTTACTGTAGACAAGCTGAAGCTACGTCTTTATTAATATTACAATCTTGTAAGCGTATTTGCTTTTTTTTGTTATATCAACGTCTCCCACTGCACAAATAATAATGTTTAATTTATATCTGTGACATAAAAAAAGATTGTCCCAATTGTTAGGACGGAGCTGGACCCCATAGTAGAAAGAGACGCCATCCACACTTGATGCTGTACTCTTCGGAACGTTTTTGAGGGGATCGTTATCATTCCAGTTAGTTTATAAGTTCCTTGTTACCAACTTTTTTAGTAGTAGTAGCCTGCTAAGTCTTTTATTTAATTTAACTCCCCGATGAACTTGATGATAACGATGGTAATGAAACTGATGAAGTAACCCCCCCCCCCCCTGGATAGTAAAGCGATGGACACTTTACATACCAATTAAGACGGCCGTTTTGAAGGAAATCGAAAATGCATGTTTTATTACTTTTTTAGTAAACGGAGTCTTACTTCTCATTTGTCATTCATTCACTAACAAAGTGTATGGTGCCCGACCGAAAGAAATAAACCCGATACAACTTCATGGTAGGTACACGCATCGTATTTCGTTCGTGTCACAGAGTACATTATACGGATATAGAGTCATCAGCTCGGTTCTCGAACTAACGTTGCCGACCGAGTGCATAACTAAATATTGTTATGTATAGAACTATTACTATAATCATTACGCTTGTATACTATAGCTAACTATACATTTGTATGGATCAGCTAGGTATAGAACTATAGCTAGGTATACATCAATGCTGTGGCTATAGCTACCTATATCGACATATAACTTTACTGTGACTTTTATTGATTTCATAGTTTCCGAATTCGTTTTTGAAATGAAACACTACATTATAATACATAAAATTATTTATTAAAACTGTGTTTTACAATCAATTAAGGCTCTTAACTATACACAGTTCACACGTTTGTTTACGTCTTTCCATCGTCACAGAATCGAAGTTCAAAACGCGCAGATGAGAAATGTTTGAAGAAAATCCATAATATACGGGTAGAACAGTTTAAAATCACAGCCCGGGAGTCCAGTTAGATACACTTTTTAAACAAATGAATATAATATACTATATAAAATACTTCTAACTATGTACTTCAAGACTTAGAAAAATATAAGTTCGAATTACAGATTCAAAGAACAATTATAATCACACAGATTATACGTGGTAGTACGCAGCTACGTTTTGTTTCTACGGGTAGTATAATATAAGACCAATCGACAGAACAAGTAGTCACTCTTTACTGAAATGACTAAAATATTATTTGTAATTTTAAATTATAAAGATAAAAAATAACAGTGTAATAAATACTGTAATGGTAAATAGGAAAAAAATACCATTCAAAAATATAACTAAACGAAGTAAGTAAGATTTTTACCTTTAGTCTATGGATTTTTTAATTGAAACTTTTAATATAGCGACATCTATAGGGAAGGTGTAGTACTAAAAATCTTGTTTCAAATCCCATACTTGCAGGAAATGTACTAGCTGCATACACCCTGGTTCGTGTATCGTTCGGCTCCGAAGTTTCGGATTGAAACTTTCATGGTAGACCTACAGAAACTAAGATAGCACAGGCGCGACGGATTCTACTCAATCCCTCCGTCGACAATAACCGCAACGGAGGGGCAGTAGCTAATCCAGTGTGGGGGTGGGTCAGGTGATTAGTGCAGTCTGCCTTATCAAAGATGTCTTCACCAGCGCTTACGACGATTTGTAGGATCGAAAACAAAGCTACTCGTGATGTCTGCTACTAGGGGCGCAGTAGATGATTAGCAATGTAAGGCAGTATCCAGTTCACTTCCTTGCTGTTTAATCACTCCTATTTTTAACCGACTTCAAAAAGGAGGAGGTTCTATGTTCGGTTGTATGTATGCTTTTTTTTTTTTTATGTATGTTCAGCGATATTTCCGTCAATTGTGGACCGATTTTGATATTTTTTTTTTGCATTGGGTTCAGTATATCTCCAAGGTGGTCCCATATTAATTTTATTGACATTGGACCTTGGGCTTAGATGATACACCAGGGAACTCCTTAACGACAAACAATAGGCATGTGTAAATTGAGATATTATGGGTATTACGTCAATCCTATAGAGGTACCCTACTATAGAATAATTCACTGGTCACTTAAAATTTTAAAATAAAAATCTTTTATAAAAAAAGGTAAACCGACTTCAAAAAGCAAAAAAATGAATATTTGAAGTCGGTGCCAAGTAACCGACTGCACCAACCAGCACCGACTTCAAATATTTATTTTTTTGCTTTTTGAAGTCGGTTTACCTTTTTTTATAAAAGATTTTTTAAGTGTAAATTTAAATTGCTTAAAGTTTTGTGAGGTTTCTTATTTTTACGTCATTTTATCATTACTTCTAAAATATGAAGGGTATCAATAATTATATTTTTGCTGTATTTATTATCTTTTTTAAAATGGCAACATTGAATAACGGTATAAAAGAAGATGGCGTCGATAGACGCGGTTAAGGTGTTGTTTGGAAGTTGTCGGGGAACAGTGTTGCGATTGCGATAGCGTTGTGATATTGTTGTGTCCTGTCTGACTTGTGTTGACAGTTTATTAAAACTATAATATTAACTTCGTGCGCGAACTGTTTATAAGTGTGCACCTTTCGGTGGTCCGGGGAAAGAGGGATCTTGGATTTCAAAATTAAGGTAATATTCGTTATTAGCATCCCCTAAGACCGCAAAAGTGACACCCATATTATTTTACATAAAAAATGCTCGTCCGCCATCTTGTCTAATATTTAACGCTGTATCCCGTATCAGCATCCGCTAGAACCTCAAAATTGATACCCATATCGATTTTACGTACCAAGGCGCGTCCGCAATCTTGGATCTAGAAATTAACGTCATATTGCTAATCAGCATCACTTAAACCCCAAAAATGATGCCTATATTGATATTACTTCAAATGTCGCGTCCGCCATCTTGGATGCATGTTCCAAAAAAAATCTGTTTTGTGTTGGCAATCGAAAAAATGCGTGAAACGATAGTTGTAATGTTTTGCAATTTCAATTGATCAATTGTTAATTGTGTAATCTTGCAATTAACAATACATTTTTCCATTGATAATTGCCATTAATTTTATTTGTGATTGAAATTTCAATTGTAAGATTCTACAATTGAACAATTAATTGATTAATGCTAAACACTGCGCCACGGCAGGCGACGGGAGATGCGGGAGGGGTACGGGCGGGTGTTGCATGCAGCGAAGTCCGTTACAAACTCGTCGACGACACCGTGTCGTAGCGAACTCGTTCCAACCTATTCTTACTCGTTTGGTCCATTCAGCTTAACTCTTTGACGGTGGAAGCGCGTCTATGAAATTTACCGTAGCGAGTAAAGAGAAGTCCGTGCGGAGTCCATTCCATTTGCTTAAGCGGGCGTGGCCCGCCCGCCCGCTTTTAATTATTTTTACTCGCTCATAACTTTTCGCTTAACTCTTTCTTGGTGGAAGCACTTGTATGATATTTACTGCTGCGAGTTAAACGGACTCTGTTAAAGGACTGACAGGCCACGCCCTTTTAGTGTGGCCGGCTTAGAAATATTTTTGCAATTATGGCGAGAATAATTTTGGAATCAACTTTAGGATAAAAATGTAAGAAATATATAAAAGAAAAAAAATGTGTGGATTGTGCATCTAAAAAACCATGGGTAAGCTAGTATAAAAATTTCTTTAGGGATTTATGAGAACTATATCATTGTGGGGAAAAGAAAATCTGATGTCGGGAGTTCTTGCAAACATAAGAGAAACGAAAAAGATGGTATTGTCTGAACAGTCGACGCTGCCGCGGTACTGTTCAGTTTTTTGGGCGGGAAGTGGCGGTAGTAGCGGTTTAGGCATTGCCGAATTCCGCGTGAAGTAAGGGGAGCTTTGCCTTCTCACATTATCACTGCATGGCGCTTCATTCGTTGTCGGTTTTTGAGCAGTAGTCGTCAGGCCACGCCCATTCAGTGTTGCCGGTTTAGAAATCTTTTTGCAACTATGGAGAAACAAATATTTTTTCAGATAAATTTAGGAATAAAAATACAAAAAAAATGTATAAAGACACATCAGAAAAGAGAATATGAAATGGGGAGTTTTCACAAACTTCAGAGAGAAAAGCAAAGAGTTATGCTTGAAGTACGAAGGGAGTATGTGAATAGTTGACGCTGCCGTGGAGTACTGCGGCAGCGTCTACAGTGAGTATAATAGAGCTGTAGTTCAATGCGGGACAGTGGGCATAGCTTAAAACCGGGTAAAGGTTTGGTCAAATAGCCGACTGAGCGCGACGCACGACTCGGCTACGTTTGGTCGTGACTTTTGCCGTCGCCCCGTACGGGGTTGCGCTGTGTGGCGTCTCCCGTACATTTTAGTACATTACAACTCCCTAAACCGCGCAACCGTCGCGCTGCGTCGGCTATGTGGCGAAACATTACTTCAGCATATCAGCAGATCCCTTGCGGGGTAGGCAGAGAGTAAAGAGTTCCAACAGGTTCTTTCCTTACATACCTCTCTGGCTTCCTCGACTCTCATAGTTCGTCTCATACACGCTCGCCGGTTACGGAGACTCTTGACTTTTCCATCAGATAAGACTCGGTTTATTTGGTCGTGGTAAGATAGTCTAGGTCTTCCCCGGTACCTGCATCCTTCCACTTTCACATTGTATATCTGTTTTGTCATTCTTTCCTCTGGCATTCTTTCTATATGCCCGAACCAACGGAGCATGCCCTTTCTCATCTTTACACCGATACTATCTTTCATACCTACTCGCTGTCTTACTATGCTGTTGCTAATGCGGTCGGTCAGCTTCACTCCGCACATCTTCCGCAGAGCTCGCATTTCTACCGCATTTATCCTACTTTCATTCTCCTTCTTACATACCCAGCTCTCGCTACCATATAACAGCGTTGGGACAAGAACTCCGTTATGTATGGCCAGCTGCGCCTTATGGCTTAAGTGCCGGCTCCCGAGTAGCTTTCCCATCGCACCATTCACTCTGTTCCCTGCACTCACTCTTCTCTCTATATCAGCGGTGTATTTCCCATCCTTACTGATATCGAGGTAACGCCTAAAATCACTAATGATGCGGTATTATTGTCAGCATGGAGGGTCTGACGGACGACACGAAGGTGCAGTCCCCTAGCGGCGCGTCGGTGGGCGCGAGCTCGCCGCGTGGTACGGGCGCGCGGCAGTGGGCGAGCGGCGCGCTGCAGAGCGTAGCGGCCGCCGCCATGTCGCCCGCCGCCACGCTGGCGCTGCTGCACTCCAGCCTGCCCGCCACCGTCGTCGCGGACATCACCGGTATGTGCGAGACTATTGATGAGAGGAATTACCGCGACCATGCACTTTGGTGGTTGATTTTTGAGCTATGCCAACCAAATATTGAGCTAAACCAAATATGAAAATTTCAAAATGATAATTTAAATTCTTCTATGATAATGGAAAATCAGTCCGGTGTAACGTAAACCAACCAGTGTCAGACGCCATAAAAATAAATAAGACTCGTATAAATAACAAGTCACCTAATTATTTCCGTTATCGATGTCCGATGTATTGTTTCTATTATTTTTGATAGAGTTTTGCCATTGTGCCCCCTAAACTTTTGACAGAATCTAAGGGCAATATTTTTTCCAGAATTCAGCGAAGCAAAGTTGGAGATGATAAAACAACAACGCAACTCGGAAGAAGACATACCAATGTTAGATCCAGATAAGGAATCTAGCCAATCTAAAGCAGGTAACTAGTTTAAGTGTGTGATGTTGCTAATATCTTTTACCAATTTTGATAAAAAATAAGAATGTTTTGTCAATGCAAATCTTTTTTCTTTTCTATAGGCCCTACGCATATAACACAAATATTATCTTTATTGTGATTGTAAATATTTCATTTGTGACCAGTGAAGATACAAAATGAAAATAGTCCTTCGAGCCTGATCTAAATCAATCGATAAAATCTGTGTGTAAAAAGATGCAGAATCCGTGTCGGGTTGGTGGTGATGTTTGTGTTCATTTCTAGCGGAGGTGAATGCGATGCGTCGCGTGTGCGCGCTGGTGGATTGGGCGCGCGCGGTGTGCGCGGAGCGGCGACTCAAGGACTGGCTGGGCGGACCCGGCAGTACCTTCTGGCGCCCACTGCTGCGCCTGCTGTGCCACCCGCGACCCCACGAAACGTACGTCGCTAACACAATACTTTCAGTTTAGTTTTCAGGTTGCACAGTGCTTATCAGAGAAGTCAAGTCAAAAGGTTGGGTGAGAGTACTTAAGGAATATATATGCATGTTAATTAGAATGGAAATCGAATTCGTCTTCTTAAATAGTAAGTTAGGGATCCTAAATTGAATGTTTTAGTGATCTACGTTCTTCCACTTTAATAGTGTCTTAACTATTTCTAATATGTCGTTTCATAGAATTTCAAAATAACTTTTTAACAATAACAATTAACCACAGTCCATGCAACGTAATTGTTGGCCTCAAAATTTTGGTCCTTCTAGCCGGATAACATTATTCGAGTCGAAACATGAGAGGTTCCTGTAAGTTTAAGATGGAGTTGTTTGCTACAGTTCGTGGCAGGAAGGTGCCCAATACGCGCAGCTGGAAGAGAGCACGATCCGGCTGTTCGCAGAGCTGACAGTATGTCACCCCGCCAACCAGAAGCTGTTCGCTTCCACCTTGCACAGTATACTGGAATCCATGCAGTGTACTGGTGAGTTGTACTTTAAGTTTATAATGATATTATTTGTAAAGATATGAGTTTTTAAACTGTGTGTGATGTTGTTGTGATACGGAGTGTAGTAGGGCGTAATGATTACATGGAGCGTTTTGTGGTATAGGGCTAAGTAGACTGTACAGTCAGCGACGGAAGTCGCTAAACATTCTCAGTATTTCGAACCGTTAATACTCTTTACTATAAAAACTTTGGTGACCATTGCTAAAGCCCCATTATTAGCAACATACTCAAATATAAGTAGATGAACAAAAATAATATATTTGATGCAAAATGACATACGGAGCTGAAACGTGGCTACTCACCGTGCGGCTTGTCTACCAGTTCAAGGTCGCTCAGCGAGCTTTACCCACGGCGAGCATTGTTACATTACGTTTAATAGCGCACATGTTGATTATCAGCCCCCTTGGGGACTTCCTTAACGTCACGGCCATGGATGCGCACGTCCCTTAATACACTCAACAACGCCCCGCTCAGGGGCGTCCGTGGTGTCACGGCCATGGACGCGCACGTCCCTCGGACTCTTAACGATGTCTTTAGGCCTCCGTGACACCACAACCTTCGGCGCGCACGCCCCTCAAACTACTTAACAACACCCTCCTTCGGGAGCCTTCGTAATGTCACAGCCATGGACGTGCACATCCCTCGGAATTTTACCAACGTCCTTAGGCCACCGTGACACCACCACGGCCATGCGGGGTGCACCCCATAGTGACCTTAAACCTCCCCTTATGGCCACCCCAAGCCTCGCTTGTACTTGACTCCGATTTTACTACAGATTCCTGCGAATCTGACCGCTATCCTTAAACAACCCGACGCATCGGTCACTAGCACATATAATACAATTGAAAATACATACCATGCTTTGGAACCCTCAAGGATTAAATAAAACCATTTACTTTTACCACATGTTATAATGTGTCCATGTCCTTTTAGTCTTTTATTCGAGACAAAAGAATATTTTTCATCTGTCATCTTGATCGTAATACTTTTTCCGCTAGCATAGATTAAATGGGTTATTCGCAACGGCCATTTGTGACGGGTCCTAAACAGCCGGCCATCTGTGTATTTCTGTTATTTTGTGAGTCGATGTGGTCGGTCGTAGGTCCAGAGGGCATCTCCGGGTTCACGCGCGCGCTGATCCTGCGGCTGGTGCTGTCGGCGGAGCGCGTGAGCGTGGCGCTGCGCTGGGCGGAGGGCGGGGCCGGTGGAGGCGCCGCCCACGCGCACCCCGCGCACCAGTGCCACGCGCTGCTCTCGCTGCCGCTGCACACCACGCTGCGCCAGCTGCTGGCCGAGCACATCCCGCCGTGTGAGTACACTACACTATCATAATGTTAGGAACATTATCTTCATTCGCAAAACATTTCACCACTTCAGAGATAGACCTAGAATCCTATTTCATCAGCAAAAGTTCTGCCACCGGTGCCCCACGCTGTTCATTGGCGGCGGTTAAAATTCGGTTATTGCGGGATTTTATTAGTGTAATTAGTTCCCAGCTTACCTGGACTGGGGGAGTACCTAACTCTTGATTTAAAAGTGAAGTCATATGCATATGCTTTTCTCTGGATATTAAGAATAAAAATCAAATCAATACGCTATTTATCTTAACCCCTCACCAATTACATGACTCGATACAATATCGGAAATCAAACCATTGTGAAAATGTCTTCCACTCTCCCCAGTACCCATAATGGAGGACTCGACAAAAGTATGCGTGTCGTCGTCGAGCGGGTCCGGCGGCACGTCCGTGCTGCGCAGCGCGTCGGACACGGCCATCACCACGGTGGCGGAGGCGTGGGAGCTGAGCCTCGCCGCCGCCAGCGCCTCCAAGGACAAGCGCGTCAAGGACGTCAAGAACACCTCGCTCAAGCAGCAGACCGGCAAGAAGCGCCAGAGCAAGACCAACGACGCCTCCAATCTTTCGGCCACAGACGGTCAGTTTAGCAAAAGTTAAAATCAAAACTACTTCTAGATTATATTAGACAGGGTAAACGGTCGAATTCGCCACGAGATCCTATAATATTCTCTATCTCTATATATATCATCACGCCAGATCCCTTGCGGGGTTGGCAGAGAGTACAGAGTTCCTACAGGTTCTTTCCTTTCCTCTCTGGCTTCTTTCACTCAAATACCTTAACTCATACACGCTCGCCGGTTACGGTCTCTTGATTTGCCCTTCAGATAAGATACGGGCTCTTTGGCCATGGTAAGGTAGTCTAGGTCTTCCCCAGTATCTACATCCTCCCACTTTCGCTTTGAATATCTGTTTTGTCATTCTTTCTTCCGACATTCTTTCCATATGTCTGAACAAACGGAGCAAACCCTTTCTCACCTTTACACCGATACTATCTTTCATACCTACACGCTATATTATTAAAATAAAATAAAATTAGTGAACCTCATTAAAGTATAGTGTCCGTGTGTGTGTTGCGAGCGGTTTTTCTTCTCGACCTAAGCAACATGCAATCGTCTTGAATCTTTCTTCTCTACGCAATCGATAGCGATTTGATCTTACCGTGTGATTTGTTATTGTAGAATGTTATACTCGTACACATTTTTCCGGTTTCTATTTCCGTTAACGACTGTAGTAAACTTTACTTTTTAAAGTTAATATCATTTTAATGTTCTGCCCATCATCAATCAGTGCGTCCTACCTGTAATGACATACGGAGCCGAAACGTGGCCACTCACCGTGCGGCTTGTCCACCAGTTCAAGGTCGCTCAGCGGGCTATGGATAGAGCTATGCTCGGAGTTTCTCTTAGGGATCCAATCCGGAACGAAGTTATTCGTCAGAGAACCAAGGTTACCGACATAGCTCAGCGAATTAGCAAGCTCAAATGGCAGTGGGCAGGTCACATATGTCGCAGAACCGATGGCCGTTGAGCAGACTAGATATTCGTAAGGCAGTGGGTAGAGATTGGAGAAGGAGAGCTACGTCCAGCAGTGGACTGACACGGGCTGATGATGATGATGATGAATGTTCTGCCCTATCTGCATTAACGTTAGTGTTAACGCCTGCGTAAAAATTGGCTTTAAACAGGGTGGAAAAATATGAGATGTGGTAAACGTATTAATCATTGGACGGCCGTTGGTGAAAAAACATTCTAAAGAGGAGACCATGCAGCGCAGTGTGGGACGGGCGTCTGTCTGATGGACCGACGATCTTGTGAAGATCGCAGGAAGTCGTTGGATGCAGGTGGCATCGGACCGGTTGCGTTGGAGAGCGATTTAGGAGGCCTATACTTAGCAGTGTAGGAGTATGGGCTCAGATGATGATGATGATTAATCATTGTCTTTGTTAGCGTGGTAATTAACGCGTTACGAGGCAGGTGGGGCAGGAGCGTAATGGGTGTTATTTTGTTCCAGATCTAATACAGTCGACGGTGCGCGTGCAGGTGCCGGGGCTGGAGGGCTTCATCCCGTCCGGCACGACGCTGGCGCAGCTCACGGCCGCCGTGCCGCACGTGTTTGGTCCACATCTTACATTGACGCTACATCTCAACACAAACGGAGGTTTGCCATTTAAATTAGTGCTTATAGTATTGTTAAGCTTAGCTGTTTGTATTCTGCCATTGGTTTATCTCGTATAAAAGCTTTAACAATAGCAAACTTTATTGTAGCTCATGAATCTATCTATATATAGATATAATAAATAAAAATGAATGCCTAAATGTGTTGCTAAGCTCAAAACTCGAGAACGACTGCACCGATTCGGCTTATTTTTTTTTCTTAAATAGTCGTTGTAGTCCGAGGAAGGTTCTTACGAGGAAAAAAAATGAAAAAACTGCCCGGAGAAACGTTGAAATTGCATTTTTCCTATTCATATTCAAACGCGAGCGCAGCCGCAGGTAACAGCTAGTTAGTCATAAGAAATGTATTTTTGCTTTCCTTACAATGCGTTTTTGTAAAGCGATTGCGACTTGTAATTATGGGTTCGTTTCCAAGTATTCTTACTAAGATTGTCATAAATATTTGGATGAGTGTTAACGCGTTGTGTTACAATCATAGCGGTCGCGTAAACTAGTCTTGTACTCTGACCGGCTTGTATGGCAAGACGTGACGTTATCTTCACCAAAATGACGTTCACTAAAAATCAACGGCCTCTCCAAAGATAGCCACGACGTCTGGCTTCGTGCTACACGCATCCAGCTTTTACCAGCGACCATTACCTGGTCAGCGGTCCTTCTCGCATACGTCGTCCGGTACGCAATTGCCACGAAAACTGAGGGTTTCCCGCTACTATCTTCAGTTCGATGTGTCGATGACATAAGTGAAAATATGTAAATGTTTGCAGGCACGACGTGGGAGGGCGCGTCGACGAGCAGTGGCAGCGGGAGCGGGGCGGGCGGCAGCTGCTTGCTGCGCGAGTTCGGCGCGTGCGGCGGCCTGGCGCTGGTGGCCGCCCGCCTGCCGCGCCCGCACGCGCCGCCGCCGCCGCCGCCCGACCACCACCCGCACCACGACCTCGACTGGGTCAAGCTCGACGACCCCTACGAGGTACACACTATACTATTACTTAACTTTTAAGGTATATAACGTCAAACAGTCCCCGCCCTATGTGGTGGAAGAGTAGAAGAAGTTTTGGCTGGCGCGACGTCGGTTGACAATGGAGGAGCCGAAGACCGAAGAGTACAATCAGCCGCTGTGTATGGCTTTCGTGGACTACGAGAAAGCCTTCGACTCCATCGAAACCTGGGCGGTTTTGGATGCTCTGCAGCGATGTGGCATCGATTGGCGCTATATCGAGGTGTTGAGATGTCTGTATGATACCGCCACAATGACCGTCCAGCTCCAGGACCAAAAGACCAACCCGATCGAGCTGCGTCGAGGGGTAAGACAGGGGGATGTAATATCCCCCAAGCTCTTCACCAATGAACTCGAAGACGTCTTCAATACGCTGGACTGGACTGGGCGGGGCATTAACATCAACAGCGAATACATCTCACATCTTCGGTTTGCCGATGATATCGTCATCGTGGCAGAGTCACTGGAACAGTTAAACGAAATGCTGCATAGCCTAAATGGAGCCTCTCGAAGTGTCGGTCTCGGCATAAACTTGGATAAAACCAAGATCATGTTTAATGAACATGTCATGCCGGGACCGATCTACGTCGATGGTTCGATGCTCGAAGTTGTTCGGGAATATGCCTACCTTGGTCAAGTTGTCCAATTTGGTAGAAACATCTTCGCGAAAGAAATCAACCGCAGGATCCAATTAGGTTGGGCAGCATTTGGCAAACTACGTCACGTTTTCTCTTCGCCTATACCGCAATGCCTGAAGACTAAAGTCTATAACCAATGCGTCCTACCTGTTATGACTTACGGGGCTGAGACGTGGCCACTCACAGTGGGACTAGTCCACAAATTCAAAGTCGCACAGCGGGCTATGGAGCGAGCTATGCTCGGCGTCTCTTTGAAGGATAAAATTCGTAACGAGGTAATCCGACAAAGAACCAAAGTTACCGACATAGCTCGCAAACTCAGTAAGCTAAAGTGGCAATGGGCTGGTCACATCTGCAGAAGGACCGACGGCCGATGGAGCAAGCGTGTCCTAGAGTGGAGACCGCGACTTGGTAAGCGTAAGGTAGAACGGCCCCCAGCTAGATGGACCGACGACCTCAAAAAGGTCGCTGGGACAGACTGGATGCGGTAGGCGGAGGACCGTGTGCAATGGCGCGTGTTAGGAGAGGCCTATGTCCAGCAGTGGACTGCGATAGGCTGATTGATTGAAATTGTATGTATTGAAAACATAAACATTAAATAAATCTAGCATGTATCAAAACCAGTTCGTCTATGCCTAGGATTCACGAAAACAATAGGTGATATTAGTCTTAGTATTACCAGCTAATGAAAACGTTCAAAATTCATTCTCAGCTTTCATTAGACAGACTCTAGGCGCGCATATATGAAAATGCCACAAACTTTCACTCACATCCGGTGGGAGATTGAACTACGTGTGTGTACGAGATCACTCTTGAGCGCCCCACAATACTATTCGGTGCTTCATGCGCCGTTGACTGCGCTCGGGTGTCGTTTCATGTCGTCATAATAGATAGATAGTTAAGAAATGTTGATTGTTTGTGCAGGAGGTGGTCGAGCTGGGCGTGGGCTCGGGCAACGCCAGCGTGGAGGAGAGCGGCTGCGCGGGCGTGCCGGCGCACGCGCTGCTGGCGCTGGGGCTGCTGCTGAAGCTGCCGGGCTACGCCGACGCGCTGCTGGACGAGGGCGCGCGCGCCTGCCACCTGCTGCGCCTGCTGCTCGGCGTCACGCACGACGAGGACGGACGTGAGTCGCGCAAACACTGTTCATATAATCTCTAAAAAGACTAAACCAACCTTCATGTATTGACTCTAGAACTACCTTCAGGTAAATCTAACATCGTTAATTTTTGCGACATACTAACTTACGACGACGTACTTACGGTAATGTACCTAATGGTGACGATAGTGGATAATTGGAATACCACCCTAAAATAACGATAAAACACCCGTGGCTATGTATCATCATCATCATCTCAGCCTATACTCGTCCACTGCTGAACATAGGCCTCCCCAATCGCTCGCTAGCGCAACCGGTCCGATGCCGCCTGCACCTAACGACTTCTTGCGATTTTCACAAGATCGCCGGTCCATCTGGCAGGCGGCCGTCGCACGCTGCACTTGCCTGTACGTGTGCATGATGCATGCTATCTCCTTGCCAAATTTTATTAATATCAGTTCAGCGGTTCAGGCGTGAAAACGAAACAAACAAAGTTCCTTTCGCATTTATAAAATTAGTGTATTCGTAGTATGGAAGACGATGAATCATGTCGTGTGCAATCGAGTGAAATCGTGCCGTGTTTGTGCAGGCAGCATCGCTGTGGGCGAGGGCGGGCGCGGCGCGGGCGGCTCGCTGGGCACGCTGCCCTTCGGCGTGGTGGCGCGCCTGCTGGAGCGCGGGACTCGAAGCAGCGAGGAGGGCCGGGCACTGCGGCGCGCGCTGCTGCAGCGCGGCGCAGTGCGCCTGCTGCTCGCCTGCCTTTCCGTCTTCACGCACCACCGACCCAGCTCCGGAGACGTTAGTACACGACCGTAGATTTTTTTTTTCTAAAATACCTACCCCACTAGGATTTTTTCCTGTGTCGCCTTTACAAACACGAAATTGACATGCACGAATACCCAGACCGAAACAAATATTTGAGGGGCACACAGAGATTTGTCCCGTGCGGAGATCGAACCCGCGACTACTCAATCCAGTGGGCGGATCGACTCGAGCTCTTAACCGATGGACCGAGCCGTCCGTCAATTGTATATATGGTGCATCGCCCGCGCGGAAATGTTATAAAATTTTGCTGGAGTAGATAAATTGTTGGCACACATTAACAATTTTTGAATAAAATTCAAAAAATGGTACACTGACATCTCGCACACATGTGCGTAACTGAGGCCACTTTTAGGCGCCATTTTTGTCAGCATTGCTCCGGCTATATGCGTCTTAGTCTAAGTACACAACACACTATACACAATATACACTTTTGTCCGGTGACACCGTAAAGGCCCCGCAGCCAACAGCGTAAATCACTCACACACATAAAAACAATATACACAAGAATGCTTTGTAAAAGACCCTTATGTCCATATTCCTCAAGGGGGAATACCACTCATGAAGTAAATATAAAGACAAGACTCCATTATTAGACTTTCCTATGCAATTAAACGTGCCACTGCGCGAGGTGAAGGGGACGTTACACCCCGCCCCTTTCTGCATTTGCTATTAAGCTGAGAATTACAGACGTAAACTAGCCCACCGGGATGACGTCAGGACCTATCTTGAAGAAAGTGCACAGTTGCCTAGGCAGACTCCTCTTTATATTTGCTTCGTGTTGTGGTGCCACCATACACACTATAACCCTATACCGTTTCGTAACACTCTCACGCCTATATCCCCCGAGTGGAAGTACCAGAGGTGTACTTCACTGAATTATCCCCGACGATGTTAGGTTTCAATGTGATCGGAGTCTAACCTATTACCGTAATGCCAAGCACAAATGCATGTACCAAACTGATAATGGAATTTAAATAGAATAATTCCAATTCGAACCTAGGGTCTCGTGGTCGCAACGCGTTTAATGCGCCAAGACTCCAGCGAGGTATGTGTCGTTATTCTTCTTGCAAAATTTAGAGGCATATTTCATTCCCGCGTGTGACGTGTCCGCCCGCGTTGTCGCAAGAAACGCAACATACCTACTATCGGCATATTTGTCGCGTCGCAGAGTTTTCTTCACTTCGACTAAAAGTTTAAATACTAGATAAAACGAAAAGCGTGATTTAAATAATTAAACTCTCCGTCTGTCATATATTTATTCCACTTCGCGAGAATACAAAGTAATAACCTGTATGCTTTACAACTAACCTCCGATTTATGTCAATCGGATCGAGATATGAACGTTCTTTACGATTACAGAATAGTCAGGCGTCGAACGGGTCGACGGGGAAGAGCGAGGAGAAAAGCCAGCTGTACTGGGCGAAGGGCACGGGCTTCGGCACGGGCAGCACGCAGCAGTCGTGGAACGTGGAGCAGGCGCTCGTGCGCCAGCGCACCGAGGAGGAGCACGTCACCGTGCTGCTGCAGGTAAACAACTAAACACTAATACCGGAAAGGACCAAGGTTTTACTGAGACCGTGTTAGGTGTGTACTATGACAGTATAAATATAATATGTAAACAGTAAAGCGATTTAGTACTTGCGGTCCGTATACGAATCACATACCGTGCGCGCGCGGTTTCGCGACAGGTCTGGGTGGGTATCCACCCGATGCATGTTTTATTTTATTTATTAGAGGGATTATCAAACAGTTTCACATTGCTTATCACTAAATAGTAAATTTTTATTACAAATATAAATGTGCACTCACAACGTTATCGACGAGATATGGCAAAAAGTTATGACAATTTGCATTCATGATTTTTATTCTTATATAATGTTAAATATGATAGTAATAATATTATAATGTTAAATATAGTGGAGTGGGCAGGCCCCCCACAAGGTGGAGCGACGACCTGGAGAAGGTCGCGGGTAGAAGCTAGATGTGTACAGCACAAAGCCGGTCGTTGTGGCGATCTTTGGGGGAGGCCTTTGTCCTGCAGTGGACGTTTTTCGGCTGATGATGAATTTTAAATATAATGTACAAAAAATTTACATATTAAGCAAGCTAGTTGACAATTATTCGAGAAGTTGATTAATAAGGACCATTTATGTATCTATTATAATTCAAATTTCTTTTATAATTTTGTTTATCCTAACGAAACAATAGAATAGAATAGAATAGAATACACTTTATTGTACACCAACATAAGCAAGAACAACAAACAAAGAAAATAAAATATACACATACAAATGGTAGCACAATTGGCGGCCTTATTACTAACAGCAATCTCTTCCAGGCAACCAACATTCCAAAGAGCTGAAGAGAGAAATAAGGCAGTTGGTGGCGTACACTATCATTGAACTATTTACATTTAATAAATCTAAATACTAATCTACATACATAGACCTACACTACATACAACATACATATATATATTTATATACATACATATACTTACACACTAATACATACTAATAGGTAAAACACAATAGAAGAATTATGAAAGACAAGAAGAGAGCAAATGATTTTTTACCATACATTTAAAAGAAGCTTGTGTCTTTGCTCGTCTGATAGACACGGGCAATGCATTCCACAAACGTACAGCTTGAACTGTAAAGGATTTATTAAAGAAGTTTGTGGAATGCATCGGTGTGTTCAGTTTCAGGTTTTCCGATGACCTTAAGAACCCTGGATGTGTTTCGTGGATGAACTCAAATCGTTTTTTGAGATAAGGAGGAGATGCTGGATTAAACAGAATACTGTATAGAAGTGATAATATGTGAGCGTTCCGGCGAAGTCGAATAGGTAGCCACTTGAGCTTTGCGCGAAAAACAGAGACATGATCATATTTGCGTAGACCAAATATGAACCGTATGCAAAAATTTTGGAGTCGCTCAAGTTTATTCAGTTGTTCTTCTGAAAGATCTAGATAGCTGGTGTCTGCATAGTCGAGGATAGGAAGGAGAAGTGATTGAGCGAGCGCAATTTTAGTGGCAGTAGGGAGAAAATTTCGCAGCCTTCGCAGTGAACCTGCTGAGGCGAAGATTCTCCGACTAATGTCTTGAAGCTGCGGTCTCCAAGTGAAATTAGTATCTATGTAGATACCTAAATTTTTCACTGTTTTACTATAAGGTATCATAATGCCGTCAAGCATGATCTTAGGAAGATGCAGCCAGTCGATGCGTGTGGTCATTTTGGAACTGCCAACAATGATAACTTGAGTCTTTGATGGATTCACGTTGAGGCCGTACATCTTACTCCATTCGCATATTTTTGCAAGGTCACTATTAATTGAAGTAATAGCCTCCGACAACCTGGGTAATGGAGCTTGACTGTAAATTTGGAGATCATCTGCATATAGGTGGTAGGAAGAATTTAATTGATTGGATATGGTGTTAATAAAAACAGCGAAGAGTAAAGGAGATAGAACGCCACCCTGTGGGACACCAGCATCAGTATCGCACCACGAAGAGTAAGAATCTTCAATGCGAATACGTTGCCGGCGGCCAAACAGGTAATTACGAAACCATTCAATCACCGTTGGAGATATGTTTATAGAGCGTAGCACACCAAGAAGAACATCTAAGTCTACAGTATTAAATGCGTTACTAAAATCAAGCAGTGCTAGTATTGTTAAATTGCCCTTTTCCATAGCTGATCTTATATCATCCGTAATATTAACGAGAGCAGTAACGGTACTATGACCAGGACGGAAACCGGATTGAAAGGGGTTAAGGAGACAATTCTTGTTAAGGAATTTGCTTAATTGATCATGAACAAGACGCTCAAGAACCTTGGACAGGAAGGGTAAGATGGATATAGGACGGTATTCAGCGAAAGATGTGGGATTCGTTTTTTTAGGGAGAGGTATTATATGGGCTAATTTCCACGAAGACGGAAAGTTGCCGCTGGAGATCGAATGGTTTAATATATGACAAAGGATAGGAAGGATTTCATCAAGGATAGGAAGGATAATATTACGGCTGATACAGTCACTGCCGACTGCATTAGAGGTGATCATTTCTATGCTCTTTTTTACATCACAAGCGGAAAATTGACTAAAGACAAATGGAGAATAATCGGGTGCCGGAATAGATGAAAGATCATTAAGTGTGTTTGACTTCGTAGCCTTATCGAAGCGCGAAGAAGCAGAGAAATGTTTGTTAAGAAGATTAATATCTAAGTTTTTTGGAACATTATCTTGGCGCGATTTACCGACCCCCATAGATTTGAGAAATTTCCAGACTTTAGCTGGATTCCCGTTCTGAACAGAACTATGAATATGTTGGCGTTGAGCATCCCTACACACCTTATTGCAGTGATTTCGAATGGCGACATATTTGCTCCGATTAGCGTCAGTGGGACGCGTTTTGAATTTGGATTTGGCTGCCACCTTTTTGTTCATTAAGAGTTTAATGTCATCAGTCAGCCAGGGTGCCGGAAGATGTTTGACTTTAACAGGGCGAATAGGAGCATGCACATCAAACAACCGAATTAAAGTCGATGTAAAAATATTGACCTTGTCATCCAATGAATCGGACATTACCAACGAGTCCCAATCAATGTTAGCGGCATCCTCCCTAAGCCTGTCGAGATTAATACCACTAAAATTACGCTGTAAAAGGATTTTAGCTTTGGCTTTAGGTGGCCGAAGTTTATAAGATAGGAAAAGTAAGTCATGATAGGAGAAGGCGTCAGCTGAGTACTGGCCGTGTTTAGCGACATGTTCAGCTGATGAAACAAAGATAAGATCTAAAAGCGATGGAGTAGAATTGGGAAAATTATGAGTAGCTTGGAGCGGAAGAACGGATAAATTACAGGAGTCGAGGACGGCATAAAGATTAGAAGAGCGGAAGTCATTTCTGAGCAGACATGTGTTAAAATCACCCATAATGATAGTATGACTGTAAGAAGGGATTAAATTTTCCAAGAGACTTTCAAAGGAAGAGAAGAAGTCTATGCGTGATGAAGGGCTGTAATAGACTCCGAGCAGTACTTTAGAGTGATAAAGACCGATTTCAATGAAGAGATGTTCACCAGCATTTAGTGGAGGGGGTTGCAGCGATAAATCAACAATAGAAAAAGGAATATTAGAGCGTAGATATATTGCAACACCACCACCACCACCAACTGTACGATCGTTTCTAATGAGATTGAAACCGGGGAGGGAATATAGTGTAGAAGGGAGACATGGCTTTAGCCAGGATTCAGAAATAAGAATAGCATGGATATTTTTACAGTCAAAGTTAGCCAGCATATCAGAAAAATGAGCCGGAACACTTTGGGCATTGATGTGAATGACATTAAAGTTCCTAGGGACATCGGAAAAAGTTGAGATAAGAGAATCAGCAAGGCACGGAATGCTAACGAAACTGTCATCGCTACTATTTAAGGACATAAACGTTCCTGTATCGCTATCACTATCATAGCTGGACATAATATACCTATTATTTTATATAGTAATAAGAAAAATAAATATAAATATTTAAAATGATATATATAAATACTAACAATTACTACTAAAAATGTAAACAATCAAATAATAAATGTAACCACCTGCCGAATGTGTTAAAAAAAAAATTAACAATAAAAATAAAAACATTCACAAAAAGAAATCGATATCAAAAAAGTAAAACTAATATAACTTGAATACGAGCGGTCAAAGTCAATACCACACAATCAAAATCGATTAATCGATTCAATTAGGGTTTATCGACGCAACGAACTAAACGTAGTTGACATTGACTTCAACTTGACGCATTTCACATTTTGACATTATAGTTGACATTTATCACAATCGAATCAAGTACCTCCACAAATAAATAAGAAGCATAGAAAAAAAAAAAGGAAATAAAGTGATACGGAGAACAGATGTAAACAAAAAGGTTAAGAAAAACGAATACTGCACAATTAACAACACACACAAATCACATAAAACAGAACAGAACACATCATTTCTTCGACTGATTAGTGCGCTTGGATCTTGTCGCCGTGCCAGAGGTTGTCTTCGCAACTGCCTGCTTTGTGGTCTCTAGAGCAATATTGTTCAAGTCTAAATTAGACCTTATACGAAGCCGTGCACCATCCGGTCCATGAACAAATACCTCACCGTCTCTAGTCCAGCATCCAGCCACGCCAAACTTCACTCTAGCAGCAAGGAACATATTGTGGCGCACCTTAGTGAGGAATTCAGATATCGTGATACCCGACCCCTTCAACCTTGTCTTGGCAAACCAGATCTTACTCCGGACAGCTAACTCGTTAAACTTAACTAGAATGGGCCTATATTTCTGAGAGCTTCGACCCATCCTGTGACACCGGCGTATGTTGGCAACATCGAAGTCGGTTACACCTAGACGTCCTTGCACAATGTGTGTGACAAGCTGTGCTGTATCCTCCTTCCCATCATCTGGAACACCATGAAGCAGGAGAATCTTCTTACGGCCCCGCATCTCCATACTATCCACTGTCTGAGCAAGCAAGATCACCTGCTGCTGGAGAGTGTTGAGTGCTTCGACGATGAATGTTCTGAATGTCGTGAACTCAGCTGCAAGACCCATATCTAAACTTGAAGTGCCTGGACCTGAAGATTTGTGCAATGCAGTGTCAAATTCAGCCATTTTCTTGTGGAACATGTCACTCATTTGAGACAATGTTGTTTGTATTGATTCCATTGTTGTGATGTAGTTGTACAGGAGATAACACTTATCGGCAGGTAAAATAAGTTTAACTATTCATTCAAATAGCAAAGTTTGTAAAGATTATATCTAATACTTTTTAATTTATAATTAAATAGAGATAAAAAATTTATTGGTTTTGGTGACACAACTACCCGAAAAAAAAAAAAAAAAAAAAAAAAAAAAAAATTCTAAGTAAGTCATTAAATAAATCATTGTTATTTTTACCTACGCGACGTAGAGGTACTCGGGCGTCAGTGTTAGTGCGAACAGAAGATATAGCGAATAAAGGGCGTATATGCACCTCTCGTTAAATTAACAGTTCGTGGCACAACAGCATAGCTTATCAGTTATTTCTGTACGATAATATTTGTTATTACATGTATCAAAAAGGAACATATCACAAGGAACAGTAATAATCGTCTGGACTTTAAGCTCATTAAGTTATAGTTTCCGAGTCGAGTGGCATCCAAAGGGAAACTGTGATAGCATCGATAGTGCATGGATTTCATGGACGTACGTTGGACGGTCTCCAGACATTCCGCATATTTATTATAATATGGAGTCGAAATTACCACAGCATACTCAAATTGAGATCTGTCTATAGATTTGTAGAGGTGGGTGTAAGTGCTAGCATTCTTAAAATCAGTTGTGGATCGTATCACAAAGCCATACATATGGTATGCTTTATTAAGTCATCAGCATATAACAAAAATGTTGAAATTATAACATTTATCGAAATCATTTTTGAACAAAATAACTACAAGAGGACCCAAGATTGAACCCTGGGGTACGCTAGATGCAACCGTTACAGGCTTTGAATCAAATCCTTTTACAACTACTTTTTTAAATTGTTTTTGATGTATGAAGAAAACAAGCTGAATAAATCACCCCGTATCCCATTATACGCTATTTTTGTTAGAAGTGTAAAAGAATTCGTGGTCTACCTTGTCAAAGGCTTTTTGAAAATCAGTATATACTGTATCCACTTGTATTATCTGATCCATGTTGTTGAATAAATAATCCACAAATATGAGCACAGTAGTAGTAGTAGATTCCTTTGAATGAAGTGTTGTGATGCTGTTGTTCTAATATAGTTTTATAAATTTTCTTTTAAATTTTATTTGTACTAAAATGTTCTACTGTTTACATACTTTTATACTATGGTACTCTCCAGGGTAGTGCCATTTTACTTTCATTCGAACGGTCTATATATACCCAGTCTATTGGGTATTTCAAAAGTTACATGATACATTTTTACGGCGATTTCGTCCAGTGATGATATATGGATCAGAGACGTGGTCTCTTACTATAGGTCTCATAAAAAAGCTCAGAGTTACTCAGCGAGCTATGGAGAGAGCTATGCTCGGCGTTTCTCTACGTGGTCGAATCAGGAATGAGTAGATTCGTAGAAGAACCAGGGCCACCGACATAGCCCTTAAGATTAGCAAGCTGAAGTGGCAATAGGCGGGTCTCATAGCTCGAAGATCGAATCGGACGGGCGACCGGTTACGCTGGAAAGCGTTTGGGGAGGCCTATGTTCAGCAGTGGACAAGTATTGGCTGAGATGATGAATTGGATCTTTGACTCAGCAGACGGTATATGACTTGCGTGCACGTGCGATCTAAATTAGTGATATTGTGACACACATACATAACACTTTAAAACCTAAGCTTTTTCAAAATAACGGTGTGTATACAATATTTTAGTGTTGTTTTTGAAAATCTGGGTGTTTTTTAAACGGGTAAATCAATACGAATTTAAAATGATATCGCAATCAGGTATTAGCATCATACATGAACCCTGGTGAGAAGTGGCCCCCTGAAGAAGGCTCCACGGAGGGCGGCGAGCGCGAGGACGAGTCAGAGGAGGAGTGCCACGACCTGCCGCCCGAGTTCATCGAGATGGTGGCCAACAGCTCGCTCTTACCCGCCATATGCTCGTATCTAAGGAACGATTCGGGTGAGTCACCTATTTCTCTGTATGAGAGGTTTATGATTTAAGAATTTGAATATGAGCGATCCAGTAGCAATCTATCAATTGGCCTATCCAAAAACTACGGCTCTGCCCTCCCTGCTGGAATCTACAGCCTGATACAGGGAGTATTTGGTCCTTCAGGTACGTAAGAGTATTAGGGCAAGGACAGCGCAAAAGATCCCATAGGTTCGAAGTGCGCCCGATCCGGTAAGCCAACGATAAGATAAGCAATCAAAATATTCAAAAGTTTTTATCGCTGTTAGCCAATCAGCCAGTCCCGATTGTGGCTTCTGCGGGTACTCTTATCTTAATGATCTCGTGTATGAATGAAACACATAGAACTATTTATTGAACATGTTTTTTTTTCTTAGTTTGTTTTTTTTCGCCCAACGCCGGTCTTAGTGTTCATTAAACATGTTTTTATTCGTTTTTCTTAGCTTTTTTTCGTCGGTCAGTCCGCCGACTCTAGTGTTTAAGGTATATTTTTGTTCGTCGGTCGGAGCCTGGTTTGATGTTGAAAAGGATATATTTATAATAAGCTGTCGTATTGCAGTGCTGGACATGTCGCGGCACATCCCGCTGTACGTGTGCGTGCTGCGCTGCGCGCGCGCGCTGCACGCGCTGCGCTCGCGGCGGCTGGCGGCGCCGCTGCGCCCGCTGCCGCGCCTGCTGGCGCTCATGTCGCGCACCACCAACTCGTACGCCGCCAAGCTCAGGTACAACGCTCTACATATACACACTTTAGTGGCCTGGTCACGTTGGAGGCGGGTACGTGTAATGTACTGAAATGTGCGGAAGACGACACTCAACGGGGCCGAGCTCGACGCGACGACTAATGTCGCGACCCGCAGCTGCTGCTGTAGCAATTACGAATTGTTAGGTCCGGGCACTCTTTTGTCATAAGAAAACTACAACTAGATTGCTAAACACTTATTTATTATTTGTTCTACAATTATTCTAACTGACTACACTTGTAACGCGGTACTTTTGTCGTTCACACGCGAGACCTCCTGCAGGTCTTTATTAAATTTAAACCACTTTGGAAGCTTAGTTTTCACTACTGACCCAACCGGCAGGCAGAAACCAGGTCCGTAGTTGGGCAGCAATTAGACTAATTACCGAATGAATAGTGACTAACTTTTGTTGAAAACTTGGGGTTTTTAAAGGCATATATTGCTGATTTGCTTTAACGGATATGGAATAATGTCGGAAATGCAATTCAGCGATATAGCTGTGGGAGTTAGGGATGTAATAGAACGAAGCACAGTGAGAACGAGATGCTAATACGGATGCGAATAGGACGCTCGTGTTGTTGTTTGACGCACATACCACCCACAGACGCTGCTGCTTTGTCCACAGCCGACGAAGCTGTATGTCAGTGGCGGGCCGTTATACTGCGGGCAGTTTCCGGCAGCAGCGCGGCGCGTACGTTATACTGCGGGCGCGGGCGTATCGTTGGCATCACGCCGCTCGCTAAACAATACAATGCTAGCGTCCTACTCGCACCTGTATTAGCATCTCTCTCTCGCAATCTTCGTTTGTAATCGCTGGTTGCGCGGTATCGGCAGGTCGCGACTTCAGCCGTTACACTAATCGGGGCTGCACTGTTTGGCGTTCTCAGCACATTTCAGTACACTACAACTGTCCAGGTCATGCCCCGCTCGTGCCGCGCCCCTTATGTGACCAGGCCATATTCATTTAAACAGTAAAAGTAGAATGTAGCTACATAATTTTTTTTCTTTTTTTACAGAATGAGCAAGAAAAATATATTCGGTAAAATGACATATAGCCAAAGATTTAGCACATCAAGTAATTCAGAATTATCAGAGGAGGACGAAGGACTGGCCGCTCTTATCGCAGATATACAGGTGAGTGATCGCTGTTTCGTAGGTTACAAAGATCTTAATGTATTAGTGTATTTTTAAAACTGGGTAATTTTCAATTGATTGGTATAATAATAGTACGTAATTTATATGTGCAAAGGTGGCATATATTGGCTATTCTAATAAGTGACGTCATCTTTAACTATAATCACACACCTGAGTAATGACCTAGTTAATATATGTAAGAGAGAGCTGCCAAAAGCCGCTTAGAGCGCGCGTCTGTGAGCGTGATTCTTATTCCGACCGCTATGCTGTCGTCAAACACAGCAACTATGTCCTGCACCAGAACATAAACTCAAACTCAAATAATTAATTTTGTATAAGCCCTGCGGGGGCGCTTACAAATAGTCAATTTACATTTATTTTTTTAAATCTAATTTAACTACTAATCTACCACCGGATCGGAACGCGGCCTCCACTGAGAAGATCCGGCGAAGAAACTATCTCTTCTCTCTCTCTTTCTTCTTCTTCTTCTAACTGTCTTTTTTATTAACTTCTCTTTCTCTTTTTTCTTTCCTTTTTGTTAATCATATTGTGTGGATACAATGTTTAGGTTACGATTTAGCGCAGTGGTTAAGAGCTTTAGCCGCTCCGCCCACTGCGTCTAATAGTCGCGGGTTCGAGTCCCGCACGGGACAAATCTTTGTGTGATCCACAATTATTTGTTCCGCTTTGGGTATTTGTGTATGTGAATTTTCATGTTTGTAAACGCACCCATGACACAGGAATAAATTCCAGTGCGGGGCTACGTTTAAAAAAAAATTAAATAGTTTATGACCTAGCTCCAGTGTGATGCCTTACGATCGAGATATGAATCTAATGATGTTATCCGTAAAGAGCGTCTAAAGGATTCCTGATAGACCAGTCCCCCACAAGCAGCACCCGTTCACGAGTATGACTGCTGGAACAGCCATCACTCATAGTTACTGTTTTTATGATTTGGACGGCAGTATTATTAAGATATACTTGTAAGATGTAGAGATGGGAGGAGCTGGGGGCCGTCGCGGGAGTCGTTAGAGAAAATGCACATAGTAGTCTTATGGTTTATTATATTAATCTTTAGTCTTAAATATTACACATCTTTATAAAATAACGTCTTCGTTCATCGTCTTCTAAATCGCGAATCATACCTCTTGACATACGTCATCTCTGTTACTACAAATTCAAATATTATTTGCGTCTTAAAACTAAGTCCTCTAGCAAACAGTTTTCATTCAGAATCTACCAAAAAGTCCTCATTCCATATACACATTGATATCTACACAATAATATAATAAAAAGGAAAGATTTGTATTTTTGTATGTTTGTAACGAATAAACTCAAAAACTGCTGGGCCCATTTTAATTAATCTTTCACCATTAGAAAGCTACATTATCCAGAAGTAACATCGGCTATATAACATAGACCCGGTAGGTGGCGCTGTTGTCGAGCGGGTACCAAGTCGCGGGAAACTGGTATATGATATACATATGTTAAGTATTGTATGACGCGTGGTGTGGTGCGCAGGCGACGTCGGCGCTGATGTGCCGCGCGGAGGAGCAGGCCGAGGGCGCGCGCGCCGCGCGCCCGCTCACCGGCGCCTCGCGGGAGGCACGCTACATCGACCTCATGCGCACCATGCAGTTCGGTATGTACCACTTTTATATACTTATCATTTTTTATAGTAGCCCGGTTAAGAAACTATCCCACCGTTGGGCACGGGCCCCCTCTCAAACCGATAGGGGTTGGGTCATAGTCCACCCCAGTGGCCCAGTGCGGTTTGACGAACTTCACACACCTTCGAGAAACTCTTAGGCATGCAGGTTTCCTTACGATGTTTTCCTTTACCGTTAAAGCAAGTGATAGTTAATCTTTAATTCGCACATGCATTCCAACGGTCTAAACACTAGGCTATCACTGCTTTAGTTGCCATATTTATCATATTTAATAGAAATATTTGTATAGCGGCCCGCTCTTTCTTCGGCGTCCGCCCATGGCATTGACCTTTTAAACCGCGTTATAGAGTGCTTTATATTGAAAATTTTCATTTTGAGTTTTAAGGCAATAGACATAGAATTCAATATAATATACATAAAAAAAACGCCGTTGCATTCCATTTGAATGTAGTTAAATTATATTTCGTTATATTATTATCGGCTGGGCAGCGTTCGGGAAACTGCGCAACATCTTCTCATCCAAAATACCTCAGTGCCTTAAGACTAAAGTTTTTAGTCAGTGTGTGTTACCAGTGATGATATATGGATCAGAGACGTGGTCTCTTACTATAGGTCTCATAAAAAAGCTCAGAGTTGCTCAGCGAGCTATGGAGAGAGCTATGCTCGGCGTTTCTCTACGCGATCGAATCAGGAATGAGGAGATTCGTAGAAGAACCAAGGTCACCGACATAGCCGTTAAGATTAGCAAGCTGAAGTGGCAATGGGCGGGCCACATAGCGCGTAGATCGGACGGGCGTTGGGGCAGAAAGATTCTAGAGTGGAGACCACGTATTGGCAAACGCAGCGTGGGACGACCGCCTGCCAGATGGACCGACGATCTTGTGAAAATCGCAGGAAGTCGTTGGATGCAGGTGGCATCGGACCGGTTACGCTGGAAAGCGATTGGGGAGGCCTATGTTCAGCAGTGGACAGGTATAGGCTGAGATGATGATGATGATGATGAAATTATATTTATACTTTATGGTGTTTTACATCCTTTTCGATCTGTTGCAACTTACCATTACGCGGTAAAGTTTAGTTGAGATCAGCATGATGAAACCAACTGATGTAAGCTATTCAGTCATAGTTTGTATAACTTCGTAACCTGCTGTAGCAGCAGGCTGTAAGGGTTCATTTATGGACGCTGCACCGTGGTGCGTCGTGTCCAGCAATGCGTAACGATTTTCCGTTTCTGGAGAGGCAGCGTGTAAAAGATGTGAGGATACCTACGACCGGGCCTGCGTCGATGCTTGGGATACTCCAATAAAAACATAATAATGGCGATATTATGTAGTCTCATTTGCGAAGACGCCGGGCGTTCTTTTCTTGCGAAGACGCATGTACCGTCGCGAGCAACGCTTCATTCCGAGCAGATTCTTCTATCTGAACCCTCATACATGGCCATATAATAAAAGCGCGACGCGGCGTACCACAGAACGCGCAACGCGTTACGTCTGCATAAACGGAACATAAACGCGTTAGCGTAGTGAGTAACGGCGGGTGTCGGTATGCGCAGAGACGTTCGAGATGATCACGGAGTGCGCGGAGAGCGGGTTCCGGTTCACGGTGCCGTACCACTTCGAGGGCACGGTGCGCGCCGCCGGCGAGCGCGCGCACCCGGCGCGCATGAAGCGGCTCGCGCAGGAGGCCGCCACGCTGGCCACGTCGCTGCCGCTCTCCTACTCCTCCTCCGTGTTCGTGCGCACCGACGCCGACCGACTCGACGTCATGAAGGTATGACTAGCTCGCCACTGCTACTCTGCAACTGTAGCGAGCGTGTTTAAGTATCAATCGACTGAAACTTCCTTAGTACTGTTTTAAGACCTCTTACATCTCGACCTGAGACAGAGTAGAACATACGTCACTACGCGAACCCAGTAAAGTGACACGGATTGGTAAAAGGTTTCGGCAAACTGCTGTTGTAACTTATCGACGCCTATAAGAATTCCATCCGGGCTCATGGACTACCACATGAACTAGTTATCGGGACGGCTTAATTTGGCTTCCGAAGCACGGTCGTCGTATCGTGTGGGGGGCGAACGATAACCCGTCCATCACAAACTGACCGAACTGACCACCGCTTAACTTTTGTTATCTCTAAAAATCGCGATAACGCGCTATACCACCCCAAGATCCTCTAAAACTTGAAGTCACCCGTTGCCGTTGTATTTAATACTTACTTAAAACTCTTCCAACCACATCCCTCATAAAAACTAATTAATTGACAATTCAACTCCGCCAGGTCCTAATAACGGGCCCGTCGGACACGCCGTACGCGAACGGGTGCTTCATCCTGGACGTGTACTTCCCGGCGGAGTACCCCACCATGCCCATGCTCATCAACCTGGAGACGACGGGCCGGCACTCGGTGCGGTTCAACCCCAACCTGTACAACGACGGCAAGGTGTGCCTCTCCGTGCTCAACACCTGGCACGGCCGCCCCGAGGAGAAGTGGAACGCGCACACGTCTAGCTTCCTACAGGTGCGGTATCTTATTTGTATATTACAAGCTGTTGATTGCGTGTTACTCGAATAATTCGTTACTCTTAAACTTTAATACGTTTAAATTATGAGACTGCTGCCACTTCCAGCATCGAGCATAGTGCATTGAGTAGTACCGAAGCAGCATCGATGGTCACGTACTCCTTTAGTACTTCGTGCATGCTCACAAAACAAACACATTTCTCTTTGTTTTTAAAAACTACCCTATTAGATATTTTCCCCGAAATGATATCTTTTTTTCTCCCAATCCCCAATGCAATGTTTATACTAGCTTTTCCATGCTTATTCTAATAAACCCGATTTAGCTTTTCTCACTTTACGAGGGAGTCGGCACGATATAAACCGGCTATAAAATGGGTGTCAAATTCGTAGTTATCTTCCTTGAAAGACGAAACAATTTATTCCCGCTGATACCGTTCAGAAACGACCGAGATTACGTCTGTTATATAACATCCGCACCCATTTTTGTAATAATTATTCATTAAAATTACAATGTAACAGATCAATATTTTTGCTATACATGATTACCACATTTACAATAAATAGTTCTAGACATCTTAGAAACCCGTTTGTCTTTTTTGCTTGCGTGGGTAGATTACAGTACTTACCTATATCATCACGCCAAATCCCTTGCCGGGTAGGCAGAGTGCAGAATTCCACCAGGTTCTTTCCTGAAACACCTCTTTCGCTTCTTCTTCTTCGCTTGCACGTCAGTGAGTACGATTCTCGACCATAGATACGGTCTATCATCATAATTATCATGATCATCATCAGCCTATAGCAGTAGCCTATCTATAGTACCATACAATTTATTTCTATGGCTATAAGTATAATTGTTCGTGTGGTCAGGTGCTGGTGTCGATCCAGTCGCTGATCCTGGTGCCCGAGCCGTACTTCAACGAGCCGGGCTACGAGCGCAGCCGCGGCACGCTGGTGGGCAGCAGCGCGTCGCTGGAGTACAACTCCAACATCTACCAGGCCTGCGTGCGCTGGGCCATGCTCGACCACCTCAGGAACCCGGAGCCTTGCTTCAAGGAGGTCTCTACCGGAATATTCTCATCATTCATTTCCTTAATCCGCCGGTTACTGCAGGAAAGGATTAGAGATGCGACTGGATGAATTCGTCCATCTACGCGGGCGTGTCGTTGCGTATCTGACTAGACTAAGGATTTGGTGTGCCTTTGTGTTCACGTCTGTTCATGTACTTTTTTACGTTACATCTACGTTATATTCTACCTATCGAAATGGAAATATCTGTATCATGTATACAAACAATTGGAGAAAAATATATTTTTCCAGTAATATTAGTATACTTATATTTATTTTTACCTTGAGATTACCAGGTCTACTATGTATTATGGTACTTATGTTATTTTCATTGATTTTTGCGTCTATCTTATAACATCAAGACGTTGTCCTTTTGCGTCTAAATTTGTGATTAAAGGTACAGTAAATTAATATTTATGTTATGTACACAGGTGATTCAGACGCACTTCTGGATAAAGCGCAACGAGATAATGCAAACGGTGGCCAACTGGATCACCGAGCTGGAGGGCCAGAGCGGCGACGAGCGCACGCAGCGCAGCATACAGCTCAACCTCATGGCGCTCAAGGTATGAGCCACTCTAGAATGTAGGTTGCGTCGGTGAGGAGAGAGGTGGAGAGTAGTTATGTAAACTTGACATATCCTCGAATATCATTTCGACTTCTCTTCTCCGCGACCAGGTTAAATGTCAATCAGGAGTTAGATTCACTGCCAGTTAAAGTTTCGTAAGACAATATCTCGTATCCTTATTTATAATAAACTCTCCGGCTGCATATCAAATACCTCTTCTATATTATTTATAATTTTATTTGAATAAGGTGTAGACGATATTACCCCAATTATCGATTCATTGCCTTTTGGGTCACACAGTATCCATGGGTCGAGGGACTCTCCGTGCCGAGGTGACCGCTCAGAAGTGGGACGGTAAAAGTTCACTGCCTAATCTGCGTGTGTCCTCACACGCCATGCTTGGCTTCGCTTAGAAATTATTTTTTATTTTGTGATGACCGTATTCATACCTCGCGCCCGTCTAGTGTAACATAAAATGTAATGATATATATGGTGTGTGCGCGGCAGCGGCACTACGTGAAGCTCCAGGAGGAGCTGGGGAAGCTGGGCGTGCCGGCGGGGCTGGAGGACCTGGACGAGCCCTTCCAGCTGCCCGCCGCGCCGTCGCCGCCGCCCGCGGCCGCGGCGCCGCCGGCGTGCGAGGACATCGACCACGACATGGAGAAGATCGTCTCGCAGGTGCTCGACTGATCGCCGCCGCCCCTCCGCTAAGCGCCCGGCGCCCGCCGCGCATTTACCGCCCGCTCGTACCTTTCTAGCGCGTTTACCGTTCGTAAACTGTTATCCTTTTTAATTTTTTAGCGGAGCGTTTCTGTTTTTATAGTTATTTTTAGTGAGCATATAGGATTTAGTGGAACCTCTGTTTAGTTAAACACGTATTGTGATACTGAAGCGGGCCCGCCGGGCGCCCGGCGAAATATTGGAGGAGGAGCGGACGTCGGGTGCCGCGGCGACATCGAGCGCTTGCGAAGTCGCCGCCCGCTACCGCTCGGTACGCCGCGGAGTGCCGCGCGGCGATGTGTAACCGTGTACATGAAATTATAATTTTATGTATATAACTTATTGTTTTAATTTGTGTATTCTAAGAATATATTATTAAATGTATCGCTGTAACTGCTCTGAAAGAGCTGGCGGAGGCGGCCGACCTAGACGACGCATATGAACGCCCGACTCGGCGGTGGCCCCGTCCGGCCGGGCGCCACGAAATTATGTGAATGTATGTGTGTATATAGACAAATCACCCGTAGAGCTCTGTGTTTCTCACTGTACTTTCGTTGTCAGGTAAGTTGACGTAGGACGTTTATTGTTATATTTGATTGTGAATTTCGGAATGTAAATAAAAATTTATGTTATCGCAACTATTTTTATTATTTTTCTATGGATTCCTACGACCGAGCGGGCGGCGCGGTCGTCTTCATGAGCTGCTATCGTTACCGACTTTTTATTATTATCTTCTTTTTTTCATTAAGCGAGGCGGCCTTATTGCTTGTCCTTCTGCGTTTTAATATTTATTATACCTCTATTATTATGATACCCTATTATACTGTTATTATGTGAGAAAGTCGATGTAATTAAAAAACAGAAATTTGCTAATATGTTTTTTATTGACCATCTATTTACATTGTCACAAGTGTAAAAGGATTTCACTTACAAGAATTATTATGACTCTTTATTTAGCCACCCTAACTTACGCTACCGGCTAAACGGTAATTTATGTTATATGAAATCAACTTAATGCACAAATGCATAAATAATTTATTCACTACATATTTGTGACTAAGTATGTAGAAATGTAAAATTACTCAAAAATAGTCCATCATATTTGTTGATAAAATTTAAAAATATTTACATTAAAAATATGTTAATTTTCAAGTAATATTCACTATCTACACTATAATCTATTGGTACGTTTGCGTGACCGTGCGTGCACACTTGCGGGCCGGAAGAACAACATCGAAGCATAATACCTAGATTCCATTTATGGCACATGAGACAACAACTTTAAGCCAAAGTGTAGCGACCTGTAACTAGCGGATATGACTAATTAACCAAGTAACGCTAGGTTTTTTGGTTGACACGTACAGACATCTAGAACACATGAAACACTAACACGACAGAATTTACAAACACTAATGAGTATTAAGTTTAGATAACTATCGGATTATATAATGATCTAGATGTTAAATACGATTTTAAAAGAAATCAAGTTTCTGATAAATCTATTTCAGTATGACATTTTATTTTCCAAACCGAAATGTGGACTAGAGCTAAGAAATTGACCGGTGTCACAGCTCAGCAATGAACCATTCATAAGATCAGATAGATTCATCAACGTTAGTATAGCGCTGGAATGAATTAAACGTCTAACAGTACTTGCTATTTTAAACGCTGTACAGCGCTTCAGCATTGCACATTGAAAGAGCGTCTGTGCGATCGAGAGATAACTTATACATAGAGCTATCGCGAAAATAAGACTGAGTGCCTAATTAGATCTACAAGTTGTTGTATTCATAAAAAAGTGCAATTATTTCATAAGGATTTAGTTGTATGCACTGTAATGTAACTGTTTCGAAATTTTCTATCAAAACTAGTTATTTAGATGGATTTTCCTTACGAAATTACTATTGACTTATGAGAATAACAGATGCATACACCAGTTTCTTAAGGCACATTTAAACATTTTAAGGCACTGGTTTTAGATATGGTCGCAAACTTTGGCCACTGTAACTAGACTACGACTTGTCTACTTCCTCCTGAAGGGCTGGTCGGCCTGCAGCTCCGCCTCCGCAGGGTCGAGCAGACCGGCCTCTACGCACGACTTGCAGCAGAAACTGGAAAAGATCACATTGTTTGTTTAACACCTCAGACACAGGAATCAGATTATTGCCTCACAAATTCGATAAGAAAATCAAACCTACAATTTACAAAGTTTACCATTTCTTGAAGCACTTTCATACACAAATTGATACAAAACTCAGTAAATTGAGGAATAATGTTAAGAAGTGCAATTGAAATCGCTATTGCTTTCAATCATTCTTAAACATATTTAATAAAGCGGATTAAGAAGCGCTTGGAATTATTTAGCAACTAACAAATTTAAGTATTAGATAAAAATATTTTTGGAAAGCAGTGATAGCCTAGTGGTTAGACCGTTGGACTGCAAAGTCAGAGGTTTCGGGTTCAAACCCAGGCACGCACCTGTCTTTTCGAAAGCATTAACGTATTAAAAATTAATTATCACTTGCTTTAACGGTGAAGGAAAAACATCGTGAGGAAACCGGCATGCCTAAGAGTTTCTTGAAGGTGTGTGAAGTTCACTAACCAGCACTGGGCCAGCGTGGTGGACTATGGCCTAAGCCCTCCCAGTTCGAGAGGAGGCCCGTGCCCAACAGTGGGACAGTTTCTTAACAGGGCTGATATTAAATTATTAAAAATATTTTGAGTTATGACGCTATTTGAGCGGAGGTGCGAAATATTAAAAATAATGGGAATCGATTCAGTTTCCGATTAAGAACAAAACTACTTTCAGGTCTTGCGTTAATTATGTATTGATGGGGAGTTATACTTACTTGCTGTAGTACTTGTGTCGGCAGAAGTTATTGCGCACGATCAGAGCGCAATTTGCGAAGAACTTGTTGTCCGTACACTTCGCCGGAACCGACACACCTGCAACACCAACAAAGCTTACATGATTGCAAAAATCAAAACCTTCAAAAGTGCCCTTCAACGTTATTGAATATATTTTGTAGTTTCAAGTTTAAGCCTTGCCGCAATCGACTTTTTATCGACCGGGAGAGTGACAGAGATGGAATTTACAAAAGAAAGAACAAAGAACTTCACAAAAGAATAGTAAGGGATGGATATATATAATAATAATAATAATAATAATAATCATTTATTACACTCATATAACATTACATTTGAGGTGTTACATTTATTAGCATTAGTGAACATGGAATGTTAACATTACGTTACCGAAAAACTGGCTCCCAAACTAGGACATAGCCTGTATTTTGGGGGATGTATGTGCAAAAACAAATATTGAAACAATAATAAAATAATTCATTTTTGAAAGAAACTATGAAATATAATACTGCTATACAAGGCATTTGCTACAATTATTTGCTATGGTTTCAAGTAAATTCAAGCATTTCGCGTTGGAATTAGGAAATGTAAAGCAATAGAGATTTTACATTTTATTCTTCTTTCTTTTTCTATTCTAAAATATAGAGTCTGGAAAATCATATTTCTAAATAATCCATATACTTCTTGAAGTGCATGGAGTACAAAACACGTTTTTTTCGTGATAGCCCCTTGATGAAACGTCCTGTAATGCACCAACTCAAAAATTTGGTCATGCTTCAGGAGAATTTGGTTAGGATGGCCTTTGTCCTGGAGTGGATATCTTTTACCTGATGATAGATAGATTCTAGGAGAACATTGAGTGTTACGTATGGTTACCCTAAAAACTTATAGTTTTGCCATGAGAGAAAAAGAAAACTCCCATTACACTACACTGTGTACTTAGTGCAACGCGATATTGTTGTGGTAATGATACCTTGGTTGACGGTGATCTTCACGGTGTCGGTGTCGGAGCTGTAGTCGTTGCTAGCAGTGCAGCCGTACAGCCCGCCGTCGCCCGTCGTCAGCCTGGCCACCGTCAGCCGGGACACGCTGCCGCCGCTGCCTGTTGACGTAACCATTCACGTCAGAATAGGATCAGGGAAGCTTTGCCGTGAAAAAGATAGATATAAACTGCGTATATTTCTTATAATAGCTTTGTTAAGGACAGCGTAGTGCGCCCCCAAGTGGACGGTTTTGGCAGGAACTTGAAGAGTGAATTAGTCATTAATTTGTTTCGATTCACAAAATAACTGTTATTTTATGTAAAATGACGGCTGTCACACCTTAGCAAATCGATTAAGCACTGAAATATAATGTGTGGCGTATATTAAAATGTTAAAATCACGATTTGTCATTACGTTGTGTCGTTACGTGTGCAACGGTTATAACTTAGTAAGGAAACAGGAATGTGATCATCATCAAATTAGCACACTGGGAGGCAGCAGGCATATATATTTAAAAAGATCCATGTTGCATAAAACGCGGATAGAGGAATGACTTACCAGATATCGTGATCCTCTCGTCAGGGTATAAGCGGTTCCCGTCCTTGGTCCAGTACACCTCAGGGTCAGGGAAGCCGCCCAGCTCGCAAGTGAGCTGCAGCTCGCCGTTGACGCTGTACGGCCTGCTCACCGGCTGAATGTGAGCGTCCACCGGAACTGCGCGTTGGACATACCACATGTCAAAATGTGTCCGTATGGATTGAAAACATCGATGGTATTATTGGTACTAGACTTGTAACAGTCCGAAAAACAGATCGAAATATAGTTGTTTAGTGCCATCACGAAATAGTTCAACTTAACCATAACCTCCGTGAGGATAGGTTTGGAGGGCACATTAAGATACAGTATGTTTAATCTTCCAAAATAAAAAAGAGCTGCTATAGATGCGTAGGTATATCCAACGCGGCCGTTTTTTGATTGTCGTTTTGTTCATAATTCGTAATCTGGTATGCATAGTGTATCATCACCCACTTTTGATATTTAAACGCGGATGCTACCTCTATTTTGTAGCAATTTAGCAAATTAGAAAAGGTGGCTCCAAAGAGACGCTGTAAGATGCGTGTTCGAGATTTTGATTGCTACAAATAATTGACCAGTTTCTGAGTAAAGATAAATAATGAACTATCGAACAAATTCCGCCACAAACTATTTTTAAGTGGCGTACATGTGAAATTTTCAATTCTGTAACCACACAAAATTTGAATTCGTGTGGCACTCATAGAATCCAAGTGCAACTTTTTAGTAGGATCTTAGAATCCATTATTTGGAACTGATTCGCTTGATGGTTTTAAATGGAGGAAAAGTGCACTAGGATCCATTAATGGGTGGAGCCATCCAATGGATCTAAGTGCACATTACAGCTAAATCGAAATTTTTGTTTACGCTAACTGACATCTGTACACATTAATGATGGCGTTAACGCTGTGTTAACGCTATACTTACATGCTTGTTTATGTACGACACTCATACATATGTACATTTCTCATACATACATTCTTCGGGTTATCACGTAAGGCGACAGCAATTTTCTCTTAAGTAGTTACATAAAAGTTAATAAAATTTATAAATACAATAATAAATAGATAGTCACGACTGTCACGAGCAGTAATATGTACCTAAGCATTTTTCGTATTTGGTCGTAGTAACGTCTGTATTAAAAACGCTGGTCTTTATAAACATGGCGTTACTGTGACAAAGAATTAAATATTGCTCGTGACTACCATAGCTAGTTATATGACTTAATAAATCTTTTCATGAAGTTTTTTTTTTTTTTTTTTTTAAAAACGTAGCCCCACACTAGGATTTATTCCTGTGTCGTGGGTGCGTTTACAAACATGAAAATTCACATACACAAATACCCAGACCGGAACAAATAATTGTGGATCACACAAAGATTTGTCCCGTGCGGGACTCGAACCCGCGACTATTTGACGCAGTGGGCAGAGCAGCTTAAGCTCTTACACACTGCGCTAAATCGTTATGTAACTTGCTAATTATGTAACTTGCTGAGATTCACGGATTTACTCGGACCTTTGAAAGGCTTGCATGGGGACATGGGTCCAACATGTAGGCGCCCTTTGCGAGAAATAAATCTTATGTAAGTCACACACAGAAAAATAGTCATATGTAACATTCGGGTAAACCTAAGGGCTCCTTCAAATTTGCCGCAAGGGCCCGCGCGGAGGCAGCGCGGCCCGGCGCTGCGGCCGACTGCTGGCTTAAGTTCGAAGTACGTTTGGAACGAAGGTTATCTGGTCACTGATTATGAAGTACCTACGTAATTAATAACACCCCATTTACGCCAGCGAGATGTCGAGCCTATTGTTGATTTTACTATGTACTAGTTGTATTATGCCATTTCCACTACATCCCGCATAGAGCAAAGTGAAGTTCCGTGATAGTATCGACTAGTTTGTTAGTTAACCCCGAGTTGTTTTTCCAAATAACTATATTATCTTCCTCAAAATTGTAATATCTCCCCAAACTGACGATACTCCCTTAAAAAATCCCGCAATGGCGCGATGTAAACGCTCGACCCCTTTTTCACAGTCCATACTTTGACTGCGGTAAAAAATCGCCAACGAAGGTAAGTAGCGTCGAATATTGTGAGGAAAGTGGTACTGTACGTGGTACTGTGCCATCCTAATAACAGAGGTATTCAGTTATAAGGAGCGAAAACCATGTACTTTATATTCACGTAACCACCGTCAAAAGCCATTTCTCTCGTGTATCTATGATCCCGCTGATCAAAGTCCATACGTCAAGCGTTGTTTACCTGATTATCTACACTAAATTTCAAAGTAAAAAGGTGCATTGTTGATTGCTTTGAGCGGTGTTACAAATCCATCCATGACTCGGCGAAACAGGATACCATTTGATAAAACTTTAGACACAATGTAAAGTTGCTCTATTTCCTGACTGTCGCGGCGACACGTACCTACCGTGGAATAATTCTACAAAACTGATACCTACACTGTTATAGTGACATAATTGGCGGAATATTCTCATTTTTTGCAATTTTACACACGTATATTTGGCAGAAGGAAATATTATTACCACATTTTAATATTATTTAAGTTTAGTGAATTATGTCGCTGACAGTACCAGAGTTTACAGTTTAAACCACCCACTTTTGCCAATACCAGTTAAGTTACATTAAACAAAAACACTATCACTAAAGCTAGAAGGATTCATGCATTTATACACAATAACATGCTTCATGCACAATCATGCTAAGAATATGTGATCGGATATTGTCAATTGAACGCTATTTCCATGAACATGAGTGGTCTATATCACTTTAATAAACTGGGTGATAAAAAGCGACTAATTGTTGCCCAATAATCACCCATAGGCAAAATCATTTTGATAAACTTTGAACATAATCTTTGAAACTGGAATTAATTTAGTAAAAATAATTTTATTCAAGTTCGTATAAATAGCGTAGAATTACAAATATTTCTTCTATAATGAACTTCTCACCATTATAGATCCTTATTACTGGCACTTCGGTGGTGGTCGTCGTTGTAGTAAACGTAGAAGCCGTTGTCGGCGCGACGGTCGTCGGTCTCGTGGCGTGCGTCCGAGCCCTGGTCATGGCCGTGATCACCTCTTGCGGCACCAGGTACGCGTGCTCAATCAGTATGCCCTCGGGCCTGTACGCTTTGACAGCGACCACCCAAGACGCCGCGCTGCCCTTCCCGTTGTACGCGTGGCACGTGTACTCGCCAATTGTCTCGATAGACAAGCTTCTTATCAGGAGGACGTTACGTCTAGCCATGTACACCGCATCGTTGAATGGGACCATGTTTTGTCCTCGGTACCAGTACACGAGAGGCGCCGGGTATCCGTAAGCGAGGCATCGTACCGTCAGCGGTTTACCCAGCTCACCGGTTATTACAGCATTCTCGTCTTCAGCGATTCCCGCAGGTAACGGCACAGGATCTACCAGCCCCCCATTGTTAGCAAACCAATGTGTAGAGTTTGTGAATGATCTCTTTTAGGTATGGACTCCGAGGGCCCGAGCGGAGGTTGCATTCATAAACTCTCTGTTAATATCTGCTACTAAGCTCAAAAATATTAGGTATAGTGAAAAATGGTAAATGAAGTTAGAGATAATGTATTGAGTGTTTTTGAAATTGTCTTACTTTGATATATAAATTGCTTCATATATGTGCTTACTTAAGTTATATCACTCTAATTTCAATAACACCCAAACAATATAGCTAGTGAGGTCTACTAGATGATCTACAAAATGCGTGGTTCACCTTCATATGCACTTGCGCACGCCAGCAGCAAACCGATCGTCACGGGGAAACAAACACGCAACATCATGTTCCGATAATTAAGTATACTGTTGTTTGTTATGCGTTATGTACATATGTGTGCGCCGGCGCACCGATCTGTACTGAGGTAGGTATACGCGGCGCCTAATGACATATTCCTACTAATAGCGTTTGTTTTGATAACAGACTGTTGACTGCGAAAGATTAAAGTTGACGGGAATGTTTGGGAGAACAAACTACATAAGTGTGTACTTGTGAATTTATTGTATTTATTAAACATTTCTATAATGTTATTTAAATAAACTTTACTATACTTCGGCATGGTCGGTTTGAGCGTAGATCGCTTGCGTCTATACATTAATGGTGGCGGGATATGGAACCTATATATGTTTGTTGGGCGTATGGGCATGTAAAATTTGTGTGCGTAAACGCCTTTACGATAAATAAATATTAATGTCTAGTATGATCCAATCGGTTAAAAAAAGGAACGAGGCAAGAGGTCTATTTTAGCACTTATTTTTCCTCATAGTAGTAACCCACTAGGGTTTATTAGTGTTTACTTTAAATTATTGCATTGGTCAGTTAATTTGTTTACGAGTAGTACCTAGGCACTAAACATTGCGAGCCGCGCTACCGATAACCGCGGCGGGTCAAGTATAATGAAACGAAGATAACCTCGGATATGTGACGTTCGTTATCCTAACGCGAGTAGGTACAATAGGTTTCTTTGAACTTACAAAACATTTGTGGCAACCTATGTGATCTACTAAGTTTTTACATTTAGTTTCACCTATTTATTCTTTTGGAGTGAATGACTTATAAATGTCCAGACAAGTAATTTACTCTGATTACGCAAAGAGTAAGTTGTAAAAGTCTCGTTAGAAAAATTGTGAAAATATTTACAAGGGTAGGTAAACTCAGGAGTAGGAGACTTAACTCAACTAAATAGTCACTTAAACTACTAAATAATTATTAAATTCACATATAATTCAAAAATAAACAACGTCACGCCTATATACCCTAAGCCAGGGGTGGCAGAGGTAGACCTACAGCCAGGCATCACCGACCATGTTCAATCCTAATAAAAATCGGTGGGAGCCAATTGTCATTATACCGGACACAATTATAGACTCCGAATAGCTACTAAGAATCATAAAAACGACACTTTGGTCAACTTAGGTTAACTTTGGTCACTAGGCGTAGACCATGCGCTAGACCGACAAGGTAGTCCACACACCGTCACGCCTATATTCCCCAAGCGGGGGTGGCAGAGGTGTACTAAGTACACCCACGTTTCGCCGACGATGTTAGATGAAAGAATGACAAAACAGATTTACAATGCGAAAATGGAAGAATGCAGGTACCGGGGAAGACCTAGACTATCTTACCATGACCAAATAGACCGTGTCTTATCTGAAAGACAAGTCAAGAGTCTCCGTAACCGGCGAGCATGTATGAGACGAAATATGAGAGTGGAGGAAGCCAGTGAGGTATGTAAGGAAAGAACCTGTTGGAACTCTGTACTCTCTGCCTACCCAGCAAGGGATCTGGCGCGATGATATAGATAGATTGACTACTAGAAATCCATTTCACTGGCGCTACAATTGCGGTAAAAGTATAGATAGGAATGAGAAACATTATGTACCTAGCTAGCCTACTACTTGGTCCCTCGTCACATGAATCGTGTCAGCAAATGTAATCGATAGTCCATTGTGTATTACTATAGTCAGTTTATTTATGACGATACCAACTCGAGATTCACGAGTGTGGAATTACTAGATAACTGAATTGGTTGGTAATTAGAGCACTCGGTATGGAAGTTATCAAAATTTCTGGACGAAACTATAGCTATGGTATTGGTTTACCAAACTACATTGAATACAGCGGAATTTTCCTTTTTCCGTTACTCGCGGAAACGTTTGCGTATTTTTTTTTTAAATAGATAATCTATGCCCTTCGCCAGGATGCGAGGATAGAATAAAAGATTTTCAAACAGTTAAAGATCTAAATCTACTTTCAATTAAACCCGAAAACCACTACTCCAAATCCCTGAATCTACTAAAAATGCATTTTAACTATAAGCATTCGATATCGCAACTTGCTGTGACAGACATTAGCTAAATACGTATCTCCCTTATCTATATGAATTGGTTGTCTGGCGGATGCATTGGTCTGGCTTTTTGCCGCAAATAAAAAAAAAAAAAATTGATTTACATTCCAGTTTTTGATTGTCGAATGCAAATATTTTTAAATTATTAAACATTCTATAATATTGAGATAACAGTTGCAAAAATTATATTTAAAAAATATTTTTTTAAAATAAAATTTTTGGAATTTTTGATTTATGATTAAAGTTTTTTATTTGATATTTAATTTTAAGATTCATTGTAGTTATTGCAGTACTGGGGTGATCTGCATTCTATTGCAGACATGCAGATTTTATACTTGTTCACGTAGATACGACTACCACACTGCCAGTTATAGTCCATTATATAAAAACTAAGTTTCATGTTTCGCGACTACGCTGGCTAGTCGAAGACTTGTAGTATAATTTGAATTCAACTACTATTTGATGTTTTAAGAGCAATACTTTTTTCAAAGGTTTAGCATAGCGTGCATTCAAAATCCACGGTATTTACAATAGCATTTTGGCAGCGGAACCTTCAAGATATCGGTAGATTAAATCAACTGTTCTCTTTGAACTGTCACAGCAAACCGCGGTATCTATTTAGAGCCCCCAAGCTTTGCGGCAAGGCAGTGCGTGGACTTACCGCTGACCACCAGGTGGATCTTCTGCGTGGAGATGCCGAGTCCGTTGTCGGCCACGCAGATGTAGATGCCGGAGTCACTGCGGAGCAAGGACACTATCTCCAGTGCCCCGTCCGAGAGCAGCCTGTACCGGCCCAAGTTGCCGTCGATCTAAGGAACGATTTAACAGGTTAACCCATAGTGTACTGGGTTTCTTTGTTTAGTTTTTTATTACTTCATGTTATTGACTGTATATTTCTTTTGTAATACATATATTACATTGGTAACCCTATTTCACGTTACCTATTATTTTTACTGCTGACTGCCTCGTTGGTCTAGTGGCAAAGCGCATCGCTTTGTGATCACGAGGGCCTGGGTTCGAATCCTAGGTCGGACAAATGTAGTTTTTCTAACGAAAAATTCCCAGTAAGAGTCCGGAGTCTGGAATTGTGCCCGATATATGGCAATAGGCTCGCCCCCTATTACATGGGACCTAACATCGTCGGCGAAATGTGGGTGTACTCAGTACACCTCTGCCACCCCCTCTGGGGAATATAGGCGTGAAGGTGCAGTAAAATTATAGAACAAAATAAAAAAAAAATGGATACCTACTCTCTGCCTATCCCGCAAGGGATCTGGGGTCAGAGATGGGCAAAATGTAATCAGATTAATGATTACAGTTGCATTTTGTAATATTCAATCATGATTTAATCTTAAAAGTGTAATCATAAACGTTGAAGATTACAAAATGTAATTAATCGTTAATCATTATACATGATCACGCCTGTAATCCACAAGCGGGGGTGGTTAATCATTAATCTGATTACATTTTGCCCATCTCTGTCTGGAGTGATGATTTAGAAAGATAAAAAAATATATTTTACTTGGAAAACTAATTTAAAAAAAAATCTCATACAAACGGTAACTCTGCGTCTGTCATGAAGTGAAATTTCACGTGCCAAAATATCCTTGTCGCACTATGGTAGTGACTTACCGTGACCTCTCCGTGTCGCCACGTGATCTTGGGCGGCGGGTTGCCGTGGAACAGGCAGCGCAGCGTGGCCTTGCCGCCCTCCGACATAGTGTAATTCTTCTTCTGCCTCACGTCGGGCTCCGGGGCTCGCTTCAACTCTGTAGCAGAACGCGAGCAAATTAGATGATTGTTCGACTACACTTAGAGAAGAAGCCATCTACAACAGTAGTGCATGATTGTTACATACCTACCTATGTTATGTTATATAGGTACCTATCACAATCAGTTACTAAAAACATTTAACATTTATGTAAGGGTACCTCCTTGAACTACAATTCGTATTTCCAATTATCCAATATTGTTATAGGTATTCTTAAAAGCCAGGGTGCTTTTTTACAATTACAGTAAATAAATAAAAGTTATTAAAACGATGTAATTTAAGTACCGGCGTTATATGACACTGACAACCTTTTAAATATTTATTACAGATATTGGTAAATTTATTCGTTTTTATTTCATTGTGATGTGGTGTGTGAGGACGCACATAATGTGTGATATTTATGAGCTAGACTTAATGTTTTTGAATAAGCCTGTGTGGCTCATCCATAAATTTTTTTGAATTGAAATATCATAAAAGTTACTTTGACTTACCTAAACCTACACAAGTCCACACATCGAACATCGCGAAATAATATTGATACAATGAAGAGGCCTACTCTTAGGCCCGTTAATACGGGCCTAAGAGTAGGCGTTCTCTCTGCGTTGTTGTAACTAGATTAACGACTGAATTTTCGTTCTGTAATCAGAATGAAAATTCAGTCATAAATTTAGTTTCAAAATAAACGTTTTAGTACAAAAAAGATTTAAAAGTAGATTCACGACTGATTTTCGTTCTGTAAAACGGGCCTTAGACCCTTCCATGGCGTGGCCTGAATACTCTCTCTAATTAATATTTTAATACTATGCAGAAAAAGTTAAAAGAAGTCTTATAGATATGTTAAAGAAGAGCATGATAAATAAATTCCAAAACCGTGCGGTGAATATTGGTGAATGCAAGAGAGAATAAATACCCACTCCAGAAAAACTTACCGTAGATCTTGTGGTCTTCTTCACTGGCCCAAGGAATCTTCTGCACTGGCCTTAAATAAACTTAGATACTTACCGGATGCATATTTTGGCCTTAAATAAACTCAGTCTCCGTTTTCCTCAAAACCAAAAACATCTAGTTGGTACTCATCATCCTCTGAGGTCGACAAAAAACAAGGCTATTTTACCTTATGAGAAGAAGAGAAGATCACGCCTTCTGGAACTGGTCCGCAATCTTCGATCTGATCGGCATCATTATAGTTTTTTTAATTGGTCTCTCTATGCGTGTTGTGTAATTTGTTACCGGGCGCATGTGTTGTAAGGAGAGTGGTTGGTGCCGCAGTAGTGGGTGGCAGAGGATACAGGCACACTCGGCTGCAGCCGTGCTGGCAACACTTGGCATCGCCTCGGCAACCCGCATCGTTCTTGCAATCATCTTTACACTCGTCGTAGGTGACATCGCCCTCCGCCACAGGACACAAGCCAGGCTTGTTCACTGGTCATAGGTTCAGGCGGTTATTTTAATGGGAACATGCAATCATGCTCAGTTCAAGCTGCTTTTTCAAGATCAAAGGTCGTTTTACTCGAATGGCAAGGAAATATAAAGAAGAGATGGCACTGTGCGGGGTGGCGCGGCATGAAGAGTACACTACACTCCGCCCACTTCTGTACTTGCCATCCAGCTGAGAATTACAGACTGACGTAAACCGCGTCCACCGCGATAACGTCAGAACCTAGATGAAAGACACAGTGCACGCTTGCTAAGGCCGCCTCCTCTTTATATTTGCTTTATGGGCAAGACTATTAAGCGATAATTTTGGACTTTCGACCAATTCCGATTTTAGAGCAAGATGTAAGAAAATAAAGAAAATGAGTTAAGACGCATGTTGAAAATACAGCGAAATATGCGAAGAAAAGAAATCAGCAGCACGGCTGAGGTCAACTAGTCTTGAACTGAGCATAATCTTGTTAAATCCTCCCCAAATAAAATAGCATGCTTAAGAAAGAAAGAAATGCAATCCCACGCAATCTGTCAGTTTCTAACTACTCTATAAACTAAGTTAAAATGTCCATGCCGCCCTTAATCATATAGCAGAAGGTATATTGAGCCTTTATAGAGTGATAGCAAGGCTACAATTTCATAGTGGCTGGATGCTTTCATTAATTAGAATATAATTATCGATATCAGATCTAAAATCAATTCTGTAAAACCAGTTTAAATACTAAAATAATAGGATCCAAACATTGCCTAACATCCATGGCGGTATGGGTGCCTCCTCATAAAGAGGTTGGGATCTTTTGACTATTTTCTTTCGTGGATTGAAAACAAAAAAGTAACTAAAGCCACAGGCCGCTATTATACGAATTCGCTGGCTGTATAGATTAACAAAATGAGACGAGAATTTGATTCTTGCCAATTTAGCGCTTATAACAGTTTTATAAGTGCGACAAGGATCTTTTAGCTCGTTGTCAGGGGTGCGTTGGTGTGAAATTAGTGTTACCATTTTGTAAAATGCTCCTTCTTCCAGGAAAATATATGAACAGTGACATTTCACTTGATGACAGCGGTAGTTCCGAATTTGGCCGCGGGCCAAAAGATCCTTTTGAGATAGTATATTGATGTATGTATTTAGGTCCCGTACAGTCAGTAGCTGCGCTTCGAATTTCTGACATTTGTCATTTTACAGCCAGACTAGCGGTTCCGTATTGAGATGAGTGACTAAAATACATAATTAAAAGTAAAATAATAATGACAGATGCGTCCTGTTGTCTCCTGAAATTATTCTGGTATTGTTACCTTTTCTGCATTCTGTGTAGAAGCGTTCCTCCATTGATATTGCATACTTGTACTCCACCACGACGCACCGCTCGTCGTCTGCGCACGTCTGATATTTGCACGGGTCCTCGGAGCAGCGACACCTGTGACATACCAAAATAGATTTAATCTATAAGAATTGTAATATTTATAACAGACTTCAATAGGAGAATGCTCTATAATCGGTTGTATGTATTTTGTCTCCTGAAATTGAAAGGTATCGTTTTTTTAATCAAACCCATCTCCATATTAATTGGCAGTTTTGGCTTGTCCTTGATGACAGAATTATTATTTGACTTGTTAAGGTTTTTTCTTCAGGTGGCAGAAAAGTACCACTCTTTCAACATCAAAATATCTTAGGCATAGTCTTAATTAAAATTTGACATATTACTTAGAATTCTGACAACTATATAATTAGCGTGGTTTGGTATTCCTACCGTCTCCAAACGGCTCTTCGGAACATACCCTTGATCTGTCACGATGTCGATTTATATATAGGTATACGGATATGTCGACGGTATCATAGAACAAAGTTACATATGTCAAATGATATACATGGCATTTGCAACTTTCGTGCCTGTTGATAAGGTTATTTATGCCAAATATAAATACTGGATTATAGGACTTTGTTCCGAAATTTGTACGTACCTGGTGCAGCCGTCGTCGTCTTTCGTCTTGATGACGTTGTAGTTGCACTTGATGCGTTCGCACTCGCTCTCGAGCGGCGCGCAGTCGACTTGGCGTTGCACGCACGCGCAGCTGTCGCAGCCGCCCGGCTGCCGCGTGCGCTGCACGCCGAACTCGCAGCGCAGCGCCGCGCACGCGCGATTGTACTCCTCGCAGTCCGGCGGCAACACGTTGTTGTATCGTTCATCTAATGCGAATTATAACAGTTTATTCTGTGTATCACGTTGCTGGTTCCGTGGGTAATTTAAGCTAGAGTACATTTTTAAGGTACATCTTGCCTATATTCTGTTTTCGTGTTATAGGGGGCGAGAAATAATACCAGGTATAATCTCCGGACTGCGACTAAGAAATTTTCAATTGAACCAAGACACCGTAATCGTCGTCTACATTATGTTGCAAAAGACCAAAAAAATGGCTAGAAAAAAATAATAATAAATAAAAAAATTGATTAATTCTATATTTGCACAAACATAGAAAATTCATAAATTGTAAAATAATAATTAATATTAATACCAAAAAATGATAAGTAATGATTCAAAACAATAATAAACCCTTCGGAACAGGGTCCTCAAAGGGGAGGGCAGAGGGGATGAGAATCGGTCCGCAACAGCTCGCAGGATGCCGTAGTGACTGACGCGCACTCGGTTAATCAGGGATGCAGTTTTATTACGAATGATGGCATAAAAACCATTAGTCCATAATTGCGCATTATCAACATCCCCATAAAAACGAAGCAGCCCCAACATCATCCTGAAGTTGTTATATTGTACCCTTAGATCCTCCAGTGCCGTTTTGGTGTGACTGACCTACAGACTCCCCGTATGGAAACTCTGACACTACACTTTAAAGAGCGTGATCTTAACTTGATCTACTGATTAAGTTAAGAACAACGGAACAACGGAAGAAACTGTTACCAGCATGTTACCTCTGACCGCTAGAGCCCTACGCTACCTCTGTATGTCTATCTATAATAAGAACTAAGTAAGGTGTAAGGTCCTACAGTATAAGATGTTTTCAATTACCGACAAGTAAAATCTGACAGGCTTGATCTCAAAAGGTAATATAATGTATAAATACATGTGATGTATGATCTCAAGTGTACCTGGGATGCATCTCGCAGTATATCTCGGCTCCTGTGTCTCAGGGTCTGTGTATGCTGTAGCGTCGCAGCGCTCCTTTAGGCTGCAGTTGGCAGCCACGCAAGGATCTTCGTAGCACTGGCATCTAAAAATAAGTTGTACTACAATTGTAGAACACCTGCTTCAAATTTGTGGTTCTTACTTCAACTTAGGGTCCTTAAGGGAGTCTTTAAATTTTCCGCAAAGTACCTCTCGGAGGCAGCGCGGCTTCAACGCTGCGGACTCTCTGCTGGCTCTGGGTTCGAGATTTCGATCGATGAACTGATGCGCGGCCGCAGCGCGGCTGGATTTTTTATTTATATAAATTTATAAAGTAGCGCTACCTTCATGTAGTAGTTTGCGACAAATTTGAAGGCTCCCTTACTCTACACTTGTAGAGTCCCTACGAAAATATGTCCAAATCAGACCTTGGACAGCCGTCATCTCCAATAGTCCTTTGCACGCCGTAAGTGCAGATCATCGCTTCGCACTCCTGGAGTGCCGGCTCGCAGTCGATGGGCGGCGGGCCGCAGGAGCACCTCTGGCAGCCCTCTGGCGTGTACGTGCGCTGTACGCCGTACTCGCAGCGCAGCTCCTGGCATGCGTCCTTGTACAACTTGCAGTCATCTTCTGTTGCTACACACCACATTATTTCATTAACATCGTGAAGGAAGCGAGCGAGGTCGGTTACGAAAGCTGTCGTAACTTTGTACTCATTGTCTATCTCGCAAAGGATCTGGGCCTGCGGTCAAGTGGACTTCCTGCAGTCGTGAACGCTAATGCTCCAACTTTATGTGTGTTGTGACGCATTACTTATAACGCTAACAAAGGCATTAAGTAGATGTAGCCAATGAGCTAATGTTTATTATCTTGAGATGTGAGAAATATTTTAAGCGTCTTGCTTAAAACGTAGTTTGGCGTAGGTATTAACACTAAAGTTAACGCAGGAAGCACATTATATAAATACGGGCATGACATTTTTCAATCCAATGTCACGTGGTCATAAAAACTCGCTACTATTGTGTTTATCACATAACCTTACAGTAAATATCGTCTCTACATTTACATACTAGCTTCTGCCCGCGACTTTGTCCGCGTTGACTTTATACAGGAACCTAATTTTTTTCCGGGATAAAAAGTAGTGCGAAAGTGGAGCGATGTAGGTACCGGGGAAGACCTAGACTATCTTACCATGACCAAATAGACCGGGTCTTATCTGAAGGACAAGTCAGGATCTCTCCGTAACCGGCGAGCGGGTATGAGACGGACTATGAGAGTAGAGGAAGCCAGAGAGGTATGTAAGGAAAGAGCCTGTTGGAACTCTTTACTCTCTGCCTACCCCGAAGGGGTCTGGCGTGATGATATAGATAGATAAAAAGTATCCCATGTGTTCAATCAACTTGCACCACTCTAAGGCGGCTACGGCGATGCTAGATCGCCAGCTGCGAAGAGCTAAATTTGACTTAGCACTTATTCAAGAACCCTATATTTATAGGGGACAGATAAAGGGCCTTGATGGAGCGGGGGGTAACCTGTTTCACAATTGCACAACTAATGACATGAGGACCTGCATTTTTGTCAGGAATGGCATAAACGCTTTGCCTCTGTCCATTTTCTGTTATAGGGACCTCACCACGGTGAAGTTGAAATTAGAAGGTAACAAGGGTAGCCGAGAAGTCATCTTCTCGGCTGCCTATCTGCCCTACGAAAGCGCGGACCCTGTTACAACGCATCTGCGGGACTTGGTTGAATATTCCTGCAATAAGAAGGTTGAGCTAATCATAGGATGTGACGCAAACGCGCATCACGTCGTCTGGGGCAGCTCAGACACTAATCAAAGAGGGGAAAAACTTCTGGACTTTCTGGTAAGTACTCCTTTACAAATTCTCAATAGAGGAAATAGGCCCACGTTTGTTAATAGACGTAGGGCAGAAGTTATTGACATTACAGTTGCCTCTAATAGAGCGAGCAGACAGGTAAACAACTGGCATGTCTCCAATGAGATCTCATCCTCCGATCACAATTATATATGTTTTCAGTATGGGATGGAAACGTTTAATATAAATCCAAGAAGGCGGAACCCAAGGAACACTGATTGGGCCGCATATAAAAGCGACCTTAAAGCAGAGTTAGGGAAGGTCCGAGGCAGACTCAGCTCTGTATTAGATATAGAGTTCGAGGCGGATAGCGTAGCTCGGGCAGTAAAGACCGCCTGGACTAATAACTGTCCGGAGAGCAGAGTCATAGCGAAACGTGACCCATGGTGGACACCAGAGCTAGCGCGGTTAAGAGTAGAAACTCGACGTGCATTCAACACTGCGAAAGCAACCAAGAACTTTGGGGAATATTCTACGATACTCACGAGGTTCAATACAGAAGTGCGGAGAGCAAAAAGAAGGGCTTGGAAAAGACACTGCCAAAGCATAGACAGCCTCCCTGAGGGTATGAGGTTAGCCAAGGCAATATCCATGGCCAAATTAAATTCACTTACTACAGTGAGGAATGAGGTAGGGGAACTTACAAACAATGGGGAAGAAACACTGAAAACAATGTTCAACGTGCACTTCCCAGGTTCGGTGGCAATACAGGGAGAGGACACCATGTGTGATGTCCAAATAGATGAGCTAAGCTTAAAGACAACTAGAGCTGACTGGGAGACGGCAGGCAAAGTCGTGGAACAGAACAAACTCAAATGGGCCTTAAAGAGTTTTCAACCATTTAAGGCCCCTGGTCCGGATGGTGTTTACCCCATCCTACTACAAGAAGGGGAACCAGTACTCAGCCAACACCTGTGCAGACTATTCGGGGCGTGCGTGGCATTTGGGCATACCCCTAATATCTGGCGGCAGGTGACGGTGACGTTCATTCCCAAACCAGGGAAACCCAACTATGAGGATGCTAAATCCTACAGACCAATCAGTCTATCCTCATTCTTTTTAAAATGTCTAGAGAAAATGATAGATAGGCACATAAAGGATGGTCCACTAAAGGATTATCCCCTACATAAGATGCAATGCGCTTATCTACCTGGTAAGTCTACGGAAACGGCATTGCACTATGTGGTGAATCGTGCAGAGATGGCTCTGCAGCAAAAGGAAATTTGTGCTGCAGCTTTTCTGGATATCGAGGGTGCATTTGATCGCACAACATTCTCATCCATAGAACTAGCTGCTATAGAGCATGGGATAGAACCAACTCTTGTCAGATGGATCAAAAACATGCTAAAGAACAGGATAGTCCAGTCCACTCTATTAGGAGAAGGGCTATCTGTAAGAACCACTAAAGGATGCCCGCAAGGAGGGGTCTTATCGCCGACTCTGTGGAGCCTGGTAGTGGACTCCCTCTTGAAGATAATCAACAAAGGTCCGTTCTACGGAGTAGGATATGCGGATGATATAGTGATAGCAATCAATGGGAAGTTTCCAAACACAGTATCGACACTGATGCAGGAAGCTCTAGATAAGGTAACAAACTGGTGCACAACAAATAGCCTCTCGGTCAACCCGACGAAGACTAATGTCATCCTGTTTACAAGGAAAAAGGTACTGACGGGCTTACAGGACCTGTACATGTACGGAAGTAAAATTAAATGGGCCACTGAGGTCAAGTATCTGGGGGTGACCCTGGACAAGCAACTGAAGTGGCATACACATGTTGATCTAACCATAGCCAAAGCACTGAGAGTGCTGAACATGTGTAGGTCAGCGTATGGAAAGGCATGGGGACTACAGCCCAAAATAATGCACTGGTTATTTATCACTATGGTAAAACCGATAATAATGTATGGATGCATCGTGTGGTGGCCTAGAACCAAGACACAGACGTGCAGGGATTCCTTAACAAAACTGCAGAGGACAGCCTGCCTGGCCATCACAAGTGCTTTCAAAACAACACCGACGGCAGCTATGGAGAGGCTACTCAACCTAACTCCATTACATATCGTCATTGAAACTGAGGCAAGGAAGGCACTCTATAGGCTAGAGAAAGCTGGACTATGGAGCATAACGGCGCCAGGCCTCGAACACACCAAGCTAGAACCGGATAAGGAACTAGATGACATAAGGAACATGAGAAGTGACAAGATCATAACCACATACATGTTCAATAAGAGATTTAGCACTCATATCCCAACCAGGGAACAATGGAAAAGTGGTCTAAATAAGCAAGGCAAGGAGCAAATGATATGGTACACTGACGGATCCAAAACCAAGTTTGGAACAGGAGCCGGAGTATACACGGAAGGATATAGCCTTAGCCAAAGCATGGACAGGTTTACATCAATATTCCAGGCAGAGACCTATGCGATAAACATTTGTGCAAAAGAGATATTGGACAAACGAATCACGGGCAAGAAAATCTACATTTGTAGTGATAGTCAGGCTGCCCTCAAGGCCGTCGGCTCCTATGAGCTAAACTCAGCACTGGCTGCGGAGTGCGCATACCTTCTTGACAGATGTGGAGCGCGCAACACGGTCAGGTTAGTCTGGGTCCCTGGGCACACGGGAGTTGATGGCAATGAGCGTGCGGACGACTTAGCCAGGAAGGGAGCAATGGGAAAACCCGTTGGTCCAGAACCGTTCATAGGCATACCAGACGGCGCCTATAGAGGCGCACTCTTTAAATATGCCCAAGAACAACATAAGAAAGAATGGGAAGCACACACAGGGCTACGACACTCAAAGGAATTCCTTTCCACATGGTGTGAAAGCGACTGCAAGAGACTACTAAAATATAGTAGACTACAACTAAGGCAAATAACGGGAGCATTCACAGGCCACTATGGCACGAAAGAACATCTACACAAGATGAACCTATGCGGCGACGTGGTATGCAGGTGCTGTGGCACAGAAACTGAAACCATGAAGCACGTCATCTGTCACTGCGACGCTCTGGCTGCGCGGCGAATGGAACTACTGGGAGTGGCCTATCCAAACCCAGAAGAACTACGGCTCTGTCCCCCTGCTGGAATCTACAACCTAATACAGGGAGTACTGGACACCTCAGGTACGTAAGAGCATTAGGGCAAGGACAGCACAAAAGATCCCATGGGTCGAAGTGCGCCAGAGGTTTCCTCGGTCCGGTAAGCCAATTTAAGATAAGATAAGATCCCATGTGTTAATCCAGATAATTAACTATCTTTGTGCCAAAAATTAATCCAAATCCGTTTAGCTGTTTTTGCGTGATTAAGTTACAAACATCCAAACATCTAACCATTCACATTTATAATATTAATATAGTAGGATTAATTGAGTGTCAGCTGTCTCGTATGAATCAAACGTTAAATGCAAGCATTTACATATTAAAAACGGGTACCTATCGTATAATGTTTAACATAATGCTTTGCTTAGTCATCACTTATAACCCTCCCCTTATTTTGCCCTTTTGATAAAGGTTGTGTAAGTATTTAGCAGTTGAAGTCGCTTGGTGTTTCTATGAAGTAAACTCAATTGAATGACTCTGATTATCGAGTCATTGCATGAACAGTTTTTTTTAATAATGTTATTAGAAAAGTGCAAAGGTGGTGCTAATAAGAGCTAGTGCGTGCATAAGCAGTGCGGTTAATAAATGCGGCAATAAATAATGAAGGCAACAGAATAAAGAACCGAAAAGAATGTAGCTTGCGGACGACGGCACTTATTTTTAAGCGACAACAAGCTAAACATAGTTTTATAATTTTTATACTCTATAATAGTTTGACTTTGGCGAAATACGCTGTTGAAATATATACCGTTTTAATAAAAATTGAAATATAATATTCCTTTGGCCATAGAACGTGTTGGCTTTCACTGCTGTTAGTTTTTATTGATCACGTAACGCAGCGCGTTACGATAACTTAATGAAATGATTATTTAATGGTAGTACATGGGATCAGCACGTTGAAGTGGCAGTGGACTGGCCATATTTGCCGATATATGGGACCGATTTTATCGTTGCGGTTGACGTGTTCTTGAATGGAGGCCGCGGCTTGGCAAACATAGTGCAGGACGCAGTTAGGTAAAACGACGATATACGCAGGCTGGCTGGCAGCCGTTTGAGCCGAAGAGCCGAAGACCCGGCTCAGTGGCATGCCTTGGGAGAGGTTTATGTCCACCATCATAAGCCGTACTATTACATTATCATTTTACAAAGTTATGGTAACGCGCCGTATTGGGTCATAGGGAATAAGGGCTCAGACAAAAAGTTACGAAATCTGGCGATGTACAAGATCGCGTAGCGTAAGCTTTTGAAGCCAACATATGACAAGAAAATCATTTTGATACATAATGACAGCGAGACCAAAAACAGAGCGGGATTGGCCACTTAAAAGGTCCAAAGGTCTGAACTAGGTTATTGGGATCGTTAAATATAAAAATCAAGAGAGATAGATTAGAATTATGAATAGAATTTGAATACTTTTGTCTATGACGCAGCTAACTGAATGTCGTGCTTGATATAGACGTAGGAAAAACGGTGTTGTTGTTTTTTTTTTAAAAATGCTATTTGAAGAAAGCCAGTAGGAATCGATTGCACGAAGTCATTACGATATAATTTTAATTTGGATAGGCAAGACTGGATGATGAAAGGACGGATAACTTGGACGTAAATTATTCGACTGGTGGTGGTTTTGCTTACCGACAACGTTGGATATCTATCAATTTGGATGGGTGAATAAGAATGCATAATTTGGATGTAAATGATTCGCCTGCTCGTGGTTTTGCTTATCGACAGCATTGGGCATCTACAACGTGGATGCGTGAAACAGCGAGCATAAAGCGTTGAGTACCGGTCCTTTGTCTTGGAACTTTGCAGGTTTCAGCGCACTCTTCATAGGACGCGAAGTTGTTATCGTTGCCACCGCAGCCCTGGTACGCGAACACGAGGCAGTTGACGTACTCGGGGCTGTAATGCCAGCGGCGCACCGCCGGCGCGCTGCAGCTGCGCCCCGTGTCCACCTCCAGCAGGCAGGCTGGGGCTGCCGCGCCCACCACCAGGTTAGTTATCAAGCGAACTCCACAAGCAAACGGGCCTCGGATACTATGTCGTGTTCACATATCGACTAAGCATATTTGCGTTTACATAGAAAATCATCACTACGTCTATCATATGAAAAGAGCGAGAGGTTGAGGATGAGAGAAATAGATAGTCACCATAAAAGCTCTACCCTCTGTGTGAAAATCCTGCTCTAACCCGTTTCATACATCATTTTTAGGCTAAGTTGCAACAGTCTGGTTTACAGTGTTGTTAGGATTTATAACTTTTTAAATGGTAATGGACAACAATATGATTTTTTTTTCATAGAGTAAAAAATAAATAATGGTATACAGCTAAACTTTTTTTAAGTTACTTGTAATAAAAAAATAACTTTTATGAATGTAAATTATTCGAAAGTTCTGAAATAGATTTGTTATTTCCAAAACAAAATTAACGTTCTTCACTATCTCTTTTGTAAAATAAAAACAAATATATGTCGTATTTGATATGTCAATTGATTAAGTTGTTAGCTCTCTACTAGTCATTATAAGCATGTTATAACCTGGCAATTTTTTTTTTTGCATTGACAATTGGATCTGTCATCTTATTCGTCGATTAGTGAACACGAGTTTACATTAGTTATCGTCTAGCTTTAGTAAGAGAATTAGGCTTAAGTCATGCTTAGATTCAGGTTAGAATTTCTGAACTAAAGTAGATATTGTTATGTAGGTATTATATGTTGTTAAAAAGAAGGTAGACAATTTGTGTAAAAATTCAATGTTGCTTATATGGTGTAAAATTGTGTAAGAGTTTAAACTGGACGTTAGCAACTGATGACTGAACCGTTCGAACAGTAAAGTGGAGCTGGGTGAAATATTCCAAGGACAGAAAAGAGGTGGCATGGGGTCACCTACTACTAGGGTGTTAGATATTGCAGGAAGTCAAGTGAGAACACCTACCCGGGCCAGTGCTTCCGCAGACCTCCTCGCACTCATCAATGGTGGAGAAACGGTTGGGTCCGCCTTCACAGCCGCCGTACGCATACAGCTCGCACTTGGCTGTGGCCGCGTGCCAGTAATACTTGGGAATAGAGCCTCGGCAGCGACCAGGGTCCAAGCGAGCGCCGCATACATCTATGTAGAATATTTCATTATTATTGTCAATATTAGGACAGACTTTAGACTGTCAATTGCCATATTATTGCCAAATTGTGAGTATTATATAGTATAATTGTTACAGAATAGTTATATTATAAAAATATAGAATGGGATTTAACAATTTAATACACTTACGTTGCTAATTTACAGTCATGTATTTATCAACAGATGGCGTGGAGTAAGTAACGATACTTTGTAGGGTATTGTACGAAAAAATTGACCATTACGTGGCGCGAGCAAATTGATATGCCATCCTTGTCACTCTACAAATTTACTAAATAAACATGACTGTGTCAGCAGCTATTACTCGCAAGCGTCACGCTACCGATAAAGTTGTTGTGCTAAGCGTCTGGTCACCGACACTGGATAGCGAGCGTATTGCCGGCTGATCAATAAAATGGTACTTACCAAGTCCACGGAAGGCACCGCAAGTCCTCTCGCACTCCTCCTCGGTGCGGTAGCTGTTGGCGTACTGGCAGCCTCCGATGTTGCTTTCCACACACTGCTTGCGGTCTGAGTCGTAGTAGAATGTCGTGATGTTGGCGCCGCACGGCTTCAACGAGCTCGGAGTCAGGCACTCGCCGGGCACCTGCTGCCAACGATCGTCAATTTTATTACAACATCTAGGAGTTATTCGAAAGTATTAAGTATTCTGAGCTTCCACCTAAAAATACTTAAGGCGCCTTTACGCCAGCCATGGTAAGACATGGCGGTGCTACTCTGGGATCTATGTAACTAGACATTTTTGTACAGCATTGTGCCTATAAGTCGTTCTATTGAATATACTTACCGACGGAGACGGTGTAGTAGTGGTAGACGTTGCAGCAGTCGTCGTTGTGGAAGTGCTTACGCTTTCAGGCTTGCACACTTGCATGCACTCCTCGACAGTGGAGAACCTGTTGCCGCCGCCGAGACATCCACCGTAGTAGAACTGCCTGCATTCGCCGTTGGCCTGGTCGAAGTACACCTTCAGTTCGAATGAACGGCACGGTCCAGGGTCCACGGTTTGTTCGCACACATCTACGGAGTAATGTAATATTAAGTAAAGTGCCCACCAGCAGTGGGCCTATACTGCTCACTGTTGGGCAAAGGCCTCTCACAATCAAGGTGAGAGAGATTAGGTCATACTCCACCACGCAGATCCAGCGCGGATTGGTGAAGCCGGGTCTGTGGCCACCTGCTGTTGGAACTTATCAAGGCTTAAGGCTTCCAACTGGGCGTAACGACTACCACATTAAGTGGTAGCCGGGACCAATGGCTAAACGTATCTTCCGAAGCACAAATACGCTAGAATATGAAAATGCGATAAACAGTCTAAAAATTTCTAGTATCAGTCCGTTGTCTAGCGTCGTGCCCGGTATAATGACAATAGGCTCACCTCCTATTAAATGGTAGTTAACATCGTGGGCGAAGTGTACACCGTAGGTGTTTTGACATCTGCCATCTCCGCTTGGGGAATATAGGCATGTCGGTAATAATATGTCGAGTAATTATGACGTACCGACTCCTCTGAAGGCTCCGCAGCTTCGCTCGCAGGCCTCCTGTGTCGGGAACACCCCGGTGTTCCTGCACTCGTAGCCTGTTTCCAGGTTCTGGTGGCTCACGCACGCAAATCGGGACTGGTCGTAGTACCACACAGTGCCGGCGATCGAGCACGCCTCTAACGCGTCGGATATTCTACAGTCTGGATTCTCGGCGAACCTATTCTCCTGATGGAATTGATGGAGAGTTAAGATACGCTCTTTATTTACTACAAAACACATTTTTGGTATTTGGAATTCCCCAAATATCAAAAATGTGTCTTCACACATGATCACGCGAAATCGCCTAGAAACGGCGTGACAAATCGGCCGAGAGGTTAAGCTGCTTGGAGAATGTCGTTTGTATTTGGAGCGTGCTGAAATTGTAAATCTAATCTCTGATAAGCAAGTTCTAATTCGAATACACATTTAATAAGGTCTCTTTCTGGCCATCATTTTATGGTAAGTTAAAGCAGATCTACTAACCACGAGGACGGCAGGAGTGGTTGAGGTGAAGACAACGGTGGTGCTGGTGATAGCGGTGGTCTCGGGTTGTGGTGCCTCGTCCGACCGGCAGCGGCTCTCGCAAGCCTCGCGACTCTCGAACCTGGCAATTTAGAACAGACATATGTTGCATTGCCTTACAAGTCTGAGCCAATAAAATATGAAACAATCTACGGGAATTACATTTTCCAACGCAAAATCACATACAGAATAATGCGCTAGTTATTTCGACCGGAGAATATAAACCAAACACTTTCCACTTGGCTAGGCTCTCTGTGCCAGAAAAAAAGTGCGGTTTGTGATTTTACAACGAAAAATCATGGCCAACAAGGTGTTAGGTCTAGGTCATATTTCCATACGCTTTCTTGAGGCCCAGAGTTCATTATGGTATTGAGTAAAATTCGCATAATGTAAACTTGATAACTTTAACTATGAATTATTAACTGCCTTATAAAAAATTCTCAGTATTTTTACTACAAAAAAAATCATCGGCGCTACTATCAAACCAAACAATAACTTTTATAAAATTATATCTCTCCCTTGCGTTTGTATATCTATTTCAGCCAATTTGAGAAAGTATAAAACAGATTTTATCCTAGTTTTCATTCAGGAATGATAAGCACGGCATGACATTTATATATATTTGATATGCCTGGCAAACCTGTACAGCAAAAGGCAAGCTGTGTGGCCAAAGTGCCATCTTTTTCCTAAGGTTTAGCTACCATAATAAGTTTAATAAATTCCAGCAGGATGGACGCATTCTTCTGAGGTGGTACCGGGTACACGTACTGGTCTTCCACTGATCATACCTGTTCGCGTTGCCTTCGCAGCCTCCATATGTGAATTGACTACAAGAGTCCGTGGCTGTGTTGTAGAACCACCTCATCTCGGAGTCTCCGCAGGGCCCTGAGGCCATCGGCAGCTGGCATATATCTGGAAGTAAGCGTTCACTGTGTTTGAAAACATTCATGTAATAAAGGAGAGTACTCATTTAAGGTAGAGTTTTATATTGGAATAAATGAAACGGAATATCAAGTTTAAGCAGCTCAACGGTAGCACGCGTTTCATTAGGGCACCACAATGCAAGTCGTTCTTGTACGTGTCACCCTTTCCTTAGTACCGCTCATTACAGGTTTCTGTCTTAAGATTCACAAAAAATAACGTGCACGGCAAAGTGACGCTAATTTTGATTTCTGATGCGGTGGATTAAGTTTAAAAACTTGTTTTGTTACCTTGTACTGGGCGGCAATAGTAGGTACAATACTCTTCATTAATGAAGTTATTTCTATTGCCACCGCAGCCACCATACTGGAAAGTCTTGCATACGCCAGTCGTGCTGTCGTATGCCCAGTGCTCCGTGTAGTCGTTGCATGGACCGGGGTCGACCTCCAGCAAACAGAAGTCTGTGGAAAATATTTAAGTAATTACTCAATCCTACGACAGTAACCCTCCAAAGGGAGTCAAAAATAGCTGAATGCCGGAGATCAGTTTACGGGAAGAGATGTGTAAATAATAATTTCCAACTGCTGTAAATAGTAAAGGAATTAGTAGCCTCCTCATGGCAGTAAAGACATAGGAATTTTTCAATTTACTTGTGAGAAACTAGCCTACCTTCTCTGTCCGGTTCGGGTTGCGGTCTCTGCGTCTGCGGCGCCTCTGTGTATGCGGGCGGCGCACGCGTCGTGGTTGTCGTCGATGTCGTGATTGTCGTTCGTGTCGTGGAAGTCGGGGGTGTCGTGCTGGTAGTGAGCGTCTCCGAGCACGTGTTGTCGCACTCCACCTCTGACTCGAAGTTATTCTCATTGCCGCCGCATCCTCCATAGTAGAATAGGCGACATCTAATTCAAGAATTTATCAATTAAATATGTGCCATAAGTGTCTAGATTAGGTAAATTTTGACGTGTCTGTTGCTATTGAGAAACATTTACATGTTTCGTATCAACTTTTTACCAACGAAATGAGTAAAATAGGGGCACCGCTAGAATGTAAGGCTCAACAGTAGCAATCAAACAGTTGAAGTGGATTTCGCTCGAATTGTAAACCAGCTGCTATAATTGCATTGGAAAATGTATGAATTAAAGTTTATAGAAATTTATCACGTGATAAATATTGAATAGACACTATCTAGAAGAGAGTAAAACGTGATGATATGATAGTTAAAACATTACCTCTTGATGGAACTGTCGTAGAACCAACGTTGTCTGTAGTTGGAGCATTCACCCGTAGCGGCAGGCAGGGTGCACTTGTGGGGCTCTGTAAAAAGTGAACCATTGAACTTCTAGAAACTTACTTTACAAAATGCAAGACAAAACTAGAGCCGAAGCATTTGTTACGTCTTATCGACGATACGATAGGTTAATACAGTCACGGCAATAGTCCAACAATATGAAACCTCCAAAAGCATACTTTCTACTAATATTATAAATGAGAAAGTATGTATGATGTTTGTTACTTAATTACGCAAAAACAGCTGAACGGATTCTAATTAAATTTCGCACACAGATAGTGATAGTAGATATTTCCTGGATTAACACATAGGATACATTTTATCCCGGAAAAATGTGAGGTTCCCGTCCAAACTCAACGCGGACGAAGTCGTCGTCGTCGAAACTAGTACATAATAAGTGTAAGGTTAAATACCTTTTAGATTACGGAGAAAAAATGTTGGAAAAGAGTATGCAAATAGCATGCAAATAATAAAATTTAATTTTTAAAATGTAATAGTAAAATTGGACGATTTAGCGCAGTGGTTAAGAGCTTAAGCCGCTCCACCCACTGTGTCTAATAGTCGCGGGTTCGATTCCCGCACGGGACAAATCTTTGTGTGATCCACAATTATTTGTTTCGGTCTGGGTACTTGTGTATGTGAATTTTTATGTTTGTAAACGCACCCACGATACAGGAATAAATCCAAGTGTAGGGCTACGTTTTTAAAAAAAAAAAATAATAAAATTATGCACTCAAATCAAACAAGCGTCGTTTTTAACATTATCTTAAAATATAGTTGCTATTTTAGATGGATATGCCAGTACTACTTAATATATGAATACAAAAGATAAGCTGATATAACAGACTGGCATTTTTAAAACAGATCTTATACAAGCTGTAACATAATAAACGCAAGACCTGAATGTAGTTTGTTCTAAATCGGTAACTGAATTGATTCCGACATTTTTTTATGGACATTATATTTTTTTTAAATTTGCAAGAATTGCTGTTACTCCTTTAGCGCGCTATAATAAACTAAATTATTCTTGCTTCAAAGCTTTACGGAGATTTCAAATGCATTTCTTAAACGTATTTCTCAATATGCACACATATACGTACAAGTTTCATTGTTAATTGGACCATAGAAGTCCTTAAAAAAGGGGTAAAAAATGTTAAATTTGGAAAACTGGTTTTCGTATTGAACTTGTGAAGCCGGGATATCCGAGGTCTTGCGTTATATACGATACACCTTGTATATAAAATATTAATCAGGCTCATATTGAAATATTAATTATTGTGCTTGACTTTCGAATCGATATATCTTTGCATCTTGTTAAGTATGTACGAATTGATCTTTCAATGATTTATAATACGTGGTTTCTCAAAAGCTGAATCTAAAGGTACCTTTAAATATTGCAAGAAAATCAAACAATATGCTAAAAATTCGATGTAAAAAGTGTTAACCATTCCCCTTTAAATTACTTTATGTATCACCATCTACCACAAAATATATTAAACAATAATTTACAAAGCAGATATCCAAAGAGAATATAATCACTACGTTATAGATATCCTTCCAAATTAATCATAGATAACTGGTATTGCTAAATTGATAATTTTACATCGACGATAAAATAATACAAGATTAATACGTATGCAACACGCAAAAGAGGATCCTCGCGATACTTTTTAGCCTTTGCTAATCCTTATTTACTAACCGTAAGCGCTCGGACAAGTCTGTTGACATTTCGTCCGGGATTCGAACCGGTTGTTGTTGCCCCCGCAGCCGCTGTAGTAGAATGGCATGCATCGGTTCTCTGACTGACTGAACGACCACAAAGCTTCCTTCTCAGTGCAGTTTCCAGTGTCCTGTGGCTCTGTGCATTGAGCTGTGTGCCCAACCCGGTGTTAGTATGGCTGAGAGACTCCGCGGCGCAAGTTAATATAACTTGAGTCACTGACCCTCACAGTCAGAAGAAAGAAACAAGCAAAGAAAATTAGAACACAACATTTATCAGGATTGCATCTCAGTTAAAATTCTCTGGTTTCAGTACCTACTGCGCTGACTTCGATTCTGAGCATCTGTTATGGGCACAATGAAAACACGCTTTCTTATAGAACTTGAAAGTACGATCGATGTCAGTGCAGTTGGCAAACTAACCTAAAGGTTCCCAATCATAGATACCAACGACAGAAAATTTATGGCATTTAAAATTATTACATATCCCAAACCATGCTGTAAATTAGATAGAGCATGCCAAATCATTCATTTATTTCTACTTAGTTATATAACTACAAATGGTGAAGACCACTACCAAATTAACTACTCGAATAAATTGATTAGTATACAGAAACATTCACTAACGATTTCCCAAGGTCTATATGCAACAGAGTGTATAAGAAAAGAAATAGTTGATTGCTGGATCATAAGAACTCACGTTTGAGTGTCCCTGGTGGGTTGCAGCGCAGCAGGCAAGCACCTTCTGAGCCGAACCTGTTCGGGTTGCCTTCGCAGCCACCCCATGTGAATTGCTCACACTGGCCAGTTTCCTTGTTGTAGCCCCAGCGACTGTAGTTGCCAGCACATGAACCCTGCTCCATTGGCAACGAGCATTGATCTGGGAACACATCAGTTACAATAATACATGTGAGCTTCGACGGTATTTTAAGCTTAAATGATACCGTGGTTTATACAGTGCAACAAGGATCTTTTGGCCCTTGGATGACATTGTCAGGGGGGGGGGGGGTAATCTGAAATGTAGATTACAACTTTTTTTCAAAGAAATATTTTTCCAATGAAATATTTCAACAGGTGGGTGTGTGTGTGTGAGTGATGTACGCTGTTAGCCGCAAGGCCTTTACAGCTTCACCGGACTTAAGGGCGAGCGTGCAACCACTACGCTCAAGCCAGAAGGGCAAGGGGCGACATACCTCGCTATGGGAGGGGATCTACGACTACGTCGACGGCGGCTACGATTAACGGATTCGCATGGGTAGATGCGTTCGCGAAGTGTCGTGTTGTCGCCTTTCGCACGGCTACTAATTAAAAAAAGAACTTGGGTAAATTTCATAGCAAACAGCAACTCTGATATTGTCATATAGTGACATTTCACTTGATGACAGCCAGCGTTAGTTCCAAATTTGGCCGCGGGCCAAAAGATCTTTGTGGGACTGTATTATCTCTCAGAATAACAGGCAAAATGACATACAGACATGAAAAGATTCATTTGTTCAAAACCCTTATTGCGCATGTCCAACTTGCTGTTGGCAGTTCTTCGCTTCCCTGATTAGCATTTTTTTCAAAGATCTGGTTTGATTTTTATGGTATATATACTCTTTATATTTCATGAATTAGATGATTTGATGTATTCATACCCGCACTCGTGTCTGGTGCACACTGGGCCTGGCAGAGCTCTCTGGTGTCGAAGTTGTTGGAATTGCCAAGGCACCCGCCGTATCTAAACGGCATGCATTGCTCTTGTGTAGAGTTGTAGTACCAACGGACGATATCTCCGTCACAAGGACCCTTGACTTCTGGTAGCTTGCACACGTCTGGAAGAAAGCAACCATATACCTAACGTACACAAAACATAAAAGTAGGGGCCAGTAATAGAGAGAATTGGCACAATTTTCACCGTTGTCTCTTTTTATGTTGGACCTGTTTTATGCGTTCCCGGTAAATGCTCGTTTCTTAGCAATCGCTAAAGTTAAGCAGCGTTCGGCTTGGTCGGCCTGAAATGGGTTACCATTTGTTGCATTTTCATATTCGAGCGTCTCCATGCTTAGAAAGGAACGTTAAGCCGTTAGTCCCGGTTACCACGTAATATGGTTGTCGTTAAGCCAAGATGGAATGGCTTTATAGGCGCCTTGATAAGTTTTAACAGCAGGTGGCCACAAACCTGCCTCCACCAATCCGCAATGGGTCCGCGTGGTGGAGTATGACCTAATCTCCTTCACCTCGATTTGTGAGAGAAGGCCTTTGTCCAGCAATGGAACAGTATAGGCTGATTATATTATTTATTATTATTCATTACCCTTGGATCTCAGTCTGAATCGGACTTATGAGTGTGCTTGTAAGAAAGCAAGAAAGCTTGTTGTATATAGATTATAGAGAGATTTCAGAGGGTATCAGTTTAGGTTATAACACTGCTTACCCTTAGGAGCTGGACGTATGCATATGTCCTGGCAATCCTCCTGGGTGCGGAACTTGTTGCCATTGCCTTCGCAGCCGCCATACCAGAAACGCGAGCAGCCGCCGTAAGTCATGTCATAGAACCAGTACATTGAGTACTTGTGGCAGGGGCCGGAATCCGAAGGCAGAATGCACACCGCTGCAAAACAAATTGTATTACATATCACTCGGAAGTGCAATGACCATATTTGTTACAGGATGGACAACTAACAAGGCAGATTTGAAGCAGGTAGACTGGTTTATATTTAAGAATATTTTTTAAAGTAATTTAAGCTAAAGAAAGGTTGGCATCATGGTTTTTGGTTATTCTCATTTTTGTTCGATAGAACTGTTGAATCGTCGATTGTTTGGTAAGAACGCAGAATTTCTTAATTATTTTTTCTTTAAATTTTATTAACTTTTTCTGACTTAACAAGATAATTTGCATCTTGTTGAGTTGTTTCCCTTCGTATTAATCCATTTCCTCGTCTTCGTTTTTAATTCTTGAAAAAGTTATCTCAGTTCAATTTTCAGTGTTTAATTTTATGCTTTTGTGTTTTGTGCGCTGATCCGCACGCAGTCACCGGTGAGTACCCTAGCCCTAGACCCATCCTCCCATTGATGAGGGAAAGATAATTGCTTTGCCCTTAAAAAGATTAAGAGGACTCCTTTTTGTGAGAGTTGCGTTCCCCGGGCGTGGCTCTTCAAAATATTGAAGCGTCAAAATACGATATTTCGCAACGATTTTATCAAGTCAGCTTAGTTGAACAAACGAGTTCTTCGTTTGCAACAGGCTTTTTTCTACACACAGCAACTTCTGTATTCTGTTTGATATGGCGACCAATAGATCTTACCTAAATCTTACGATCGTCAAATCTAACTTTCTATTAACTAATTTTCAAGTACCTTGTTTATTTTCTGGCATGTCAGTGCATCCCTCGAACTTAGGACCTTTAGCTTCAGTCGTTCCGTCGAGACAACAACCAAACTTGGAGGCGGCACAGTTACAGCCTGACGCGTCAGCACTGCTGGCGGGAGTTTCGCCATCGCTGCAGCAGCCGAACTGACTTTCGCGGCAGTTGCAGCCCTGGTACTCGGGCCCGCGAGCGATTCTGATGCCGTCGGGGCAACAGCCGAACTGGAACGTACTACACGCGCAGCCTTCATACTCCGGTCCCAATGCTTCTGTATGCCTGGTGAAAATTGACATTTGATTATACATTAAATTACTTCTTACTAGTACAAGTCACAGAGGTTTTAAGGCTGTCTTGTTTGCAAGTGAATAGGCCTTTGAAGCACAGAAGAAAGTGCGACATGACTTGCTCGATCATGAAACTGGCACTGGACATGAGATAAGTTATGTCCCGTACATGAAACTAAGATTGTACAAACTGGACATTTCTTATTGGGTTTAGTACCTGTCAGGACAGCATCCGTGTTGAGTGTACTGGCAGCCACAGCCTTTGTTATCTGGTCCTTGAGCATGTGTGACATTGTCGGGGCAGCATCCGTAGAGCGTGTGTTTGCATTCACATCCTGTATTGAATCATACGCATATAAAACAATTGAATTCCCAATTAAATTGAGAGTAGGTGTGCTGACCCAATTAGAGCTGGATTGTGGAAACAGTGGTAGAGTTATACTCAATTAATTTACTATTTAAGTTATAACTACAGTTTATGATCAGTAAATTTTGTTTATACATTTCACATTAGATTCTAAGTGAGGTATGCAGAGAATTAGCGTTTGGTCTTGGGTTCGAATTGGGTTCAAAATTCTTAGGTTGGACAAAGTGTTATTGGGATTTTCTATCGAAAAAATCGCGGTAGTAGTATGGAGTCTGAAACTGTGCCCGTAATAGATCCTCCTCCTAGTATTACCTCCGTTTGTGGAATATAGGCGGGAAGGAGTTTATTTTATTTTTGTTGACTTCAGATATTACAGTCACTATTTAAATTTAGATCGATATCTAAGGGAATATTTAGAGGTTGCAATCGGGAAATTGAATTTATACCACTTTGCATTCAAAGCGAGCCCCAAGTTCGGCTATGACAGCTCAATAAGTGGAAATTATTAGTTGAGCAATATCAAGTACGTACCTTCAAAGTGGGGTCCGTGTGCCGGTTTGCGGTTGTCTGGGCAGCAACCAAATGCGGTCTGGAGACAGCAACCTTCGAAGTCCGGCCCGTGAGCTGGTGTCTCGTTATCACTACAGCATCCATACTTCGTGTTCCTACAATCACCTTGACAGCCCTGCATTTCTGGACCTTCAGCTGTAAGAGAAGATGTTTTGCTCTTGTTTTTTGATGTTTTCTTATTTTCATTCACCAATTCACTACTCGGTTATAGATTTCCTTGTATGATATAGGTCACCGGAATGGAAATCTGCATACTGGCCTAGAGTAAATTGGGTATCGACTTTAGTATAACGACTATTCTTCAGTCCCTTCTCATTGCATTTGTCATAGCAAAAGTGTTATTCTGTTAAAGATTATCAGCGTCGTAGCTATGGACCCTCGAGGCGCACTCGAAATCACGGAATCTACAAAATATAATACTGTCCTCCTACGATGTAAGTTTTTGGCACAAAAATGCTATCCTGCCCTGAATAGCAAAAATCATATCAGATATATGTTAAATACAAAGGTAGAATTGGCTTGTCGCCTAACTTGTATGGTAGAGCATTAAATCTCTTTAGAAAAAGCACAAAAACAATATGGTTTACCTGGCAACTCCCCATCAGGACAGCAACCGAATTCAGTAGCGTCGCATGGACAGCCCTGACCATTAGCGCCAGAAGCTGCTGTCTCATTGTCATAACAACATCCAAATTCGGTGATGCTACAACCTTCCAGAACTGTTGTACGCTCTGTGATGGCAGTGCTTCCTTCACTACTGCTTTTCCTCGGGCTGCTGGTTTCACTAAGTGTGCTGGGTTCCTGTGATCTACTGGGTTCGCTAGCAGTGCTGAATGGCTCCAGGCTACTGGTTTCAGTAACAGTACTCGTTTCCTCGAAGCTAGTGGTTTCACCCTCAGTACTAGTTTCAGTGACACTCCTTGTCGTCTCTGCACAATACATAAGGTGGTTAATGAAAATTTTGGTCAAGTAAATTTCAAAAAATTTCTTGCACGGGGTATAATATAAAGTATTAATCCAAATATTATTTTATAGTTAGAGAATCTATCAACATAAATATTTCCTTAACACTAAGCTTGAGTGATTTCACAGATTGACCTGAGGTCCTATTTATCCTCGTTTCCCCTGAGTAAATCCTACAAATATAATAGTGGAGCGGAGTCTTTTTATTTTTTTGACGATTACTGGTCATTAATCACGTCTTTAATGTAAACAAAAATATCAAAGCGTAGCCTGTCGTGCCTATCGAGCTCGAAGAACTGTCGTTTTGTAGACTTTTTATGATATGCACTCTAGGGTCTGGGATTGATAATGCTCACTAAAAAGTCTATGCTTAAGCTGTGCGAGCGAAGTGGCTATTTGGTGCGGGTCACTTCCTTCCCTTTGATATGGTCGAGAGAGGTGATAGTTGCTCAAGTATTCATACTCGTGAATGGGTGCTGCTTGTGGAGGTTGGTCCATCCAGAATCCTCTTGCTATTCATCAAAACATACATATTATTATTAGTCGTATGTCCCAGTCGTAAGGCATTATTACACTGGAGCTGGATTGCATAAAGGATTTTGTATAATATAAAAATGTATGTGAAACCTATACAGAAAATGATGGAAATAATAAAAAGAGAATGAGACAAAAAATACAAGCTCGCTGAGTTTCTCGCCGGATCTTTTCAGTGGAGATACGGTAGTAGATAAGTAAGTTAAAAAATGTAAATATGACAATTTGTAAATACCCTCGCAGGCTTTATGCAAAATAAAGGGTTTGAAATACATGGTTGGTAGTTTGAAGTTCTTTTTGGATATTATACCTGTCTCAGGACATCCCTCTTTCTGAGGTCCAATTGCTTCAGTTTCATTATCCGCGCAACAACCGAACCTGCAACAGTAAAATAATATTGTAATAAATGACCACACTGTCCACGCCTAGGTAACTATTGTAAAATCGAGGAGAGGGTGAAATAAGTTGTAGTCATTCAAATTATTACCGTATAGGTAGGTGGCACCCGTACATAGATATTGCAGCAATCCATTTTGAATTGAGTTAAGATAATACGAGGGAATTGATGGCACTAAAGGGGAATTTGTTGTGGTTTTGAACTCAAAGACTATTAAAGATGTATGATTTCAAAGGAATAAAAACTTACTCCGATGAGAAGCAAGCTGGCGGGTATGGCGGACATCCCTCCTGGTCGTTGCCTTCTGCAGCTGTGTAATTGTCCGACACGCAGCAACCGAACAAGGTCTCAGCGCAAGGTGTCCTAGGGCAGCCCTCTTCGTCCAGCCCTTGAGCCGGAGACACGCCGTCGGGGCAGCAGCCGAACTCCGAATCACTGCAAGTTTCAGGCTTCTTGCATCCTGCACAAAGGAGAAATTCATTAATCTATTTTATTAATTAGTTAAACAATAGACGCTTGCTTTGTTTTCCAGAGTTCAAACCTCTGATTGAACATTTTAAATTTTTGGTCAAATCTGTGATGTACCATCTACACTTTCACATACACCTTCAGAACTAGCCAATTTCTGAGGTACACATTTATTATTATATAAATCACAAATATTGCTATGTAACATCAAGGGAATTACTGGTCAAAACAACAATCAAACCTTTGTCAAAGGGTCCCTCGGCAGGTGTCTTGTTGTCGGGACAACAACCAAATTCTGTGTATTTACAGTCACTCGGTCGCCTTCGTTTGCACATACGTGCGCTGAGCGTACTAAATCCGGATGTGAATATGACCCCAGCTGTAACAGAAATGAAGTATGTGGTACATTTGTATATGTAAGTAATCTGCCTGTACTGTCCCACCACTGGGAAAAAGCGTTCTCTCATTAATCGAAGTGAAAAAAAACACTCCAGCACGTGATCTCAGTGCGGGTTGGTAGAGGCACGTCTGTAGCCCTAAAACCAAAACTAAAGAGTTACAGGTAAGTTTCAAAAGCAGAAATTTATGAGTCTTTAATATTGGCTAAACGGCTACTGCTTTAATTGGTAACTGAGACGTGCCTTTGAAACAGGCAAAGTAAGTTAGGCAGTGTATTTTCATAATTGCAAAAGGTCTATTATATAAAAGATTTGGGTCGGTTATGTATTAAATTGTCGCAGTTACTGGATAAATAACATGGTATGCTACAGACAAGCAGGTTAAATGAAATTAACGCGTACCGCTTAAAGAAGTCATTCCAGAGGAGACGACACCTTCGGTGGTACTTTCTGAAAATGTATTTACACATTTGTTTATTGTTTGTTATTCATCATATATTTCTAAACGAAGTTTAACTAAAGAGTTTGTGCGCAAAATAAATTAAGGTCGTTTACTTATATTATGTGTGTTACCAGTGATGATATATGGATCAGAGACGTGGTCTCTTACAATAGGTCTCATAAAAAAGCTCAGAGTTGCTCAGCGAGCTATGGAGAGAGCTATGCTCGGCGTTTCTCTACGTGATCGAATCAGGAATGAAGAGATTCGTAGAAGAACCAAGGTCACCGACATAGCCGTTAAGATTAGCAAGCTGAAGTGGCAATGGGCGGGCCACATAGCGCGAAGATCGGACGGGCGTTGGGGCAGAAAGATTCTAGAGTGGAGACCACGTATTGGCAAGCGCAGCGTGGGACGACCACCTGCCAGATGGACCGACGATCTTGTGAAAATCGCAGGAAGTCGTTGGATGCAGGTGGCATCGGACCGGTTACGCTGGAAAGCGATTGGGGAGGCCTATGTTCAGCAGTGGACAAGTATAGGCTGAGATGATGATGATGATGATGATGACTTATATTATTAGAAATAAATACTTGGAAGATAAAAATATTACGAATTATTTTCAATAACTTTATTTTTTTTTGTTATTGTAAACGTAGCCCCACACTAGGATTTATTTCTGTGTCGTGGGTACCTTTACAAACATGAAAATTCACATACACCAATACTCAGACCGGAACTGTGAATAATTGTGGATCACACAAAGATTTTTCCCGTGCGGGACTCGAACCCGCGACTATTAGACGCAGTGGCTTAAGCTCTTAACCACTGCGCTAAAGCGTCCGTCAACTGAATGAGTAGAGAAACTTTTATGCAATAAGTACTAATTTCTTATAACTTTTTTTGCACATGAATGATTTGATGGACGGCTCGGTCCAGTGGATAAGCCGCTCCACCAGCTAAATCGAGCAGTCGCTGGTTCGATCCCCGCACAGCACAAATTTGACCCACGAATGCTTTATTCGGTCTGGATGTTTGTGTGAATGTCAATTTCATGTTTGTAAATGTATAATAATGTATAATATATATACTTAATAATGTAGCTATGGTTATTTTTAAAAAAGATTAATAGCTAAAATATACTATTGTGTAATGAGAAAAAATGTAGAACCTGGAGTGGTAGAGATTTCTTCTGAAGTTTGATCTACTTCTACCTCTGTGGTAGTTTCTGAGGTAATCTCCTCCGTGGAAACACCTGTTTCGCTCGTAATCTGTTCTGTACTACCTTTATCCAGAGAAGAAAATGGTTAAATTAATTGGATTGATAAAATAATCGCTTGTTGTATATGTATGTGTATAATTTATATCTTTTTCCATTGATTGTCATATTCCAGCTCACTTAGATCCAGAAGATTATCTAGAACTAGCCTTACCTGTACTAGGCGATGATGCTTCAGATTCTTCGGTAGTACTCAACTCTGCAATAGTAATCGTTTCACTTAGTATTGTTGTCTGTTCGGTTTCATTTGAGAGCGAAGTCACTGTAAACAAATTTTTATTAACATATCATCATCATCATCATCATCTCAGCCTATACTTGTCCACTGCTGAACATAGGCCTCCCCAATCGCTTTCCAGCGTAACCGGTCCGATGCCACCTGCATCCAACGACTTCCTGCGATTTTCACAAGATCGTCGGTCCATCTGGCAGGCGGTCGTCCCACGCTGCGCTTGCCAATACGTGGTCTCCACTCTAGAATCTTTCTGCCCCAACGCCCGTCCGATCTACGCGCTATGTGGCCCGCCCATTGCCACTTCAGCTTGCTAATCTTAACGGCTATGTCGGTGACCTTGGTTCTTCTACGAATCTCCTCATTCCTGATTCGATCGCGTAGAGAAACGCCGAGCATAGCTCTCTCCATAGCTCGCTGAGCAACTCTGAGCTTTTTTATGAGACCTATTGTAAGAGACCACGTCTCTGATCCATATATCATCACTGGTAACACACATTGACTAAAAACTTTAGTCTTAGGGCACTGAGGTATTTTGGATGAGAAGATGTTGCGCAGTTTCCCGAACGCTGCCCAGCCGAGTTGGATTCGTCGATTGACCTCTCTCTCAAAGTTGGACCTACCTAACCGGACTACCTGTCCCAGGTAAATGTATTCGTCGACAACTTCAAGAGTAGAGTTCCCAACGGTGTATTAACATATATGTAACATTAATATACATAACATTTCAAAAGAAGGTACGATGTTATTTATAGTCTAATGTTTTAATATATTGTATTTCCGTCTTTTGATTAACGCTTTTCAATAACGTTGTTTTATTTCTTTGGCATAAACTTCTAATTATAATATGAATACCATTTCTTTCTGTCAAGCTTTATTAAATGTTTTTTTTCAATAGTATACCTACTTGTATTTTACTCTTTTTTAAATATATTAGGATACTTATTTATTTAAACACGTTAATGACCATATAAATATAATAAACAAAATAAATATAGTTATTTTAAGGCCATAGCACGTACTGCACCATTAGTATGGGGATCAGCAATTTTGCGAACGCGTCGGTACTGCTTTCGAATGCAATATCGAAATTAAGCGTATTACTTTCATGTTGTCTTCCGTCTTGACCTTAGAACAAAACTAAAACGCCCATCAAGTTGAAGAAACTACGACGAAATGTGCCAAGTTGATCGAACAAGAAGTTAAGAGTTCATTCATATCAGTAGCAACAAGCACTTTAAACGAGCGATCAAATCTCCGGTTGCCGATGCTTATAGTAAAAGTTCTATAATCAAGAACATCGTTTGTCTGATATAGAATTAAAATTGTAAATAACTATAATAGTTTATACATGGTACTACTGACTTGTGGTAGCTTCGACCGTAGGTGTGGCCGTAATGGTGGTACTGACATCACTCTCAGTGGCGTTGGCGGTAGTTGTACTGATATAGCTCTCTGTAGCGTTTTTAGTGCTGATATAGCTCTCAGTAGGCTTAGTACTAATGTAACTCTCAGTGGGTTTAGTACTGTCGGTAATGGTGCCATTTTCTTCTTTGACTGCAACTGAAGTATTATTTTAATTAATTAAAGTAGTCCAGGTATTCTTAAGGGCATGGATTTAGTTAAAGTAAAAGGCTCCAATCAATAAAACATTAGAAAAAGAAAATCTAAGTACCGAAGTTAGAGTTAAGATCTTACCTTTCGCCCCGGATGAGTTCTTTTTAGTTTAATTATGCCCGATTAAGGAAATGTATTTAATAGATAAGTTGAGGCGAAAATGAAACAAATAAATTATTTATAAGTTTATCATCCTTAGCAATAGTGAACATAAAAAAATAGGTTTGTTTGAGCCAAATATGTTGTGTGGTCATTTTTAGAGCATATTAATTTTAATCTCACTTGTCTTTTGAAAAAATCTTTATGTTTTCATTTCGCACATCACATTTTCGCACAATCCTTGTAGTGAATATTTATCAAGTGACAATGATGTTAAGAAAAGGCTACTTTCGACCTCGTGATGAAGACAAGTTTGACTAACTTTGTCAAAAAAAAACATTGTCAGTAAATAAATAAATATTGATTTTAAAGTTTTATACGTAATTTTTTAGGAACCTGCCATTCGGAAACTACGGAAAGAAGTGAATATTATAATAACTATATGTAAGTACTTACTTATGGTTGGTGTAACCTCTGTCGTAGTGGTAGCATTTTCCTTTTCTTCAGAAGTGGTAGTCGTCACATCGGTTTCATTAGTGTCTTTTTTACTTGCAGGAGTTGTAACACTACTGGTAGCATTTTCTTGATCTTCAGAAGTAGTAGTCGACACAGCAGTATCATTAATGTCCTTTGTACTTGCAGCAGTTGTCATTCTGGTGGTAGCATTTTCCTGATCTCCAGAAGTAGTAGTCGACACAGCAGTATCATTAATGTCCTTAGTACTTGCAGGAGTCGTCACACTGGTGGTAGCATTTTCCTGATCTCCTGAAGTAGTAGTCGATACATCGGTATCATTAGTGTCTTTTTTACTTGTAGGGGTTGTCACACTGGTGGTAGCATTTTCCTGATCTCCCGAAGTAGTGGTCGATACATCGGTATCATTAGCGTCTTTTGTACTTGCAGGGGTTGTCACACTAGTAGTAGCATTTTCCTGATCTCCCGAAGTAGTAGTCGATACATCGGTTTCATTAGTGTCCTTTGTGCTTGCAGGGGTTGTCACACTAGTAGTAGCATTTTCCTGATCTTCCGAAGTAGTAGTCGATACAATGGTTTCATTAGTGTCTTTTGTACTAGCAGGGGTTGTCACACTGGTGGTAGCATTTTCCTGATCTCCCGAAGTAGTAGTAGATACATCGGTTTCATTAGTGTCTTTTGTACTTGCAGGGGTTGTCACACTAGTAGTAGCATTTTCCTGATCTCCCGAAGTAGTAGTCGATATATCGGTTTCATTAGTGTCTTTTGTACTAGCAGGGGTTGTCACACTAGTAGTAGCACTTTCCTGATCTCCCGAAGTAGTAGTCGATACATCGGTTTCATTAGTGTCTTTTGTAGTTGCAGGGGTTGTCACACTGGTGGTAGCATTTTCCTGATCTTCAGAAGTAGTAGTCGACACATCGGTTTCGTTAGTTTCTTTTTTACTTGCCGGAGTTGTCACACTAGTGGTAGCATTTTCATGATCTTCAGAAGTAGTAGACGATACATCGGCTTCATTAGTGTCTTTTGTACTTGCAGGGGTTGTCACACTGATAGTAGCATTTTCTTGATCTTCAGAAGTAGTAGTCAACACAGCAGTATCATTGATGTCTTTTGTACTTGCAGGGGTTGTCACACTAGTAGTAGCATTTTCTTGATCATCAGATGTGGTAGTCGATACAGCAGTATCATTAGAGTCTTTTGTACTGTCAGGAGTTGTCATACTGGTTGTAGCATTTTCCTGATCTTCAGAAGTAGTAGTCGACACATCGGTTTCATTAGTTTCTTTTGTACTTGCCGGTGTTGTCACAATAGTGGTAGTATTTTCCTGATCTTCAGAAGTAGTAGTCGATATATCGGTTTCATTTGTGTCTTTTGTACTTGCAGGGATTGTCACACTAGTAGTAGCATTTTCCTGATCTTCCGAAGTCGTAGTCGATACAATGGTTTCATTAGTGTCTTTTGTACTAGCAGGGGTTGTCACACTGGTGGTAGCATTTTCCTGATCTTCAGAAGTAGTAGTCGATATATCGGTTTCATTAGTGTCTTTTATACTTGCAGGGGTTGTCACACTAGTAGTAGCATTTTCCTGATCTTCCGAAGTAGTAGTCGATACAATGGTTTCATTAGTGTCTTTTGTACTAGCAGGGGTTGTCACACTGGTGGTAGCATTTTCCTGATCTTCAGAAGTAGTAGTCGACACATCGGTTTCGTTAGTTTCTTTTTTATTTGCCGGAGTTGTCACACTAGTGGTAGCATTTTCATGATCTTTAGAAGTAGTAGTCGATACATTGGTTTCATTCGTGTCTTTTGTACTTGCAGGGGTCGTGATACTGGTGGTAGCATTTTGCTGATCTTCAGTTGACACAGTAGTATCATTAATGTCTTTTGTACTTGCAGCAGTTGTCATACTGGTGGTAGCATTTTCCTGATCTCCAGAAGTAGTAGTCGACACATAGGTTTCATTAGTGTATTTTGTACTTGCTGGGGGTGTCACACTGGTGATAGCATTTTCCTGATCTTCATTAGTAGTAGTCGCTACATCGGTTTCATTAGTGTCTTTTATACTTGCAGGGGTTGTCACACTGGTGGTAGCATTTTCCTGATCTTCAGAAGTATTATTCGATACATCGGTTTCATTAGAATCTTTTGTACTTGCCGGAATTGTCGCACTTGTAGCAGCATCTTCTTTTTCATCAGAAGTGGTAGTCGACACATCGGTTTCATTAGTGTCTTCTGGGCTTGACGGTGTTGTTGCATTTGAATTTTCTCCTACACTAGCAAAAGTGATACCTGGAAAATTTGTAAGTATGCTTTATATGTTGGTTGGTAAAATATCATATTTTATACTAAAGTCATTGTAGCCGTTTTGTTGGCAATTGGCAAAATAGGGGTTATATTTTAAATATTATGAATATAGCTATACTAAAGTACAGTTTAATAGTTAAGATTCTTGAACGAATTATCTACAACTAACCATAGTTTAAAAAATGCTTTAGTCCCCAGTAAAAAGGATTTATAAATAAAATAAAAATAAATAATAATTTTATATAAAATAAAATAGATCTAATGTTACTAATTTGGCGGTTTTTGAAAAGAAAAAACAAAACTTTAGAGAATCGACTTTAGAAGTGAATGGTTCAAACACCGTCACGCGGCAACGGGGATGGCAGAGGTGTACTAACTATACCCACGTTTCGCTAACGATGTTAGGTCCCACGTAATAGGGGGCGAGCCTATTCCCATATACCGGGCACAATGCCAGACTCCGGACTCGTACTGGGAAGTTTTTCGTTAGAAAAATTACACTTGTCCGACCTACGATTTGAACCACGGACCTAATGATCACAAAGCGATGCGCTTTGCCACTAGACCAACGAGGCAGTGGTTCAAACAGTTATCTTCATATATCCGGAAAAATCTCAAGCGGTAGTATTTAATGAATTTGTATCTTCTTGGTTTAATATGATAGGATATCTCTTGGGACCTCTCTTGCTTAAAATTTTCGTTAATGGTATTGACCAATGCTCTATTTTTAAATTATCTTCTATTTGCTGACGACATCAATTTTTTAACGACGACATAAAAGTTCTAAATAATGACTTTGACGCATTGAAACTGCAGGAAGACCAGGAAAGCCTTGATGCTTACTGTCACCAAAACAGACTCGACTTAAATGTTTCTAAATGTTTCTCTATGAGTTTTAGTCACAGAGATTTAGGAGTTAGATTACAAAATACCCCCTGTATTTTGTACTTACTGTTGCTACAAACAAAGCATTTAGAGCAGTAGGATTTATTATACTAATGTCAAAGACTTTCAAATGTATGAAAACAAATTAAATTCTTTATTGTCTTTACTGTCCGTAGCCACTTACAGTATAATAATAATAATGTTTATTTATTTCTCAACACAAAGGCTTACGTTCTAATTGGTGGATACACAGTTTGATTTCAAAGTATACTTGCACACCTTTGTGAGAGACTGGTAACTGCACTGGGATAGTGATATCCTGTACGACAGACTACCAGGCCCCCAATACATTTATAGGTACTGTAGATTAGTGACGGCTTGAAATATGTAAGTATCATATATGTTGAAATGGGTGCGCGCGCGTGCGTGCGTGCATGTGTGTGTGTGTGTGTGTGTGTGTGTGTGTGAGTGCGCATGCGTGAATGTGTGTGTGTATGCGTGTACATGTTTGTGTTCCAAATATGTACATAATAAGTAATTATATGAAGCCAAATTAAATAATTATGTTATTTATTTATAATTTTGTATTAAGAAACAATTGTTAAAAAAAATTCCGACTGATCATAGCTAAGATTTTGCAACCACGATATAACTATCTCTTTACATTTGACTTTGGAAAGTGGATATAAAGTTCTTAGTTATAAAGTTAAGATACTTAAACTTGCTTATGACAAACGCTCTGCCAAGCTTTATAGCTTCATCTCTTACCTTTTTCTACTAGACGTAATATAGCATTATATTACGTCTCAAGTTAATAAGGGTAGATGTCGATTGTCCAGATTTGTTAAATAAAGTTACTTTTAAAGTACCAATACATGCCCTTCGGAACAGGTATAAACCTTTCAGCCTTACGTTTGTTCATACAAATTATAGACAAAATAGCTTCATTACCGATACCAATTTGGATTTGTTTTGAAACAGTGTCAGTAGTATAAGGAATAAACTGTTAAGACTAATGTACTGTGTGACGCACCGCCCTAATATACATAAGGTAACGCATAAGATTTAGAATAGTATATTAAACGTTATTGCACCAACAAGACGTTTGATTCGACACAACCAGTAGCCCTGAACAGCACATCATTGCACTAGTTGATTCGTCTTTTTTTTGTTTTACTTTATGTGTATTTTTGTGTGCAATTTTTTATACTTCTTTACGGCACTTTGACTATCAATTCATAGTTGCTTTCTATATGTGATAGCTTATTATGAGCTCTTAGTTCCTATTTTATGTGTGTCATTAGAATATTAATTAAATAGTATTAATAGAACAGTTATAAGTTGGTCCTCCTCCTCCTTTCGAAGTTTAATTTTGTAATTAGGGTCAGACAGAATACAGCCGCGACATATCATATGAACCTCGGCCCTGTATGCTTCTATGTATGATTGATTGATATGAGCGTCTAACGATACGTTTATATTATAATTAGGATCTCTATAATTAGGATCAGGGTAATTTTACTCACAAAACACGTGTTTTGCTGTTGTGTACTTATGAGTCTACCACTACTTTGGAATATCATACATGTCGAGTAGAAATTCTAAGGTCATTAAATAATAGGCTTACAATTTGTGGTTTGTAATTGTGATAGGTTCCTATTTACATTAACTGGGGGGATATTTAAATTAGAGGGCCTAGCCAAGTTGCATACGTTTCTGTTGTCATTCTCGTACATTTTTCTGTTTCCTATAAAAAGTTATCTTGGCTATATGAACTAAATATGTGTTTTGAGCTCACCTGAAATTACGTCATTTGAATTCTCCTCCGTCAGCAAAGGCGTGGTATTATTATTGTCTGAGATCGTGGTAATGTTTTCAGAACCTGGTTCTGGTAACCCTATAAAAAAGGAATATAAGACTAAATCATGAATTTCTATCAACAAACAAAATGTCCTGAACTAAATATAATTATAAATAAATGTGTGTTATATAACAGAAATGGATGTTGCAAAATTTTTAGGCCTACATATCGGAAACAAATTGACTTAGAAGACGCATATTGAAGAATTATGTAATAAGACTGTATAAGACTGCGTGGCGTACGCAACTGTTACTACATCAACTTTCTAAAAAAGTAGATGAGGATACTATACCCGTGTTATATCATGGTTAGATTGTCTTAAAACTGCGATATTGGGCTAATTTTTTAGGAATACCCAACTGATAAAATGCTTGTTTTCAAATCCCAAAAAAACTGTATTAGATCAATGTATGGTTTAAAAATGCAAGATAGTGGTTTACCGGTTTTTAGGACTTGGAAATTATTAACATTATCTGCACTATACATACTAGAAATAGCTTTATTTGTGAAAACTAATGATATATTATATGAAAAAATCTCAAATGTAAGGAAGGGTCCAACACGTATCCAGTATTTAAATAGCATATGCTCCCATAAACGCAAAACCGCACTTGCACAGAAAAGTATTATTGGTATAGATTCAGTTATATATAATTATAAATAATTTGGTAAAATTCAATTAAAACTATCCCCGATTCCCATAGTTTCAAAAAGAAATTCACTACTCTACTAACTGATAAATGTTATTATACTGTTGACAAATTCTTAAATGATGATGACTTAAGTAATTTAAAATAATGTTTGAATGATTGGGTATCCATCTATACTTTAGCTGACATTATACAGACATTCCTATACTACCTATTTGACTAAAAATGACTAATAACTAATGTTAATATTGCAATTTGTAACCATTATAATGTTTATTACTCACAATAATAGTTATAATAACTTAACATGCATGTCTTTGTATGCCTTAATACGTAAAACATAGAGAACCTGTTATTGTGATTTGACAAGATCTGTAATAATTACCTATGTTTACAAAGAAATAAATGAATTTGAATGAATTATGTAAATATCTCGCCGAGATTTAAGGGTTTTATCGGCACCTTTAAAAGGTTTGCATTCTCGCATTTGCATAATTGTTTTTTTTAAAGCAGCCCCTATCTAGGGATTATTCCCGTATAATGGATGCATTTATAAACACGAAAATCACATCCACAAGACTGAAACAATAGTCGTGGGTAATTCAATCTTGGTCCTGTGTGGAGATGGAACCCGCGACTTCCCAATCCAGTGGACGGAGTGGCTATTGTGATTTATTGTTTTCAACATAACTCTCAATATGTTACACGGGTGACAAGTTTTGGTTTCAAAAATCCTGTCTAGGGTTTTTAAAAGTCGAAGCATGCATTTCTTTATGTAATATTTACATTAGTACGCAATTCTTGTTGTCCTATTGTTAGGTATTTGATTTACTCTGTTACTCAAGTACATGGAGACTTAGTTTAAAGCTTACCTGATCCGATCTCGATTGGTGGGTCATCTTCGTCTTCAATTATTTCTGAATAATCATAAAAATATTGTCTTAGTAACTATCATATATATGCACATGTTGATACATAATAATAAAGGTTATTTATATGTTAACATATTATACAAGGGGAAATAAAAAAACGGACCTTGAAGGAGAATAATCAGAAATTAGTGAAATGTTTGACGGTTATTCAGAGCAACATCTAGTTAGCCAATAATAAAACGAATTAAATATATAATATTAAGAGAATACATAGTGCAGTCAACATAACAGAGTCTATTTATTACTCCTCGTTCGCCCCGGTGCTATTTCAACGCATGTTAGTTAATCGCTAGAAAGAAACAAACACCCCTTAGTACATTTTTTGAAAAGCCTTTACGACACGTCATCGCTACGCGTTGAAAAAGCGCCCATGCAAAAATAGGCTTATAGTAGCACCATTACAAGAAGTCCAATTTCACAACTACATGCAGATGCATAGAATAATAATATCTATTAGTAGGATGTGTAGCGTGTAGTATTATGCTATGTAAGCATTAATTGTATAAGAGTAACGTGTTTGTCTCACTATCACCCATTACCACAAAAGCGTACAACGCTATATGGCGCCCCTGCCAGTCCTGGTACGCCTACTGCTATTTGATATTTATCACCTAGTTTAATATGGAGTAACTATGGGATCAAGCCAAACAAAGGAAGAGGTTGTCATAGCTCAGGCTGCTTCTGGAGCAGGAAACTACGCCTTTATGTTCAACGATTTAGTGACATAAATTTGAATGATGAGTGACTTACGCCTTATGTTCTTTTAAATTTAATTTTTCTTTGCCTATCTTATTTGCTTAGAATAACAATAATCCAGAAGCCGCGTGCAATCGTAATTGCACGCCGCGCGGTGAAGCCAAAAAATCAACAAACGTCCACGCGGTACACTTCTGCCACCGCCCCGTGGCAAAATATTTTTTTTGTATCGGTATCATCATCGGCAAAATATAGGCCTATGATTCATCCGGCATATCATTATACTACTAGGAATAACATTAAATCCCGGCTTTAACTATCTGACTGCGCCATACATAAAAAAGCGCCATTCCATACTAATTTTGGTAATTAAAAATGGGAAAAGTACTTTCGTCATAGTAACTAAGTAGTTAAATCATTATGTCGTTAAATCATAAGTAACTAAATTAATAATAATTAGAACTATAACAAGTAAGGTCCATAGTAAATAAAAGTAGGGAATAAATACACTGTGATATTGGCAACACAGACAAAATGGACGCATCATTTTCTGTGACAATTGTGAACGAAACATTTAATTCAATATTTAAATAATACGATGTCCGATTGCGCTACTTACACATGGAATGTAATCCCATCCTATTTTGTTTTTGAGATTGACAGAATTGTTACAGGTAGGAACACCGCAAGACGCCATAAGTCGCCGAGTAAATACACACGTAAACGTGTGACTACTTGCTTTGCAGGTAATAACTGTTGCTTCAACTCGATGCGCGCCCGCGCGTTCTAGATTATTGTTATTCTAAGCTTATTTGTCAAAACGGGCTACTTATGATGCCTTGGGTGTAGTAGTGTATTGGTTGCAAAAATAGCAATCGTTATTTACAGTCCGACAAGGATCTTTTGATCTGCGCCCAAAATCATAACTAACGCTTTCATCACGCGAAATGTTATTTCATGACGGTTGCAAAGTAGCCGTTCGCTATGAAATTTACCTAAGTTCTTATTTAATTAGCAAATGTGCGAACCCATCTATTGAAATATTTCCCAGGAAGTGGGAAAATTTTACTTAATGATGACCCTAATTTCACACCAACGCCCCTCTGTCACTGTAAAACGTGGGACAAAAGATCCTTGTCGCAGTATATGTACTCACCTGCGACAGAATTGTTAGTGGCAGTAATATCTACAACACTTGAAGTTTTAGTAGGAATAGTGGGTAGATAGCTGTTAGTACTCCTAGAGCTCATAGAAACTTGAATTGTAGGAACGGACGGACGATTTAGCGCAGTGGTTAAGAGCTTAAGCCGCTATGCCCACTGCGTCTAATAGTCGCGGGTTCGTGTCCCGCACGGGACAAATCTTTGTGTGATCCACAATTATTTGTTCCGGTCTGGGTATTTGTGTATGTGAATTTACATGTTTGTAAACGCACCCACGACACAGGAATAAATCCTAGTGTGGGGCTACGTTTAAAAAATAAAAAATAAAACATCGTTGTCAATGGTGTCATTTGCTTGTGTTGTTTGTGTGGTGTTTGAATCTATGACTGCAGATAACAAATAATATATATGTATTGTAATGTTAACAGTTATAAGACGAAAGCCTTTAACTTCAATGAATTCCTTGGAAATAATTAGCAATTATACACAGGCGCGTTTTATTTACATTTGCATTTTGGAAAATTGAGAGCTCAATTTTATACTTGGGGCATGTCAGAAAGCCCATTTTGACACTAATTGCGCACAAATTGTACGCAACGTATGTTATATGTGCAAAAATGTGTGTATATTTGTAGGATAGTATAATCGTGTTGTGAGATTAACAACAGTACTTATACAATAAAATAAGAAAAAAGGTATCCGTGCTTAAATTGATATAAAGACGCTCGTAGCGTAACCAAGTTTAAGCAGCGTTCGACTCGGTTGGCCACAGATGGGTGACCGTTTGTGACATTTCATATTCGAGCATGATTATCAATAGTACTTATACAATATAGAAAGAAAAAAGTTTTCCGTGCTTAAATTGATATATAGGGGCGTGTAGCATAACCAAGGTTAAGCAGCTTTCGACTCGGTTGGCCTTAGATGGGTAACCGTTTAAGGCATTTCATATTCGAGCATTTCCGTGCTTCGGAAGGCACGTTAGGCCGTTGGTCCCGGTTTCCACGTAATGTGGTAGTCGTTAAGCCTAGTTGGAAGCTTTATAAGCGGCTTAAGTGCCAACAGCAGGTGGCCACAACCCTGCCACCGCCAATTCGCACTGGGTCCACGTGGTGGAATATGACCTAATCTCTCTCACACTATGTCGTTTATTGATTTATGAGAGAAGGCCTTTGCCCAGCAGTGGGACAGTTTAACCTGATACTATTATTATATATCAAATCAAATTCAATCAAATATAGATATCAAAAACAATTAGTACAAGTTTTAGGAATTAAATCTGTATAGAAGCATGCGAATTCTGCTTCTTAGGGTTATTGGCAAAGCGTAACGGTATCAACTCACCTTTGACAGTATTGTTAGTGTCTGGCGTCTTATCCGGATCAGCATCATTAGTAGGGGTAGTGGATTTATAGCTGTTAGTAGTACTTTTGTTCTTAGAAGATTCAGTGGTGGAAGAATCAGTGGTAGAAGAATCAGTGGTAGAAGAATCAGTGGTAGAAATATCGGTGTCAGTAGTACTCTCTGCTGTGGTTGTGCTGTTTGAATCTGTGACGTCACATAATGAAGGATTTGCATGAGACGATGTTCACCATGAGGATAGTCATTAACCAACTCGTCTAACTATTTACACTGCTGACTAAAATTGCAAGCAACTAGTTATTATTGTTGAGAACAGAGCCTCAAGCACGAACAGATTGACGTCATGGTAACGCTATCTAGATGATATGCCATCCTTTTCGAGTAACGAATTTCACTGCATATTATAAAACAAAATCCCCTGCCCCGTCTGTCTGTCTGTCTGGCTGAACTCAATGACTACCGAACGGATGTTCATACGGTACGGTTTGCACCAATAGACGGAGTGATTAAAGAGGAAGCTTTATGTGTATAATTCACCCGTGCGAAGCCGGGGCGGGTCGCTAGTCTATATTAATATTCTAAAGAGGAAAGATTTGTAGTCTTACAAATCTTTCTTTTTTATAACAATATTTACAAACATACGTAACGAATAAACTCAAAAACCACTGGACCATTTCTAAAAATTCTTTCACCATTAAAGCCACCTTATCCAGAAGTAACATTGGCTATATAACACAGACCCGGTAGGTGGCGCTGTTGTCGACAGGGTACGAAGTCGCGGGAACTTGCTAGTATTAAATAAAGATGAACGTGACAGCACGATTTCTCAACAATGTCACAATAGCGTCGAATGGTTTATGCTCAGCAACCTGGTCTTCTATCTGCTGGCGTTAAACTATTTCTTCAATAATTGCTTGAAGAACGAGGAAAAAAGAAGATAGAAAGGAAAAAAAAACAGAGTTGGGTTTAACACACCTTCAAATGGTAAGCATGGCGGTCACTCTTTGCATGTAATCTGTCACCGCACAGCCAATATCTTAGAGCCTATCTATAATGGTGTTTGCGGTTTTATACACTTGCGGTCTAGTCGATTTTTCTATTCATATAGTAAATTTTCGTCATCATGGCTCAGTCGTGTCGTGTGAATCACTTAAATTATGAAGCGCAAGCACAAATAGGTAATTTGTTTTAGAAACCGCGCTGTTACATTCACTGTTATTTACTGAAATCGTAACGTGAGCGGGATGGTGTGTCATCTCGATATCGATAACATTGCGTTAAATTATTCGTATTTACTACACTGAAGTCCTTATTATCAAGTCCAGTTTTCAAGTTTTTTAGAAGCTTTTGATCTTACTAACTACTACTACTATTTTATTAAGGCTTCTCACCACCCTTGAGTAGTCTGACGTAGGCTAATCTAGAATAAAAGTTGCAAGTGTCTTTTACGAAATTCACTTCATCGGAGTAGACCTGTCCGATAGTCTAACTATCCAGTTTTAATTGCAGGGTAAGTAACTAGTCAGCACTTTACTTGAGGGTGGTGAAAGAGCTTCTAGGTTAAATTAGTTCCATTCACATAACAAAAAGCACAAATCGGTCGCAATGGGTAAGCTTAAAAATAAATATGGGTGCTAGTATGTTTGGTTTTTCATTTGTACCCCTTAGAGGTAATTTTTTTAACATTTTCCCATGAAATGAAAGAAAACATGTTTCATATACAACGTGTAACTTATATTATGCGAAAATGTAATTGGGGTGTCTGCCCAATTACATTTTTGCTTTAAAAATCCATTACGATACTCAAAGTTCCGGTTTAATTACATTTAATAGTCAAATTAAATCCAAACTCTGTACTCTCTGACTACCCCGCAAGGGATCTGGCGTGAGGTTATAGATGGATAGATAGATTTAATCCAAAACATTGCGTATTAAGGAATAATGGTGAGAAGTGTAATGGAAATCGCTGTATTGCTTTTAGCTATAGTTAAACGCAATACAGCGAGTGAAATGAGTTATAATGAAATGAGTTATAGCAATGTAAGCTAATTTAAGTATTTAAAAAAAATTAACACATGTATTTAATGTAACATATGTATATTGAAAATGTTTTAAGTAATCAGTTCCCGATTTAGAACAACCTACTGTCAGGTTTACATTACATGTTGTATATTGACGTTGAATGGATATTGAAAGATTTGAATAGAATTTTTTTTTCATATATTTCATGTAGCTCCCATACCTGTTTTTAACCAAGATAATATTCCCTTTCAGACATTCATGAAGCAGAAAATTCCACAACCAAGAAGGAAGTTAGTTAACGGATGGGGTTTCTATCTATCTAGAGCTTTACCTTCGTCTGAACCAATCGAAGATTCTGGCTCCCCAAGCGGTGATCCGCCGGAACCTGTTATTTTAGAGAAAAAAAAACTTAGTTTAAATAGTGCCTTTATTATTAGCCAAAGGCCTCCCTTTATTAGCCAAAGGCCTTCTCTTACGAATCATGCCTAATAATACCAGTCTGCACTGTCGTATAGGCTGATATTATTAATGACAAACTATGGTTTATTTTTGTCCCTGTCATTTCTTTTTTGTCATTGTCACTCTTATTCTCATAGTAGGTGTAGTCAGCCAACAATGTACATTCTCAATTTTTCAAATCGGTAATTCTCTTTATTATAAAAATATAAGAAAAAATTGTCGAAACCGAATATCACTAACCTATTTGAATATAATTTGGGCCAAGAGGTTTTGAGACTTTGTATTTAACAGAGAATATTTTATACTTACCGCTATCGTCGTCGTCCAGTGTCCCCTCAGCCTAAAAACAAAACTCACATCAGCGGGTTTACTCTAGTTTAAAAAATAATAGACACACCTATATTTCCTCGGGTTGGCAGAACTTATTGTGGACTGGTCTCCGATAGTGTTAGGTACTAAACTAAAAGGGGCGAGCCTATACTCGTTTAACACCACGCTCCAGACTGGTACTGGGAATTGAGGCAGCCAGATTCCACCGCGAGTTTGTGAGAGTAACAAAACGGCTCTAACCGAATGTTCGGGTGGTACTAGATTTTGTTGTCGCTTCAGATTGGTTTCCGAGAAGATAGTCTCCGGGTAGTTATCCGGTCAGAGTGAAACAAATAATGGAATAGCTCGGACGCCATCACTATAGTTGATCCCTCGACTGTAACATAGGGCTTCAAAGAGGAACGACTGGTGTGGTTTAAGCATTTCGATTTAAAATCGATTAAACGAATAATTGTTTCGTGTCAAATAATCGATTTTTTAGTTCGATTCCAGGCTTTGGACCGATTCTGAAAGCCCCTGAATTGGATCGGTTCAATAATAAAAAAGTGGTAATCGACAATATGACTATTTTATGACAAGTTGTGTAAATCAAGGATTTAAATTATCACAAAATACGTTTATTGTAAAAATACCTATTAGGTAAACATACTATTTTTAAAGTCTGTTGTTTATTTAACACATTCAAATATGGTACCGATAGAAGGATTCCAAATAATATTTTCATTCAATCAGCACATTCCTTTAAATCAACTTCGAATCAGTTAATCAGGAATCAATCTTTCGTACCTCGATTTAATCGAGAGTTTCTAGTGCTTTCAGTTAGTATTGATCCAAATATCGATATTTTTAAAATTAATCGACAGCATGCCTAGTAGGTAGTGTAGTTGTGACTGTGGAGAATCAGTGCAGACTATCCAGCACATCATTGAGGACTGACCCACTAGGAAATTCATCGGCGGATTCAAGGGGCTACACCAGCTAACACCGGAGGCTAATCAAAGGCTTCTCCACTCTGACATAAAATTTCCATCGTGGGTCGAATTACTGATAGCACATCATACGATAATAATAATGATTAAAACAGCTGGATTAAGTTTAAAGTGTAGGTTGCGAAATCACCTCAAAACGAGAGTTTAATCCACCTGTGGCGGTAGCCATGACGGCACCAGACGTGTCATGTCAAGTTGTGTGGCAGCATAATACAGTATGTTACAATATGCGCTCAGGACTAAGCTCCGAGCCAGAACTCAGTGCAATACACCATGAGTACACACAATCTACAGTTGTGAACGCTAATAGAAAGCGGAAAAATGTATGAGAATGACATTTTGCAACGAATAGTCACGTGGTCCACACAACGCATTATCGATTGCGACAAGGGAGTAGAATCAAAACGCTTGCAACTTGTCTAAGCCCTCAGGTTGTCTGGAAGAAATTGCTTAGAAATAAGACTGCCTATTGTACCAGTATCTTATGGAACGTGTTGTTTAATCCTTTTGTTGGTGTACAATAAAGGGTACCTATTGTATTCTATAGGGTCGTACGTCGGTCACTTACATCATCATCAACGTCCAAGCCCTCTTCTACGAACTCTTCGTCGCAGTAGTCCAAATCATCATCTTCCGCTGTAAGCAAATGCAGCGAGTATTAAAAAAATACTTGATATCACATAAATAACACATTATTTCGAGATTGCTAAGAGTTGGAATTCAGGAGATTAGAAAATCAGTTCGTAAAACACACAATATAAAATATAATAAAAAAAATTACATAGTCACGGCTATATTCCCCAAGCGGTGGTGGAACACGTGTACTGTGTATACCGACTTTTCGCAGACGATTTTAGGTACTATATAGGCTAGTGGATAGACCGTTGGACTGCAAAGTCAGAGGTCTCGGGTTCAAAACCTAGGCACGCACCTCTGTCTTTTCGAATGCATGTGTGTATTAAAGTTAACTATCACGGTGCTTTAACCGTGAGGGATAACATCGTAAGGAAACGTGCATGCCAAAGAGTATTTCAAAGGTGTGTGAAGTTTGTCAACCTGCACTGGGCCAGCGTGCTGGACTGTGGCCTAAACCCTCTCAGTTTGAGAGGAGGTCCGTGCCAAACGGGGGGACAGTTTCTTAACAGGGCTAATATTATATAATATGCAAGCCTCTTGCCATAAATCGGACACAATTCCAGATTCCCGTCTGGCGATTTTTCTATTGAAAACTACATATAGTCCGACCCAGGATTTAAACTTAGGACCGCGTGAGCGCTACGTGCATTATTCGCCACTAGCCCGACGAGGCAGTAGTATTTTAAATTAACAATGTAGGAAATCACTCAATGTGTTTTACCTGGGCACGCTTCTTTATTGCATATATCCAATGTGTCGAGAACGGTTTCCGCGGTACAGTTTTCGGATATCTCTTTGCCTTGGAAGCATACGACCTTACGCAGGCTATTTCCACTGCCACATTCTTTGGAACACTGTTAAAAGAAAACATACAGTATTACTACAAATAGATGGCCAGCTGTCAGTTTTAAATTGCGAAAGGAACAATTTTTTGGGAGCGATAGACCCAAAAATTATTCAAAACGTATGTATGTATGTAGGTACTGCAAAAACGATTGTAGTATTTTTTGTTTCCGTCTTATGTTATTTACGTCATTACGTCACTTTACTTTGCCACGTAATGCCAGCGTGTTTGGTGACAAATCTATTATTGACTTTTATGAAAATGTGTCATATATTTGTAGTTTTACCCTACCCGAGCTTATAGATGTTATTTCTTGAATATACGTTTCTGATTTAAATATATATGTGATTACGGAGACAAAGAGTTAAACGTGTAGTGCTTAATCCACAAATTTTCCACTCCTAGACATCCAGTTATCTCCTTGCTGTAGGAGACACTACATAATCCGTGAGATACTATAATCGAATATGGTTTATTATGAGTATATTTTGTTTTATTATTTTTAAGGTTCCATAAGTCAAAACCGTTTTAAATCATTGTGTTTTTATGCATTTGCCCGCGGCTTTCACCATGATATATTTCGTAGTCAGAAGAAGCTTTTATATTTAGAGAGGTATAGCACGAAGATAGTTTCCCTCGAGAATTTATCACAGTGAATGATAATAAATCGTGCTCAGCTGAAAATAATGCCGCTTTCGTGATGATAACCTCACTTCCGAGCATTCTCCTAACCCAACTCTATCAAGATATCGTTGCCTTTCTTACAGCTTCAATTCTCCTTTGCAATTCGGCCCTGTTCTTGCATTTGCTCTTGTTGCCCACAGATTCTACATCAAGCCCGTCCCCATTCGTGTTCACTTTTGAACTTGATTGCCCTTTCTCAATTTCGCTTTTGCTCCGACTCCCAGTATTGCTCTCGGTTCTTCTCTATATTAGAAAAAAACAATTAAATGAAATAAAAAAGTCAAATATCTTAGTTTAAATTAAAATCCATGTTACTTCCAAATGAATATTTTGTTTTATATTGTTCATACAAAACACTATGTTTAAGGTCCGAGGTTTTGGTACGGTCGAAATCGTATGCTCGTAGCTTTTTTCCCTTACTGGAGTCAGTCAGTAGGATAACTGTTCGAACAAATATTAACTCCTAGCGATTTAAGGACGGATAGCGCACTTCTGCTGCGGTATCTTAACTTAAATTATCGCACATGATATGCATATGTCCATCTTTGATGATTAAATTGTGATCTCTTTAAGACTCATTCTGGTTTTAATTTATATTTTGGACTTTCCAAAAATATGTAATAGCTTTAAAGAGAAGCTACAAGTTAAGACCTTAGCACGAACAGTTTGACGGTTGCGTGACGTGAAATCGTCCGGCCATATCATATCGGAAAGACTAAACCATGGTTTCTATACAGGCAAATCAACCTTATAAAAAAATCTTTTATAAAAAAAGGTAAACCGACTTCAAAAAGCAAAAATATAAATATTTGAAGGCGGTGCTGGTTGGTGCAGTCGGTTACTTGGCACCGACTTCAAATATTTATTTTTTTTGCTTTTTGAAGTCGGTTTACCTTTTTTTATAAAAGATTTTTATTTTACAATTTTAAGTGACCAGTGAATTATTCTATAGTAGGGTACCTATAGGATTGACGTAATACCGATAATATCTCAATTTACACATGCCTATTGTTTGTCGTTAAGGAGTTCCCTGGTGTATCTTCTAAGTCCAAGGTCCAATGTCAATAAAATTAATATGGGACCACCTTGGAGATATACTGAACTCAATGCAAAAAAAATTATCAAAATCGGTCCACAATTGACGGAAATATCGCAGAACATAAAAAAAAACCGAACATAGAACCTCCTCCTTTTTGAAGTCGGTTAAAAAGCTATGCGCCTTTTCATGATATAATCTCCTTCTGCTAAATTTCATCTAAATCAGTTATGCTGTTTCAGCATAATTGTATAACAAAACACCCAAATTTTTACACTTCTGATGTAAGTAGCATAGTAATGAAGGGAAGCATGTTGAGACGTTTTTCTCTGTAATGTTAGCGACCAGTAACAACGCCATCTTAATCTTCAATTGGTCACTCCATTTATGATTATTAAATAAAATGCAATATCAATTTTCAATCTTATAACTATTTAAAGGTTTGGTAAAATAGTCGACGGATCGCGACGGGAGCGCAACTGAAGCGCTCGGCTACACTGGGCCGGCGGTTTACAGCGCGGTGCACACGTCACATTGCGGGTGCGATATCGGGCCGGCCGGGCGACTGCCCGACAAGGTGCAATGCTCGCACGCATATTGGCGTCTCGCTTTCCCCGTGCTTCGTTTGAAATCGCGTCCACCACGACGGCGGCGGTTCGTGACGTTTGCCGTCGCGCCGAGCGGTTCTGCGCTGTGTGTCATCTCCCATACATTTCAGTACATTACAACTCCCCAAGCGGCGCCACCGTCGCACTCCCGTCGCGCTGCGTTGGCTTTGTGGCGAAACCTTTAGTATGTTAGTTGGTATCCCGATCTATGAGATATTATATACAACTTTCTACGCTTTTGAGTGCACTCACTCTAGCTGACTTTGTGCTGGGTGCTTGGTGCAACGGGACACGTTCGAGTGCTTTTATTTAAAAAATATGGTTTCATGTGCACTCAGAAACTGTTTAAACAACTCGAGAAACATAACATTATTATATCTATGAAAACACAAAGATCACCGGTCACTCCGTGATCGTCAAGTTGCCGCTATATTTTGTTGGAAATTGCCTCTCTTGTAGTAGAACATTATAACGCAATGATACCGGCCGATTCTTGGCTTTGGAATTAGGCCTGCTACGCTTTCCCCCCACTTACTCCTGTAAACCAGGATCCACATACAGACCCAGAAAAAATAAAAAAGTAACAATGAATGCTTACATGAGGCCATGGACCGGCATACCACTGCGCAGGGCACTTCTCTGGCGGAACCGAACAAGGTCTCGTGTCTTTGTATCTGGTTTCCATGTCGCAATTGCTGTCATTAACTGGAGTCACTGCTTTTCCGTCGAACAGCCCGCAGAAGACATTTCTCGTCTGGTTACCTTTTCCACATTTTACTGAACACTGAAACAGAAATATTGAACAGTAAATGTTTAATTATTAATAGTCTTTCTCATTAGAGTTTTAATCGGTTGTAGCATTAGTAGATTTTTTCGTGATTTTATTAGAAGCAGTGATAGCCTAGTGGTTAGACCGTTGGACTGCAAAGTTAGAGATCTCGGGTTCAAACCCAGGCACGCACCTCTGTCTTTTTAAAACCATGCGCGTTTTAAAAAATAACTATCATTTGCTTTAATGGTGAAGGAAAACATCGTGAGGAAACCTGTGTATGCCTGAGAGTTTCTCGAAGGTGTGTGAAGTTCGCCAACCTGCATTTTTTTTTTTTTAAAAGAACGTGGCCCCACGCTAGGATTTATTCCTGTGTCGTGAGTGCGTTTACAAACATGAAAATTCACATACACAAATACCCAGACCGAAACAAATAATTGTGGATCACACAAAGATTTGTCCCGTGCGGGAATCGAACCCGCGATTATTAGACCCAGTGGGTGGAGCGGCTTAAGCTCTTAACCACTGCGCTAAATAGTCCGGCACTGGGCCAGTGTGGTGGACTATGGCCTCTCAGTTTGAGAAGAGGCCCGTGCTCAACGGTGGGACATCAATAGGCCTGCTCCCTATTACAAACTATCCGTGCTTGGGGAATATAGGCGTGAGGGTTGATATATATTTTTTTTGAATCTAGATTTTCTAAGGCAACCTGGGTTCGAAACCGAGACCTCTGACTTTGCAGTCCAACGCTCTAATCACTAAGCTATCACTGCTATTGATACATACCGAGCACAATTTCAGATTCATACATTTGTCCAACCTAGAATTTTCCCTTTGACCTCGATTCTCTTTGATTTTGACCCTGGACCTCGTGATCGCAAAGCACATCATTCCCCACTAGACCAACGAGGCACTCAAAGATTTTCTTAGTAAACTACAGGATTATTTACCTCGCTCCATTGCGTGGCATACCACATGTATGTGCATTCGGGCAGTTTTTCAGTGCACGGCTCCTGCTCCGAGGGTCTCGTATGGTACGCGCAGAACTTGTCCTCGACCACTTCCGACGTGTTGGTTGCACACAGCACATGTCTGGTGCGGTTCTTCGAGAGGCAGGAGTCACACTGGATTACGAAAAAGGTTTCTTAGTATAACAAAACATCTCAACATCGCACGTTATTATGAAATAGTGACCGCTAGCAATATTTTTATATAACTTATTTCATAAAACCCGTGTCTTATCTGAAGGGCAAGTCAAGAGTCTCCGTAACCGGCGAGCATGTATGAGACGAAACATGAGAGTAGAGGAAGCCAGAGAGGTCTGCAAAGAAAGAACCCGTTGGAACTATGTACTCTCTACCTGCCCCGCAAAGGATCTGGCGTGATGATATAGATAGATAGGGATAGATTATTTCATATTGTAGAAAAATATGAGAAATACTGCGAATTTTTGACTTTGTATCTATATACATACATACATAGGCGTCTTTATCTGATATATATATGATGACATTGATTAATTAATTAGCGAGAGCTGGGTATGTAAGAAGGAGAATGAAAGTAGGATAAATGCGGTAGAAATGCGAGCTCTGCGGAAGATGTGCGGAGTGAAGCTGACCGACCGCATTAGCAACAGCATAGTAAGACAGCGAGTAGGTATGAAAGATAGTATCGGTGTAAAGATGAGAAAGGGCATGCTCCGTTGGTTCGGGCATATAGAAAGAATGCCAGAGGAAAGAATGACAAAACAGATATACAATGTGAAAGTGGAAGGATGCAGGTACCGGGGAAGACCTAGACTATCTTACCACGACCAAATAAACCGAGTCTTGTCAGATGGAAAAGTCAAGAGTCTCCGTAACCGGCGAGCGTGTATGAGACGAACTATGAGAGTCGAGGAAGCCAGAGAGGTATGTAAGGAAAGAACCTGTTGGAACTCTGTACTCTCTGCCTACCCCGCAAGGGATCTGGCGTGAGGTTATAGATAGATAGATAGACATTGATTAAAAATACCATAACGCCTATATACCCAAGGCGAGGGTGGCAGAGGTGTACTGTGTATATACATTACTGACGATGTTAGGTTTTAATAGAGGGCGAACCTACTTATAAATAAAATGAGTTTGTGTCTTGTTGTCCAATTGTATTCCCGCGCGTTCGGACTGATGAAGGCATACCAGAAAATATATCTACCGCGTTAACCGGGTTTTTTCTGATTTACAGGTAAATAAGTATGAATAAAAATATGAGCTAAAGCAAACATAGCGAGCTTTGAGTGCATTAGAATAATTGAGTGGATACTTCTTCTATTCGGTTCTATAAGTTCCGCGATAATACAAATAAACCTTTATAAAGGTTTCGGCACATAGGCGACGCAGCGCACGGGAGGGCGACGGTGGTGTGGCTGGGGGAGGTTGTAATGTACTAAAATGTACGGGAGATGCATCACAGCTCTGCCCCGCTCGGCACGATGGCAAAGTAGCCAAGCGCCCCCGTCACGCTTCCGTCGCGCTCCGTCCGCAATTTGACCAAACTTTAAACCTTAGATGAATTACTTGTCTTGATGAAGCATCGCGCGCGGGGAAACGGCATAAAATTTATCTACCCATAGATAAATTGTAGAACGCACACGAACGCGCACGCACAAAAGCTGTCATAGCTTTTGAACGAATTTTCAATAAAATCGAACAGTGGCATCACGCACGCACACATAGAGCGTAAGTGAGGCCGCTTTCAGGCGCCATTTTTGTTAGCAATGCTCCGTCTAGACAAGCCTAACACTCGTATCTATAAACATGTCTAAGTCGTTACTTTTACTCAAGTTATTAGTAGCTTTTGATTACCTCTTTTTGTATGTCAAGGTCAAAGGATTTTATTGTACTTACTTATTTGTACTCAAGTATTTACTTAGTACATCATTTTTATTCTTTATTTGAGAATCTGCCAAACTAAGAAATGTCAAAGGTTAGTTTTCTTAGCTTAACTTAGTATACAAGGTGTCTCGTAAATAACGCAAACACCCTGATTAGATAATTGATTCATGAATTCAATACGAACACAATATAGGGGAGTCCATTTCTACACAGTAAAGCAGTTGTAGTGAGGGGGTTGAGCTGCCCTAATTCTACCTACCTTAAGGAGGAAGCAATGCGCTGATGGTGGTAAAGCGATTTGCTTACGCAGCCGAGTCTGCACGAGAAGGCACACACTACACCAAATTTAAAAGTTTAATTTTTTTACCCTTTTTTTAATCACTTTTATATTCCAATTAACAATGAAACTTGTACGTGTATGTGTGAGTATTGAGAAAAGCGTTTTAGAAATCCATTTGAAATCTCCTTATTGCTATGAATCAAGATTAAATTTAGTTTTTTATAGCGCACTGAAGGAGTAAAAGCATTTTTGCAAGTTAAAGAAAATGTAAGATACGTTAAAAATTAGTGAAATCAATTCAGTTATCGATTTAGAACAAACTGCCCTCAGGTCTTCCGTTAATTATGTTACAGCTTGTATAATTTTGAACACATGACATTACTCGGCTAAGTAAATTGTTATGACAAAGTAATTAAATGTCTATAGATACTGGTATTAGTTTAAGGTATAAATCTTATTCAGTACTTCGTGGTATAAATATTGGCCCTGTCGTTTTAGGGTCCGTCCGTCGACATAGGAATAACAGACTATTTTGGAACTCGAACATCGGCCAAACCCAAATATAAAATTCTCTTACCCCAAACCAATCTGTAGTCATCCAGTCGACTCCCTCGCAGTACTGCAGCATGCAAGGCTTTGTATGTGGGGGTTTCTCGGTACTGCACTCGCTATCGTCCAGGACTTCAACTCGGCCATTCGACTTCTGGAAGCACACTACCTGCCTCGTCTGCTCACCTTGACCGCACATCTTGTCACACTGGAACAAAGAACACAGACACGCTCTTATTCTTCTTACATAAACGGTTCGTAGTATAGTATAGGTGTACTAGCATCATCATCAATGCATTTTTCAAACCCAAATTTAAGATGTACTGTAGTTATAATTGGATCTTGTGGCCCGCGGCTAAAATGATAATATAACAAAATTAACGCTATCCGGATAGGATAGCGTTAATTTTGTTATATTTATACCCTAAACAAGTTTAAACTGAAGAATGTATTAGCGGAATGGTTACATAGTTTGTCCTATACGGAAACAGAAGACCTCCTTATCCCCATTTGCTAATCTTATACAGTCCGCATTACTTTTTGATTACTAATCCTACTTATGACTGTATTTATAATTAATATACACATAGTACACAATTTCTCCAGAATCGCGCTTACCGTTCTTCTTTCTTGCACATGTGCGCAAAAATACACACACACACACACACTTACATATCGATATATAATTAAATTATCGATCTAACTTTATGATAAGTTTACTCTTATTAAGAGAATGATCCTTTTAATTTCTTCATGTTTCCACTTATTAATGCAGTACTTGTTTAAGGGATGAGAGCCTGGTTACCTGTAACACAGGTTTACCTAGTGCAGGTACCAGCCTCTCACAAAGGAGTTCAGTTTGCATGCTGTATGTACTAACTTTTAAGACCTGATATCCTTTATTTTTTTATTTATTTATCAGGCTCACAAAACAAATTACAGTCCGAAACTTTACAATGTTTGATCATCCATATTTCAAGCTAGACCATAATTCTAACTATGTGGGCACAGAAAGTTCCAAATTTCAATAATAAAAAAGAGGGTTACTTGAGTTAGTGTAGTTCGTTAATTCTAAAGTTAGCAATATTTTTTATTGCTATTGTTTAGTTTATACCTAATCTCATTTAACAAATACCTACTAGAGAAACAATAAATTAGTTCACTTTGGTACGGAAATCAAGGAAGCGGTCCACAAATAATTTTATAAACATTCTTTTTGAATTTAGGCAGACTGTTACTGAAAATGTCCAAAGAAGAATGTGCACAAACTGTGTCGTGTTGTGAAGAAACAAATATATATTATTATTTATCTATCCTATCAATGTTATCCACGGGACAAAATATCCTTGTTACCTATTAAAACAACCAGGCTGAAACAAATATCTGTGGATCACCCACACGCTTTTCTCGTACGGACATCGAAACTGGAATCTCTCGATCCAAGCCAAGCTAAACCGGGTCCCGTTTAAATTTGAAATTTAGTGACATATTGTGTACGTTCCATTTTATTGTTTGCTGAGCTATGTCATCTCTCTGCTGCAATACGGCCTTATGACAAACTTTCAGTGGAATCAGTTCCACTGATCTTGGTTTTTGGCTATAACCACATGCCTAATTTTGGCTTGTTTTGCCATCTCCTACCGGGTTTTTACATGCCATTTGCACGAAAATATGATTAAAAGTAGTGATGATTATGGCAAAACCATACCGCTTTCCAAGATCCTATGTACCACTGTGGGCACGGTGCATCTTCATTGCATTTTTGGAACAACTCGGGTTTGGGGCCCAGCAGGTCGAAACACTGACTATCAGGAACTACAGATGAATATCTGAAACATAATGTTATACCTATGTGTGATATCTGACAAAAATGATAGGCCTAATTAACTTAAATAACAAATTATGTCTATACAGATATACAATGCGAAAGTGGAAGGATGTAGTGGATGTATGACCAAATAAACCATGTCTTATCTGAAGGGCAAGTCAAGAGTCTCCGTAACCAACGAGCGTGTATGAGACGAACTATGAGAGTGGAGGAAACCAGAGAGTATGTAAGGAAAGAACCTGTTGGAACTCTGTACTCTCTGCCTACCCCGCAAGGGATCTGGCGTGTTGATATAGATAGATATCTATACTGTCATATTATTAGTATCGGGATTCTTTAGTCTGACTTATAATATATTTTTTTAAACGTAGCCCCACACTGGGATTTATTACTGTGTCGTGGGTGCGTTTACAAACATGAAAATTCACATACACAAATACCCAGACCGAAAGAAATAATTGGGGATAACACAAAGATTGTAGTTTGGAATTTGAGCTGATCATTTCAGAAATTGGTCTGTAATAAACACACTGATTCCGTAATAAACAGTTTACATTAGCAACATTTGTTTTAGATGTCTAGGAATCATTTTTAAGCAAATTGTTTCCTCTTAACGTGCATAAGCTCATACTCGTGAATTTGAACTGTGATCTTTCGCTAGCCTTTCAGGGTAATATTTTCACTGTGATATGACTGTTTAAATTGTCTACGGAGAAATTAAACAAAACTTTTGTACTTAAATGTCTAGAAATTTCAAGAATTAGAAGATTTGCTTCTGGACCTTGGAACTGGACCTGCTAAATAGATCTTTCGATAGTGGCTGTTTTGTTATATAGACGAACTAGTTTCTGCCAGCGACAGCGTCCGCTTTTAGACAGGAACCTTACAATTTTCCGGTATAAAATCCTATATGTTAATTCAGTTAATAAACTATCTGTGTGTCAAGTTTCATCCAAATCCGTTCAGACGTTTTTGCGTAATTGAGTAACAAACATCTACACATTCAAACATTCACGTTTATAATATTAGTAGGATTCCTATGTAGACGTATTGGTAATTTGACATTTCACATAGTTGGACGGTTTGCTGCTTAGGCATTACTCGTAAAGCACAAGTACTTACCCAGGAGCAACAACTTTCTCGCACGTCACGTTTCGCGACATGACTCCCCCCTCGCCGCAGCGCTTGGAGCACGCCCCCCAGGGACCCTCGACCCAGCCCGCGGGACATGCCTCCGTATTGCATGTCTGGTTAGTAACTGGCCTCAGGCCCTCATCGCAGAGACCCTCGTCGACTATTTCTAGCTCTTCCCTCGAGCGACAAGTAACGTTGCGAGTTTGGAAACCTGATGAAAAAAGATTAGTTACAAAATCTAGTATGTGTAATAAAGAAATGAAGCGTATATTTGTAGCTTCTTTGATATTAACTTTGATTGCCACAACACTAGGAATCGTGGTGTAGACAAATTAAACTTTTAATTTGTGAAGGATAAGGCCAATAAATCATTAAATCACTGAAGTGTTTATAATTATAACCGAAGCTGCTCGCGTCCGTAGGATTTACTCTTGATCCTACGTGTGGTCCTGTGCAGTGCTAAATGAGCAGGTTACCGGTGGTAGGCTACAGCCGTGGCTGGTCACCATCTTCCTAGCAAAGTCATGCTGCCAAGCCACCCAGTCGTGTTCCGGCATGTTGCTCGGAGTTGCCTTACGAGAAGGCGGGTCTAGCCCTATCATACCAATTCGGAACTTTGTTTACTTGCATTTCCTCAGCCTATTTCAGAGTGAATAAGCTATTGCCGAGTCATCGAGCTCTATCCGCCCATCATCACTTTCTATCAGGTGATATAGAGTCCATCGCTGAACAGTCCTCAATAAAAAATCTAATAGTTCATCTTAGAAGTAAGCAATACTTCCAACAGGTCAGAAAGTAAACATTTATGTTAGTATTCTGTTTTCCACATACGGTAATTAGACTAAAGATCATTAATAAATATGGACTGGACAAATCACCTCCTCCGCAGGATACGCTGCAGGGCGTGAACTCTTCGTGCACCCAGTTGTAGACCTTATGCGTAGGCGGCGCGGTTGTGTTGGGTACGCTGTACTCAAACTGGATGCCCACATTATCCTCTTGAAGAAGCAGCTGAGGATTAAAACATCAAGTTTTAGCCACCCATGCATCCATTTTTTAATATTTAGAAATAGTTTCTGTTAAAATGAAACCTGATAAATCAAAATATTTTGGCAACTCGTCTATGATAATACTCTCAGATTTTCCTTTGCAACTATTATTTACTAGTTACTGCCCGCAACTTCAACTTTAGACAGGAACTTAACATTTTTACGGGGTTAAAAGTATTTTATGTGTTAATCCAGGTAATAAACTACCTGTGTGCCAAATTTTATCTAAATCAGTTCAGCTGTTTTTGCGTGATTGAGTAACAAACATACAAAATTTCACATTTATAATATTACTGGTAAAATTTACTTACGGAGAGGTAGAGTGGCTCATTGGTTGGTCCCTGACAACGGAGCTTGTCCGGCGCGGGGAAGCCTAGCTGGTTGCGTTCGTAAGTCCACAATGCGCCAGCGATCTCTATGCTCCTCGGGAAGTCGATATGATAATCACCGTTCAGGTAGTAAGACCCATTTTTCGCGCGCAGTGCTAAAAATTACGATTAAAAAATTTGAATAAAATCTCGAAGAGTAGGTATGATGATCTCAAGTATCTCCGTAACTGGCGAGCGTGTATGAGACGAACTATGTGAGTGGGGGAAGTCAGAGAGATATGTAAGGAAAAAACCTCTTGGAACTCTGTACTCTCTGCCTACCTCGCAAGGTGTCTGGCGTGATGATATAGATAGAAGGAGAAACCACTATGAATATTTGATTAACATCGTTCACTTTATAAAGGAGAACCAATTCTATGCGTTGTGTTATCCTTATTAATCACTTAAAGTTAGAGCAGAGGTATCAACAAGTAGTCTGTACGTTGTTAAATACATCGTTTGATTTCGCTATTACATAAGACCCCAAGTGTGGGGTAGGTTCCCCCCGACCCCTGCTGTCCCCGCCACCGCCGGCCGCGACATGTTCTCACCGATCCCCCCGATGCTTTGTCATCCCTTCTTTCCGCTCCGAATACGGGCGACGACGAAGATGAAGTCATAGATCCCCTCCCCTAGCCGGCGGTTGACCGGTGCACTTAGTAGTGCACCCCCTCACCCCGCAGCGACTGTCCCAACCGAAGCCGCCTCTTCAAGGCGCCCTCGAGTATGTCGCCTCTTGCCCTTCTGGCTCGAGCGTTGTGGTTGCACGCTCGCCCTTAAGTCCGGTGAAGCTGTAAAGGCCTCGCGGCCAACAGCGTACATCACTCACACACACACACACACACGTGTGGGGTAGGTACCCTACTGTTAAAGCGTCTTCAGAAACACTTTGTTTGTAAGATCTGAGCAATTAATTCGTCTAAAGTTATATGATTGTATAGCAGCTCAAGCCGGGCAAATTTGCACATCAGTCACTTTCTAGCCACGTATAAGGACCAGAAAGGCGAATAATTTTAAAAAAAATATTTATTTATTGTACAAAATTGGAACTCACCTAGATAGTTGCTGGAAGGTCCTATTTCTTCTATTACAATAGTGGTAGATCCTTCGGGTATTAGCAAAATGTCGTTGTAACCTGAAAAAAAAATCAATATTCAGTTTGTGTAGAATTAAACATAATTTTGAGGTAAAAGGTGGTAAACATCGTGAAAATTTTCCTTCATGTCCCAGAGAACACAAAAAAAATCTCAAAAACAATTTCTTAAGAATAACAATAGCTTCAAAATAATACCAATATAAAATTTCTGCTTTAGGGTACATTAGGAACTGGGCCGCAGCCCTCGCCTTTTGTAAGGCAGTGCTGGCAGTGAAGGAGGAAGTGGGAAGAAACCAGGTGTGACACCGATCACAGAAGACCCGCGAATAACCTTCAACCTCTGCGAACATAGACCTGCGGGCGCCAAGCAACGGCGACCCGTCGCCCGTCTCGTGAAAGTAGCGTGCGGCGTTTTCGCGGCCTCACAAATGAAAACACGTGACGAAGACAAGGTCCGTACGGAATGGTCAAGGCCTGCCCGCGCCGTGGATGTTATGCCTCTGGCGATTCCCCCGGCAGAGCATTTGGGCAGGAGACAGACGTCGGGGGGCTTAAGTGGGTACGAGCCTCATATCTAAAGCCCGCGTAGTGGCAGTATGAGCTAATCATCTCACTTAAAAAAAACGGTATATTAGGTAAGAGTTTTTATAAAAAAAAATCTGTTTGCACTCACCTTTGACTAGGTTCTGGGCGTCGTACAGGCCGCCAGTCGTGTGGCAACTGGAGCCGTTCCCGCGGCATACTCGACATTTGTCTTCGCGCGCGTTTGAGCCCAGCATCATGTCGCAGCCGACCGGCTACCACAGAAACCATTATTAGTTTACATTGGAAAGAGCTGCTCTATTACTACTAATAAAAAGACTAGCCTAGCCCTTAGAGGTTAAACCGCATTAAGATCTGGCTGATCGGGTGTATTAATCGGGTAAATTACAAAAAAATCTAAAGTTGAAATTTTTAGTGCCCCTCGCTAGATTTATTAAAAATAAATGATTTATTTCTCTATATTTTTTATCACGCTTCGCTTAGTGATGTGTGTGGTTTTTCAAATCCAAGAATACATTATAGACTGCATGTCGACTTATTAATTATATTGTTCTTCATCTTAGGATGCCCCTCCAACTACTAAATTTGCCAAAAAATGGTTCAGAACAACTTTGCTAACATATAAAATGTTAGCAAAGTTGTTCTAAACCATTTTTGCAAACCACCAAGCAAGGGATCTGGCATGCTGATAAAAATTGTTGAAGCAATTGTAGTGCTTCCAATTACAATTATAGTCTATAACTCCATCAGTAATATATTGTAATCTTTGGCTCCATGGTTAATCGATGATTCTGCCGAAACAAACACCGACCTCGCCGGCAAGGTCGAAGAATCCCTTGCCCGCTGGCCGGTGCAGAGCACCACGGCGAGACACCTAGTATACGCCCCCCCCCATAGCGACTGCCCAAGCTGAGGCCGCTCCTGCTTGAGACGCCCTTGAGTTAGTTGCCCCCTTGCCCTTCTGGCTCGAGCGTAGTAGTTGCACGATCGTCCTCTTGTCCGTTGTAGCTGTAAAGGCCCCGCGGCCAACAGCGTAGATTATTCACACACAACCACGATGATTCTGCCAATGTCAAGTTAGACAACAACTTCTCGGTACAAGCAAGAATAGAAATTGCTTAAATAAAGAGAAACAGGTGCATGAGTTACCTGACATTTGCCGTCGACGCAGACGTCCAATGAGTCTTCGCTACACCGCGTGCCGTCTGTCACTTTCGCCTTGTGTCTGTAGTAGAACCGCTCGCCGCGAGGCATGCAGTTCAGTTCACATTTGTTCGGTGCTGTCGTGTATGGCATCCACCTGTGGATAGAACATGTTTAATGCAGTTTTAGGGTTATTTGTAGTCCACCTATGTATAGAACATTTATATATATGCAGTCTTTGGAGACGCTTGTAGAGCGGGACCACAATGTCCTTAGCGATAGCGAAGGTTTATTAGAGCGTTTGGCTAGGTCAATTTGCTATGGGTGACCGTTGCGGCATATCGGAACGTACGTTAAGTCTGATTGATCTTGAGATCAAGAAAATAGGTCATATTCCACCATATGGACCCAGTGTGGATTGGTAGAGGTAGGTTTGTATCCTGCTATTGTTTGAAGTTATCAAGCCGTTCATAAGGAGTACAACTTGGCTTAACGATTACCATAATAAGTGATTACTATGGTAGTTGTTAAATCAAGTTATAAGCTTTTATGAGCGGCTTCATAACTTCCAACTTCCAACAACAGGTGGTAACAAACCTACCTTCACCAATCCGCATGGCTTCGTATGGTGAAGCATCGATATATCATTTGTGTCGATGCTGCGAATTATGACCTATTCTCTCCAAAATTTGTGAGAGAAAGAAACAGTATAAGTTTTTATCATCATCATCATCATCAGCCGGTATCCGTCCACTGCTGGACAAATGCCTCTCCCAAAGCATGCCATTGAGCCCGATCTTCAGCTCTTCTCCTCCAACCGCTGCCAGCCATCCTGCGTATATCGTCATTCTATCTAGGGCGTCCTCAACTACGTTTGCCGAGCCGCTGTGTCCACTCGAGAACACGTCTAACCCAGCGGTTATTCTCGGCAAATATGGCCAGTCCACTCCACTTCAGCGTGTGCGATCTTTCAGAGAAACTCCGAGCATAGCTCTTTCCATAGCCAGCTGAGCAACTTTCATTGGTGGACTAGTCACACCGTAAGTGTTTATAATAATAATAAAATCAGTTCATTCAAATCAAAAGAAACAAACTCAAGTAGCAATTGACCTCGCACTAGCCGTACCTGTATTTCGGGAAACCCGAAGCGATTATACAAAGAAAGATTTTCTTAAAGAGCAAAGCTTTGTATAATGTCTTGAGGTCGAGTTTATTTATTATGAACGTTGAGTTGTACAAATGGGTTCTACAGTTGTACAAAGGTGTACAAATGGGTGACTTAGTGGTAAACCATCTACTTTATGCAGATGACGCGGTTTTAATAGCGCCAACAGCCACTGATCTGCAAACACTAGTCACAGTTATGATAGACGACTGCATGATCAATGGCTTACACTTGAATGTGAAGAAAACCAAGATTATGGTTTTTGAAAGGGAAAAAACCAGAACGAATGTAAGGATTGTGGTTGGTAACGATGTGCTGGAGCAAGTGAATGAGTTTGTATATCTTGGATGCGCCTTCAGTAAGGATGGGAAATACACCGCTGACATAGAGAGAAGAGTGAGTGCAGGGAACAGAGTGAATGGAGCGATGGGAAAGCTACTTGGGAGCCGGCACTTAAGCCATAAGGCGCAGCTGGCCATACATAACGGAGTTCTTGTCCCAACGCTGTTATATGGTAGCGAGAACTGGGTATGTAAGAAGGAGAATGAAAGTAGGATAAATGCGGTAGAAATGCGAGCTCTGCGGAAGATGTGCGGAGTGAAGCTAACCGACCGCATTAGCAACAGCGTAGTAAGACAGCGAGTAGGTATGAAAGATAGTATCGGTGTAAAAATGAGAAAGGGTATGTTCCGTTGGTTCGGGCATATAGAAAGAATGCCAGCGGAAATAATGACAAAACAGATATACAATGTGAAAGTGGAAGGATGCAGGTACCGGGGAAGACCTAGACTATCTTACCACGACCAAATAAACCGAGTCTTATCTGATGGAAAAGTCAAGAGTCTCCGTAACCAGCGAGCGTGTATGAGACGAACTATGAGAGTCGAGGAAGCCAGAGAGGTATGTAAGGAAAGAACCTGTTGGAACTCTGTACTCTCTGCCTACCCCGCAAGGGATCTGGTGTGAGGTTATAGATAGATAGATTGAGTTGGTAAGAAAATTTACATTAAAAAATGAAATTTGGTGGAGTCCTATTTATTTGTTTGTGTGATGTGTTTTCAAGAAACACTTAAAGCTCTGGGGACATTGCATATATGGAGAAGAAGAACTTACTTGTACTTTAGACCTCTAAACTCTTTGTCGTCGAATTCGGAGCATTGTTGGGATCTGAAGTCGCCGGAGCCTTCAGGACAGTCCTGTGTCTGGCACGAGAAGTACTTGGTGTCACCACCGGTGCACTGCTTCTGTCCATCCGGTCTGTAGAAAGGCATACAATTATATATGTACATACATATTATATTACAACCATCATCACCATAATTACCGAAAAGACGTCCATTGCAGAATATAAGCCAACCTCAAAAGTTCATTAAGATAATTGACTTCTTGCTACGCATCCACTTTCTGATGACATTTTATTTATGAGAGAATAATTTTAACGTTTAGAATCAAAATCAGATCTAAGTTACTACTAGTATCCAACAATAATGAAATAAAGTTATTTTTAACACGTTTTTATTAGCTTTGCCTGTAACTATGTATCTATGAATCTATGTATGTAACGGATTCTTTCAACGTAATTTTTATTCGGATTTCATCGCGGTTCATTTTAGATTTTTAAGTTCCTGACATTTCGAGTGCTTTACAGCACCCATGGTCACGGAAGGAACTCCAACTCATGGTCACGGGAGGGACTTCAGCCCATGGTCACGGGAGGGACTCCAACCGGATACAGCAAAGGGTCAGATACTAAATTTAAGTAATCCTTGTAAGTAATATAGGTATACATTTAAATAAAAAACACGTTAGTCTAGTGGCAAAGCGGAGCACTTGGTGATCACGAGGTCCTGGGTTCAAATCCTAGGTGGGACAAGTCCTAGTTTTTTTAACGAAAACTTCCCAGTATGAGCCCGGAGTCAGGAATTGTGCCCGGTATATTGCAATAGGCTCGCCCCCTATACATAGGATCTAACATCGTCGGCGAAAAGTGGGAGGGTTTATATATTTTTGTATACCTAAATCGTTATTTAAGTATTCAGAAATGTTATGCTCATAGATCTTAAATAATCTCATAGATCTTACCCGATTTGCAGGCATATCCTCTTCCGACTGGCCACGCCGCCACCGCAGGTTCTGGAGCATGGAGATATCTCCCCCCACTCGCCCCAGCCGGTTCCCTCGCCCCCCGGGATGACGTAGCTTGCGGATAGGTACAGCCCGGCGCCCTGGCGTCTGTGCCTGCTTCGGTGACCCGAAACCTGAAACAAAATAGTTAAGCATAGCAATAAGCAACTCTGAAAACAGTCGTAGTTAACACAAGCTTTTTGCCTTCATCCTCGACGGTGAAACTATAAAATATATCAATTTTCACATTGTGAAAGACAGAAAGAAAGAAAAGGAGAACAAAATTCGACGGGAACCATTTGACTTTACAAACGTAAAGTCAAATGGTTAGAATAAAGCGCTATCGATTAAGTGAAGAGAATCAAAACAAAACACTATTGCGACTTATGTAGGTGCACTGTCCAGTAACGTTTATTATATACTAGCTGTTTAGTAGCGCGGCTTCGCACGCGTTCATTTTGTATTTTGATATAGAAAGGTAGTAACTTTTTGGAATAATAATTTTCCAAAACTTAAGAGACACCTCCATATTAAGTTTCTTTTCAATCTGTTCAGCCGTGTTAATATGGAAAAATAAAAACAACTATCCCCTGAAATCTTGCATTTCCCAAGGTAAAAAATTGGTCAACAGTCTCTGAGAAATCCCACATTTTCCAATGATAGTGTATTTAAAATCGGTTCCACCGTTCTGGATATTAACACGGACAATCTTTTTTTTATTGTGCCTGTTTATGCATAAAATATCTTCTTTATATTAAAATTCCCGTGGGCTTGTACCTGCAGCTATTTGACAAAGTAAGTAAGGCGGTCTACGTTTTATCGCCCTAACCAAATCGTATTTATAAAGTATTTATAAAGTCGACTTAAATATGAGTAAATTTTCGCTGTAGAACAATTTCAGCAGGTCCCCAGGCTTCCAGTCGCCGTTGAAGAGAAAGAGGGAAATCGAAACAGATACCAAAGCCAAAAATTGTAGAGTTGGCTCCTACGTCGATAGAAGGATACCCCTGGGTTGTTATTTCCTAAAACTATTCCATGTACAGACACGACTTTCTTACAGTTTTATTATATGTATAGAAGATTAAGAAACCGGTATTTCAAAGAAGAATAATCAATTGCCAAATGAGTTAGATGAAGTGGGAAGAGTATTAATTTCTTCAGTATAGGTAGAGGAAACATAGGTAATGGCCTCTGCTATGAAGAAAAGATGTTAAAAACAAGTTAAAAATAAGCATCTTTATTTTGCAAACCAACAACGTCGCCTCCCTTTTACTGCACACGCATGAAATTCCCGAGCAATAATTTAATGCAAGCATGCCGTCACAGTAACGGCATATTTATAAAATCCTGCATTTTTAATACAGATGTTAGACAAAGTACTGAAATGCTTACATATTATTGCTCGCTACTGTACAAACACTCGGACTAAAAGAAATAGCTATGTATATGCCACAATGAGACTTTCGTATGCGGGGATAGAATCCGCGACTTGATACTATATGCAATAAGCCTACCGGTCTACTCCCATACCGCTATACTGTTTTAGAGAAAATCAATACACTAAACACTTCTTTTACACACTTCAACAATTATTATTCATAATTTATAACTTGTCAAAATATAAAACGATATCCGATATAATATATTAAAGCCATGATGTTTCGTAAAGGCACTTTATAAAAACGTCTCCACCACCCGCGGTGCTTAATAACCGAGTGCAGCGCGTGTGTACATTGTGTGGACGTACCCTAAGCCTCTACTTCCATTGTAGCGTAGCGGAAGAGCGCAAACACGCTATTCATAAGTATTTCTTTAACCATCTTCTATCATAGTTTTTCCATCTGGGTTTTCCATCACCCGCTTTAGGTGACCAAAATTTGGAGCACCACTGTTTCGAATCTAACAGATTTATTATGATGTTAACGTAAGTGTGTTTTTTATTTAGCGTCATTATAATGGACAACACTTAAATAAGCGCTATTGAACCCAGAAGGGTTTCCTTTAGTCATGCGTATGTATTTCGGAGATCAATTACTACTATAAAAATATTTATTCTGGACGACTTTATCCACACGGCGTAACCTCTACAGAATTAGTTGTAACTATACGGCCTCTGATACGGCAGTTATCTATAGTAATACAATAAAGAGGAAAGATTTGTATTTTTGTATGTTTGTAACGAATAAATTCAAAAACTACTGAACCGAATTCAAAAATTCTCTTTTACCATTAGAAAGCTACCTTAGCCAGAAGTAACATAGGCTATATAACATAGACTCTATAGGCTATAGAACATAGGTAGGTGGCGCTGTTGTCGACCGGGTATGAAGTCGCGGGAAACTGCTAGTAAATTATATTATAAGATTAAGACCAGGGTGTCTATTTGAGCTAGTGTGCAGCCTAACTGAAACGTTTCAAAATATATGGTTATGCCAAAACTGGCCGTATCGCCTATTAGCGTCTCAGCTCGGCTTTAGTTCGACCCATTTGCTCCATATGTCAAAAATTATGTACCCTTATATGTTTCTCAATTAATCTAGTCTTTAATCTATCTTCTGGATATATCTATTTCTCAATTTATCTATTCATGAAATCAGAATGAAAATTATCGTGTATATAGAAAAGACGCGGCGGGCGAATTCAATTAAATGATTAATATTGTTTGCGTTACGCTGTAACGTATGAGTGGTTTAACGTAAAGCGCTCGTCACTGCGGGACCCATCCGCCGGGAACTCCAATAAAATGTTATGAAGATAAACAACTTGTGAGAACATTACCGAGACGTGGAGCTTGCGACATGAATGCACCTCACAGCACTCGAGAATGCAGGGACGGAGTTAAATAACAAACAAGTTGTTTTCAGTCACGCTCGTTTGCCCCACACTATTCCTGTTACACAAAGATTGATTGACAGCTTTAGCCATTCTACTCACTGAATCGAGTAGTAACGGGTTCGATCCCCGCGCAGGACTAATCTTTCTGTTAAACCCAGAAATATTTGTTTCGGTTTGAATATATGTGTATGTGGATTTCATGTGTGTAAACGCACTATAAAAATATTTATAATTATACGAGAATACTTCCTAGTATGGAGTGACATTTAAAAAAAAAAAAAACTTTATAAAAGTACACTTTTTAAAAGTTATCTACAAATGTACAATAATTACAAGAGGACGTACCCTTGTATTACGCGCTTAGTAAACTATATGTTTTTCATTTAACAGCTTTAGTGTTAGCTAAAATATACATATCTTCCTCTTCTTCAGCCGAAAGACGTCCTCTGCAGGACAAAGGCCTCCCCTAAAGACCGCCACAACGACCGGCCGGAAATATACATATACAATAACATTAATTTTAAGTAAAGTTGGAAATTCGTTACAATGATATTACGTTACGGACAGTTTAAGTATCTGCCTGTCTATCGAATTGATTCGTGAACTTTAAAAATAGATCGCATTATTTTATTCATCAACCGTTGTTACTTGTTCCGCCATTTATTTCTGACATATCTCCTTTCCTTGTTTGCTATCTACATTTAGAAATATTATATTTATTAAGAGTAAAATTAAATCTCTTCCGAATCCGGCACCGCTAAAGAAAGCAAAGTAAGTCCACTACAAGTGCGTATTGATTAAGTGCAGGCAGGGTTGTGGGTGACAGTTTATTTTGGTTGGAGCACTCGAGGAAACACCTGTCCCTTAAGACGGTGGTTAGAACCAGAGGGCTTAGCACGAACAGATCGGCTTTAACCAATCAATGTTTTTATTGAACTACGTATGGAGTTCTCATTTGACCACTTTAACACCAAGATTCGCACGACAAGAAGTCAGCTTTTGTGACGTGTGTGTTTCATATGTTGTCAAGCATAGAAATATTTTTAGTTATATGTGTTACCAACTGTTCGCTTTAGTTTTCGTCTCATTTTAATTTCTACCCATGAAAACAATCAATCAATCAATCAGCCTATCGTAGTCCACTGCTGGACATAGGCCTCTCCTAACACGCGCCATTGCACACGGTCCTCCGCCTTCCGCATCCAGTCTGTCCCAGCGACCTTTTTGAGGTCGTCGGTCCATCTAGCTGGGGGGATGAAAACATTTAATATATATTACTAATAATAATAGCCTTTATTGATTCAACATGTCATACAGTCATACAAATTATAATAGAACACACCGTTGCGCCTATATTCCCTAAGGGGGGGTGGCAGAAGTGTACTGAGTACACCCACGTTTCACCGACGATGTTAGGTCCCATGTAATAGGGGGTGAGCCTATTACCATATACTGGGCACAATTCCAGACTCATGACTCGTCGTGGGAAGTTTTCGTTAGAAAAAATTACACTTGTCCGACCTAGGATTTAAACCCAGGACCTCGTGATCACAAAGCGATGCGCTTTGCCTCCAGACCAACGAGGCAGTCGAAATTCTAATAGAAAAAAGTAAATAATTGGTTTCATTTTCTATAATGTTTCACTATGTTTATATTGTATAGCTGTTGGTTTTTCATATGTAATAAATAAATAAATTCAATAACGTTATCGAAAAGCCGTGCTATCACCTTCAAGTTTATTTAGTGGATGGCTCAGGAAGCGCCATGGACGATAAAAATTCAATACACACTGAATGGAACACCGACAAAACGTAATTAATGGTTCTAATTTATATTTTATTCCATACTGAGGCGCCTTAAGATAAGCCGTTTTGTTGTAATAAATTTGTTTGGTCGTTGAAAGAAAAAGTGCTTCCGTTCTTTGGGTGTCATCTACTAAGGGATTTGGATTGTGAGTTCCTAGAGGCGATTATAATGTTCTCGATGCAGCTTTCAATTATTATTACTAAGATTAATTGGTTTTCCTGTATGAACAAAATTCAGCCATCCATTCATGGTCCATGGTTAAGAGCTAAGTCGAGCCCTGGACCGATAAGTCGCGGGTTCGATTCCCGGAAGGGACAAATCTTTGTGTGCCCCACAAATATTTGTTTCGGTCTGGGTGTTTTTGGATGTGTATTTCATGTGTGTAAACGCACCCACGACACAGGAATAATTCCTGGTGTGGGGCTACGTTTTAACATTGAGTTTAAGTATTTTTAGCAATCTGGTGTTTAACATCCCATTAATGAGGCGGTTAAGCAGGGTTCAGCTAGATCTGTTTGAGATGGAGTAATCTATCTCTATCGATCTATTTATATCATCGCGCCAGATCCCTCGCGGGATAGGCAGAAAGTACAGAGTTCCAAAAGGTTCTTTTCTTACATACTTCTCTGGCTTCTTCCACTCTCATAGTTCGTCTCATACACGCTCGCCGGTTACGGAGACTCTTGACTTGTCCTTCAGATAAGAATCGGTCTAATAGAGTAATTGTTTGTGCCATTTATACTTTCAATCGCTCCTTGCGTAAGAAGTCACATGAAGCTATTAGTTTCTCCTTAATGTGGTTGTCGTTAAGGCCAGCGGATGTTCACAAAACTGCTGTTCTAATAGCAGGTGGTCACAAGCCTGCTTCACCCATTTCAACTGGGTCCACATTTTGTAGAATAACCTATACTCTCTCACCTCCTCTTGTGAGAAAAGATGCAGCAGTGGGACATTATACACTGATTCTCTATCCTATCATTACTCACAGTAACTTTGATAAAGTGTTAAAGTGGCTAATAGATCACAAACTGCAAATCAATGTAGCAGGCATGATTCAGTTCGCTCAATATAGCAAGTATTTAATAGATATCATTGGCTAAATATGATTTCAGGCCGGTCACCGCCAGCGCTAACAGCATTGAACCTATCAAGATCTATGACAAATCATCCAAACCACTTAACCAATACGCGTTTATTAAACACACAGAATTTCGGCTAGATCATTTATCATATATTGAAGATAACATAAACTTCTATTAAACAATGCGTTTATTGAGTGAAATATTGTCACTTTGAGGTCGGCAAATTGATTTACAGGGTTGGTGCTTCACATGTGCTATTAGTATAAAAGCTGTTCGTAATATTTTCTGCAAGCGGAGTAAAATGTCCCTTAGGAATCAGGTGACACTTTACAAAACTTGTATACGGCCAATCATGACGTACGCTTGGGCGGTGTTCGGGCACGCTGCCGGCTCTCACATCGATAGACTCCAAACAGTTCAATTCTGTTTCCTCCGTAAAGTGGTCGGAGCCCCGTGGTTGGTACGGAATGTCGATCTCCACTCCGATCTCTGTCTCGCACCTATTCGCACCTTTATTAAAAAGGCGACAACCCGATATTTAGCGAATGCGTCCAATCATGGAAATCCGCTAATCGTAGCCGCCGCCGACTACGAAACTAACTTCCCTCCTATTAGCCGCTACCGCCGTTCGCGGCATGTTCTCACCGACCCTCCCGATGCCCTTACATCCCGACCCATCTCGACACCGACCTCGCCGGCGAGGTCGAAGAATCCCTTGCCCATCGGCCGGTGCAGAGCACCGCGGCGAGACACCAAGTATACGCCCTCCCCCATAGCGACTTCCCAAGCCGAGGCCGTTCCTCCTTGAGGCGCCCTTGAGCTAGTTGCCCCCTTACCCTTCTGGCTCGAGCGTAGTAGTTGCACGCTCGTCCTCTTGTCCTGTGAAGCTGTAAAAGCCCCGCGGCCAACAGCGTAGATCATTTACACACACAAATAATGATTACAATTGCATTTTGTAATATTCAATCATAATTCAAGATTAAAAGTGTAATCGTAATCGTTAATCATTAATACACCATCACGCCTATATTCCCCAAGCGGGGCTGGATAATCATTAATCTGATTACATTTTGTCCATCTCTAATTGTAACGGATAGGTACCTATGCAATACATGAGACGGGTGACAGAACTCATCAATATAGACATATGTACATTGTACTGATTTATCTCTAGGTTTCAATCCAAGAGTAATAGGTTGGTAATAATAACTGGACAAAATATAAGGCTTACTTAAATCAATTAATCATTCCTTTTTTTTGCAGCCCCATCCTATGCTTTCCAGTACTCAAAATAAGTTTATACAATCATTAACGCTAATAATAAATCTATAGCACGAATGATTGTGCGAAGCAGTTGTGACACGGACGATAAACGTACAGGAATGACAATTTGCAATAAAACCCACCTAATCAGAACAAAGCGCTATCGATTGTAGAACAACATGCTTATAATTTGGTTAGGCTCATAAATTATCGATTTCCTCATAATAACTAGAAATAAAAGAATAAATAAACCCCGTCACGCCTATATTCCCCATGCCTGACGGCAGAGGTGTACGGTTTACACTCACTGTTTGCCAACGATGTAAGGTCCCATATAATAGGGTGCGAGCCTATTGCCATATACCGGGCACAATTTCAGATTCCGCAGTCCGCACTGATATTGGGATTTTTTTATAGAAAAACTACAGTTGTAACTAGGATTTGAAACCTCGTGGTCGCAAAGCACTTGATTTGCCACTAGACAAACGAGGTAGTCTCATAACTATATTTTCCCTCATTTATATTATTGCCAGCCCTAGGACACTAGTTACGAGCTGATCTCTCCGCCAATGTCAAGGCCCCGCGGTTGACGCACTCTCATGGCCTCGTATACAGAACTCGACGTTTCGTATAAACATTCTTACGAACACAGAAGTTTCAGAAAGTTTATTTTTCAACTAATGTTAAAATGTGATACATTTGATGTGCGGATGGAAACACTTGAAAGATGGATTAATGCAAGGCGTAAACGTATGGTTTGTGTTTTTAAACTTACCTTTAAAATCGCAAGCCCTCGAAATCTTTTAGCGATATTAGTACTATTTTTACGACGATGGCGATGGGATCGGGATACCAATTAACTATTAATAATACTACACATTGTAGAAGCATTCCTACTTGTTGCATAGATACAATAGAAGAATAATTAGTTTCACTACGAATCCACATAATTCGATAAATACCTGTGGCTACACCGGTAGAAGACCTTTATACAAGGTGTAACGTAAATAACGCAAGACCTCAGACACCCCGATTAGAGAATTGCTGAATTGCCGATCATAAATTCAAAACGAAAACCAAATTTCCAAATTTAAAAGTTTTAACCCTTTTTTAAGCACTTTTATACCCCAATTATCAATGACACTTGTACGTGTCTGTGTATGTTTTGAAAAATACGTTTTAGGAATGCATTTGAAATCTCCTTATTGCTATGAATTAAGAATAATTTTAGTTTTTTATAGTACACTGAAGGAGGAAAAGCATTTTTTGCAAATTTAAAAAAAATGTAAGATAGATTAAAAATTGTTAGAATCAATTCAGTTATCGATTTAGGACAAACTACTTTCAGGTCTTGCGTTTATTATGTTACACTTGTATATACAAGTTATTTATTTTGGAATTAAACAAAGTACAACATTGAACTACGTACAATAATAGCTACATTAGTTTAGTTCTCTGCCTACCCCGCAAGGGATCTGGCGTGAGGTTATAGATAGATAGATAGATAGATTAGTTTAAAAAACTGTAGATATTTTGAGCCGCATTCACAGATATTGAAAAAAGGAACAGTCATCAAGAAAATGGACAATTGACACAAAAAAAAATTATAGGAGTTGGAAGCGCTATTTTTATTTCTATACAAGGTGTAACATAATAAGTGCAATACCTGAAAGTAGTTTGTTCTAAATCGATAGCTGAATTGATTTCAACAATTTTTAATACATATAATTTTTAAAATTGAAAAACATTCTGTTACTCCCTTAGTGCGCTATAATAAACTAAATTTGTCTGGATTCAAAGCATTACGGAGATTTCAAATGTATTACTCAATTCGCATACATACACTTACAAGTTACATTGTTAATTTGGGTACAGAAGTGTGGATAAAAGGGGGAAAATTTTTCGTATGAAATTCGTGAAGCAATTATCTAATGGGGGTGTCTGCACCCCAGTTATTTATGATACACCTGACAGCGAAAAAAACCACTAATATAGTTTATTATTATTTAGCTGACTCTTTGGAGGTGAGGTCGTGAACCTACATAGAATGAGAATTAAAAAAAGTAAAGACTCTACCACCACTTCGGAATATCATTCCTCGGGAAACGATGGACAGAAAACTCCACGGTTACTCTTGAATAATATTTTTTACTACATTTTTTGACAGGTATAAGACAATAAAGTAGGCTGGCCTATCAAATGGGTCTAAGCTAAATCAACCAAATTATACTGTTCATGAGAATAAATACATGATCCGCTCATTTCCAGGGAGGGGAATGAGAAAAACATTAAGCTAAATTATTTTTTTATTATTATACTTAATTGACTGCCTCGTTGGTCTGGTGGCAAAGCGCATCGCTTTGTGATCACGAGGTCCTGGGTTCAAATCCTAGGTCGGACAAATGTAGTTTTCTAAGCAAAAATTCCCAGAATGAGTCCGGAGTCTGGAATTGTGCCCGGTATATGGCAATAGGCTTGCCCCCTATTACATGGGTGTAACATCGTCGGTGAAACGTACTCAGTACACCTCTGCCACCCTCTCTGGGGAATATAGGCGTGACGGTGCGTATATACTAAATTAATAGAAGTTAATAATATAATTTACTTACATTATGTGTGTAATGGTGCCTTGAAGCCGTCCATGTTATACAATTACTTAAAAAGATGGCTGCCACTAGCAGCAATCTGAAAAAAAAAACAAAAAATTGTTAAAGAAATCATACTTATTTTTATTGCATTGAGACCTAACATCATTGGCGAACGTAGGGGTGCACAGAACACCTCTGCCACCTCACCTCTACCATAGGGTATACAGGCATGACCGTGTTTATTTTTTAACCGACTTCTAAGAAGGAGGAGGTTCTCAATTCGAATGTTTTTTTTTGTATGTATGTTACGCGATCATTCCGCCAATTATGAATCGATTTTGATGATTCTTTTTGCATTGGATTCAGTATAGCTCTTAATTTCATCGGTATTGGACCTTGGATTTGGAAGATACACCAGGGAACTCCTAAACGACAAACAATACGAATGCGTAGATTGAGATATTCTATGGCAGGGTACCTATAGGATTAACGAATCCTATAGGTACCCTGCCATAGAACTAATCAGAATATTAATCGACTTCAAAAAAGGAGGCGGTCGACAATTCGTCTGTGTTTTTTTATAACGTCTTTATTTATGAACTGATTTTGGTGATTCTTTTTGCATTGGGCTTAGTGTAGTTTTGAGGTGGTCCCATTTTAATGAAATCGGTATTAAACTTTGGACTTTGAAGATACATCAGGACACTCCTTAACGGTGAACAGCACGAATGTATAGATTCCGTTATTATGGTTATTATGTCAATCCTGTAGGTACCTTGTTGTACAACTCAGCAAAATATTACAATATAGGTATATAAATATTAGTAAAGAATTCAATGGTCACCTAAAATTGTAAAATAAAAATCTGTAAAAAAAAACCGACTTCAAAAAGCAAAAAATAAATGTTTTTTGAAGTCGGTTTTATTTAAAAAAAAAGATATTTATTTTAAGTAGGTAAGTCAGTGATTGCGCTCGTAATCAAGGTTAAGCAGCGTTCGACTCAGTTGGCCTGAGATGGGTGACCCAGTAGTGGGACAGTATAGGCTGATATTATTATTATTATAAGTCAGTGATATAAAACTATACATTTGCACATAACGAAAATGTAAAAATTCAAAGTTTTCACAGTCGACTAACTTAGTTTAGCTACGTAGCTAATGTTCCATTAGGCACCCAGGGTAGGATTTGAATGTTACACCTCTCAAAACTTATTTTGTGGGTAGAAAGTATTGTATTTTAAAGATCGTCGCAATCATCAAGAGGGGTGACCACACAGGCCCACAGCCTGTGTGGTCACCCCTCTTGATGATTGCGACTCTGACGGACGCCCTTCGGCCTGACTCTAGCTATGAAGCTATTCACTTCTTTTACTGTTTATCAAAAATGTATTATATAACTACGAATATATTAGGAATTTAGGGAGGTATTTAAAGAATGACAAAATATACATACAATGCGACAGTTGAAGGATGTAGGTACCGACAAAAACCTCGACTATCTCACCATGACCCAATAGACCGTGTCTTATCTGAACGGCAAGTCAAAAGTTTCCGTAACCGGCGAGCGTGTAGGACGAACTATGAGAGTGGAGAAAGCCAGAGAAGTCTATAAGGAAAGAACCTGTTGGAACTCTGTACTCTCTACTTACCCTGCAAGTGATCTGGCGTGATGATATGTTTGTATTTATAGACTGACTTTTGGGTTACCCGTAGTCAAATAAAAAGCATACAAACTTGTTAATTTCTACATTTACAAGCTTATTTAAAATGACCCAGTTCTAACAATTCGCAATATTATTTAACGCCGATATTATAAATTGGTAAAAAGCCACAAACTACCAAGCAGAAAGATCGTATCGTGGCCGTCATTTATCGCGAACAAAAAATCTTGATACATTGAAAAAACTCCAATTAAAAACAGTAATGCCATGTAAATAAAAGGTATTTTATCGTGTAACATGTCCGTCTGTAAGTTTTAGCTTTATTTTAATGTATTTTTTTGAGAGGTTTAGTTAGCTTGAACTAGAAAGAAAGAAAAAGAAATAAAACGTTTATTTAGTGATACAAAATACACGGCAAATTATATAAAATAAAATAAAAATTTAATGTGGCTCTGAAATGGGATACACTCAGCATAATGCCCAGGCAACTCAAGTGCAACGACGCTGGTCTTCCGTGTATACCAAACTAGATGCTTTTGTCTCCCCCCTCTGCACTAACATTCGAGGTCACGGACGCGAAGAGCGAAGGCCCCTGAGCCTCCTTTACGAGTGACTTCGAGGAGGACGGTAACGTGGAGTGGCCCACGTCGCCATAAGCACCGCATAGGTGCAGGGAGAGCGTGTTATCAAGTTTCCCCCCGATGCATGGCGGGCTTTTCGGAGCGCGGCACAAGAGTGGCACCGGTGCGTTCCATACGGAGATCCCGAAGCCCCTCCAAACTGCTGATGTCAGCCACTCTGGAGTTTTTAGTCGGTAGGAATTCGATACACCGCGCGAGCTTCCCCCAAGGCAAGCGGAAGTCCTATGCAGGATTTGCCCGAGGTAAAAAAAGATGTTTAAGTCTTGTATTGACCATAACATGATTACTACAATCTTCCATAATATTAATAAAAATACACAGACACGCCTTTTTACCTCAAATGGGGGTGGCAGAAGTATGCACAAACAAATCACAGACGATGTTTAGTTTCAAAGCAATAGAGGGCGAATCTATTACCATTATACTCGGCACAAATCCAAATCCGGAGTGTTACTCAGATGTTTTCGATAGAAAAAAGGTGTCTGACCCAGAATTTAAGCCCAGGACCCAGTCCAATAAGGCAGGATAAAATCCACAGATATTGTGATAAAATAAGAATTAACGCATGCAAAGCCGCGTCGAAAAGTTAGTGAACAATAACCACGGTATATATCGGTGCGGTGTCGTTTGCTGAACACCGAAACGTCGATATGAGTCGCCGATAAAGGACTCACGGAGCTAACTGTACATCGATAACATCTCTATTAGGTAATAGATCGAGTTGGAAGCGGCAGCGATTGTGGCCGAGATCAGTTATCGGATGGTTAGCATTCTATTCCGTCGGGGATCTGTGTGTTTTTGTCCTTTATTGCGTTGTGGACTGGCTTCTTAAATATTATTAGTCGTTAATTTTTCGCTTTGGTAAGTATCTCAACTGCATCGTTGGTCTAGTGTCGAATAATGTGCTTTGCGATCACGAGGTCCTGGATTCAAATCCTAGGTCAAACATATGTACTTTTAATAACGAAAATCTCCTAGTATCAGTCCGGAGTCTGGAATTGGGCTTAGTATATGTCAATAGGCTCGCCCCCTATTAAATGGAACACGTTTGGCGAAAAGTGGGTGTACACAGTACAACTCTGCCACCCCCGCCTCGGGAACATAGGCGTGACGGTGTAAGTTCAGGAGGTTTATGTGAGAATATAACAACATATGACATAAAATTGCCTAATTCAAATGTTAATATGCAAAATTTAAATCAATGTTGTGTACATCTTTAATTGATATGCGTATAGGAACAATATATTAGCGTCCTATTTCGTAGATTTCAACATGTATATTGTTGATGAACCTTTAATAATAAATAAATAGATATAATACGCTCACTTTTCGTCGTACTGCTTTTTAAATTCGATCAAAACCTAGAAGAAAAAAAAATATGCAAGCAGGAGTGGTAGAGATATACGGTGTAATCCATACTAATATTATAAACATGTTTCTGCCTGCAACTTCGTCCGCGTGGACTTTAGGTAGGAACCACATAATAAATGTTTTCATCCAGGTAAAACTATCTGTGTATATACAAGGTGTAACTTAATAAACGCAAGACCTGAAATTAGTTTGTTCTAAATCGGTAACTGAATTGATTCCTTATTGATACCTTACATTCTTTTTTAATTTACAAAAAATGCTTTTACTCCTTCAGTGCGCTATAAAAAACTAAAATTATTCTTAATTCATAGCAATAAGGAGATTTCAAATGCATTCCTAAAACGTATTTCTCAAACTGGACACATACACGTACGAGTTTCATTGATAATTGGGGTATAAAAGTGCTTAAAAAAAGGGCAAAGCTGTTAATTTTGGAAATGTGGTTATTGTTTTGAACTGATAAAGCATTTCTCTAATTGGGGTGTCTGAGGTCTTGCGTTTATTATGTTACAGCTTGTATATATACCAAATTTCATCCAAATCCATTCTGCCGTTTTTGTTTAATCAAACGAATAAACGGTAACGAATATCCAAATATATAGACATATAAACTTTTACATTTATAATATTATTAGGATTCGAAAGTAACTCTGTCTGTCTATATGTCTGTTTATTTGTTACCTTGTCACGTCTAAACCGTTGAACATAACTTAAACAAATTACAAAACATAGGTCTAAACTCACCTCTAGCGAGAATGTGTAAGGAATTGAATGAACTCCACAAGTCTATGCCTAATATCGACATCTACAATGAATCATACCGTTCCTTCAGAAAAGCAATAGCCTCTGTGAAGGCAGAATAATAATATTTTATAGGCTCCTACATAGTTTATTATATAACTGTATTACTGTATCCCTAAGTTTATTATTTTTCCCATACTTTTTTGTTTTATTTAATTTAGTTTAATTTTTATTCTGTAGTTATGTTACTTAAAACATAGCGTTGTAAGCAGTGTTGTGTATACCTGTAAGTGGCATATACACCAGAACTATTTATATTATTCGTGTTATGGACTAATTCTCATGTATAAGATGTTGGTATGCCTTAAAATAAATAAATAAATTTGGCAAGGAAATAGATTCTATGCAGGGTAAGGACAAAGGCTACCTTTTGTTAAAAACAGTTCAAGTGAAATACACGCCTGAAAATAACGCGATCGAAGTTGCGGGTACCGCTAGTTACACTTTTCGCCGTAGATGTTAGGCCTGAGTAAAATAGGGGATGAGGCTATTGCCATTAACCGAGTAAAAATCTAGAATCAGGATACTACACAGAATATATTTTGGTAAGCTGTTTTGAAGATTCAGGTTCTAAAAGGGCGCGATATTTGGTTACTAATGATTATAAAGCCGAAGACTGGCAAGGAACCGCCCAGAACCGTGAGAAGTGGCGGAATCTCATGGAGCCCAAGACTCACTTTGGGTCGCTAAGTCAACGGAGTAAGTAAGTAAGTAATGATTATGAAGTAATACTGTTATTTTATTGGATTTTGACGCGGTTTATTTTTATCTTCTCGACGGTTTGAGTGCTTACCAGCACGCATACGTTCAGGAAGTCCTTTCTGTGACGATGGGTGCTGCAAAGCACTCAAAACGTTAGGAACAAAAAAGAAAACTAACCGCGATAACATTTGAAAAAAAAAATTGTTTTATAATCATTTATTTATCGAAAAATCCCGCGCCCTTCTATAACTCGAATCTTCAAATTCTTGTTCTCCCACGGGCTGGGCCGGGTCCGTTCCCCGGCGGGATGAAAGCAGCCCAGTTAATTACACGCCGTGACTGTACAAAGGACACGCTGCATTAACGGGTTAGCTTTAACTTGATTACTTTTAACCCTAATTAAGTGGCGGGTAATGAAAGTATTGTGCCTTTTTAATTTTTAATTGGTCGTTTTCAGACATTAGAGGTTAATTAAGTTGTAATATTGTTTGATAGAATGGAATTTTTATGTGAAGAGCTGTTACCCGCGACTTCCCCCGCGTGGAATTTAACGAAAAATCGTTTTCTAAAATTAAAGTAGCCTAAGTTACTCCTTAACCACCTTACCTCCATAACATAAGCTATCTGCCATTGAAAGTCTCCTCCAAATCGGTCCAACCGTTTCGGAGATTATGCACAAAAATGTTTGTTCAAACAGACCGACTAAAATTTTAAAAATTGTGTGTTTTTGGTTGTTATGAGTACGGTTTTAACATTACAAACAAACAGTTCAAATTTATTTATTTGTATTGTATAGATTTGGAGATTTCATTTTCTGATGGACATGATGAAATTGCCGATCTCTAGGTCATGGGTTCAAATCCTATATTGAACAGTGTCATTTAAGTTTAAAAAAATATCTAATTACCATTCCGGAGTCTGAAACAGTGCCCGGTATTATAGAAATAGACTCGTCCCCTAATACATTGAGACTTAACTTTGTTTTTCTTAATAAATAATAAGGACGTCGTCTAGGAAATGTGGGTGCACGCACACCCCTATCACGAATTCAAATACTGGAAGTAATTCGAATTAACAATTAAAAGAAAAGTAGCCCCACACTACAGAATATTTGACGGGCGATTTAGCGCAGTGGTTATGAGCTTAAGCCGCTCTGCCCACTGTCTAATAGTCGCGAGTTCGATTCCCGCACTGGACAAATCTTTGAGTGATCCACAATTATTTGTTTCGGTCTGGGTATTTGTGTATGTGAATTTTCATGTTTGTAAACGCACCCACAACACAGAAATAATTCCTAGTGCGGGGCTACGTTTTTCAAACTAAAAAACAAAAATATTACTATGTCGAGGGTGCATTTACAACCCCGAAATTCACATACACAAACATTCTGGTCGAAACATATATTAGTGGGTTAACGCCAAATGACGCCAAACGTGGGCAGCTTGTCGCCCGACCAGTAACAGGCCTGTGGCGGAAGTGTGCGGCGTTCTGCGCCCCCTTACAAAGAGTAGCACGGGATAAAGGCGAGGTCTGTGTCAAACAGACCAGGCCCGCCCGCGCCGCAGATGTTATGCCACTGGTGATTCTTGCGGCAGGGCACTCAGGCAAGAGGCGGACGCCGGGGGGTATCAGTGGGTGCGAGCCATAACTGCCATAACACCAAAGCCTGCGATGTGGCAGCATGCGTTAGGTATTTCCCCCCGTTAAAAAAGGGTAGAATCCCGTGCGGGTATCAAACGGCGATTATTCGATCCAGTGGGGGAACGACTTATGCTCTACAGGGACTATCTATTATGATTATCTTTACGGACTGCCTAGTTGGTCTAGTAGCAAAGCGTATCGCTTTGTGATCACGAGGTCTTAAGTTCAAATCCTAGGTCGGTCAAATGTAGTTTTTCTAACGAAAAATTCCCAGTGTGAGGTCGGAGTCTGGAATTGCGCCCGATATATGTCAAAAAAAGCAGGGATAGCCTAGTGGTAAGACCGTTGATCTGCAAAGTCAGAGGATTCGTCTTCGAACTCAGGCACGCACCTCTGTCTTTTCGAAACCATGTGCGTATTAAAAATTAACTATCACTTGCTTTAACGGTGAATGAAAACATTGTGAGGAAACCTGCACGCCTGAGAGTTTCTCGAAGGTGTGTGTAGTTCACCAACCCGCACTGGGCCAGCGTGGTGAACAATGGCCTAAACCCTCTCAGTCTGAGAGGAGGCCCGTGCCCAACAGTGGGACAGTTTTTTAACAGGGCTAATAGTATAGTATATATGGCAAAGACTCGCCCCCTACTACATAGGACCTAGTAGGCGAAAAGAGGGTGTACTCAGTACACCTATGACACTCCCGCTTGGGGCATATAAGCGTGACGGTGTTCATCATTTTAATACTTTATAAAAATCCATATCACAAAGTACCAAGGATCGAAGGTCAATCTCAAAATGTAGCCGACATCCGTATAAATATGGACCTAGGTCTCAACTTAGGCCATCAAGGCTGCTTAATTTGAATATTATGCGAGGGCTGTATGCCGCGAATTCACAATCACATGCCGATAATGACTCATGTTCCGCGTTAATGTGGCACTAATACATGCCAGATAGTGTGGCATCCGGTGCCATGTTGGTGACACTTAACGAAACATTATGTGTGTAATTTATAATGTGATCGTCAAATGAAAATATATTTATGATTACAACTCGATTAAAATTTTTAATTTGATATTATTTTATTACCTTGATTGTTTTTTGATGAAAAGTTTTTTATTCATGTAGACCAAGAGGCACTCATGAATAGTCAAAAAGAGAAAATTATTGATTACTTAAGAATATACCATCCGTTCGGAAAGTCATCCCTGTGGGAAAAAAAGGGAAAGAAACACCACGGTTACTCTTATTAAAAAATGAGAGTTTTACAAATCTTTCTGTATACATTGCATTCATAGGGTATCTCCCATAAACTCAAACTCAAATAATTTATTTTGTATACGCCCTGCGGGGGCACTTACAAATAGTCAATTAACATTTTTTTTAAATCTAATTAAACTTCTAATCTACCACCGGATCGAAACGCGGCCTTGTCTTTTTAATATACTCTTTCTTTCCTTTTGTTTAATCATATTGTGTGGATACATTGTTTAGGTTACAATTAAATAGTTTATGCTCCAGTGTGATGCCTTACGATCGAGATATGAATCTAATAATATCTGTAACGAGCATCTAAAGGATTCCAGATGGACCAGTCCCCACAAGCAGCACCCGTTCACGAGTATGACTGCTGGAATACCCCAACCCAACCCAACAATCCCAACAGTGCAGAACGAGCTAAATAGATGTGCTTAAGTATACAGTCAGTGTCTACATAGGCCTCTCATTTACAAAATAGGGACCTTGTAAAGTATATAATTAAAAGTATAATAATAATAGTAAGAGAAAGGGTTCCTATACAATATGTAAAGAGAGCGTACAAAATCATTGAACGTGATGCCGAACGAGACAAAATTGAACAGTACTACGGTATATGTTTAATCAGTCAAAGGATAGAGGACGGACCAGTCCCCACCAGCAAGTGACGTATTTTGTAAGTATTTGTGACAGCCTCCTTGACTGGTTTCAAATAATTTTATATACACTTTGAAGGATAACGTGAACACAAAGACGAAATCAATTTCATTTCTGAGCTTACGCGTGCTAACCTTACTCAAGCTAATCTTATATATTACGGCATACTTAATTCGTGCCGTAAGTAAGGATGTACAAAAAAGTAACGGTTGCATACAAATGTTTGCATAAACCATTGTTGATGTTTGAATTCAAAATATGACATGAATTTATATTAGATACATTGTTAAACACAATGATTCTTTCCCATGTAGTTTTTGGACTACTGATGCGAGATTCACAGCGATCGAAAAGATTAAGAAATGTTGGTTGCGGTTTTATTCTCGGTGAGTAATTGCTTATGGTGTTAATTAAGGTGGTATAATAGATTACCGCAAGACTTAAAAGTATCTAGACTGCCTCCATGGTCTAGTGGCAAAGCGCATCGCTTTGTGATGCACAGTTTTTCTAACGAAAAATTCCCAGTATGAGTCCGGAGTCTCGAATTGTGCCCGGTATATGCAATAGGCTCGTCCAATCAATCGTCGGCGAAAAGTGGGTGTACTCAGTATACCTCTATCACTCCCGCTTGGGGAATATAGGCGTGACGGTATTTATTTTATGTTTCTTTAAAGTATCTATATCATCCCGTCAGAACCCTTTGTAAGCAGACAGTACGGTGTTCCAACATGTAAAAGTTGTTTTAAATCTGCAACTGAATCGATTTTATCTATTTTTAATGTATGGTATTTTTTTCAATCATCCAAAATTGACACACATTTTAGTCCTTCCTCAGTCCGCTTTTTCACGTTATTCACACTAACCAAACATTAATACGCCCTACTCTATTCAAGATAACTTCCAAAGTTCACATTTAAGTCAAAAAACACACTCTAACCTAAAACATCTAGTCTCTATCATCTACAATTAGATGTGCACAAATTCTTTTAGCGATAGAACTCTGAGGAATGTCTAAAACAGCCCACACAATGGCGTGAGAAAACAAGCGCGTGATGAATAGTCCACGCACTCAAAGGGAATCGGCGAGTGGTTTAAAAACCTTGCCAATAAACAAACTATGACGCTAACTTCTTGAACGTGTGCAACACAAAGCAAATGCAAAGAGGAGATGGCATTATTACATTTCCCTATACAACCATGTCGCTGCGCGGGGTGGCGCGGGATGTACCTTATACCGTACCACCGAGTATCGCCCCCTTCTGTATTTGATATCTAGCCGAGAAACAGACTGAAGGTAACCACGCCCACCGCGATGACGTCTAGGCCTAGTAAGAAGACACAGTGCACAGTTGCTTATGGTATGCAAAATACCCTTACACACTAATTTCACGAAGTCATTGTTACGCGCCGCGTTTGGTCATAGCGAATAAGAGCTCAGCGCGTGCGCAGCGATTTGAAAGAATGTATGAGGAGTGATGTTAACATTTTGATACCTTGTCGGTATTATTTTGATTTGTGTTTTTGTTATGATTTTTTTGTATACTTTAGAAAATATGAGTTGGGAAATAATGGCTCGATTTAAAGAGATATATTTCACAGTAATATTTATGGGCTGCGTGAGTGAGGTTAGTGGTTGCTCTAGTAAAATTTATATTCAGAAATACATTAATCAAGTGAAAAATTCTTACTATTTATAGATTTAAAATGAGATGGTAGTGTAGCTTCAGTGGGCCAAAGTACGTACGATAGTACCTCGAGAGTCGGCAACTAGCGAATTTGTAACTGTATCGATTTGAATCGGGACTTAGCGGCATTCTGCTTCTGGTCTTTGAATTCTGCGTGTTTTAGCAATTACTAAAGGTGTACTTTGCATCCCCCTATGATCATTGTTACAAACTTAAATATTTGTGACATACATGCGTGGAAAGATTTCTTTTGACTCGTCGTCATCGAAATTTACGATTCAACTTACGATTTGCTTGCGAAATGTTTTTTTCTTTCAAATATTATTATTATTACCCTATACTAGTACCCGGCGAACTTTGTACCGCCTAAAAATACAATATGTGTTTTCACTACTTTGCAATTTCTTTATATTTTCTCACCTTTTAAACCTTTCTTTGACTTCTACAAATATTTCAAAACCAAAATTAGCCAAATCAGTCCAGCCGTTCTCGAGTTTTTGTCAGATTAACAAACGTTAATTCATTTTTATGTATATAGAAGATTATTCATTCTTCATATCCCTTCTACACTCATTAATTTCACACACTCAGATACTCCCTCCGTTCACATTGACAAAGTGAATCTTACAAAAATCAAACCTACATATTATCTTCACATCAAGTCTCACTCGGGAAAGATGAAAGATCAATAATAAATCAGCCCTATACTATCCCACAACTGGGCACAGGTCTTCTCTCACAAATCAAGGTGGAAGAGATTAGGATGTGACCTAGAATCAAACATCAACCGCAGAAGCATACTGCACCATGCGTACTTAGTGCGGCTTGGTGAAGATTTCCATTATATTTGTATAATTTCCGTGCGTTCAAGCGTTTTTGCCATACTGGAATCAAACATGAAGCTCACAAATCGGCTCTGTTAATATTTTTTTGTAACCGTGGTACTTTTACAACTGGGCTTATCCTAGTTGTAGTCTCCTTCTTTATGGCTGATCTCCCAGTTTTTTGTGTCTCCCGCTTGGCAGAGGAGGGAAGTGGACTTTTATTTTTCCTACTCCTCCTGTTTTTCTTTGTAACTAAATTTGTTGCGGGTTCCAAGACAATAAAAGCGCTTCTCGGGACACCCCAAGGTTCAAACTTTGGTGTCATCTAAGGAGACCATTGTGGATCCTCGCTTACAGGATTTATAATGGTGGGAATGTGTGGCGGGCTCAGTCCCATAAACAAGAAAAATATTTATATAATTTCCGAAGCGTTCAGAAAGCAAAAGCCATTTGAAAGTAAAATGATATGACATTAATGATGCAATACAACCCAAGTAAAGTAAGTGCATCGCACCACCAGCTCCGGCTGATTGACACCGGCATCCGCGTGCGGATGTGGCGGATGCCGCGTCATTGCCGCGCGGTGTCGGGTTGCGCGGATCCTGCGCACGAGTCGAAGCAAAGCTACTTATGGGGTGTCGGCCATTAGGCTGATATTATCCGATGTTTGGTATATTTATTCTTGACATATGCTTTACGATATTTAATTACGAAATATATGAACTGTCTTCCATGTTTTAGGAGAATAGCATCGTTGCATAGTTTGGTTGACGATTAAGGGTTCTTGGGTTCGTGTGATACGAACAATTCGATCGGGCAGACTTCTACACACAGATCCTAGATACATAAAAATGAAGTTTCAGTCGGAGAGAGAAGATAAAAAAAAAACACCGTCTTACCTATATTTCCAATATGTAAGTTGGGGCAGTGTACACCTACATAAAGCCGATATTGTTAGGTCCCAATATAACAGGGGCGGGCCTGTTACCATTAAACCAGGTAGGTCCAGATTGCGGACTGCTACGCACATTTTTTCCTGAACCACGATAGAAAATCCCAAAAAACTTTCTCCCACTTAGAATTCGAATCCAAGACTACGTGATCGCACACCGTGCTTTCCGTTACCAGATAAATGAGGCAGTTAAATATTTCTACCCTATAAAATCCTTAGAATATAATCACACACCGTCACGCCTATATTCCCCAGAGGGGGTGGCAGAGATGTACTGAGTACACCCACGTTTCGCCGACGATGTTAGGTCCCATGTAATAGGGGGCGAGCCTATTGCCATATACCGGGCACAATTCCAGACTCCGGACTCGTACTGGGAATTTTTTGTTAGAAAAACTACATTTGTCCGACCTAGGATTTGAACCCAGGACCTCGTGATCACAAAGCGATGCGCTTTGCCACCAGACCAACGAGGCAGTATATAATCCAAGTTAAAATTGTAGTCTTTTAAAGCAGCGCTGCAGTTCAAAATAATACCTCATTCTAGCAAATTGAGGAAGCCTCGACAGACTTCCTGCAAGCCATAAAATATGTTGCAATGGAAAGTTAGCAATTGTCGCCGAAACATAAACTTTGCGTTTCAACATTCGCGAATTCACAACCAGTGACGTAACGTCAACAATTACACAAGCCACTGTTTGACACCAAGTGTTTCCACGCAGCGCTAATGTTTAACTTGGAATTGTAAACCTTCTGTGTTTATCTGAAGGTGCGAAGGAGTTCTGGTTGCTTGATTGTTACTTTGAAAGAGGTCAAGAGTCTTTGATACCGTGGGAAATTGTTTGGGGGCCGAAACTTTTTGGACGCAGGATTAACTCTCGATTCCGTACACTTGGTCCCCGGGTAGTGCTAAATGAACAACGCCTACACCGGTGATAGGCTACAGCCGTGATTAGGCAACCCTTCCAGTCATGCCGCTAAGCGACCCAGTCGTGTTCAGCTATGTTGCACCGAGTTGACTTACGAGAAAAATGTGGGAGTAGTTCACCCTTGCTGAAAAAATGAAGAATAGTGTGATTAGAAACCGATGTAAGTTGAAGGATGACGTGGTTACTAGGATTTGAAGAGGTATGTTGAATTGGTATGAGCATGTGAAGAGGATGTGTGCCAGGCGGCCAATAAAAGGAATATATCGAGCAAATGTGAGTGGAAGTGTTGAAAGTGGTCGCCCAAGGAAAACCTATCGCGACCAAATTAAGAGTCTCTTGGAAAAGGGTCGAGTGCGTAGCACTCTAAATCGACGGAAATGTATGAAGAGATGTATGAACGTAGATGAAGCGAAAGAGGTGTGTCAGAATCGTAGTATGTGGCAAACCGTCGTCTCTGCCTACCCCAGTGGGATAAAGGTGTGAGTTTATGGGATGCTTATACACTTCCTTTATTTCCCCAGTCTCCTAGTTTTCTTCATTGACAAACTCCAACTTCAGTGACTATTGTTGATTTCCATAGCTGCTCAATTTATTTTGAGTGTTGACCAGTTGTTCGGCCTGAATGCAAAAATTTCCCATACCCATTTTATCATGCTGTAGGGTTTTCAGAAATTTAATCCAAAATCAAATCATACTCTGAAACTGTATATTTTACAGAAATTTAAAACAAAAATCCCATATAACTAACTTAACGATAATCTCTAACATTCGACGAAATATCAGTTAATCACTGGGAAACCAACAATTCATGGAATATAAGCTAAATCCGTCTTTCAGCTTCCGGTGGAGTTTTATCATTTAGTCACATCGGGATCATGTATTTTTTGGTAAATTAAAGTAATTAAATATTTATGGCTAACTCGTAACTCTAGTAGCGCTGAGTGCGGGTGGAGAACACGAGGTCTTGGGTTCCTAGATCCGATAGTGTTACCTGCTGTCCGGAGTCTGGTTTTGTGCCAGGTGGAATATTATAACATGCTGGTTGCCTATTTAGTTGGCATTAAAGATCGTTGAAGAAATCTAGGTGTACACAGTACACCTCTGCCAATACGAATTGGGAAATGTAGGCATGTTGATTTTTAGTAAATTTTTCATATTTATTATTAAGAACCACCTTACCCTGCTAGTGATCTGGCGTGGTCATCACCAATCTACACTGGATCCGCATGGTAAAGTATGGCGAATTCTCTAACAACTAGATGGGTGAGCCTAGCAGTGAGACAGTATAGGCATAAATATGCCTGCCTATACTCTCTACTACATACTATAAAGCTGTTATATAAAATATAGCTAACTGGTATATAACGTATGCATTAGCTGTATTTATCGCCCGTCACAAAATAAAGAATAATATTAGTCCTGTTAAGAAACTGTCCCATCGTTGGGCAGGGGCCTCCTCTCGAACTGTGAGACCACGCTGGCCCAGTGCGGTTTCCTCACGATGTTTTCCTTCACCGTTAAAGCAAGTGATAGTTAACTTTTAATACGCACATGCCTTCGAAAAGACAGAGGCGCGTGCCTGGGTTTGAACCCGAGACCTCTGACTTTGCAGTCCAACGGTCTAACCACTAGGCTATTACTGCTTTTTTGATTAATTTTTAATTAATGCACCATCAAAACATAATTCTTACAATTAAACATATTAAATTATGCAAACAACGCTAGCGCGATTCAGACACGTCCACGTGCTGTCACCGTTAAGCATAATTAACATACCACACGCGATAGATGCCGCCACACTCGCGACCATTAATTTCCCCATGATATCACTATGACAGTATCTCTATTAATAAACTATCATAAATTTCATCGGACCACGGTCCCTCATTGAATATTAATACCATTAGTGTGACAAAATTGTGTGTGTATTGTTTGATAAGTGGCCGAATATGAGTGTCAATGTGCGCAGTTTTGTATGCGCATGAGACCGTTTTGATTCTTAGAAATGAGCTGGTGCATTTGTAGATAAGCTTTGTGGGAACAATGAGGCTTGGTTATGTTTTCCTCGTAAATGACAATCTAAAAAAATGTGTCTCATACCATATGTTTCTAAATCACAATGTATGAGTATAGCTTTGAGACTTTGCGTATAACATTTTATTGCATATAACTAATATGAGCATAATTTTTATTATAAACTAGCAGTTTCCCGCGACTTCGTATCGACGGTCGACAACAGCGCCACCTACCGGGTCTATTTTATATAAGCTATGTTGCTTCTGGATAAGGTAGCTTTCTAATGGTAAAAGAATTTTTAAAATCGGTCTAGTAGTTTTTGAGTTTATTCGTTACAAACATACAAAAATAATAATAATAAGCCCGCAGGGCAGCTTGTGGCGAGCTGTTGTTGAGTAACGACGCCACGGACCCGAGTGCTTCAGCGAGTCGGACAGGGCCTCCAACTCGGCATGTCTTCGTCGGTCGAGTGGAAACTGAAGGGTGCCCGCAGGATTCTCGGCTCTGGCTAGCCTTAATTGGCCGTCCAGAGAGGAGCCGTGAGAGCTATATCACGTAGGAAGATAATGCTTTCCTACGTCGATGTACTCCAGGGGTGGAAGTGTGAAAGGGCATAACGCCGCGAGTAACTTCGGAGAAAGCGCAGCACACCTCTCTACACCCCTGAGCCGCTCACACCGGTGTAGCCCTCAGTTGTCCTAGGACGACCGTGTGAGGGCCCATCTAGTAAGCGGCGAGTCACCGCCGGCCACGGGTAATTAGGTATCACTAAATATGGCCGGTGTCCGTCCCCTTTGAAATAGTCCAGTTTTTGTCCATCAAACCTCATTTACATAGCTCTTGTTTTCTTTCCATAATTTACAACAGTCCTTGCACCTGCCGGGGTCAGTTCGCTGGTTATGTTTCTTCATTTTCAGCAAGTGCTCTCAGCAGGTGGCTTACATAACATTAACTTCTCGCAAATAGCCTCTATGTGTTGGACCCATGTCCCCATGCAAGCCTTTCAAAGGTCCGGGTAAAGCCCGTGAATCTCAGCGAGATACATATAATAATAATAGTACACTTTAATGTACACCAGGAAAAACAATAAATTATAAACAGATTTATACAAAACATAAGTACAAATGGCGGCCTTATTGCTGACAGCAAATCTTTCCTCTTTATAATATTAGTGTAGATAAAAAATAAATAAACACTGTCACGCCTATATTCCCCAAGTGGGTGTACTTTTTGCCGATGATGTTAGGTCGTGTGTAATTAAAAACTACATTTGTCGAACCTAGGATTTGAACCCAGGACCTCATGATCGCAAAGCGCATTATTCGCCACAAGACTAACGAGGCAGACAGCCTCAAGAAAATTAAAGAAGCTTCTTTCTTTACCCGCTTCTGAAACTACATCTTTTTTCATATATTTTTTATCTTAGAATAACTATGTCAGTAGACCATTGATTAAATTTAAGAAAAAACCACGTCCAAATAAACCGAGTCTTATCTGATGGAAAAGTCAAGAGTCTCCGTAACTGGCGAGCGTGTATGAGACGAACTATGAGAGTCGAGGAAGCCAGAGAGGTATGTAAGGAAAGAACCTGTTGGAACTCTGTACTCTCTGCCTACCCCGCAAGGGATCTGGCGTGAGGTTATAGATAGATAGATATATAGAAAAAACTCATTTAGTTTATTTCTATAACTCAAGTAATTAGATGTTATTTATTGTTATATTAATTTATGTTAAAACTGCGATGGCAGCCCATCGCGCTCATACGGGTCTCGCTCCGCCCGCCTGGATCGCGCCGCCCGCCCGCAGCGCCGACGCCGATGCGTCTACGCGAAAAACTATTAGCATTCGTACGGCACACTAAAAATAACTGTTGCTAATCGCACTGTGCGATCGATCAAATGCTAGACATTTTTTGTCGTTATCGTCGAGTTAGGCAGACGTCGTGTATGGTGTTGTTTGATAAAGTAATACATACATTAAGATTACACTGTTAAGCTTCCGCCCATTAAGTGGATACTTATATGTTATTTTTCTCTTATTTATACAAGCTTAAACTTAAATCATTCTATCTATCTATCTATAACCTCACGCCAGATCCCTTGCGGGGTAGGCAGAGAGTACAGAGTTCCAACAGGTTCTTTCTTTCCATACTTAAATCATTCATTTTGAATAAACCCTGCGGGGGCACTTACGAATCGACAATTTACATTTTTTATGTAGTAGATTAGAACTACTAATTTACAACTGACACGTGGCCTTTTTTATTTAATTATCCTTTGTATTTATTTAATTGTATTGTTTGCCCATATATGTATGCCTAGATCAGTGGTCGTCAAACAGCCGCCTGCAGCCGGTATTTGTGCGGCCCGCGGCATGACAAACAATAGTAGACAAAGACTATAAAAACCGATTCTGCTTATTAAATAATATTATTAGCCCTGTTAATAAACTGTCCCACCGTTGGGCACGGGCCTCCTCTCTAACTGAGAGGGTTTTAGCCATAGTCCACCACGCTGGCCTAGTGCGGGTTGGTGAACTTCACATACCTTTGAGAAACTCTTAGGCATGCAAGTTTTGACTTTGAATTCCATCGGTCTAACCACTGGGCTATCACTGCTGCATGATTTTGCATATGAAGTTAACTAAATAGAATATACTACCTTTTTTAATATATACTATGTATTCACGCCCATTCTCATAATACTACCTAGGTTGCTAATATAATAATATCCAATTGGATAGTTGACATAACTTCTATAAGAAACACTTTATTTCTCTATTACTATATCTATCTATAACCTCACGCCAGATCCCTTGCGGGGTAGGCAGAGAGTACAGAGTTCCAACAGTACACTTTATTTTATCCCTGAAAACCTAATTATATTCAATTATAACTTCTAATTAGATTTTAGTTGCTTTAAAATCATTTAATAGTTAGTCAATTGAGTTGGCAAATCAAGGGCTTCACAGGTTGCTATAGGCATACAAAATTTTTGGGGATATCGCGTTTTGATAGCTCATCTATACTAATATTATAAAGATTTGTATTTTTGTATGTTTTTAACAAATAAACTCAGAAACTAAAGGACGGATTTTAAAAATTCTTTCACCATTAGAAAGCTACCTTATCCAGAAGTAACATAGGCTATATAACATAGACCCGGTAGGTGTCGCTCTTGTCGACTGGGTACGAAGTCGTGGGAAACTGCTATAAAAATATGTCAAATAATTAGTAGTGTCAACTACTCAATTCATAAATGTGCGGCCCGCAGTTATACCTCACATGGTCCTATGTGGCCCTTGACCAGAAAAGTGTCATGACCACTGGTCTAGATCGTACAATTTAGTAAGATGCGCCACTGTCTTTATTCTACTAATGTTTTGGTTATCTGGTTACATACTAGCAGTACATGACACAGTAATTGTTTAGAAGAATGGGAGCAGCGCAACAAATTACACAAAAGCGTTTCTACTAGGATAATTTTTAAGTGAAACTTCTTATCCATTTATGTTCCCTGGAATCCACACAATTGCTACCAACCGAGAAGATATTCATTGCATTATAGTTGACATTAATTCTGCGCTTACACACACACACACTCATGTACATAATGCGCCCAAATCTAGAGTCGCAAATTAATAGAGGCAATTGCTATTAATGACCGACTTCGAAGAAATTAATTTGTATAATCTTCTGTCTTTCATACACATAAGTGAAGCTACAACACTAAGCAATGAAAGAAAGGACCAATTAAGCAAGTAAGGAAGCACTATGTTGATTGAATTTGGGGCTGGAAATCAAAAAATTCTGCTATTGCATGAGCCACAAACCTGCTGCCATAATCCTGCTAATATAATAAACTAGTTTCTGCCCGCGACTTTGTCTGTATTGACAAGTCGGTATAGATAAGAAATTTACATTTTTCCCTGTATAAAAGTATCCCCCAGGTAATAAACTATCTGTGTGCCAAATTTCATTTAAATCCATTCAGCCGTTTTTGCGTGATTAATAAAATTCTAAACATACAAACTTTTACATTTATAATATTAGTACGATTATTGGCAAGGAAACTGGCAAAATGGTATAATAGTGCATTATTTTTTCACAAAACATTTCCCCAACGTAAATTAATTAATAATATAATTAATAAATAATAATTCATATGTCGTAGGTACGTTTACAAACATGAAATTCACATTTATTACCCAGATCGAAACAAACATACGATCAGTCCCGTGAAGGAATGGAACCTGCGACTACTCGATCTAGTGCACAGCATCCCAACCACTAGACGAAGCTATCGTATTAAATCTGTAAGCCATTTGATTCAGGTCATCAAGTACTGCAAATTGTCTTAAACAATTAAAAGCTGTCACTTTATGTCCAGTTTAGACAACGTCTTGTTGAAAAATCATTAATTTCCTTGAAACTCCATGTCATCTCATTTAATTTCCATTAAGAAATCGTCAAATAATCGGATTATTCGTTCGTACGGCGTGTACGCTTGTCACCGCGCACCGCGGAATCGTTTACCAACTGGGTCCTTATTCGCTATCACGAAACTATCGTCACGTGCCTCGTTACGATAACTTCGTGAAATAATTATTTAATGGTGCAGGGCTGTCCAAAGCACCCACAGTAACAAAATTGATTTGGTAGAACATCATTATGAAAGGGAACGAAGGGCGCTGTCGGTTAGAGCTAATGTGATAGCTCACAGATTCGCACGCTGTTCTATGGAAGTTAAAATAACGCTATTCCGTGCATACTGCACCTCATTTTACACGTGCAGCCTGTGGACAACTTATACTCAAAAGTCGTACAACTCACTTCGAGTCCAATCCAACAATGCGTTCCGGGTTCTGATGGTGCTGCCCCGTTTCTGCAGTGCATTGGGGATGTTTGCTTATGCCAGTGTCGATTGTTGCTTTGCAACGATGCGTAAGAAATGCGCTTCCCTGGTGCGCCGTGTGCGGGCCAGCCCCAACAGCATCCTAAGCTGTATAGCGAGCAGACTAGACTGCTTGTATATGAACTGCGGCTGCTGGCTTTCAACATCTAGGATGAGTCTGTAGAGGTGGTTCAGATACCATACATGTACATAGATGATAAGAATACTAACATAGTTTATAAGTGAAATATTACTATGCGGCCATCCAACCTATTTAAAAATTTACGTTGGCCCGGGATCGTATCTGGTTTGGACAGCCCTGCTCTAGTGGTATACAAAAAACCATTACACGATTATCTCACGAAGTTATCGTAACGCGCCGCATTACGTGTTTAATTTCGCATAGCGAATAAGAGCTTTGATGAGTTCATTGTCACAGTAATTATAATGCTTATGAAATGGAAATGTCAATCATGACCTTATTTCGTCTTTTTTATATACTGAATTTTAAAAACAAGAGTTAGAGTAGCCTTTTACAAGAACATTTATTTTTAATATTGGTGAAGCCTCCGAAGCAAATATAAACAGGAGTCGACCTAAGCAACTGTGCACTGTGTCTTCTAACTAGGCCCTGACGTCATCGCAGTGCCATCTAGCTGAGAACGACACTATCTGTATCGTTCTCAGCTAGATGGCAAATACAGAAGTGGGCGAGGTGTAACGTCCTCTTCATCCCGCGCCACCCCGCGCAGTGACACGCTTGATCGTATAGAGAAATCTAATAATACGATCTCCTCTTTATTTGTGCTTCGTGGTGAAGCCTCTCTGGCTTCAATTGTATATTACCGTTACTTCCTGGAAATACCTTTTTTAAATTTGGCATTGAAACTCGATTGACAAGCTAAACGTTTATTTATATCGTAATTGTATTTTTATTTATCTGTATATCTATATGATCACGCCAAATACCTAGCGGGGTAGGCAGAGAGTACAGAGTTCCAACAGTTTATGTCTTTACATACCTCTCTGGCTTGTATTTTTTTATGTCTATTCTAAAAGGATACAAACTAAATTCCTTTGGATAATTCAAGGCTAAAAAGGTGTAAACACCTGTAATGTGTATAACATTTTTGTTTTAAGTTATGACTCACGCACAGCTATGAAAGCGAAACCGCGTGATATGCTAATCTCAAACAAAACGCATAAATACTCCCCGGTGGCATTACACAAATATTTTTTCTAAAGATCTATCTTTCAATAACACGGTTGAGTGGTATGCTAGTGCTAGTAAAAATAGGGTTGGCAGATAGACTAACAAGTCTTTAACCAAGTCTACACAATATTTTAGGTTGCTTTAAAAATTATGTCTGTACAACAAAACATTCCTAGGAATGTTCACTAGTCTTTAGGGTTGCGTAAATCTAAAATAATAAAAAGCAATTTTAACATTTATTTTGTGCAATTATTTTCTTTTTACAATTAGTTTTATTGACTTACGACGAGCTGTAGAATCGGTCTAGAATATAAATAAAAGGAACTGAAATATATAGACGTAAGTCAAAATGTAACCAAACAATATTGTGGCATGCTCAGATGGAGATGGTGGGACGAGCTGGATCCTTTCTTGAAAGACTGGTGCTTAAAGCCGAAAGTAGAACTAAATCGTCCCAGTGGAGGGATGATAATGGTTGATTAAAAAAAATAATGTAACTAGTTTAGTTATTTGATAACCCTATTCAAATTCTAGTTTTGGGTAGTGATTGATTACTTATCCAGACTTTTTAGTAATCCTACGCGAGCACCCACGACGCGAGGTTAACGGCTCGCGGCCTATCGATGCCGGCAGAAATATGCGTCAGTGTATGAGAATATTGCCCCTCTATGTTTTGGCAATGATTAGAATTATGAGTGAACATCTCTTTAGCAGTTAATGGTTTAATAAGTGGGAGACATGCAAAAAAGGCTATAGAACACAATTCTCATTGTGATTACGTTACAATAACCCTTACCATACGCATGATTTTGATTCATATTTGTGTATTTTCCTGTTTTGGGTGGTGGTTTTTCAATTTTCCAAATGTAATATGTTCTTTTTATATTCTAAATTGCCAGGAAAATGCAGTAGCACGCCAGATTTCTTCGAGAGATCTAGAGACACTACAAGTGAGCTTACTCACTTGTACACACCCTGTACTTCAGGTCACCAGATCTTTCACATGTTTGTTATTCAGCTATTATTTTAGAATAACGCAGTTCGACATTTTTAGTGGCATGTCACTTGTGTGTGAGCGTGTATTTACATATATATATATATATATATATATCTATCTATCTATCTATCTATAACCTCACGCCAGATCCCTTGCGGGGTAGGCAGAGAGTACAGAGTTCCAACAGGTTCCAACAGGCTTTCCTTACATACCTCTCTGGCTTCCTCGACTCTCATAGTTCGTCTCATACACGCTCGCCGGTTACGGAGACTCTTGACTTTTCCATCAGATAAGACTCGGTTTATTTGGTCGTGGTAAGATAGTCTATGTCTTCCCCGGTACCTGCATCCTTCCACTTTCACATTGTATATCTGTTTTGTCATTCTTTCCTCTGGCATTCCTTCTATATGCCCGAACCAACGGAGCATGCCCTTTCTCATCTTTACACCGATACTATCTTTCATACCTACTCGCTGTCTTACTATGCTGTTGCTAATGCGGTCGGTCAGCTTCACTCCGCACATCTTCCGCAGAGCTCGCATTTCTACCGCATTTATCCTACTTTCATTCTCCTTCTTACATACCCAGCTCTCGCTACCATATAACAGCGTTGGGACAAGAACTCCGTTATGTATGGCCAGCTGCGCCTTATGGCTTAAGTGCCGGCTCCCGAGTAGCTTTCCCATCGCAGCATTCACTCTGTTCCCTGCACTTACTCTTCTCTCTATGTCAGCGGTGTATTTCCCATCCTTACTGAAGGCGCATCCAAGATATACAAACTCATTCACTTGCTCCAGCACATCGTTACCAACCACAATCCTTATATATATATATATATATATATATATATATATATATATATACAAGCTGTAACAAAATAAACGCAAGACCTGAAAGTGGTTTGTTCTTAGACCTGAAAGTATTTTTAATGTAGGTTACAGTTTTTTTAAAATTTGCCAAAAATGCTTTAACTAGCTAAAAACTAAATTTATTCTTGATTCATAGCAATAAGGAGATTACAAATGCATTCCTAACCCGTATTTCTCAAAATGCACACATACACATACAAGTTTCATTGTTAATTGGGGTATAAAAGTGCTTAAAAATGGGGTAAAAACCTTTAATTTTGGAAATTTGGTTTTCGTTTTGAATTTATTAAGCAATTCTCTAATCAGGGTGTCTGAGGTCTTGCGTTTATTATGTTAAACCTTGTATATATATGCTATGTGCCAAATTTCATTTAAATCCGTTCAGTGTGATTGAGTGACGTAACAAACATGCGAACTACAAAGTTTCACATTTATAATATTAGAATATTAGTAGGATGTATAGTGTGCGGTATCTAATCAGAGTTAAGACAGTTTGCCGTGTCTGACTATACCTTCTTTTTCTTTAACCGAAAGGCGTCCACTGCAATACAAAGGCCTGGCTGTACTTGTGTGACAAAATATCTGACCAAACTGTGTTCGTGAGTTTCATACATTCAAAACTCACAATTATAAACTGGTGCATCTGTTTTATTAATCAACACATGTGGTTTCCGGATATTTGATGACTAGTTATTTGGGGTTTTATTTAGCATGTATTTATTGTAATTGGCCTAATTTTATTTTAAAGCTTATACCTATTAAGAAAGGGAAGTTGGTTGTATAACATCAGACTGGCCGTGCTTTGCGGAGGTCGCCACACTATACACTTTGCAAGGAACAAAATGGATATCCGTGTAGTAGTTTCAAAGATTAACTTACATTTATATAAAAAGACGTTGTTGGCGACTTTAATATAGTATAGATGTAGATATGGGGATCGATCTTAGAATCGTTATTGCATACTTAGGATAATAAGAGGCCGGCCGCCTAAAATATGGTTTTCTGATATCCAAAAACACGCTGTTCTAAATTGGATGCAAGTAGCATGAGACAGAGTGACTTGGAAGGTTTTTGAAGAGGCTTCTGTCTGAAGACGGACTATGGAAAGGCTGCGATGATCATAGCTTAGGACTATAGTTGTAAATAATTTGCTACAGTGTCAAATCTAAGACTCAAACAAGTCATTCAAAGATTTGTTAAATAATTTAGCGTCAGGTTTATCACAACCTATGCCAGTTAAAAGTTCAATAAATTGCGCGTTTTCTGTAAAAAATATATTAGATCGAGTACATGAATATTAAAATGTGTTTATATTGCTTTGTAAATGAGGCGACGGTTATAATTGTAGGGCATTACAGACGTAGGGAACCAAGTTAAATTCTTCAAAGAATAAATAAACCAGCAGTCGTTAAATATTCCTTATTATATCGTTTCTGTTTTATCTGTTCTGTCAAGATTTGATATTTTATAAAGAGAGCTACTGTAGCACGATGACTTTATAAGCTCCTGTTGAAATTCGCATAGTTTTAGACCATGAAGATACATTGAACGTAGTTCATTATGTAGTCAGGAAAAAATAAACTCTGTACAGATATTCCTCAAGAGGAGGTGGTTGAGGAAACTACATCTAAATTTAGTTAGTACCTTACCTATCATCGATATATTATTACAAGATACACACTCCCCTTTAGAAGTTGCACTCAACAACTTCCCCAAACTCACGTGAGTAGTTAAAGTTATGATATAAACATAAATTAGGGCATATTGTAGCTTACTCGGAAGGAAGCCGGACTCGTGTATCGGAAGGAAGCCTGTTAATTTTTTAGTAAAGTCCACATTTGCCTCCCTTTCGGTGGTGCCACTTTTCGTGCGACGAGCTTGTATATATCTATATTTAATCGATGGTACCTACAGAATATGGCCACAATTATTAAAATGCTATCTATTTAAAAGAACAGTGATAGTGGTTATACCGTCAGACTGCAAAGAAAGAGGTCTCGGGTTGAATCCCAGGCCCGCGCCTTTGTCTTTTCGAAAGCATGTGCATATTAAAAATTAATTATCAGTTGCTTTAACGGTAAAGGTAAAACATCGTGAGAAAACCTGCATGCGTAAAAGTTTCTCGAAGGTGCATGAAATTCGCCAACCCGCATTGGGCCAGCGTGGCCGGCCAGAGGAGGCCCGTGCCCAACGGTGGGACAGTTCCTTAACAGGGCTAATATTATAATATTATTATCTATTTAATATATATCAGTTTACTGGTAATATCTAAAACTATGCGAAGACTTAAAAACAGTTTGAAAAGAACTCGGGTAAAAGTAAAATAAAACAAATAATCACGTGTTCTTTAAAATATTTAGGACTTTCAGCTACTTAGTTATTTTGTTTTTTTTTTACTAGAAAATATATGCCTAGACATAAAAATATCTAGTCTGAAACAACAAATGCGTTTTAAATAAACATGTAAATCTAAACAAACGTCTGACGTTACTAATTGGGAGAGGTGGTGTGAAATATTTAAAAATGTTTACCACAAACACATTTTTACTGTGTTTATGTTACGTCCGACTCGGGTGAACAGATCAAACAATAAAGAATAGAAGAAAATACACAAATACTTTGATGATCATACTCCGAAAGGGTGGAAAGGAACTTTCACATTCAGAGCATAATAAAGACATTCATTCATCAAAATGTCCTTTAATTTTTAATAAAAATTACCAGGGTCCTTATTAATAAAAGTCATAATGAAGAAGAGATAAACAAGTTGCGGTGGAATATTGTTGGTTTATCGGAGGTCCGAAGAAAGGGCGAGGACACGATAACCTTAAAATCCGGCAACTTGTTTTACTACCGGGAGGGCGAACAGCAGTCCCAAGGTGGTGTCGGATTTATCGTCCACAAGTCACTCATAGACAACGTTGTGTCCATCACTAGTGTGTCGAGCAGGGTAGCGTACCTGATACTCAGAATATCCAAAAGATATTCGCTGAAGGTCATACAGGTCTACGCACCGACCTCGGCATACTCAGATGATGACGTCGAAGTAATGTATGAGGACATTAGTAGAGCCATACATACTTCCAAAGCACACTTTACAGTGGTTATGGGTGACTTCAATGCGCGGCTGGGCAAACGGGGCGATGATGAATTGAGAGTGGGGCAATTTGGATATGGGCAGCGCAACCCCAGGGGTCAGAGGCTGGCCGAATATCTGGAGAAGGAGGGACTCTTTATGATGAACTCTTTCTTCCGGAAGCCGCCTCATAGGAAATGGACCTGGATGAGCCCTGATGGTTCCACAAAAAATGAGATAGACTTCATCATGAGCACCAAGCGACAAATATTTAATGATGTCTCCGTGATTCACAGGGTAAAAACCGGCAGTGATCACCGAATGGTCAGAGGCACATTAAATATGAATGTCAAAATGGAGAGATCGCGTCTGATGAAGTCTACGCTCCGACCTTCTTATGCACATATCCAAAACCCCGAGAACTTTCAACTCGAATTGGCAAACCGCTTCGAATTGCTAGACAGCAGCGCATCAGTGGACGAAATCAACAACAGGCTGGTAGAGACTGTCCATACGGTCGGGTCCAAGTATTTTAAGCCCCACCGTAAAAATAGACCTCAAAAACTATCCAACTACACCCGAAACCTCATGGCTGAGCGACGTTCCATGACGCTCCAAACCTCCGATGATGCTAAGTCCTATAGGCAGCTCAATGGACAGATACTGAAGTCCTTGCGACACGATTTACGGTCCTTCAATACAAGGCGTATTGAGGAGACCATAGCACAGAACAAGGGCTCCAAAGTGTTCGCAAGAGACGCGTCTATTGGGCAAAGCCAGTTGACGAAGCTGAAGACGGAGGACGGAAACGTAACGTCGAATAGGTCAGAGGTGCTCAGGGAGATAGAGAGGTTCTATGGGCAGTTGTACACCTCAGTAGCTGAACCTGTTGTTGACTTGGTAAAAGACCCAAGAGCCAAGCTAACCCGACACTACACTGAAGATATCCCGGACATCAGCCTGTACGAGATTAGGATGGCTCTCAAACAACTCAGAAATAACAAAGCGCCAGGCGAAGACGGAATTACCGCAGAGCTTCTGAAAGCGGGCGGAACGCCGGTACTTAAAGTCCTTCAGAGGCTGTTTAATTCCGTCTTGCTCGAAGAGAAAACGCCGGAAGCATGGAACAGGGGTGTGGTGGTACTGTTTTTCAAGAAAGGTGATAACACTTTACTGAAGAATTATAGGCCCATCACACTGCTGAGCCATGTTTACAGGTTGTTTTCGAGAGTCATCACGAATCGTCTCGAACGCAGGCTTGATGATTTCCAGCCTCCCGAACAAGCCGGTTTCCGGAAAGGCTTTAGTACCATAGACCACATACATACGCTGCGGCAGATTATACAGAAGACCGAGGAGTATAATCGGCCACTATGCTTGGCGTTTGTGGACTATGAGAAAGCCTTCGATTCGATCGAGACTTGGGCGGTTCTTAGATCTCTCCAGCGATGCCGCATTGACTATCGGTACATTGAAGTGTTGAAGTGCTTGTATAATAACGCCACCATGTCAGTCCGAGTACAGGGGCAGTGCACGAAGGCGATCCCCATAAAAAGAGGAGTAAGGCAGGGAGACGTCATTTCTCCGAAACTGTTTACGGCCACCTTAGAGGACGCCTTCAAGCTCTTGGAATGGCAAGGAATTGGCATCAACATCAATGGCTAATACATCACTCACCTTCGATTTGCCGACGACATTGTGGTCGTGGCAGAGTCGCTGAAAGATCTAGGACGAATGCTCGGTGACCTCAACAGAGTATCTCAACAAGTGGGTCTTAAAATGAACATGGACAAAACGAAAATAATGTCTAACGTCCATGTCGTACCCACCGCACTCACCGTTGGGAACTCTACTCTTGAAGTTGTTGACGAATACATTTACCTGGGACAGGTAGTCCGGTTAGGTAGGTCCAACTTTGAGAGAGAGGTCAATCGAGGAATCCAACTCGGCTGGGCAGCGTTCGGGAAACTGCGCAACATCTTCTCATCCAAAATACCTCAGTGCCTAAAGACTAAAGTTTTTAGTCAATGTGTGTTACCAGTGATGATATATGGATCAGAGACGTGGTCTCTTACAATAGGTCTCATAAAAAAGCTCAGAGTTGCTCAGCGAGCTATGGAGAGAGCTATGCTCAGCGTTTCTCTACGCGATCGAATCAGGAATGAGGAGATTCGTAGAAGAACCAAGGTCACCGACATAGCCGTTAAGATTAGCAAGCTGAAGTGGCAATGGGCGGGCCACATAGCGCGTAGATCGGACGGGCGTTGGGGCAGAAAGATTCTAGAGTGGAGACCACGTATTGGCAAGCGCAGCGTGGGACGACCGCCTGCCAGATGGACCGACGATCTTGTGAAAATCGCAGGAAGTCGTTGGATGCAGGTGGCATCGGACCGGTTACGCTGGAAAGCGATTGGGGAGGCCTATGTTCAGCAGTGGACAAGTATAGGCTGAGATGATGATGATGATGATAATGACTGGAGACAGGTGACAAATTGACAATTGGTCAATATTAAGCCACACAAAACCGCTTTATTAGGCAAATCCTTTTTTTTCTGTAGAAAATCCCGCATAGGACTTCCGCGAGCCTCGGGGGAAGCTCGGGGGGCGTGTCGGATTCTTGCCTACTAAAAACCCCAGGGTGGTCGACATAAGCACTTTGGAGGGGCTCCGGGATCTCCGTATGAAACGCACCGGTGCCCCTCTTGAGCCGCGCTCTGAAGAGCCCGCCTTCGGGGGGAGACTTGATGACATGTTCCCCCCGCACCGACGTGGTGCTCTCGGCGACGTGGGACACACCACGCCGCCGTCCTCCTCGGGGTCGCTCGTGAAGGACGCTCAAGGCCCCTTGCGTCCGCGACCCCGAAGGTTATTAAGCAACACCTGTCGTAACAATGCGTCAAATTTGTCATTTTCGACAAATATTTCAGTTTGGCAGTTTGATTAAATAGGGCCCTGGTTAGTCTACTGGAGCATTAGGTGACGATCACGAAATCTTAGATTCGAATCCTATTTCGGAAGAAGTGTGGTTTTTCTATCGATAAATTCTTAATAGCCGGCTGGAAATGCACTTGGTATGGTTATAGGCTTCCCCTATATTATATTGGGACATAGCATCGTCGGCGAAATGTGGGTGTACTTAATAGACCTAAACTATCTTACTATGATCAAATAGACAGTGTCTTATCTGAAGGGCAAGTCAAGTCTCCGTAACCGTCGAGCGTGTATGAGACGAACTATGGGAGTGGAGGAAGCTAGAAAGGTTCGTAAGGAAAGAACCTGTTGGAAACTGTACTCCCTGCCTACCCTGCAAAGGATCTGGCGTGAAGATATAGATAAAGAGAAATGGAGATGACATTTATTTATTGTTTTCATAGTTTCGCAAAACGTTTACTATTCGTTATTATGGAAATGTTATACAACTGTGTAGGTGTAAGTTTCTTGATTTTATAGTTAACAACCGAAGATTAGTAGGTGTCACTGATTTATGATATCATACTGCAATGACCTCACGACTACACCGGTAGTCAAAGATATTATAAGATTTTAGAACTATATATATTCTAGACGTCGGAAATAAACCACTAATAATAATAACAGTCCTGTTAAGAAACTGTCCCACCGTTGGGCACGGGCCTCCTCGCAAACTGAGAGGGTTTAAGTCATAGTCCACCAGGCTGGCCCAGTGCGGGTTGGCTAACTTTACACTCCTTTGAGAAACTCTAGGGATGCAGGTTTCCTCACAATGTTTTCCATCACCCTTAAAGCAAGTGATAATTAATTTTTAATACGCTACATGCTTTCGAAAAGACAGAGGTGCGTGCTGGGTTTGAACCCGAGACCATTGACTTTGCAGTCCAACAGTCTAACCACTAGGCTATCACTGCTTATTAATAAACCACTTATAACGAAAAGAAGTACAGTTAATACTGTCAACATACAAATTGTCCTCTTTCAAAACTGTCCATTTTCCATTATGTCTATTTGACAAACTATTATTAAAAAAAATATTCTTGAAAAGTAATCTTATAAATTAACCTTGTCTATAGATAGTTGGCTACCCATCTATCTATCTATTTATCTATATCACCACGGCAGATCCCTTGCGGGTTAGGCAGAGGGTACAGAGTTCCAACAAGTTCTTTCCTTACAGACCTCTTTAGCTTCCTCCACTCTCGTAGTTCGTTTCATACAAGTAACCTCATTAGGGTATTGAATTTAAAATTGATTAATTATAACATCAAAAATGAGTATAAAAGTATGCTGCAGACTAAATTACTTTGATTTTATCCAACGCAAAGTCAAAGTCAAAAATCATTTATTTGTATAGGCCAATACAATAGCACACAGACGTCAAAATTATTACATTTTTTACATCGACCACCGGTTCGGAGCTCGCCCTCCACTGTGAAGATCCGGAGAAAAACTTAGCGGGCTAGTCTTTTAATTTAATTTGTTTGGCCTAGCTGATTACTATTTTTTTTTGGTTTTTAAAATTGTGTTATACAGCATCGATTAATGTTACTGATTGAGGAGCTACTCAAACCCAATCTGTTTTATCGTCAAGATAATCCGAAATTTTGTAATACCCTTTCTTACAAAGTCTAGTTTTAATTGCCTTTTTAAACTTATTGATAGGCATGTTTCGGATATCTATGGGTAATTTGTTGTACCATACAGCAATTTGTATATTATCTGAAGCGACGAGCAAATAAATCAATCAATCGTTACGTCCACGAGTATTTACGATACAGAGATAAAGTTTAAGTGCGCAAGCGCACTTGACCGGCAAGAGTTTGTGAACTTGGTGGTTTGAGCCTCGTTCAATGCGTGACTTATTGGTGTCAATACGCGCGGTCAGTGGAGAGGGCAAGTGGAGAAAAATCACTAAATTAGTTTAATTATATTTTGTAATTTCAAATTGAGAACTGATGTCAATGCTCAATATTAATAACTAAATTTGAATAGAGGCGCGTTTAAATTTTTCGCTACGAATTTGATTCTTGTTTTTTTAATAATAACATAGCTCCATACTAGGATTTATCCCTGTGCGTGTACAAATGTGAAAATTCACATACGGAAACAATTAATTATGGGTCACACACAACACAAACACAGATTTGTCCCGTGCGGGAATCAAACATTCGACCCAGTGAGCGGAGCGCTGCTCTTAACCACTGCGCCTAATCATCCGTCGTTTCGACTGCATTGTAAATTGCCTTGTGCCTTACAAGTTCCCTGTGCTACCACGGTAGCTTTATAATAACAAGAGACTGCAATAAGGTGATCTAGATATACTATACTGATTAGAACTTATGTCGTATGTACTTAAGTCTAATTCTGAAGCATCCATCCGCCAAAGTCATAATTAATCTGAAAAAGCCTAAACAGACTTCCATTTATGTAACCTTATTTACTTTAGATGCATATGACAGTTGTAAATCAAACAAGCCGTACATTTAAAGTCTTTCACGATAGAGTCGTAAAGTTTAACGGTGTGGGCGCACTTGACCAAGTGAGCTTACAAACATCACGACTGGTGCTTCGTTTAGTCATTATAATGCGCTTTGAATCATAAGTATATTACATTCATTAATATATTTACAGACGTATACTTCATATATGGTGTTATTGCCATTGCTATAAATTTTCGAAATACTAAACGTCCATATTACTTCAAAAGAAGGCAAACACCCTAAGTATTAGTTGGTTTTGCTATTCTCGATAGTTTTCGCAGAAATAATTCTTAATGGGTATCCTAGTCGTGTAATATCTTCTAGTTCAACGCAAAATATTCTTAATAAAAAATTGATAACCTATTCAAGTAACTACTAAATTCCTAAAAAAAAGTTATCCATTAATATCATGAATTGTAGAGTCACTGCTAAATTTATTCATTTTATACAAACTTCGAACAAAGCGGAGGCGGTAGCTGATTTAAAAAAGGAAGGCCATTATACATTTCAACGAATACCTAGTTAATTTAGTGACAATCGGACCATTTACGGCAACTGAACTATGAGACATTTGGCAGTTCATTGCACTTGCCCATTTAAAGGAAGCATTTCGTTCAATAGAACATTGTATCGGGCGGTTGATATGTTGTGTGCATGTAGGCGGCCAACAGGACAGTATGTAATTTTAAGCTCTAAGGATTTGCACAGATGGAGAGCCTGTTTTTGGGACGCAAAGGCAATTTAAAGCAAAAAAATAAAATAATTAAGAAGACCTTTTTAAAAACAAGGTTTAGAGCAAAAACACAGCGAAAATGTTTTGTTTAGTTGAGGAGTTCCTATGGCTTCCTTCTGGCTCCATCATCAGGTCTTGTACACCCCCCGGGTCTAGAGTACTCGTTAAGATAAATCTAATAAGTCCAAACCCTGCGGGGTTATATTGAGTCGTTTGGTGGTTCCATTAGCCACCTTTTGCCTTCATCATTAAATCCTAAATACTATCTGGTTGAATAGTGCTTGTCTTTACCAATCCAACAAGCCTAATCACGAGGGGGCTACGTTGTATATAGTTCTCATGTTCCTATAGCCACCTTTCGTCACCGACTTTACATACGTATGCAAAATTTCAGCTCAATCGGATACCCGCAAGAGCTTGAAAAATAGATCACAAGATTTAAATCGGATATACAGACGACATATGAACATTGGAAGTTAAATTAAAGCTTGTAAAAAGAGGATTTAAAACTAAAACACAAGTACGCGCCTGTGTACACAGGTGTACACGCACATTTAGTTTCTATGTATTTTGCCATTATACTTGAACTGGACACAACTTTAGACTCCAATCTGCTGTTAAGATTTTTCCGAGAAAAATCTCAAAAATTAAATGAACTGAAATAATAAATATTTTTTAAGAACAGCAAAAATACAGAGATAAAAAAACGAAGAATAAGATACAATGAGATACTACTATAAGTATTGTTTGCTACGGTGTGAGTTGTGCCGAAAGGTGTTTGCCTCATCATGTGCTGGAGGAGGACTGAGGTCTCCTCCAACGCTGATTTTCAGCCAAACGCCATTTCAAACGGTTTTTACGTTTACATGTCTACCCTGAATGGTGACGTAATCGCACATACTATGGACACGGTAAATAAATATCGCATATGTAATAAAGATATAAAGAAGAATGTACAATATAAATAATCATAAATATTTTTTTTTAATTAAATATATAAAATAAAAACACTTTATTCAACCTAGAGTTTGAACTCAAGACCTCGTGATCGCTTGCTACTTAACCAATGTGGATTTGTTTAATGTATGTTATAGCGTTCAACTACATTCAACTGCATAGAACATAAATTGTAAACTTAGTAAAAGTAGACTTTTTTGGTAGAAACTATATAAAATTGTTATCGCAAATTAATTAACTGGTACCAAAAGATGATTTTCGTCGAAACTAACCGCCATATTGATAATAACTATATATGGAATAAGCAATGGACCTAAGGTCAAATTTAATCAGCCATTTAAATCTAGTTAACTTAGGTCAACGGCAGATCTCTCAAGGCGAAGGGTAGTGTGGTGTGTATGATTCCCAGATAGCGAGTTTTTTACACAGGAGCACTGGTGCCTTCCTTACGGAGACCGCAAAGCTCCTCCGAAGTATACCTGGATGCCGGCCACCGAGGTTTTTTAGTTCGACAGGCTCTGCGAGCTTACCCCGAGGCTCGACATATAGGATTTTTTCTACAAAACAGATCAACAAAACTGCATATAATATGCTTAACTAACTATTACCATACCTTCCCGAAGCCTGTATTTTGCACACACCTTTATACTAAGTTAGCAAATTTGAATAGGTCGTGAAAGTCTACAAAGTCGAAACCGCAGTGACTTGAAGAGGTGTGGCAGACGTGGGCGATAAATACAAATGTTTAACGAATTACAAAAGCTTCTACATCGGTATCGGCCGATTGATTTAACAGATATCATGAAATTAGGCTTAGCAGCTTTTATATTCATTTGTACTCGATCTGTCACGTTGAGCCCGTGGGCTATTGCTATCTGTGGAGCTGATTGCGTGTTTTCGTTTTGATTATGTGGGAAGGTTCTTTCTCCTAATGTTATTAGGTTTCAGATTAAAGAGAATATGTAAGTACATAATATCCGAATTTTATATATATTGATCATTTCTGGGCACGGCTGCCGGGGAAGAAGGGTTCTCGATTGGCGACTTCGTACCAGAAGACCTGGAAAGGGTTCGTCCCACACGAGGGGAACTAATGACTTGGTGTTCGCGGGTATAAAACTGTATAAATAAACTACAAGTCGATCGTCGTAGCGGTTTTTTGGGACCGCCTTTATCAGGCAGTGGAAATTCTGCTTATGATGATGGTGATGATTTCTGAGATTATGTTAAATTATAGTTATGGGGAACTTAATAGTACACGACTATTCCTATTTTGTAGATGTAAAAAGCGATTAATAGAGTAAGAATGTTTTACGAGAGACAGGATTTATTGGATTTGTTGAAAATGCATTCACTCAGTATAATATTAACAAATTGGTATAGTCTTTTTATTATACACTAATTAAATACATGTAAAATTAGGCAATGATACAAAAGACTGTCCTAATCCCGACCGTAATTTCTTCCAGCTAACTTAGTTACATAACAAAATACTAGAAAGATCATGACGTTGTTGTAGATATATGCCTTAATATTCTAATCATTTAAGATCTCTTTTCGAATGTTTATCTACTTTCAGTATCATGTCTAAGAACTCATTACTTTTTGTTTCACAAAGTTCTATCTATCTATAACCTCACGCCAGATCCCTTGCGGGGTAGGCAGAGAGTACAGAGTTCCAACAGGTTCTTTCCTTACATACCTCTCTGGCTTCCTCGACTCTCATAGTTCGTCTCATACACGCTCGCCGGTTACGGAGACTCTTGACTTTTCCATCAGATAAGACTCGGTTTATTTGGTCGTGGTAAGATAGTCTAGGTCTTCCCCGGTACCTGCATCCTTCCACTTTCACATTGTATATCTGTTTTGTCATTCTTTCCTCTGGCATTCTTTCTATATGCCCGAACCAACGGAGCATGCCCTTTCTCATCTTTACACCGATACTATCTTTCATACCTACTCGCTGTCTTACTATGCTGTTGCTAATGCGGTCGGTCAGCTTCACTCCGCACATCTTCCGCAGAGCTCGCATTTCTACCGCATTTATCCTACTTTCATTCTTCTTCTTACATACCCAGCTCTCGCTACCATATAACAGCGTTGGGACAAGAATTCCGTTATGTATGGCCAGCTGCGCCTTATGGCTTAAGTGCCGGCTCCCGAGTAGCTTTCCCATCGCACCATTCACTCTGTTCCCTGCACTCACTCTTCTCTCTATGTCAGCGGTGTATTTTCCATCCTTACTGAAGGCGCATCCAAGACATACAAACTCACAAAGTTGAACTGTCTAATCTTCTAGGAGCGTCTACCTACAGCAGCCAAGTCATATTGTTGCTAAATCAACACAATGGGTAAGCCGATGAAATGTCCGATAGTGGTAACAATACATTATTATCTGTACACGCCCAGCTCATGATGGGACGTGTTATAGTTATTGACTTATACAAAAAGATTCAGCGCCACGGCCAAAATCTATTGAAGTATTATAAAGAAAATGGAAACGATTGCAGAGATTAATAGCTGCTTACAAAAAAGGGATAAAATTTTTGCATTAATACTTTTGAACTTCATTGACATTAGAATTCTTACGTATATTTGCAGAAGTTTGATTTAACAGTTCCTTAGTAATGAAATATAAAATAACATTCTTGTTTATTACCTGAGAACTGGACTAATATCACACCAAAAGGATTCATAAATTCTCATTGTTCGATGATTCAAACTACGCTGCTGGCCCACGTTGCCCCAAGGGCGGCTTTGATCACGGGAAATTGTTTGTAGGTCTCGTCTGATTGTTTGCGCATATAAAGTTTTTATCTGTAAACGCAGTCGCAACACAGTTATTATTTATAGTGTGGAGCAAAATTTATTTAAAAGTAGTACTTACAGTACGATTACAGTAGTACAGTCTGGCGTTCGGTCTCGCCATCTAGTCTAGCCATCTTTACCATCTGCGGCACCAGGATGTCACACCAAAAAAAAAACTAAGCGGAAGTTATAATTAATTCAACTAATTATACGTCGACTGACTCCACCTAACACGCCATACATATGTAAGTACCTCAATATCTTAATACTAGACCACCCAAAGCTATAAAGTTATGCAGATGGTATCCTATTCATACTTGTTGCCACCAGATGCGTCTAAACAGCAACATGACACAGATCCATAGCATCTTAATTGCAATTTAGGTACCATTATTAATTCCGCATGGGAATTAGGTCTCAAACTAGCTTAGCTGAAAGCACTAACTAATTGATTTATGAGTCGTAACGACTAGTCAACGACGAAAATAGGTTGGCTATTTCGAAGGCTCCTATTATTTTCGGGAAGTGATGGATCACCCGAATTCCTTATTAGCAACTGGGATAAATTGATTAATTTTATTTGGTCTAAAGTTTTGTGGAATTGGAACTCTTCAAATGAAATTGCTTGAAACTGCTTTTCTATTTTTGGAGTGTGAGCAATAGTTTTGCGAAGATCCAAACCTTTAGAACATGTTGGCATAATTCGAATTTTAGGTCAGCATATGCATACATTACACGTAATTTCCTTAGCTTTTGTAAATCAGCATGGTTGAAATGGTAACGAACTGACTCGCCTCGGACCATCTGGGAATCGCCAACCTTCCTATATCTAAACCTACTAATTCATACATCTATCACCTACTTTATGTTTATGACGAATTCAGGACATGTAGACTTAGCCTAAATTCGTTTAAACAGCCTAGTCCTGGATTTCGCCAATTGAAGTCAAGTGTTTCCCTTGAGCACTAATTGCTAACCCACTTAGCCAGCTTTCTTTATGTTCGCGTCCCACGCTCAGGAGATCAAATATATTTGCAGTTCTTTGATCCCCTGCCGACGTATAACGATACGAGCGAGATCTACTCTAATTCAAAATAAAATGTACCACCTGATAGTTGCTGTAGTCGTTATCGTTATAGTTGTTTGCGTATCATGTCATTGCAAGTTGTGGTGCCGAATACAATTGTGTGGTTTGATGATTCATGTTAAATGCAATTTGGATTATCTCTTTTCCGTAGTTCATTATAGGTCTACGTGCTTAATTAAAGGTTTAGTTACAGTGGAGTCATCTTGGTTAGATTGTGATTAATTGATTATTATAAGTGGTAGAAGCTTTTTAAAGACCCACACCGTGTGTGTGTGTGTGTGTGTGTGTGAATGATCTACGCTGTTGGCCGCGGGGCCATTACAGCTTCACCGGACAAGAGCGTGCGACCACTACGCTCGAGCCAGAAGGGCAAGGGGGCAATTAGCTCAAGGGGGCAATTAGCTCAAGGGCGCCTTAAGGAGGAACGGCCTCGGCTTCGGCAGTCGCTATGGGGGAGGGCGTATACTAGGTGTCTCGCCGTGGTGCTCAGCACCGGCCGGCGGGCAAGGGATTCTTCGACCTCGCCAGCGAGGTCGGTGTCTGATCTTATGTGCGGTATCTGTATCCGAAAGATGCAGGATGCAGGATGTAAGGGCATCAAAAGGGTCGGTCGGAGGGACGGCGGGCTGAGTGCGGCTACAGACGGCGCGATCGAACTAGCCACTCAGCGGGATAAAAATGAACCATTGACACAAAAGAAGAGGAACATCGATTACTGAAATTGCTTGGCAATACTAGATTAAATATTATTATGACATGTTAATAATCAATACGCATCCACCTTCGGGGTAGGACTTTGTAATGCAATGGATAGCTGACGAGATAATATAATATATAAATAGCCTTATCCAGCGTTTTATAAGTAAATACAATAAATATGTGGATGTTAAGTATTCATCAAAAATCGAAATGCAAGCACGATTGAGGGAAATTCGTAGATCGGAGAATAACAGTAGGTATATCCCCAGTGTCAGTAGTAAAATTAATATTTCACAGTATTAGTGGAAGATATGTATCTAAGCCGCTTGTTTAAATACAAGCCTGAATTACCTTCGCTACTGTCTATAATCTTCACTGAGTAAATGTTTTAGTCATACGTTTTATGGGCTGTTAATGTTTTATCTATATTTGAGTACTCCTATGACCAACCGGATGCCGGATGTAAATTAGGAGTAACTACGTTACTCCTAATTAACATCCGGCATAATTTTTATTTTTATTCCTTGCTCTGTTTCGCTTTGTGATGCCACATTGCAATATAGCAAGTTTCATTATCAAATCGTTTTCATTGTCACCTGAAAGACGTGTGATCTACCTATAGTCATAACAAGTCGTCACACCGGTGACTACGGATAAATTTATTTATCTCCAGTCACACCAGTAAGATCATGGATAATTTTATAACAAGCTTTTACTTAACTTACAATACATATTCGTATGTCTGTCTATCTGTCTTACCAGTTTAAATCTTGTGATCCATTTTTCAAGCACTGGCGGGTATCCGATTGAGCTGAAATTTGACATACGTATGTAAGTTCGATGACGATTTAATAATATGGTACCATGGAGCCGGTCTGATGATAGTGTGAGAAGGTGGCCATAGGAACACGTGGATTAAAGAACATAGCCCCCTCGTGTTTAGCGTTGTTGGATTGCTATACTTTCCGATCAGATGATGTACAGAGTCTGATGATGAAGCCGAAAGGTGGCCAATAGAACCACCCAATTACTCAATATAATGCAGACGTGTTTGGATTTGTCTTGACGAGTACTTTAGACCCGAATGGTGTCCAGAGTCAATGACGGAACCGGTAAGAAGCCATAGGAACTTTTCAATTAAGCAAGATATCTTCGTCGTGTTTTTGCCGTAAAAGCTTGTTTTTGAGAAGGTCTTTTTAAATTATATTGTTTACCTGTTGTCACACCGTTTTGACTTTTCCACTTCAGGACAAAAGCATTCGTTACATCGACTTGACGTGCTGTCCGATTGAAATATACAACATACGGTACGGCGTATTTGGCGGCGTTTGGCCGCGGGGCCTTTACAGCTTCACCAGACAAGAAACAAGCAGCGCGTAACCTTGACTAGCCTTTAAATTTTTTAAGATACTTTGTACCTAAAAAATACACATAAATTTGGGTAGAGAGGGGTTAGTCTTGTACTCCTTATTAAGATTTCTCTGACCTTAATTGATTTTTTGAAGCCTACGGCGTCATATAAAGTCGTCGCGTTGAGGATACGCAAAAGTTTATTTTTTTTTATAGAAGCTCGTGGCATCCACAGCTTAACTACGAGTCCACCCACCAAACAGCCAATCACGAGTGTCTTAGATATGCGTTAGCAAATTTTATTATGATTATTTCGTTACCTATGTACAGTCACGGGCTTTTATATGTAGCTATATTAGAACTTTGACATAGTAACATCTGTATTTAAAAACGCCAGTCTTTATAACATTACATTACTGTGACAGAGTACTAATGTGCTTATTTATATTGCCCCTATATCCCATAAGAAGCATTCATTTTATCTTCTAGTTTCTTTGGCTTTGCACCGGACCAACAGAGCCATCTACCGGGACAAAGAACGAAGAAGCTAAGAACCATCCCAGTGACCTCATTACTACAAAACAATGATCAAAATTAGTCGAACCGTTTAGAAGGAGAATAATATACTTACACTAGAATGTATACTAATATTAGAGGAAAGATTTGTGTTTGTTTGTAATCGATTAAACTCTGAAACTACTGCACCGATTTTAATCATTCTTTCATGATTAGAAATCTACATTATCCAGAAGTAATATAGACCGGGTAGGTGGCGCCGTCATCGACCGGGCGCAACGTTTTATATATAAAGATAGTATACGTATACAAGGAGCCCAGAAACGCAAAGTGGTTACTATGTTTCTGTCGGGCGCCAAATAACGAACTCAAAGCTATTTAACACCGGTGACACCACGCCTCAGTAATTTGCTCTACAATCAGCAAACAAAAGTCAACGAGCTAATGAACACAGCGAGATTGTTCCCACAATATGGCGCTGAGAATTCTTTCCTTAATTGTTCTATTTGAAAAAAAAACATTCATTATCAACGGACATACAAAAGTTTAGGAGTTCCGTATATTTTAATTACAAAGTAACGCGCAGTTGCAGAGACTTTCTTGTTAAAGATAAAATTAATCGCTAATCTATCACTAAATCATTGCACGAATCAGAAATATAATCAGAATCGCAATATTTTTTATTCATGTAAGTGATAGTTTACATAGTATTTATGAATCTTAAGAAAAGTAACAAAGACTACCACCACTTCGGAATGTCATTCCTGTGCAGAAGAAAGGCAAGATCCACAGTTACTCTTTAAAAATAGTATTATTACATTTTCTTTTTCCATCTACATTTTGTTGTGGGGTATGGGAGAACAATGTAGGCTGGTCTATCAGGTGGGTTAAGTTAATTAAATAAAACATACATAATAAATTTAACAATGAAATAATGAATGCATTAGTAATAATGCCACTTTATGCAACGAAGTTTTAATGATGAGCTGTCTGCAACTGAGTTGTATCTAAGTCAACATCGGTTCTGTGGCATGCAAAACTCAAGTAGTGATTTTCAAAAGGTCGTATTTACTATTTTGGATACTATTTTTATCTCGGCCTAATCCTACCTGGAACTGTTCCGAATCAGCATAGGTCGTAAATGGCCCTATTTCACAAAAAAACATATTTTCTGATAGTTACATCTCATACACAATGGACGTACTGTGGCCCTTAATGCGTTCATTGGATTATCTAAAAAGGTGTTAGTGATGATACGTACTTTTAAAAAGGCGCTTCTCACTTTTATTATATATATATATATATATATATATATATATATATATATATATATATATATATTTACAAAATATAGCCTATTGGTTTGTAGGCTAAATTTTGGCCTGTAATTTCATATAGTACGTCAAGTAACTTACGCTCATTAGGCTAAATTAGTCGGTTGGCAAAACTTTGACGCTAATCTTTGAGAGGCTGTCTTATAGTTAGAATTAGAAACACAGGAAATCGCCTCAACATTTCATGACTAACAATTCTTAATAGATCAAGCAAAAACATCTTCTCATCATCATCATCAGCCCGTGTCAGTCTACTGCTGGACGTAGAGGCCTTTCCCATGGGACGCCACTGAGCTCGTTCTTCAGCTCTCCTCCTCCAATCCTTGCCCGCTGCCTTACGAATATCGACGTCCCACCTAGCTACAGGGCGCCCTACACTACGTTTGCCGACACGCGGTCTCCACTCAAGAACCAGTCTGCCTATTAGGGAAATATCACTTGTAGCAATTTTAGTAGAACTTTTGAGAGCATTTCTTTAACAATCCTCTTATTGTTTTTTTGCGAATGGGAACCCTAAAACGTATTTACATGCGATTTATCTAGTCCTAGATAGGTCACGGGAGGACAAGTCTAGACAAATTTGATGGCTCCAATCAATTAGTACCGCGCCGTTACAGTCGAGTGACTCGGACATCGAACCCGAGACCGGGACGCCAGCTATCAGGATCTTGACTTCTTTGTTTCGTTTTTAAGGTCAATCGCTTATTGTTTGAGTACATTACACAGATGGCAATAATGAATTAGGATAGATTTATTTGTTTACTAAGAATCTATCGATCTATATCATCACGCCAGATCCCTTGCGGGGTAGGTAGAGAGTACAGAGTTCCAACAGGTTCTTTCCTTACATACCTCTCTGGCTTCCTTCACTCTTGGCTCTTGACATGTCCTTCCGATAAAAATATTTATTTTCTTTACTAAGAATATTTTACGGAATTAAATACATTCTAGATAACTTTAAGTAAGGTGGCTATAGACTCGGGACTTTATTACATTGGAATATCGTCGGCGAAATGTGGGTGTACATAGTATCCCTCTGCCATCCTCACTTGGGGTAAATAAGCTTGATGGTGTTTATTTATTGTAAGTTTACTTGACTTCTTATTTGCATCATAAAGTCAGATCCTTTGCGGTGTAGGCAAAGAGTACAGAGGTCCAAATTCGTGACCCGCCCATCCCCATATAAGTTTTAACTGTATACGTTTTACTTAATAATATATAATATCAGCCTATACTGTCCACTGTTAGGTAAAGGCCATCTCTCACAAATCAAGGTGAGAGAGATTAGGTCATACTCCACCACGCGGACCCAGTGCAGATTCGTAGAGGCAGGTTTGTGGCCACCTGCTGTTGGAACTTATCAAGCCGCCTATATGACTTCCAACTCGGCTTAACGACTACCACACTAAGTGGTAACCGGGACCAACGGCTTAACGTGCAATAAGCCTTAGAAATAAAAATAAACACTCGCCACGCTTGGGTATATAATGGCAGATTCCAGCCTGTAACCGGATTTTTTTTAATCGCAAAATTACATTATGTCCGACCTAGGATCCGAAACTAGCACCTTTTGATCGCTACGCGCATTTTTCGCTACTAGACTAACGAGACAGTCTTAATAAATGAATATGTTTGGCAATACAAATAATATATACCTGGATTAACATGTGTATCCGCTATTTTCATAGCCTACTAGCGACCCGCCCGGATTTTGCAAGGGTAAATTATACACATAAACATTTCTCTTGAATCACTCCGTCCATTGGTGAAAACCGTATGAAAATCCGTTCAGTAATTATTGAGTTTAATGCGTTCAGACTGACAGACAGACGCGGCGGGGGGTCTTTGTTTTATTATATGTAGTGATCCTGTCATCAGTTTTGTTAAATAGCTTATTTATCGCAAACCGAAACCATTTAAACAGCGTGGATGCATTACACGTTATCCAAACGCAAGTCATAAAATGCTACTTGTTAAATCATTTGATGGCGTTTGCTATAAAAAATCTAGGGCAATAAAAATGCACATATTATGTCTAGACTAGCTTCGTTTAAAATATGACCTAATATTATTTTCGTGTGTCTGTAATCTCCATTGGCGGCGTCGGTATAATTCTGTTGGATTTATGTTTTGCCGATATCGTTTAGGTTTTATTATGATGTAGTGTGGACTATTTAACAATAATAAGATGGCTTATAAAATATTTATACACCGTCACGCCTACTTTAAAAAAAACGTAGCCCCACACTAGGAATAATTCCTGTGTCGTAGGTGTGTTTACAAACACAAGATTTCACATACACAAATCAAAACAAATATTTGTAGATCCCACAAAGATTCGTCCCATGCGGGATTCGAACTCGCATCTACTCGACCAGTAGGCGGAGCGAGCTCTTAAACACTGAACTTTGGACGCCCTACAGTGTCAAAGTGCGGTGGTAGAGGTCATCATCATCATCGTATGACGGTTTCTTTTAATATGCGAACGACTATCAAAACTTAATGTCAGAGTAGAACTCTGGTGTCAGCTGGTGTAGCGCCTCGAATCCACCGCTGAATTTTCTAGTGGGACAGTCCTCCACGATGTGCTGATAGTCTCCACTGAGTTTCCACAGTCACAACAAGGATACTCAATGATGCTTCATCTGTGAAGATGATAATTGCACCTTGCACTCCGGTTCTGATTCGGTTGCTGGATGACCACACCGGCCGTTGCTCTTTGAAGCCTTGTACCACAGTCGAGGGGTCGTTCGGCTATGGTGATGTGGTAGAAGTGTAAGTAATATAGACGAGGTCCAGGATTCAAATACCAGCTCTAACCGCGTAAAGAAATATAATATGAGAAAATCTTGATGACTGACCGAACCTAAACATTCGACAGACATGTGAAATCAGGTGTCCTATAAGGACCTAAAATACTTTGGCGAAATATAGGTGTAGAATGTAAACCTCTGCTTACTCCTTCAGGGAAAAATATTAAGAGGTATCTATTTATGTAAAGATCTAAGACCGACTTATAACTCAATTACAAACCCACAAAAGTAATCATAATTACGGCATTTAAATGCATCTTTTTTCTAATAAGTACAGTTATTTTTTTCGATGCATCGTCATTAGTTAACCCATACGAATCACGTTCCAACATTTTGGGGGGTCTCGCGGGCCCCGTGTGTGGTTTTGTAAAAACCTTGCCGACGAGATGGTTAGGCTCATCACATAGTACCAAAAATAGATTCATAGTAAAAGGGTTAACCGTACACAAACAAGTTATTACATATGCAAATAATTTTAATTTAAAAAGACCTTTTTAAAAACAAGCTTTTATAGTAAAAAACAAGATGAAGATATCTTGATAATTAAGGAATTCCTATGGCTTCTTACCGGCTCCATCACCAGACCCTGGATACCATAAAGTATTCGTCAAGAAAAATCTAACGAGCCCAAACACGGTGGGGTTTTATTGAGTAACTGGGTGGTTCCATTGGCCACCTTTTGATTCCATCATCAGACCAGCTCCATGGTACCATATTATTGCATTGCCATTGAACTTACATACGAATACCAAGTTTCAGCTCAATCGAATACCCGCAAATGCTTGAAAAATGGATCACAAGGTTTGAACCGGAAAGACAGACAGATAGACATACGAACTCGAACATTACAAGTCCACTCCGATCTAGGGCTTGCCACTCCGATCTAGGTCTCGAACCTATTCGCGCCTTTATTAAAAAGGCGTCAACACGTCACTTCGCGAACGCATCTACCCATGCGAATCCGTTAATCGTAGCCACCGCCGACTACGATCTCCCCCCCGACCCCTGCCGCCACCGCCGGCCGCGACATGTTCTCACCGACCCCCCCCGATGCTTTGTCATCCCTTCTTTCCGCTCAGAATACGGGCGACGACGACGACGTAGTAGTAAATCCCCTCCCATAGCCGGTGGTTGACCGGTGCACTTAGTAGTGCACCCGTCCCCCTACAGCGACTGTCCCAACCGAGGGCGCCTCGAAGAGGAGTATGTCGCCTCTTGCCCTTCTGGCTGGCTAGAGCGTAGTGGTTGCACGCTCGCCTTTTAGTCCGGTGAAGCTGTAAAGGCCTCGCGGCCAACAGCGTACATCATTCACACACACACACACACACATTACAAGTTAAATAAAAGCTGCTTTTTAGAAGCTTAATGATGTAATAATAGTAATATTGTGTAGAGGGGTTAAATTGAGTGAGTAGTTCTTTTTAATAAGCTTTGAGTTTTGATATTTTTTATGAGATCAGAGAAATGGGTCAATTTGACTCAAGTCAATGAGACACTACAATTGGGTACTGCCGGTTTCCGTTTGGAGAAATTTGGAGCTTATGTGACTTCTCCACAGGGGGCTAAAAAGGGATCATAGGATAATAATGACATAAGGTCATTAGACACTCCGGTACCCGTAACCGAATGAAAAAAAAGTCTCCGTAACCGGCGAGCGTGTATGAGACGAACTATGAGAGTGGAGGAAGCCAGAGTGGTATTTAAGAAAAGAACCTGTTGAAAACTCTGTACTCTCAGCCTACTCCGCAACGTATATTTTTTAATTTTTAGTTTCTTGTTTAATTTTACTTCGAATTCGAGTCGGTCCTTTACTTTTATTGAGGAACTTTGTGTGTTGCTAAAGTTCATGATTCTAGGTAATTTTATGATTTGATGTTATGATGAGTTAGTTTAAAAGCCTTTATCTTTTCATCATCATTGCATTTACTTTAAGTAAATTCAAATTAAAAGATTCAATGATTTACACTGTCAAGGCCCCATAGACATTAGTATTTGACATAAATTTATGTTTAATACCTTTTACTCCTTCCTGAGAAAATGCCTCTTAACCGTTGGACAGACACGGACAACGAAGAGTTCCTATAAGAGTTCCGTTTCTACTGATTACGACCATTTTTATTACCTACATATCGTCCCACAAGAGTCCCGCTCTTAATCGGTTAAAACCGAGCCCTCGCGAAGAACGAACTCCATTGTTTGACTGCATACGATGAATATGTCTCTACATACTTATTTTTCTGGTAAGTGCAAAAATAATTGATACTGTAGGTACAGTAAACTGAGCGAGTTTTAAGCAGAAGTTTACCCTAGTTTGGGTAAGTTTTGAGGTTAACGAAAAATAAAGGTACGTAGTTTTATATTCTTAATCCTCTATGTTCTCAATATTTGCATGCCGTACCTATAAATATGACAACAATTAGTTTAAGAATGAATAGTTTAATTGACTGTATCGTTCTATTTACAATAAAATAAATAAATAAAATAAGTTTTTATGTGTTTTAGTTTTCAAGTATTGATATTATTGTTAAATTTTACATATTTTAGTATATATTTAACTTTTAATTAAATAATTTATGAATGTCCGTTACATTATTATGTTTTCTTAAGTGTCGGATCGAACGGAACTTTAAGTCGGATTATTCCTAATGATATTTGCATGCCTAAAGGTAATATATGGCGTACGACCAATGTAATTTTAACATCCACTGTAACTCATTTTCGCAAATAAACTGATTCGATTTGATTTTGATCTCATGTTAGTGAACCTAAATAATTTTATTTTATTTTTTTTGCTTTAAAAAACGTGGCCCCATTAGGGTTTATTCCTGTGGTTTGGGTGCGTTTACAAATATAAAAATTTACATACACAAATACCCAGACAGGAACAAATAATTGTGAATCACATAAAGATCTGTCCCGTGCGGGAATCGAACCCGTGACACAGTGGGCGGAGCGGTTTAAGCTCTTAAGCACTGCGCTAAATCATCCGTCTAAATAAAATATTGATTCCATTTTATGTGGTAAACTGAACAATAGCATCGCTCTAAGCGAAGAACTCTGCAGCCCGCTCCTCCTCTCACCATGCGCAACAATCGTTAAGGGAGTGACTGGCAACTTTATACCTTTATGCTAATATTGTTATTATAGAGATATTACAAATTTATCTGCTAGTATTACAAAATGGATGTCGTATATTTTTTTTGTTTAAGTTATCGGTCGATCAGTCAGTGGTTTAGTATTCAAATAATAGATGCAGGTAGTGATCTATTATAGGGTAGGTATTTTGTAATGAATGGCTAAGTGAAGGAATGTTAATAAGTTAGGATAATACTTTAGAGCGATTCGATTAAAATCAGCAAAAGTACAATGGAATTTAAATATGCACGCGCGATACTTTTATCAGGGGTTTTTGCAGTTTACCTACTTTTTGCCTTTGATTGCCAAAGTCGTTCATTATACGGGTAGTCTTGACGTTGCATTGCGTTATGGCGTTCAAATGTGTGTACGAATGTGTTTGATTATGTAGAAGTAAAACATCATAGAACTTTCGAAAAGCGACGAAATCATCGATCGCCGATACTTAAAGCATCATGTCTATACTGGCCCTAATGAAATTATATTTTCTTTTTTTCCATTTTTATCAATTTTTGCATATTTAATAATCGGTTGCCTGGAACTAAACACCAAGTTAACAAGTTTATTAGAATTTTCTTTGCAGTACTATTTTAAACTCTGTCTAATGGTTTTTTTTTATATTTTTAATAAACCGACTTGTTACCGCCACTGGGTCCAATAGTCGAGGGTTTGATTCCCGCATGGGACAAATCTTTGTGTATAATAATATCAGCCTATACTGCCCACTGCTGGGAAAATGCCTTCTCTCACAAATCGAGGTAAGAGAGATTAGGTCATACTCCACCACGCGGACCCAGTGCGGATTGGTGGAGGCAGGTGAAACTTTGTGTGAACCCCAATTATTTGTTTCGGTCTGGGTATTTGTGTATGTAAATTTTCATGTTCGTAAACGCACCCACAATACAGGAATAAATCCTGATGTGAGGCTACTTTTTATAAAAATAAATGGGTCGGTTTAAAGAACTATATCCAGTCATAGTAAAAGGTATAGGCAATAAAATTGGCAACACAGTGTAGGCTGAGCCATTGACTAGTTGCAACCTCGTCGCCTACAACTAACGACAAAACTAACCCGGATAAATTGATTGTTACAACTTCCATCGGAAGTAAAGTACAGTTAAAATCTAAGAAAGTTTATGCTCGTCGTGTAGACGTTTTGGGGAAAAACAGTCAATAATATTTGTGAAAAAGGTATTATAATATTAACTCTCTATGTCTCCACTCTGTACTATAGGCCAATAAATACATATACTTATACTTTATTGTCTTAATTCAGCAATATTTACTTTAATAAAAACATAATAAATCCGCGTATACTGTTCCACGGCAGGGCAAAGGTCTTCTTTCACAAATGGAGTGGAATGAGGTGGAACAAGAGTGGTCATACTACGCCAAGCGATCTCAGTACGGATTGGTGGAGGTTCCACTTGCTGGTGGAACTTATCAAGCCACCTATTAGGCTTCAAACTTGACTAAACAAATTCCACGGGAAGAGGTACGCTGCATAATCTTAACAGCGATACGAGTGCCTCATAAACTGACACATTTTTGAAATTTTATCCAAGTTATTTAAATTACGTTAATAACTTAGTTGAAATTCGATGTTCATTGCCGGTACTGGAACGACCCAGGCATATATCAAATTATTTTGACGCGGCATCACACGCGACGAGACTCGTGTAAGAAGCGTATTATTGTTTTGTGTGCGTAGGACAACCGTAACGTAATGGGCGTTTTGCTAACGTTTTAATGTGATATTGCCCTAAGGAATTTTACTTACGTCCTAACAATACTTCGTAATTTAAAACATAGGATATTCTGTTATTTTTATTTAAATACATTAATTTTCCCATGTTTTTACATTTATGGAAATCTTACCTAACTAGGTTAATATTACTATATTGTCAGTTGATTGCTAGTAAACAATAATGATAAAAGATTGTAGGTGCACTTTTTTGTTTGTACTCTTGTTTCCAAATGTACCATATATTTTAAATCACAGTCAAATTTATTACAATGGGAGTTTACAAATATTTGGAAATGCTTTGTTTACTTAACAAGAAATGCTTTGTTTACTTTACAAGACAGCTAGTAGAGAATGGCATATTGGTGGAATATTTCTTTTCGTTGATACTAACCTATTTTAATGGCAAAAAATGAGTGGGCGAAAGTCAAGCTACAGATACACATAAATCAAACTTAAGACAAAATTGTTCTTTTAAGTTTATATCGAGTTCAAAGTTACCTTAAAATATGAAAAAGAGTTTGCCAGTATGGCCTCCCTTTTCAATTTATTGGAGTGCACTAAGATTTATGTCCTTTTAATAAAGTTCAAAATTCACTAAGATGAAGTAAGACAGGAACTTGTTTTACAGGAACATGTAAATTCACACATGAGGTCAACAGGGGCTCACGTGGGAGCCCTACCACCTGTTATTTGGGGATCTTACCTGTGGCAAGATGCCAGCCTAGTACTAGGATACCAGGAGATACCAGGAGGTTGTTAACGAACTCACCTGGCGCATGCGTCCCACCTGTGCTCTACCTGTTTTCAAAAACCAGTTTAGAAGGACCACTCAATAGTGCAACAGACGCTTAAATGGACGCAACATACCTATACAGAGTGAGGTGTAGAGACCAAGTTATATTGGAGATTTAACGCATGCGTTCTGGGTTACCTGTCGTATCGTATCGTATTGTTACTTGGCACGTGACTACGGCACGCGATTGACGTGGGGTTTAATTGTTGTGGCAAGGTTTAATTTAGTTTTTAAGTTCTTGAAGTGATGGAGAAATATTTTGTTATTTTACATTCGTGGAATTCCATTTGTGAACAAACCATGATCCGCAATATTTATAGTGTATTTAGAAAGTGCACTAAACATATGTTCAATTTGTTAGTGTTTCTATTCTGAAACAATACCAAACTCCGCTTAATCTTAAAATTTATGAAACCCTGGTATATTAAGTATTATAATTTATATTAAGTAAGGTTTGCCTCATGTTTTTATAATTCCTTTGCTTACTTATATTGCCCATATAAAATGACCATTAGCCAAGTTTTGTTGATAAAACAAAGTGCAATTTTAGCTAATAAGTTAACACTAACTTATGGTTATCTCTACCACAAGGTCAATCACCCTGCATGGCCCATGAGCTCGCTACAATATTTCAGTCATAAAACAGGTAATTACGTGCGACGACGGATCACGCCCTGTCGTTATTAACCAGACTCGTAGCCCAAGAGGTAGAGTAGCTTTGAAAAAGCGCCAAAGAAAGCCGTTTTAGTTCTTAACTCGTGGTTTATATTCATCCCACTCTGTGTTAGTATTTGTGTAGGGAAGTGAAGGTAAAAATGAGCAGGAATGAGCAAAGACAATTTTTTGTGACCCACTTATATTAATTCTTATGCATTTCATTGCAGTTCTGAGATTTACGCGAATACTTATTACACATGAGATAAAACTAGTTTTCGGAGAACCGCGATAAAATCTGATAAATTATTTTATTTTATTAACTGTTTCCGTTTGGCCTACTGGACGTTTAAAGACACAAGATTAAGTCCTAGTTTAGGTCAATTCTTTATAAAATTTCCAGCTTTTAGGCTGCAACTGCAAGACTATAATGATTGAAGACAGCAGACGAATTGTTAGGGTAATGGGGTAATGTATATCTTGCTCACAGGATTATAAAACCAGCATCGCTATTAAATTAGCACTTGAGTTGCTATAATAACGCATAATGATATTAAACAATTATGATCTGGGCGTCAGATAACCGCCAAGCCGACTTATTATATGGATGGCAAATGACCGGATGTTTTAACCGCCATCAGTTGAGGTCGGGATCATAGAAGCTCCGGCCACGAATCATAGTTATAAGCATAGTAAACTATGAGCAGGTACTATGAAGACGCTCGTAGTGCTGTGCGGTTTTCTTAGCGATGATCAAGGTTAAACAACGTTTGACTCGGTCGGTCTTAGATTTGTGACCGTTTGTGGCATTTCCATATTTGAGCATCTTCGTGGTTCGAATCACCTCGGTTTTTGTGAAAAAGCCTTTTCCCAGCAGACAAGGAGAAAATAGCTGATAGGATATCTTATGCGACATGACAGAAAGTAGAACAAATATAGTAAGAGATAGGTAGAGAATAAGTTACACAAGTTAAAGAAAAAAGTTTCGTATAAGGAATCCAAGATATATAAGAGTTATACTCTTATATATCTTGGATTCATATAAGAGTTATACTCTTGTATAAGAAAAATGAGCGGCAGTAACATGCATAATATAAAAACACTGTCACACCTATATTCCCCAAGCGGGTATGGCAGAGGTGTACTGAGTACATCCACGTTTCGCCGATGATGTTGGGTCTCATGTAATAGGAGGCGAGCCTATTGCCATATACTGGGCACATTTCAGACTCCGGACTTGTACTGGGAAGGTTTCGTTAGAAAAACTACACTTGTCCGACCTAGGATTTCAACCCAGGACCTCGTGATCACAAAGCGATGCGCTTATATAATATTAGAAAATAATATAATATTAGAAAATAATATAATATTAGAAAAAGGATGAAGCTAGAACTTAAAGCTCAGAAAGGCTATACACTGAAAGCATATTACGTTTATTGTTAATCCCGTGGAGGGAGAGGGGTGGCATGTAATCTTGATATATTTCTTGGGAGTCTGGTCACACATGGTCGTGAAAATACGTCGATAGAAAAATTAAGGATCGTCAGCTGTATTGTGTGCATATTTTATTGTACGAAAAGATATTGCTATAGTAACGCACGAATCAAGGTTAATGTAGGGCTGTCAATTTCAGATTTATAGATTTATAGAGACATATCGTCATCACAAGCCACATAGTTGAACGTCAAATTTTAAAAGATAAATTTGACGTTTTGAATTTGAATTGAATTGAAGTAAAATAAAGATTATGCCGCACAGACAGCGTATTAGTATAGATATTATAGTAAGCGTATAAATAACGTAATTCGTATAAAGAAACTGTAAGTTATTGCGTGTGTGAGTGCATGCAAAGATTTCGTGCATGATTTGAATAAAGCATAATTATGAAACGCAAGGGTTACCGTATATTATTCATTCTACGTTTTTGTTGTGTAACCACACAAGTGCCATTGAAAGTGATAAATGGTATAAATGTAATATTGATAAAATACAATAACACAACATATTTCAAAACATGACAGCCCTAAACAGCGAGATCTTCCAGACACAATTTTCCGGTCAATTTATAAATAATGACTAAATAAAACACAATTTCTGCCAAATCTCCGGTGACTACTTGAAAAAACCTAGCGTATAATATGGTGAACTAATTTTTGCATTACGGTTTTCTAGTATAAAATATAAATTAACTGAAATAAAAAATAATTCACCGAAATGTTTTCGAGACCTGAATAGTTAACGGACTTAAGAATAGTGCCGTTCTATCCCATGGTCTAACTTAAAACTGCATCTAATAAAAATCAAAGAACAAGAAATGTACGACTCGACAAATTTCACTTATTTTAAAACATAAAGAATTATTGTATACTATGAAGATCAGCGCTCATTCATACCGTCATGTATTCCGTAGGTTCACAACCATAAAAAGATCCCAAATAATAATGTTTTTAAAAGCTATTTTTCCATAAATCGCCTGCTATGTTGAAATTTATCAAACCGTTTAGCCTACAGACCATGCCATAGAAACAGACATACGTCGATGCACTAGAAAACATAACCCTCCTTTTGGGGCAGCTGGGTGTTAAAAGCATTACTAAGAACCACACGAAGACTTTACAAGGTATCACTTATCATCAAAGACCAAGTGCTCGCGCCACGTGTGAAAGTTTTGCAACAAAGTGACAATATAAGCCCATATATAAATCCCTCCATATAAAAGTTGCCGATCTGTCAAGATACAGGGTTTATACCCGTAATATCTCCATCTCCATATTAGACTTTACAACGGCTATTAAGTGTGGTGTAGAAGCTTGTGTCTGCCGCCTACGGTACATAGAATGTTTTGTTAATAGGGCGGTCTATCTTAGAGCTTATAACAATTTGTTAAGTAGTAAATAGAGCACTTGGTTGGGTCTTTAAACGTGTATCACCGCATGGAAAGTGGCGATGAGGCCACGATGTGGCGCCCTGACTCAGTAACAGCCTTTTTACTCTGAATTTCAAGATGAATAAAAGTACTCTCCGCCTACCCCGCAAGGGATCTGGCGTGATGATATAGATAGATAGAATAAAGGTACCCGAGCTAATACATCTCAAGAAATGTATTGTCTGTAGTAATATTGTAAAGACCCCCCTTTTTAGGAGTTTGAAGATCAGGAAAAAAGTAATCTTGGCCAAAACATGATAAACTAAAAGCCTGACCATATGCGGCAATACAATCTATCTAGATCCCTTGTGGGGTAGGCAGAGAGTACAGAGTTCCAACAGCAATACAACATGGTACTTAAATGGTAAGTTGACGTATTCACGCTTTGCTCGCATATTTACGGCCAATATTCGATACGTCACTGGAGAGCAAGCCAAAGGGCAGACTAGAATAGTAATTTACACCAGCGAAATTATCACGTTCACCTTTGCCGCAATCAACTGCATTAATTAATTGTAATCCTACATTGTCATGAGAAAGACGTAGATATAGCAATTTATAGCTACGTCTCATTCATACGGCATAGTCAAATTATAATAATACCACTAAAGTAATAATGAGTTACGCCACCTACAGCAGTATAACAGTATAACTCCTCTTTTTTAATATAATGTGCACGAATTCTGATATATTATTTTCTACTCGATTCGCTAATTTAACGTATTGCCAGCCCTAATGTTAAGAATGTCACATAGTTATATGCATATAGTGTTTATCTTTTGAAGCAAATCTCACACATGGGGCTTTGTTTTGTAAACAAAGGCAAAACCTTACACTAAATTTTGACTAACCAAATATGTAAACGAGTTGCAAGATGAATGTGGTAAATTACAAGGATAACTACCTATAAAGGGCTTCACTGGACAGTACCTTTTTGGCTTCACTTTAGAACGAGGTGGAATATAAGCGATTGAGTAAGTATTAAATTATTTATAATCACAGGTTGGGAATGAATATGGGGCTTTTAGAAAACGACTTTTGTAGTTCTCGAGTTAAGATATGTCTATCGATATCTTGGGTCCTCGATTCGGTCATTTTTATTCTGATACGATTTGTTTTGCTCGGTGATCGTATACATTTAAAAAAAACCCTTTTACATAACCAGCTACAAAAGGAGAATTTTTGGGAGTTTTGGCGGAGAGGCAAAGAGTGATATTGTCAATCTATCTTCATTTCCAAAACTTGTGTTAATTCGAATAATAATGTGTAATGTTGGTGGAATATTAACCATTATATATTCTTATATGTGGATGAGTGAGTGTTATTGAATCAAAGTGATAAAACGTGCCTTTTCGATTTTCCTCAAAGCGGCCGTCGCAATTGGTATGTAAAGTTTCCATCGCTTTACTATCAAGGGGGGGGGTACTTCATCAATTTCATTATCATCGTTGTCATCAAGTTCACCGGGAAGTTGAATTAATTTAGAAGCACAATTTATGCATCTCACTGGATATTGGCGTGTATGAGACGAACTAATGAGAATGCAGGAAGCCAGAGAGGTATGTAAGGAAAGAACCTATTGGAACTCTGTACTCTCTGCCTACCCCGCAAGGGATCTGGCGTGATGATATAGATAGATAGACTGGACATTGGCAAAATACACTTGAAAATAGTGTGAATCCATCAGTTAAAGAAGAAGAAGAATTTTATTACATATTTATTACATCAGAATATTATTGCTAAATTCATAAACACCTTTTCATTTTTAGCTTTTTTTTCAACTTTTGTAAAGTATATAATTCCCCACAAAAAAGTATTAAAATGATTAACAAAAATTGTTTTTGGGACTAGAAGTGTAATGTTCTTGTCAAACGGCTATTTATATTAATTTCCAAGCCGTTACAACTCAAAATTACATCGGTATTTTTATAGATAAAAATGTCAAAACTTCTTCGCCCTCGTCGAGAGCTGGGAGCCACTTAGTATCAAATGTTCAAAAAGGACGAAACAGGTTATTTTAATCCTTCCCCTCGAGGATCGGGTGTACTCAGAGGTTTGACAGAAATAAAATATGATCCCAACAAAAAAATACACAAGACCGTCCGTTTACGGTAATTAAGACTAATTAAAGCTTGAGTTGTAGTTATTTCGTTTTTTATTTAGAGGTAGGTATATGACAAGTTTTAAGTTATGTTATAATTACTTTGGGGTCACGAGTAAAAAAAATCATTTGAAGTAAAAAAGTTTCAACATAAATTATTTTTACAACTCTGCCTCGGTGGTCTAGCTAGTAGCAAAGCCCTTTGTAGTCGCGAGGTCCTGGGTTGATATCCAGGGTTGGACAAATGTAGTTTTTCTAACGAAAGAGTCCAGAGTCTGGAATTGTGCCGAAAGGCTCGCCCCCTATTACATGGGACCTAACATCGTCCGCGAAAAGTGGGTGTACACAGTACACCTCTTAGGACGATGTTATAGAGGGCGATTCTATTACTATTATAGCGGGCCCAATGTCAGAGTACATATATTTATCAAAAATAGCTAGCTAATCGTAAGTGCTAACCTATGTCAATAAGCGTTTGCCCTTACTTGTGAAAGTATAAATATTGGAATACGAGTACTTATAGGGTTCTTTACAAAGTTAGTGAATCGACTTTGAGGTTTGGTAGTCCGAATACGCGAGAGGTAACAACGGAAAACACTACAACTGGCCTAGAAACACTTCCTCTTCTTCTTCTTCTTCAGCCGAAAGACGTCCACTGCAGTACAAAGGCCTCCCCCTAAAGACCGCCACAACGACCGGCTTAGTGCTGTACGCATCCAACTTCTACCCGCGACCCTCACCAGGTCATCGGTCCATCTTGTAGGGGGCCTACCCACTCCACGTCTTCCGGTACGTGGTCGCCATTCGAGAACCTTTCTGCCCCAACGGCCGTCAGTTCTACGAGCGATGTGCCCCGCCCACTGCCACTTAAGTTTAGCAATTCTGAGTGCTATGTCAGTGACTTAAGAAACAGAAACACAGTTAAGGATAATTACGAAATGGTGATGTGGTGTGTAATAATTAAGTAATTACCCGGCGATTAGTCCGCTACACCGCAAAACAATTAGTTTCAGTTTGTTAGGAGCAAATATTATTGGTCCACTCTCTGCGCTCGCCGACGTTTGATGTTGATACCTACTCATATATATTTTTTTTAAACGTAGCCTCACACTAGTATTAATTCCTGTGTCGTGGGTGCGTTTACAAACATGAAAATTCACATACACTAATACCCAGACCGGAACGAATAATTGGGGATCACACAAAGATTTGTCCCGTTCGGAAATCGAACCCGCGACTATTAGACTCAGTGGGCGGAGCGGCTTAAGCTCTTAACCACTGCGCTAAATCGTCCGTCCGTCCGTTTAACGGAACTGTTAAAATATGTATGTATATCTATCTATCTATAACCTCACGCCAGATCCCTTGCGGGGTAGGCAGAGAGTACAGAGTTCCAACAGGTTCTTTCCTTACATACCTCTCTGGCTTCCTTGACTCTCATAGTTCGTCTCATACACGCTCGCCGGTTACGGAGACTCTTGACTTTTCCATCAGATAAGACTCGGTTTATTTGGTCGTGGTAAGATAGTCTAGCTCTTCCCCAGTACCTGCATCCTTCCACTTTCACATTGTATATCTGTTTTGTCATTCTTTCCTCTGGCATTGTTTCTATATGCCCGAACCAACGGAGCATGCCCTTTCTCATCTCATGTATAATTAAAGATTAACCAAGTTAATCTCTTTGTAATACAAATTCATAAAAATAATGTTTCTTATTTCAATTCTCTGGAACGCTTCTGCAGTACTCGTATAATGATTTGGCTAAGACTAAGCCTAAGCTTGATATTTTTGAAAATCAAATTTGCAAATGTTTCAGAAGTGTAAAAATATCCTCCATCGAACACATAGTTAGCACACACCGTCACGCCTATATTCCCCAAGCGGGGGTGGCAGAGGTGTACTGAGTACACCCACGTTTCGCCGACGATGTTAAGTCCCATGTAATAGGGGGCGAGCCTATTGCCATATACCGGGCACAGTTCCAGACTCCGGACTCATACTGGGAATTTTTCGTTAGAAAAACTACATTGTTCCGACCTAGGATTTGAACCCAGGACCTCGTGATCACAAAGCGATGTGCTTTGCCACTAGACCAACGAGGCATTACATGTAATAGCATATTCTCTTCTTGCAATTTTGTAATTTTTAATTCTTAGCACTATCGCGACCGTACGTTTATATCGTTTGGACTGCAAAGTCAGAGGTCTCGGGTTCAAACCCAGGCACGCACTACTGTGTCTTCGAAAGCATGTGCGTATTAAAAATTCAGTGTCACTTGTTTTAACGGTGAAGAAAAACATCTTGAAGAAACCTGCATGTTAAAGAGTTTCTCGAAGGTTTGTGAAGTTAGCCAACCCACACTGGGCCAGCGTGGTGGACTATGGCCTAAACTCTCTCAGTCTGAGAGGAGCCCCGTGCCTAACAGTGGCACAGTTTTTTAACAGGGCTAATATTATATTATAATCCTAAGCTTGATATTTTGGAAAATCAAATTTGCAAATACATTAGAAGTGTAAAAATATCATCCATCGAACACGTAGAATTAAATGTATTTTCTCCTCTTGTAATCTTGTACTTTTTAATTTTTAGCACTAACACAATAAGTTTATATGTTCATTCGCTAAATACTGACCGAATGTACATATTATGGTTTCCAATCTAAATCTATAGTATAAATTGAACTAAATAAAAAGTAAATGAAAGATAGTATCGGTGTAAAGATGAGAATGGGCATGCTCCGTTGGTTCGGGCATATAGAAAGAATGCCAGAGGAAAGAATGACAAAACAGATATACAATGTGAAAGTGGAAGGATGCAGGTACCGGGGAAGACCTAGACTATCTTACCACGACCAAATAAACCGAGTTTTATCTGATGGAAAAGTCAAGAGTCTCCGTAACCGGCGAGCGTTTATGAGACGAACTATGAGAGTCGAGGAAGCCAGAGAGGTATGTAAGGAAAGAACCTGTTGGAACTCTGTACTCTCTGCCTACCCCGCAAGGGATCTGGCGTGAGGTTATAGATAGATAGATAGAAGTAAAAAGTAAAGTAAAGTAAAAAATTATTTATTTTTCCACAACAATGCTAGTTACATTAATATTTCATAATTAAGTATATTTAATGTAAATTGTTTATGAAGTTTCTACTTGGAGTGGACTGGAGCCTAAACTAGAGTAACCCTGTATTTCAGGACTGTTTAATATTCACTGATTGTTAACTGTTTTATGCATCAACAAATTAATAAAAAAATCTCCTCGTATTCACACCTAATAGGGTAAACGTAAAAATACCCCAGATTTTGGGAGGCAAGTAGAAAGTGTTGAAATAGATTGTTTTTTCTACGAACCCCGGAGACTGTTGTACTTGTCCATCAGATAAGACACGATCTATTTGATCATGGTCACACAGTTATTTTCGCATTGTAGAACTCCTCCTTTCTTTAAATATTCTTATCCCAAGTCCAGCTATTCTGACGGCGACTAAAAATCTCAGTGGCAGAACAATTTGTCTTAATATGTACTGGCTCAAGTAAAAACGAGTCTACAAAAATATCAATATGCCAGTTCTACGCATGCATTTCTTCTTTAATTTTAAGTTAAAGTTTATAGACTGCTACTAGCATTTCAATCTTTCTTTCAAATTTTCTACCACTCCCGAGTGAAATGCTGGTTAGTTACTTTACGATTAGCGTTACTACGCAATTAAAACTGGCTAATTTAATCGTCGGATAGGGCTACTGAGATTGCGAAATTCCTACATACACCTACTTGCAACATTAATAGTCGATTAGTCTACTTCAGACGGTTCCTGGGTGGCGAAAGAGTCCATATTGGTGGTCAAAACTAATTTAAAATGAAGTAAATAATACCACATTTCCTTAAAGAGAACAGGTGACACGGTGAATTAGTATTTTCACTTTCGTCTCGACCAAAATACAGTTTTTATAATTCATCCGTTCACGGGTAATTGAAAAGGATCTCAAAGGGATGCGACACTTCCTTCTCAGTGCTACGCCGTGAAAGGGACGACATAAAAATATGTAATTTTTTTATCCTGGTAACACTCGAGTTAAGTGTTGCTATGATTTATGTACGATTTATGAGTTAGAGCTTCCGTATAGAGTTGGAACATCGTTTTATGTCATATGTCATATTCGTAATACGAAAGTTGTTTAATTAATTTTATATTAGAGACGTAGAAAAAAGTTATTATGAAGAGTAGACTGCCAAATTGATTTACAGACTTATGGTGCGATTCGAACCATGACCATACCAGCCATAACAAGATAACCCCACTTGTGGAATATAGACGTGAGGGTTATTTATACTCTGTTTTCCTCTGCACTCCTGGTAACATTTCTTAAAATTAGTCTGATTACTTGGGGGTCACCTCATCCGCCTGTCTTACGATACCTACCAAGTGAAACAAGAATTGCTCTCGCGATGTTTTACTGTAATTGTTCTACAGTGTATCGATGTCCGTGACACTATACTGACGCCGTGGGCGGCGGATGGGTGGCTATCTCGTGGAAGTCCTGCTCTACATATCACAACCTCAGAACGATCAATGTTGAATTTTTGCTCGACAAAGCCGCGTATAATGTTATCAGTCAAGGACTTAGCATAGAAAATAGAATAATTTTTGTTGAGGCTATTGTAACAACTAGAAAAGCGTTTTAAACGTTCAAGCTGTAACTGATAGGTGTGAGTTTGATACCTTAGTGAAAATAAGTTCAAAGCTTGTGTAAAACGAACACTTTGTAAGCAAGCTTATTATTCAATAGAAGATTATTTAAATGATGAAAATGCTTGGATAGATGCTATTCCAGCTCCACTTGAGTCATGACAACCTATTCAACTGTTGTTAGTTAACATTACCTCTCTTCCTTCTATTAATTTAACACAATATGTACTTTTTTTGTAAATGAGGGAACCATGTAGCCATTCTCATAAATAGTATTATTCGCTTTTTTAACTTAGACTCACCTGATGACCAACCTACATTGTTCTCCCATACTCCACAACAAAATGTAGATGAAAAATTTTGTAATTTCTTATTTTAAAAGAGTAATCGTGGAGTTTCTTGCCCTTCTTCTCCACAGGAATGACATTCCGAAGTGGTGGTAGAGTCTTTGTTACTTTTCTGACGATTCATAAATACTGTAATGGTTTACATGAATAAAAAATATTCTGATTCTGATTCTGATACCATCCTCGCAAGTTTATAAACTGTTAACAAAATGCATACTCTATAGTTTGTTGTTTGTCGTTCGCTGAACATTCCAAATTTTTCAGATCAATAGAACTCTATATTTTATGCAACATATTGAAATATTCGCCAAGGTTAAGGACATAGCTAAGCGAATTAGCTAGCTGAAGGCAGTGGGCAGGTCAAGTTGGGGCAGACTGGTTCTTGAGTGGAGACCGGGTGTCAGAAAACGTAGTGTAGGGCGCCCTGTAGCTAGGTGGGGCGACGATATTCGTAAAGCAGCGGGCAGGAATTGGAGGAGGAGAGCTGAAGATCGAGCTCAGTGGCGTGCTATGGGAGAGGCCAAGAGGCCATTCCAGCAGTGGACTGACACGGGCTGATAACGATGATTTAAATATTATTCAGATCACGAATAATAATTCTTTTGTTGCAAAGCAAATACGTGCAAGCGATTTGAAACACGATAAACATTAAGGGAAATGTTGCTAGTATCTTAATATCATTATTGAAATGTAATTTCAACAATAATATTAAGTTTCTGTAAGGTATATATTCTATGGGCCAGTGAGTTTTATAAAAACATTATTGCCAATTTATGTTGCCTGAATTAAATCAATTATTATTATTATTAATACTTTTTATTCAAAAATGTTCATTAAAGTTTTGTTTGTAGTAATGTAGAGTTCATTTAGCTACAAACAATTTCCTAACATAAATTACAAAGGTGAACAGACTAATAACAAGATAATAAAAAATCTATGAGTACGAAAATATATAGGCTAGGGCCTCACACATCGACCGGGATTAGGCGTGATTTACATCACTTAATCCGACGGGAAGTCCGTAGAGCTAGTGTGGATCAACCATTACCTGCAACGAAAAAGGGCACAATTAATTATGGTGATAATTTATGGGCATATGAATATATCAAAATTATTATCACGAACTATGAGAGCGGAGGTAACAAGAGAGGTTTTTGAGGGAAGAACTTGTTGGAACTCTGTAGTTTTCGCCAACCCTGTAAGCTAATTGACGTGATCGTAGAAAGATAATCGGATTTGCCTTGATTGCCTCGTTGGCAAAGCGCATCGCTATGTGATCACGAGGTCCTGGATTCAAGTCCTAGGTCAGACAAATATAGTTTTTCTAACGAAAAGTTTCCAGCATGAGTCTGAAATTGTACCCGGTATATGGCAATAGGCTCGCCCCCTATTACATAAGACCTAACACCGCCGGCAATAAGTAGGTATACCCAGTACACCTCTGCAACCTCCGCTTGGGGAATATAGGCGTGACGGTGTGTATAGTACGCGACAGCAACACGTATGGTGGGCGAATAAGACAAACTATTTAGTAAACGCACCCCCAACCCTGGGAATTATTCCTGAATTTCGAAATTATCGAACGATGTCGACAGGGTCGTGGATTGGTCATGCTCACTAAAATCTATCTATCTATATCATCACGCCAGATCCCTTACGGGGTAGGCAGAGAGTACAGAGTTCCAACAGGCTCTTTCCTTACATACCTCTCTGGCTTCCTCTACTCTCATAATTCGTCTCATACACGATCGCCGGTTACGGAGACTCCTGACTTGTCCTTCAGATAAGACCCGGTTTATTTGGTCATGGTAAGATAGTCTAGGTCTTCCCCGGTACCTACATCCTTCCACTTTCGCATTGTATATCAGTTTTGTCATTCTTTCTTCGGACATTCTTTCTATATGCCCGAACCAACGGAGCATACCCTTTCTCATCTTCACTAAAATCTCATCACTAAAATGTTTTTGCTAGTGGCGGCTCTGTGGAGCGGGTCACCCTTCTGCCTCTAATATGGTCGAGAAGAGTGATGGCTGCTCCTCAGGTCATACTCGTGAACGGGTGCTGCTAGTGGGGACTGGTCCGTCTTCTGTCCTTTGACTGATTGAACGTGTTCCGCAGTGCTGTTGAATTTTGTCTTGTTCGGCATCACACTGGAGCTATAGCTAGTTTTTTTGTACTCTACATATTTTATAGTAACCCTTTCTCTTACTATTATTATTATACTTTTTGTCATATACCTCTACAACATCTCTATTTTGTAAATGAGAGGACTATGTAGGCAGTGACCGGTACCATGAATCTAAGTGCACTTATGATTAATCTTAAGCACACCTATTTAGCTCGTTCTGCATTGTTCTCCCGTACTCCATGTATGCAATGTATACAAAAAGAATGGTAAAACTCTCATTTTTAAAAAGAGTAACCGTGGAGTTTTTGCCCTTCTTCTCCACAGGAATGACTTTCCGAACGGGTGGTAAAGTCTTAAGTAATAAAGTGCCTTTTGGTCATGAATAAAAAACTTTTGATTTTGAATCGTAGGTGTACTTACTTACAAACATGAAATTCACATACAGGAACATTCAGATCGAAATAAATATTTGTAGATTATACAAGGAATCGTCTCTTGCGGGGATCGATTCTTTAGAAACATATTTTCAATAAAACTTTTTGGTAGAAATATTTAAAATCAACTTAAATATGAGTAATGTAGTAATAGTAGTATTAGTAGTAGCCCTGTTAAGAAACTGTCCCACCGTTGGGCACGGGCCTCCCCTCAGACTGAGAGGGTTTAGGCCACAGTCCACCACGCTGGCCCAGTGCGGGTTGGCGAACTTCACACACCTTCGAAAAGCTCTTAGGCATGCAGGTTTCCTCACGGTGTTTTCCTTCACCGTTAAAGCAAATGATAGTTAATTTTTAATACGCACATGCTTTTGAATAGACAGAGGTGCGTGCCTGGGTTTGAACCCGAGATCTCTGACTTTGCAGTCCAACGGTCTAACCACTAGGCTATCTATGTATATATGAATAATGTAAAATATTAAAAAAAACTTATCACCTATTTTAAATATATAAAAATACAATTAAAAGTAGCAAAATATAATATACTATTTACAATTGTGCCAAATCGCTGGCGTTCGTTTCTTTAGAAACTAAATAAATGTCTTGCGATTTATTCCCAGGCAGAGTCAAATTTCCGTCAAGAAATGTACCATAAAGTCAAAGTCAAAGTATATTTATTTGTCAAAACATGTGTAGGTACATAGGAAGTAAACATCGATAATAGAATCAACATGTTTTTGCCAAATCAGGCGTACAAATATAAAATGAAATATTTTTACTTTAACAGTACCAATAAAATCAATTAATCCAGTAAAATAAAATAAATGTCAATGAGATCAAAGTTGGTACAAACATAAAATATTATTCTATCTATCTATCTATAACCTCACGCCAGATCCCTTGCGGGGTAGGCAGAGAGTACAGAGTAAAAAATATTATTATTTATTATAACTGATGTTCAGTCAAAAGTGCGCCGGTTAAATCAATAATTATTAATTAATTTAGTAACGAGAAAAGAAAAAAATAATACATTTAATAATTCTTAAATCAACTACACTCGAAGTTGAGTAAAAAATTATGTAAAAATTTATGTAAAAGTGGGATCATTAAAAATTTCATTTAAAAATATAGTAACACTTTGATATAAGAATGTCTTTTAAATGTTTCCTAAATAACTTATAATTATAGTCTTTGTATTTATTTGGTATCTTATTGTAAATTTTCGGTGCCATGCAAAATACACTTTTATTCATAAGTGCAGTCCGAGACGTTTGCAAACAAAGTTTACTTTGATAAAGCTTGAATATTTAAGTAAATATAAAAGCACAAATATTTAGCTTTTCTGATTTTTAGTCAGGCACGCGAACACATTTAAACCAGTTTCGTACGCACTTAAAAGACGGAAACAAACGCTAACATTTTCATGGAAATAATACTGCATTGTTTGACATCCGCAAATATGTAATTAAGGTTGACGTCACACCAGTTCGTATACCTACATGGTAAATACCGCGGAATTAATCGGAACTTCCTAATATAGGCATTTTTAAGTTTGAAGTGATTTAGCCGAAACTAGCCAAAGCAAAGCCAAGCAAAGTACTTGGGCACTTTGCTTCAAGAATGGGTAAAATGTACCGATCGCGATTTTTAAGAACACTTTCCACCTAAATATATGACGTACCTTAATTTAAAAAACCCGAGTCACGAAACCTAACTAAAATTAACTCCATACACCGGCACGTCTGTATTCCCCAAGCGGGGGTGGCACAGGGGTACTGAGTACACCCACTTTAGGTCCCATGTCATAGAGGAACAGCCTTTTGACTTATACAGTGCATAATTAAGTCCATCGTCGTTTAGATTCATCAGAAATCAGCATATTCTGTCTTAATTCCGGCTAAAGTTTTTCTTTCACAAATCTATATGACTCTAGTTTGTGGTCGCCTATTATTGAGACACTGCCACATAAAGTTGTATATGGTATTAACGACTTCCGAAGAACAGAAAAATGTCAAAAATGGTAATGCCGCAAACGGTCACGCATTTAAGAGCTGCATATTGATTTACCTTCGTTATAGCGAACGAACACCGCGGTCAAAAGTAGTGAAAGTTGTCAAAAACCGACCTAAGATCAAAACCCACATTCAATTTCCATTCAGTAATTTCTATTACAGTAAAAAGAAAAGTCAAATTCTCAACAGTCAACATTAAGATTTCAGACACGACGATTTCCCTCCAAATGTTACGGAAAACGGTAAAACCGTGAACCGGTTCCGGCGACCTTGGGCAAATAGTGTAGTTATCGCATCGGACAAGTGGGCTACACATCTGGCGCTATTGACATGGCTGTGGTACCACCACTCCGAGGACCGCAAACACTTAGCGCTTCACCATATCAGATGGAGCACATAGTACCGATATTTTTATAGTTGCGCCATCTGTCTTGGCAGTCGAAATCATTATAAAATGCTAGGGTTGTGCTCGTGTTATACTCATCATCGATTATTTGATTTGCTGTTTTCTTAAAACACAGCATTGCCTAAACATAGATCTCTACGTAACTTATCTACGGCCAGAGGATTTAACACAAACCATTTGCTGTTATCGTAAAGCATGCTTTACCTTCATCTATGTAATTTTATGGTGTGAAAAGGATAGCATAAAATCTCAATGATGGTGCTAGCTGGTCTAGAACGAATAGATTTTTTAGAATTGTATGCGCGACTTGCGCATTGTCGGATAACCATCATGAAGTCCTGTGATTGAATGCTGACCGGGGAAATTGTTATCTCGTTAGTGTGGAATTGTGTCCAGTAAAACGAACCTAACATTGTCGACAAACCTTCGCTTTTTGGAATGCAAACGTGAGGATATTTTTTGAATAATAGTTATTCTTATTCATTTCGTTAAGTCATAACAAATTAAGCAAGGGTACATCAAACCAACTTAATAACCGTCTAAACAATTTCTTTTGATGTTCTCTAGCTTAAAGCTCTCTCGCTTATTGTATATTGTTACTGATTAATCCACGAACTCTCAGCTATAGTCTATTTCTAACAAGTAATTAGTTCATTACAAGATTTCAAATTAAGTGATCGTACTGCAATTAAAATGCCTTTTATTGTTCTATTCAAATGCCTACTACGTGTGGGGCTCCCTAATCCTTAACGGGGAAACGAGATAGAAACATGGTTCACCCGTTCTATCTTTTCCATACACCCGTGTGAATACATGATCCCCTCACACCACACACGAGAGCTTAGAAAAGCATTTGAATTGCGTTGCGAATTGGATTTCGTATTTTATCATTTTGTTATGAATATTAGAAGCCTACATTAGTATCACATGTGGATTGTGTTAGAAAAAAATAGCGTTTGCTTAGCAAATTCTAATCTCTACACATACTCATGTACCAGGATAGCAGGAATCAGTAGGAAGTCATCCCACGTATGCCTCCCTGTGAGACATAACACACGCCATAGCCACATACGCACGCATGTCGAAGGGGTTGAGCGTACGTGGCCCCTAACCTAAATGCACACAGACACACTTGTGGGATAAACGATGCACAACCCTCCAAGCAGGTGGGAGAGAGATAGCTTGCTATGTCACGCCCATAGCGTTAGAAAGAGTTAGATATGAAACTCGGATTGCGTGAACACCAAGACAAGTTTGAGTCTGCGCATCTTGAAGTCGCTCTTAAGGGTGAAAGTTCGGTCACCACTTTCGTAGTCTGGAATCCTGGTGCTTGTTTTCCATTTTAGGACAAAACTCGATAAAAAAGGGCGCTCAGGGGGATGAATTTATTGGGTGGCTGGCTCGAGGGATTGCTTAGGGGTTGAAGGGTGCCTAGTCTTGTTCGATAAAATGTGAAGGTGTGCGAACTTCGAGGTAGGCTTTCACTAACGTGTATGTATGTGCGTGTGTGTATTTGAAAACAAAGTTTTGAATTAGAACCAACTTTTTTAACGATTGTTTTGTTTTTTTAAGTTTGTACGAATTTGTTCAGTGAAATTTATTTTCTTAGGTTTATAGACTTTAAGTTAATAGGAATACTCTGCCACACTCTTTTTGGCAGCCTGCAATATTGATATAAGTATCTGGAGAACAGAAAAATTATGGAGATCAGATTGGAGTACCTATTTCGGTGTAGGTACTGTTTAACCATAGAAAATGGTACATCCCTAATTTCTACAACTTTGATTGCGTACAATCGTCATAATTTATTTCAGCTGACATAAGGTCAAAGTCCCAATCAAAGTAACGCATCAGAGCCCGACTGTAATACCCTAATGAGGTCAGACAAAGTGCAGTGAACCGCGAAATACGACCATTATACGCCCCCTGAATGATTTCAAAGTAAATATTTCAATGGCTCAATTTGAATGTATGATGAACCTCGTAGTCCAATGTATTTTGTACAACTTGATAGATGTTTTACTATAAATATTGGGTCCCATTTATGTTGTCCTAGTAACTAGTAACGTTAAGTAGAATGGCGATTAGATACATAATGCAATGGAAAAATCTGAGATCTATATCATCACGCCATATCTCTTGCAGGGTAGGCAATGATATCATAATAAAGTTTTTTTTAATAGCCAATTTTGTATCCCGCTGCTATGCAAAGGCCTCCCCTTTACGTCTCTACACAAATCGGCCCTGGGCCTGTAATATCCATGTGTTTCCCGCATAAGTATCCAAGTCGTCATGCCATCTTCGTCAGCTTTGCCGACTTAAAGCCTACATCCGTAACTTGCGTCATGGAACGCAGCGTGGTGTTCCCGACGCGGTCCGTCCGTTTAACACGTAAAATGGTGCGTTTCATTGCTCTTTGGCAAACCTTGAACCTGAATTTCTGTTGTTCAGTCAGCGACCAAGTTTGAGCACCGTAGGTTAGGATAGGCAGAATGCTCATATCGTTGAGTCTACGCTTGAGGGACAAGGGAAGGTCACCTCCATCATATTCCTCATGGACTAGAAGCTCTTCCAAACGTTCTCCATCCGTTTAGTTACTTTTTTATCTTGCCGGTTTTGAAACGAGACAATCTGGCCCAAATAAAATAAATAGGTACATCAAATTAAAATAAGAGAATTAGGTATAAATCAAGGCAACGTATTCGTATCAATTCGGTATTATTACGATCCGCTCTACCTATCTAACATATCTATGTTTTTACAGTTACGTTAAGTAACTCCATACCACCATCACCATCCAGTAATGATCGATTTTACTGGCTCCAGTTTACTTACTACACTACACTCGATTGTCAGGCATGTAGGTGGCATCAGGCTTTACACGTTCCTAGACATTCAAGTTGGTACTTTCTGCCCACCCCATAAGGAATCTGGCGTAATAATATACATATAGATAGCTCTTCAAATTTAAAGCGACCCATAACAAAGCAAAGAAAACCACTCTATACAAGCTGTAACATAATAACCGCAAGACCTGAAATTAGTTGGTTATAAATGGGTAACTAAATTGATTCCAACAATTATTAATGTATTTTACATTTTTTTTATTTGCAAGATTGTTGTTACTTCTTCAGTGCGCTATAACAAACAAAATTTATTTTTGATTCAAAGGATAGAAGGAGATTTCAAATGCATTTATACAACAAATTTCTCAATTCGCACACATACATGTTAAAGTTTTGTTGTTAATTGGGGTATAAAAGTGCTTAAAAAAGGGGTATAAAAATTTAAATTTAGGAGTTTGGTTTTCGTATTGAATTTGTGAAGCGATTATCTAATTGGGGTGTCTGAGGTCTTGCGTTAATTACGTTACACCTTGTATATAACATCTGTTAACAGTATATTGGTATCTATTTTAATTATGCTATCTCTAACTAATTTTACGTTACAGTGTTATTTTAAGACTAATAAATCGGTTAACATCGCTATTAACAGCGGCTGGTGATAAAACTTGGTGCTATTTCGATACTCCGCTATCTATATTCAATCTAACGATCTAATAGAAGTTGTACGAACGCGTTATAATTAGAAACACGTAAGATGTTAAACTAAATCAATAAAACACTTTCACGCCTATTCCCCAATAGGGGTTGGCAGAGGTGTAACGGGGTTGGGAGTGTGTACACTCACTTTTCGACAACGATGTTAGGTCCCATGCAATTGTCTTATACCACACACACAATTCGAGACTCTGGACTGATACTTGGATTTCTTTATAGACAAACTAAATTTGGCCGACCTAGGATTTCAAACCAGGACCTCCTAATCGCAACACGTACTATTCGCCACTAGACGAACGAAACAGATATTGAAGTAAAATACTGATTACTGATTGCTTCAATATCTGGGGCCACCAAAATTTTACTGCTCTCGTCTCTACAATTGTTATATAATGGCCTTAATTTTACGAATGACTGATGGCCGGTTTCTATATTCAATTTATAGATAGATTGGCCTACTGTCAAGACCGGTGAAGCTGTAAAGGCCTCGCGGCCAACAGCGCACATCACTCACACACACAGTAGAATTTTGACAGATTTTCCATACAAAATATGTCAAAATTCTATCCGTAGTAGGCAAATCTATCCTTGATCTATCGTTGTACTTATTTGCTATCCTATAAAACGTATGTCTTCAAATCAACTGATGTCAAATTATACACAAAATAAATTGTGCATCAATAAAACGAACGTCAGATAGCTACGAAAATTTTACGCGCCATTGTTTGTTCAACAAACACACGCACGGAGCATGCGCGGACGGCCATGTTAGCATAACTGTCAAAATACGTTGACAACTTAACGCCTTGTTGCAAGTGCAAATATAAAAATATCGTAAAAGCGCTCAGTACTTACCTACTTTGTTTCAATAAAGAGAAAAACATAACGTCATTCACCAACAAATTCGTTAAAATGAAAAGATATGGTACGTAATTAAGTAGATACTTCATCAATTTCACATACTACCCATCTTGTCCTACCATATTTACAGAAAAGTAACTTTTTTGAAAAACGTTTACCACTTTTTTCAATTAGATACAAGTTTATTGTAACCCAGTCAAGTTTAATTGAATTCCAAGTTTAAAATGTTAACAAAACAAATAAAAGTCGAATAAAGGTTCACACCTCCTTTTGTAACTATAAATCACGTAGACAAAAAAACTACCAAAACCAAAGATTATCCTTATAAAAGAAATTTAATAAGCGGTATAGAAAAAAAAGATAAATTTCCCTTTCTAAAGAATGCTGGAGTTCGGATCCTGTAGGAATGTGGCACTATCCCTTTTATCCTTCTGTCCCTTTCCAACGCCTATCAGTTTGTCTAAACTGGTTATCTTTGATTAATGTTCACATATTTTTTTATTAGAATGATGAATACAATTAATAAATTGTATTAAAAAATAATTTAGTGTAAGCCAAATCGTCACACCTATATTCCCCAAGCGGGGGTGGCAGAGGTGTACTGTGCGTACTGTGTTCGCCGACAATGTTAGTTCCCATGTAATTTTAGTGTAATACAATTTATTAATCTTATTTATATTAATTATATATGCCCCTATATAAATAAGACTACGGTAGCCAAAAAAATTAATAGATAACTTGAATACAAGTAATAATAATAGGTAAATACATGATTTTATCTAAAAACTAGTACTTTTGAGTAGAGAGCTTCGAAAGAAATAATTAACCATTTTTCTTAAATTTTGACTTATTTCCATTGAGCAAAGTGACTTGATTAAAAAATAATTGCACTATATTACAAAGTTTACTGTATTCAGTAAGATAGGGTAAACAACTTGGTTTTTGTCTCTGTTTTGTTGATAACTCTTTGTGCTCTGCACCCGCGGAAATGTCCAAATCTGAAAATTATTTATTTCGTATCTATGTATGAAGCATTGAATAGTCGAAGATTGTAAAGGCGGGAACTCACCCTTCGGCTCCGTGGCAACCACCCTTCTACACAACAGCGATCTCCATTACAGATCTGCTCGCCTAGTACTTTGGGACTGGTTACGTCACCATTTTGTCAACTGTGTGTTGCTAGGTAACCATACAACTATGTGTGTGTTTGTAATTTATGTTTATAACGTCATCGAATGACTCCATGTGAACGATGTATAAATAAAAAAAAAATATTTACCCTCAGCGCGGGAATTCTCCCTCCGTGTTTCCGTTGCAAAGTGAACGTCGTTACTAAGCAACACTACCTTCTGGCGAACTATGTTCGCCTAGTATTTTGGAGCAAATGTTACGTCACCATTTTGTCAAGCCTGTGTTGCTAGGTAACCGGAACATATACGCGCGTGTGATTCATTTTAACTCTTATAACCATCGATATGCATCATAGAGGTGTGATTTAAAAACATAGAGGGATTATAAACGGAGTTTAGCCGTACACTTTATCTGGACTCTTGGTACCATTTAGGTAACCAATTAAAAAATCTTTGTTTCTATATGGATCGAACGAACTTTTTTTTATTCAAAATTTATTACTCATTTTGACGTTGGCTCCACGCAAATTTATTGGTTAATATTTCAAAGATTTAATTCAAAGATTTGTGATATTCTGTAGTATAGACTAATCCTAATATTATTAATCACTCCACACTGTCCCACATTAGTATCTACATTGTGCAATGAGCGTACATCATTCACACACACACACACACACATCTACATTGTATCCGTGCGAAGCCGGGGCGGGTCGCTAGTATTGAAAAAAAAAACTTTGGGGAAGGTTCAATTTTATTTTTACAAGCTTTTATTTACTTACAACATTCGTATGTCTATGTGTCTGTCTGCCTGCAATGAAAATACCCAACTTCTCAACATAACCCCGCCGTGTTTGGGCTCATTGGATTTGACTTGACGAGTTCTGTAGATCCGGATGGTGTCCAGGATCTCATGATGGAGACGAAGGGTGACCAACACAACTACCCAACTACTCAACATAACCCTGACGTGTTGGGGCTCGTTACATTTGCCTTGACTAGTAAGGTATTTTTAAATTAAAATTATTATATAGTGAATGTCAAGTTCAGATTGTAAATAGCTACATAGAATTACTATTATTGATTACTACAAAACTTAAGTGAGTTACGCATCTATAATAGGCACTTTAGATAGGGCGGCTGGCAGAAACTGGATGCGACTAGCCGAGGATCGTACCCAGTGGCGTGCACTTGGAGAGGCCTATGTCCAGCAGTGGACTGCTATAGGCTGATGATGATGATGATGATACAGCGATATTTTGTATTGTAAAAAATATTTATGTGAATAAATATTTTATTATAAATATTTATAGTATGTACGTGTATGAGACGAACTATGAGAGTAGAGGAAGCCAGAGAGTTATGTAAGGAAAGAACCTGTTGGAACTCTGTACTCTCTGCCTACCCCGCAAGGGATCTGGTGTGATGATATCGATAAATAAAAAATATTTAATTTTCGGCTTATATACAAAATGTTTTTATCGATAAATCTTTCACAGATGTATAGGAAAGTGCTAATACTATATCTATAGGAAAACATAAGTATGGTCTAGAGTTTTTGCGGGATATCGAAGAGTGATGTTGTCAATTTGTTTTAATTTCCAAAACTTGTGTTATTTCGAATTATAATGTGTAATGTTGGTGGAATATTAACCATTATGTATATATGTGCATTTGCGAAGGTAATTGTAACAAAGTGATAAAACGTGCCTTTTTAATTTCCCTCAAAACGGCCGTCGCAATTGGTATGTAAAGTTTCCATCACTTTACTATCCAGGGTGGGGCACTTCATCAATTTAATTATCACCTTTGTCATCAATCAAGGTCATTGGGGAGTTGAGTTAATTTAGAAATGAATATTCGTAAACAATGGCATAATGTAAACGCGATTGCCACAAAAAAAAGTATGGTCTATGTCATTAATGTCAAAAAAAATGTACAAGGGTGTAACTGGTAACGATGGATTTGTCCCTTTTCTTATCACTGACATGACATAAGTGTAAGCAGTGCCAATATATAATCTTGTAAATGCTCCCTCTATGCTTCTAGTACTTCTATGATATGCATCGATGCTAATAACTTCGGTTTTGCAATGAAAATTATAAAGCTAAAAATGTACCTAAAAAGTCTCATTATTCAAAATTTTAATACAACTCACTGCACTCCTAAACATGCCAAAAATTTTATTTAAGAGCAATCGATTCTAACTAACATCTTAGATAATAAACGTTACTCAAACCATACCAGCTGAAATAATATACCGCCAGGGATATGATGTAATTACTAGCCTCACCAGAAAACTTTATAAAAAGAACGAAAATAAACTGCAAAAAAATCCGTTGACGGTAATAAAAACTCGTAAAATTTACTTCAAACATCCTTCTGGCGTACTTTCAGTAGAAATGGGGCTAATATAAGCAACTGTCCGGCTGATTCATGGGACACCATAGGTATAGGCTGAAACATATGGTACGAATGCAATTGCTATAAACAGAATCGAATCGAGGTTGGAATGGTGCAATTTCTGGAACAATTAAACTTGGGATGTTGCGTCAATCGTTTTTCTTGCTGAGCTAATAAAGTTTAGTAGAAATTTAAGATCAAGCTTATCAGAATCAGCATATTTTTTATTCATGTATACCATTACAGTATTTATGAATCGGTTGAATAGTAACAAAGACTCTACCACCACTTCGGGATATCATTCCTATCAAAAAGGGCAAAAACGGTTATTCTTTTAAAATAGTATTTTTACATCTACATTTTGCTTTGGGGTATGGGAGAGCAATGTAGTATCAGGTGAATCTAAATTAACCAAGTTATTCATGAGAATGGCTACATGGTTCTCTCATTTACAGATAAAGAAATGAGAGAGGGAATAATAAATAATAATAGCTGAACATGTTATTCACATTCTGGTGGAGCTAGAACAACACCTATCCAAGCATTTTTATCTTTTAAATAATCATCTAGAGTATAGCAAGCTCGCTTGCAGAGCGTACGTTTAATACAAGATTTGAATTTATTTTTACTAAGTTGAGTGACGTCAAGTGGAATTTTATTATAGAATCTAACACAGAACCCCATGAAAGACGTGTGAATTTTAGACAGACGAATTGCGGTTGATCTAAATTATTTCTATGTCGCGTGTTTTAGCAGTGTCTATCACCTAGCTGATTAAATTTTACCTAGTTTTCATAAATATGCTGCCAGTATTAGGACGGTCCCATGACCGTCCTAATACTGTCTTCTTTAAACAATTCTCTTAAAGAGTCGCGACTACCTAAGTTATAGATGGCCCTAATAGCCCTTTTTTGTAAGATAAAAATAGAATCAATGTCAGCTGCCCTACCCTACAATAATATACCTTAAGACATGACACTATGAAAGTAACTGAAGTAGAGTCATTTTATTCTTTCAAGAAATATAAAGTAAAAGGAAAGTTGACATAAAGTTGGTTTACAATATAGTATCCATCCGGAATCCTTTAGACGCTCTTTACTGATAACATTAGATTCATATCTCGATCGTAAGGCATAACACTGGGGCAAGATCGTTAACTATTTAATTGTAACCTAAACATTGTATCCACACAATATGATTAAAAAAAAGGAAAGAAAGAGAAGTAAATAAAAAAGACAAGCCCGCTGAGTTTCTTCGCCGTATCTTCTCAGTGGAGGCCGCGTTCCGATCCGGTGGTAGATTAGTAGTTTAATTAGATTTAAAAAAAATGTAAATTGACTATTTGTAAGCGCGCCCGCAGGGTTTATACAAAATAAATTATTTGAGTTTGAGTAAATCAGTCTATATGGCCCAAGGAATAGGGAGGAGAACAGGGCCAGTATGGTATTTACGTACTGTATTACAGAACGTAAATCAGTCAGTTTTTAAAACTATGTTTACGACTGATTTAGGTTCTGTAATACGGGACTAGGTAAAAACTACCGAGTGAACCCAATGTGAATTTGGCTTATGTTCACTTGCTGTTGCAACTTATCGAAGCTTCAAACTTGGGCAGCTGGGGTCAATGGCTTAGCATGCCTTTCAAAGCACGGAAACGAATCGAATAACTACATACGGTCCCTCATCTTCGAGCAAAACGCTACTTCTTAACCTTGGCGGTTGTTAAGAAAACTGCTGTAACTAGGTGGCGCGGGTGTTTAACTCTTTCTGCCTTAGTAAATAGACGTAGAACCACTTACCAATTAAATACATTTTACGACTAACATACAATTAGTACCTCCTAGCAACTCCGTTACACTTCCATTCAAGACTACACGGCTACATCCATTATCAAATATCTCTTATGAAACAAACCATCGAAAACAACTAATCGTTACATCGATGGTTAATGAAAAACAGATCATACCCATGACCTAATTTTGATCTAGACTTTGTTTACATTAACCTGTCGTGTTTATTTTTCCTATCAAGAAACACTCCGGTGGTATTCGTAGATATTCTGAGAACATAATGCTAAGTCTGCGAATCTATTTTGGGTGATTAGGCTGTTAACACAATATCTTCATCCGGAGCGAAACATCTATTTATTTGAAAGTACTGTGACGGGATATAGAGAATAGAGATCAAACGAAGTTAAAATAGGGCACCTAATGAGAACACAAACAATGATTTTTTTACAGTTAGGTTGAATACTTCTTTCTTCTAACATGATAAATGCGAGAGTTGTCAGACATCTGAAAGGGTTTAGATAAAATGTTGGCGGAGAAATGGATAATAGACTAGAATTACTTATAGACCTACCCCGCAAGGGGACTGGCGTGATGATATATGTAGATAGATAACTTTGAGACTATGTCTTATCTGAGGGCCAAGTCAAGAGCCTCCGTAACCGAGGAGCGTATATGAGACTAACTATGAGAGTGCATAAAGCCAGAAAGGACTGTAAGAAAAAAACCTGCTGGAACTTTAAACTCTGTCTACCCCTCCAGAGACAGAATTACTTGTAAGCGATATAAATTTGGTTAAAAAATACATCTGAAATCTTATTGACATGCTTGGGCTTCAGGTCAAAATTATCTACCTGTTGTATTCATCTCAGCATACACGTATGCACGTTCACATTTCTCCCACAGTTAGTTGCGCAAGCGCACCAAGGGCCGTTCCTAATTTTATCGACGTAGTGTTGTGAGTAACGATTATGGTCCATTACGAGTCGACCGTTCTAATTGGCCGATTAACACTCGCCGGTATCGATAAAACTAAAATACATTTTTAATCTTAAACATTATAGAGATATTAACGCAATATTTATAATTTAAGTATCCAAATATTTTTAAAGCTCTTCAATTTTTTAATAACTTTTCACCGCATTAAAATCTCATTAGCGGCGTAAAACAGTGGTTCTCGCAACAAAATCCAATAATCCAGCGCTCCTTTTGACTTCATTTTAATATGAACTTTAAATCTATTGTAATAAAACCTAAAATCCAGTGCAAGCGGGAACATTTTTTTGATGTTATGCAAAAAACGTTGCCGGCTATTGAAAGGGATTAGGGATGGACTCCTCAAGCCGCGCCATCTTCGCGCTCCCGTCGCGCTGCGTCGGCTATGTAGCAAAACCTATATGATTCAAAGTCTATGGATGTTCAGGTAATTTAATTCGTAAAACTTATTATTATTTTGTTTAGAGGTTTTAGAACTATTATTGTATACATTTTACAATTGTGAAGTGGATTAATAATGTCAATTTTCGACACTAAATATTCGGTAAATCTTGTTAGTAAAAACAATGTTGATTTACTGAATACTTACAATGAGACCTATTCGTGTGTACAGCGAAATAATTTATTAATCGATAAAAGTATATCAATTTTCCCCTCTCTATTTTAATTTTCAAAGCGTCCCGAGAGTCTTTGTTATCGCGGCGGGTGTTTGACTTGGTAATCTAATTAGTGAAATTTTCCAAGAATTTCGTCTGGGAATCACGTATCTTTCTTTCCTTTTTAGTAAGTCTCTACAAGAGTTTCTTATGTATAAAATAAGTATTAGCCTGTACAGTCACTTATTCGTCCGTGAAAAACTTACTATCAAATTATTTGGATTTATGTTTGCCTGGTACTATAATTTGGCGAATGTTTCGTAATAGTCAGAAATTGACTCTCAACTCACCGGACCCAAAAGTTTTTCAACCCATCCGAGCACCTGACTCCAAGACGCAATGTGTCCTAAGGTCACGACATACCCTAATCAACACCAAAATCGATCACACGTGCGGAAGTATGTTTGTAATTTCTAATCCGGTATGTTGTGTTTTTATAATAGAAAATTCATAAAATAGTCTCAAGTATTACAGAAAAGGGAAACTATAATACAAAAAAGCGTGTTATGTGTGAAACCATAAAGCAAAATTATTATTGCGTAAACATATTTTGTTTCAAATGAAACAATGTATTATACCACGAAGGAGCGCTTTTAAAATATAATAAAACTCTTGATAATACGAGGCACGTACTTATAGAGTATCGATCTTAATATTACAAAATGAAAGAGCTTTAACATAACGTGCACTTTTACACATAATAACGTAGTATTACTACAGAAAATTGTGATAATAGTGCGAGCACTATAATAATTTATTTTCATCTTAAAAGTGCGCATATTTTGATTGAAATAAAAAGATATGCTGAAAAGAATAAATTCTTATATATTAGCCAAGTAATAATTAACATTATGACACAGATTTATGTAATGAACCATCACGTTATTTCTATGCAAGTTATTCTTAACGACCTCCTCTTTTTTTTATTAACTCTTCCAGGGCTGGGCTATCTTGGATTTATTTTTCTGTGTGTCTGTGTATTTGACTATGTAAGTTTCCAAAAAGGCGTGTATTTGTCATAAAGGCACTACATTTTCCATTTATTTTATAATGGCTATAGGCTCGCTCTTTATTACAAGGGACCTCGTTTGGACATCGTCGACATTCATCGGCAAAAAGTGGGTGCGCACAGTACACCTCTGTCACCCCCACTTGGGGAATATAGGCGTGACGGTGTTTATTTTGTTTTTACTATAGAATTGCTATAGAAAGAATGTCGAAAGAAATAATGAAAAAACAGATATACAGTGTGAAAGTTGAAGGATGTAGGTACCGGGGAAGACCTAGACTATCTAGTCTAGGTCTTCCCCGGTAAGATTATCATGACCAAATAGACCGTGTCTTATCTGAAGGACAAGTCAAGAGTTTTCGTAACCGGCGAGCGTGTATGAGACGAACTATGAGAGTGGAGGAAGCCAGAGAGGTATGTAAGGAAAGAAACTGTTGGAACTCTGTACTCTCTATCTACCCCGCAAGGGAACTGGCGTGATGATATAGATATAGAGATATTACTGCTCCTACATAAATCTTGTTTTTTTATTAACCTAATGTGTCCTACTGCAGGGCAACGGTCTCCCCCTCTTTTCTCCAAATATCTCTATCCCCTGTCAATAATTCGAAAGGCGTCGAGGTCATCGCGCCACCGCTTTCTGGGTCTGCCTGCCAATAAATGTTATAATATTTTAATCTTCAGTAATTACGCATTCTGCTTACGAATTTGCATGTTGTTAACTACCCCACGCCTGGTTCCTGACGCATTAGATATCTGATCGGTCAAGTGTCTGGTACATGCCCCAACGGTGCACCAGGCGATGCGTGACATTTTACTAACATGACATGTAGTTATAATCGTTAGGCAAGCCTGCAACTAGATAGTTGTAAATTTAACGAGACTTAAAGTGTTTAGTAACAGAACCTTTCATATCCTGAATAACTGGCAAACTGGTAAGGATAGCCTATAAGATCCTATTTACATGTTTTGAGCATGTTCGAAGAAAACGACAGATTTTTAGGAAATCATTTTTTTGAATTCAGTGCATAATTATTTTTACTAGTGGTCGCCCATAGGTCGATATTCGACCTACTCTTTGATCGTTTGCTCGGTTATGTTTGACATTCAGTAAGACTATAGACAAATAATAATTAAGACAAACATCAATTTGACGTGTATTGTGTCAAATACATAGTAGTGTGTGTAATGGTTTTTTCATTGATTTAATGTATGTTTTATGCATAATTTAAAAAAAATATTAGCATTCTGCACTCCTTCTCTATATAAACTATGTGTGGGAAATTTCATACCCCTCCGTCCGCGCAATTTTCGTAAAAATGTGTACAAAGTTTTTGCTTCACGTATTAATATAAAGATAAGTACGTCAAACAGGTCGAAACTTAAAATCAACCATTGCCTGCATTCCCCGGTAGGCTCCGTACTAACATAGCCCAGCGTAGGTTTAAGTTCCAATTAAGCCTAGCCAAACGTAGTTTAAATATTACCTAGCCTAGCATAGTGTAGTTTAAATAGTAACTTAACCAGGACAAGCGTAGTTTCAGTACTAACTTAACCTAGCCTAGCGTAGTCTACCCTATGCTAGCGTAGTAGTTTATCAACTTATCCTATTCTCAGACACGATAATCGGTTCACAATTCTTTTTCTGATGTGATTTCTCGTGAAGAAAAGGGATCGCTCTAATTAACACAAGCCGAAAATCTTACCGAATTTAACCATTACTATTTCCGTGTAAGCTTAAGTAACTTCTGTGTTATAGTAATAAGGCACCGCTGTACCGTGGGAGCGGCCATTAGTGCGCGGGCGCATTTATAAGTGCATCAGTTCATAGCGCAGGCGTCACCGGGTGCTGCACCGCGTCACACGTCATTATATACGAGGGTTAGAAAAAAATCTGAAGATGGAACGTTTTTATCCATCATTATAATGATGCTGATACTTTAACGAAAGTGTACCGAGAAAACTTTTTAAGTATTTTCTCATTACCGTGCTTTTTCGTTTCAGTATAAAAGTTGATTAGGTGTGTAAGTAAGATATGGCGAGATCCTATTAGGTTTTAATTTTTAAATTACTGTCCTAAAATCATAAAATGGAAAATCTCTTCATTTGAAGATTACCCAATTTATTGGCCTAATGGAACAACAACTTACTGTTAACTCAACTGCTATGAGTTACGTTTAACTTAATGTCTGTCTGCCTCACGCCCACATCGGACGCCGATTGAGAAATAGAATGTTTATATCCCACTATTTTTATTAGATCTGATTAATTATAGCAAGTCAGGGTAATTGTGCGCGGTACCCACATTTCTACAAGTCGTAAGAGTGCGCGGGTCATATTGCGAAATAGTACGCCAACACATTTGTAAACAACGTCGTAGTGAAGAGATATGAAACTCAAATAAATACATATAAGTATGTATCTGGGAAACTTTTAAGCTTTGGCATAGCCCTGGTTAATTGCATAGTGTTGACTAACGTAACTATTAAATTAACAGGAGTAAATGATGGACTTGAAATTCATTTGAACACATTTACGCACATGGGTAATATACAAACGCATTTTATAAATAGACCCGTAAGTCTGTTTTTTTATATACTTACCTAGTTCTAAAAAAGTTTCCATAGGATGAAACTCATACAATGTATGTATTGTATTCATATGTCATATAAAGGATTTCGTTAAGGTTCATACAAATATGTATATGTAATTGGAGATACAAATTGTATATTTAAAGATCATAATCTGATCAGGTAAATACTAACTAGATATATGATCATAATATATGTGTGTGTGGTAAGGTTACCTCTGACATAATTTCTTTTGTCTCTCGTCGCATGCTCCTGTTTCCTACCAGGCGCGCATAAAATTACTGGAGTAGATAACAATACCCGTTTGAACTCAGAACCGCTATTGAATATAAAAATGCTTTTGAAATTCTGCAAGTAAATGACGTTTTCTATTATATTATATATTTATCATATATTTTATTAAATACTCGTAAACAAACAAATGGACTTTGAATATCAGGCCGCATGAAACAACATTTTCATGATTATAGTTCCCAATTTAAAAGTTCGATGGCGGGAACTATTTCTTTATTTGGTGCGCGGGATCGTGCTATATTCTACAATTTAACTTGACGCTTAGAAACGTTTTAATAACTGTTTTACACATAATATGATAGCCAGTCGGATATCCAGAAACGTTTGTTAACCTAAAATAATCTCAAACACGAGATAGAGAGTTAAACCTACCTACCAATACGATTAATAATCAAATTTCAAGCCACAAAAACAGAGCAGTTCGCCTTTTTGAAAATAAAGTCTAAACTGCAGTACTAACGGGAATCAGGGAACGGGTATTTCTAGTCCTATTTCCTAACGCAATCGTCATTAGACCTTATTATTACAGCCTTAAAGTTGAAAAGGATGTATTTTTGAGTCGGGTATCGAATTTCTGACCGTTACATACGGTGAGACCACCGACATTGGGTTTCCGAGTGACTGGATGTGGGTAATGCTTCCCTGAACCCGGCATTTTGATCAAAGATGCCAATGTTATAATGCTTTTATAATGCCTACTTTAATAGATCGATGGATAGAAAAATCTTAAGATTCTTTTTTAATTCGAATTTTGTAAAAAATAATAACTTTATTACTTTTTTATTTTTATTTAGAACCACTTCTTAACATGACATTCTTAAAGGCTTTTAAGGGAATAGAAAAGCATTATTATTATATATAGGTATTTTATAATAGAATTCGAACTAAGTGGGAATCTGTATCTCGAAATGCAGGTCTTCTCCTCAGTAAAATGAGACAATCTATTAGTCATTGCACGATATCATAGAGTTAATTCTAAATATTGGGTTAGGTGTGTAAAAAATATTTAATACGATCGGGCAGTCTGTAATAGTGATTCATTGAATCACTGGAGTGCTTAAATGATAAACGACGGTATACACTTACTTAAATTCATAAATAACTAACAATTACGTGACCTCCATTTTGGTGAAATGTAATAATATCAACCTATACTGCCCACTGCTGGACAAAGGCCTTCTCTCACAAATCGAGGTGAGAGAGATTAGGTCATACTGCACCACGCGAACCCAGTGCGGATTGGTGGAGACAGGTTTGTGGCCACCTGCTGTTTGAACTTATCAAGCCGCTTTTAAGGCTTCCAATTCGGCTTAACGACTACCACACTAAGTGGTAGCCGGAACCAACGGCTTAACGTGCCTTCCGAAGCACGGAGACGCTCGAATATCAAAATGGCGCAAACGGTCACCCATCTCGGGCCAACCGAGTCGAACGCTGCTTAACCTTGGTAATTGGTAAGAACACCGCGGTCGCACAGCGCTACGAGCGAAATTTGGTGAAATGTAGGGGCTAATATTCCGTACGCCTTTGATTTTACCATTTAAAATAGCAGCCGTGATAGTAAATATGTATATTTAAACACACTACACCCCTTTTTAATACTAGCAGAAAAGTAGAATAATCATAGTATTTATACCGTCAAGACTTCCCACAATACTTAAAAGTAGGATTGCATAGCTTAATTATAACCCAATCCATGAAATCTTAACAAAATTAAGTGAAACCCGATTATTACCAGTCAAGACGCTGACTAACTGGCGCCCACTGCAAAAACTGTTAAGTTTTTTTCCCTTTGCCAGCAAAAAGAATGGTCCATTTTAAAATGAGACTATACATTAAAAATAAACAATTCTATCATGTTCCGATGTTAACAGATGCATGCATATGGCAAGTCGGTGTGTACACTCGCGCACAAGTCGTTAAACAAAATAAATATTATTAAAAATAAGTCGCGCGACGGGTTGTAAAAATAAAAGCAATTAAAGGCAATATGGAAGACATTAGTGCGGTAACTGCCGTTTGTCGGCGGCATGGTAACCGTCGAACAGTAGACTTTGTGAAAAAATATATTTATGGTTGGACAGTAGACAATTGAGTATTGTACATAATAGTTTTATGACTTGTAAGTTTTAATGATGTGTGTGGTATTTCCATATGGCCGCTGGGATATGTTCAGTTAACGAATAGTAAAGTACTGATACCCCGTATGTTAAACGAGGCGATTAAAGGATTAAAAACGATTTAGCATAGATCATACTTGTCATGGCTATAGGGTAACTCCTTAATTGCTACTATTTTCGCGATTTATGGACGTTCAGATTGTTCTTATTCTTTAATCGTTTCACGAGTAATACCTAACACTTACATAAGTTACTTAATAACTTAAGTAGTAGAATGCACTAAGCTCCCAAATTACAATATATTTATTATCAGTACTACTAACAAAAATTATTTAGAATCTTCATAACAACCTGCTTTGTAACAGATGCAACTAACAAGAAACGAAATGCATAAGCCAAACAAAAATTTAATTTATTACCATAACACTTCTCTGCGCGCATATATAAAATCTGCGCTTGCGCACCATTACGCGAACTTCATAAACCAATCAGCAGGCTTGTTGCAAACGGTGAGTAATTAGTCTAGACTGGAGCAGGAATCCTAACATTTGGCTTAATGTAAACCGAACTATGGTGTTTACGTAAGAACTTCCTGATGATGTAACGCAGACATCATCGATATGGAATTTACATCATACTACCTCAGCTTTTGATGTTAATAGATGTCTGCTACTTCTAAGAATGTGTGGTTACCGGGACTGTAAAGAATCGCCGATTCTTCTCGTTATAAATAATATAGGTAAAAAGCGAACAGAGGAAACGAAGAACTAGGAATGCATGGTGATAGGCTTTTAAAAGGATCTTCGTAGCTTTCATATATTTTTCTGATTCATCCTAAAATGCGAGGCGCTCGAAGCGCGAGGCGCTTGTAGTGCTGTACGACCGCGGTATTCTTACCGATTACCAAGGTTAAGCAGCGTTCGACTCGGTCGACCCGAGATGGGTGACCGTTTGTGGCAATTTCATATTCGAGCGTCTCCGTGCTTCGGAAGGCACGGGAAGCAGTTGGTCCCGGCTACCACTTAATGTGGTAGTCGTTAAGCCGAGTTGGAAGCCTTAAAAGGCGGCTTGATAAGTTCCAAGAGCAGGTGGCCACAAACCTGCCTCCGCCAATCCGCACTGGGTCTGCGTGGTGGAGTATGACCTAACCTCTCTCACCTCGATTTGTGAGAGAAGGCCTTTGTCCAGCGGTGGGCAGTATAGGCTGATATTATTATTATATCCTAAAATGTGCAGTTAACTTCGCCCAGTAACGTGTTAAATTCTACCTACGGTGGCATTCTCATCTATCTATATCATCACGCCAGATCCCTTGCGGGGTATTCTCATAGTTCTTTTATTAGGTATCCTACAAATATTATAAATGTAAAAGTATATTTCGATTTTTGGAATTTTGGATGTTTGTTACTCCATCACGCAAAAACGGCTGAACGGATTTGGATGAAATTTGGCACACAGATAGTTTATTACCTAACACATACGACACCTTTTATGCCGAAAAAATGTTGGGTGTCTATCTAAAGCATGGATTTAAAACAAAGGATTGAGTACTGTCAAAAAACTGCCAAGGAAAAAACTCTTACTCACAGACACAACATTGAATTTTCTATGATTTAAACAACTCGAGAAACCATAATGAGTGAGAGCAATACCCAGTAGACCGGTGTCACGCTTGCACCCATTACGGTGATCATAAGGTAGAACTAATACGGACTATACCTATTTACCGTGTGGATTAAATACGCTGTAAACCATTTATTAACAAGTTCAAAACGAACAAAGTTTTCAATTCGTCTTTATATACAGAATGAATTAAGATGGGGCAGTAAGGGCAGCTATCTCAAACCTTGTAGATGCAGAAAAACGGCTTTAGGGGACTATCCTAAATTGTTGCGATATTTGAAGCAAGAAAATGGATAATTTAATCAAAAACTTTGACTACTACTTATTTAAGATGAGGCATATGCGTAGAAAGAAAGAATTACGGCAATAAACAGTGCCCGAGAATTATACGTTACTTATATGTGAACAAGTCCACAATCGTACCAATGTTTAGTCACCCTAATTAGAAAGAGACGTAGGGCTCTCAGTGAGTATCCTTGTCATCTCGTTTTTTTTGCAGAGTGCTCAATCCATTGCCTTATATCCATGATCTAAAATTAACGCGGACGATGTCACGGGCAGAAACTAGTATATTATAATTGCTTCTAGTGAAGCAGAGAAAGGTAGATATCGAATACAATCGATGATCTAGTTTTATAAATAATGCACGGGGTACACAGAGGTCTGAGCTTTATGTTGGGTCCCGGTAGTTTTGCGCATTGTCAGTCTGATCTGAGTCTGAATAATCCCCAATCCACTGTATGGTACGGAATACAAGGATTGCATAAGTTGGAATGGAACATCCATACCTATATGTAGAAGGTCAGCATAGACTTAAATATGAATATTAAAATGTATTAATTGTTTTAGTATCTTTATTGTTTTAACCCAGTCCTATCGTTAGTTACTGTTGTTACTCTGACTTTTTCATTACCCTAATTACATTCATTGATATATTATTACATAAATGACACCAATGATAGTACTAAGTCATGCAGAAAATAGTAAAGGCAGGTTTAAAACAGATTTGTTATAAAACTAGGTCATGTTGAATAGATTTCACTGATTATAATGCCGCAAACTAAATAGGAGTAATAATGTCGTACTTTACTTCTTGTTAAGATACTATTGTAGTAATGAAAATTGTACAATTGATACTATTATTTTACGCTGTGACCTTATTTGTTCTGTGATAGGGGTGGTAAGTTCATTATATAGTACTTGCGTTTTATGCTCGCCTGGTACCGATGTTTATAATTTTTCGTAGTCTAACAGGGGTTGTTTGCAAATAACCGTTTTGTTAAGTTATAATTATTTCTAGTTTCTTATATTTCTATACTAATTCTATAGTCTTTAAACCGATGCAATCAATTTGACTATATTTTTGTGTAGACCATTAAAAACTGAAATTTAAACAAACTAAACCAAAGAGGGTTAGAAAAAAATCAGCAATATTAGTTTTATTATCTACCGATTTTGAAAGATAAATAATGGCATGGTATAGCATAATATTAATGAATCCATTATAGATGTTGCAACTGTTCTCTGGCAGTTTAAAATAAAGGCTTATAAGCCTTTATTCGGACACAATTCGGTGTCATTAAGAATCATTATAAAACTAAATCTAGATGAAAGAAATTAACTAAATTAAAAAGAAATTCGGCAAGTCTGGCTCGAACGCAATAAAAAAAGAAGCGAAAAATTGTAAAAGAAGCAAGACTCTCGACGTTTAATCGTTTGATTTTAACATAATTCTCACCGATCGGTTTAAGGCAATCATAAAAAAATCAGTAAAACCTAACATTCATATTGAACGTAATCACATCATTTTTATTATTTAAAAGTTGAACAGTTCTAACGTGAAGGATAAAAATTAAATATTAGGTCAATGTCGAGTTACAAGACTACAAATTTGATATTTTCCTTGTTGTGGCTTGCGGTATATACCTATGTTTGGGACATCATCTATAATATCTCAATTTCTGCAATCAATTTTATTTTGAAATAGGTATTATAACATTACCTTCCCATTGATTTCTGCCGTAAGTAAATTTAAATCACAAGTAGATTTTGTTCATAAACTTTTGATACTGTCTGCATAGTGCGTGTATTATATTCTTCAGTCTATCTATATCATCACCCCAGATCGCTAGCGGTGTAGGCAGAGAGCACCGAGTATTGTATTCTTAGGCTCATTTAATAGCTTTATAAAAAGTGTACAATATTTTAAATTAGCCGTAATACTATTGCTGAAAGCCAAATGAGACTAACTAAAAACCACAAAACGATTCGACTATAACGCATTAATGGTTTTGGAATTAACGTAACATTCCGATATTTTGGAAACATTTAAGTAGGATTTGTATATTTTTCATCATCATATTTCATTATAAATAATATTGCATTCGCTTATCGTAATGAAAATACTGGAATTCATTTATTAATTGACTATAAAAATTTGGCGTTATAGTAGAATCTACCCTGTACAGCAGTGTGATGTCATTTTATTACGATCAATTCATATTTTCCTGGTATGTATGTTTACTTTTCACGAAAATCTAGAATTTTCATATGAAGTAAGAAACCGATAATTACTAAACCTCCCCTTGGCAATGTCAGCCTGGTAGGCATGTTTTGTATTTTCGCGTTGTATGCAGGCTTTCCAAATAAAAAAAAGAAATATTGATCAAACGGAAACTCTATAAAGCCTTCTGCATAAAATGTGAGCCTGGTACCTATGTTTTCAATTTTCATCGTCAGCAGCGGTCTGAGGACGGACTCTATTTTATTAATTTGAAGTGAAAGTTAAATTCTGTTTATTACATAATTTTCTAATTGTTTTCATTATTGTATTCCTATTTAATTTCAGTACATTTTGTAGAAAAACTATTATAAATTAAACAATGATATTCCTTTCCTTAGTCAGAATACCAAAATTAGTATGTACGCATTTGTATGCCGCTATAAAAAAGATTTAATATTTCCCATATTAATAAAATCTGACCAAAACACGCGCCATCATTCAATTGTTCTGTCGAATGCGCAATTTGACGAGAGCATTCATGAATTCCGGTGCATAAATTAATTCCTGTTATCATTACAGTTTTTCGACGCACGTGGCGCATTTCCTTCCTCAGTGCGACGGCGATGTACGCGGAAGAGTAAGTGCGCGGTTTATTTTCGGAGTAATTAATGTAGGGTTGGCGTTAAAATGTTATTTAACATTGTATGTATAGTATTTTATACGTTTCCTAAGAATTATTACGTATAAAGAATAAAATATTTGGTAGACATGGCGTCAACTATTGTCATTTATTCAAATGTCTGAAGATACAAATGTACAGGACGTCATTTGACTTATGACGATAGTAAATGTTAGAGTTAAAGTTAAAGAATCTGGGTCTAGTGGATAAGAGCTTCAGCTGCTCCACCGACTGGATCGAGTAGTCGCGGATTTTATCCCCGCACGGGACAAATTTTTGTGTAAGTTACAAATATTTGTATGGGAATTTCATGTTTACAAACGCACCGATGATATAAGAATATCTTCTAGTGTGGGACTACGTTTATAAAAAAAAAATCAAAGATTGGTATTTTGGTTTATGTTGATTAATATCGCTTAATTGTAGCCGTTTTCTATTTAAATTAACACCTTAATCCTACCATTAATTAGGACTAAGACTGAATAACTTTTAACGGCAATAAAATACGTCAAAAATGCACTTATTATTTTTAAATCGCGCATTTAATCTCCTTTTTTTATCGCACTACAATAATTTAAGGTAATAAAATTTACGGCAGCCCTAAATAATTTTAACGTATACCCGGTCGATACACACGTAATGATCTCTCGAGCGGGCAACTGGGCCGGCGCAAGCGCAGTAAAAAGAGCATAAACCTCATAATAATTATTGTTAAAGCTAATGTCGGTTCAAGAATGGCTCTGATTGATTCCCACATTGATTTTATGTCATTATTTGGGCACCGTTACTTGGTGGAGAATAAATCATATTTGTACTTGTGGCAGTTTTGTACGCATAACGACATTTTGAGTACCTACTTACTACGAACTACTTAACTGACAAACTACTTCTCTATTCCATTAGGTTGCCATTCATATTCGACATTCTTAAATCACTTCAACACATCGACTCCCAACGAAGCATTATGTCGGCGACGCGACGCGTGAAAACCTCGTAAATCATTCTTCTTCTTCTTCTACAAGTTATGGCTTCACACTAATTATAAGTGTATTTTGCCAGTATCCAGTGAGATATATAATCGCGTTTGTTTAAATTAGTTCAATTCCCCGATGAATCTGATGACATCGATGATAATGAAATTAATGAAATACCCCACCCTGGATAGTAAAGCGGTGGATACTTTACATACCAATTCCAACGGCCGTTTTGAGGGAAGTCGAAAAGGCACGTTTCATCACTTTGTTACAATTACCTTCACTCATGCACATATAAGAACACATAATGGTTAATATTCCACCAACATTACACATTATTAGTCGAAATAACACAAGTTTTGGAAATTAAAACAAATTGACAACTTCACTCTTCGACTTCCCGCGCAAACTCTCGTAAATCATTTTTTTTTATCAGAATAGGATTATTTTTTATGTAGTTCATATTGCGTAACTTGAACGCACCCAAATTCAGTATGATAGTACTTCTTAGGCCATCTGTCTGATTGTTATGAATCGTGAATCTATCGTAAGTCTGCCATTTTGAAATGAGAAATACTGCAAGATTGTAGGAGTGTGCATTTTGTGCAACACTTACGAAGTTTTCACTCGTCGCCGGCGATAACAGTTTTGAAAAGACTGATCATGTAACCAAGTTCTTGAGCGCAAGCCTTCGCCTAACTTAACTGTTATCGCTTTAAAAACGACAAAGAGACGACTAATGAACATTTATAGCACACCTACTTTCCACAAATGCATTTCCAACAATGTAGTATCTTGTTGCATTGCTATCGAGTATTGTAAACGTGTCTAAGAATATGGACACAGTACCTAGAGGCCAGTAGCGCAGCGATTTGTGAATATATTCTTCTTAACCAGATCTAGTTAGTGTGTGTGAGTTAAACACTACCCCACTATGCTCTGGAACTAATTTGCTTCAAAGCATTCCTTCCCTTATAGCAACAGCATGTTATTAGTTTCAAACCGAGCAATTTAATTATCAACAAGTGGCAATCATAGCCATACTGAAAAAGCTACAATTCATTTTAGCTGATGCTATAGGGAAAGAAAAAGTTTGATACCAATTAACTCCACTGTAAGGCACGGGACTTGAATTGGGTAAACGCATTTAAATAACTTACAAAATGAATAAAAGCGTTAGTGTTACGTAATTGCCTAATATTGCCAAAATTGTATTTTCACTTTAAAGTGACCCTGCTGGCATTTGCGGAGTGAATTTCCATTAAAAACCCTTCACCAATCGTTGAACTAGTGTTCTAACAATATATCTTACCAGCGACCAGACCAGTAAAACTTACATTCATTTTACCAAGTTGTTCAATGTAGCAAGTTTGTAGTCAAAATTTGTGATTTATCGCGCTGATTTCCCTATTGCCTTGCTAGAACTAAACCACAAGGTGTATAATCATCCTGCCCGTTGTAGGGCCATACACTAACGAGGTATGTTTGATAGTGGATTTATTAAACGCCAGCACCATACGATTAATAGTACAGCCGGTAGGTCCCGGGTCGAGCTTTCACTCGCAGCTGACCCAACATTACGTACTTTTAAAACGTGCTATATGTGTGCTGTATGAACGCTTTTATCCAAGATGAAAGAGTTTATTTGAAGTTAGATATTGTGTATACTGAGATGATGACTAAAAAATGGAAGAAATTATTTGAGAGTATGCTTTACGACCTTTGAAGAGGGCGTGGCGTTGAACATACTAAATTAGGGACAAAATAAAGGGACAAAATAACATAAGAATAATACCCGTCCGTAAGTATTTAACGCCGCCTTAAAGTGTGTTCTTGTCCCATTACTGGGTAACGGCCTCCATCAATTTTTGTCACTCTCCGACCGTGTAATCCAGTCTCAAAACATAAAAAAAATATTGCTAGCTTTTAAATAAAAATTTTTATGACACTATCCTAGCGTGAGCAAATTAAATCGAAATAAATTTATTTGTGCAAAATTAACAATTTATAAATACTGGGGGTTCCCAAACTAGGCGATTGCCTGTATCTTGGGAGCTAGAGTTTCACGTTAGTATTATACAGCTATGTACTAAACTTAAAACAAATATTCTAATACAATGAGCGTAGCTTGACTGATAAACTTATGTTTGAAAGTTTTGCGCTACCTAAAAATTCAGTTCGCCCAAATACAGGATTGTGCGTTCTAATGTACTTAGTCCTAACCCCAAGCTTTTCATAGCAGGTTCACCTAATATTTTGACAATACAAAAGCAACCACCGTCCCTAATTACTAAAAAGTTTGGCCCGCTAACATCACTAGTTTGGATACCGTAGGGACCGAACATCGGCCTCTTTCCGTGTTTCCAAAATCAATTACACCGTTTAGTACCAACGATGCGCGGGAAAGAATTTAGGTGATCTTCTTCCAGCTATTTTATATTAGTTTGCGTAATATACCGACATTTTTGGACCGTCTGTTTTCACAGATGCACACACGATAAAAAATGTATTTGTAAACGTTTAGTTATGACACCTATAAAAGGGTTTTAATAAACTGACACATTTCTTGTGAAACGCTGTTAAGATTTGAACGTTCCCTTTTTAAAATTCGCAGATGACACGATTTCGTAATCTGTTGTTTATGATTTTTTGTTTATGGAGCTGAAATTTGATTGGTAGAGCGTGATAGGTGTCGTAAACTTGTTTAATGTGGTTAGTTTCCTATATTTTACAGCCATGGCCAACATTTTACACTTGTATTTTAAATTTAATTGTATTTTAAATTGTATTTTAAATTATATTTTAAATTTAATTAATTAAGACCCACTTGCACGAACTAGTGTTAGCGTTACCTATTAACTAACTTGAGGTGATTACATTAAGTTGAAGGTAATTAAACGTTAAAACCTCGTGTTAGTCAATAGGTAACACCAACCCAGATTCGTGCTAGTGTGCCTAAGCGTTGTGGCTTGTGTTAAACATAATAACTTATTCATTATCACTTTTTTATGCAACTCTGGCTGCTACTAGGGTCACATAAATTATTACATCTTTCATAAGTATAAAGTAAAATAAAGATGCTTTACAGCCAACTCTATTGTCAATATCAGTCCTTCCATCCCTGAATACGCACGCATATAATGTCCACATATGGACTACTGTTTAATTTTTTGTACATCGGCGGAAATACAAACACGGTTGGAACAATGGCTCCACTTGTTGATGTTGATATTCGTCACATATTGTATAATGGTCGGTTGTAGTGCCGCCGGCCCGACTGTCCCAGGATGTGACTCAGGATCGTAACTGACTAACAGTAAAAATTACGTTCACATTATTGCATGCAAATGTTACCTAATATTAAAGTATGATTGGTTTGGACTTTTTAAAAATATTGTCATGCTTCGCTTTGATGTAGAGTCGTTTTAGGCTGGCCAGTTTAAGTTTAATAGTAGTTAAGTAAATGTATGAATATATTGTGATGGCAACTAATACTATAAGGATTAGTTTTGAAGTATTGACTATTTGCAAATTTTATTGCATAGCTAGCTGTAAATATATAATGACTTTAACTCTACCTCATTCGTGATAATTATAACATGTAACTTGCCAGAATTCCAAAAAACAATTTATCCAGCCTTTAATTTTGAAGAAAAAAAAAACATTTTTCTTTATGATTATATATATGGCTGTTGTTTTAAATAACAGCCAGCATGTAGACAATATGATATTGTTATAATAAAAAAACTTTTTTCAGGCAGGTAGCGATGTTAAATTATAGTGTAGAGTGTTGATTTAAAAATAGTAACAGGTTTTCGTGATAACATAGGTCGTTGAAATTGTCATTTAAGTCTTCAAAGAAAGATCCTTTCTTCCCTTCTATTGTGTCCAAGTACAAAGGATGCTTTTAAGTTTTCTGCGCGTTTATTTCTCGTTTATATGAAATCAAAGGTTTCCATGTGTGTTTACCACGTGCATAAATGACAGGTCGTGAGAATGGATGAATAGGATTGGTGTACGAACGTGAATGCATTGCGCATGTGTGCGCGGTGCGGGCGTGCGGTGCTCTGTCGCCCGGCAACTACCAGGCAAACAGAAGTAAAGTAGAGATTGCTGGTGAAATGCGCTAGGTGTAAGCAAGATGGGACAGGGATCGATAACTTTGGATAAGTTCGTAAAGTAAAAGTTTGTAAAGTTTTGTATGCGTGATTATTCACGCATAGCTTATGATATTTGATTATGGCTAGATTTATTTTAACGTCACAGCGAAATGAATAAGTAGCGTTCACTAAATCGTAACTTATTTGTACAATTTATACATAGTAATTTTAAAGTAATGATTAAATTTAGTAGTCATAAATATTACAAACCAAAAGACGATTTTCCAATCTTTGAAATTGAGAGAGAGCACTTATGGTAATCATAGAGCGTGGGGCCCTTCAAAATAACACTAATATTTCAACTTAGCTAGTATAGCAGCTAGTACTAGAAATATTAAAAAAAATCAATTAATTTAACACGATCATAATTATGTTACGGTTCTAACATATAGTTAATATGAATTAATACCTCCTAAATAAGTAATAATTAATCTTAAAATAGCAAGGAAGTGTGTTTAGTGAAGTTTTTAAATGAGATATAAATACTAGTATCCATTCATTGAACATTTTAGAATTACACGCACTTAATTATTCTATGCCACGATTGAGCCAGCCGGCCAGACTAATATCTAAATTTGTATGTGACTGTTGCAGCAGTTCTGGTTAAACCAATGGTGCCAAAAGAATATCAACTATGAGTGCTTACAGTACCTATTTTTTGAAAATAGGCAAATATAGCTCGCCATTTGTGCTAACAATTCGTAGAATAGAATTTCCTTCTTGCACCAATTAAACTTAATTCAGCCTAAAACTAGACATTGACACAATCTTCACACAAGTTGTAACATAATAAACGCAAGACCTGAATTAAGTTTGTTCTAAATCGTTAACTGAATTGATTCCAACAATTTTTAATGTATCTTAAATTTATTTTAAATTTGCCCAAAATGCTTTTAATCCTTCAGTGCCCTATAAAATACTAAATTTATTCTTGATTTATAGCAATAAGGAGATTTCAAATGCATTTCTAAAACGTATTTCTTAAAACGCACACATACACTAATGGTTTCATTGTTAATTGGAGTACTAAAGTGCTTAAAAAAGGGTAAAACACCTTTAAATTTGGAAATGTGGTTTTCGTTTTGAATTTATAAAGCGATTCTCTAATCGGGGTGTCTGAGGTCTTGCGTTGTTTACGTAACACCTTGTGTATAAAATTCCAATGTAAACGACTGGACCGATTAGATTGATTTCTTTGTATCTATGGTATTATCTAGATGATTATTAGCTATAGTTGAACCCGGTAGGTGGCGCTGTTGGCGACTGGGTACGAAGCCGCGAGAAACTGCTAGTAGTGTATTAAAATATTTTTATTTTTAACAAGTATAGGAAGTAGGCTCGTTTAGATAAATTTTATGTGTATATAGTAGGTAAACAATTATTATTCCAAGAGAATAATTTGGAACGAAAGAAGACTTTAACTAAGTTGCAATGATCATAACTGTACCCAGAAAGTACAGAACTTAATGTGAGGCAGGCAATCCATCTTCGCTCACCTTCACAAAAGCCGTACAGAGATTCTACTCTATTAAGACATTTTGATGCGATTACGAATCAAGCGTAACATATTACTTAATTAAATTTAATTTCTATAGAAACTGACTTTTATACAATATTGTTAATATTATTTATAGAGCTAAAGAAAATCACTTGACATCATTTCTTCCATGGTTATAGAATAGAAATATTGCCGTTACATCAAAAGCCTCTTTAGGTGTACCAGGTTTACAGGAAACGAAAGGTATTGGAAGAAAAAACAATAAAATCACCTCCTATTGTGTACGCTATTTAAAATAGTAAACAGTAATATATTAGTGAATATTAAGTAAACATCAGAATAGAATAGGTACTGCTAACAGAAAATTAAACAAATATTCAGAGCCATTACAAGATTTCGGAGAAAGTTTACTTTTTCAAGTTAAACCATTACCACTGGCTGCCCACGCAAACTCTCCGGTTACAGTATACGTTACTATGATTGCTTTACGATTATAATATCCGTATGAATAATTAAAATACTAAGTGTTCGTAATTGAACTCCTACGCCATCATTTTTCTATTTAACAGCCAATGTTTTGACTTTACTGCCACAGTAACATGTTCAACTGTCACAATGTTTATAATCAGATAGTTCGATCACTTATAGGTAAATAAATACGTAATATTATGGACAGATTAATAATTCCGATTTCAAAATTTTAAGTTAAGCTACACATTTTATTTTACAGCCGAAGAATCGTCTAATTACATTGTAAGGAAAATAGAAAGAGTATAGAATTTAAGGAAAAAAGTCGCAGAGTTAACTTTTTTGCTTATATTGGCAATTTTTTTAATTATCCGCTCTACATGTGGCGCTACATTATAAATAATTTTCGGGGGACCATCAGCTTTCAGTACTTAAAATTAGGGTATTTAATTTCACACTTCTATTTTGTTTGTTGGTATTGAGTTCAGGACCAGGTTTTATCCAATAACATTTATTCAAGATGATATCGAGTTATTTATAAATTACTTTTTGACAAGATGAGAGAGTATGTAAATACTCTTTGTGTTACATTCTGTAACGTCCCCGTTACCATGGAAACGTAACGAGTGTTCCCCAGGGAACTTGTAAATACCGTGTAACTTGTACCAGGAACGCATGAGATGTAAGGAATTCGTGGGGAACAGAGTTACACATCTTAAAGCGCGCGATAAATATAATTGGCTAACCTTGCCCTTTGCGGGCATTTTTATTTATACTACGCATGCAGAGATAAACTACGATACTCGGAGCCCTTAATGCAATAGTAAGATAAAAAGGAAAGCTTTTGATCGTTAAGTTTATATTTTTAGTTGATTACGTCACTTTTACAGGCAATAAAAGAGATGTGCTAAGTAGGTACTTATATGTTTCAAAATTAATAAGACTGGCTTATATATGACGCTTCTTAAAACTGTATAGGCTAACCTTTGTTTATTGTGGTCAAAAATTAGTGCACTGCTTCCTCTACAACAATCTAATAATTTTAGGTTACGATCACCAAACTATAACAAATTCAACTCTATCTTTTCGATATAGAGACCTTTTCTAAGCAAACGCGAAAGGTTTAGTAAAGTCTGGAGTTACAGGAAAGGTATCATTAGTTCGGTTAAAGCTGGTGTAAGAAATACGCGCGTGGCAGTAATGGCGGGCAAGCGTGTACGGTAAGGGTGATATATTGCTTTGGCGGGAATATTTACGAGTTTGTCATACATTGTTACAATAACATGATTATGAGAAAAAAAGAATCTTTAAACTCAATCTAAACTTACGTTTGTGATATGAAACAATTTTATGTATTTACATGCAGATTTAATGAAAGATTTATCGAGGCAACGTAAAATGAAAAAATAATTAAGAAATTTTTATGATATTTCATTGTTATTTGATGACAACTAACTACATAGCTAAGTCTGTGCATCATATATTTTTCATAATTATTTATTTTAATTCTGATTTTTTAGATTTCAATAGAGCTATGCATGTAATGCACATGGCATTACATGCATAGCTCTATTGAAATTTAAGTATACTTGAAAATACAAACAAATATATACCGACATACACATAAGAGAAACGCGTCGCGACATCAGGAATACATAGTGATAACAACCATAAACACCCAACATGATAGTAAAATTGACATGCAACTGGCTCCAAGATAATTCAGCTGACCTTAGAATATTACTTATAGTAACAGCTAAAAGTACATAGGTAACTATTCCAGTGATTCATTTCTTTCTAGGGGGGACAAAGTACGACATGATACTTAAGCCAACAACTATCGATTTCGCGATAGTTCCGATGCTGAATAGAATTTTGGTGTGTGGGCACATACAAATATGAAAAATGAAACTAGTCATGCATCTAGATTCTAAAACTAAAGATAACTTATATATTCTATGTATCTGGTATCTACGCTACTAAATTTCCTACATAAAATAGACTGCTAAATTAAATTTGTTAATGAATGATTGAATGAATTATTTATTTGACATATTAGAAAATATACAATCGTTACGTCACCATATACGTGTCCTAAATAGCTACTTCACGGAATATCCTGAAAGAATATAAAATACGCCACTTGAAGGTAAAATCACAGGTAAAATTCAGTAGAGCAAAAACATCTCTTACTTGTTATGTTTTCCTTTTAATTAATTATTAGATTTAAAACCGCAGTTTTTTGTCTCTTTTGGTATTTTAAAATAATAAGTACCAGGCGGTCAGAAGGTGGAAGAAGTATTTTCAAAAGCCAGGAAGATTTGTCGCCGTAAACATAATGTGGCGTGTCAGTCGCATGCGCTTGCGCCGCTCTGCGGGTGATTTAGCGCGCTTTGTTGGTATACCTACACCGATAGGGCTGTCACATGCGACATTGATTAATTCACACGGTTATTGACTTAATTGTAAATGATAATATTGTTATTCGAATTGTAATGTTTCGGGTTTATTTCTTAGAAATAATGTTAATTAATCGACAACAAACTATGCAGTGGATGTTGTTCTTAACATAATTAAATATATAATTAAGGCGATATTAAGCATACTCTACCATTTTATGCAACTATTAAATAGATCCAGATCCTTGGAGGGATAGTTGAGTAATACCCGTCGTTTCTTTTAAATACCCCCCAACTCTCGTCTCATAAAAAAACACTAATCTCAAAATGCCGCATGCCGGTTCAAAAATTAACATTAACTGATGTTGCTGTTATTTTTTTTCTTAACCCTGCGGCAAGTGCATGTGTCCACCCCCTAACGCGACAACACGTGTGTCCCGGCTGCGCCCGCGCATAGACCGCTCCCATAGTCTACGATCATTTGGGAACTTTCTCATTGGCACTATTATGGAATCAATTAAGTACATGTGTAACTAGTCGGCGTGTCTGGGGGAACTTTTTGAAGTTTTGTATAAATGTGTCGAGTCTCCTGAGAAGTAATAAAATGTAATTATAGGATGAAAAATTTCGGTATTAACTTTGTGAGTAAAAAAAAAGTAGACAGCCTCATGTTTCATCGTAATATTCGCTTAAAACATTAACAAATTCGCATGAGCTGCCCGAAAAATATAATACTTAAAGATATCCGAACATATCAGAGATAGAGCTTCTCAACTTTTATATTGCGTAATCATTCTATCTGTAGTACAGACCAATATAGTCATTTTAAAATTAACTATGGCGTGTTCATTTTATCTCTAAATGACCACCATCAAATTAGTGCGAAAGAAGAAGGATGTAGGTACCGGAAAAGACCTAGACCATCTTACCATGACCAAATAGACCGAGTCTTATCTTAAGGACAAATCAAGAGTCTCCGTAACCGGCGAGCGTGTATAAGACGAACTATGAGAGTGGAGGAAGCAAGAGAAGTATGTAAGGAAAGAACCTGTTGGAACTCTGTACTCTCTACCTACCCCGCAAGGGGTCTGGCGTGATGATATAGATAGATCAAATTAGTAGCTTCGGTGCTACTTCGTTCCTAAATGTCTTCCAAATCCACCGTGCCTTTTCAGCATGATTCAGTAACAAACATACAAATGTTCTCAACTATTTAATACAGTAAGATCTCAAATAGCTCCGTCAGGATAAAGTCATGAGTATGCGGAAAGCAGGCCTAAACGCGGACTTTTCATTGGCAGTTAACGCTGTTTCCAGCTCGCATATAAGTTTACGCCGACACGCGTGTCAGGAGTCCAGAATACAAAACTATAGCTAAATTTGACTTGCAAATACAACTGTTTATAATAATAAAAATACACCAACACGCCAAAATTCACTAAACGGGGGTGGCAGAGGGGCACTGTGTACACCCACTTTTCGCCGACGTTGTTAGGTCCCATGTAGGGCGAGCCTTTTGGCTTAATTCCAAATTCCGTACTTGGAATTTTTTGATAGAAAGACTCCATTTGTCGGACCCAGGATTTCCAGGAAACCCAGGTCCTCGTAAACCTAAAGCGTATTATATATAAGCTACTAGACCAACGAGGCAGTCTTGAACTGTTTTTTTCTTTTTTGTTTGAATAAAAATATTTTAATAAAGGTTACCAACTGACTATCACAACAAGATCTATGAAAGAAAAACAATCACCATCACGCCTACAGAATGAAGAAATCTACTATTATTCCATGTTCAGGCTTATATTCTCCAAGATGGTAAGTCCTAATGTATTAAGGGGTGAACCTATTGTCATTCCATTCCAATCTCGGTCTCATACCTATTCGCGCCTTTATTAAAAAGGCGACAGGCTGAAATTTCGCGTCCAATCATAGGAATCGGCTAATTGTAGCCGCCGCCGACTATGAACCTAACACCCCACCTATCAGTCGCTGCCGCCGTCCGGGTCATGTTCTCACTGACCCTCCTGATGCCCTACATCCCTTCTTTCGGATACAGATACCGCACACTGGATCAGACACCGACCTCGCCGGTGAGGTTAAAGAATCCCTTGCACGCCGGCCGGTGCAGAGCACCACGGCGAAACACCTAGAAACGCCCTCCCCCATAGCGACTGCCCAAGCCGAGGCCGTTCCTCTTTCTGGCGCCCTTGAGCTAGTTGCCCCCCTGCCCTTCTGGCTTGAGCGTAGTGGTTGCACGCTCGCCCTCTTGTCCGGTGTAGCTGTAAAGGCCCCGCGGCCAACAGCGTAGATCATTCACACACACACACACACACACACCTATTGCCATTATCCCGGCCATTAAATTCCAGTCTCCGGACTCTGACTGAGAATTTTTCGATAGGGTCAACTATGACCCATTTAGGCCTAGGACGTCGTGATCATCACTTGCACTATGCGCTATTAACCCAACGAAGTAATTTATGAAGAAATGGTCAGAAATATTTGGAACAGCGTTCCAATAGTTTTTTGACCAAAAACGATTTTATTATAGCTCTACGTAATAAATGATGTGAAAGTGCAGTGATAGCCTAGTGGTTATACCGTTGGACTTCAATGTCAGAGGTGTCGGGTTCAAACCCAGGCACGCACCTCTGTCTATTCGGAAGCATGTGCGTATTAAAAAATTAACGCTTAACGGTGAAGGAAAACATCTTGAAGAAACCTGCATGCTAAAGAGTTACTCGAAGGTGTTTGAAGTTCGCCAACCCGCACTGGTCCAGCGCGGTGGACTATGGCCTATACCCTATCAGTTTGAGACGAGGCCCGTGCCCAACAGTGGGATAGTTTCTTAATAGGACTAATATTATTAAATGATATAAATCTAAAGCTGAATACGCCAATGCATTCCACAAATTTCTTCGATAAATCCTTCACAGTTCAAGCTGTCTGCTTGTGGGATGCATTGCCTGTATCAGTCAGACGTGCACAGTCGTCAGCTTCCTTCAAAAAGATGGTCAAAGACCACTATCTCTCTACTTGCTGACAAAATAAGATGCATCATAGTCAGTCCCTTTTTGTTATACTTTTCTGTAAGTATGTATGTAGTTAATAATAATATATGTTTTATACTTATTTACGTATATATGTATTTATTTATCTTTTATACATATCTAAATACTTGTATATACCAATGATAGCGTACGCCACCAACTGCCCTGATTACTTTTTTTTCTAGTATTTTGTATTTAACCAGGTTGTCTGGAAGAAATTCCTCTAAGCAATAAGACCGCCTATTGTATCAGTGTCTTATTTTACATGTTGTTTTATAATTTTGTTGCTGTACAATAAAGAGTATTCTATTCTATTCTATTCTAATAATAAGTGATGTGGATAAAATGTGGCTCTGCTTTTTTACGGAAAAGTAATGCAATAGTGTTATTTATTAATGGTACATATTAATGGCACATTTAGATGACATAAAATACATAAAATTATATGTGATACTCAATTTGGCGTGTATATATATTTAATCTATCTATCTATATCATAACGCTAGATCCCTTGGATATAAGAATATTGGTTAGTAGAAAAGTGTAAAAAATTCTTTAGTAAAACAGCGTTTTTTATGAACCAGACACCAGACCCAGTAGCCGCAATATAAATTTATAAAATTCTTATACGATTCGAAAGTCTTTATCTGTTAGATCCTCATTATTATCCTGATCATTAACTCAAGTTCTTGACCGGCATTATAAAGAAAACATTCCTGGTTCGGTTAATTGTGTAATAATGTAAACGGAACTGGCTAAAGAACGGTTTACACTTATACATCAACACCTACGCGGTACCACACACCCTTGGAGTTGCTATGGATGCCACGGACTGGTATACTATATTTTTAGGACAGATTTTAAATGTTATGTCTCTACTGTTTCTGGGATCCTAGTAGTTGCCGGACAGTAGAAAAACATGTCTTTCTGTGGAAATTTACCTCAGGATTACTCACATTCAGCGTTCTCGCATGGCAATGAAAAGTAAAGTGAAAATGAAACTGGTCCGCACAAGAATGTAAACCACCGCAGCGAGCAGGGAACTGGACATAAAAACTGCCAGCGCCTGCATGTTACCCACGAAAGAGAGCAGGGGATGAGAACGCGCAACTGAACTGCAAGTTTACTTACCCGCACTGCTCGTCCATATCCAGATCCCTACACATTACCCGCTTGTGAGCAGAATATTATCCAAGAGTAAAAGGAAAAAGAAAGTTGGAAAAATGGAAAAAAAGATCTATTTGTTAATAAGACACCAGGCTCACCTGTTTACCGCCTAATTATTAAATGCGCTATCATAATATTTAGGTGAAATGTAACTAGATACCTCATCATTTTAATATACATAATATCAATCGTTATATATGACTGAGCTCGTATCTTGACAATTAATAAGTATGTTCTATCTATCTATAACATCACGCCAGATCCCTTGCGGGGTAGGCAGAGAGTACAGAGTTCCAACAGGTTCTTTCCTTACATACCTCTCTGACTTAATCGACTCTCATAGTTTGTTAATAAGTATGTTCATCTCCTATAATTGTCTATTTGTAAGCATAATTATCATCTCAGCCTATACGCCTTGTCCATTGCTAAACATAGGCCTCCCGATCGCGATTTTCAACAATTTATATAAATTTTTAAGATTTTTATCTATTAATGGTAACCCTTAGTAATAAAATTCCTATTCCTTCTATAACCCTAACAGTTTACCGATCTTTACCTTGACCGAAATGATGCGGTGCCGACAGGTTGCCAGGGTAATACGCCAGCTATATAGGTCGGTATGTTATACTACGCACAAATTGGGTATAGTCCATCCTTGTCGGATACCTGAAGTATAAAGCTCTTCTTTAGGTAAATATGAAAGAAAGAAAACGTTTGTCAACAGGTTTTTATACTTTAGAAAAATCTATGAAGGTATATTGATGCTCAACTACGCACCGAAACCGCACACGAGCAACTTAAAACGAGCCTCATCATTTGTGCATAGTTATAAAGTACTTGCCATCAATCTCCATTAACCTAAACCAAAGAAAACACATTTTTTACGAGTGCCCTTAATGCAAATCCAGGAAAATTCTAAACGACGAGCATAAAACCATGTCGTGAACCAAATCCGTCATTTGCATCATTGTCTGTCCTGTCTCAGCTTAGTGGGTTAGTTTGCATTATAATTGTGCAATGGTTTCCCGTTACGTAATGATTGCGGAGTCGCACTTTATTGCATTACTGAAATAGAAAACACCGAAAGTCAACAAAAGCTCGCTGTTTATGTTGCCCTAGTATCGAGCGGGGTCAGCCTTTTAACGCACTCTTTGCTATGAGATACTTTTCTGTCATGCAGAGAAAAATGAAAAGAAATGATAGAAAAAGAAACACACACATAAGTACCTTATTCCACTTCTTATTGTAATAAAACTGTATAAATGAGAATCGTTATTGCTCTAAAAAATAAAAAAGACTGTGTGGAGTTGAGCCTTTATTAGTACAATCGATTTTAAGTTGATTGAAATCTTTATTCTATTTCAAAAAACAATAACTCAAATTAATTGAAAACTAACTTTACATGGTTTAAACTTACTTTTATTAATTTTGATTACAGTGGGCGGCGGCAGTATTTTCAGACTCTACGAAATAAAATGTTGGTCCGAGCTGCTAAATCAGTCCTTAAAAGCATCTATTAGTCAGTATATTTTACTATTTCCTTCCAAGGTGCCCATTATCCACAGGGAGCTATTTTATATGTCTTATTAGAATGCAATCCTTATAGTATAAGCAACTCAGAATCCAAATTCCACGAACGACTGCTTTACTTATACCGAGAATACTAGAGGATCTTTTGATCCGCTTACAAGGAATCCATGGATGGATACGGATTTACACATCGGATTTCGTTGAAGATTTCAACTTATACGACGTTTCATTTGGCCGTTTTTAAAGCTAAGTGCTTTGTTGACATGTTTATGGATTCAACTAGCGTGGTACTAAATATCCTCAAATAATTCTCTCTTTGGTCAAGAGTCAACATCACAATTGAGTACTCTACAAAATTAATTCATAATTAAGTAGATATTGCTGCTGCTACTACTACTATATCATCACGCCAGATCATTTGTGATATAGTGAGAGAGGTCTGGGTTTCAACACGTTGTTTCCCTGCAGATCTCCTACAGACCAATTCTCTCACCTCCTCCACACGTATAATACCTCTCACAAACAATCTAGGTCTTCCCCAGTACTTACATCCTTCCACTTTCACATTATGTATTTATTTCGTCATTATTTCTAATGTCTAAATTACTTCTTTTTTTTAACATTACACTAACACATTTTTAATGCCTACACCCTGTCTTAAATCCATTTACGAAGTAGTTGAATACAATCGATAAACACCGTTACGTCTATATTCCCCAAGCGGGGGTGGCAGCCGTGTGGTTCCCGGCTTAGAATTGGACCAACCCATCTCATCCCATTGGGTGTCGTACAAGGTGACTAAGTGTTGTCCAACAAGGGAATACGCAGCAGCGTTCTCCCAGATACTTCCACGACCAATAAACTGCGCTTGCCAACCCACCTGCCAAGCGTAAGCGAATAAGGTAAATCCCCCAATTATTATGGAAGCAATGTATAAAACCAGGCCCCTAGTCCCCGGTGATCGTGTTCGTCCTGGCCACGGTAGCAGCCATGGTAACGACAGGACAAGGGGTGCGAAGAATCTCCGGCATAGATTGGGCTACTACCAATAACGGAAAATGGCCCTGGTGACATACAACGCACGCACGTTGGGGACCGATGAGAAGCTAGTTGAGCTGGCAGAAGAAATAAACAAGTTGCGGTGGAGTATTGTTGGTTTATCGGAGGTCCGAAGAGAGGGCGAGGATACGATAACCTTAAAATCCGGCAACTTGTTTTACTACCGGGAGGGCGAACAACAGTCCCAAGGTGGTGTCGGATTTATCGTCCACAAGTCACTCATAAACAACGTTGTGTCCGTCACTAGTGTGTCGAGCAGGGTAGCGTACCTAATACTTAGAATATCCAAGGTATATTCGCTGAAGGTCATACAAGTCTACGCACCGACCTCGGCATACTCAGATGATGAGGTCGAAGTTATGTATGAGGACATTAGTAGAGTCATACATACTTCCAAAGCACACTTTACAGTGGTTATGGGTGACTTCAATGCGCGGCTGGGCAAACGGGGCGATGATGAGTTGAGAGTGGGGCAATTTGGATACGGGCAGCGCAACCCCAGGGGTCAGAGGCTGGCTAAATTTCTGGAGAAATTAGGACTCTTTATGAACTTTTTTTTTTCAGAAGTCGCCTCTTCGGAAATGGACCTGATGGTTCCACAAAAAATAAGATAGACTTCATTTAATGATGTCTCCGTGATTCACAGGGTAAAAACCGGCAGTGATCACCGAATGGTCAGAGGCACATTATATATTAATGTCAAAATGGAAAGATCGCGTCTGATGAAGTCTACGCTTCGACCTTCTTATGCACATATCCAAAACCCCGAGAACTTTCAACTCGAATTGTCAAACCGCTTCGAATTGCTAGACAGCAGCGCATCAGTGGACGAGATCAACAACAGGCTGGTAATAACTGTCCATATGGTCGGGTCAAAGTATTTTAAGACCCAACGTAAATATAGGCCTCAAAAACTATCCGACTACACCCGAAACCTCATGGCTGAGTGACGTTCCATGACACTCCGATGCTTGTTATTAATAAACCAAATCTATTTAATAAATATCGAACGCGATACTATGAACACAAAAATAAATCCTATCAAACTTCATTAAAATAAACATTGTTTAGTTATTTCACTTTGTGAATATACCTGTCAATTCTAGTCTTATTAGGACATAAATAATTAAAATATGCACAACATTGATTTGGACTATATTATGTTATAGTGCATAAAAAGACTATAAAACATAAAACCGAATTCATTTACAATGGATTTTGTTTTATCAAAACAGTCTCAAATTAAATCTAGAATCTTAAATTTATTCTGTGTCCCGTCGCTTAGGCAAAAATCTAGGTATCAAACATATTTTAGTCTAAGCGCTCTCTCGCTTGTACCTAGAATTACCAGGATAGCAGAAACACGAGGAGCCGCATTAGCACTAAGATTACTTTCAATATCCTACACATTCGGGTTTCTAACATATATTTTGTAGTTATAGGTATATAAGCTTCTGTGGACGGGTGTGTCCTACTTTGGGTAAATAATGGTTTGTAGTGGCAACAAAGTACGGTGTCATAGCTTTTACTATAATATATGTATAAAGTTCGCATAATACAGTTAACATCTTTAATTAAGTTAATGTAGATTAACTAGAAAGTTTTAATTATGAGTGTTCTACATATAATTTTCATTCTTCCCTAAAGTTAAAGATAGTATTTAAACATATCGTGGTATTTTTTACAAGCTTTTATTTAACTTGCAATGTTCGTATGTCTGCCTGTCTTTCTAGTTTAAATCTAGTGATCCATTTTCAAGCACCCACCCCACCCGATTGAGCTGAAATTTGCTACACATATGTAAGTCCTGTGACAATGAAATGATATGGTACGTGTACCATGGAGCTGGTCTGACGATAGAGTCGGAAGGTGATCATAGAAAAATGTGAATTATACAACGTCTCCCCCTCGTGTTTAGGCTGAATAGATTGGTATTGACAAGTATTGTACAACTAGATATTGTTCAGGGTCTCATAATGAAGCCGAAAGGTGGTCCATGAAACTACCCAACTACTCAATATAACCCCGCGGTGTTTTGGGCTCATTGGATTTGTCTTGACGAGTACTTTAGACCCGAATGGTGTCCAGGGTCTGATGATGGCGCTGGGAGGAAGCCAGAGAAACCCATCAACTAACCAAGATATATTTGTTGTGTTTTTTGCTATAATAGCTTGCTTTTTTTTTATTCTCAACAATACACTATTCTTACAGGTAATAACCTAATGCAATAGCGTAGCACAGTCACTAAATACTAATACACTTATCTATTTACAACCTAATACAATCTTCTAAAAGAATACAAAATATGAGGCTTTTGTGAATTCGCTCAGCGAGCACGTAAATAGATCAATTAATCCCGCAACCACGTTAAGGGTGCGCAACAAAAAATATTGAAAAAGGTCTTTTGAAAATTATTTTTTCATCAAATTACACAACTGATATCACAAACATAATTATGTAAGAGAACTTTGTAGAACAGGTGGAAACTAGAAAAAGTTGGATCTTTATCTGAAAGCTTAAGAGCTCGAGGTTTGAGAGCGTAATTTTGGTCAAAAGTCTGTCTCAGAAAAGGCGTGATTCATCGGAAGGATTCATAAAAAGTCCACACAACTGAAGTCAATGCTCATAAACCATAGAGTATTTCCACCATTTTGTTACCAACGACAATTCGGTACGGGACGTTGCGAAACACTTTATGGTAAGGCTGTAAAACGCACGCCAGTCGCCATTGTATTTGCGGCTGCCCCAATTTGCCAAAAAATTCTTAGCATTATTAGTACACAATGGGTACGCATTACCGTACTGTCTTTTTGTTTGTTTGTTTGCCAGTACTTCGTTCGAAATAAGTAGTAGATACCCATCATGCACACACCCACATACACTCACGCACGCACACTCATTCGCACGCACAACAAAGTACTAACATTTAGCTTAGTTTTAGTGTAATTTTATATTCTTCTTTTAATAAAAAAAATGAGTAACCTAACGGTATTATTGATATTGTGATAAGGAAGAGCGGGATCTTCTAACACAAGTTTAATTTTATACTTAAAAGAAGGTCCCGGATACTGAAACATTGTACCGAATTGTTATAGAATAAAGTATTTCGTATTTGTATACAAGCATGTTATCGCAAAAGTGACATTTTCCGCCAAGCTCTCCATTTGGTATAAAATAGGTAGAGAACTAATCAAGATAATTCGTTTACATTACGTCTTTGAAAACTGATTGTATGTTCTAAAAGGACGTTTATTTTCCCTTACGATTCTTTTATTTAAGGTAAATAATAATTAAACACCATCACGCCTATATTCCTCAAGCGGGGGTGGCAGAGGCGTACTGAGTACACCCACGATTCGCCGACGATGTTAGGTCCCATGTAATAGGGGGCGAGGCTATTGCCATACACTGGGCACAATTCCAGACTCCGGACTCATACTAGGAATTTTTCGTTAGAAAAACTACATTTGCCTGACCTAGGATTTAAACCCAGTACCTCGTGATCACAAAGCGATGCGCTTTTCACTAGACCCATGAAACAGACCAATCCTTTAAGGTAATAATGTGATAATCATACTTCTAATAACGAACTAAACTGGTTTAGTTATCTAATTGTTATGTTGATAAAATTCTCAGTATATTCTTCGGGTTTCATAACTTTGTGGCGTGAAAACGATCAAGATAGACAATGGATACGTTAAATATACCGTTGGCGTCTGCAAAAAATACCGTGAAACATGGGTTCTGATTACTCTTTCGGAATTTGGAAACAAACAGAAGAACTTTTTGAATCTGGAGAAAGCTTTTAAGTTCAGTTAGAATTATTATGTTGTATGAAATATACCTACTACCGATACTTCTAACCTTTTAAAAGTAATGCCTGGATTATACATGAAATAAATCGCGTAAATCTAAGAACTCAGCCTGGATTATATTTAGCTTATTTACTCGACAGCCACCGGCTATCGCGAGAATATCGACCGCGGCAGTGACCAGGGAAGCGGACGTAAAACTGAGTTGAGCGAGCGTGAAAAGTTTATATACGTACCTACGTGTTTCACTTTCATGTCTAATTCTCTACATAGATCCCCGCGAGTGAGCTGAATGTAAGATAGAGCGGTGTAGAGCATATAGGAGTAAATAAGTATAAATGTAGAGACAAACCGGTTCACTTACAAACTACACGTTTTAACTTTATCTGGATGACATTTGAATTCTTGATTTTGTATGAAATATGCATTAGAACCAAATATGTATGTACCTTGCCAGATCTATGATTAGAACCATATTAGAACTATGCTGATCGAATGCGATATCGCATACGTGGACCAATCACCTGTATCTCAAATCATTTTTCTGATCGCATGTTGTTTTCATTATTCTCCGCAAATTAAGAAACATATATTTTAGAGAATATGATCGTAAAATATGTCAATTTAACATACAAGGAACACAGTCATACAAGGATCTTTTGGCCCGCGGCCAAAATCGGAACTAACGCTGTTCATGACAGTCGCAAAGTTGCCATTTGCTATGAATTTTATCCATATTTTTTATTTAGTAACAGTGCGGACGGACCCAACTGTTGTCATACTTCCTTAGAAGTAAAAAAATCTTACTAATTTCACACCAACGCCCCCCTTGTAAATGGCATCCACGGGCCAAAATAACCTTGTCGCAGTAACTAAGTAGGTAGGTTATCGTGAATATATTCTACTGAAATAGTTAAAATATGTAAAATAGTACTCGTTCGATATAATACGTAAACATCGCTACCAGGCAAACACAAATAGTTGGAGATAGTGCGTCGCCTTTTATTTTAATCAATACATGGAAATTGTATATTTTCGTGTAAAGTAAACATACGTACCAGGTAAACAGAATTCACATGTAGTAGAATAAGTTTAAGTTATAATAACTCTACCCCTGGGTTACATTCACTCTCCTACCACGACAGTGTAAATAGACAAAGAAATGAGCAGTGCGGGGTTACATTCTCACACTAGCCACTCTGCCCGCGACAGAGCTGAATATAATGTAGGGGTAAAATCTGAGCGTCCTAAAAAGTATTCTAAATTACATTTTCCTACTCAAAAATTCATGAAAATAATAATTTAACAATTAATTATTTATATTACAATCAACCACTCGTAAGTAACTCAACTAGTCCGTATTAATAAGAAAACCTAGCATAATAGATACCCCACTACCAATAACGAAACAACATTAACAAAGATATGAAAGAGATTCAGAAAACAATAAGGAAATGTCGGAGTCATAAAAATCTTTGAAACATCCGACACAACGAAATAGCTCTCTCTCTATACTCCGCACAAACAGACGCTTATGAACTCAGTTTGCTCAACACACGAAAGCTTAAACACAGTCTTAAAACAGAGAGCTTTAAAGAAAATTACCGAACGGGACATAACAACAAAAACAAACAACAAATGCCGAAATTGAAAGCGAAATTTCAAAGGAATCGCGTGCGCGGCCCTACCGCTACTGTTTGCAAAAACTTTAATAAACTTAATCAAACAAAACAAAGCTCTATCAACGTGGGATAAGTTTGCATCTAGTTTGTTAAGAAAATAAAGAGCTTTTCTTCTGTTACCTAAATCTTCTAAGCGTTTAATTATACGAGCGGTTGCCACAAAACCGACAATGAATTTATGCATGAAGGGACTGGGAATTTCTCCACCGGAGTCGGGAACTCGTACTAAAGGAACAATAGTCTTTAGTTTTAATCTCGCGTTCTTTTTTAATATATTTTTTTGGCGTCCGGAGATCAGGTTCGTGTTCGTGCGGATTTACGACCAGCGGCCAGCAACAGGGCTACCACAATGATAATCTTACGAGATTTTATCAAGCGTGAGTTTATGACATAATTATAAGGCTTTTACGTTTAAGCTTTTTCGGTACTCTTTTTGGTTGCTTAGAAAAGATTGTGTTTAGTAATAAGATTGCCATTTGTATCTGTATATCAAGTTGTATATCGTTAATTTCACTCGTGTATAATAAAGATTCTTAATATTAAACTCACAGACCACGTCAAGAACACATTACGCTCCAATTACGCAAGTTGCCGACGTAAGTCAAAAAGCCGCCAAGCTTAAATGGGACTGGACGGGCCATATCTGCCGGATGAGAAATGACCAATGGCCCAAAATAATAACGGACTGGACCCCACGAAATACAAAAAGACAACGCGGTAGACCCAGGCGGAGATGGCGGGACAAACTGAACACCTTTTTGAAACACTGGCCTGACATAGCAAGAACAGAGAGGAGTGAAAAAAGTGGAGGGAAGCCTTTGCCCAGCAGTGGGAGACAAATGGCTCATAATAATAATAATAAAGATTAATATATTTTTCTAATTAAAAATATACTCTATTTATTAAAAAAAGGATGTTGCGCATACGTTGTTGTCACGTTGTGATGACCTCAATATGTTCTTCTTTGTAGGATGTAACTATATACCTATATTGTTGGGATACTTTAATATTATGTTTTTATATTTGTTGCAAAACTATTTTTGTTGCTCCGAATGTAGATGTCAAATATTTTATAAAAAAAAAGTAATAAGCATTTTTTTTTCATTTGTTGGCTAATGCCTATTCATATTATACCCAATATTTATGACCAAAATCAGAAGTAAATAAACACAAATATTTTATTAGGTACACAAAGTTGTAGTAGAGGAGTTTTTTTTTAAATACCTATCCCCACCCTATGATTTATTCCTGTGTCGTGGGTGCGTTTATACACATGAAAATTCACATACACAAGTACCCAGATCGAAACAAATAATTGTGGGTCACTCGAAGATTTGTCCCGTGCGGGAATCGAACCCGCGACTATTAGACACAGTGGGCGGAGCTGCTTAAGCTCTTAACCATTACACTAAATCGTCCGTCCATAAATTTAAGGTTTACTTTGCACACCCACATATGGCCGACGAAGTTAGGCCCCATTATAATAGGGAGCTTATAATACACCGGGCTCAATTCCAGACTCCTATACTAGATTACTAAGTACTGAGAATTTTTCTGTTGAAAATTTTTCAATAGAAAAACCACAAGAACCATTTGTCTGATTAACAGTTCGAACCCACACACAACCTTGTGATTGCCAGCCGTACCACGGCTAGGTTTACCCAGCAATATGCCTTTTTAGAGGTATTAGGTAAATTACATGAGCAGTAATTACATGATATTTAAAATCCGCAAATGGATTTCAAAAAACCTCACGGCTTTTGCCTTAACCGGAGACCGAACTATACTCAAACTTAATTAAATTATTTGTATAAGCCCTGCGGGGGCGCTTACAAATAGTCAATTTACATTTTTTTTTAATCTAATTTAACTAATAATCTACCACCGGATCGAAACGCGGCCTCCACTGAAAAGATCTGGCGAAGAAACTCAGCAGGCTTATTGTTTTTATTTAATTCTCTTTGTCTTTTTTAAATTATATTGTGTGGAGACAATGTTTAGGTGACAATTATATAGCTTCAGTGTGATTCTGTACGACAGAGATATAAGAGATTCTAAAAGATTCCAGATCGACCATTTCCTCAAGCAACACCCGTTCACGAGTATGACTACTGGAACAGCCATCACTCCCCTCGACCATATTGTAGGGAAGAGAGTGACTCGCGCCAGACAGCCACCGCAAGCAGAGACATTATAGTGACAGGTTGTATCTACAAAGCAGCAATACCCTAAGCTCGTCAGGCATAACATGCTTTAACATTGATGTAATTTCAAGAGAAACATGAATCTTCTGCTCTTCTCTCTAGCCATAACCAAGGAAATAGGATTATATTAGTTATAGGTTGATTCGCGTTTTACTATGACGTGGCCTGATGTAAATTTGACAGACGATTTGGCGCAGTGGGTTCGAAGAAAATCTTTGTGAGACCCTTTATTATGTGTTTCAGTAAGGGTATTTGTGCTTAGTGAAATTTGATGTTTGTAAACGCACCCACGACACAGGAATAAATCTTAATGTGGGGCTACGTTTTTCTAATAAGAAAAATTATATTTTAGACAGTTGGCCGAAAACAATTTCCATCGGGTTATATTATTTAGTTATTTCATCACAAAACAGTTTACAATCTACATTGCACTATATACATAAAATACGGTTTCTGGATATTAATGATAACCGAAAATAATGGGTTATAATAGGTAAAATAACTACGTTTGAGTATTACATATTAATTTATTACTTTAAAACAGAAAATTAAAATATTAATAGTATCAGAAAATGTATTTGTTAAATGTGATGTAAGATTATATAATAATATCAGTCTATACTGTCCACTGCTGGGCAAGGGCTTTCTCTAACAAATCGAGGTAAGAGAGATTAGGTCATACTCCACCACGCAGACCCAGTGCGGATTGGCGGAGGCAGGTTTGTGGCCACCTGCTGTTGGAACTTATCAAGCCGCATTTGAGGCTTCCAACTCGGATTAACGACCACATTAAGTGGTAGCCGGGACCAACGGCTTAGCGTGCCTTCCGAAGCACGGCAACACTCGAATATGAAAATGCCACAAACGGTCATCCATCTCAGGGCGACCGAGTCGTACGCTGCCTAACCTTGGTAATCGGTAAGAACACCGCGGTCGCACATCGCTACGAGCGCATAACGCGATGTAAGAGTAAAACCAGGTAACTTTTAATACGGACGGCTTGGTTCAATCGTTTAAGAGCTCAAGCCGCTCCGCCCACAGAATCGAGTAGTCGCGGGTTCGATTCCCGCATGGGACAAATCTTTGTGTGACTCAGAAATGTTTGTTTCGGTCTGAGTGTTTGTGTATGTGAATTTTACGTTTGTAAACGCACACACAACACAGGAATAATTCCTAGTTGGCTACGTTTTTTTCAAAGAAAAAAAATATACTCAGTGGCGACCCTAAATCCTGCGCATGGGCACAAGCCTTGGCTGCATAAGGACTTCGCCCTTATTCGCTAAAACAAAACCGCGGCTCGTTACGATAACTTTGTGAATGGACCATGTAAATGGTATTCTATATGCCACTAAAGGACCACTAAACGAACATTTTATAAAATAATCGTAACGCCCCTCGTTACGTTTTTATTTAATTAATAAATATGGGCCCTGATGCGTGGACGCATGATTCGCGCGAGATTCTGATCGACGCGTTTCGACGCGGCCGGTTTGTAATTTGCCGAAATTACTCTTTCGCGTACTTGTCTTGTTTTAGTAGTTATTTTTATATTGAGTTCGTCGACATTTAGTCACATTCAACACGTACCTAATTGATTTTAATCGATCGATGTCAATTGTAGTAGGAATTCGGAAAGATTTTGATAAAAATAGTTCAATTATTTGGGTTGAAAATTTTCGCTTTTTCGACAATCCCTGCTTATAGTGGAGGCGTAAAGGTCATCTGTGGTATTATTTTTATTTAATTTGAGTAATAACTAATTAGTAGGCACTGTTAACCGGTATTATGTAAATTGAAGAAATATATAAAATAGGAATCCAAAAATATTCCCTATCTGTAATCTTAAACAATATTCAATACCTACTGTTATTTATAATATTAAAATTTACATAAAAAACGAAAGGAGTAAGGTAGTAAATAAGTGTAAAAAATGAACGCCTTAAATAATTATAATCGCAACAACCGTTAAACGACTTGGATAATATAAAAACTAACAGGTAATATTCAAAAATAATGGTAATTTATGAAATAATTAGTAAGATATAGACTTAATAGGATTTATGTTGTATTACTTTTCAGTTTGTTACAAATTGTACCTACTTATATGTGAAATTTAAAAAGCGCGCGATCTTCTTCGTGATATTCTGTTAATTGTTTAAAATTAATTATGAAGGTCTAAATTGCCATTGAACATGAGTAATATATTAATTAAGATGTAAAAAGATATATGCCCAAAAAATATTTTATAAAATTCAACAACACTTAAAGAAACCAGTAGGTAGGGGCTATAGATAACAACTCACAACTATTTATTTCTTAAACATGTAGAGGTAACAGGGGTATAATAATTCTTACTTAAAAATAATAATTAATATCTAGGTACTGTGTATTTTGGCCGTTTTAAAAATCACTGAAACCTACCTTAAGTTACACGCCGTCATTTCTAAAACAGCATGCCCAACAATCGTCCAGATATTCGATGGCACGCACAAAACAACACCACAGTGCAGGCACAAAATAAAAATTAAAGTTCTATTCTTGAAAAAAAAATTAAAGTTCTATTTTCAAATTCGGCTCCGATATCCGTTCGCTCGTTCCGCGCAGGCGCGGCGGGACGAGTGATGCAAGGCTCGGTGGTCGGCGCGACACGCAGCCTCCGCACGGAATATCTGCCGGTCGCGATACGCGCGTGCGCATCCTCGCGCCCCCACTACCGCTACCATTCATGAAAACGGCAGCTCAATGGGCGACCTTCGAGCTTTTAATGCGAAAAGCTCACTCTTTTCAATGCGAGAATTTGCAAATTACTATTCAATTCACAGATCTAAGTTACGCAAATAGTTTACCGAGGCTTTTGCGTAAGTTGGATAGATCTGCACTTTCAATTAATTTCTCACAAATGGATCGTGCTCTTTCATTGGTTTATGTCAAAGACATATGTAGGCAACAATTTTGAGCTCTATCTGATATTAACTAAAGCGTAAAATTGAATTAGTCTAAGCTAAGTATTTTGATTATAAGTAAGTTATTCTCATCATCTTCAACCGAAAGATGTCCACTGCGGAACAAAGTCCCTTCTAAAAATAGCCAAAACGACCGGTTTTACACTGCACGCCTACAGCTTGTAACGATTCTTATTATTAATTGAAACAAATTTTGTACTTAAGTCCAGAATTTAAATCCCATCTTGCTTCTATGGGGTTTTCAAAACTTTGTACTAACACCTAATTAAAAACAATGTGAAGAAACTTCCACATCTAAGTGAATGTGAAGACAATAAAACTTTCTTCAGTGAGCAGCAAAGTAGACATGAAACTGGCTTGTGGGAGTCGTGGTAGTGAGCATAGAAGAGGACTTAAAACAAATCTAGATACACCACGCTTACATTTCAGCCCTGCTCAATTCATTTTTTGTCTATCCCTTCGGGAGAAAATGGGGCTAAGAGTTATTCATCTATAGAAATTCTTCTACGTTTTTTATAAACAAGAAATTCTTCTATCTGACTGTCGATGAGTAATGGATTTGTAGCATGACATTATTTTCAATCAGTAATAACCTGAAAACTTTATTTTTTTCAGTTAAATCTGTTCAAAATTAAAATTATTATCATACTTCCGTTGCAAAATTTCGTAATATCAGCACACTCGTTTAACCTCGAAATTTGGGAGGCGTAATCTTTTTTTGCCACAGGAAGTCGTTTTGATGATTAAAATAATGATGAATTAACTGTGTAGGTTACACAGGAAGAGCAAGTGTCGCATCTACTACTCCAGTAACTGATGTCTATTCATCACGCCAAATCACTTGCGGCGTAGATAGAGACACGGTGGAGAGTACACAGTTCTTACAGACAATCTCTTGCTATTTCTCTCTCAAAGCCACATGACGTTTCCCTGTATAAACATCTTATTTGGCTGTATGACACCTTGTGTATACCAACTTATTTTGCTTGGTAAAAATCCAGCATAAGACTTCCACGAGTCCCGGGAAAGTCCACGGGGCATGTCGAACTCCTACATAGGGTGGCGTGCATCGACACCTTAGAAGGGCTCGGGATTTCTGCAAGCAACACACCAGAGTCCCTCTGTGTCATGCTCGTATTAGACCAATTTCGGTGGAGGAGATCTATGTTAAAATAAGGTTACATATTTATTTACTGCGGTCAGCGTGGTAGCTAAGAGCTGGCTGCCAAGTGCGCAAACCCCGAGGAAACTTACCCGCAGAACTACAGCCTTCAAAATCAATTTTCCACACAATCCTTATCTTCCTAAAAGAAATTAACATGGTGCAAAATTTAGAACTTACGCTATATTCTTGCAGTACATGCATCTAATTAAACTTACGTTGTTCGAACCTTTTCTGAGTATATTCATAATAAATGGATTAAATACGACTAGCGACGCCCGAAATGGAGCCTATGCCCTCGTTATGGACTCCTAGTCTAAAATAAAGAGATTTTAATTATAATGTATTCTCATTCTAAAAAATAATTAAAAAATTGAGCATTCAACAATTGAAGTTAAATAGGATAAGCTCCTCAAAAATCATGGTAGTATTTCGCAATATTGGCTAGTATTTAACTCACATTTTAACCCGGTAAGTTATTTAGGATAGTAACATTGGTTTGCGCAACGCGAGCGAGTGTGTGCGGTACGGATGTATGTACATATGTGCTATGTTATCGCATCCGTCCACGACCGGGAGCCGTAGTATGTACCTCAACTACTGCTATTGATTTTTTTAATTAACTCCGTACACAAAATAGAAGCCATTACGGCCTATTAGAGCATTTGTCTTTGAACATTGCGCTCTATAATACCGGTCATCTTTAAAAATGTTTTTATCGTTGGTCTTATACCTCGCCAGAGTTGGGCAATAACTAATTGTAAAAAAAATAAGTTGCAATTGAAATAACCCGCCTGCCTCGTTGGTCTGGTGGCAAAGCGCACCGCGTTGCGATCACGAGGTCCTGGGTTCAAATCCTAGGTCGGACAAATGTAGTTTTTCTAACGAAAAACTCCCAGTATGAGTCCGGAGTCTGGAATAGTGCCCGATATATGGCAATAGGCTCGCCCCCTATTACATGGGACCTAACATCGTCGGCGAAACGTGGGTGTACTCAGTACACCTCTGCCACCCCCTCTGGGGAATATAGGCGTGACGGTGCAATTGAAATTTTATGGAGTTTACGGAGTTTATCGCGGTGTATTTATAGTTTTTAAATTTCCGACGTTACGAATGCTCTACAACGTCCATGGTCACGGGAGGGACTCAGGCGTTTGACGTCCAAAAGTCATTTTACTAATAACAATTAAACTCCACTACTAATACTGGAGTACCTTAAGGGGATTAATTTAACTGCAATCAAAATTTTAAATTTCATTTAATTGATTCAACAATTAAAAAATTGATTGATAAATGCCCAACACTGTACCTCGGCTTTTAGTAATAACGCTTGAGCTAGACCTTAAACTTATTAAAATAAGCACTGTCATGTCTATACTTCACAAGCGAGTGTGGCAAAGGGGTGATGAGTACCTACACCTACTTATCGGCAACGATGTTAAATCCTAATTAAAAGAGAGCAAGCCAACTGTCGAGTATAAATTTGACTCCGGACTGATACCGGGAATTTATTGACAGAATAATTTAATTAATAAGTTGCAAAAATTCGGATTATCTTGCCTATAAAACATATTGAGCAGCTCCTCAATCAGCAACAACAAACAATGCTGTATAATACAATTTTGAAAAAGAACAAAATGGTTATCAGAAAGGCCATACAAATTAAAAGTCTAACCCACTGAATTTCTCGCCGGAGTTTCTTAGTGGAGGTGGTGGTAGATGTAAAAAGGTAATAATTTTGACGTTTGTAAGAGCTGTTTTATTGGCCTATACAAATAAATAATTTTTGACTTTGACTTTAGAAAAATTACACTGCAAGCTTTATGGGCCACCAGACTAGCTGGACCACTGCTGCTGAAAAAGGCACTGTCTTATAAATCGAGGTAAAAAAGAATAGGCTGTTCGCCGCCATTCGAAGCCATTGCAGATTGGTGGAAGCAGTTTCGTGGCCACCTACATTTGAAACTTATTAAGCCGCCCATATGGTCTTCAACTCAGCTTAACAACCACATGAAGTGTTGCCCGAGGTCAATATCTTGGCGTGCGTTTTCAAGCCATAAGATGCTCGAAAGTAGTACCTACCACAAACGGTCACCCATTCTTTTCCGACCGAGCCGAACGCTGTTAAACTTTAATGATCGCTAAAGCACCGCAATTCCGTAGAACTATAAACGCTTCAGTCTATCAACACTAAGTAGAGCACGAAGACGCTCGAGTATGAAAATGCCACAAACGGTCACCCATCTCAGGCCAACCGAGTCGACCGCTGCTTAACCTTGGTGATCAGTAAGAACACCGCGGTCGCACAGCGTTACGAGCGCCTCATACCTATAGATTCGTTACTTACTCAAAAATCACATAAGGAATCTCTATGGCCATGCTTCATTTAATTAGTTATGATCTGAGTCATATATTTACATCATTAAAAATTATAAATTCTAGGGTGGGCATCATTTACATTCACACAATGTTTATAGTGTTATTATGTTACATATTTAAACAAGTTTAAGAAAGAATCAGAAATATAAGCAAACTACGTCTTATATACTGAATGACTTCTCATATCGAAGATTTGATTTGATGACATAAACTTTTGGAACACTTTATTTCCACAGCTGTGAAAGAAACAATTAAATTTATCACTGTAAGTATATTATAACAAGGAAAACCAATATACATCTTTATGAACTCTTAAGGAAAAAAACAACAGCTCATCGATATGAACATAACAATGCTTCTTGTGAATTTAGTTTATTTAAAACCTACGTTAGCATATAATTTTGAGTCTTCCCTAATAAAATGAAAAACCTTTTTACAGCTCTTTTGTGAATCAGGCAGCAAACATTGTCTATATCATTTCAGAGGAGAAATTAATACATCAACCACTTTTCTGTTACCCGTCAATTTATTGTCAATTGTTCTAAATCAATAGTTATAAATAAATTCAATGTAAAATTAAAACTATACCAAATCAAAATGTGCGAGAACCTGAAAACAGATCGCATGCGCTGCGATGTGTGTCGCACAATCAACTTGGCGAAACACGTGAAACATCCCAAACCTGACATGCAGATGTACGAGAAATGCAGTCCCATAAAGAAAATAGACTGTTCCAGGATAACAGGTTAGGCATTTAGAAGTTAGTAAAGACCCAGCGCTTCTTTAATTAATATACATGTACACCGTCACGCCTATATTTCCCAAGCGGGGGTAGCAGACGTGTACTGAGTACACCCACGTTTCGCCGACGATGTTAGGTCCCATGTTATAGGGGGCGAGCCTATTGCCATATACCGGGCACAATTCTAGACTCCGGACTTGTACTGGGAAGTTTTCGTTAGAAACACTACACTTGTTTGACCTAGGATTTGAACCCAGGACCTCGTGATCACTAAGCGATGCGCTTTGCCACTAGACCAACGAGGCAGTTCTTTAATTAACTGCTATACATTCCAATCCTGCAACGAAAGTAGACTTCTAGGAGTATAGGTACATTTCAGTTCATTTTGAAACTGGGAAAGACCCTGTTCTACCACAATGCCGAGTAGCCTCTAGTCCGATTCATTGATTCTGTCATCCAGTCTTATTCTACTAGACCAGAATTTCTGCGTGCTATGACTATTTTCTTTTCTGTGGCACCTTACACCAGTAGTGTGGCCAGCACTTTCCCATTTCTTCTGAAAATTTTTCCTTCATTTACATCTTAGGAATGTAATATTTTTTAGATGACTAGCTTATATCTCCTTCTCTGTACATCTAAACCTACATTCAGTAGTTCCTACTTCTGACCTAAATCTATCTACCGGTAGTTCGGTCTCAATCATAATCTCGGTTGGTGCATATCGCCTTAACATACACCACCTAAAAATGCTGCAGAAGGAGATCTAAAGTTATCCGATTTTAAAAATTGTGATGTCAAGATTTCACTCGGCCACGCACGCGCACACGCACACGCACACGCACACGCACACGCACACGCACACGCACACGCACACGCACACGCACACGCACACGCACACGCACACGCACACGCACACGCACACGCACACGCACACGCACACGCACACGCACACGCACACGCACACGCACACGCACACGCACACGCACACGCACACGCACACGCACACGCACACGCACACGCACACGCACACGCACACGCACACGCACACGCACACGCACACGCACACGCACACGCACACGCACACGCACACGCACACGCACACGCACACGCACACGCACACGCACACGCACACGCACACGCACACGCACACGCACACGCACACGCACACGCACACGCACACGCACACGCACACGCACACTCACACTCACACGCACACGCACACGCACACGCACACGCACTCGCACACGCACACGCACACGCACACGCACACGCACACGCAAACGCACACGCACACGCACACGCACACGCACACGCACACGCACACGCACACGCACACGCACACGCACGCGCACGCGCACGCGCACGCGCACGCGCACGCGGACGCGCACACGCACGCACACGCACACGCACACACACGCACACGCACACGCACACGCACACGCACACGCACACGCACACGCACACGCACGCGCACGCGCACGCGCACGCGCACGCGGACGCGCACACGCACGCACACGCACACGCACACACACGCGCACGTGCACGCACACGCACACGCACACGCACACGCACACGCACACGCACACGCACACGCACACGCACACGCACACGCACACGCACACGCACACGCACACCCACAAACACGCACGCACAAATCACGCCCGCCGGTTACGGAGACTTTTAACTTGCTATTTTAAAGTGAAACTTTTATTAGATCGTCTCAAACTTTTTGGTCTGTGTGTTGCATGTCGCGTCACGGTCGGCCGCGGAGTAGGGATAAAGTGAAAGGGATAAAGTGAAAGAGCAGCCAAGGCCAATATGTTTCACTTTTACCGTGGTTTCATAAAACCACACAATGATTTTTTTTACCAGGGTTTTATATCCCATATTCCTAAAAATATTATTTTCATCGGATATTTAGGTAGACATGTCATAATAATACGAGGCTAGCAACTGACCAAACATTCTCCGAACTGATTTTTTATGCATTTTCGATACTAACAACGCTGGACTACATCTCATTAATTTATTTACTCTCGCATCTTCTAAGGTGTATTTCAGTAGATGATCTGCAAAGCGTCCGTACGTCTAAACTTCCGTCTAGGCAGGCCCAGTTTTAGCGAAACAAATTTAAGAGAAGAAACTGATATAAAATAATTTAGCGAACAAAAGAAGCTCGTTAAATGTTGGTAGTGCCGGCCGGATTTTTTAGTCCAACTAATTATTATGGCGACGATTGTATCGCACAGACACGTATTTGACTGGTACCAGAGGTCAACATTATTTTATTAGTATATTTATACATAGATTGTCTATAGGTATACAAGTTGTACCGTAAAGAACGCAAGACCTTAGACACACCGATTAGATAATTGCTTCACAAATTCAACATGAAATTTGAAAATTTTCCAAATTTGAAAATTTTAACCGCTTTTTTTAGCACTTTTATACCCCAATTACTATGAAACTTGTACGTGTATGTGTGCGCATTAATTGAATCTCCGTATCGCTTTGAATCAATAATACATTTAGTTTATTAAAGCGGTCTAAAGGAGTAACATCATTTTTGCAAATAAAAATACATTAAAAATTGTTGAAATTAATTCAGTTATCGATTTAGAACAAACTACTTTCAGGTCTTGCGTTGATTATGTTACACTTGTATACACGTCAACTAATATTCGACTCAGAAATGTTTGATGTATGTTGTGTCACAAACAGATTTTTTAATATGATAATTGGTTTTGAAGAAAAAACTATATGTTACGCGATGTAAAGCTTACATTTGTATGCTTTACTTTGAGAAAATTATCGTGTAAGGTAGTAAGTAGGTATTGTGTAAGGCGTTGAATCTTTGAGACAGATCAGGGGTACAGCATTGATATGAAGGTAACATTAAAGCGGTGGTGGTCAAGCCGTTCGGAACAGCTTTCGGCATAATCGTGGTTGAAAAAAAACCTTCCTGCAGTATATAGGTAACTTTCAAATCTGAGTCTTATTGCTTAAATTTTTTACCAATATATTTAAAGCATACTTACCCATAGAGCATTTAGCTAAAACTCTATGTAGTTACCTATAAATGTATGAAGTTATTACTCCTTCAATCAATCAATCAATCAGCCTATCGTAGTCTACTGCTGGATATCCTCTCCTAACACGCGCCATTGCACACGGTCCTCCGCCTTCCGCATCCAGTCTGTCCCAGCGACCTTTTTGAGGTCGTCGGTCCATCTAGCTGGGGGCCGTCCTACCTTACGCTTACCAAGTCGCGGTCTCCACTCTAGGACACGCTTGCTCTATCGGCCGTCGGCCCTTCTGCAGATGTGACCAGCCCATTGCCACTTTAGCTTACTGAGTCTGCGAGCTATGTCGGTAACTTTGGTTCTTTGTCGGATTACCTCGTTACGAATTTTATCCTTCAAAGAGATGCCGAGCATAGCTCGCTCCATAGCCCGCTGCGCGACTTTGAATTTGTGGACTAGTCCCACTGTGCGTGTCCACGTCTCGGCCCCGTAAATCATAACAGGTAACATTACTCCTTAGACTTATCAAATTACCAAGATAATTTTATTTATTTTAAATAAGGCGTACGGTCTCACCATTCAATTATTATTTAGATTATAACTAGAATTCACATTCGATGCAAAACCTCAATTATTCATCAGAAAAGTTCACCCCTTGCGCAACTGAAAATCTGACCCTTCGATAGACCACGTTCCTACAATATCTAGTTTCATTTTATTGCTATGACCCCTGCTGCATCCCAGGACCCCCTCCCCTGAGTATGTACGTACCTACATTGTATCTCTGTGAGTCATCCGGCAGCGCGGGCATATAAAATCTTACGTGAAATCTATTTTAGTTAGCAGATAACACTGACCGAGCGAGTGTCAGTGACTCCACGCAATGCAACGCATAGACAATATAGAGCAGTCTATATTTCATCTGTTCCTGATTGGGTAGTTTTTGCTATACATAGCACTGAGCGACTTTATTTTTATTTTTAATACAGATATGCATTAGAAGCATAGATTAAAGTTCTAATTTATTTTTCTTTATCATCACGCCATAAGCAGAGTACAGAGTTAATTTGGTAATCTACTTACTTTTATCATAGAGAAGAAACCGTGTGATCTAAGTTCAACATTGAGGCAGAAAGGTTTTACAAAAGAATTTGGAAATTTTTACATCTTGTCTTGTCTTGTCAAATATTTACTCTGAATTTTCCACCCAAACGGTACTCTATACATCTCTGTCTACTCCACTAGCGACTTACGGGATATTCATTTTTTGACAAATTATGTTAAAGAATAAATTTCGTCTAAATATATTTTTTTCTAAATAGGTAGGCGGTGATTGATACTAACTCGGTAACTTGACTTCATGAAATAAAAATCTAATTTAACCTGATATTGTTATCCTATTATATCTAGCTATATTATATGTGTCCATGTTATCACCCCAAATACTTAATCACTACAAAAAATCTTAATAAAAAAAACGAATAAAAACACCCCCGGTACTAGGACATTATAACATAGATTAGGTAAAATAAGTATCAATAAAAAAGTTTGATGACCTGAAAGAGAAGAATCAAAATATTCCTATCTCTTTTACATGAATGGAACGATCATGTAATAGGTGGCTGCCCTACATTTTACGCGTACAGAGTTCCTCGGCTTTATACTCTCCTGGTAAATATTACAAATTATGTAACGTCTCGTAAGTTGCCCACAAAATTTTAGTAGGCACTCACTCGTTTTGTTTAGTAACGGGGTTAGGAAGGATATATAGTTATTACAAACGTGTTATCAAAAAATTACGAAAATAAATCGTGTTTATGCTGGTTAGATAGGTATCGACAAGTACTATACAACCAGATAGTGTTCAGGGTCTAATGAAGAAACCAAAGGGTGCCCAACTACCCGAATCCCGCTGTGTTTCGGTTCCTTGGATTTGTCTTGACGAGTACTTAGGTTCCGAAAGGTGTCCTAGGTCTGACGATGGAGCCAGAAGGAAGCCATAGAAACTTCTCAACTAAACACGATATCTTCAATATGATTTCTCTATAAAAACTTGTTTCAAAAAGGTCTTTTTTAAATTAAAATTATTTAAGTTATAATTTTGTTATACTCACAGAACTTCCACTACATCCGACGTGCATCAAAGTTTGCACCAAAGAAGAGTACAAGCTAAGAAAAAGCGGACTAAAACCGATGGTGCCCAGGATGCCACATTATGTACATGGAAAAATCATGTACGCCATTAAAGTAAGTGTAACCCGCGCCTTTATTAAAAAGGCGACAACCCGATATTTGGCGAACACGTCCAATCATAGTAATCCGCTAATCGTAGCCGCCGCCGACTACGAACCCAACTCCCCTCCTATTAACCGCTACCGCCGTCCGCGGCATGTTCTCACCGACCCTCCCGATGCTCTTACTTCCCTTCTTTAGGATACAGATACCGCACACAGGATCAGACACCGATCTCGCCGGCGAGGTCGAAGAATCCCTTGCCCGCTAGTCGGTGCAGAGCACCACGGCGAGACAACTAGTATACGCCCTCCCCCATAGCGACTGCCCAAGCCATGGCCGTTCCTCCTTGAGACGCCCTTGAGCTAAATACCTTGCCCTTCTGGCTCGACTGTAGTGGTTGCACGCCAGCCCTCTTATCCGGTGAAGCTATAAAGGCCCCTCAGCCAAGAGCGTAGGTCATTCACACACCTATGCAATTGAAATACATGCCTATTGTACAAGCTTTACGAAGCCTATTAGGAATGTTTTGTCTCAAAAACCATTAACACTATCTACATCCGACTTTACCATCATTCGTGAATAAGAAAGTATTGGCCCAGCAATATAGGTTATTAATTGATCAGATATCCGATGACGTTCAGACATTTCGAGCACTAAGTGATCAGCCCACTCTTCATCCAAACTTGAGTGACATCACACAGCTTTCGGTATAAGCTATTGATGGCCAATTACTTAATCGATGTTTACAATTTCCGCGCATCTACAAGAAAGAATATCGCATATTTAGTGACCCTTACCATCTAAACATCTAATCAGTTACTAGGTATAATTATAAATAAATTTAAATATTACCAAAAGTAGATACTATGACTTTTATCTTATACTTTTTACTGTTTATTCAAATAGTAAAAATATCATTGTATTCTATGCCTACTTTTATTAGTTGTACAAAGCGAACATAATAAAACCTCCTATACATTTCATCGCCATTAGTAATGATTGAAGCAATCCACTGCTACATTTCTCAACAGGCTGGAATCCTGGTAGGCTCCGTTTACTTCACGTACTCGCAAGGAGTGTGGGGCGATCAACGAGACGTCACAGAATGCATCCGACGTTGGCAGGAGTATATCCGAAGCATCAATACTAGACACCCTCCCATCTTTGACAAGTGTGGCAACGTGATTGTACGTATGATTGAATCATAAATGAACTTCACTGTGAACTACATACGATCTGAAATCCAATGTCGCACATCGACGCTAGTTCAATTATTTTACCTGCATCTAACTCATGCGATCCTGGTATTAGTAGTTACGTCACCGGTCGTCCGGTTCAGTCACATCGGTTACCGGCTTGCGTTGGTTAACTTAATTTATTTATTTACGTCTACTGATTGCTTAATTCCTTTTCTTAACTGAAACTTATGAGTTACATACATTAGGTTATTTATGTTTATTAATTACACCGGTGCCTGTCCATAATTACCTATCTATTTTATTTTAATTTATATGGTTTGTACGTTTATTTTTTAATAATAGTTACATATTAGAAATATGCTAAGAACACTGACACATCAGAATAATCTTCAAAATATGCAAATATACATCTACATTTTAAAAACATTAGGATTATGATGAAAATTCTTAGAGCATATTCGTATTGAATCTGTAAACAATCGCTCCTTGAAATTTCTGAGAGCCTAGTAATGCAGAAGGTTCTGTCTTAGAAGCGGCATGGCGCGACGTATTCGTATCGGAGAAACTCGTTCTGAGAAACGTCCGTCCGCTACGAAAGCTGTCTGCGTATTGCACGCACAAATAAGGGTTTGGCAATGTTTAGTGGGGTGAGTGGAATTGGTTTGGTCTATCTAGCCAGACAGAGTAGTAGATATTTGATAAACGCGATTCTCTTTCGATTCGTGGTTACCACCTTGTTTAGTAGAAAATCACCTGCGCGACTCATGCTATCCTTGTCGATGTATGCTATACACAACAGCTGATACGGTACAATGAAGTCACGCCCTACTTTCATAGATACGAAAATTCTTGTTGACCGTTTTACACTTTTGGTATCCTGGTATTTGCACGTTACTTACATACGAGGGACGCCGTACTTGTTCAACAATTTCATTCATTCCCCTCTTCGCACATTCCACGAATGTTTATTTAACGATGAACAACTTGGCAGATTACCGTCCAATCCCATCCCAACAACCATTCTTCTCCTTTTTAAAAAAAAATGCGATCGGCTACCAAATAAAATCATTATTGTGAGTAGCGTAATAGGTACTATCAAGTTTTTCCTAAATTAATTTAGTTTAAAACAGTAAAACTTTACAGGCCAGTTACGGTAGCCGTTTTGTGAGAAATTTGATCTCATTGTTTCCATTACCTTCACTCATATACAAATAATAGTTAATATTATATTCGACCAACATTAAAACACAAGTTTCGGGAATTGAAATAAAATCAAGATTATGTACTCTCCTATTTCATTAGAAGACCTGTAATTACTGATCTCTATCTATCTATATGATCATTCTAGATCCCTTACAGATTAGGCAAAGAGTACTGAGTTCCAACAGGTATTAACATTACTGATATTTACATATGTTTTTACATATTAAAATAATATGATTTCAACCTTAATTTCAACATTGAATGAGAAACAAATGACCAACTGTATATATTTTTACATTGTAGCATAGACCATATTGTAATATGAAAGTGATCCATGATTGTAGTAAGCGAATACATTAGTGCAAAGTAAAAAAAATACAAATTGTTTTAATAAAATAAGTAATGGAGTCGAACTAAGAGACAAAAACCACACCAAAGGCCAAAGTCACGCGGGAAACTAACTCTTTCAATGCCAAATCAATTTGAGATATCGTTTGCCGTACAATTTTCCGTGAGTTACCTTTGTCAGTTCACGCAGAGGGAGGCAGGGAGTACACAACGATCAATATGGTTCAACATGTAACTGTAAAGACTATAGGGCGGAAGTAGAGGAACATCCTACGCGTTCATATCAGCCTGGTATAAATGGGGTCATATCGTTGGCATTGTTACGTTACAAGGATAAATAACCATCCATGGTTGGAATGACACAATGATTCGCAAATTGTGTTATCATTTACATTTTTAGTTAAATTGTTGTTGAGAGCACTATTTCCGATTCCTATAGATGCAATTAAGTAGTAGATCGAGATATCTATTAGTTAAAAAATTTGCCTTTAGGTAATGATAACTTCATTGCTTAATAATAAAGCGACCTCACAGATAGTCTAATATTATTACCTTGAGCCTAAAAATATTTTGTTTTGTGTGTGTGATAAAACGCCTGAATCAGTCAAATATACTTATATAATATTTGCGTTATTCTAATAAACAAAAAAATGTTTCCTAAATAATAACTTACATTAAATGTTTGTTTCCAGAAAAAGGACTCCAGCGAGAGTGTGCTGGCTCCGCTGTATTCCTTGTACAAAAACTTTGTCACTAATTGTTTCGCTGGTAATTACCAAAAAATAACTATACTATAGTTTAACTTCCTGTATGTAAAAGGTAGATAGAATAATTTCTCCCTCGCGATTGCCGAGACCCACATAATCACCTAGTGATAGAATAGCATTACTTCTTCATCCAATAAGTAACTTTCATAAAATGTAACACTATGAATATTAAGATTTTGAATCAAGAGTTTCTAAATAGATGCTGCATTTAAGCATTCCTTAATTTAACAGCCGTTTATGCACCTTTAACTATTTTACCTACTCAGTAAAAATTAACATATTCCTGTAGGTTGTAGACAGTAGTACAGTTTTCTTGCAATTCTCAATTTAGGAAAAATTTGAGCACTAAATAAATAAATCAATCGACAGGTATTGTGAAGATGCCGCTGATCGTAAAATGCGCTTACTTGGATTACCTGAAAGCGTTACAGAAGAAAGAAGAAGAAGAAAACAAGGAAAGAAAGATTAGAAAGAGGGGCTAAATATTCCTCTGCATGATGCACGCTTGCTTTCAACATTCAAAACATTTGTATCGTTATCAAAATACAAAACCTGTTAATGCGGAATCGTATTTTTGTCTCGTGTAATGTCTCGTCGTAACTCAAAATCCAAATTTATCCAATTATAATCCTTTTTAATTCATCCTTAGGGTTCACATTTAATTATAATCAGCCGCAGAAATGCAATTTATTGTACTTACATGGTTTGCAAGGTCGTTTTATATGACAAAGCTTGTATTTGATAAAGCATATACCTACATACATACAACTGAAGCGCTGAAAATACACATACTTATAATAAGTGCTTCCTGAATATTAAATCAAATATTAACCTTTCATGTCATATTAACCTGGTCTTAAGTCAAATAACATTTCTAAATATGGGCTTAATGAATGCATTAAATTATTATTATATTATAAATTATTAAAAAGCATTTGTTAGTCTACGGGTATTGAAACATACATTTTAATAACTTTTTTATTATTAAAGAATAAAAAATCCTTATATACCGTACATATGTTTATTATTGCACTTTTATTTCAATTTTAATGTAATAATATTAATCTGCTCTGGCACGGGCAGCAAGACTTTTTTTTGCGCGGGACAAAATTTTATCGGCCTGTGATGCAAGGCTGGTACGCAAGTCAAAATATTCTTGTCTATACGTCAATACAATATAATTATTAAAACAAGTTCTCTTGTGTCAAAATTTTGACACGGCACGCCATGCGAGCACTTAAATCAAAATGCGTGACATATGTCTTGTCGTGCCGCCTATGCTAGCACCTGCTCTGCTGGTTGAGCGATGCCGACCATAATAGTGACTCTATTTTCAGATATTTTGAATATACACATAATCCAAGAGATTTTCTACCTTTTGGTAGAGTACACAAACAAAGCCTCAATTTTTCTAAAAAAACTGCTAATACCGAATCTTAACCACTTAACGCCGTTGATCGAAGGCGGTTAAGGTCTGAGGAGGAGGAGTTTGATTTGGTCTGGATGTTTGTGACTCCTAATGTGGAGCTACGTTTTGCTAGTAACATTGGAACTCTGTTCCTATTAGAACAATTACCAGTTCCATTGACTAAGCCCTGAGCTGTACCCTAAACTTACATAATATAAACTTATTTGGCACGCGACCTAAAGCCATATTTTTATCCCATTTAGTTACCAATATGAGTCATGAGAAGGTTAGTATCGTTGTTGACGACGCCTCACTTCTGAGGCGTGGAGCTCGAAGAACCCAGGGTTATCGTCTGGAGACCCTCCAGCCAACATGTACTCCAGATGCCTGATGTAACATATCGCTATCCTGGAAACAAGAGAATACAAATTGCACGTATTCAAAACATGAATGGACTGGCCTCATTGGTTCATCATGGGGTCCTGGGTATTGTTGGGGTTATTCTAATGAAAATGTTTAGGAACACTCGAATCTGGAAATGTGCCTGGTATAATGTCAATCAACTCACCCCTATTAGATTGGGACCTGGTGAAAATCCTGCATAGGACTTCGACCCTCGGGGGGAAGCTCGCGGGGCATGTGGATTCTAACCGACTAAAACCTGCTCCGGGATCTCCGTATGGAATGCACCGGTGCCCCTCTTGTGCCGCGCTCCGAAGAGCCCGCCATCCGGGGAGCACCGGGCTGCGGGAGACTTATATATAATACGGAGCGTATTATATATGTCTCACGCAGCCCTTGCACCGACGCGGTGGTCACAGCAACATGGGCCACACCACGCCGTCCTCCTTGGGGTCGCTTGTGAAAGACGCTTAGGGCCCTACCTCCTCGTGTCCGCGAACCCGAAATACATTTAGACCTAACATCGTCGGCCAAATTTAGGTGTATCTATACTCTGAACTACGTGCCGGTGTAACGGTGTGTATTTATTTTTTACACTTGAGTGTAAGAGGCAGTATACTAGTAGTATTATAAAGAAAAAGATTTGTTTGTTTGTAAACGATAAACTCTAACTAATGAACCGTTTTTAATAATTCTTTCACTTTGACAAATAGCTACATTACCCAGAATTAACATAGGCTATATTGTGTTTCGGTAATAATAAGATAAATATATGTATCAAGGCATTACAAAATAAAAGCGTACGCAGCCGCGTATGACAGTATATCATTAAAACATAGCGGGTTATTATATCGGCGTAAACGTTCTCGAGTAGGTAAAGCTCGTTAATACCTGGTTTTCGGGCTTTAGCTTCAAATAAGCTTCTTTTTCCAATTTTATTTATTGAAATGGCCCCACACAACGTATTTCGGAAAGTTTAACTAATAGTATAACAAACGCAAAATTATTAAATTTGGATTAACTAAATAGAAAATAAATCAAATCTTATACTACCTATGTACAGTAGGTACCATGAAACGTAATTCTGAAATTTCAGATCGAAAATTCGCGCAATTCCTACTATGAAGCACATTCACGCCGAAACCGCCCCCTTTGAGGTTTTTTATAATGTACCTAGTTGTATAATAATAACCGTTAATAAACAATTAGGTATTTACCGAAGGCACTCAATCTTGGAATATTTCTTCTTCGAAGGCTTCGTCACCGGCAGTTTGGAGCGCAACAGGTCAAAAGCTCGATTCATGTCCCGCATTCGTGTTCTCTCTCTGTCACACGCAGTCTTCTTATATTCTAGAATAATATACGTAACGAAGTTACAGTGCTATAAAAACGCTAAATCTTTGAGCGAAAATGTGATTATAAGCTATAGCTTATATTATGTATACATTATAGCGCCTTTTAAATGTGATTTGGTAGAGTCGCTGTCATGCATTTTTATATCGAATTAATCAAAGGCGTAAAGATAGATATCATATGAGTTGTGTAAATTATATGTGATATTTTCATTACAACCTTAACACGGGTTGGATATACCCCCCAAGGAATTTTGGAATTTTTGGAATTTTATTTTTCCTACTCCTATTTTTCTTTCTAATTAAATTTCTTGCGGGTTTCAAGACAATTAAAGCGCCTCCCGGGACACCACAAGGTTCAAACCTCGGCGTCATCTAAGGAGACCATTGTGGATCCAGGCTTACAGCAGTTACAATGGTGGGAATGTGTGGCGGGCTTAGTCCTAATACCCCGAGGACATTTCTCTATTAAGTTCTTATAATAAAAATACAATTTAAATGTGCCAACAAATAACATTGTTAAAAGCAACCTTTTTCAAGCTGCAACGCTCTTTCCTTCCAATTCAATATGGCGTCTTGGTTAAGGTCATCCGTCCCGTATTTGCTGTTGTCCTGTGACTCGTGGGAGAAATCCAGCGAGGATTCGGAGTTGGCAGCCTCCTGCAGTGAGGCAGCTTCTCTGAAGTCTTGTTCGTAGTATCTGGGACCTTAAAAAACGTTAATTTCTCCCAAAAATACAGAGAAATCATAAGTTCACGGCAGATTCCTTGTGAGTACGCAGAGAGTACAGAGTTCTAACAGGTTCTTTCCTTACAGACTTATCTGGCTCGCTCTACTCTAATATTTCATCTCATACAAACTCCCCGGTTACGGAGACTTGGAACTAAAACATTTAGGCACTTAACTAACCAAGTACCTACTTGGTAATAGTTCAAAATGTGATTTATGTAATAGGAAACTATTTTTAGACCTTACCTATTGGGGGGTTAACGTTTACTAAAGGGCTTATCCATACCTAAAATACTACGTAAGTCATGTTTTCGCTCTACACCTTACAATAGGCTGATAGACTCGAGGAGACCCTAGAGATTACCTCACTTAACCTGTAGCTATCTCCATACAGTGAGGAAATAGGTACCTACCGGAATTTTGGAGACTACGACGTGGGCCAAATGGCCCAGTGTAGATCTATCTTCAGCCGAAATACATCCATTGCAGTACAGAAACCTCTCTAAAGATCGCTATGATGACTGTTTTTGTATTGTACGCATCCCAGCTTTGACCTGGGCTCTTAGATTTACCCGCGAGTGATAGATATTATTGTGTAAATTGCTTTAAGCTGTGAGTAACTATATTACTATTTTTAAGTCATTTATGTACCTATGCATTTACTTGATATATGACTTAATACAATAAAAGCTCTACATAAATATACTAATAGATCTGTTAGTCGTCATATTTGATTATGGTCTATATTATAGTTAGAACGGTTAGGTGCCATTGTTAATTTACTACTACACGATATATAGATATACCTAATGAATTTGGAGTACAATAAAGAGTTTTCTATTCTATTCTATTCTATTCTACTAACCCTACAATATAAAAAATCTCAAAAGCAGTCAATTTCACACTCAATCATCGTATTTACCTTATTCTGATTATTAACTGCGCAAAACCGTTTCAGGTACATATATTTTATCTTTTCTTACTTTCTCTTCTTTAAATCTTTTCTTACCTTCGTGACTGCTGTGCTCCAACTCATGAGGTCTAAAATACGAGACTCTTCTCGGCTCATAATCCTCTAGCACGTATGATCTATGATGTGAAATTGTCTTGTCATACTTTTTGTGTGAGAACGTGTGTTCCTCTTTCGGTTTATCATCTTGTCGGCCTATTTCTAGTATCACACGGTCTTCTGTTTCTCTTTTCTCCTCTTCAACTTCTTTGACGACTGTGTAGTTGGCTATTAGAGGTAGAGGTGCTTCATCCTCGTAAGTTGGATTGTACATTATAAGGTTTTCAGTAAAAACAATGTAGGTACTTTGTCTAATAGAACCACGGTTAATGTTTAATCGTGAACCTCTATCCTAACCGATATCTCTCGATCTCTACCGAGCTATTGCTGTAGCTTAGTCTAATTGATCAAATGATATCTCGAGAACTGTTTACGGATTGTCAATTTCTATAAGTACCAAATTACTTTCACGTACTAAATTTTCCTTACTTCATTGATTTTGCAATCTTCTTTTGGATGTTACACACATTTACGGGTTCTACATCTACTTACAAAGCGGATTTTTCTTTAACACTTCAAATAGCACTTTAATTTAAGCTTCATACTTGCTGATGTGGCAATCTCAACTAGTACCTACCTACTTACAGAGTTTTTGTTTTACACTTGGAGTATTAACTTTATTTTTCACTGGAATATTATGAATACACTGCCCGTGTGCCGCCTACCTGTCGCGAGTGGGGACTGTGTCATGCACGCTTATGTTCTATTGTAATGCATATTCGATCAAAGTCTTGTATGTACACAAGTGTTGTGCTACAATTTTTAGTTTCACAGAGGAGGGCCGCTCGACGCCGCTATTGTTTCGTAGCCTTTTGTCGCCTATTTGTTTTGTACGGCAACTTCGTTTCACCTCCCAAGTAGTTATTCAAATGTAGTTTACCTCATAGGTGTGTACATAAGTCACCTGCCAAATTATAGAGCTTTAACGATTATTTTGAGTATTGTGGTTACATTGAGGTACATTCAGAGATGGGCAAAATGTAATCAGATTAATGATTACAATTGCCTTTTGTAATATTCAATCATGATTTAAGAAAAAGTGTAATTCGTAATCGTTGAAGATTACAAAATGTAATTGTAATGGTTAACCATAAATACACTATCACGCCTATATTTCCCAAACAGGGGTGGTTAATCATTAATTAGATTACATTTTGGCCATCTCTGGTAACATCACATGAAATTGAACCTGTGACGGCTTGAATCCATGAATCGACCAACATATATGTTCTTACCACAATATTACACGTAGTCGACGTAAAATTAGAAATTTTTAATTTTATTGCATTTCGGGACCCTCAGATACACCTTTGAGATTTTTGAGGTTTGAAGTAATTATTGTAAACTAGAATAATGTCACTGCCCTGTGAATATTATAACTATTGACTAGAAAACCAACAAAGGAGCAATTTCTATCATTGCACTAACACTAGCTGACTAGTTCTCCGTGAAGTCAATTTTTTGACATTAATTTGATGAGATAATAATTATGATCTTATTGAATACCTACCAACTATCCTCAATGGCTCTGCGCTTTATCCGCCGTTGTCCCGCGCTTTAATATTGTAGGTGCAGCAGTTTTGGCAGGACGGAAGAGCTCATCTGGCTGAATAGATAGAGAGCACAGCAATTACGTTAAGAGAGAACTTGCCTGGCCAGCCAATGCGCTCACTTGTCGCGCCACGGCCGATACACCTAGCAATAGCGACAGCAGAGCTGTTTCGTCGTTCCACAGTTCGCCAGTATCGAGAGCAATTCAGTTTCGCCAAGGCCGACTTGTCTGTCAAGTTGATGGGCAAAGCCGGCAACGGCCGCTTTACAATGCAGTATATTGTGGATTGGGCAGAAACAAGATTACCCGATGACGTAGTGAAGGTCGCAGATGAAAGCTGGATGCGTACAGCACAAAGCAGGCCATTGTGGCGTACGTTGAGGGAGGCTCTTATCCTGTAGTGGACGTCTTTTGGCTAATGATGATGGATATTGTGAGCACAGTTGTTTCGTTACAAGCATGCTCACACAGGATCAGACACCGACCTCACCAGCAAGATCGAAGAATCCCTTGCCCGCCGGCCGGTGCAGACTAAAAAATAAATAAATAAATAAAATATCTTTATTTCAGACATTAAGTCCATAAGAGTCGTTAGTGATAAGTTAGTAATAGCTTTGCTTATATGCTACGTTAGTATTGTTAGAACAACACGGCGAGACATCTAGTATATGCCCTCCCCCATAGCGACTGCCCAAGCCGCGGCCGTTCCTCCTTAAGGCGCCCTTGAGCTAGTTGCCCCCTTGCCCTTCTAGGTCGAGCGTAGTGGTTGCACCCTCTCCGGTAAAGCTGTAAAGGCCCCGCGGCCCAACAGCGTAAATCATTCACACACACACAAAAACCCATGGAATAAAGAAGTAGCCATCTCACTAGTCTTAGTCTAGCCACGCAACGGCAGATTTTCCTCATAATATCTAAATGGTCAAGGACATCCAACACTTCGCCTGGGGAGTCGATATGCATAGCTGACGTGACGACCAAAGTCGCCTCGCGTCGCCATCCGTACCTATTGCAATTTATTATTTTGTCTAACAACTTTGGTGCGCAGGAATTGAGTTTGGCATATATACCCGTAAAGCTGGTGAAAAACAAAATAAAACCACCAAAATTTAATATGATGAGTATTATAATGATGTATGTGCTCGTATCACTATTACATAGTTTTGATTGCGCAAAGTAATAAAAATATAAAAATAATGTTAAAGCACAGCCGTTTTATGCGGGATTTGGATTTAAGATGCATACTCACCAGGAGCATTCGAGAGAGCTTTTGCTCATATTTATAATAAACCTAACATAGTCGCTACATATACGCTACAGGTTCGTTTTAGCATAAAACGAATAGGATATATTTAACGCGGCTTTTGTAATTCCACATTTCTCGATGGTTTTCTAGCTGAACGTGATCAATGATTTAGACGCTCAACACGAGGATCTTAATATCATAGTCAAACTGCGATAAAATGTATCCCATACTATTAAACGTTGAGTACAGCAATTGTGTAGTTATACAATGCTTGGTTTTCTTCTTTCGAGTGCCAAATTACTGATCACAGAAAGAGAGAAATCGGTAGGCAATTATTCCCTCGCTACACAGCGTTTATTACTATGGTTTATCCTGATAAAGGCTCCCAAAGGCCTACCTTAAAAAGGCTGTTAGAAATTAAGTTTTAATATTAAATATCTACCTAAATCTTAAGGTTTCACCACATGGCCGACGCAGCGCGACGGGAGCGCGAAGGTAGCGCGGCTTGGGGAGTTGTAATGTATTGAAATGTAAGAGAGACGCCACACAGCGCAGCCACGCTCGACGCGACGGCAAATGTCACAACCGAACGCAGCAGAGTGTTTCAGTGGCGCTCCGTCGGCTACTTGAAATGAAATGAAATGAAATTGACCAAACCTTTAAGTACAAGTTCTATCAATAAAAGTCTAAAATAATTCGCACAAAATGTTACTACCCTGCAAAGGATCTGTCGTGACGATATAGATAGAAAAATGTTATGTATACTATTTTTGCTACTTATGTAAATAATGCGAACGGGTATAAAAACTAGTAAGTAGTCAAGTTTTACTGACAATATAACTTACACTCATTTATTTATCTTAATTGATTATAGACATTAATTAGTAATAAATACTATCATCTTAAAAAGTTAAGTTTACTGTATGATATATGTATATGTTACAGCTAAGAATGCGAAGTGCGGTTACTCGGCTATGGTAAGGTGTAACTGCACTTCGGCTTAAGCCGCACTTAATTGCAGCCAGCTAAAATTAGGTGTAATCGCCCTTTTCCTTTTAGCCGTGATATATCGTCCGCGCTTAGTCGTAGCGGGCTAAGGTTAGGTGTAACCGCACTTCGGCTTAAGCCGTGACATATCGGCCGCACTTGATTGCAGCCAGCTCAAGTTAGGTGTAACGAAACTTTTGCTTTTAGCCGTGACATACCGACCGCACCTAGTCTTATCCAACTAAACCTAAATGTAATCGCACTTCGGCTTTAGCCGAGACCTGTCAGTCACACTTACGACCGAACTAATTGATAATTTGCTTATTGCCAATAGAATTTCCTTTTCATTTTCTTCTTTTATTAAACGTAGCCCCATACTAGGATTTATTCCTGTCGTGGGTGCGTTTACAAACATAAAAATTCACTTCAATTCACAAAAATACTCAAACCAAATCAAATAATTGTGGGTCACACAAAGATTTGTCCTATGCGGGTATCGAACCCGCGACTATTAGATGCAGTAGGCGGAACGGCTTAACCTCTTAACCACTGCGCTATATCGGACGTCAATTTTGTTAAAATTTTACTGGTAGTAAGCAAATCTATCCTCGAGTTAAATATTGAAACCAGTCATTTGTAATAATCGGCTAAGTTAGGTGTCACTGCACTTTTGCTTCCAGCCTTCACAAATCGGCCGCACTTACTCGCGGCTTAACGTAGGTGTAACCGCACTTCGGCTTATAGAAGTCATGTAAATACTGTCAAACTCATTTCGATTCATGCCCTAATAGGAACTAAGTATAATTAATGTGTAATGAACTATTTATATATGCAAAATAGGTACATGATATAGACATATAATTAAAAATTGTTCTAATACCACTAGACGACTTCATCAGTAATACTTCAGTTTCATTTTACCGAATCTAAATGAAAAAAGTTAAGGGGCTACCGCGATAAATGTATTTTAGTACTCTAAGCACTTCAAGAAGTATATGGATTAGATACTTGATATTCAGAAATATGACTTTTGACTCTATATTTTAGAATCTGGTTAAAGGAATACACGATTAAACGAAATTTCCTCGATAGAAAATAAATCTAAAATCATCTCTGTTGCCTTACGTTTTCTGATTCCCACGCGAATTGCTTAAGAACTAGTCCATAAAATTTACTTAAGAATAATTGTAGCTAAATTCTTGTAAAGCAGTTTCTTTAGTTCATAGTGCAGTTTTTTTGAAAATGATAAAAGGACATTGTCGAAAATTGCCCCACAATCAACAAACATTTGACCCATGCCATAATTATTTATCTATTCTATTAAAATAATTGCAAATAACCGTATCTAACGGACAATTCGCAATCTAAAACGAATATTTAAAAATATTATAAGTACTAATATCGAAGTAGCCGACATCTTTACTGAATGTCAACACACACAATATAACCTCTTAAGTATTAATGGCAACTGAATTATAACCTCAAAATCTAATACTTTTTGTGCAATATTGCGATTTCCCCGCTTGTTCGTTTAATAAACAATGCTTTAAAAGATTTTATGGGTGATTTGAAATCATACAAGTATTTTTTCATTGCTGTTGGTTCTGGAGCAAATCATGTATGGGCGCAGAACCTTCTTTCCAGAACCTTCTTTTTGCAGATACGTCGTTCATTTCTGTACGCGCGCACATTAGTAAAGTAATTGCATTACGTCACTCTCCCGGCCAACAAATGATCGGTCGCGGTAGCCCGTTAATCGCGAGTGGTTAGATTATTTCAAACCGTATTTCTTTATTACAACGGTATTAATAGAACAGCCTGCGACATCTGTTTTTGCTGTCCAAAAATCCCTAATCGCAAAGATAAACTTCCTCAAAGGACGTCAACAAAAACACTTGAAATAAATAAAAAAGTTATTTAAATAACAATAAATAAACAGTTCGTGTATTTAAATGTTGATCTTCCTGATCTTGAAGAACTCTTGCATCACTTCGTCGGTGACCTTGGAGCGGCGTTCCTGGTACTTTTTTATGATGGGAGAGATCGTGTCGATGGCTATCCTCTTCAGTTCACCAGTTAACATCTCGCCTGATTCGTATTGTTGCTTAATCTAAAAGAAATAATTACTATATCACTACAAATATTAAAACAAGGTCCCCCGCCGCGTCTATCTGTCTGTCTGAACGCGATAAATTAAATAACTACCGAACGGATTTTCATATGGTTTTCACCAATGGACGGAGTGATTCAAGAAGAAGGTTTAAGAGTTTGTTTATGTTTACCCGTGCGAAGCCGGGGCGGGTCGCTAGTAAATTGATATAATAATTAATGTTATAAAACTGAACCGATAAATAAATAATTCCGCCCATCTTGTCCCTCTGCACGGCAAAGGTCTTCTGTCACAAATTAAGGTGAAAGTTCCGGCTAAAGCATAGTTGTTGCTCGCCCTATTGCCTACTGAAGCTGTAAAGACCCTTGACTCTTCGGCCAATAGCGTTTATACACAGAAAAAAAGACGACCATGTGAACCTAGTGCAGATAAGAGGAGGCCTGCTCACCACTTTTAATTTTGCTTATGTGTGTGTGTGAATGATCTACGCTGTTGGCCGCAGGGCCTTTACAGCTTCTCCGGGCAAGAGGGCGAGCGTGCAACCACTACGCTCGAGCCAGAAGGGCAAGGGGGCTACTAGCTCAAGGGCGCCTCAAGGAGGAACGTCCTCGGCTTGGGCAGTCGCTATGGGGGATGGCATATACTAGGTGTCTCGCCGTGGTGCTTTGCACCGGCCGGCGGGCAAAGATTTTTCCTCGCCGGCGAGATCAGTGTCTGATCCTGTGTGCGGTATTTGTATCCGAAAGAAGGGATGTAAGAGCATCGAGAGGGTCGGTGAGAACATGTTGCGGACAGCGGTAGTGGCTGATAGGAGGGGAGTTAGGTTCGTAGTCGGCGGCGGCTACGATTAGCGGATTCCTATGATTGGACGCGTTCGCGAAATAGCGGATTGTCGCCTTTTTAATAAAGGCACGAATAGGGTTGAGACCGAGATTGTAATTACTTTTAATAGTAACCAGGGCTAATTGCTAAAGTACCGTTCCGAGGCACGGAGACGGTCGAATAGAAATAGTCGTCTATCTTGACTGACCGAGCCGAATAATTACATTTTAGTGATCGAAAAAGTTATGTTACGAGGCATGCCTTTTAAGTTTTGTCGTTTGAAGAAAAAAACACAACTAGAACCTTATAGTACTTTTAATTGTTTTTCAAAGTATTCACCATGTAGCTTAATACACTTTTTCATTCGCTCAAACCAGTTATTATAACATTTATTTCACTCTAAAGTGGGGGTGTTCAAAATGGCTGACTTGAAAGCGTCGACTGCTTCTTCACCGGACTGGAACCTTTGACCACGAAGACTTTTCTTAATTTTAGGAAATGTAAAGAAATCGTTAGGGCTTAGGTCAGGACTATATGGAGGATGGTCAAGAATTTCTACTTTTTCCTGCTTCAAATACTCAATCGTTTGACGAGCGCTGTGTGAGCTTGCGTTGTCGTGGTGCAGGATGATGCGTCGCTTTGAGTTAGATTTTCGAAGTTCGGCGATGACTTGTGGTAAACAAACTGTGGTATACCACTCGTTACCCGTACCGTTAACCGTTCTACCATCTTCAAGTGCAATAGTCGCAATATGGCCGGTTTTTCCAACGAACGTGGCCACCATCTTCTTTGAAGTGCTTCGAGAACGAACAAGTTTAGTCGGCTTTGGCTCGTCTTGAAAGACCCAGATTGTAGATTGTTGTTTGGAATCAGGATCGTAGGCATGGATCCAAGATTCGTCACCACTGATGATGTCGTAGACATGATTTGACTCTCCTCGGTTGAACCTTTGCAGAGTTTTCTTACACCATCTGACGCGGGCCGCCTTGTGATCGTCGGAAAGCAGATGCGGTATCCAACGGCAAACTAGCTTTCTCACACCAAGCGCTTCATGCAAGATCTTCTGAATGGTTGTCCCTGAGATGCCTAATAGAGCCTCTATCTCTCGATACGTCACATGACGATCTTCGAGAATTAGTTGTCTCACAGCAATGATGTTATCTTTAGTGAAGCCGGATTTTGGGCGTCCTTCGCGAGATTTGTCACTAACACTAGTATGTCCACGCTGGAATTCTAAATACCAGCGTTCGACAGTCTGCAGACATGGGGCTTCATCACTGAACACAGATGTTAGTTCTTCAAAACACTGAAGCCGTGTCAGGCCTCTTCTTAAGTTGTAGAAAATTATTGCACGAACATTTTCCTTATTAAGATTCATTTTCGTACGTAACCTGACAGATTCCAATTGACGCTGTGACTAAACAATATCACTAATCCTAATACTTTCAACTGTTTTGAGATTCAAAGGATTTAAACACATTCGAATATAGAACAGTTCCAAATTCAAAATTGCCGGGAAATATGGAAACGACAGAACTTAAAAGGCATGCCTCGTAACTGCAAAAAAATAGACAGATAGTAAAGAAGGTCTCTGACAAATGTCGAAGGTGACAATAATAAATAAAACTAGTGAGAGCCTATATATAAATTACGTCCCACAAATATCATGATTTTTGGAGCACTCTCCCGTCTTCGTCGTAGGCGATCAAATTTGACCCCCCTCTGCGGATGTGAGGTCACAATTTTAATACTTATGGACTTATACATATGACGTCACGAAACCTGTAACTCGTCCCCCTCCAGTCACATGATGTGACATTTGTCCCTTCCTGCCCCTTAACTTGTGGCGGATTTTTTGGATGGCCGCTGATCCGTAAAAACCAGAATCCCGTATTCCGTTTCGAGCGTCTAAGAACCTCACCTCAGCAAGGTAATCGTCGTCCTCCAAGAAGAACGTCAGGTATTTGTAAGAGATATCGACGGCGGTGTTCCCCCCCTTCATCCTGTGCTCGTCCACCGTCGCCTGCCCGCCTGAGAAAGCGTATTTGTTTATCTGTAAAAAGAATCAATAAAATTGAGCGGAGTTATGCGAAATCTATTATCACGTCAGATGATATTGACGTTCGGTTCCAATGTCATAAAAAGCGATTCTGTTGCTTTTATACTGAACACAACGGATTCCAGACTAGCACTGAAAATTTTTCGATAAAAATATCACACTGTCCAGCCCAGGATTCGAATTCAGGACCTCAAACCTTTGCGCATTATGCACCACTAGACCAACGAGGGAGTTTATTGTTTCTTAGAATGCCCTGTCATTTCTTATAGCTTAGACTAAGACTGGTCTAGACGGAGTATATCTAACAAAAATGGCGCCTAAAAGCGGCCTTAGTTACGCTCTGTGATATGAGCGTGACGCCAGTGTTCGATTTTGTTTTTAATTTGTTCAAAGCTGTGCATGCAGTGCTTACTACAATTTATTTACCCAAAAGGTAGATAATCCATCTAGACAAGTAATTCATCTAAGCCTTATTATAGTGACAACATAGATTATTGTAGCAATAAAAGTATTTCAGTATATACTTTGTCATGTTTATAACGACTAGTGTTTTTAATACAGACACTACTATGACAAAGTGCTTAAATATGTACATGATTATACAGTTATTACCTTATTTTTTATGGCTTTGGGTGTGTCGTTAAGGAATATAGATGCGTTGGGATCGCTCGCGGACATCTTCTGCTGCGCGCCCTGCAGCGCCGGCAGGAACGTGGAGTGCAGCAGCGCCGGCTTGGGCAGCTTCAGCCGCGCCGCCACGTCGCGAGTCATGCGGAAGTACGGGTCCTGGTCGATGGCGCAAGCCACCAGGCACGGCACCTGACATCACAATAGCATCTAGCTGTGAACTTTGAGAGTGGAGGAAGAGAGGTCTGTGAGGAAAGAACCTGTTGGGACTCTGTACTCTTTGATTACGCCGCAAGGCATATGGCGTGATGAAAGCGAGCTAAAAGGAGAGAGAACGGGCGAGCGAGAGAGAGAGAGAGATATATAGAAAGAGAGAGAGAGAGATATAGAAAGAGAGAGAGAGATATATATAGAAAGAGAGAGGGAGAGAAAACATTATCAAAAACGGAAAAATCCCGATTGCGTAAAAAAAGTACTTTTAGGGATCTCGTGTCATATAGATAGATACTTATAAAAATAGGCCTAGAGAGAAAGATACTTTTAATTAATCTAGTTTGTGTAAAAACATTTCGATTTAGCTATTTACCGGCTTTAATAGCCAGACCAAAGTAATAATTCGACACATAAACAATAATGTGTCATACATTAACTATATGCTATAGAAAATCGAATTCTGCTATTATTCAATTAGAGTAATAATTTAAATGCCACTTTGCATTTGGTTGACATATTGTTGCTTATTTGTGTTCAATTGTGAATCAGACAAATGACTGATGGTGACCCAGTGATTAAGAACTTAAGGCGCTCCGTCCAACCGTTCAAGTAGCCGCGGGTTCGGTCCCCGCACGGGTCAAACCTCCATGTTTGTGCATGTAAATTTTATATTTGTATAGCACCCACTTTGACGTCCGATATAGCGCAGTGGTTAAGAGCTTAAGCCGCTCCGCCCACTGGGTCTAATAGTCGCGGGTTCGATTCCCGCACGGGACAAATCTTTGTGTGATCTACAATTATTTGTTTTGGTCTGGGTATGTGTGTATTTTGATGTTTGTAAACGCGCCCACGATACAGGAAAAATCAGAGTGTGGGGATATGTCAAAACTTTACAGTCATAATTCCAGTAATGATTACTGTACTATACGACCTCGCAACTATACGATCGTGATTCAAGTGGCCGACACCACCATTAGACCAAACCATTGTCAGTTGTCATCAATTAACAATCAATAAAAAGGAACTTACAATTTTATCATCGAATATGAAAGGGAAAGAAGTAGAGAAAGCTGGAGCGGCCTCTATCGACGGGAAAGTGATCTTGCCGATGACGTCAGAGTCCCCAAAGCCAAAGATACCCTTCACCTGGTTGAATGTCACACATTTCTGTATCTTCACCATATTATGATAGAATGCTGGACACTGTCTGAAATACAAAATAATGTCTTAAAATCGTCTTAAAAATTTATAACAGTCTTAAACTGGAGGTACATTGATAAAGTTACCATGTAAATTCCCAGTATGAGTCCGGAGTCTGGAATTGTGTCCGGTATATGGCAATAGGCTCGCACCCTATTACATGGGACCTAACATCGTCGGCGAAACGTGGGTGTACTCAGTACACCTCTGCCACCCCCTCTGGGGAATATAGGCGTGACGGTAAATTAAGTTTTTAATTCTGAATGTGTCCAAAAATAGCAAGTTATAGTAGGTGGTAGGTAGGTGGAGATGAGTGATCAAAATGATCACTCATCTCCAGAAACAATGATTTTATGTACACTAATATTATAAACAGGAAAGACTTGTATGTTTGTACCGATTTCAAAAATTCTTTCACCATTAGAATGCTACATTATCCCTGAGTAACATAGGCTATATTTATTACTAGAAAAAATTAGAGGATCCCTACTAAAATTTCAATAATGTCTACCCGTGCGAAGCCGGGACGGGCCGCCAGTCTTTAATAGTTATATAGTTTTCTCAAGACTAGCAGGTTTTTAAGTTCCTATAATAATGATATCAGCCTAAACTGTCCCACTGCTGGGCAAAGGTCTCTTACTAATCGAAGGGAGAGAGATTTTATACTCCACCATGCAGACCCAGTGCGGATAGTGAAGGCGACCCTTCTGTTGGAACATATCAAGCCTTAACTTGGCTTAACGATTACCACATGAAGTGGTATCCAGGACCAACGGTTTAACGTGACTTCTGAAGGACGGAGATGCACGAAAATGAAAATGCCACAAACGGCCACCCATCTCAGCCCGACCGAGTCGAACGCTGTTTAACATCGGTGATCCGTATGAACACCGCGGTCGCACAGCGCTACGAGCACCTATCATGCTTGCCAGCAAAGTTCAGTCTTGCCAATTTTTGCTTATGACCTCGACAGACAAACATCTTAAGATTTCCACATTGAATTAATTAAAATTCATAAATATTATACCCAATAAAGTCCAAATCGTTAAATATAAATGTATTGCCAGGATCAAATCCAACTGCTATGATATCTTTAGCATTGTTAAAGGCCATCTGTCGTGCGTCTTCTAGTTTAATATCCCTCCACAAGGCTTTCTCGTCATCAGTCAACTGGATAATGAGGGGTACGTTGAAAACATCTTGGAGCCACCTGAAAACTATTTTTCTTAGAAAAGATTTGTTAAAATTTGTAAGGATGGAACCAGTAGGAAGATACTACTTTTTGCCTACCCTGCAAGGGATGTGGCATAATAATATAGATAATTGTTACTGTATACTAGTATCCTTTTAATATTATTTGAGTTCTGAGATTTTGAATTTCAGAGAAATTTTAATTAGCTGTTTTATTAAAAAACAGCCGATTTCTTTGCGCTTAAATTTAAAAATCTCAGAACAAAAGTCGTTGTTCATGATGTTAGTTATGTAGTCCTGCAAGGCAATCCTACTAATTATATAAATGTGAAAGTTTCTATGTATAGATGTTTGGATGTATGTTGCTCAAACACGCAAAAACGGCTGAATGCATTTGGATGAAATTGAATGAAGATATTAAATAACCAGGATTAACGAATAGGGTACTTTTTATCCCAAAAAAAATTAAGGTTCCTATCAAAGTCAAGGTGGACGAAGTCGCAGGCAGAAACTATACAATATGATAACATAATTTTTGAAACTCCCATGAAATATTTTTATAACTGACTATGGCTAGCACCACTCACATATTTTAAATTTGATCTACCTTTTTTTTTTTAAACGTAGCCCCACTAGGATTTATTCCTGTAACGTGGGTGCGTTTACAAACATGAAAATTCACATACACAAATACAATGTTTTAATTTTATTTTCAGAATATCAGCCTATATGGTCCCATCACTGAGCAAAGGCTTACTCTCACATATAGAGGTGAGCCACTTGCAAACATGCAGAGCTAGTTTGGATTGATGGAGATACGTTTGTGGCCACCTGCTGTTGGAACTTGTCAAGCCGCCTCTAAGGCTTCCAACTTAATGAATACCACATTATGTGATAACTGGGACCATCAATTTAACATGCGTTCCGAAGCATGGAGACCCTCAAATATGAAAATGCCATAAACAGTCACTCATCTCAGGTTGACCAAGTCAACCGCTGTTTAACCTTGGTGATCAGTAAGAACTGCGGTCGCACAGCGCTATGAGGTCCTCTCTCATTTTAATCTCATCTCATTTGTATCAATATAAAAGATTTAAGTTACCAATTACTATTAAAAACTATTACATACTTGGTAAACATGAAGGGGATCATATGGCCTATATGCATGCTCTCGGAAGACGGGCCTCGGCCGGTGTACAAATAGAACTTCTTTCCAGACTCATACAAGTTGAGAATGTTGTGAATGTCACGGTGTGAAAAGAATATACCGCGACGTAAATAATGGTGTGCTAAAATACATAATAATTACATAATAATTGTATAAGTGGAGTTCTCTTTTAGTTTCAAATGTAATTAAGATAATGTTTCAAATTACCTTTTTTACCAGTAACTTTTTCAAACCTTTCTATGACTTCTGCATCAATCTTTTGACTCCCAAATTTTTCTAAAATAGATTACCAAAAATTACAATTTTAAAGGGTATGCTCAGTTGGTTCGGGCATATAAAAAGAATGTCAGAAGAAAGAATGACAAAACAGATATACAATGCAAAAGTGGAAGGATGTAGGTACCGGGAAAGACCTAGACTATCTTACCATGACCAAATAGACCGAGTCTTATCTGAAGGTCAAGTCAAGAGTCTCCATAACCGGCGAGCGTGTATGAGACGAACTATGACAGTGGAGGAAGACAGAGAGGTATGTAAGGAAAGAACCTGTTGGAACTCTGTACTCTCTGCCTAACCCATAAGGGATCCGGCGTGAAGATATAGATAGATAGATAGAATAATTTATAAAACTCTTAGATAAATAGTACAAATAAGATAAATACTTACTGATCAACTTCTCATAATCAATACCAGTTTCAGATTTGCCAGTAACATTCCACGGATCAACAAAATCATCTTCATCATTTACAGACAGTTTCTGTAATCGTACCTCTGCCATTGTTATGTCTAAAAAGAAAAGTATGAATATTTCAATAACAAGATTTTTATACATTATTTGAATGGTCTAATGTAATTAACATTTGTATTTGTATTTTCGTGTTGTAGATACAACGAAGAAGTGGCTTAAAATGAAAATATTGCAACATATTGTAGAATAACTACAATAAATCCACTTTCTAAGCGCCAAGTCACCAATCCGAGTTACCAAGTTTAGGTTAGAATATTATATGAGACTTACAAATTAAAATGAAATACTTATAATATACCTTTTATTTGTAGTTTGTATTATTACTGTGCACTATTCTGCAAACGCTATTATAAAATCTGATGTAATTTACCTCAAAAATAACATCGATCGATCGCCAGGCGATCTTGTCAATCTTGCTTAACGTCAATTTGACAAGTTTTTTTATGCTGCATGGTTAGCGTTTTGTTATTAAAGCTATTTCTGGTAAAAATAATTAATACGTATTTATAATTGTATATTTATTTTTTATAACATCATTATGATGGTATATAACTATTTGCTGTGTATATCGTTAATTTATAACTTTGTACATTAAAAAAAAAAACATTTAGAAATGTATTATATAAGTAATTTAAGAACAAAACGCTACTTAAAATTAGGATTACCTGCCCAATTTTCGCAATTAATACTATAATTCGAGCTTAGATCAACTTTGCCTTATAATTTTAAATATCTAGCTTATTTACTTACTATGTCAATCATAGAATATGATATTTATTTATAGTTATCTATCTACACCAGATTCACTGAATTATTTTTCTGTATTATCTTTAGAAAAATATGTTTTCTACTAAACATGTATTACAAAAAAACTAAAAGGGCTACTAAAGCTACTGTGCCAGTAAATTCTTTGTTATCTGCAGAGCAAGCGTGACAAACGTCAAATTTTGTCAATAATACGTTTCACTGGTCAATGGTCACAATTTTTTTTTGCTGTATTTATAATAGTGTGTAGAATAGACCCGTAGTTCTTTGTCTGAAAATTTTATGGAGATTTTGTGTTAAACAAGCCGGTGCGTTGGTGTTCTTGATGGTGTCCGGCGACGATTCAAATGGTGGCCGTTTGTCGCGTAAAACTACGAGGTCCCCGAACCGTAAGTCGAAGAAGGCAGATGCAGACCTAGCTAAGGGGTCAGCGTTGCGAAATGACTCGCAACCTTCGGTCCATAAAAGGAATCTTTACGTCGTTTCTTTTCCAATCATCATTCTGTTCAACGTACTCAGATCAATTTTGTACCAGCTCTTTATAATTTTTAAATATTTGTACTCGGCTTCGAATCGGTTTATGCACAAGCCTCGGAAGACTGGGGAGTGCAACTTGGAAGTGGTGGTGAAGGACGGCGTGGTGTCGACAGAGCTCGCGCAGAACGAGGAGATGTCGCACGTACACAACGTGGGCCCGGGGGACCCGCTGCTGGCCAAGCAGAAGCACCACCACCGGAAAGCTTTCGAATACATTTCGAAAGCTCTAAAAATCGACGAGGAGAATGAGGGTAAGACTGATTTCCAGTGACTCATACCATTCTCTGTTTACTATGTTCCAAACCTCAAGTTTTTAGACATAAACATATAAAAACAGCACCTATTTACTTAAAATCTTAGTTCTTAAAGCAGATTTTGTCACTGATGAATGAATCTTCTATAGTAAGTAGTATATTTTTATGCAAAATATTTCTGCCAGATTGACAATACTTGTTTATAGTATCATCAATTAGTTTATTTATAAAAACTATTATTTATTAAGTGTTGGCTATAAAATTGAAGTATAATGCTCTTTATTAAAAATTTCATTTGTTTAGAGCTGAAGCAGTTGCTTTTGTATCTTTTTTGTTTGCCTTTGCAATCTGTGAGGCACCCACTTTTATTCATAAAATTTATGATCACATTTACCAAAAATAGTGAAGTCCATTCATAAAACATGATTCTACAAAAAATCCACAGTCACAATGTTCTATCAACAGGTCAAAAAGAATTAGCTATAGAGCTCTACAAAAAAGGAATATATGAATTAGAACGTGGGATTGCGGTAGACTGCTGGGGCGGTCGCGGTGATGCATGGCAAAGGGCACAGAGGTTACATGACAAGATGAAAACCAATTTGGGCATGGCCAGGGATCGTCTCCATTTTCTTGGTATGAAAAAAGAAACTATTTCTAAACAGTCCCATCACTGCCACATCCGTTCCAAGCTCAATGCTATGCTCCTTTTATTTAGTAATTGGAAATTGGCTGTATGTTGCATGCTGCTTAGTATTTTTCTTTTAAACATATACACAACTTCCCTACAATTTCTGCAATAAAATAAGGTTTCATTTACTGTTCCCCAATGTAGCCAACCTTGTGGCGCTCAGTAAGTTGGGCGTAGAGAGTGAGCCTGAGAGGAGCGACAAAAAGGCAACGGAATCACCTCTAAAAGTGCGCAAGCCGCTAGAGAAGTCCAAGACAACGTTACTTGCACATACAGAGAATAACAGTGGTCAAACGAAGCCACCGAATGAAGGTAGAAACAACAGAGATAATGCTTAGCTTCGTTTGACGTAACCTACTGCAAAATTTCGAAACTAAACTAACCAGAGTGATTATATAACCTGAAAAATTTAACTCTACACTTGACATTGGAAACTAATTGGATTTTTTTTTCTGTTTTTTAATTGTCTATGTTTGCATGTGGGTTCACTGTGCCATATCATGATTTCAGCTTGCAAATTACTTATTGATTGAGTGTGTCATTTTTCACAAATACTTTTAAATTATACTGTGTCTAAGCATAAAGGCTTGAATAAATTGATTTCTACAAAAAAATAGTTGAAGATTGAATTTAAGTGTTGTAGATCATGACGTAAATGTTTCTCTTTATTATATCCATGAATTATTCTTTTATGTTTGAACACAGTTTGAAAAGAATAACCACATTTTACAAGCACCCTGCGCAAAATATAGAATGTATATATTAATATTCATAATGTTAATAGAGTTTAATAAATACATACATACAATTATACATTTTTATTACAATTTACACTGCTCGGCCTTTTTTGTACTAATAATTAACTTTTTAAAGTAGCGAAGCATGCCCTATGTATTTATCAAATCAAAACCATCAATCCATTGGCTTAAATTTTAAAATTACTTATTTAACTAAGACTGCCTCGTTGGTCTGGTGGCAAAGCGCATCGCTTTGTGATCACGAGGTCCTGGGTTCAAATCCTAGGTTGGACAAATGTAGTTTTTCTAACGAAAAATTCCCAGTATGAGTCCGGAGTCTGGAATTGTGCCCGGTATATGGCAATAGGCTCGCCCCCTATTACATGGGACCTAACATTGTCGGCGAAACGTGGGTGTACTCAGTACACCTCTGCCACCCCCTCTGGGGAGTATAGGCGTGTCGGTGTTTTTTTTTTAACTCTTTTAAACAGCATCTTACGTCGTCGTCAATGCGTCATTTCATGAAAAACTTATGGAACCGGTTATCTTTTACTTGTGTTCATTATGCAAGTTGCATCCTACGCAAGTGAGATGTTAAATGTTTACATGTTGATAATTTAAAATCGTCACAAAACTCCGAGATAAAACGGCGCAAACTTTACTCATAAGGCTAAATATACAAAAAAAAGCTATTAATATGTTGGTTCACCTTGAAATTTGAAACAAAACATTAATAGACCAGGTAGGTAGCATTAATTTATCGACCGAATAATGTGTTAATTGTTCGAGGCTGGTCATGCCATGGTCTCAGTTCATTTGAGTCGAATGAGTGCGCGCGAGCGTGCTCGCAGGCGCAATGGAGCGTGCGCAGTCATGCCCAACGTACGCAACGCACACGCGCGATCTTTTACGTTCGACTCGTATTTCCCTACCATCTCATTACGGTTGAACGAGCGAAGAATCGGTTTACATTGGGGCTGTAGTACATATTGTTATATTATTTTATCGAGTCATTGACATTTGGGCTTTCGCAACATCTATACATTTTCTTACAGCGGAAGTCTTTATTTAGATTCGAATAGATTTTGTTTAAAAAGGACGATGACTTTTTCGAGGTCACGCTTGTCTTTATAGTCGTCGTCTTGCTAGATCCTTAGGTACCTAGAATAATAGCGAGGAGTGGCAGACAGGGGACTCGATATTAAACAGTATTAGATTAAGTACCGGAGAAACTGTTATTTATTCTCTCAATTAATTTAATGGTATTTTCTAAATAGATGCCAGAAAAAGAATACAGGAGACCGTATGAAAAGTCCCTACTTTGACCTAAACAGGCTTATGAATAGTGTCCGACCGACGCTTCGCTTTCTGCTTCGGCCACCTTCGGCGTAAATGGGCCGATGTTTTCGCCAAAGCTGAAGGTTTCCAGCAAGCATTGAAATTGTACGATCTATTACGATTTACGACTCACGATTGCTTTTAAGTAAATAAATACATAAATAATATTGAACCATAAAACCTGTTGGAACTCTGTACTCTCTGCCTACCCCGCAAGGGATCTGGCGTGGTGATATAGATAGGTAGGTAGATAGATAAATAATATTATTTAAGTGTTATTATTTTTAGCTAGTTGCAGGTAATTTTAATCATCTCGTTAAGTTAATACAGTCAACGTAACTTTTTAAAAGTTTAGCCAATTATGAACCAAATTTCTTAGCGTTATTAACATAAACATTCGGATTTGGCCGAAAGCCGAATGTTTATGTTATGCCGAATATTATGGAGATGGCCTATTAATCGGTGTCTGCTTCGGCTACTACTTATGAATTACCTCATACTGCTATTCGGTTGTTTCATTAAATTATAACAGCCATAATTTCCCTATCGATTAATTAATTAATTGATATTGAGCTCCACCTGTTTATTTGCCCAAATGCTTTCAACAGTGGCTGTATCATCGTTAATAATATGTCTTTTTAAATTAATTAATTAAATCTGATGCATCGCCTTAATCATCTTTTATATAATTAAAACACTTGTGTAGGTATTTATCTTTCACGCCAGCGCATACTGATGTGGCGACCACTTTCATTATCTAGTGGTTTCTTACCTCACATAGTAAAAACCCAGTGTTAGTATACCTAAAATAAATCGTGTAAATATCAGAAAACTGGCCGCATATGATGGCACTGTTGACAGCTTATAATATTTACGGCACTTTATCAGCGTACGCCATAACATTTATTTACACTGTTTTTTTTGTGATACCCTAACAGGGTCATGTAGACGTAAACTATAGTCTGTAACTTTATGTACATCACTACATATTATAATTAAAAGTCTGCGCCTGTTTGTCTATCTGAACGCGATAAACTCAATACTACAGAACGGATTTTCATACGGGTTTTCACCAATGGACGTAGTGATTCAAGAATAATGTTTATGTGTATAATTCACTCGTGCTGAGCTGGGGCGCTAGTTTTATATTTAATTAATAAAAAATAAAGTTTGAAGCTGTCAAAAATACCATCATATTGTGCCAATAGTTTAATAAAACCATCACCATATATCGATAAGAATATCGGTGCTTACTAACTCGCTGTAGAAAATTAAATCCTTACGAATAAACAGATTTCTATAGCAATTGTCGTCTAAATTTTTTCTCAAATGTTACCATGGATAATGAAGGCCGGTAAGGAACAGCAGATTTCTATAGCATTGTCTTCGAAGTACGTAATTTCAAGTAAGCACGACAAGAATTGTTTGATGGCACTTCTCACTATCTAAAAGTTTTCAATTGCACTTCAGACAGTCAAAACAGCCGAATCATATCGATACAAAAGAAAGTTTTCACTGTGATTGTTAACCAAAGTACCTACGGCTATCGGAGACGGTCATCGACCCAGTGACTTTGGCACTGGCCTTTTGCAGTAGCCTTCTCATTCCGTTCTATCGATCAAGAGATCTATGTAATTTTAACTCTCGAGTTATTTCTGTTTCGATAATATTGAACTGTATTTAGCCTACCACCAACCCAATTCAACTGGCCTAAAACCCTGAAAACTAAATATGTTGAGAATTAGTCTGTTTGTCTGTGTATGAGCGAAATAGAATGCAATGTTTTATGCGTCGCTAACACGCAAAAGATCGAAAGAACTAAGCAGAGTAGGAAAAGATAAAAAGTTGCACTAATATAGAAACAAAACTCTTGACAACTCATCCATCTCTAAACATTTTTATAGTAAACTCACAATAACCAATCCGTGTAGTTATCAGTTCGTAAACCCCATGGCTTATTTTGTTAAGTTACTGTCGATGAGAGATCCCCAACTATGAGACTAGGAGGCGAAAGAGGTTTGTAGGCAAAAACCTGTTGGAACTCGATGTGGGAAAGACAGGATAATACGGGACAGAGAAAAACTCTACACTCATCTCCTAAAGGATCTAGCGAGATAATATTATTGTCTTAATAATCCTCAATGTTGATACAGCAAGTATCTTCCATAGGATCATAGTGAGGTCAAGAAATAAGAATCTCAGTATGATTCTGTTATACCGACGGAAAAATATATAATCGTTGCTTAAACATCAGCGCAGTCAAATAAAATTTAATTAACTGCGCGAAAAGACAAAATTTAAATTCCCTGCATTGTCATTTTCATTTATTTAGAATTGTTTGTCGGCTTTGATGCCCATAAAATACATAATATATGTGCAAATGGCAACATCTAGGCAGCCATAAAATCAAACCCACGACCGTATTCACAAATATGAACTATACCTAGATAGCAATTTGCAATTATGACTCCATCGCCGTGTTCTAATTTAAAATCAAGTCACTGCTCTGTTGGCTGATTTAAGTCTATTTCTGTCAACACACAGCGTCTTATGAGGAAGTAACCTGGTTGACTCATTTACTTACTACGACTACAGCATCAAAGCTAATATTAATTTCGTCGTACAAAGCACCAGTTACAATAAGTAAATTAGCACACCTAGATTTTTTTAGTGTTTTGTATAAATTGAAATTGTTTATCTTTAATTTTTATTGAAAAAAAGCCATACACAGTATGTATATATGTATTACCTGAAATGTGTCTGAGGTGTTTTGTGTGTAGGTTATATAAAATTTAAATAGCGTTGTGATGCATGGTGTAGTGAATAGTGACATGAAATAACTTTATAGTTTGCAATTTCAAAGATCATAGGAATATTATATAGTAGTCTCGACATATAGTATACAGTAATGATCGTTTATTAGTGTTCCGATGGACGATTATTACCTATATAGCAACACAAAGCTTTACACACAAAAACCAAATTGGTCCCGAATCATAAAAATACTAGTATAAGAACTTCTCATTAATTGTGTCCATCCTCTTATCCTCACGGTTTCCGGATCAGCACAACTAACATTTTCCATTTCACCAATAACTCAGGTTATGGGGTACGCTTTTTGACCTCAACTCCAATTTTGCTTAATCCATCGCATATTGGAAATTGTTATAAAAAATCGTATATAATTTTTAGTCGCAGGTCGCAAATTGACGACGGCAGGCCGGCGAGTACCAAGCGGCGTGGGTGGACCTTTAATGAAATCCCAGACCTTACCAAGATCTATGGGACGGTCTTCGTCACAACCAAATAGTTCTAATGGCAGCTATAGTAGATATCCCGTGAAACCGGCTTCGACGCCACCCGCAGTCAAAAGACAACTTTCTGTGAGTATTTTATTAACCTTGGATGATATTTGCTTACTGTCTCATGTGGGTGGTTTCTGATTTGAAAATATCAAAATATACACACATCGATGGAGTAGAATGTCTGCATGAAACGATTCAATTTTTGCCCAGAAGTTATCACTTCTGGGCAAAAATGTAGGGTAATTTATCATTATTATGTTTACAGGGCTATTGGTAATTAATTAATAACCCCCCTGATGGCAACTTCAGTACACCATAAGAAACAATGTTTGTTGTGAGATTAATTATGTTAGAAAAAATCAGCTGTATCATAAAAAGTATTATTAACACTACAAAAAGTATAGAGCAGCTGAACAGCTGTTCTTTTTTTTCGAAATTTTGAACCACGGAAGGCATAATATGTTATGTTATTTGCCACGATGTACAGAAGTTGCTCATAAGAGGTTATTAGCAATAAACCTGTATAAAAAATACAGTCTGGCACATTAAGCTTACTGGTGGGCCTTATTATTAGTAAAGGAAGACATATCCTGCAATTTTCAAATCGGAAACCATTGAGTCCAGCCATATGTGTACGGCTTCTGTGCCCTACCAAGTCAAGCGTGCGGTGGGTGGGGCGAGCGGCATTTATGTCGAAATATCCTTACCCATGCGAGTGTCCTCGGCCGGTTACAACCGTAGTGAATCGCTGCAATACACTGCATACCCATATGTTAGAACTTAGCATATAAGCATAAGCTTATAGGCTTAGTTCTAATATAGTAACCCTATATAAAAAGGATTTCTTGTAGAACTCGAATAACCCCAGGACTTTTACTAAAATCATAAACAACAATTTTGTTTTAATTGACCGTTTCTTATTGTAATAGCAAGTCAAGAGTCATGAGAGTGTTGAAGCCAGAGAGGTCTGTAAGGAAAGAACCCGTTGGAACTTTGTACTCCCTGCATATTTCGCTTAGATATAACTTTTTATTAGGGTAAAAATAAATAGATAAAAAAAGACAAGCTCGCCGAGTTTCTCGCCGGATCTTTTTAGTGAAGGCCGCGTTCTAATCCTGTGGTAGATTAGTAAGGTAAAGAAAAATGTAAACTTGACAAATTATTAGTGTCTCCGCAGGTTTATAACAAATCGTTTGATTTGAGTTTGAGTTCTGAGATTTTGAATTTTAGCAAAAAATAATAAGGTATTTCATAGAAAAATTTTACTGACTCGACAAAATGTACAGAACAGCTGATTTCTTTTCGATAAAATTTAATTATGTCAGTACAAAAGTTGTTGTTTATGATATTAGTAATATAGTCCTGCGAGATTATCACTACATATTATAAAACAAAGTCCCCCGCCGCGTCTGTCTATCTGTCTGAAGACGATCAACTCAATAACTATGAAAATCCGGGATTTTCATAAATGTTTTCACCAATAGAGTGATTCAAGAGGAAGGTATGTGTGTAATTCACCCATGCGAAACTGGCGCGGGTCGCTAGTAAATATATATTTTACAAGTAACCCTGTATACGGGCACATAACGTACCGATCACTTTTTAAAAAAGCGTCTAGATTAGATTTGAATACATTCCATACAAAAATTATTATTAGTACTTAATCATACCAGCAAGACACTGCTCGAACTATCTATCATGAATTTCATAACCACAGCAACTTGTTGTTTTCACACAAACAACCCGCTCTCATTGTGTCATGGGCACATTTCGCTTTTACTATTCAATCATTCCGTAGCCAATATATTATTTTGCAGCAAGAAAAGTTATGATTCGCCTTTTTATACAACTCTAAAAAATTTATAACAAACATAACTAGAACTTTCACTTTCATAAAATGGTATTTTGTTTTGCGAGAAAATGCATGCCAGCCTTTATTTACTAGGCACTGGTTATACTTACATAAGTTATATAACAAAACACTGAAGCAGACAAATTGCTTGCAATTTCTCGTTATGTGAAAAACTGTCGACATCCTCATTTGCACCACTTTTCATTCACTCGCCTTTATACGAACATTTATTTAATTGTCATCTACTTAGGTTAATTTAGTGTGGTTCTATTCAAAATGTAGCCCAAGAAGCACTTATTATTAGTCAAAAAGAGAAAATTAATGATCAATTGGAGAAGAAGGACAAGAAACTCCACGTTTACCCTTTTAAAAAATTAGAGTTTTACAATACTTACTACTATTTGTATACATTGCAATCATGGGGTATGGGAGAACAGTGCAGAACGAGCTAAATAGGTGTGCTTAAGTATCGATTAAACATAAGTGTACTTAGATTCATAGAATCAGTCAGTGTCTACACAGTGCTCTAATTTACAAAATAGAGACGGACGATTTAGCGCAATGGTTAGGAGCTTGAGCCGCTCCGCCCACTGTGTCTAATAGTCGCGGGTTCGATTCCCGCACGGGACAAATCTTTGTGTGACCCACAACTATTTGTTTCGGTCTGGGTATTTGTGTATGTGAATTTTCATGTTTGTAAACGCACTCACGACAGGAATAAATCCTAAAAAAGTGGCTTGGTAAAGGTATATAATAAAAAGTATAAAATAATAATTGTAAGAGAAAAGGGGGTTACTATAAAATATGTAAAGAGGGAGATATTACTTAACAGCCATGACTTAGAAACCGAACTTTAGCGAGCCTTACATACTGAGAGTTTACGTTCGTGCGGCAGTAATCAGATTCCCATGCACAGATTCAGCAGAACATTTAGTTATTTAGTGCTAGTCGGCCAGATATAAACAGCACCAAACCGACCTAGTAACCCGAATTGTTTCATACCATGCAATTAAACTAGAGTCGATACCCAAGCCATACCAGGCCACACTAAAATATGAAAAAAGCTTGCCGATCTTTTCAACAGTATAACTTGCATTCTTCTATTTACATACATTACATACATTCTAATTACCAAATTACTTTGATAAGCAGTCTCGATGGTAGTAATTTCTTATCTAAATATTTATAACACCAAAAATCCCTTGCAGAGTAGGCAAAGAGTACAGAGTGGCTTCCTCCACTCTCACATTTCGTCGTTACCTCACATTCGCATGAGCGTTTTTCAACGTACGTTAATAAATACCTGGAATGGAACAAACGCGCGTAAAATGGTTAGATATCATCAACAGTATCATTTAAAATTTTCATCTATTTAACTCATCACCATTAACCATCAGCCATTTCCCTCTCGCTGACGTGTCAGGGCGCGTACCAGGTGCCTGCGAACGGGTCGCCGGTGCGGCGAGCGGTGGGCGGGGGCTCACAGCGAGGCACCCCGACCAGGAGCCGGACCCCTCAGCCAACCCTCACAGTACGAGGCGTAGACCCTAAGCTGGTCCAACTTATACTAGACGAGATAGTCGAGGGCGGCCCGAAGGTGCAATGGGATGACATAGCGGGACAAGATGTAAGTGAATTGTTAATTTTTTAAGGTTTGGACACATTGATATATGAGTATTTTTAGATGTAGACTAAAACGACTCTTAGTAGAAAGGGCTTACTATAGTGTTCACGAATACCTTGTTGACAATATAATATGATGTTTTTAATTACGCAACTTATCTAAATTGAATTCATCAGTCCTGATATTATTTTAACTGTCACTATTATAATTAAAATTACGATAATTAACATAAATATAATTGTTATCATTAAAACAGACACTTGGTATTAATTCAATTGTACATATTTTATTATATATTTAACTTTTAATTAAATAATTTATAAATGTCCGATACAATTATTATGTTTTCTTAATTGTTAGGTACTTTAAGTTCTTGGATTATTCCTAATGATATTTGCATGCCTAAAGGCAGAATATGGCGTACGACCATTGTAATTTTAACATCCACTGTAACCCATTTTCGCAAATAAACTGATTTGATTTGATATTTGACGAGACGTGACGGGACGGGACGACGAAGCGATGTTGACTGGATGTTGGAGTTGCATCGGAATCGTAGCAATCCCTGGGGAAGGGGTCTTTGCACTGCAGTAAAAGTCTTTCGCCTGATGATGATGATACAGGAAACACAGGTCGATGTGACGCGACAAAAAGCTCCTGTATATTCAATACATTACAACCAGTGATGGGAAAAATGTAATCAGATTAATGATTAACCACCCCCGCATGGGGAATATAGGCGTGATGGTGTATTAATGATTAACGTTTACAATTACATTTTATCATCTTCAACGATTACGATTACATTTTTCATGAATCATGATCATGATTGAATATTACGACGGACGATTTAGCGCAGCGGTTAAGAGCTTAAGCCGCTCCGCCCGCTGTGTCTAATAGTCGCGGGTTCGATCCCGCACGGGACAAATCTTTGTGTGATCCACAATAGGGAATATGCGTGAAATTCAAATAAGGGTCAAATATTTTTTTTACTAACTTTATCATTAGAATAAGTTCTATACCAATATTTTTTTTAATATCATTACTTTATTATTAAGAAAATAATTATTGAAACTACAAAAAATTTGTGGGAAAATCAAAGTAGCTGGAACGCCACGCTATTGGTCAGATCGAATATGACGTCAAAGTCTACAATACAAATGTCAACAAGTGCATATTTATTGGATGTTTGCTATTGAGTTTGTTTTATTGTTATTTTTTGTTGTCGATTTACACAAAGACAAAATTTTAGTTTAAATTATTTAAGTTAATTCGTACGTTAAAGTGATCTTTCATCATCATCATCATCATCTCAGCCTATACTTGTCCACTGCTGAACATAGGCCTCCCCAATCGCTTTCCAGCGTAACCGGTCCGATGCCACCTGCATCCAACGACTTCCTGCGATTTTCACAAGATCGTCGGTCCATCTGGCAGGCGGTCGTCCCACGCTGCGCTTGCCAATACGTGGTCTCCACTCTAGAATCTTTCTGCCCCAACGCCCGTCCGATCTACGCGCTATGTGGCCCGCCCATTGCCACTTCAGCTTGCTAATCTTAACGGCTATGTCGGTGACCTTGGTTCTTCTACGAATCTCCTCATTCCTGAGTCGATCGCGTAGAGAAACGCCGAGCATAGCTCTCTCCATAGCTCGCTGAGCAACTCTGAGCTTTTTTATGAGACCTATTGTAAGAGACCACGTCTCTGATCCATATATCATCACTGGTAACACACATTGACTAAAAACTTTAGTCTTAAGGCACTGAGGTATTTTGGATGAGAAGATGTTGCGCAGTTTCCCGAACGCTGCCCAGCCGAGTTGGATTCGCCGAGTTCGATTCCTCTCTCTCAAAGTTGGACCTACCTAACCGGACTACCTGTCCCAGGTAAATGTATTCGTCGACAACTTCAAGAGTAGAGTTCCCAACGGTGAGTGCGGTGGGTACGACATGGACGATAAACATTATTTTCGTTTTGTCCATGTTCATTTTAAGACCCACTTGTTGAGATACTCTGTTGAGGTCACCGAACATTCGTCCTAGATCTTCCAGCGACTCCGCCACGACCACAATGTCGTCGGCAAATCGAAGGTGAGTGATGTATTCGCCATTGATGTTGATGCCAAGTCCTTGCCATTCCAAGAGCTTGAAGGCGTCCTCTAAGGTGGCCGTAAACAGTTTCGGAGAAATGACGTCTCCCTGCCTTACTCCTCTTTTTATGGGGATCGCCTTCGTGCGCTGCCCCTGTACTCGGACTGACATGGTGGCGTTATTATACAAGCACTTCAACACTTCAATGTGCCGATAGTCAATGCGGCATCGCTGGAGAGATCTAAGAACCGCCCAAGTCTCGATCGAATCGAAGGCTTTCTCATAGTCCACAAACGCCAAGCATAGTGGCCGATTATACTCCTCGGTCTTCTGTATAATCTGCCGCAGCGTATGTATGTGGTCTATGGTACTAAAGCCTTTCCGGAAACCGGCTTGTTCGGGAGGCTGGAAGTCATCAAGCCTGCGTTCGAGACGATTCGTGATGACTCTCGAAAACAACTTATAAACATGGCTCAGCAGTGTGATGGGCCTATAATTCTTCAGTAAAGTGTTATCACCTTTCTTGAAAAACAGTATCACCACACCCCTGTTCCATGCTTCCGGCGTTTTCTCTTCGAGCAAGACGGAATTAAACAGCCTCTGAAGGACTTTAAGTACCGGCGATCCGCCCGCTTTCAGAAGCTCTGCGGTAATTCCGTCTTCACCCGGCGCTTTGTTGTTTTTAAGGTGTTTGAGAGCCATCCCAATCTCGTACAGGCTGATGTCCGGGATATCTTCAGTGTAGTGTCGGGTTAGCTTGGCTCTTGGGTCTTTTACCAAGTCAACAACAGGTTCAGCTACTGAGGTATACAACTGCCCATAGAACCTCTCTATCTCCCTGAGCACCTCTGACCTATTCGACGTTACGTTTCCGTCCTCCGTCTTCAGCTTCGTCAACTGGCTTTGCCCAATAGACGCGTCTCTTGCAAACACTTTGGAGCCCTTGTTCTGCTCTATGGTCTCCTCAATACGTCTTGTATTGAAGGACCGTAAATCGTGTCGCAAGGACTTCAATATCTGTCCATTGAGCTGCCTATAGGACTTAGCATCATCGGAGGTTTGGAGTGTCATGGTACGTCGCTCAGCCATAAGGTTTCGGGTGTAGTCAGATAGCTTTTGAGGCCTATTTTTACGGTGGGGCTTAAAATGCTTGGACCCGACCGTATGGACAGTCTCTACCAACCTATTGTTGATTTCGTCCACTGATGCGCTGCTGTCTAGCAATTCGAAGCGGTTTGACAATTCGAGTTGAAAGTTCTCGGGGTTTTGGATATGTGCATTAGAAGGTCGGAGCGTAGACTTCATCAGACGCGATCTTTCCATTTTGACATTAATATTTAATGTGCCTCTGACCATTCGGTGATCACTGCCGGTTTTTACCCTGTGAATCACGGAGACATCATTAAATATTTGTCGCTTGGTGCTCATGATGAAGTCTATCTCATTTTTTGTGGAACCATCAGGGCTCATCCAGGTCCATTTCCTATGAGGCGGCTTCCGGAAGAAAGAGTTCATCATAAAGAGTCCCTCCTTCTCCAGATATTCGGCCAGCCTCTGACCCCTGGGGTTGCGTTGCCCATATCCAAATTGCCCCACTCTCAACTCATCATCGCCCCGTTTGCCCAGCCGCGCATTGAAGTCACCCATAACCACTGTAAAGTGTGCTTTGGAAGTATGTATGGCTCTACTAATGTCCTCATACATTACTTCGACGTCATCATCTGAGTATGCCGAGGTCGGTGCGTAGACCTGTATGACCTTCAGCGAATATCTTTTGGATATTCTGAGTATCAGGTACGCTACCCTGCTCGACACACTAGTGATGGATACAACGTTGTCTTGATGAAAGTGATCTTTACAGCAATATAAACAAGTTGATGGAGATACCATGTCTCTTATTCTTATTTTACACCACTTTCTCCTTATGTCCGCACCTATTGGGTGCAATTCTTATTGTATTTTTACACCTAGGTGCAACACGGTGTTGTTCCATTGTATAATAGTCGCAAAATACAAAATAAAAATAAATTACAGAATAATCACGCCAAGCGCGCCAAAATGGCGGGCGTTTAAAGTGCTCTTATCTGTTTGCTATCTATAACATTTTTTTTTGCCGTTTACATTTTGTTATTGACGCCAACATTTTGTTGCAGTTATGTAATGTATCGCATAAAAATATACACGCATATTCCCTATTATTTGTTCCGGTCTGGGTATTTGTGTATATGAATTTTCATGTTTGTAAACGCACCCACGACACAGGAATAAATCCTAGTGAGAGACTATGTTTAAAAAAAAGATATTACAAAATGCAATTTTAATCATTAATCTGATTACATTTTGCCCATCTCTGATTACAACTCCCCAGGTCCCGTCGGCGTCGCGTCGCTGTCCAGCCTTGTCGGATTTATGCCAAAGCCTTTAAGCCTTGGTAAAAATCTGTGACATTGAAGCTTCCAAATCGATGAACAAATTTCTATACGTTGTTTTTGTTTGAGAGATACAAAGATAATTAGTTTTGATGTATATCGGGTTTGATGGATATAAATTGGTTATTGTGTAGTATTATAAGAATATATTACCTACCTATCATTTTTTAAGTATCGGAAGAGCTTTTGAATATATATACTAATGTGAATATTAGAAGACATATCCAATCTTATTGACTAATAAATGGCAGTAGATTCGAAAGTGTATTCATTTTATATTGATCAACGCATGCATACTTAACATTTTGAACAAAAAGTATATTCAAATCAGTATCTTAATAAACAAGAGAAATTGAGTACCAGATACATTTGCGCGTCTTATTATAAGTCTATCAAGATTTTAACAACGTTATTTTATGCAGTTTTTTATCCAATCAATGCTTGTACATTTATAGCTGCCTTGGCGCCGATATCATCTTTTGTGTGTGTTTTTGCTGGAGTTTTTACGGTGTGGTTTTATTTCCTAGGCCGCAAAGCAAGCGTTGCAAGAGATGGTCGTTCTGCCGTCTTTGAGGCCGGAACTGTTCACTGGGCTTCGGTCCCCAGCCAGGGGACTACTGTTGTTTGGACCGCCGGGCAATGGTGATTATATATATAAAGTAGTTGATTTTGTGTCAATAAGCTCTTTCTTTCAGCTTCTGACGAATGCATTATATTGAAATAAACATAACATTGAGACGAAATATGAAAGTGGAGGAAGCCAGAGAGGTATGTAAGGAAAGAACCTCTTGGAACACTGTACTCTCTGCCTACCCCGCAAGGGATCTGGCGTGATGATGTAGATAGATAGATTGGAACGCTTTAAAGAACAAGTTAAGGAATTTAACTTTTCAGACCGCTTACCGGATCCGGTATTAGCACCTCCATTATAATTACGCACTTTTCAAATTCACTTGCTTATCCTACTATTATTAGTATTTTTGATTAAGATTTTATTTTACTTAGCATCTCTTTGTTCTTATAGTATTTAAGTAATGTTAATATCCTCGTTTCTATCCTTTTAATTTAGTGCACCCCCGTACATTCCTATCACTTGAAAATTCTCCATCCTAAGGTTGCCTGGAAGAGATCGGTCATTAGCGATAAGGCCGCCCTTTGTGTTACATGTAATGTTGTTTATGTCCAAGCACTATTTGTTACATTATTGGTGCACAATAAAGAATTTATCTATCTATTTATCTATCTATCTAGATACGAGTGGCATTATAATAAACATAATATTACATAGTTAAACAAAACAAACTCTGGTTTCTACATGACCTTAAGTTACTGTCAGAAAATACCTCTAGGAACTAAGCCCCCGTATGTACATGAGTGCCTAAAAGTTGAATAAATCTTATTGCGTTTTTTTTAGAGATATCTATTTAATGCAAGAATATTTAAAAATATAAACAGCAATCTAACTGTTTTATAGATCTACATGTGTGTATCAAAATTGCCGGAACTGATTTTTTCACATAATTTCCTGAACTCTTGTAGGTATTGGAAAGTATCATGACGCCATCGTAAAAGAAGGCTAAAATATAAATAATTTTTAAAAGCCACTTTATTAAAAAATATTGTATAATATTAAGGTCGTTAATGACGGTAATATTCTTCGCCGTCGATTTAAAACCAGTCGCCATAAAAATGATAAGGTTTAAGGATTTCCGATTGGTCAGGTCATTTCCTACGTGATAAAAATACAACAGTTTAAACACTTGAATGATTAAAAAAAAAATACATCTTGCTTGCTTCTACACTTGTTTCGTCTGTGTCTGAAACCGAAAGATTAAGGGGTCAATTTCGCAAATAAAATTTGGTAAAAACCCTATTTTATTGGCATTGAGATGTTTGTGTATTTTACTAGAATACGACGTTTATCTATATATGTTTATAAATGACTTATCCCGACTTGACTGATCTATCAACGCCCAGGCCAAACCGCTGGACCTAGAAAGCTGAACTTTTGACAACGTATTTTTACAATTACATAGGCAACCACTAAGAAATGAGTTTTGATATTCCGTTGCTAAGGTGTCGAAAATGGGTTGAAAGTTTGTATGGAAGTATCATTAAGGTTTGGTCACATAGCCGACGGAGCGCGACGGAAGCGCTCGGCTCCGTTCGATTGTGACGTTTGCCGTCGCGCCGAGCGGGCTGTGCTGTGAGGCGTCTGCCGTAAATTTCAGTACTTTACAACTCCCCAAGTCGCGCCACCGTCGCGCCCTCGTCGCGCTGCGTCGGCTATGTGGCAAAACCTTTAGTTTTGAAGATAGCGTCATAAAAATTGATATTTAGGCTGTTTTATTTAAATAAAGAAACACGTATTTTAGGGTTTTTGAAAAATCATCCGTATAGAGGGTGGAATGTTTGTTGAAAGTTTGTATAGGAGAATCGTTAATTTTTAAGTTCATCATCACCAATCAGCCTGTATCTGCCGAGTGTAGAGCTCGCCTCTATCACGCCATTCGTTCCGGGCCTGTACTTATAGTAGTTTATTTCCACAAGACAGCACTAAGTGGACTTCTAACAAAAATCGAGAGCTTGTGAAACCCGCACACACGAAGTCGCTGAAGACGTCATGGCTCGTCTGTCGAGCCGCTACGTTACCGCGCCATGCTAGCAGATCTTAGCTAACCTATTCCACAATTTTTCGGCCACCTTCAAGATGTCATCGCTCCATCTGGCTGATGGTCTGCCTTTAGGCCTGCGTCCCTTTCTGGGCCACCACCCTGTCACAGCCTTGGTCCACCTGCTGTCGTCCCGCCTCATCAAGTGTCCTGCCCATCGTCACTTAAACTTTGTGATCCGTTTACCAATATCATCAAGTTTCGCCCGCCTTCGGATTTCTATGTTAGGTTGGCAAGGGGTCTCCATGGACCTTTGGGCCACTCTGATTTTATATAAGCTGGTGCTGCTGGTGACTAGAACTACCTGTTACCTGCGGTTGCGCACGCGGTTATTGTGTACTTTGACATAGGTGTAGTAGGCGTTTATCTCCCTGAGGGATGATTCATCTATATCATCACGCCAGATCCCTTGCGGGGTATGTTGGAACTCTGTCTCTCTGTACTGAGTTCCAACAGGTTCTTTCCTAACAAACCTCTCTGGCTTCCTCCACTCTAATAGTTCGTCTCATACACGCTCCCCGATTACGGAGACTCTTTGACTTGTCCTTTAGATAAGACTCGATTAGATGATTCATTTCTTACCAAAAGTCTCTGTATGAATTTTTATATGCCTAACTTGGATAATGATGGGTTCCCCATACAAACTTTCATTCCCTTTTTCACACCCTTAAGGGTTTTTTGAGATAAAGAAGCTTAGTCCGTTTTCTGTAAAAAATATATCTCCATGCCAATATTGAACAAAATCTGTTTAGACGTGAAATGGTAACAGACAAACAGACAGACTGATAGATTTACTTTTGAATTTATAGATTAAGTTCGGAGTACGGATTAACCCTCAATCTTGTTGGTATGTCTTATATCCGGCTTACATACTGCCGACTCGCGCGTGAAGTAAGAGAAAGCTCTTTCGTATAAACGCGTCACTTACGGTCTACTTTCCTGCCCACTATTACTACCCTTCGCTTCCTTCGTTGACAGATTTTTTTATCAGAAATTAGAAGACTGGCAGCAACTTCTGAAAAACACTATAGAGATAAGAATCTGAAAATCACAAATAGAGCGTAAAGCTAGTATAGCAAGCTTTATCGTTTTGGGGAAAAAATAATCTGATGAGGGTTGTTTTTGGAAACTTTAAGAGAAACACAGCGATGCTTTATACGGGAAGTGGCATAGTTTTAACCTGATATAAGACAGATAAGTTCCAAAGGAATGTCAGTGACAAACTAAAATCTCTTGCTACAGAACTACATTGCGTGACCCTGCTTCATACTTGACCTGTTATTTATTAAATACGACCTCCAAATATCGTACAACTTAAAAAGCAAGTCGGTAATCGTTTCTCGAAGTGTTCATAATGTCACCTGTATATTGCCGAGTTGTTTTATGACGTGTCGAGACGAACTTTGCATGTTGTCATGATTGCAGTAACAATAAAGCGTTTATTACAAAATGTGGGTCAAAACTGCCTACTCATTGACTAAATGACATATCAACAGTGTCTCGGGAATGATTCGCAACAACTTGTCTTATGTCTTCCATTGTAAAGATGATATTCTATTATCGAAGTGTATAATTGAAATAATTTTGTATACTTACTTTTTCCTCTTTCTTTTAAATATCTCGTACTATGTTTATTATTTTTTTAAAGTAATATTTAGTTTCATTATTGTACCTTACCTTTTCATTTTAAATGTATCTAAAGGTTACTTATTCTAAAGGTTAAGCTAGCAAAAGATTTGGTCTCTTGCTAATTTAACCACCGCTGTAAACGAGTTCTTAAAAGGAGACCTCAGATGGGCAAACATAGTGCATGATGTCCTCAAAGCTAGGTGGAGCGATAGGACTTTGTAGGGCGGCTGGCAAAAATTGGATGAAAATAACTGAGTATCTTACTCAGTGGCTAATGCCTCACAGTGGACTATTATAGGTTGTTGGTTATAAAGATGATAATCTCGTTAAATCATAGACAGGAAGAATTGCTGTTACTTGTGCTCAACCCGGCTCTCGAGAGAGAAGTGCGTGTCATGTGCTCCCGACACTTGGTGCGATTCTGCTATAAGTGGATATCCACAAAAGTGGACGGTCTCTGGCGGATGATCTCCCGTGACCGCCCCAGCCACGGCGACGAGCTAGAGCATGGTAGGGTTTTAGCCGGTAGGGGTCTTGGCATAACCCCTCGCTTCCCTCCTAGCGAGCAGGTATTCCTATGTAGGATTTCCCCCAACCAAAAAAGACGTAATATATTAATAGTTTAAAGCAATATTCGATATAAAATTCAACCATTCTCTAAACAAAATGGTTCATTATTTAGATACAATTACCAGGAGTACATAAACATCACATCCTTCGCAGGTAAGACGTTGCTGGCGCGGTGCGTGGCCGCAGAATGCTCCGCGACTTTCTTCTCGATATCGGCCGCCTCGCTGACTAGCAAGTACGTCGGCGAGGGCGAAAAGATGGTGCGGGCGCTCTTCCAAGTAGCCAGAGAGCTACAGGTATAAATCATTCCAAGTATTACCCCTTACCCTACGTTCGCACGAGCGCTTTTTCACCGCGCGTTAGTAAAGCGCTGGAATAAAATTCTTGGTAACAAAAAGTTTTTTGAAAGCGCTGTACAGTGTTTTGGCAACGCGCGTTGGAAAAGCGTCTGTGCGAACGCAAAGTTATGTGCCCCTGGGACTGCGGGGTCCGACTGCTTAATGCGACCGATCGGTCCACGTTTTTTTTTTCCTATTGGTCCGATCAAAGAATCGGACTGAGGACTCGTTATTTTAAACCTATTTTTTTTCTTGGAGCGACCCCCATTAGTAGACATGTGACGATGCCGACGTCCTATTGCAACAATTTAAAATAAGGAATCAGATCAATAGGACGACGACTTGTTGTTGGAATTGGAAGCGGTTTTATTTTCAGAACATTACATATTGTACTTTCTCGGTCTGATTTTAAGTACCGACACTGACTACTTTACTCGTGGTCCAATGAATCGATATATAAATACTTGTATTTCTCTGCAGTCTGATCAATCGGACTATGAGGACTAAATCGGACCAGTAGGACAAAAAATCATGTAATCCGATTCGTCGAACTAATCGGTAGGACCAAGAAGTCACAGGGTTATGTGTAATCATCTTTCGTGTCGTTACGCTGCAACTAGAGAAAGGCCAAATGTTATCAGACTAATGATTACAATTGTAATTTTGTAATTATAATCGTTAAAGATGTAATTCTAATTATAATCGTTAATCACCAATACACCATTACGAGGCGCTCGTAGCGCTGTGCGACCGCAGTGTTCTTACCGATTACCGAGGTTAAGCAGCGTTCGACTCGGTTGGCCAGAGATGGGTGACCGTTTGTGGCATTTTCAAATTCGAGCGTCTCCGTGCTTCGGAAGGCACGTTAAGCCGTTGGTCCCGGCTACCACTTAATGTGGTAGTCGTTAAGCCGAGTTGGAAGCCTTAAAGGCGGCTTGATAAGTTCCAGCAGCAGGTGGCCACAAACCTGCCTCCAGCAATCCGCACTGGGTCCGCGTGGTGGAGTATGACCTAATCTCTCTCACCTCGATTAGTGAGAGAAGGCCTTTGTCCAGCAGTGGGCAGTATAGGCTGATATTATTGTTATATTGTTATACACCATTACGCCTCCCCCAAACAAAGGTGGTTAATCATTAATCTAATTACATTTCGCCCATCTCTGGCTGTAACGTAATTTGTAGTACGTATATTAAACGCTACATCCATTAGGTAACGTTACAACTTTGTGTTTAACAAATATATAAAGACGCTTGACGTCGCTGTTTTAAAAATCACTTCTGCGATCCAAGCGCGCGCTTTTATACTACAAATCATGAATTTAACGCTACGCGATTCGACTCTGCGCCAATGTGAATTGAACCTTAGGATAGCCTTAGCAGCATATGCTGCTAAAGCAATTAATTCTCCTAATAAAAATGCAACTTAAATCGTTTAAACTATACTATCTAGCGAATCGAGTCGAACTCGCGAAACCTGTATATACGACCCACATACAGACGATCACCGACACATAGACGATAAAAAATCAATTGAGTATTTGTAGGAATCTAATTACGTATTCCGAGCGTTAGCTCCTATTGACATATCCAATTTACTTTTACTTTAAGGAATACACTTTCGATGATAGATCATCGGATCGAATGGATTGTAAACATTGTGATTAGGTAGGTATTTTAAATTAAAGTGTGTCCCTAAAATCCGTGAAATTGCGTTTATTCTCACGGGTCGTTCTTATTCTAACTTTACGTAAAAGACAATAAAGCGGTTATTTACTGAAATTAACTGTATTTTTATAAAATAACTACTTTATTCACTACCTCTTATTATTTTTTAATTAAACATGACCTATACACAATTAGCAGTGATAGCCTAGTGATTAGACCGTTGGACTGCAAAGTCAGAGGTATCGGGTTCAAACCCAGGCACTCTTTTCGAAAGCATGTGCGTGTTAGAAATTAACGATCACTTGCTTTAACGGTGAAGGAAAAGATCGTGAGGAAACCTGCATGCCTAAGAGTTTCTCGAAGGTGTGTGAAGTTCGCCAACTCGCACTGGGCCACCGGGGTGGACTATGGCCTAAACCCTCTCAGTTAAGGGGAGGCCCGTGCCCAACAGTAGGACAGTTTCTTAGCAGGGCTAATATTATATACACAATTTGTGATAAAGAAAACTAGAAAGTAAATTCATAAAAACACATGCTTTCTACATTTCTCACTTGATCTCAGTGGAGGGCGCTTTCGGAATAAGTGGTAGACCTCAGCCGCTTTGTCAGGGTAATGTGGTGCAGGTGTTGTTTAATAAACGGTTTTTATGGCTTATTATTGACATTGGCGTATCTAGGGTAATTTTTCAGGGCGGGCCCGGGCCTTTATAACAAAAAAAAAACCGAACACTGCGTTGCATTGAAAAAAACAACAGTTCGTTATCGTTATTCATGTTTATTCATTTATAAGTGTAGTTTTATCTATCCATCTATCTATCTATAACATCACGCCAGATCCCTTGCGGGGTAGGCAGAGAGAACAGAGTTCCAACAGGTATTTTCCTTACATACCTCTCTGGCTTCCCCCACTCTCATAGTTCGTCTCATATACGCACGCCGGTTACGGAGACTCTTGACTTTTCCTTCAGATAAGACTCTGTGTATTTGGTCGTGGTGGGTAGCGTCGCACTCATTAGAGAATCCACTTTTACAAGTTGTTGCCTGTTAGTAAGGTAGCTGCAGAACCAGTCCAAGGCAGTGCCACGAATTCCCATTCCCTCCATTTTCCGTAACAGAATGGAAACTGAAACCGTGTCAAAGGCCTTAGCAAGGTCGAGGAAAACTCCACAGCAGTTATGACCATTATCAAGGTGAGACGCAACAAAATTAACCAGTTTTTGGGTCGCATCCTCTGTTGATTTAAGTTTTCTAAATCCGAATTGATTTTCTGAAAGTAAGTGATTATTTTCAAGAAATATTGTTAGGCGCTTGTTAGTCAGCTTTTCAAGTAATTTAGAAAAAATGCTTAGAAGTGAGATCGGTCTGTAATTGCTTGGAATGTCCCTCGGCCCAACTTTATGAATTGGAGTAACCGATGCTGTCTTCCATATATCAGGAAAACATCCGGTACTGAAGCTGAGATTGAAAATGTAAACAAGTGGAGGAATAATGGAAGTTTTTATTGCTTTTATAAGTCTATTTGTAAAACCATCTAATCCAGGGGCACTGCTATTGTTTAGATTGGAGATAACATTATCTACTTCTATCGGATCAGTAGGGGAAAAATAGAAAGAATTAGAAGGGCCCTTTGTCGTTTTAACTTTTACACTGAGATGATCTTCAGTTTCCTTAGTGGCGTCTAAAATATCTTTTGCTAGATTTGGTCCAACAGAAGTGAAAAACTCGTTGCATTTGTTTAGTGATTCTAAGGGGTCATTAAATGCTGATAAAAGTTCATTGGGCTCAGTATCTTTCGTTTTGAAATGACACACTTTTTTTAATAGTGTTCCACAGCGCCTTCGTATTTCTGTGATTCTTCTCTAGTTCATTATTTTCATAATCAGTCTTCAGTTTGCGCAATAAATTGTTGCAATAATTCCTGTATCTAGAGTAAGATGTTTTGAGTACAATATTCTCAGGTTGCTGTCTTACAAGTAAATGTAGCCTGTCTCTGTGTCGGATGCAGCGTAGTAAGCCTGGAGTGATCCAAGGCTCTAAAACAAATTTAGACCTGCTATTTTTTTTGACTGGGAATGTTTCCTAATGATTGAAGACAAAATTTTTATGAAAACTTGGGAAGCGACATTTACATCGTTTTCATTCAGGACTTGAGACCAGTTAAAGTTATTTAGTTCAGACGTGACTTTTTCGTAATCAATAATCATCTTTAATCTTTGGGGCTTGATTTTATTATTTCTGTTTGTTAAACCTAAGATAGCAACTTTGTGATCTGTTATATCAGTTTCACAGACAACTCCTATTGCGGGGCGATCAGATTTTAGGAAAATGTGATCCAGACAAGCATCTAGTCTAGTTTGAAGGGTAATAGCCGGAAGAAGACTATGTACTGCAGTCATGCACAAGTATTCAGATGGATTATATTTCCCAAGGTCCGTTGACAATATATCTATGTTGATATCACCTGCCAAAACAACTGTCGAATTACTATGAAGAGAATCAAGGATTAAATCGAGCGAGTTAATAAAAATGCTAGTATTTCTGAAAGAAGGAGAGCGATATATTCCTAGGATTGAAATAAAATTCGGTATTTCAACAGCCAAGCAACACGCTTCCGCAAGTTTAGGTTCTGATACAGTAACAGACCAACAATCTCTGATAAATATAACAACGCCTCCATTTTGGTTTAAGTTACGGTGTGTTTGATATGAAGTATAACCCGGAATATTACCACTAATCGTTGAAGAGTCAAGTCTACACTCTGTCAAAACTATAACGTCACAATTAATATTTAATCGAAAAAGTGCAACTAGGAAAGAGTCTAAATTTTTATGAATACTTCTAATGTTAAATGTTATTATTTTGAAGTTATAACGATTCGTCAGAATACTTTTACAGTCTTCTAGGATATTTATTTTATGACAGTTAATATTCAGCATGTTATCTAGTTCCGACGGAAGGTCTAAACAAGCCATAATAAAGATTTAGAGTAGTGCAGTAGCTGCATTATTGTATGTAGAATTAGTTTAATGTTAAAATATGATGTAAATAATTGTAAAATAAAAAGAATCGAAATAGCTTTTGTGCAAAAGTTAAAATTATAAAGTATAAAATTAAAAGGAATAAACAGACTTAAAATTTCAAGAAAAAATAGAAACTAAATGACTACAAAAACATTTAAAATAATAGGTAGGACCAGATCCCACTGACTGACAAAAATAAAACATAAGGTGACAATATAATTAACTGAGAAAAAACTATATCTAATTCTAAAGAGTATACACTTAAATATACTTAAATTTATTATTGGCATTGGTGTACTATTTACATATTTAATTATGTATACAATATCGGTACATTTTGAAAAATAATTTAACACACAGGGATAGAAATATTTGTATACAGTTTTAAAACATAATTTCCTAATAGTACCATTTATGTGAAGTGGAAAAGTAACTTTTAAATGAGAAGTACAACTAAACAAAAGACAATAATTAGTATCCAAAATATAGTTATTGGTGTGCATAGGATAAATTGGTAGCAAATAACAATAAGTTGATATAACTAAATATATGAGAGTATAAAATTTAAAATAAAAATTTACAAAATGACAGCAGATGCAGAGTTTAATTGCAGTACGTATTTCAGGAACTCTGAATATTAACCAGAGGACGTTGGCGGATGGACGTCTGCGACGGCTCCAGTTTAAGCTTATCCAGAACTGTCTCGGAGGTGACTCGGAGTACGGAACTCGTTTCCGATCTGCGCATGAAAATGTTCCTATTGGAAGTCCATACGTATCTGAAATTCAGTTGAGAGCCAGTAGAACGAGCCTTACTGAACAGTATTCTATTGGCTTTAGTAAGATGTTCATTAACGTAGATTCGGCGAGGATTTCCAGGTACTTCTATCGAAACAGTGGTGAGGCCACGTCGCACACGGGCAGCGCGCAACAGCTGGTCACGCGGCGCGCGCCTAGTCAGAGTGACGACGACTGGTCATGAGGGTCAAGGTTTATTCCCAATTTCGCCGTCAGGTTCGAAACAATGAGGGGTAGATTTTCACCATGATGATCGGTGACGCCGGTCAGCTCAATGTCCTTAAGAAACTCCCGCTGTTGTCTAGACTCGAGTTCTTGTCGCAGTTCCAGGACTTCAGCACGAAGGTCAGTGACTTCAGCCTTATAGCGATCTAGTTCCTTTAGCTCTATTTTCATGTCATTGATTTCCTTCCGGAAATGTTCTATATCTGCCGAGGTTGAGTTTAGGGAAGATGTAAAGGCACCCATTTCGAGCTTCATGTTTTCAAAAGCATCTTGGAGTTGAAGCATAGATTGCGTAAAAGTTTTCATCATATTAGCAGGCACAGCAACCGGCATTTGATCTCCTAGCTGGTCAGCGGACTCCATGCCGATTCCTTGTTGTTTATCCGAGCGAATAGGAACAGAGTCGGTGATTCGCTCTTTATTTTTCGCCTTACAGGTCGGGCAACGGTAAAAATGAGTTCCACTAGTTCGAAGTTTTCTGAGCTCTTCTCTCGGCAGGCTGAGACATCCAGGATGGTATTGAATTGGACACATCGAGCAGCTAATTAACATGGTCTCTTCTGTATTTCCATCTGCGTACAGCATTTTATTACATGCTCCACAGTTCATTTTGTGAAATAGCTACGACCTCTATCGATTGGTTATGAAATTAAAAAGTCCCTAACGTTGTAAAAAATATGTTATGGAAATCGATAGATTATAACTAAGTCCACTTAGTCCAGCAAAAATAGTAGAGATGGCGTATACGAAATAAGAAAGTCTTTTGTGTATTTAGTGTAAACGAGTGTCAATAGATGGCTCTTAACACAGTCTAGAGCAATTTCAAAGAGATTTTCATTAACGATAGAAAACAAAAAACTAATAATCCGTAATAACCATCACTTACTCACACGTTATCATCCATAAAAGTCACTTTTCACACCACGCAAAGTCGAAAATAAGGCACACACTTTGTTAATGTCAGCGAGAGTTTAAAAAGTTTATAATAACGGTTGGTTATAATTAATCAAAATATTTGCTTTAAACGGGTATGATAAGTGTAGATAACACTCGTAGACTGAAAGGATAACTTCAGCAAATAGCTAAACTGAATTTTAGGATAATTTGCACACTATTTCACGTTTATTACAAAAAAAAATTGGGAGCTGTTTTAAACCAGTTTTTATGTGACAACGCCCTCTTGCGGGAAAAAACAAGAGACGAACTATGAGAGTGGAGGAAGCCAGAAGTATGTAAGGAAAGAACCGGTTGGAACTCTGTACTCTCTGCCTACCCCGCAAGGGATCTGGCGTGATGATATAGATTATTGACATATTTGTCACATTGTCACGTGTTGCCTGTCATTGTAACTTTTTACTTAACTGAAGAATGGTCATCGATACCCTATCTCACCCCATAGAAAGTGTCTTACTTTTATATTATTTACAAAAATTGGATTATCCAGGGCCCAGTTAATCATTATTTACACAAATTGCTCTATGTATCGATGTTTTGTTCGGCAGCCTTCAATAATATTCGTGGACGAGGTAGACTCGCTTCTGTGCGAGCGCTCGTCCGGCGAGCACGAGGCATCTAGGCGACTCAAGACAGAGTTCCTGGTGGAGTTTGACGGGCTGCCGGCCGCCGGCGCCGACCGGCTCATCGTCATGGCGGCCACCAACCGCCCGCAGGAGCTGGATGAAGCCGCGCTCAGGTGACTATACGCACAAACATACACTCACGCCTTTATCCCACGGGGGTAGACCGACACTACAGTTGGCCAATATACGTTTAACTTTAAACTTAAAATAATTTTTAAAAAGATGCAATAACTAAAAATTACATGTAAAACTAATAAGGAAGGCCGCAGGATGCAATCCTGAAGTATTGTCAAAATCTGTCCAGCGGTTGAGTCGTAAAAAGGTAACACTGACAGATTTGAGAGCAATAATATGTCAATTTCATTCGACCTGACATTCAAAATAATAGCATTAAACTTCAAATGATAAGTGATTGCTACATTATTATCAATCTTTGTCCATCTATCAACAGCTGACGTCAATCTTTATGGGCGCTCCGAACGGTTATATACCCCTTTCTATAATCCAATTACAAAAATGTGTCGCCTTTACAACGAATTATCCATGAAATGTAACTACTTCGATGTCTTAAACAGCAGACGAACTTCTTATAGAAGTACTGCCAGACTGATCCTTTATGACCCCTACATCATTCTTAGTACTAAATTTTATGTTTTTTCTTTTATTATTTTTAGTAATTTTCTCTCTAGCTCTTATTGTGTAAGCTGTAATGTGTTAACATATTTAGGATTTATAGTTCATGTTCCTTTGCACTATCTTACTTACTTAAGTCTTTAGTTTTAATTTGTTTTGTTGACCAAATAAAAATAAAACTCAAAGATAACCTTGCGTTCTGCGCATTGGTACGTGGCCCTGTATTGGCTGCAGTTAGAGTGGTCATAGAAATTGGCGCAAACTCGGTCTATCCTTTGCGAGGTTGCTAAAGACTACAGAGTTCTTACGGTTTCTATCCTTGCAGGGCTCTATGGCTTCCTCCACTCTTCATTTGTGTCACATAGAAGCAAAACCAGCAACATCCAAATCGATCGATGGATGTTGCTGGTTTTGCATTTACTTGACTCACTTATTATATTGGCGCTCGTAGCGCTGTGCCCCTGCGGTGTTCTTACAGGGTTCGTAACCGCTGCCGACTACGAACCTAACTCCCCTCCTATCAGCCGCTACCGCTGTCCGCGGCATGTTCTCACCGACCCTCCCGATGCCCTTACATCCCTTCTTTCGGATACAGATACCGCACACAGGATCAGTCACCGACCTCGCCGGCGAGGTCGAAGAATCCCTTGCCCGCCGGCCGGTGCAGAGCACCACGGCGAGACACCTAGTACTAGGCATGCCTTTTAAGTTCTGTCGTTTCCATATTTCCCGGCAATTTTGAATTTGGAACTGTTCTATATTTGAATGTGTTTAAATTTTGAATCTCAAAACAGTTGAAAGTATTAGGATTAGTGCTATTGTTTAGTCACAGCGTCGATTGGAATCTGTCAGGTTACGTACGAAAATGAATCTTTCTAAGGAAAATGTTCGTGCAATAATTTTCTACAACTTTAGAAGAGGCCCCACACGGCTTCAGTGTTTTGAACAGCTAACATCTGTGTTCAGTGATGAAGCCCCAAGTCTGCGGACTGTCGAACGCTGGTATTTAGAATTTCAGCGTGGACATACTAGTGTTAGTGCCAAATCTCGCGAAGGACGCCCAAAATCCGCCTTCACTGAAGATAACATCATCGCTGTAAACACACACCGTCACGCCTATATTCCCCAGAGGAGGTGGCAGAGGTGTACTGAGTACACCCACGTTTCGCCGACGATGTTAGGTCCCATGTAATAGGGGGCGAGCCTATTGCCCATATATCGGGCACAATTCCAGACTCCAGACTCATACTGGGAATTTTTCGTTAGAGAAACTACATTTGTCCGACCTAGGATTTGAACCCAGGACCTCGTGATTACAAAGCGATGCGCTTTGCCACCAGACTAACGAGGCATTCATCATTGCTGTGAGACAACTAATTCTCGAAGATCGTCATGTGACGTATCGAGAGATAGAGGCTCTATTAGGCATCTCAGGGACAACCATTCAGAAGATCTTGCATGAAGCGCTTGGTGTGAGAAAGCTAGTTTGCCGTTGGATACCGCATCTGCTTTCCGACGATCACAAAGCGGCCCGCGTCAAATGGTGTAAGAAAACTCAGCAAAGGTTCAACCGAGGAGAGTCAAATCACGTCTACGACATCATCAGTGGTGACGAATCTTGGATCTATGCCTACGATCCTGATTCCAAACAACAATCTACAATCTGGGTCTTTCAAGACGAGCCAAAGCCGACTGAAGTTGTTCGTTCTCGAAGTACTTCAAAGAAGATGGTGGCCACGTTCGTTGGAAAAACCGGCCATGTTGCGACTATTGCACTTGAAGATCGTAGAACGGTTAACGCAAAATTAAGAAAAGTCTTCGTGGTCAAAGGTTCCAGTCCGGTGAAGAAGCAGTCGACGCTTTCAAGTCAGCCATTTTGAACACCCCCACTTTAGAGTGGAATAAATGTCATAATAACTGGTTTGAGCGAATGGAAAAGTGTATTAAACTACGTGGTGAATACTTTGAAAAACAATAACAAGTACTATAAGGTTCTAGTCGTGTTTTTTTCTTCAAACGACAAAACTTAAAAGGCATGCCTCGTATACGCCCTCCCCCATAGCGACTGCCCAAGCCGAGGCCGTTTCTCCTTGAGACGCCCTTGAGCTAGTTGCCCCTTTGCCATTCTGGCTCGAGCGTAGTGGTTGCACGCTCGCCCTCATTCATACATACACACGCACAAATGTGTTTTTACTGATCACCAAGGTTAAGCAGCGTTCGACTCGTCGGCCAGAGATGGGTGACCGTTTGTGGCATTTTCATATTTGAAGCTCCTCTGTGCTTCGGAAGACACATTAAGCCGTTGGTCCCGGTTACCACTTAATATGGTGCTCGTTAAGCCGAGTTGGAAGCTTTATCGGTGGCTTGATAAGTTCCAACAGCAGGTAGCCACAAATCGGCCTCCGCAGCACCGCACGGGGTCCGCGTGGTGGAGTATAACTTAATATCTCTCTGCTCGATTTGTGAGACAAGGTCTTTGCCCAGCAGTGGGCAGTATAGGCTGATATTATTTATTACATTATGTATGTATTTTGTGTGCAGGCGTTTCCCGAAGCGCGTGTACGTGTCGCTGCCGGACGCGCGTACGCGCATGTCGCTAGTGCGCGGGGTTCTTGCGCGCGGTGCGGCCGCGGCCTCGCTGGGCGAGCAGGAGCTGGCGCGGCTGGCGCAGCTCACCGACGGCTACTCGGGCAGCGACCTCACGGCGCTGTGCCGCGACGCCGCACTCGGACCCATACGAGGTGACACCCCGAATCCTAGTGTTGTAAATGCCGCTGCGCGAGCAGGAGCCGGCGCGGCTGGCGCTCACCGACGGTTGCTCGGGCAGCGACTCGGTAGGTTGCATCATTATTCATGAGCTGCCGGTGTAACTTGTGGAGAATTTTGACATCCTCGCACCGGGTTCTGACCATGACTGTACACCTAATCGTTGCCGACGTCGGCCGCCTTTTCTGTCATGCATTGTTCCTCTGCCAAACAGACTTATGCGCATGTTAAGTCGTAGCTCTTAAGGTTCCGCCACATAGCCGACGCAGTGCGACGGGAGCGCGGCGGTAGCGCGACCTGGAGGATGTAATGTATTGAGATGTACGGGAGACGCCACACAGCGCAGCCCCGCTAGCGTGACGACAAACGTGACCCGCCGCTATCGTGCCCAACGCGATTACAAATAAAGCACAGGGGGAGCGAGATGCCAATACGCGTGTGAGTGGGTCGTTAGTGTTGGGCGTGGGCCCGGCCGGCTCGTCGCTTTCGCAGTACGACGTATGTGCCGCACTGCCGAGCGTAACCGAGTGCTTCCGTCGCTCTCCGTCGGCTATTTGACCAAACTTTAATCCATGACGCGACTTTACCGCTAGTTTACATTTAGTGTACTCGTGCGGCAATGAGTATAAAGAGGACACGCAAAAAATGTCTTTATGTAATTTTTGGGAAGCTAGCATGTTTTAAAAAAACTATTTAAATAAAAATATACAATACAATAAAGTTATTAATATAGTATTTTTCACATAAGATGGATATGATATTAAGGCTGCAAGCACTATTCACAGTTATGAGAGACGACTGCATGAACAATGGCTTACATTTGAATGTGAAGAAAACCAAAATTATGGTTTTTGAACGGGAAGAAACCGGAACGAATGTAAGGATTGTGGTTGGAAACGATGTGCTGGAGCAAGTGAATGAGTTTGTATATCTTGGATGCGCCTTCAATAAGGATGGGAAATACACCGCTGATATAGAGAGAAGAGTGAATGCAAAGAATAGAATGAATGGTGCGATGGAAAGGCTACTTGGGAGCCGGCACTTAAGCCAAAAGGGGCAGCTGGCCATGCATAACGGAGTGCTTGTCCCAACGCTGTTATATGGCAGTGAGAGTTGGGTATGTAAGAAGGAGAACGAAAGCAGGATAAATGCGATCGAAATGCGATCTCTGCGGAAGATGTGCGGAGTCACGCTGACCGACCGTATTCGCAACAGCGTAGTAAGAAAGCGAGTAGGTATGAAAGATAGTATCGGTGTAAAGATGAGAAAGGGTATGCTCCGTTGGTTTGGGCATATAGAAAGAATGTCAGAAGAAAGAATGACAAAACAGATATACAATGCGAAAGTGGAAGGCTGTAGGTACCGGGGAAGACCTAAACTATCTTACCATGACCAAATAGACCGTGTCTTATCTGAAGGGCAAGTCAAGGGACTCCGTAACCGGCGAGTGTGTATCAGACGAACTATGAGAGTGGAGGAAGCCAGAGAGGTATGTAAGGAAAGAACCTGTTGGAACTCTGTAATCTCTGCCTACCCCGCGAGGGAGCTGGCGGGATGATATAGATAGATATTAAGGCATAAAACCATAAGTATAGAAACAGGTCTTGCCTCCTAGGGGGCGTCCATTAATTACGTAAGGTGTTCAGGAGGGTAGTAGGTCGACTCGAATCACATCTAATCTTACTTTGGGGAGAGGTGGGTTCTCAGCAAATATCACGTAATTTTTTTCCGCAAGAAACAGTAAAATCCAAGAAACAGTAATCCAATCTCTATCTCTCCTCTAATAGCCTTCTAAGTTCAATCTGGTTTTCGATCAGGTCATAGTACAGTGACAGCCTTAGTCAAAATAACTGACGATATCAGATTGGATATGGAAAACAAACGTCTTACCGTTTTAGTCTTACTGGACTTTAGTAGTGCTTTTAATTCAGTTGATTTTGACATTCTCTTAGGCACCTTATCCCCTCTGAATGTCTCCGATCCGGCAATCGCGTGATTTGACTCTTATCTTCGGGGCCGCTCTCAGTCGGTCCGCTTTGAAGGGGTTTCTTCTGATTGGTGTGATCTTACTGCGGGTGTGCCCCAGGGTGGCGTCCTTTCTCCTCTTTTCTTTTCAGTTTTTATAAACTCTGTTACTAAAGTGATTACTTCCTACTATCATCTTTACGCAGACGATTTGCAGCTGTATCGTCATTCTAAAGTTGGGAAGCTTAATCATGCGATCAGCGTCATCAATGATGAGCTTGAAAATATTAGCAAGTGGGCAAAGTCGTTTGGTCTTTTAGTCAATCCGGCTAAGTCCCAAGCTATCATCATTGGTGACAGATACTATATGAATCTACAGGCTCTCTCTCTCCAGTTCTATTTGATTCTGTATCTATACCCTACTCTAAAACAATTAAAAATCTAGGTGTTTTTATGGACTCCAACCTCACATGGAGCACCCACATTTTAGAGGTAAGCAAAAGGCTGTACGGCTCCTTCCAGTCTCTCAAACGCCTTCAAAAGTTCTTGCCCTTCCAAACTAAAATAAGCCTGGTTCAGTCTCTTCTCCTACCACTTCTAGACTATGGTGATGTCTGTTTTCTTGATGCCACTGAAGAGCTAGTTAATAAGCTAGAACGTTTGCAGAATCTGTGTATCCGCTTCATTTTCGGTCTCCGTTAATATGATCATGTATTGGAAGTAAATGGAAGTGGCTGCCTATTTGGCAACGCCGGGACTCACATATCCCTTCTCTTCTCCGTTCTTTATAACCCCAAAGCTCCTATTTATCTACGTGAGCGTTTTGACTTTCCTGTCCCCCAAGGAAAGGGCCTGTCGTACAGCTACTTCTCCTTCTTCGTGCTCCTCTTCATTCTTCCAGTTGCTATGATAGGTCTTTTACTGTTCGTGGAGTGCGTCTTTGAAACTCACTCCCACACGCTATACACGCAAGCTCATCTCTGGACATCTTCAGGAGAAGAATCAGGGAACATTTCCTATCTGATTGTTGATACATATTTATAATATAACATACTATGTGTATTTTTATGTATGTTTATTTTATAAATAATATATATTTAGTTTTTGTATAGTATGTATTTTATTTATATTTATGTTTATTTTATTATATGTTTGAATGTGTGATTGTATAACTGCCCTCTTATTAACATTATCATCTCTCAACACTTAAAGGTTCGCTGGAAGAGAACTCATATTTTGAGTTAAGCTCGCCTTTGTATATCACCTGTAAAATTCAACTATAAATGTACTGCATACAATAAAGGATTAAATAATATAAAATTGCAAGAAAATAGTATTTAAAAGATTTACTAAAATATGGCCAACACATACTCAATAATACTTAACGAGATTTTTCGAACGCCGCAAAGTTGCACAGTAGCCCGCGTTTGTTTACGCGCCACTGCCAGCCGACCGAGCGACTCTACCTACGGTGTAGCGTACCTACAAGCTGAGTGGCAGCGACGCACGTACAGGCTCCGACCTGCTTTGCTTATACTCGTAATTGTTTCGTTACTTGACGACTCTGTCAGAGTTTTGGCGGGAAGTCGAAGAGTGATGTTGTCAATTTGTTTTAATTTCCAAAACTTGTGCTATTTGGACTAATAATGTGTAATGTTGGTGGAATATTAACCATTATGTGTTCTTATATGTGCATGAGTGAAGGTAATTGTAACAAAGTGATAAAACGTGCCTTTTCGACTTCCCTCAAAACAGCCGTTGCAATTGGTATGTAAAGTATCCACCGCTTTACTCCAGGGTGGGGTACTTCAGTAATTTAATTATCATCGTTGTCATCAAATTCATCGGGGAGTCGATTTAATTTAAACAAACACGATTCTATATCTCATTGGACACTGGCAAAATACACTTATAAATAGTGTGAAGCCATAACTTGAAGAAGAAGAGTCTGTCAAAAAATCTCTAAAATCACCTTACGTAATTAATGGAGTATACTTTATTCAATGGCAATAAGGGGTTATTGCCATTGAATAAAGTATAATTTTCTTTGACACTTACAACTGCCACAGTACCCATCCTTCATGAAAAATACTATAGTTGGTAAAGATGGGTACAAATAGAAGATATCATTTTGGAGAATAAAATAATTTGACGTAAAGAGATGTCATATATTATGCATATTCGGAAAAAGGGAACGCTAAACTTCAGGTCAAATATGAAGTGAGTATAAGCCGGCAATGTATTCTTTAACACTACCACGAGTAAAGTTCTAAGTGGCGGTAGTGACCCGATACAGGTAAATCCGACATAACCTACTCGCATGAAATTTATGCGATGTTGATTACCATATCTTGATTTTCTCTACATGCTCGCATTGTGCACATGTGCTAACCTTTACCTATCAAACTACCGACTGCCTTAGCTTTCAAACGCTCCGTTTCTCAACGGGGACGCTTAAAATACATATATGATATTTGTTGCAGAATTGGACCCCGAGGAGGTGAAGTGCCTGGACCTGTCGCTGGTCCGCAGCATCACGTTCCAGGACTTCATGGACGCGCTGAAGCGGATCCGGCCGTCCGTTTCGCCGCACAGCCTAGTCGCCTACGAGAAGTGGTCTGTGCAGTACGGCGACCTGGGACTATGAACCCTTTACGATACAGGTACGTTCCTACTTGCTTGGTGCAGTCCTGGCCTGGTGGTTTCCACTGGATCGAGTAGTTGCGGGTTCGAACTCCGCACGGGACAAATTGTGTAATCCACAAATCGACGTGTCCAACAAACAAAGTTCTTCTTTTTCTTCTTCTATATCATTACGCCAAATCCCTTGAGGGGTAGGCAGAGAGTACAAAGTTCTAACAGGTTCCTTCCTTACAGACCTCTGGTTTCCTCCACTCTCTTAGTTCGGCCCACACTCACTCGCCGGTTACGGAGACTATGGACTTCTAACAATAAAGTTAATATTGTTAATAACTATTGTTAATAATTGTCTTTAACGCTAAAGGAAAATGAAAAAATGTATGAGAATGAAATTTTGAACGACAAGTCACGTGGTCAGAATAATTGAGATTGCGTCAAAAGAATAGAAATGAAAGCACTTGTGTAAGCTTTCTGTAGAGTTTTTTGCCTCGAGACATGTCGCTGTAGCCAGCTCAACGTAAGTAGGATGTTTAATAACGAATATATCGTCACGAAAGTGATTCTATTCGGAATGGTGTCTATTCCAATCAAACTTTTTTTTCACTCAACATATAAACGTCTATTTCTTGCTAACAGCATTTTTATTGTATGTCTTCGGAAATACTGTCGCCTTCATATTACATGTAGATTGCAATCTCTAGTAAAATACCTAAAAATGGTGACGGTTTGTTTGAAAAAGTTTTTAAGTTTGATTGAGATAGTCGTTTTGAAATATGAATTAATTTGTGTTGTTGTTCGTTTCACGTTTCTTCTTCAGAACAAGAAGAGCGTGTGCATGTTAAAAAAATCTTGTGACTACTACCTTTGCAAAAGTATTATCGAGAAATTACTTAAGGATTTTAAGTTTAACTGAACAGTTTTTGAACGCTTCATAATTAGACAGTAGGACAGTAATCCGTCACCTACTTTGTGCATGTAACGATGTCGATATTCGTACCTTTCTTCATTTCTCAACACGATTACCACCACATAATCCTGACAGCAAGGAAATATCCTTGAATACTTTGACTTGATTTTAAGTCTATTAAGCAATTATGCATTCTAAAATACTCCCGCATAATGATTTTTGAAATATTTATGCTTTTGGCACTGAGCCAAAACTCCTTATTTCTCTTTCTGATAACAATCTGACATAGGATTGAGGAGTGCGTGTTACTGGTCTATGTTTTTTTCGATTAATATACTATGCATGCCTGTTACAGGTAGGTAAGATAGAACTTTACTATTATGTTATACATATTTAATTTAATGCCGTCATTATATCTCTTGGCATATTATTGTATAAATAAAAAAACTTACAGAAATTCTCTTTAAGCAGTGATAGCCTAGTGGTTAGACCGTTGGACTGCAAAGTAAGAGATCTCGAGTAATAACCCAGGCATGTACCTGTGTCTTTTCGAAAGCATATGGGTATTAGAAATTAACTATTACTTGCTTTAATGGTGAAGGAAAACATCGTAAGGAAACCTGCATGCCTAAGACTTCCTCGAAGGTATGTATAGTTCGAAGGTAAAGTGGTGGACTATGGCCTAACCCCTCTCAGTTTGAGAGGAGACCCATGCCCAACGGTTGGACAGTTTCTAAACAGGGCTAATATTATTATTAAATTGTCTTTACTACTTCGCAGGTATTGGTCATTTTTGAAGAATGATGGTGAGTCATTAAATTAAGTGAATAGATATAATAGGAGAAGGACAGTGTTAATTCACAAAATGATGATTATTATCATCGCTCAAACTTTATACTTTTATTTAGATGATGATGGGGCTGCGCTTCGGACCGGCCGAGCATTTGTATCAAATGACTTTCGAACATTCAGACGTAGAACACGTCGACTCGTGTTTCTAACATTCTAGAACATTCCCCGAAGTGAAAGCCATCACAAAACAAACCGAATGCATTTCTTTACAAACAATTGACCATGTATTTTAATTGAGTAATTTTAAAATCTTATAGTATCAAAAATGTCTGTAGAACCACGTCTAGTCAAATGTTGACTGTATGTTTTCTGTCCATTCGAATAGTGATGCCCAATGTCGATTAGTAAATTTATCGATGTTTGCCCACAAAGATTTTAGATGTAAATCTTGCCATGCAATAAAATTCCATGTTTACGCTTTTGGTATGCAAGTAAAAATATAAATTAAAATGGTTCTAATCTGTGTCTAAAAATACAGGACTGCTTTAGTCTATATAGCACTGGTTGCCAAAATGTATCAAACAGCTTTAGAACCAAATAGTAATATGTCCAATAACTTCCAACTAAGAAGGTTCTTCCCGAGTAACATAATAGACATTAATATAACCCAAATCAATGCAAAAGCAGCTTTCAGTGTACTAGTTGTGATGAGATCGCTTTTGCTGTGTACGCTTTTTTATCGACTCGGGTTATATTAGCCCTCACATAGCCCGTCCAGTCAAAAGGAGCGTTGGAAAATGGCCTCTATGTCCAGGTCTGAGTTTAATGTAACATTGTCGTGCTTCCTTTTGGCTTGTTCGGTTTAGTTTCGCTTGTTACCCAAAGAACCTAAAAGATACGACATGGTACGTAGGACAGACAAATGAATAAGTTTGCATCCCGATAAATATTTACAACATTGAATGAAATAATCCCATTATTGTATTTATTTAATCGAATATTAGATAAATTATGTAATTTCCCAATAAAAATGTATCCAAGGCATCTAATAGGCTGACTGGTTAGCCGTAGGACAGTTAGCAGATGGTACACGGTGAAAGACATATATAAGAGCAGTCGGTAGGCCTAAAAATATACTTAAAGGAATTATTTTCCTCTATATGGCCTTTGGGTAGTTGTTCGAAGGAAGTATGTGTCATGTCAATTTCAACCACAACTAATATCACTTAAGGTCTATATTTAATCGCACGCGACATGTCCTACGTGTAACCGGTCAACCTGTCAATATATTGTTACCAATAGCAAATAATCTCATAATAATTACATGTAACCGCTGAACAAAATGAAATCGTTGTACAAAATGCGTTTACCTTTAGTATTACCTTTTTTGTATATTTGAATTTATTAATTGAAATTAATTGTATTTTAGCGTAATCGAATAATGTTGTGTATTTATTTCGGACAGTTATCGACAATTCTAGTTATGAAATTATAAGTTTGTTTAGTTTGAAATCTCGTTTGAAATAATTAGGCGGATATTACTATAGAAGATAAGATTACTAACAGTAGCCAGTAATGTGGAATGAAACTTTCGAACAATGATATTTTTGCGTTTAAATACGTACCTTAATAAGCCTTTTTAATATTAATTTATTATTTTTAGAAAGAAGTTCCGCTTGCGGTAGGAGTTGACAGGTAAAAATCGTAACATAACGAAAAAACGTTACGAGACGTTCGGTTCCATCCGGCGTAGTTCGGATGTTATCGGAAGCGTTGGCCGCCATATTTGTTTACACCACGTGTTAGTTATATGTGCTCGATGGTCAGAGTATACTCCCGTTAAATAAAATCCTTTTCAATAACTAACAATTTATTAACATTGAGTTACATTGTCTGATTAGAACTTCGTTCCTGACGGGGCTGCCCCGACCGCACATTTTAGTTTTTTGTTATGCCTTTCTTCGTGGCTAAAAGGATATTCCGAACGATTCTTTAGTAAAGATTATACGTTTCTTTCTAGACTATTCATACTTATGATTCATACTTTAAGTGTCTACATGAAGAAAGAAAACTTTTTTTTGATTTTACCTTTTAAACTATAAAAGGAAAATGGTTGTGTTTTGTATCAGTAAATAAAAGAGAAATGTTCGTTTCGACCACACTAGGGATGTGATCGAGGGATTGTCGATAAATGTCTGTCAAGCATAAATTAGTGTTATTAGTTATGCCCAGTGTTATTAGATAACCAATTAATTTTGATACTTATTTATGAGGATTTTTAAATGCCAGCCCGGATAAGCGACACAATTATTATTAATTGTAATTATATAATAATGTGTGTCGCAGAGCTATGGGCCTACCCTCAATTATTAACGAGATCCAGGGAGGATAACAATCTCTTAAACAGTACTATTGTAACTTTGCAGTGAAAAGGAGACGGAGCTACGGACGGTATATAACCACGTCTCTTTTTCACGGCAAGGTAAGGTACAATCGTAATAATTGTGCTGATAAGATTGTAGTAAACACGCAGTAATGTGAACTTACTTTAAAAAAATGCTACGATGTATGATATATATAGTGTTCGACCGAAGCTTCGGCTAATTTCGGCCAAAAATACCACCTTCGGACAAAATGAGCCGAAGTTTTGGCCGAAGCAGAAGGCTTCCAGCCAGCACCGTAATTTAACGATTTACGCCATATGAATGCTTTTATAAGTAACCTTGTCCGGTAAAGGCCCCGCGGCTAACAGCGTAGATCATTCACACACACACACACACACAACGCTTTTAAGTAAAAAAATATCATAAATAATACTATTTCAGAGTTATTATTTTTAGCCAGTTGTAGATAATTTTAATCATCTCGTTAAGTTAATACAGACGGCATAACTTTTTAACAGTTATCCAATCATAAACCATTCATTCTTAAGATTATTAAACCTTCGGTTTCGGCTAAAGGTTTTGGCGATGGCCTGTTAATCTGCTTCGGCTTCGGCTAAAAATGGACCTTCGGTCGAACACTATATACATATGATTTTTGATACAATACGCGTAGATCAACTCTGTTGCTCCAAAGTTTGTAAACGCGCCACCAGTTACACCGAAAGATCGTGCTTTACATCTTTACGAATACATTCGTTAATCTCCTTAAGACTACTGTGACTGCGCAGCGTACTTCAGAGCGGCACAGTTATAATACGCGTACTGTACGCTATCGTAAATAATTTCATGTATCAGCTCACAGTACAGTACGTGCGATCTAACTTTGCCGGATTAAAATTAGCGCTACGCAACACATAGGCGCAACTCACATCCAGTACCATATATTTAGAATCCGTCACCGCCCTTTAATAGAACGAAATAGGGTAATGAACTTTAAGATTAAGATGTTTTTTTTTATTATATCTCTGTTTCTTAGCGACTCTTCGGAGAAGCTAACTTCAATCCGACCAAGTGAAATCGCGTGAACTTAATATGTACGGTTCCAAAGTCTACGATCCAAATTGGAACTCGCTAATAGCTGATGGTAGTGCTATTAACTTTTTTCGTCTGTTTTAATAAATTAAACTCAAGTGTGATTTGTATCTCATGATCAGCTTGAAATGGAATAAGTGTTATATGAAAACGTGCAATATGTAAGCAACTCCCAGTTGAGTTTCATCTGTTAATGAATCTTATAATTTCGTTTTAAAAAAATGTTATAAATGTACTTAATTTAATTATGTTGATTTATTTTTTATTTTATTGCAATCTTGCCGCAACAGCGACGAATGAAATTATGCTTTCGCAATAAGCTGCAAATCTTATGAATAGTGATCTTTATGATTTGAATTACATTATAAACGGTTAGCATTCACGTTCTCATATAATTAGCCGAAAAAATCGTTTGCTCAAATTATGGAACAAAATGGATGATTTTTGAGCATAATGAGAGGGTAGGTATATATTTTCACAATAGTTTGGTAGAAATATCTCGGAAATAACGTTATTTAATAAATAATATCAAGTGCAGGACCATTCAGTAATAGTTATCGTAATTCGTAGACTCGACATAGTGTGCCATTTAGTAATATGCGAGATTGTGTGTGGGGAACTATCGAGACAATTCCAGATGGTGCATGATTTTGATATGAATTTCTTAAGGCCCATTTGCACAAAATTGCCTTCAACTTAACGCTATAACCTCCAATTAGTCAATAGGTAACGCTAGCCCTGATTCGTGCAACTTCTTTTTCTTAGCGTTTTGACGGCAAACATAATTATAATTATAAGGATGCGGCCCAGAAGGTATCCACACAGATTGCATTGTCGGTAGCAGACATCAAATCCTGCTGCGTGCAGGTGTTAGGGCACGCAGAGCATGATATAAGGTGGGACATCGTTTGGATTACACCACACAAACACCCCAGATTAGTACTGTCTGTGAATCCTGATCATGTTTTCCTTACTTCGGTCGACCTGGGTCCGAAGCCTATGTCAAGACATCCAGACTGGCCATGGTAATTCATATCCAGGTGCGGGACTCTCAGTAGGTGGAACAAAGGGATCTGGTAGCGTTCGTGCAACTGGGCCTAAGAGTAATAAAATTAACCTACGTGTGTGATAGTGTGATCCGCGACATAAGTCGGTGAACATTCTCAGTTTTCAAATCGCTTGCACACCTTTATTTGGATTAAACCTATTATTTTTCTTGAAATTGTATTTAAATATTTTACTAGCATTTTGGTCAGTAATGTATACAGACGTTTATAGAATAAAGAGTACTCAATTTACCGATTAGAATTTTTTTTATGTTTATCGACCTATGTCGCTGACTTGTAATTTTTTATATATTACGAAATTGCGCATATGTGCGCAGCCGCCGTCGGCGTTCGCACTACTCATAATTCAGAGAGTCATTGTTATAATGATTGTTTCCATATCTTCATCGTCTCGATAGTTCAACCTGTCTAGAAAAATAAAAATTTATCATTAATAAATAATATGACTTGTCTACAAATTTCTATTTTTCTGGATAGGACGCGGTAAATTTGGCAGTTACTACACTGTAGTTTGTCGGCTGCCTAGTCGCGCAAACACTATGTCGTAACTCATATTTTCCGTTGCATTTGAAGGTTGAGGTGCATTATTATTATGCAAAAATGTATTGGTACATCCATGATTTAGGTAACGTATGTTTTATAATTGTAATTTATCGGAATAATAGGAGAAGCCTTTCTAATCCCTTTATTTAAACGAAAACTGTAGTTATTATTAGAATAACATAAATAATCGTATTGGAAATAATTAGAAAACATACAAAAGATGTCGGCCCACTGACACACCGAAATGAAATACTGTGTCAGAATTCTTGCCTTGCACAGAGTCCTCAATACATTCTTGCATAATATAGTGCAATCGTTTGTGAATTACAACTAGGCCGCCTTTCCAGCGATGTGCAAAGATGCATTGCAAGGGGGGGGACACGTGTGATATCCGCTATCCATTTATATGCCAACTGGAGCGAAGTGGACCTACAAGGTGCTATTGTAAAGGACTTTGTATTGGCGATGTTCAATGAGCCGATTTTAACAGTTCCAAAAAAAAATTTAAAAGGCGTGTCCTTAAGTAAAGTCTCCTGTCCGCTCAGCTCAGACAATACGCATCGCTCCAGCGCGGCACTTAGCGTGACGCTTCCACTAAAGCTAAGCTAATCTATGAAGATTAAAGAATCCTATTAGCGGGTTCTCACTTCCCTCACAATGCATATTCCCACATCCCAAATGAAGAAATCATCGTTAAGACGAAGTTTGTATCGATAGCTCACAGTTTTCCTAACAAGACAGCGACGTAGAGGTTAGTGCAGTTAAATATAGCGTATATTTTAACGTACGTAGCTTTGTAGTTAGTGTACCTAACTGTAGCTCTGTCCCGTAAAGTTCGTGCTCTTGAAGATGTAGCGTGATTCTGATGCCCAAATATTTACAAAAGGCAACATGGTGCTTTATTTTATTGGTAGAATTGTTGAAAAATATCTAGGAGACCGTCCGACAGAAAAATATGATTGAGAGAAAGATACCGTTGATCTATCTCTAATTGTCAGTTAGTCCGTCATTCGCACCACCGCTCAAACAGTGTTAGGTACAGTCAGCGTCATATAATAGGGGATAGTCAAGGGTACCAAATATTTCTACATCCAAAATGTTAATTAATATTGACGCATCTTGCGCAAATCCATACAAAGATATGGGTTCAATAATATAATAACGAACACAACGCCAGTGGTTTCCAAGCAGCCAAAGTATTCAAAAATATGGAACACACAAGAATAATTACCTGTATTCTAATTGGGATAAAGTTTAATTTTCTCACATTTTCTGCTAAATCGGAACTTGGACGTCAGATTATTATAAAAATTGTATGTATGTTTTTAGAAGAATTTATTAATTATACCCATTTCAGGCCATGTCGCTTTAAAATCGATTTTTTTAGTCAAATGCTATTTTTTAAATCTATCACAATCGTTGAATCGATAATAAAATAATGATAATTTTATGACTAATTGAAATTGTGTACATCGAGTGTTAAGCAGATTTTTTTTACTATATGACGCGCTGACTGCACAACTCAAAATTTTTGAGTTCGAACTCGGATACTGAAAAACAAAAACTTTACAATACATTTGAATCATCTAATCTATTAAAAAACTAAGCCCCACACTAGGGGGTTCCTGTGTCGTCGGTGCGTTTACAAACATGAAAAATTTACCGAAATAATTTAGGGTCACACAAAGATTTGTCCCGTGCGGGAATCGAACCCGCGACTATTAGACACAGTGAGTGGAGCGGCTTCAGCTCTTAACCAATGCACGAAACCCTCCGTCACAATATTGTACATGCATTTTTCTCGAAAGATACTATTTTGAGTTACGACACTATTTCAGCGGAGGCGCGTTATGCTTTCCTAAGAGACATGTTTTAATAGAGTAACAGTTTATTGATTTTACCATAATCCTTTACTTCCAGTTACCGAATAGTAGGAATACAAGTCAAGTTGTGCACATTCCGTAAACGAGTTTGCCATGAAATGTCTTATTATCGTTTAGTAAGCAACATTATTTATTACAAATATAAGACTTTAAAGCTCCTACATTGCTCCCATTGCTTCCCTTTCCTCCATTATAGTTATATAAACGTTATGATCACGCTACAGCTAACACATGTGTAGATATAGAAATTTTATTAGATAAAATTACTAGTGCTCGTTCGATGTAGACTTTGATTTAAAGCTCTGTATGCCAACTCGACGTGTCCAACGAACAAAGTCTTATAAGCCAGTATTTATAATGGCATAAAAAACCTTATCGACAAGCACAAAAGTTGCAAATGCCATTTATTCTGTATGGCATATGTAACTTTTTTCTATGGAACCGTCGAACTGTCCACTGAGGTTCGTCGTTTCGGCAATACGATAACAAAAATAAACCCTATCCAACTTGTTTATTGGATGTATGGTCCGTTTTTGAAATGAATAGGTGTTTCACAGGTCATCGAGTCGAGAATCCATATCCCAAAGGTGTCATTCAAAAGGCTATAATTAGTATTTCCCCTGTTCTGCAGAGTAACTAAGGAAATAATTGTGTGCTAAATATAACCAGGTCTCGAAAGTAAAACTGGCATAGACACTTTACTAAAGCCGACTACAAACGTAACGATGAACTTGTGCAAGTTTATTACGGTAAATTAAAAAGCAATAAATGAAAACGCACGCAATGACGACACACTATTCTCTAGGTCGATGGACACAGGCTGTGTTTTCAGTACTGAACTTAATCGAAAAACGCAAAATAGCCGTGTAACGGCATTCGTATACCCCATTTATGTATGGAGTGTTCGATTGCTTCATGAAGGCTGCTACTGCGTATTTACTTGTAGAAGTCTATCGTTAAGTGTGTGGCCAGCTTAACACCATTCTCGTGGTGTGGATCAGTGAATCATATACGATATATTGGTTTGTTTAGTTTAAAAAAAAAACTCCTAAATAAATTTTTTGTTCGACTAATATGTTGGTAACACTTCTCACATAATAATTGTGTCTATGTGTTGGTCATACCGGTGTTTGTTAAGAAAACTTTAATTACATTTTTTTAACATTTCCTACAACTTTATAAGGGGGTTGTAGGCGATACAAGTAACTACTAGTAGTTACAGTTGCCATACATCCCGTACTTAAGTACGGGATCAACTGTGTAAAGAAGTGCATGAGTCCAAAGCTCACGTATATACTGCTATATTGCCCGCGCGAGTTACACGTGCATGCGCGTAAATCTAAAGTTTATTCGCACCGTGTATAAACACCTTAAATCTTTGGTATATCCGAAGATATTATTTGGATTATGTTTACGATCTTTCAATAGTTTCAATTCTATAAAAAACGACAAGCTTTGAGTGAACAGTGGGGCGCTTAGTTAGAATAAATTACATAAAACTCGCCATACACTAGTCGGTTGGCTGGGTAAGTTAACAAATGCGATTTTTCGGGGTAATCAATATTAATCGTGTTTCAAATTAAAACACGAATTTGTAGAAAATCTTAAGATCGTTATTGGTTGTTCGTGTGGAAATTATTGTAAGATCTCTAGTGCGGACGGATAATTAGCTCCGTTTAAATGAATTAGCACGTAGAAACGTCGTGTAAATATCTTAAAGAAATTATTTTTAAGAATGTGTAGTGAAGTAAAAGTGGAGAAATATTTTTTTACGAATAACTGGAATTTATAGACCGTATGGTTTGAAAGCACTCAATTAGCAAGCAGCTCACGGTTTTGTGTAATGAATTTAAATGTTATTTTTAATAAGCAAATGCTACAGTTTTGTCGCTAAATGATTTTACGTGGATCTCATTTTTTAATGATGTTGGTATATGTGTTGGGCAAGGAGTGAAATTAGCGACAATTTGTCGCTATATTTAAGTAGTGTATGCCGAGTTTTAATCGCTGTTTTTTAAAGTTTGTAAAGGCAAGTGTATGTGCGTAGAGGAACAAAACAATAATATCTAATGTTGTGATTTTTAGAACAATCGTTTTTACAATGGTTTTGGTTGTGTTTATTTTTTTTTTGGAATTTTTGTAACGAGTTTTAATGTGAATGAAATTTAAATTTGTCGTTAGTTTATTGGTAATTTTCATACGTGTTGCGTTACGTTTTAGTTGAAAACGTGTATTAAATATTGGAATAGTGTTAAATTTAATGAATAAAATTGTTGGAAATTCAGCGTATAAGGCGTTATTAAACGGTACAAAGGAAAATGTCGCTTGAAGGGTAAAAGGGGATAAGTGACACGGCAGTTGAAAGGATTATAGGCTTAAGAGGCATATAATTACATGTCTCTTGCGATTATAACCCTTTCAACCGTAGTGTCGCGTATCTATTGTTGCCCGTTTTTTTATTTAATTTCGGGTCTTCCAAGATTGCGTTACGGACGCAGCTTACGGGCCACTTCTGATTGAACAAAACACGATAAATTACGACACAAAGTATTTTTAAATTCCTATCGATTACGTCGGTATGGATGGGTGTATTGCGCAGTCAGTAGGAGCTTTTGGTTTTATATAAAGCTTTAATAAACCCAGTCGTCAATTTACTATTGTAATTTATATTGCCCAGTACAACTTGCGATAAATCGGTCGTACGTTTTTTTTCTTTATTTGTCATTATATTACAAAACAGTATCTAAGCCCTTTTGGAGTACCTACTTCAAAGATTTAACTATAATTTTAATGCAACTCATAAATAAGCTGGTATAGTTTTTCGTACGCGTATTTAAAGCTTGTATTTTTACAAAATAGGAACATTTATGTGTGCCGTTATTCCTATACGTTGATAATGCCAAAAGGTCTAAAATATCAAGTGCACAAAATCATAATTCGGTACAATAATATGTTCACCATAGATGATGTATTTAGTAAGATAGATCAATTTGAAAATATAGTGAACTTTTTCAAATTTATATATGTTTTCAAAACACAGTTGACACCTACAATGACATATTAGACCCAGGTAACACATGGCTTTAAAATTATTTACAAGTTTATCTCACGCACAGACTGAATCTTATGAAACGATGTGCGCAATACATGTGCGCATAACAATGATTGCGCGATTACTTTTGCAGAGAATCTCAATCATTTTAACCATTAGGTTTCATAAATATCTAACAATTACAAACTAGACAACGTGTTTTTTGAAAGTTTTTAATAAATTAAAAAGCGCGCAAAATGTGTTTAATGTACTGAATCCAAAGCTTTTTGAAGTAATCCGTGGGGATTATTATACCGATTGCCTTATTTTATTTTAACGACGACTTTAAAAATGTGTGAATACGTTACATCGACTTGAAAATACACTGCAGTGATTTTTTATAAATTAAAAGTTTGAGAAATGTGATTTAATAATCTACCATACATTAATTGTCATAAAGTGTAAGTACAGGCATTATAAGCAATTATCGTTAAATATTTTTAACACACTAAATTGGTTTATCTTAAATGAGACTTAAAATTTACTAAAAATTTATGACATCGCTTTTTTACCAGCGATCAAAAACTTATTGTTTTAAACGAGATTTTCGTGATTTTGATGTTTAGTAATTATAAGTATTCAGTATGTTACAATCCTAACGGGTCGATGTAACGTTTCACAAGCATGCTATTGAAATGAGCTTCGTAACCAATAAGTAATGATATGCGACTGATTGTTACATTACTTATAAAAATTAAAATACATATTTGCAAATTATTTCCTAAGTCGTTTTGATGTGAATGTTTTAAAGGATAATTAAGGTGTTAAATGAGAAACAACGGTATGTGTATATTGCTTTATTATGCTAATTGTATTTACGAGAAATGTTTATACGAATGCCTCAAATTTGTATGCGAATTACTAAAATTATGTTAAGGCCTATTCATACACGAAAACGAGGTGCGTAAGTTTTGTCGCAAGAAATATTAGGGTAAAAATATTAAAGAGATAATACAAAATAAGACTTCATTACTCAGTAATAATTCGTTTTATATGGGGCTGGTGTATTAATATTTTAACTATTATGAAGCTACTGGGAGCTGTACGGCTGGGTTACTTTTGTTACCAAAAGGTTCGCAAGGACTTGAAGGTAGTATCAAAATTAACTGTCATGTTACAATACAATGCGATGCAAAAGCTATACAAAGCATCATTTTTTTATCATATTATAAAATTATGAGTCAGGTAGGTATCTGTCGGCTGGACGAATTTTTGACAGCCTTATTTTGTATTTTACTGAGAGAAGCCCTAATTAGTGCTGCGTGCTCGTTTTTAGGGAACTTTAGTTCGAGGGATTAAGAGGAATTAGGAATATAATCCTTATCTGGAGTGTGTACAGTACAAATTGCTGTATAAATAGGCCTCGTGTCTCGTATTTATTGCGAATGAAAATTCTAAAACGTGGTTGTAATTGTTTTACACTTTCGCCTTTACGCTACTTGTTAATTTTAATTTAAGCGCACGAATTTATCGACTTGACTTTAAAACTAAAACTTTATTAAGTCAATGCGCACTATGCGATGTTTCCTTACGATCGATACAACGACGGATAATCGTTCGAAAATGTCGCATCGTGCATACCTGCCCTTAGGTATTTAAGTGTCGTTGAGTATTATGAGAATAAAAAAAAAACAATATTTTTTCATACTTAGCGCACTTTCGCCTAAAATGTCGTGAATGTTACACTAAGCATATGTGATACCTACACGGTTTATAAATAAACAATTAATTTGTGAATGTCGACTTTCATTTATCATCTGCTACTTTTTACATTAATTCGACATGCCTACGATGGTGCTTAAGAAGTCATGTTTTTGCTATATTGCTACTTTAATCAACTCATTAATGAATACAAGCTAATCATTCACACGATTCAGGACGGCGAAGTATGAATACGAGCAGCGTAGAATCTGTAAATGATCCAAATTTATGTATAAAGTACAATGTATTAAACACGCAAGTTCTTTGTACAATAACATTGTGGAGGTTTGGAGAAAGTACCTTAACCAACTATAGTTACGGCAAAATGTTCTGAAATATTCTGACTTGCATTCACACATTTTGAATAAAAGTGTGTCAGTCGGCAAGAAAATGGGCAATTTACATAAAAATTCTTTAAAAATCACGAGAAACCATCGTTGCTTTGATAGCCATTTACCTACTTGTGAAAAAGAAGAAGAGTAGATATAGGAATGCGCAGTTTAATCTTTGCTATGAATATTTCGTTGGCAGCAATCTGGGATCTGGCGTGATGATATAGGTAGATAGCAATGTCTACTAATGAAAGCAACTGACCGCAATAAAAGTCGGTCTAGAGAGTGCTATGTAATGGCCCGCCTTGAATATGATGGGTTTCTTCATGCGCTCCATGGCTATCCACAGCGACCGGTTGAACACGCCGTCCTGCTCATACCACGGGCACTGGTACAGCCACTCTCGGAGGTTCTCGCTCTATAGATAAGGAGGAAATACACTTTGATAGACTACCCTTCTATAGCACAGAAACACTTTCATCATAATTCGTGGAAAACATAATTGGGATCCTGGCTTGCAGGAGTTACAGTGGTAGGTGTGGCGGAATTTACATTCTAAATAATACATATATTTTTAGTAATAAACCAAAAGAAGAAAGAAAGACAATACAGATATACAATGCGAAAGTGGAAGGATGTAGGTACCGGGGAAGATCTAGACTATCTTACCATGACAAAATAGACCGAGTCTTATCTAAAGGACAAGTCAAAAGTCTCCGTAACCTGCGAGCGTGTATGAGGCGAACTATGAGAGTGGAGGAAGCCAGAGAGGTATGTAAGGAAAGAACCTGTTGGAACTCTGTACTCTGCCTACCCTGCAAGGGATCTGGCGTGATGATATAGATAGAATAAACCAATTGCATAACAGCATGCCCTAAGCAGATATCAAACAAAACGAAAGTTACACAACCCAAAAAAACGTTGAATAGTTTTAAAAATAACTTTCGAATTGCACACTAGTACCGGAAAATAATTATATATTAGAAAATAAAATACCGAAAAACTCTCTTGGCCTGTGATTCATTCAAGTCTTAAACGTAAGTCAAACGTCTTGTCTAAACGTCAATACAATAATACATGCACCTAAGGTAGCGAAAAAACGGTTATATTTTTATCAAGTACTGCTATTGCTAGCGATTGGAGCTGATGGAACTGATCCTCACTTGATGGAAAGTGACTGTTCGATCTTAAATAGGCTGAGGGGACGGAAGTTAGACCGAGTTTCGAATTGGTATGGACCAGATCCGCCTCCTTGTAAGGCAACTCCGTGTAACATGTCTGGGTCGCTTGACTTTGATGGGAGGGTGGTGACCAGTCCAGTGACGGCTGTAGCCTATCACCGGTAAAGGTGCTGTTTGTTTAGCACTGCCTAAGGACCAAGAATCGAGAGTAACCCCTATGGACGCGAGAACTTTCGGCCTAGGACCCATGTTTTGTCGTGCCGCCTGTGATATATATGCCATTTGCAACAGTCAACAAAGTATATCTCTCACGGCAACTCGTATTGAGTAAACCATATATTACTCGTATGGTCAGCTCACTGCCGCACCAGCAGTACATGAAGAGCTGCGACAGCATCGTCATCATGTAGCTCAGCATGGAGTAGAACTGAACGCTGCCCGGCGTTGCCTGCAACACGCCCCCGACATTACTAATATACGATACCATTCCGACCGCTGTTCCAGAAAGGATTGGTAGTTAGAGACGTCCAGACCACTTACACTTAAATTATGTCCCGTTTATTGTATTTATTTTGTCATTTCAAATAGATCACGTTATGTAGGTGCGAGCGCGCACCTCTGTTACAGAAGTATGCCGGTTGTAACGTGAAAATATGTTATGGTAGGGAATTTAAACAACCGAAGGTGTACAGATACTTTTATAGCACGACTATGGATGACGCAGGTATGCAAGCTCATAAAGTTACATAAATATTGATTTACTGTAAGTTGTTAAAAGTGTCATCGTACGGTGGCGCTTGTATAGTTAAAGAACTTATCTGTATTCAGCTTTCTATCATAAGTAGGTACTAGGTACATAGAAAATACCCCAACTGGTATAGTTTGGTAGGATCATCATAATTTTCTTAGCAAAAACGTACTATAGATATTCTCAGTCCAATATTGCAGATTATGGCTACGGTTCCGCTTAATTGAAAAAATATATTTGCATGATACGTGTCTTCCACCAACTGCATGAATCTGAAAAAGATGTAAAGTTTCTATTATCTCTTTAAAAAGACCGAACATTCCAAGCATGAGGCTAAGAGCTTCTTTTAATGCAGGTAAGCATAGGTACGGAGATCTGTAAAAGAAACGAAGTGGAAGACGTCGGATATTAATATATTTCGACTCAAGTGGACTGAGCAGGACAAGTCGCAAGATGTGGTGATGGCAGGTGGAGTAGATCTCTGACCGAATGATGGCCACGGAAGGCAAATTGCAATAGAGAAAGCCCAGTACAAATACTTATGGGTCGATGATGTGGTTAAGTGCGTAGGTTAAACCTGGCTAAGATTGACTCAGGATATGGATATGTGGCGTAAGAGGGAGGAGGCTTATGCCCTGCAATGAGTGGAATGAGTGATGATGAAACGAAGGTATAAACTTCTGTGAACAAAGGAAAACATTCTCAGTGAAAAAAAGGACAAAGACGGTCGATCCCAAGTAAATGGAATACACGATCTAGTAGGAAGAAGAAGAAAGAAATACTTATAAAGATGTTGGCAGTCATCAAAGATTTTTTCAAATATTCTGGTAGTACTTTACTAACCTTACCACAGTTTGATGGTGTTTGACACATTCAACGAATAGCTCGTTATTATTTCGGATGAGTTCGTCTCGATTTTGTTTCGACTGAGCTTTATGAGGCACACTTTGTAACTGTAAAAAATATGGATGCTTATAAGGGTTGTTTATAGGCACGTCTTGGTACTTACACCAAGATGGGTCGATAGCGTAATCAAAAGCGACATCAGGCTGGTCGTCTTTAGAGACTATAGTCACTGAAGGTTCTTTTTATGGAGTCAACATAGAATATTCGCTACGAACTAAGGACCATGAAACTATTTGCATTCGCATCAGGTAATCCGTTAAAGCCTGCACTGTGCGTGCAAGTGAAATGCGTCAGGCATCAACAAGGCACCAGGCGATTTTTCGCTTGTTTTTAAGAACTTTTTCTTTCACCGCTAGTAAGTGACAAATAGATATAGAAGCATGAAACGAGTTTCACCAAGCTATTTGATACATTTGAGTTACTAGAAAATACTAGCTAAAACATTTTAATTTAATTAATAAAAAATCATTCAACTTACCTCTTGGACTTTTTCGAAAATAATCTCCAGTTGACCGCATCCAAACATGATCATGGAGACAGCGACGCTGTCCACACTAGAGAACAGCAGAGCGCTTATGTAGATGCTTATCATTTGGTACAAGTAGCCCAGGATGTACTCCGACGTCCGGTCCGTGGAGACGGGCATCCTGATAGTTAATTTTATTATTAAATTAGTCTAAACATGTATTCTAGAGACCATCACATCCACTTAAATAGTGTCATGTCCAACAATTTTTCGAGATAAGTGGGTAGTACACACAAACACCGTCACGCCTATATTCCCCAAGCGGGGGTGGCATAGGTGTACTGAGCACACCCACATTTCGCCGACGATGTTAGGTCCCATGTAATAGGGGGCGAGCCTATTGCCATATACCAGGCACAATTCCAGACTCCGGACTCGTACTGAGAAGTTTTCGTTAGAAAAACTACACTTGTCGGACCTAGGATTTGAACCCAGGATCTCGTGATCACAAAGCGATGTGCTTTGCCACTAGACCAACGAGGCAGTCAAGATGACCCACAAATATTTGTTTCGGTCTGGGTATTTATGTATGTGAATTTTTATTATTGTAAACGCATCCACGACACACGAATAAATCCTAGCGTGGAGCTAAGTTTAGAAAAAAATGTTTTTCACTTTTCCAGATTAAAAGGGCGTTCGTTAGCGTGTCCACGCTACGCTCGCACTTTTACGTCCAAAATTAGATACGTCAGTCACTGGAGAACACACCAAAGAGCGAACCAGAAACTATTCTGGTGTAAAGGACTAACTTTACACCAGTGATACGGTCACGCAACCCTTCGCCTTTGCCGAAATCGGCTGGATTGTTTTCTATATTGATTGTATAGTGGACAAACCCATTGCTGGCAAGGTGTTTACCATAGGAGGTTACTTAAAAGAGAGACTTAAAGTAGACTAAAACTATTAATATTGTTATGTTACGGGGTAATCAAATGCCGAATAACGTCGAATGCAAAAACACACGCGAACTAATCACACAGTAGTACTACTCTCGTTAGTACCCAAATACTGCTTCCAAGTCGCTGAGTCACTCGTAGTATTCGTATATCGATGCTAAAGTTGCCAGTTTATTCCACTTAGATCGCTTGTTCTCCGATTTGATCAGTGATTTGATTTGATTGTGTGCGTCCTCACGCTCTGTGTTCATTTTATACTTTTATGAAAGTTTTAGAACGGACGCGAACCCCCTAAGTACATCGATAGAAGTACATCGAACAATAGCCGGCGCGGTCCACAAAGCGGTATTATTATTACATACCTATTCGTACGGAAACCAATAGGTACGTGTATACGCGACCGCGCGCCGACTATAATTAAAGGGGTGAAACCTTCTAGATGTTTCAGCAGTTAAGCGCGGATTCTAGATCTTTCTAGACAGATCACCGGGGAGCCTAAGGATGTGTTATTCGTTTTAGAATCGACATAGCCCGATAAAGACTTTTTAATATATCGGGGTATGTTCGGGTCTTAACAATATGTAGATAATAATAGATTTAGTCTGTCTCTCTTTTAGTGCGAAGGCACAGAAAACCCGCAAGGGATCTGGCGTGACAATACTTATAGCTAAAGTATAGTATTAAGCTACATACCAAATCCTAAAAGGAAACGATCGTCCTCCAGAGTAGTCGAACAATGGTATCACGGCCCATAGACTGCATGTCGTTATGGCGCTCGTCATAAAAACAAGACACAAACGTTTCACCCTGCGAGCTTGAACGGCTAAAATCCTAGACGAAACGTAAATATTATCAGACCGCTGAACACTAATCTTTCCTTTGAAGATCCAGGCACAGATCATGGAGGTTTAGATGTGGATATATCATCACCGAATGACGTTAATTATGTAAAAAGGAGGTATTACCTTTCCTGTTTTCTGTTCTTTCTAATCGTAATTGTTGCGGATTCCAAGTCAATTAAAGCGTTCCCCGTGACATCACGAGGTTTAAACATTGGAGTCATTTATGGCGACTATCTATTGTGGATCTAAGCTGACAAGAATTAGATAATGGTGGAAACATGTGGCGGGCTTCGTCCCGTTAAACCACATGTCTAGATAACTTCTAAACAAAGGACATTGTTCTACGCCCATACATGATTTGCCCCAGAACCAACAGCAATGAAAAAATACTTGTATTATTTCAAATCACCCATAAATTCTCTTAAGGCATTTATTATTAAACGGACAAACGGGGGAATCGTAATATTGCACAAAAAATATTAATATTTTGAGGTTATAATTTAGTAGTCAGGAGTCTCCGTAACCGGCGAGCGTGTATGAGACGAACTATGAGAGTAGAGGAAGCCAGAGAGGTATGTAAGGAAAGAGCCTGTTGGAACTCTGTACTAGAGATGAGTCGTATTTATTAGAACAGATCCAAAGAACAGGTATTTTACGAGAATAAGCGGCACCTAATCCAATTCTGACAATACCTAATCCACCTAATATTCATATTCAATAAAAACTATAAACTAATGTTTAGCCGTTTAGCGCGCTCACTCACACCTGTTCCCGCGCTCTCTCGCTCACTCATATGCTTATCGCTTTGCTATCCCGCTTACGTGTAAGGGTGAAGGGAGCGAGACAGCGCTATCTATACAACGCGTATTGATATAAAACAAATGTAAATATAATGAATTGAAATCTTTTAAATATGGCTTCTTGCGAACGCTAACCTTTTGCGGAATATTTAATATCGCAAGACTCAAAACTTCATACATTTGTAAGTTAACAGTCCTAAGCCTGTAAAAAGTACGAAGGGAAGATACCAATTCATCACTAATATATCATTAAATGATAAAATAGAAAACACGTATTAGTTTATTCAACCAATTTCGTGCAGAAATATATAATCTAATCAAAAAAAAATTTTTAATTCAATTTTGAAACTCCATTTTCTTAAAAGTGTTATTATGACTGTACCCGTTCTTAACTAACAAAACAATTTAACATTCAATTAATTCAAATATCGGTAATTCGATATCAGGATTTAATATAGAATAAGCGGATTGAGATCACTAGGTAACGGTATGTGTATGAGATCATTGAGATTAGGTGGAACAGGTATTTGGATTAGGTATTTATGCAGACTAGGAACAGGTGTACTTAATGCCTGATTAACCTAATACAACCCATCTCTACTCTGTACTCTCTGCCTACCCCGTAAGGGATCTGGCGTGATGATATAGATAGATATATAGATAGATATAATTTAGTAGCAATTAATACATATGAGGTTATATTGTGTGTGTCGACATTCAGTGAAGATGTCGGTGACTTCGATATAACTACTTACAATACTTTGAAATAATTGTTTTAGATTGCAAATTGTCCGTTAGATACGGATATTTGCCATTAAAATAATAATAATATTAGCCCTGTTAAGAAACTGTCCCACCGTTGGGCACGGGCCTCCTCTCAAACTGAGAGGGTTTAGGCCATAGTCCACCACGCTGGAATATCTTACCACCATATTTGCCATTATTTAAATTAAATAGATAAAGATAGTATCGGTGTAAAGATGAGAAAGGGTATGCTCCGTTGGTTCGGGCATATAGAAAGGATGCCAGAAGAAAGAATGACAAAACAGATATACAATGCGAAAGTGGAAGGATGTAGGTGCCGGGGAAGACCTAGACTATCTTACCATGACCAAATAGACCGTGTCTTAGCTGAAGGGCAAGTCAAGAGTCTCCGTAACCGGCGAGTGTGTATGAGACGAACTATGAGAGTGGAGGAAGCCAGAGAGGTATGTAAGGAAAGAACATGTTGGAACTCTGTACTCTCTGCCTACCCCGCGAGGGAGCTGGCGTGATGATATAGATAGATAGATAGATAGATAGAAATAGATAAAAATTGACGGCATGGGTCAAATGTTTGTTGGGTCTGGGGCAATTTTCGACAATGTCCTTACCGCCACTCGCATATGTGCGTAGACCACAATATGTGCATACTTTTGGTAATTTTAACCACAACAGAATTGTGTTACTTACGTCTAATAATGTAATAAAGTACGTTCTATGTAGTATGAGCGTTTATTAACACGCACTAAGTAACTACTAGGAAAGGCTAATACACAAACTTACCTTTCATGTGTCTTGGATTGAGGCTTAAAAGTATTACCGTCCATGATTTCCAGTAGCTTAAGTAAATTGGATTTGTTGACCATAAACGCAGTAGTTTTGTAACACAGGGACGCCTGAGTGAATAACAAAAATGATGCCTCCGAAACAGCATTGATGTCACCCCAAACAACGACTATGTAGATAATTTCAAATACTAGAAACGAGTATTGGGTAAGCATCAGTAAAACATTGTAGGTTATTCGAATAATCTTGTACGACGGAAGCCAAATTCCGAAAAAGTTCAATATACTTCTTGGACGATCGAGGAATAATGTGGTATTTTTGCTAGGCATCCTTATACTGTGATGGTTCGCCTAATGGAAAAACGAAGCCCACTCAAAAGCTCCTCTGTCTTTCCTGGCTGGCTGAAGCGTAGTTGTTGGGCGTTCGATCTCTTCCCCAATGAGAATAGAAAGGTCCCTCTGCCCACAGCTTACTCATTCACACAAAAATCGATCGATTGATCGCTTCAGGTATAAATTCTTTATAGGTATGTAGGTGCCAGATTCCTGTAAAGACCTTAATTATGACAATTATAAGGTATGAAAAGTTACAACATAATCTCACCGTAATTTGTGAAAGGGTTTTGCCCAGCCGTGGGACAGTAGTTTTATAAGGTGATTAATTAGGCTGGGTATAAATGTATGACCAGTAGAGATTTTTTTTCATTTATTTAAAAGCCAAATGACGCATCAATAATATAATTTATTACTAAGTAGACTATACCTACCAGGATTGCAGCGTACCTAACAACTGGCGCTACCTCAGAGCAAAGACTAAAAGCAGTCGCTATAGAGGCAACATTAATTGCTGTGTAAGATAAATGGTAGAACTTAGAATAATCGCTAAACTTTATGTCCAAAGAAATTATAAATAATTATACGTTTCAAGTCGCCAATTTAAAGTTTAATTGTGGTTCATGCAAGTAAATGTTAATTTACTGTTGCTATATACTTCAGCTTTTTAATAATATGCGGAACTAGGAGTTGTTTCTCCGTCATGGGTGCGTTGAGACCATAACAAATATTTGTGGGAATCTAACCGACGCGACGACTCAATCCAGTGCGCGGAGCGACTCAAGCTCTTAATCACTCGACCTAACCGTCCGTCATCACGCTAGATTCCATGCAGGGGAAAGCAGAGAGTACGGAATTTCAACATATTCTTTCCTTACAAACCTCTCTTGCTTCCTTCACATTCATAGTTCGTCCCAATAAACGCTTGCCGGTTACGCAGACTCTTGACTTGTCCATCAGATAAGACACAGTCTATTAATATGTCTTATTAACTACAGCCAGCCAGTCCTATGTCCACCAGTGAACTGTTTAATAAACAGTGAATAAATTAGGTAAAGAAATTCTTAAACAAAGAAATATTACATCCTATACACATGTAAACGTGTCCTATGTTGACATTTTAAATTGAATCGCATGTGAAGTTTTAATAACTGTAAAGTTAGAACAAACTCTAATGTGTTTTGTTTACAAACTAACATGAGAAGGTGATAATTATCAAACAGAGTATCAACGTTTGTCAGAAACAGTCATCTAATCGTTGGAATCTATAATTTTAATTAACTATCGACACGTCCCGGCTTTGCACGGGTAGCACGGACAAATATCATCATAGTTCAGTAAATTCCTACAAAATATTAGTAAATTATATACCTAATCTAACCTCGATTGTCAGTCAGTCTATCTTTTGAAGAACCCAAATGAAAATCCGTTTTCAAGCTTCTGGGCTCTTATTCGCTATTACTAATTAAAAACTTGAAGAGTCGCAATCAGGCAAAATTAACATTTTTAGAGCCTACTGCCAAAGCTTTTATACGTGCTCGGTGGACCAGCTTCACTTCAAGGGCACACAGCGATCTGCGGGTCCAGTATCATAAAACCTTCACGGCTTTGTTGAGACTTCCTCGCTTCTGTAGTGCATCTGGCATGTTTGCGGATGCTGGCATTGATAACTCTTATAGCCATCATGCGCAAAAAATCGGCCTCAATTGTGAGAAGGTTGCGGGGGAGCACCAATAGAGTTCTGAAGATGATTGCGAATAGAATGGATGCAGATGTCCTCCAAAGATTTGCCGATCTTCATGTCAATACTAACATAGTTCGTAAATCTAAATAATTTACTAACCCAATGATGTTTTAAATTTCTAATATGGACTGTGTTGTCTGAAATAAACGATTTTAATTTTATTATTTATTATTCAGATTGCTAGCTAGCTATGATCGTTTAATGGCACTCCAGTGAAATATAGAATACCATTATGCGATCCTTTCACGAGGATATCATAACGCGGAACGTTTGGTTATAGCGAATAAAGACCCTGAGATTATGTTTCCGCATAATAGTTAAATAGAAAAATCTTTTTAAAAAAAACATAAAACCGACTTCAAACACTGCCGGTTAGTGCAGTCAGTTACTTGGCACCGACTTCAAATATTTATTTCTTGCTTTTTTATGTCGGCTTTTTTTTAAAGATTTTTATTTACAATTTAAGTGACAAGTGAATTATTTACTAAAATATTATTTCGCTGAGTTGTACTGCAAGGTACCTACAGAATTGATATAATAACCATAATAACGTAATCTATACATTCGTGCTGTTCGCCGTTAAGAACTCCCCTGGTGTATCTTCAAAGTCCAAAGTTCAATACCGATTTTATTAAAATGGGACCACCTCGAAACTATACTAAACCCAACGCAAAAAGAATCATCAAAATCAATTCATAAATGAAGACGTTATAAAAACCCAGACGAATTGTCGACCTCCTACTTTTTTGATTCTGATTAGTTCTATGGCAGGGTACCTACAGGATTGACGTAATACCCATAATATCTCAATCTACACATTCGTATTGTTTGTCGTTCAGGAGTTCCCTGGTGTATCTTCCAAGTCCAAGGTCCAATACCGACGAAATTAAAATGGGACCAATAGCTATACTGAACCCAATGCATAAAGGCTCATCAAAATCGATTCATAATTGGAGGAATGATCGCGTAACATACAAAAAAAAAACATAAAGTCGAATTGAGAACCTTCTCCTTTTTAGAAGTCGGTTAAAAAGTCGCAGCGGGCGACTACGATTTATATTTAGTATCGATTATTTGGCTAAATATACAAGCTGTAACATAATAAACGCAAGACCTGAAAGTAGTTTGTTCTAAATCGGTAACTGAATCGATTCCAATAATTTTTAATGTAAATCTTATATTTTTTTTAATTTTCAAAAAATGTATTTACGCCTTCAATGCGCTATAAAAAACTAAATTTATTCTTGATTTATAGCAATAAGGAGATAAATGGATTAATAAAACGCATTTTTCAATACGCACACATACACGTACAAGTTTCTTTGTTAGTTGAGGTATAAAAGTCCTTGGGGGTCTGTCCAAGAGCGTGCTCGTCGCGACCCCTGCCAGTCATTATGGCTGCAATCTTGGACCGAAGACGTACCGCAGTGCGGGCTAGGGCGTCCCCCCGAGGCGACGCGTACCGGCCCGCCCCCGTCGGTACGAATATAGGTGGAAGCGGCGATGGGGGCCGCCACCCATCACGCCGGGCCCGAACTGGCGAGTCGTGGGGTGCAGAGTGCCGAATAGGCACTTGGAATGTAAGAGGTGGTATGGAAGATAAGATGCATGAGGTGATTGATGTAATGAAAGAGAGACGCCTGGATGCTCTGTGTGTAACAGAGACTAAGCGGAGGGGCAGTGAAACCTGTGATCTGCCTGATGGAACGATGGCTCTGTGGTCTGGTGTACCGCAGAGCAGTCGTGCCAGCATGGGGGTGGGTATCTTGCTGTCCCGTCGCCTGGCCTCTGGAGTGAGAGATTATGGCCTGTGCGATGCGAGACTTCTCTGGGTCCGTTTAAAACTGGGTGTCACTAGAGTATTTTTGGTCGCAGCGTATGCTCCCGTAAGCTCGTCGACACCCCAGGACCTTGAGAAGTTTTGGGATAATGTCAGGGAAGTTCTGGATTTGGCTGAGGCTAACGAAAAGGTGATTCTGTGTGGCGATCTGAACGGATGGGTAGGAACCAGGCGGCAAACTTGCGACGCTGCTCTGGGTCCTTATGGTGATAAGAGAGTGAACGATGCAGGTAAGCTCATTGTAGATGTTTGTTTGGAAAGGGGTCTCCTTGTGTCTAATACGATATTCCAGCATAAGGACATACATATGTATACGTGGAGAAGGAATGAACAAAAAAGCATGATAGATCTGATCCTGGTTGATAACCGTCTCCGAAGCAAACTACAAGATACGCGTGCGTATAGAGGCCCCACTCTGGAATCAGACCACTATCTCGTAGTTGCGCGGTTTAGTGGTCTGTTCAGGAAGTGGAGGCACTGGCGAGAGCGTATCCCCTTCGGAGACCTTGAAAGATTTAAGGTTGAAAAGTTGCAAGATGAGAGCGTGAGGAGAATGTATGAAGACAGAGTCCGGGACAAGCTTTTGACAGCAGGCTGTTCGGACTCAAATGTAGATGAATGCTGGAATAGCCTGAAAGAGAGTTTGGTGGAATCCGCGAAAGAAGTATGTGGTTGCTCAAAGAAGCATATTACAGCAAAAGGTGATGCATGGTGGGATGCGGAGTTGCAAAGCTCCGTAGAAAGTAAGAAGAAAGCGTGGCAGGACTATGTATCTTCTTTGAACCTGAATGCCAGTATGACAGAGATGAGGAAAGAAATATACTGGCAATGCAAGAATGCCACTAAAACTTTAGTGAAAGAAAAGCGTGAAAGAGCCAGTATGATTGAGGAGGAGAGGCTGGCGAAGAACTTCGAGAACAACACCAAACTCTTTTGGAGCAAGGTGAGAAAGGCTCGAGGTGATTCGTCAGGCTCCAGAATGGAAAGGATAAAATCTAAAGATGGTGACATTCTTGCAGACACACAAGCTGTGCTAAACCGGTGGAGTGAATATTTTGGAGAAATGTATGGAGATGACCCGGATGCTGATGCCGCAGACGTGCCTAAAGGCGAGATTGCGGCACCAGAATCAACGGAGGACATCACTATGGAAGAAGTTGAATGGGCGATAGGAAGTATGAAAAACGGTAAAGCTGCGGGAGTAGACATGATATCTGCCGAGATGATCAAATATGGTGGAACTTGCGTCCGGGACGCTTTCCGGGCCCTTGCAAACCTTTGCTGGAGGACCGGTAGAGTCCCTACAGATTGGCGCCGCGCAGTCATAGTACCCTTGTATAAAGGCAAGGGTTCACAATATGACTGCGCCAATTACAGAGCCATCAGTTTGATCAGCTTGGCAGCCAAGGTGTACGGTAAAATTATTGAACGGAGAATGCGCGTGAAGTCCGATGGAATGTTGTGCGAGGCACAAGGGGGTTTCAGGTCTGGAAGAGGATGTTCGGATCAAGTCTTCTCACTCCGCAACATCGTAGAGAAGCATCTGGCAGTGGGCCGGAAGGTTTTCTGCGGTTTTGTAGATCTGGAGAAGGCATTTGACAGAGTTGTGCGAAAGAGGCTTTGGGACATTTTGCCAGGGTATGGTATAGATGGCACTCTGTTGCGAGCCGTCCAGTCCACTTATGTGGACTGCAAGGCATGCGTACGGGTGGGTGGTAACAGGTCACCCTGGTTTGACGTTAAAATCGGCGTCAAGCAGGGTTGCGTGTTGTCCGCTAGACTGTTTATAATATATCTGGACAAAAGTCTTCAAAGACTGAAAGCGATGAATGAAGGTGTACAAATGGGTGACATAGTGGTAAACCATCTACTTTATGCAGATGACGCGGTTTTAATAGCGCCAACAGCCACTGATCTGCAAACACTAGTCACAGTTATGAAAGACGACTGCATGATCAATGGCTTACACTTGAATGTGAAGAAAACCAAGATTATGGTTTTTGAAAGGGAAGAAACCAGAACGAATGTAAGGATTGTGGTTGGTAACGATGTGCTGGAGCAAGTGAATGAGTTTGTATATCTTGGATGCGCCTTCAGTAAGGATGGGAAATACACCGCTGACATAGAGAGAAGAGTGAGTGCAGGGAACAGAGTGAATGGTGCGATGGGAAAGCTACTCGGGAGCCAGCACTTAAGCCATAAGGCGCAGCTGGCCATACATAACGGAGTTCTTGTCCCAACGCTGTTATATGGTAGCGAGAGCTGGGTATGTAAGAAGGAGAATGAAAGTAGGATAAATGCGGTAGAAATGCGAGCTCTGCGGAAGATGTGCGGAGTGAAGCTGACCGACTGCATTACCAACAGCGTAGTAAGACAGCGAGTAGGTATGAAAGATAGTATCGGTGTAAAGATGAGAAAGGGCATGCTCCGTTGGTTCGGGCATATAGAAAGAATGCCAGAGGAAAGAATGACAAAACAAATATACAATGTGAAAGTGGAAGGATGCAGGTACCGGGGAAGACCTAGACTATCTTACCACGACCAAATAAACCGAGTGTTATCTGATGGAAAAGTCAAGAGTCTCCGTAACCGGCGAGCGTGTATGAGACGAACTATGAGAGTCGAGGAAGCCAGAGAGGTATGTAAGGAAAGAACCTGTTGGAACTCTGTACTCTCTGCCTACCCCGCAAGGGATCTGGCGTGAGGTTATAGATAGATAGATAGAAGTCCTTAAAAAAGGGTAAAAAACTTTAATTTTGGATTTCTTGTTTTCGTCTTGAATTCATGAAGCAATTATCTCATCGGGTGTCTGAAGTCTTGCGTTATTTATACACCTTGTATATTTTGAATATTATTGTAAGGTCTGACTGCCTCGTTGATCTAATGGCAAAACGCACCGCTTTGTGAAATAAATAATGTCAAATATGTCAAGAAAATGTCAAGATTCAAATCCTAGGTTGGATCAATGAAGTTGTTCCAGAAAATTCCCAGAATGAGTCCGGAGTCTGGAATTGTGCCCGCTATATTGCAATAGGCTCGCTCCCTATTACATGGTACCTAACATCGTCGGCCAAAAGTGGGTGTACTCAGTACGCATCTGCCACCCCCGCTTGGAGAATATGGGCGTGACGGTGTTTTTTATTGTACGGCCATTTTAGCGCTTCGTAGCGACGATGTTCTTGCCACTCGCCAAGGCTAAGCAGCGTTCGGTTCGATTATGCTGAGATGGGTGTCTATACGCTTCCTTAGACCATATCAGTTCACCACTCAGTAGTTAAGTCCAATTTGAAGTCTTATAAGCGGGTTAATAAGTTCCAATTTCAAGCAGCCACAAACCTACTTTCATCATTCCACCCTCGGTCCGCGTAGAGTATGGTTTAATCTTTAAAAAAATTATGTGTGAGAGAAGGTCCTGTGCCAAGCAATTACTTTCGTCGTTTGATTTGTGAGTAACTTGTGTGTGTGTGTGTGTGTGGTCAAGAGTTCGAGCGTGCAACCACTACGCTCGAGCCAGAAGGGCAAGGGGGCAACTAGCTCAAGGGCGCCTCGAGGAGGAACGGCCTCGACTTGGGCAGTCGCTATGGAGGAGCGCATATACTAGATGGCTCGCTGTGGTACCGGCAAGGTCGGTGTCTGATCTTGTGTGCGGTATCTGTATCCGAAAGAAGGGATGTAAGGGCATCGGGAGGGTCGGTGAGAACATGCCGCGGGCAGTGGTACCGGCTGATAGGAAAGGAGTTAGGTTCGTAGTTGGCGGTGGCTACGATTAGCGGATTCCTATGATTGGACGCGTTGGCAAAATATCGGGCTGTCCCCTTTTTAATGAAGGCGCGAATACGTTCGAGACCGAGATCGGAAACTTACTCAGTAACGAAACTTTATGTTAATATAGAGTAGGATACGTTTTAGCTAACAAACATTAGCTATTGCTATAATTCGCTATCATTGACCCAGGCTTGGCCAAGTATAGAATTTCATGAAAGGAGGAGGTCTCCCGTCTATATCAGACCAGACAAAATTGCAAATAAAAGAATAAATAAGTTTTATTATTATTATTGATTTATTCAACTATGTGTTTTCCTACACATTTAGACCACAACGATTTCGAATTGCAAATACTATTCATACAAGGTGTAACATAATAAACGCAAGACCTGAAAGTAGTTTGTTCTAAATCGATAACTGAATTGATTCCAACTATTTTTAATGTATCTTACATTTATTTTTAATTTGCAAAAAACTTTTACTCCTTCAGTGCGCTATAAAAACCTAAATTTATTCTTGATTCATAGCAATACGGAGATAACAAATGCATTCCTAACCCATATTTCTCAAAATGCACACATACACATACAAGTTTCATTATTAATTGGGGTGTAAAAGTGCTTAAAAAATGGGTAAAATCCTTTAAATTTGGAAATTTGGTTTTCGTTTTGAATTTATAAAGCAATTCTCTAATCGGGGTGTCTGAGGTCTTGCGTTTATTATGTTACACCTTGTATAAGAATGGTCATATAGGTACAATACTTAGTTTTAATTTGCCTGATTAAGGACCGCGAAGTATGAATAGGACATCCGAAGAATCTGAAAAAGAAATAGCGATAAAACAGGGGTGTTAGTGATGTTGATTGAGGTCAGAATCGAATAAATCACTCACAGGTGAGTGATTTATTCGATCCTGGTGGTGGATCCGAGTGGTTTAATTTCGGTTTTAACAAAATATATAAAAAAGCTTTGTGATCACGAGGCCCTGGGTTCAAATCCTAGGTCAGACAAATGTAGTTTTTCTAACGAAAAATTCCCAGTATGAGTCCGGAGTCTGGAATTGTGTCCGGTATATGGCAATAGGCTTGCCCCGCCATTACATGGGGCCCAACATCGTCGGCATAAAGTAGGTGCACACAGTACACCTCTGCCATTCTCGCTTGGGGAATATAGGCGTAATGTTCATTTTTTATTTTTATATAAAAAATAATTAAGGGGTAAAATCGTGCGTGTTATTGGACGGTCGCTTTGTCCGCTTATGTTATACTTAACAATAAAAAATATAAATAAGTCGTAAGTAAGTCGCGCGAGGTCACCACCGGCAATTTTCGTAGACAAAAGCGATTGTGTAGTACTGTATATTTTTCATAATAACATCTCAATTGTTATACTATATTAAAATATATCGTGGGTTCTCCAGCGAGTTAACTAAGCCAGCTTATTAGCGAGCCAACAAGACAAATTAAAAAGAATGAGTAAGATGCCACTAAAAATGAAAATAAGTGGTAAGTTGAGAAGTCGCTGCAACTACCTACCTAGTACGCGACAAGACGTAAAATGTCACGGTTTTTTTCTCCCTAGACGTGAGATAACCGCTTTGTCTTACGTGCTAGCAGGACGTGCCGTGACAAAATTTTGACAGGACTTCAAGAATTGTATTGTATTATCGTATGATTATCGAATAAACAAAACTATTTTGAATTGCGTCCAGGACTCGAATGACACGCCAACATAATTTTGTTTCACGCTAGAAAAGTCGTGCGGCCCTGTGATAACTCTGTTACTTAGAATATAAATATTATTTATTCTAAGCTCTGCTACACTGCTTACTGCAACAAAAGTCTGCCGCGACAGAGTGATGTAGTGTCCGGCGCGCAGCACCAGGGGGCGGCGCATACGCATCATCACGAAACACAAGTCCCGTTTGAATTTCACATCCTGCTCGTACCAGATGCACTCGTACAGCACTGTGTGTAGACCCTCACTCTGCAAAGACAGGTTGGTGGTATCGATTTTACTACTACTACTATATAATCACTCAGATCCCTTGTGGGGTAGACAGAGAGTACAGATTTCCAACAGGTTCTTTCCTTACAGGACTACCTGGCTTCCTCCACTCTCATAGTTCATACATTTATGTTGTCCAAAAATATTTTACCACGTAAAAAGGATTCATGATCTTGAAATAAGCTGTCGTCATTCACCGAATAAAGTCCCCTGCAGCACAAAGGCCACCTTAAAGGTAGCTATAACGACGCTTGTAGGCTGTGAACCTGGTGAAGGTCGCGGGAAAGAGCGCGACTCGCGAACTGTCATCGGTCTACTTTGTGGGGAGCCTGCACAATTAGCTGAATTGAGTTCTGTTAGGCTAGAGCGCGATACTTGAGAATGGAGGCTGAATACCAGTTCCTGGTTAACCTTTAGGAAGCAGAGAAGTGGACACGCAAAAATCAGTTTTGTGTTCACTTTCGACATCACTACTGCGGTTTAGATTCCCGCGGTCCAATTTCAGGTTCACTCCTTTGCTTAAAGCTGTGTGAGGGAACTGAATGTAATCCAGGCATTAAGTACTAAATCCAGCGACTATGTAAAATGTGTTAGGAGGATAGAGCACGTACAATGGCTGTTAGCTCGTGTCCGCTCCAGCAGCAGACGAATAGTTGACTTATCATGACCGACAGGTAAGTCAGGATGGAGAAGAATTGCATGCTGCGCCAGTCAACCTGCAACCAAAGTACGTAGGAAGTCAGTACGTAGTTTACATCTACATTATTAATCTTCACGTAGCTTCATCTACACAGGGCTGAAAGAATTGTAATGTTAGTTATAGGAATTGTTGCAAATTCTTAAAAGCGAATCACAAGATAGGTCTTTAACCAATGTGTGTTGACAGCGATAGCTTACGATACTGAGATATGGTGAGTGATGGGCTCACTTAGTAGATACGATTACGGAAGGCTATACTCGGAGTATCCCTAGATCAAATCAGAAAGCAATAAAGTTTTCAGAATTTCCTAAGTTAAGCGGCAGTGCGCGAGGCATAAGCTTAATAATAACGCTTGCGGAATTGACTTTCTTTGGAGCACACAAATTATCAAGTGGCTATGGTAGCCACCCGATAACTTGTGTGCCCCCGATATGGAGTAGGTAGTCTGGCCCCTCATAAGATGGACGGATAACTGATAAAAGTCACGAGGAAACGTTGAATATGATCAGCACAATGCAAATATTCGTGCCGATCATTGAGTAGCTGTTTATCCTGCAGTGGCCTACTCTCGGCTAATATGAAGTACTTACGACTAGAATCCTTAACGCTGACATACAAATTATCCCGACACTTCCGATTAGTTGAAATAATAGATATGTGTGATATGCATTCTCCACTAACTCGGTAAATCTGAAATATAGTTAAATACCACAACTTTAGGCATTTATCTAATAATAAAATGTGTTGGGTTTGTTTAAGCTTCATTTCCTTGTTATACCATTCATAAGTATCATTTGTTCCAGCCATGAAGAATGACATCAAATGAAGATTGCATGAAAGTCGATGCCATTACAACCAGTGGTGTAGCTTGCCCTAGACGGACCCCGTATACAAATTTTTTGAGGGGACCTGCTACCTAACTGCGGCGAAACCCAAATGGAAAATAAAAAGTTATCACAAACGAAACAAAATGACTCGCATTTAATAGAATAAACATATATTGATTGTAAGTTATTACTTACACTAAAGCTCCTAGGAGCTAAGTTAGTCAAACAATCAAATAAAATACACGCTTTTCTTGCCTTTTTTCGGAATACTAATTTATAAAATCATCCATAGCTCAAGACGATTTCTATCCATCAAAACATTACAAATTGCTTTTGGAATAAAACATTTAAAGGATCCTTACTGCGCGACATGACCTTAAATCATGTATGATCAATTAATCATATTGATAATGTGTGTGAATCCTTATACGATTGTGTATGTTATGTTTATTTTTTCCTGGAAAACTAAGCGTACGGCCAAAGTGTTTGAGTGACATTGTGTCTAACATTTTACGAATTTTTGGCTTCACGGCTTTGAGGCCTCTGAAGCTAGGGGGAGGGCGTATCTTAGATACGGCTGATACAGAGGTAGTTACGCCCCTGATTCTAACACGGACAGCGCAGATTGTTCGTATCTATCTGGTGGCAGTACTTACGTGACAATGGCTTGGTGATGTTTGACACATTCAACTAATTTGTCGTAATTATCTAATAACGTTTGCACAGCTTCATTTCCATGTTTGTTGACAATAGAGGTAATCTGCAAAAACATTGGAAGATAACTTTGATGTACCTCAAAGGTCACTTCATAGCCGTGGCTCTCGACCTTCTCATTGACCTTATCACTCGCCACACAACGCTTCTAACTAATGCAAACATCTCACTCAGAATCGAACTCAGCCTCGCCTGCCAGCGAGTTCGCCGCCGGCCGATGCAGACCACCACGGCGAGACAGTAGTGTATGTCACCCCTATAGCGATTGCTGTTCAAGTCTTAAGGTGCCCTTAAACCAATGGTTCCCCTCGCCTTCCGGCTAAAGCGTAGTTATTCGCCGATTAAGCTAGCTCAGTGGCCAACTCATTCACACACACAAAGTCGAAAACATTTTATAGTATGATCTAGTAACGAAATTTGTGTATGGTGTCCACTAGGTGGTAGCGGCGATTATTGATTTACCAATTGCTAATACTAGATGTATTGATGTACACGTCAAAGTGCGCTAAAGGATGCATCTTTTATTGCAATAAAGACGGCGTATACAGAGCGGTGCGTTGCTCTAAATCTATCTATCTATCTATAACCTCACGCCAGATCCCTTGCGGGGTAGGCAGAGAGTACAGAGTTCCAACAGGTTCTTTCCTTACATACCTCTCTGGCTTCCTCGACTCTCATAGTTCGTCTCATACACGCTCGCCGGTTACGCCGTTGCTCTAAATCATAGTTTTTATATTCTTACACTCATTAACTTATCCTTGACGATGTCGATCTGAGCACAGCCAAAGATGACGGAGGAGAAGGTGACGCTGTCCACACCAAAATACATGTAGGCACTGATGCAAATGGTGACTAGCTGGAATGCGTAGCCAAAGTGGTAATGCGGTGACCTCTCGGGACCTAATGGCATCCTGGTACAAAACGATTTTGGTTTAGAGCAAGACGACGTGTTTCTTAACGCTGGTTAACATTGGCTACTTATTATAGCGGGGAAGGTAACGATATTATACGTATAGGTATATGCATTATTACTTTACAGTGTATTCACCTCAAAACCTGGGTAGGTAGGTAGGTGTAGTGGATTTAGCCCCTTACGGGTTCCGCCGGACCCGAACCCATCCACAAACCCGCTAAAACTATCAGTTTGACCGCTAAATCAGTCAGTCTGTTCTGTGGCTACATTAATTCTAAACATGTACAAAATAAGACCCCAACAAAACTTACCACATATCAAACGGGTATTTACGACTACCCGCATCATCGAATAATGGTTTGAGAGCCCACAAACCGCAAGTTATCTGTGAGCTGATCATAAACGCCAGAAGCAACCTCTTGATACGAGAGGCCTGCAATTTAAGAATTCTGTCTGGGAGCAATGTAGCTAAGTTTCTTCAAAACATAAATTAACCGGAATACATAAATGGCACAGGGTTTCAGGTATATAATAAACCACAATCTAAAGTGGGTAAACTGTGTAATTACGAGGTTGATCATCCAGATTTAATCTAATTGACTATTCAGGTTGGAAGTATTCTTATTTCTATTACGATATTTATCTACGTAGGTACCAATATTACCCATACTTGTTATTATTAGTTTTTATATTATCGCTTAAATTCAAACTAGTGTCTTTCCACGCGAGTCTGCACACGCCATATTTTTTTTTACAAAATTTTGTATTAATTATATTATAGCAAATAAATTCTGAATTCGTTTATTAGTAAATTTATTCATTAGTTATTTAGACGTTATTGAGTAATATATTAGTGGGATAATTCGCATGTGCTGTAATTATTTATATCCTCCAGTAGGTAATTGTGTAAAAAAATTTGTAAAAAAATATATAACACCCACATTAATTACCACCACAGGTGATAAGAGGGCTGGCCTATTTCTTGCTCAGAAAAGACTTAGATTAGTAATATTATTATGTTAATATATAATAAACTGTAATTTTCTATATAGTAGGTACTCGATATAATGTCGACTCTATATCTCTACTCTTTACTAACTTGCCTTGACCACTATTTCGCTACCTATGTATTCCGGTTCAAATAGCTATCATGGAACCCACTTCTCATGTTTAGCATTTTGAGGTTTGAAGATCTCAGCGTCCATTAGCTCAAGAAGTTGTTTCAACATGTCCATGTTTATCTGAAAAACGGTCACTTTTAAACACAAACACGCCTGGGTAAACAGCAGATAGGATGCCTGTGATACCGCGTCGAGATCCCCCCACACTTGAACTATGTAGATCATTTGGAATAAAAGAAATAAATATTGAAGTGCTATCATGAAAATTCTATAAAATTTCCGAATGACCGATTCATTTGTCACAGGAACCCAAACTCCGAAGTGTTTCATCACGAATTTGGCTCTATCCAGATAGAGGTCCTCCGAGGAAACCATGTTGCCTTAACGAGCAATCCAAAAAATAAACAATAATTATATCAAGTGTTTCTACAACAAAGTACCTATCTCTTTATGTGTACTTAATAAAATGAGCCGGCAATTATGTTAAATAACCGGTTAATAGCGACCCAATTGATGTGGTATCAATATCGTTGGCCGGTAATTGGCATGTGTCGCATCTTACACATTATACGGGTTGTACCTATTTACTTACTATAATATTAGCCCTGTTCAAAAACTGTCCCACCGTTGGTCACGGGCCTCCGCTCAAACAGAGAGGATTTCGGTTTAGTTTACTTACTAGTTAGTAAAAAAAATCGAAGATCGTAAGATCTTTAGCAATTATTTTCTTGATATGTAGCAAGATAGTGCCAATATTTTTCAATTTTCCTTAGGAATAAGGTGATTCCTAGATAAAAAAGCGTCTGTTTGGACCGCTTTCACGTGGCTTTCACGCGAACACGTAGTCGATGAATTATGGGGCTAAGTACCTACATACGAAGGCAGTGCAAGTGCTCTAAGTTGCAGAAGTCTGCCACTTCAATTTGGAAAATGTAGGTAAACAGCAGATAGGCATGACAGTTTTTTTTATCTTTTTGTTCGCACCTCCTGAATCTATTAGGTAAGGCTAAGTATTGTAGGTAAGTAATATAATGCTAACGATAGATTTTCTCAACCATTTTTATTGAGATCGTAAAAATATATTCAAAAAGTATATCAATACACCTCGCTGCCTAGATACAGAAAGTAAAAAATTCTATATTGTTTATCCATAACACCATGTAGGCAGGTTTGAAACCCTTGTTATAGGTAGTTCCAATTTTGCGGGTATTGAAAACAATAAGCGTAAGTATGTTGTTATGTAGTTATCAACTTATTTGTTATGATTGGTCCCTATTAGCAACATAGGTACTCGTGTACAAGGTGACCTATCGAGATTGGTGAGATTCTGTCTAGAAACCTACGTTACCGATTTTAGAGGTATTGCAATAAAAAGGTGCTCCACTTTATCGATAATTATGTTACCTTTGCATTGTATCTTTTACCTCTTTATTATCTTTCGATCCTCCTTCATAGTTTAAATTATAGAATCCATTTACCCAGCTGCTTGCATTTTGCCTTTTATTCCTTTTCGCAGGGAAAAATCATTACAGATTCTTGTGTTCTATGTGAGAAAATACCTAAAGGTGAGACTTTAGTGGCGCTGAAACTCACCGAAGTATCATATATAGATACGTCGGTGAGTTTCAGCGCCGCTAAAGTTATATAATAATATAATATCAGCCTATACTGCCCACTGCTGGGCAAAGGCCTTCTCTCACAAATCGTGGTGAGAGAGATTAGGTCATACTCCATCACGCGGACCCAGTGCGGATTGGTGGAGGCAGGTTTGTGGCCACCTGCTGTTGGAACTCATCAAGCCGCTTTTAAGGCTTCCAACTCAGCTTAACGACTACCACATTAAGTGGTAACCGGGACCAATGGCTTAACGTGCCTTCCGAAGCACGGAGACGCTCGAATATAAAAATGCCACAAAAGGTTACCCATCTCAAGCCGACCGAGTCGAACGCTGCTTAACCTTGGTGATCGGTAAGAACACCGCGGTCGCACAGCGCTACGAGCGCCTTACGAAGTTATATATACTTTGGCAATGTAAGTGTGGCTCCGGGATCTTCAATTATAATATAACTGATACTTATTTTCCTAGTATGCATAGACGCTTTCTCACTGTAGTTCTTGACTTGCTATTCATTTACATGTTTATTTCACGTGTTAACATGTATATTAATACCTATAAGATACCTATAAACTGCGCTTAATTTATCTTATTTGGCATTTTAGAAGGAGTTGAGTCGCCTCATCGCTACGACCTCATGGGATCTTTTGTGCTGCCCTTTTCCTTAATGCTCTAACGTATCTAGCGGTCCAAACACTTCCAATAACATGTAGATTCTGCTAAGTGGGAAGAGCCTTCTAAGTAGATTCATATATGCTCCAATTGGCTTACTTGAATTTTACTTTGTCTTAGTAGAATTGAATAGTTCTCTAAAGTGTATGAAATTAGGTTTGTGTTTGGTTTTTTCGCCATAGCCTGTCATATATTAAGGTGGAAGTGAAAACAGAATAATAAATGTAGCAAGGAAGAAGAAAGAACATGGAATAGTTATAGGTAGGCATAGCTAGCTGAAAGCACCAAACGGCGTAATAACACGCACCGCGGTTAGTTAGATGCAGCGCAAAATATATTTATATTGTGGTGTGAATTACCTACAGTAGTCACAATGGTAATTACCAATATAAGGTTATGCTCCGGTGGTTCAGGAATATAGAAAGAACGTCGGAAGAAAGAATGACAAAACAGACATACAATGCCAAAGTGGAAGGATGTAGGTACCGGAGAAGACCATGACCAAATAGACCGTGTCCCATCTGAAAGGCAAGTCAAGAGTCTCCGTAACCGACGAGCGTATGTGGGACGAACTATGAGAGTGGAGGAAGCCAGAAAAGTGTAAGGAAAGAATCAGTTTAAACTTTTATACTCTAGGCCTACACCACCAGGGATCCGGCGTGTTGAGATAGAGATAGAGGAATTTACTCCATTATAAGCTATATTTTTGATACCATACCTTGAGATACCATTTATATGAGCATTTAAGTAAGTTGAAAGAATGGCAAAACAGATATACAATGCGAAAGTGGAAGGATGTAGGTGCCGGGGAAGACCTAGACTATCTTACCATGACCAAATAGACCGTGTCTTAGCTGAAGGGCAAGTCAAGAGTCTCCGTAACCGGCGAGTGTGTATAAGACGAACTATGAGAGTGGAGGAAGCCAGAGAGGTATGTAAGGAAAGAACCTGTTGGAACTCTGTACTCTCTGCCTACCCCGCGAGGGAGCTGGCGTGATGATATAGATAGATAGATAGATTTAAGTAAGTTGGGTAGAGCGACGCTCTTCGCAAGACAGCTGACATTTTTTTTAGAAAAGCGTGCAATTAGAGAGTTTCCGCAGTAGATTGTTCTAGCCAGAAAGAAAATATGATTTTACGTAAAGCCATTCCCAACTACCTATTTTAAAAGGAAGGTAGTTACTGTTTTTGCTCCCTTTTGGGATGGCATTCTCTATTTCTTGTGATTATTATTGTTTGGAAATAGTAAAGCACAACACGTTTTTACAATTAAAATCAATAATTATTGTTAATAATTACTTTTACATTCATATATAGGTTTTTTTTCCTTAAATATTGATTTAAATAATTAGGTTTGTAATGACTCTCTCTGCCTACACCGTAAGGGATCGTGATGATATAGATAAATAGAAAGGTTTGTGATTTTCAGCTTTCAAGGGAGTATCCGAACTAATTGACGTGTGATGTGTCAGTCTTACGTCAGTGCCTGTAGCCAAGTGTCAAAATGATCGCCGCTGAGAGCAGAAGTCTTAGCATATAATTTTATCGTATTTCAACGATTCCTCTCAACAATGGTGCCTTTATAATACAATGATAGTGACACGTTAGCATGGAGAGTGTTATTATGGAGTTCACACTTCCCCCCGCCCCGCGTGGGCTGTGCTTCGATCGAAATGATTTCGTCAAGGTATTTTTACAGAAGTCAATAAATTTGTTCATGATAAACGATTTATCGTATTTCAGAGGATTTCAAAGTTATAATGTTGCTTACAGACCAACTTTTCCGTCGATAATTTTTTGGCGGAGCATCAAAATGTGGCATCTCTGGAAACTATGCGAGATGACCTAGGGGTGTACTTAAAAGTTCTCAGACTAGCCATGATTGAGCTTATCAATAAGGACTATGCCAATTTCGTTAATTTATGTGCCACCCTCATTGGGTTTGACAAGGCAATAGTTAAAATCCAAGTTCCATTGGGACAATTAAATGAAGAAGTTATTGTAAGTAGAAACATTTTTCCTCATCAATTTAATATTAATCCTGAAGTAAATAATAGCGACAAATGATGTGTAATGTTTAATTAGAGATTGATATTGAAAAAGTCCCTGCATAAGTATGTTTTAGTTATATTAATTTTATTATAATTCTAGAATCATTCAAAGCATTTACTGCCCTATTAGCCTAGTGGCAAAGTGCATCGCGTTGTGATCAGGCCGTCCTGGGTTCGAATCCTAGGTCGGACAAATGTAATTTTTTAGCGAAAAATTCCCAGTATGGGTCCAGAGTCTGGAATTGTCCTGTATATGGGCTTGCCCCCTATTACATGGGACCTCATATCGTCAGCCAAATGCGGGTGTACTCAGTATACCTCTGCTACCTCCACTTGGGAAATATAGGTGTTCAAAGCATTTATTTGCCAAATATTAACCTTCATAATTGCGTATTAATTTGCAGAGTGTAAAGCAAAGTTTAGAAGATGCAATGAAGGAGTTATCAATGTGGATGAATCAACGACATGGCCTGCAAAAGAAGAGACAACTTCTTAAATATTACAGCCAAACCATGAACTGTTTGAAAACCTTACAAAGCATACTGAAAAATATCTCTGAAAAAAAGAAATTGGAGCAAATAGTGCTTGCTGATAGAGCAGCGATGCAGTACAACCAACTGAAGTTTTCTATTAAAAAATGTGACAGTTTAATAAAATCAGAACTAAAAATACAGTATGTGGAAGTAGGCAGTAAATTAATACAAACCCTCAATGAATTACTATTCCAATTTTGGAATGACAGCGATGAAGAGAATCTTCTCAAAACTCTCATATCATTGGCCACTTTGGACCGAGTAACCGATTCGGAAATGCTTATCCGTAAGCAAGCTGTATCCCCTTTATTACATGACATTGTCAATGAGCCAGCTCTACAAAAAAGCAAAGATGGTCTAAAAGGTATCTACGAAAGAGTCTTGTCTTTGTTGGACATAAAATTGAAATTACTTCTAACTGTGACGCAACATTCCAAGCTTTCGTTTCTTGTTAAAAAATATAGATTTTTAGTCAACTGCTTTTGGTGCGAAGTTGAGAATCAGCTGGAGGTGAATCTTGCATCAATATTTGCTCCTGGCAATCCGCAGATATTCTACAGGAGGTACAGTGAGAGCATTGATTTTATTAGGAAACTTGAAAAGTACTGTTTGCCTGATGATGTGAAATTGTTAAGGAACACAACAGAGTATAAAAGTTTTCAGAGGAGATGGAACTTGCCAGTTTACTTTCAGATACGATTTCAGGAAATTGCAGGTATATAAAACCTTTACATTAGTTACAAATTACATATTAATGTAATAAATACCCAAACTACATACAGTGTGAGAGATAAAAAATAAACACTATCACGTCTTTAATCCCTATGCAGAGGTGGCAGAGATGTACTGTGTATGCCCCCTTTTCGCCAACAATGTTAGGTCCCATGTATTAGGGGCCGGGCCTATTCCCATATACTGGGAAGTTACTACATTTATCCAACCTAGGATTTGAACCCAGGATCTTGTAATAACAAAGTGATGGGCTTTGTCACTAGACCAATGAGGCTGCATACAGTGTTTACATACAATATTCTCCAAGTAACTCACTAATTTAGTATCTATTTATATCATCATGCCATATCTCTTGCTAATTTAGTAAAGGCGGCATAAAAATTATCAGAGGGATGATATAATAATGTATGAAAAATAATAATAATAATAATCATCTCTAAGAGATATATATATATATATATATATATTACTTACCCTTATCATAATGCCAGTTCCCTTGCAGAGTCCGTAAACTCAAAATAGTAGTGCCGTGCAGTGTAATTGTGTTAAAATTAAAATATTTATTCTCCCCATCTACAATTTAATAATTTTTCAAATATCAGTTAAACATTCCAAATATGCAAGTGTTTATAAACCACAAACAATTACAGGAAGTTATGAAGCGGAGTTACAAAAGAATCCCACAGTGGAAAATACTGATGGTTTTATATTGAAGGAAACACACAAGTGTTGGGATGCAGTGCAAGAGTGCTGGTCAGATGGGGTGTACATTGAAGCACTGGCGCATAAGTTCTGGAAACTGACCTTACAAATATTATCACGATACGCAACCTGGGCTCATGCGTTTTGTGCACAGGTGATTACTATTATAATGTTAGCCCTGTGAAGAAACTGCCCCACAGTTGGGTTGAATTGTGCTAAGAGGCAATAAATAATGCATATCGGCTAAAGAGGGAGATAATCGGCTACTTTCGGCTTTGTCTCTGTCACACGTAGCACTAACAGCGACGAAACGTCGCATGCAGTCGTACAAGGATCGTTTGACCTGCGGCCAAAATCTGAACAAACGCTATCATCAAGTCACTTCATGACTACTATCATCAATTTACGCTATCATCAAGTCAGTCTCAAAATTGCAGTTTACTATAAAATTTACCAAAGTTCTTTTTATGATTAGTAACCGTACATTTATTGAAATATCTCCTTGGAAGTAAGGAAATTTTACTAAATGTAAACCTTGTCAATGTCATCGATGGGCTAACAGATCCTTGTCGGACTACAAGGCACTGAGTGACAGAGATGTCGCTCTACAAAGCCAAAAGTATAATGTATGCTTGCCAATATGCATTATTTTTTGCAGCTTATTGTATTTATGTGTCATTGGTGCATTTACAAACATGATATTCACATACAAAAACACCCAGACCGAAATCATAACTAATCATCCTATCTGGATCGAGCCAACGACTACTCGATCTATTGAGTGCAGCAGCTTAAGCTCTTAACCACTGGACGAAGCCGTATGTCAAAGTTGTATAAATGTTAGGTAAATACCCTTGTTAAGATTGATGATAAAACTCATTTGTACTATAACACTGATAAATATCTGTTAGATAGTTATTGTAGATTATCTGTGTTAGTACTTAACCATGGATATAATACAATGGATTGAGCACTCTGCGAAAAAAACGTAATGACAAGGATACTCACTGAGAGCCCTATGTCTCTTTCTAAGTAGGGTGACCAAACATTGGTGCGATTATGGACTTGTTGACATATAATTAACGTATAATTCTCGGGCACTGTTTATTGCCGTAATTCTTTCTTTCTACGCATATGCTACATCTTAAATGAGTAGTTGTCAAAGCTTTTGATTAAATTGCCCATTTTCTCGCTGACTATACATTTTTTTCAGAATCTGTAAATTCAGCTCCAAATATCGCAAAAATTAGGGATAGTCTCCTAGGGCCGTTTTTCTGTATCTGCAGCGTTTGAGGCAGCTGCTCTTACTGCCCTATTTAAATCCGTCCTATATATAAAGACGAATTGAGAACCTTGTTCGTTTTGACTCGGTAATAAATGGTTTAGAGCGTATTTAAACCATATCATAAATAGGCATAGTCCGTATTAGTTATACCTTATGGTCACCGTACTGCATAGTAATGGGTGCGAGCGTGACACCGTGCTCAAGGTTATTGCTCTCACTCATTATGGTTTCTCGAGTTGTTTAAATCATAGAAAATGCAATGTTGTGTCTGAGTAAGACTTTAATTTTCTTTAGTAATATTTGGACAGTACTCAATCCTTTGTATTATATCCATGTTCTTAACACATTGTAGTGTATATTTATTTTATATCGCAACCAACTTCTTTCTACCAGCAAGTATAATGACAGACACACCCAAATTATATATTTAATTAATTAAAAAAAAAATAGGAATCTTTTCAATTTTCCAGTTTCTTCGTCGCGTGCCTACATTTAGAGTGAGTGCGTATTACATAATGTAACAACAACTAAATTGTATTTAAGGAAAATTAAAAAGATACTATAACAACAAGTCAGACTAAGCGATATTTTTTGCTATGAAAATACTAGTAGGCGCCCGCAGATATGACCTTTGAATTGTCTGGCAGAAATTAGGGCCCACCATAAGTGTCTGGCAGTGTTGAATGTTGGTTTTGAACAAAGTCCTGTAAATATTTTAATGTACTAACGACCTGCCCCGGCTTCGCATGGCTAAATTATACACATAAACCTCACTCTTGAATCACTCGGTCCATTGTTCGGTATAATATTTTTCACATAGGATGGGTAGTGGCAGTTCTAATTGCCAAACGAAATTAATATTTAATTCAATGGTGTTAAGGCATAAAACCATAAGTATAGAAACGGGTCATGCCTCTTATTGCCATTGAATAAAGTATAATTTCGTTTGGCAAGTAGGATTGTCACTACCCATCCTATGTAAAAAATACTATAGTTATTGAGTTTATCGCGAGAGACAGACAGTCGCGGCGGGGGAATTTGTTTTATAATATGTTAGTATTTTATAATAGTTACCAACATCATATTAGGGGTCATCCATAAACTACGGCACTCGTTAAAGGAGAGGTCAATTGACATTGTGTTACAAGTGAAAGATTCATCAGCTTTGTGTTAAATCTCCAAATTTCAACTCGATCTATCAATCAATTCTTGTCTATAGCATTTGTGGAGAGGCAAATTCAACTCTTAACAAAAAACTTAAAATATTATCTACCCACCACTGCTTGAGGAGTATAGGCGTGATGATTATTCCTTTTTCTTTTCTATTCATATAAATACTAGCAGTTTCCTGCGACTTCGTACTCGGTTGACAACAGCGCCACCTACCGGGTCTATATTGTATAGCCTATGTTACTTTTGGATAAGGTAGCTTTCTAATGGGGAAATAATTTTTGAAAACGTCATTAGTTACAAACATATAATAATCACTCACACAACATATAATCTTTCCTCTTTATAATATTATAGATCATTGGAAGTGGGGGAGTCACACAAATGTGATCACCAGTGACCAAGGAGGGGAGACCAAAAATTATGAAATTTGTGTGACGTAATTTATGGATGGCTCCTAAAGTGAGCAACCGGGGCATAGTGACTCGGAGATCTCTCATATTTCCTGCGATGGGGATCGGGGTTCCGCCTTTTCATTAATACTTTTATTTATATTTCAGAGATCCTCATCACAAAAGTTTGAGCCAACCAGTATAAATAAAAATCTAATAGATAACAGCATTAGCATTTATAGTGATGTACAAACATTACTAGAGAAATTGCCAGAGTTACTTGAATTGTTAAAAGCGAAAATACCAATAGACAACAAAGATCTACTAGAAAAAAGTTTAAAACCTTCACAAAGGGCTTTAGATGATATCAAAATCATAGTAAGGGAGTGTATAGCCAACGAGTTATTTGAAAACTTCAATACACAGTTGAAACAAGTTAGTGATATACCGAGATTGTACAGGAAGACTAACCGCAGCGTACCTACTAAGCCCTGTACGTATATTGAGGTGGTGTCCAATGCATTAAAAGATTTCAACCAAGACGCATCACAAAGATTGGATAATAAGTTTTTAGGGGAACTATTTGAGGCACTCTTCAATACTATGACTGAATCGTAAGTATTATCAATATATCAATGGGTATTTTAGGTAGTTACCTAATTCTGTATAACTAATTCATGGGACTATTTTTGCACCATGTGATGTATATGGATCAGAGACGTGGTCTCTTACTATAGGTCTCATAAAAAAGCTCAGAGTTGCTCAGCGAGCTATGGAGAGAGCTATGCTCGGCGTTTCTCTACGTGATCGGATCAGGAATAAGGAGATTCGTAGAAGAACCAAGGTCACCGACATAGCCCTTAAGATTAGCAAGCTGAAGTGGCAATGGGCGGGCCACATAGCGCGAAGATCGGACGGGCATTGGGGCAGAAAGATTCTAGAGTGGAGACCACGTATTGGCAAGCGCAGCGTGGGACGACCACCTGCCAGATGGACCGACGATCTTGTGAAAATCGCAGGAAGTCGTTGGATGCAGGTGGCATCGGACCGGTTACGCTGGAAAGCGATTGGGGAGGCCTATGTTCAGCAGTGGACAAGTATAGGCTGAGATGATGATGTAATGTATAAATTTGTATTCCAGGTATTACAAATATGTTGAAGATGTTTTGACCTCGGTGCAGAAAACTGAGGATTCACTGAGAAGACTGAAGCAAATACGAGACATGGGCTCGCCGCAGAGCAACGACAACGCGGGCGTTACCGACGGAGACAAAATCCGACTACAACTAAATGTGGACGTTGTCTCCTACGGCAAGCTAGCAGAGGGCCTACGCCTTGATGTAAATAGGGTTCACAGATTCACTGAACTATCCAATATGGTCACAGGAGCTGTAAAAAATATAGATATTAAATGATATGCCCAGTTGTATATTAAAGTTTTTTTTTGTTATACCTGTACAATATAAATAATTATTAAATAAAAGATAAATATTTTTTAACATAAACATGTATTTGATCAGCTGAATAAAAATTGTATGATTTGAAAAAATAGAAACCATTCACTTATCACTTAAAATAATTAACAAGATAAAATCTTACTAATACTATTTGTGTGGAACAAAATATTTCATAATTGTGTTCGGTGTCGCTTTGTTCGTGGTTCTTGGACTACTTCTGGGCACCTCTGAACTGGAGGGATTCTTCCACATTGCCTTCAGTTCCTGTTGCATGGTATCAGGCAAGGCATTGAATACTTCCTTGTCCACATAACTGGGGCAGTCATCACAATTCCTTTCTTCAACATCTCTCATAGTGTCTGATGCGTCAGACAAGCTATCTTTCGCGGGGCTGGCGCGCGGCGTCAGCGATCGGTCGCGGGAATTCAGTCTTAGCTCAGAAACTTTTTCTAACTCTTTTGAGTTTAGTCTGAGCTCTCCAACTTTTAATTTACTAGGCGATGCTACTTCTTCTTTTGACAAACATCGTCTTTTCGCTATCCATGTAACTTTTTTCGGTTTTTTGGGCGAGGGCTCAACTTCCCCATCGGAGAGATCCGTCGTAGTGCTACTACTCGGCGACACGGCCGAGTAGTCCATCGACGAGGCTGAAGTATCACATTCGTTTTGTAAGTTAAGCACGGACTGCACAGAGATATCATTCATTAAATAATTCACTATGGAGCTCCTGCCCGTCATGCGCTCTTGGAACTTCGTGAACGCCAGTCCCACCAAAGTCAAATGGAATGGTTTGGTTAAATCAATAAGTTTATTGAATAATCTCATAATTATACTCATAAGCTTTTGCTGGCCTGCATCTGTAACAGTCAAAGCTCCATTGTTGAGGGCAAAAATTGAAGGTGAAATCTGGCTCTGTCTGGATTCCCTGTGACTACTTAGCCTTTTAGCATCTCTTTTTCTCAATGTGACTCTTAAGGAAACTGGAATGCGGCCATCTTCTCTTACTAGCATGAGCAGTCGTTGGAGTAGAGCAGAAAACTTATCTTCCACCTCACTCTTCACACTGACAGTTTTAAAACTGTCTTCGAGTCCAATGCTCTGTGGTTTACCCGTCTGCTTCACTGGAGTATTATCTTCACCTATACTTAAATTTTTCAGTCTAACAGCCATATCACTACTAAAGTGCTTCTTCAGTAAATCTAGACTCACTTGTTGCAAATCACTTACTGTAATTATTTTTTGAGATATCAGAGTTTCTGTAGTTTTTGAACCGATACTTGGAATGGAGCGAACACTTTGCAGAGTCGACATAAAACTGGTCCCATGTTCAGGAAATATGATTGTTTGGTCATTAGGCTTATTCAATGGACAAATTAGTTTAGCCAACAACTTATTGTGTGCAATACCAGCACAAGTTGTAAAACCTAATTCATCATATATTTTCTTTCTCATTTCATTGGCTATTTGTGATGCTATCCTCAGTCTGGTGTGGCACCCGCATGGGCAGTCTACACTCGGTTCCTTGTACATGTGACCAGTAAAAGAGACATTATTATAGTTTGTTTCTTTTAACCTTTCCTGCACTAAGTTTGTGACCTCTATAAAGTTTTCGTCCATTCCCAATTTTTCCACTGGACTTTTCCAACTTTGTAACACTGCAAAAATCTTGTTTGAAGCTGTTCTATAGTTGTGCAAATCCTCACCATTGATAAGTTTTAAATTGGGACAAACTTTCTTAGCGTCCGTAACGAGCATACACTTTTGCACCCCATACTTTCTGGCCTCATAGTTGCTAGTTACGACGATATTCTTTTGTTGTATGCCGAGCGGAACTGACTGCAAGTCGGGATTCCGCACCATCTCCACTTGGGCATAGAAACAATCTACATCGATGTGAATAATGCACCTGGAGTGCTCACTGCCTGCATCGTTGTAATGAGAACAGCTCGATTCCATTTTCCTGCAAATTAAACTATAGTTTAGTCATAAATTTACTTTGTTCTAACTTAGTTTTACCTGTTGCGAGGCAATGTTGTGAAAAATTTACAAACATCGTACCTGTCGTCCATGGCCGTACCATTGATGGTTGAAATATATTTAGCAGGACTTAATTATGATAAATAAGTTAGAAATTACAGCTTTTCTTTCATAAATTTCCAAAATATTGATATTTTACATTGAACAATCACGACACATCAACAGAGCCCGTGTTTACAGCATAAAAAAGTGACCATACATTTCCCTCGTTTTTTTTCTTACCGTATCGAGAAATTTATCATGAAATTATAAACATTGAAATATTTCACTTAAACTTATAAATGACGTATAACATCGGTTGGGTAATGTCGTATAATATTTTAATTTGTGCAGTAAAAAAATAAATAATAATGAGAATTAAATAAAATGTAAAATGAATATAAAGTCCACAGGTAAATAATCGACTAAGATTTTACAAATAAAGTGTATTGACAGACAATGACAGCTTAATAAATTGACAATAGTGACAGATGGTACTATACGTCATTTTCATTTATCCGAAAGTGGGCTGAAGTGGGTGTTTTCATATGACTATAGATAGTGTTTAAGTTACAAATACGGCTATTTCAATTGTATTACAGTAATAACTTTAATTAATAATATGAGCTCCTGAAAATCAGCAATGGAGGGGCTTCCTTCGGGTGATATACAAGTGAAATACCAAAAACTAGCATCGGAGTACTCGAAAGTGTGTACAGTTATTGTATTGGTGTGAATTGGTCGGCAATTTTGTGAATTCGTTGTTTCCGTTATTTTAGTTGCGGGTGCACGTGAAGGTGCTTAAAAAGGGGGTGCTAGATGAACAAGCGAAGTCGAACGAGTTGCGGGACACGTTGAAAGAGAAAGAAAAAGCTCTACGCAAAGGAGAATTGGAAATAGACTCTTTGACTTTTAGGAACCAACAGCTGACGCGGCGCGTGTCCGTCCTTCAAGATGAACTCGACGCGTTACAAGTTAGTTATTACCTGTATTAAAACAAACTCCATGAATTATAGTTTCTTTGACCACACTTATCAATCATCTTCTTGAATAAACCCACACACATTCATGATTTGAATCTTATCTTTGTTCTTTGTGTTATGTTTAATTATTTTGTTGTATGTGTGTAATGAATTAACTTTTTTGTTGAATCCTTTTCCTTAGTTTTTCTAGTATAAAAAATAATAATTGGATCATGTGTTTGTTTTTATATAGTGGTAATACTTATTGCAGTTAAAATTGACAAAGAAATCGAAAAGTAAAGGAGATGACAAGCAGGCAGCAACTAGCAATGCTCCTCCACTGGATTCTGGACTGCTGCAGGAAGAATTGCAGAAGAAGATTATTGAAAATGCTCAATATGCATCGCAGGTATTAGCTTAGTTACTGGCAGTCTTGAAAAATAAAATATTTATTATTCTTACACATGTGATGCCAGCTGAATAGGCACAAACATATGAATGTCATCATGCCTATCCTATGCTAAACCACTGTTGATGAATCAACAGTGGTTTGGCAGAGATATAGTGTTTTAATTTGTGATGTGTTAATATATATACAGTATGCTTGATAAATAGTAATAATCATCATATAAGGTCAAAAATATCTCAGTAGAATGTAAATGTGCTATATATGTATATTAACCACTGTCTGGATGGAGAAAAAAGTGCTATATAATATAAAAAGATTTTTTATTTAATATGCATAATTGATGGCAAGTCTATTGCTTTTTTGTGTGTGTGTGTGAATGATCTACGCTGTTGGCCGCGGGGTCTTTACAGCTTCACCAGACAAGAAAGTCTATTGCTTTGATAGCAAGCTCCTTCATTTAGCTGTTGGTTATGTAAAACCCCATCCCATTGCCATGACAGAACATTCCCGAGATTAAAATAACACCGTCACACCTATATTCCCCAGCAGGGGTGGCAGAGGTGTACCGAGTACACCCACGTTTCGCCGTCGAAGTTAGGTCCCATGTAATAGGGGGAAAGCCTATTGTGTAATCGGGGGCGAGCTGTGATTAAACATAGTTCATGTTGGGCCAATTTTAATAAATAACTCAAGGCCTACTATGGATAGAACTTTGGCATATTTTGTACGGAAAATCTGTCAAAATTCTACTGACAGTAAGCAAATCTATCTATCCTTAAGTTAAATATTGAAACTGGCCATTAGTAACAATGCCTTTTATGTTATTCCAGCTTTCAGATAAAGTATTTGAGATATCCCAGCTGAAGGCATCATTAGATGACTATCAGAGGCATATAAACGAAAGTGACAGTAGGTACAAGTGTGAGGTGGCAAAGCTCAAAAACAAGAACCAGGAGCTCCAGTTTGCCCTGGAAGAGGCCCAGAAGGACCGTCTTGGTAGTACACCTAACAAGATCCATATGCCAACGAGTAGTCAAGCTGCCAGTTGCAATGGAGACTTCTTATCAGAAGGAGGAAGTTTAGTAAGTGTAATTTATTTTTATAGTTAGATTATTGTTTAAATTTATTTAAAAAATGCTTAAACCTTCTACGTCTCATTTAAAGATTAATCCAGTAGAAATGTTAGGCTTACTTAGTTTACAACAAAATGTACATTGATCCTTTTCGCACCAGTCTACACGGTGTTTACCAAATAATTTAAAAAAAATCATTCAAAAACACTTAAAATTGAACAGCAATAATTTTTTAATTTCTAAATTTAATGTTATGTATTTTTTTCTAGGTGGGTAGTGAAGATGCGCTAAGCTCTGTAGTAGATATAAATGAACAACTTAGTATGAAAGCACATACACTAGAACAGGTAAGCAATACTTTTGATTCAATCAATCAATCAGCCTATCGCAGTCCACTGCTGGACATATGCCTCTCCTAACACGCGCCATTGCACACGGTCCTCCACCTTCCGCATCCAGTCTGTCCCAGCGACCTTTTTGAGGTCGTCGGTCCACCTAGCTGGAGGCCGTCCTACCTTACGCTTACCAAGTCGCGGTCTCCACTTTAGGACACGCTTGCTCCATCGGCCGTTGGTCCTTCTGCAGATGTGACCAGCCTATTGCCACTTTAGCTTACTGAGTCTGTGAGCTATGTTGGTAACTTTGGTTCTTTGTCGGATTACCTCGTTACGAATTTTAGTCTTCAAAGAGACGCCGAGCATAGCTCGCTCCACAGCCCGCTGTGTGACTTTAAATTTGTGGACTAGTCCCACTGTTAGTGGCCCCGTAAGTCATAACAGGTAGGGCGAATTGGTTATAGACTTCAGTCTTCAGGCATTGCGGTATAGGCGAAGAGAAAACGTGACGTAGTTAGCCAAATACTTTTGATTAGTGAAACCAATAAGATGGGATACGAAAGATTGTTGATGCAACATTACTGTAGTAATCAAACAGAGGGCCTAAACAAGTTAAAAGCATTTTCTTACTTTTCTTTTTATGCAATTGATAGGGTATTTTTCTCAGTTGTACTTCTAAAATCTCATCCCTCTATATTTCTCCATTATCCATTAGTGTTAGCAGCTATAAAAGCGAAAGTCAACTTGTATACAGACCCAGGCAAGATAATAATAATAATAATATTAGCCCTGTTAAGAAACTGTCCCACCGTTGGGCACGGGCCTCCTCTCAAACTGAGAGGGCTTAGGCCATAGTCCACCACGCTGGCCCAGTGCGGGTTGGCGAACTTCACACACCTTCGCAAAACTCTTAGGCAGGCAAGAACATCATTTAATTCACTACAATATCTATTTATATTCTCATATTTTCAGGAAAATCAAAAACTATTAATGGAATATGAAATGCTCCAAATGGAGAACGAAAGTCTAAAACTGGAAGTTTCTAAATATGTGTCAGCATCACAAAAGAGGCGGGGGGACGGGCACGATTCTGGGGACTTCAATACATTCGGTGAAACTTCAGTGGATGCCGAAGGCAGGGTGTCAGGGTTACTGGGCAGCTTAGAGGTTCCGTTTCTACTGGACCATGAGATCCAGTCACGGGAGGACAGGATGAAGGTGTACTTTAGAAATAAGATTAGCGAGTTGAACACTGAGAAGGAAGAACTAAAGAGCAAGACTGAACATTATGTTAAAGAGGTTTGTAGTGTACACACATAAATATACAAGGTGTTGAAAATTCAGCTTGTAGATCCGATGCCGCAGTTCGTCGAACCCAGGCCCCCCAGATCATTCGCCAGTAAACACAGCGAGACAGACACAAACTAAGAAAAATATTCAAATAAATGAGAGTATGACAGTTCCTAATTAAAATAGTTAGGTAGTTTTTTCGTTTATCTACATTTTTTCCCCATATACTAACTTTTCTTATTTTATGTGATTGCCTCGTTGGTTCGAATCCTTGATTTCAATTTATTTTGAGTTTTATAACTATCTATCTATCTATATCATCATGTCAGATCCCTTTGGGGTAGGCAGAGAGTACAGAGTTGCAACAGGTTCTTTCCTTACATACCTCTCTGGCTTCCTCCACTCTCATAGTTCGTCTCATACAGATTCATAACTATTTCACTATAAATTCCATCTTTAAATAAGCTATAATAAGATATATAATCATTATTTGCATCTGGAGTCCATTAAAAGTTCGGATTGGAAGGTCTTGATTGTGTTTTTTACCTTGAACTTCTTTGAGTTTGTTTTAATTTTCTTTTAGTGCGAAATGTTACGACTACGGTTTGAAGAGATGGACCTCGATAAACAGACTGACGAGCACACACTGCAAGAGAAACACAACACTATCAGCAGATTGGTGAGTCACATTACACATGGCTACAAGCTTTTCCTAACTAATAATACATTTTTGGGATTTTGAACTTTATTCCTTTTACATTAGAGTAATAATTTAAAGGGCTTTATGTTGTCTATACCTTTTTAATTTTTCCTCATATTAGTTGCTTTGATGGCCTTATATTACATTTGTAAAAGTTTGTATGTTTAGATGGTTATTACTCAATCACGCAAAAACGGCTGAACGAATTTGTATGATGAACGCAGGCAAAAACTAGTATTAAACACTGGTTTCTGCCCGCGACTTCGTCCACCTTAATTTTAGACGGGAACATTTTTCCGGGATCAAAAAGATCTTATGTGTTAATACAGGTAATAAAATATCTGTGCCAAATTTCATCCAAATCCGTTCAGCCGTTTTCGCGTGATTGAGTATTTTTTTATCTTATTCATTTAGATCCTTAGTTCCCAAAGTGGTCCAGGTGGACCCCCAGGGGTCCACGGGAGACTCGACGGGGGTCTGCATTGGCGTGACAAAAAAATAAAGAAGAACTGGAAGAAATAGAACTAAAATGTTGGCTGGCACAAAAAAAAAACTATTTTTATTTTTACCAATCCGAATGGGCAGTTTTCTAAATGTAATAAGTGAGAATTGATTGGTTCCTTGTGCTGTGAGTAGATGTCAAAAAAGTAAAGTTGGATGGAATCACTTTTTTGATTGGCCAATTTTACATTTTTGTCATCCATTCACAGCACTATCAATTAATTAATTAACCAATCATTCTCACGTTATTTTCGAAAACTATTAATTCGTGGTTGGAACTCGGCCGCAACGCAAATTTCCATAGTTAGATCTAATCTTCACATTTTTTGTTGGTGGTCCACCGGAACCAGCTAAATTTTTAAAGTGTTCTATTAGAAAAAAAGTCTAGGAACCTCTGATTAGAGGCTTTTACCCTTGATTGTAGTAGTAATAAACATCCAAACATACAAACTTCCGCATTTATAATATTATTAGGATAAGGCGCCTCAAGCAGTGATAGCCTAGTGTTTAGACCGTTGCACTCAAACCCAGGCACCTGTCTTTTCGAAAACATGTGTGTATTAAAAATTAACCATCACTTGCTTTAACGGTGAAGGAAAACATCGTGAGGAAACCTACATGCCTGAGAGTTTCTCGAAGGTGTGTGAAGTTTGCCAACCGGCACTGGGCCAGCGCGGTGGACTATGGCCTTACCCGTCTCAGTTTGAGAGGAGACCTTAACAGGGCTAATATTATTATTTATTTATTATAAGGAGCATATTCTGTAAGTGAGAATTAATGTTATTCCTCATGATGTACAGAAATCGCTTCTAAGAGGTTATTAATTAATTAACAGGAAGAAGAGCTCCACTCAACGTCACATAACTACGAAGAACAGATGTCCGTTCTAACGGAGCACGTGGCCGGCCTCAACGAGCAGCTGGCCCGACAGCACGACCAGATCCAACAGCTGAAGCACCAGCTCACCACCAGGAAGAAATAGCCGCACACGCAACGCGGTATGTTACGAACAATATTTTTGTACCGAACACGGTAGTTCTTCATGACGAGACGGTGACATGCCAATACCTACTACACTGAAGTACAAGAAGTCCGATTTGAAATGTATTTATTTGATTAGGCCACCAAAAAAGTATTTACAAACCTCAAAAATTACGATTTAATGGAAAATGCACTGCTGACATAGAGAGAAGAGTGAGTGCAGGGAACAGCGTGAATGGTGCGATGGGAAAGCTACTTGGGAGCCGGCACTTAAGCCAAAAGGCGCAGCTCTTGTCCACGGAGTTCTTGTCCCAACGCTGTTATATGGTAGCGAGAGCTGGGTATGTAAAAAGGAGAATGAAAGTAGGATAAATGCGGTAGAAATGAGAGCTCTGCGCAAGATGTGCGGAGTGAAGCTGACCGACCGCATTAGCAACAGCGTAGTAAGAAAGCGAGTAGGTATGAAAGACAGTATTGGTGTAAAGATGAGAAATGCATGCTTCGTTGGTTCAGGCATATAGAAAGAATGACAAAACAGATATACAATGTGGAAGTAGAAGGATGCAGGTACCGGGGAAGACCTAGACTATCTTACCACGACCAAATAGACCGGGTCTTATCTGAAGGAAAAGTCAAGAGTCTTCGTAACCGGCGAGCGTGTATGAGTCGAAGTATGAGAGTGAGCCGGAATATGAGGAGGAAGCCAGAGAGGTTGTAAGGAAAGAACCTGTTGGAACTCTGGTTGGAACGTTGGATCTGGCGTGATGATATAGATAGATAGATAGAAAAATTACGATCTATCGGAACTCGGATCGGCGGCCACTGAATAGATCCGGGGAGAAACTCGGTGTTAAATCTTTGATTCTTATATCCTCTTTATATCTTATCATGTCCATTTCTATGATAAGTGCATAATTATGGTGCAGCAAAAATCAATTTATTTTAGTACCTACTATTAAAGGTTTTATCAAAATGATGGTTAGTAGGTATTGACATCTCAGGGTCGTTATAAGCCATTTTAAAACTTGTTTTCAAGTTTGTCCATGTGCTCAGAGAATGAACACCTGTAAAAGAAAGTTGTAAATGTGGAATTGTAAGTAATAAGGGATATTTATTAGACGATGAAATTGATTTCCTAAAACATCTGTATATTTCACCTAACCTTTTCTTATGCAATAAGGCAATGCCGAAATTAAATTATAATATACCAGTGTTGTATATTTATTAGACGATGAAATTGATTTCCTAAAACATCTGTATATTTCACCTAACCTTTTCTTATGCAATAAGGCAATGCCGAAATTAAATTATAATATACCAGTGTTGTATAAATGTAAAAATAAATGTTGTGTCGTAAATATTTTTATGAATTATGGTGTAAACTTTATAAGGAATGATAACAGTGCTAATTTACGAAATATTGGCTATGAAAGGTAATTACATTGTATAGTTACATACATTACATAAGTTGTAATTATGTATTTACAGAAACTATAATCTGATTGAAGATTATAATTATGTATTCCTTCAAATTTTAACTTCTTCTTATCTAAATCTTTAAGCAAAGTTGAAAACAATCGAATTGTATTATCGGCGTTTAATGAAATTTAGCGAATTGAGAAATATCGCTCTGCGTCTCCCGTAACTTATAAGACACAAAAGGAAACTGTATTGTTACACGGTTTGATAACTTTATACGCAGGCGATACAGACGCAATTTAAGCAGACGAGAAATTGGACTATGATAAACAATGATATTCCTTCTAAATGGTTACGAACTAATGGCACTAAGATGAGAACAAACATTTTTTAGAAATCTTTCAATTACAGTTTCAGAAACCTTACATTATGAAGCCTATGAGAAATCGTACATTTTTTCATAAATTATTCTCACGTTGTGCATACGTGCTTCAATGAGTTCGTATGCTTTTCAAACAGGGAATAACAATTTATACTCTATTTGAAACATTTTTAAAGATAGTTTTCAATATTGTCTTATTATTATATTATATCTAGTCTCAATTGAATTGCATTCCTGGTGCACTCTGAATGATCTAATTAATAAACATTAAGTGGTTTAAATATATTGAAATTGGCTAGTGATTTATATTTTAAACGTAATGTTGTTATTATGTATAATGCTATATTCCATTTATTAATCAAAATGTAAGAACATTCAAACAATCATTTCCAAAAGATGGATGAATTTCTACGTAATTATTAGGGCACAAAGGTCACCGCTACACGTGTCGCTTGAGATGTCAGGCGATGTCACTCTACATCATGTCCATGGATATAAAACAAAGGATTGAGTACTGTCAAAAAATTGCCAAAGAAAATTAAACTCTTACAGACACAACAAATTTTCTATGACTTAAACAACTCGAGAAACCATTATAAGTGAGAGCAATACCCAGAAGCCCGGTGTCACGCACGCACCCTTTACGATGCAGTATGGTGACCATAAGGTAGAACTAATACGGACTATACCTATTTATGATGTGGGTTAAATACGCTGTAAACCATTTATTACTAAGTTCAAAACGAACAAGGTTCTCAATTCGTTTTTATATACAGAATGGATTAAGATGGGGCAGTAAGAGCAGCTATTTCAACCTACATCTTGTATCTACAAAGATACAGAAAAACGGCTCTAGGGGACTAATTTGAATTTTTGCGATATTTGGAGCTAAATTTACAGATTCTGAAAAAAATGAACAGTCAGCAAGAAAATGGACAATTTAATCAAACACTTTGACTACTGAGTTCTTAGATTTACGCGAATATTACACATGAAATAAAACTATTTTACGGATTTTATCGCGGTTTATTTTTTTATTTTTATTTTTAGTTCCCGACGTTTCGAGTGCTTTGCAGCACCCATGGTCACGGGAGGGACCATGGGTGCTGCAAAGCACTCGAAACGTCGGGAACTAAAAATAAAAATAAAAAAATAAACCGCGATAAAATCCGTAAAATAGTTTTACTTTGACTACTACTCATTTAAGATGTGGCATAAGCGTAGAAGGAAAGAATTACGTCAATTAACAGTGCCCGAGAATTATACGTTAATTACGTACTCTACTTAGAAAGAGACGTAGGGCTCTCAGTGAGTATCCTTGTCATCCCGTTTTTTTTCGTAGTGCTTTATCCATTGTATTATATCCATGATCATGTCACACCTATCTATGTCGTTCACATCGTTCGTCCATGTTGTTGCGCATTTACTCTGTGATTTGTTTCACAACAAATGCGACGCGGTGATAAAGGTTTCGCCACATAGATGACGCAACGCGACGGTGGTTCGCTGGGGAGTTGTATAGAAATGTACGGGAGACGCCACGCTTGATGTGGCTGCAAACATCATAAGCAACTGCCGCTATTGTGCCCGACGCCATCACAAACGAAGCTTTGCGGGAGCGAGACGCCAATACGCGCGTGAGCCGGAAGCTAATGTTGGATAGCGGCCCGGCCGGTGTGTTGTCGCGCGCGCTTAGGACCGAGCGCCAGCCGAGCGCCTCCGACGGCTATTTGACAAAATCTTGAGGAAAATTTCCCACGATGACGCCAGACTTGTCGAGTGTGGGCGACGCGGGTCATTTGTCCACTAATGAATACGAGGCTAATAGGATTAACAGTCGCGAAAACAGTTCAACCCCCCACTGATCATGCAATCTGTATTTTACGAGTCTTCTCTGTCGCCCATAATCTATGTATAAATATAAATAAAATTAAGATTATGAATGAATTACTTATAGTGAGCAATCAAGAGCCAGACTGTGTTACTGTAACGTCTAAGATAGCTTATCCCTTTTAATATATTTAAGCGAAGCGTAAACGAAGAAATTATGTGTATAAACCCTGATATAATCTGGCTACGAATTGTTTTGGACGTCTTCGAGAAAATTGTAAGATGACTAACTTGATTATCAATAACAGAGATGCATTTAGTAAACTTTTAAACAAAAAATTCTTTTTAATGAGATATTAATGACCTACGCGGCCTATCCTTAGCGCCCACGTGATTTTTTTTTAATGGCACAGTGTGCCACACATTCCCACCATTGTAACTCCTGTAAGCTAGGATTCACAATAGTCTTCTTAGATGACACCAAGGTTTGAACCTTGGGGTGTCCCGGGAAGCACTTAAATTGTCTTGGAACCCGCAACAGATTTAATTAAAAGAAACACAGGAGTAGGAAGCGGAGCGTGTGACACAAAAAAAAATTGGCAGATCAGCCATAGAAAAGGAGAGTACAACTAGGATAAGCCCAGTTGTAAAACACCATGGATACGAAAAAATATTAACAGGCCTATTTGTAAGCCTCATGTTTGATTCCAGTAAAAGGTATGGAGAGAACGCTTAAACGCACGGAAATTATACCAAATGTCTACGAGTTATTAATTAATTAATGAATGAATAATTAACGTGAATTTATTTATTATTTATTAACTTACATATATGAATATTCCTCATAGAGAGCTATGGTATCAGAGGTTTAAAAATAGGTGTACAAAAATGTGTGTACCTTTCACTTTTCATTTGACCCCTGATTTACATTCAGCTCACGCGGGGTAGTGTGCAGGAAAATTAACATGGAAAAACCGCGATCGTTCGTTTAAAAAACGTAGTCCCACCTAGGATTTATTTGTCGTGGGTGCGTTTACAAACATGAAAATTCTCATGTACAAATACCCATGCCGAAACAAATAATTGTGAGTCACACAAAGATTGACCCTTGCGGGAATTGAACCCGCGACTATTCGACCCAGTGGGTGAAGCGGCCTAAGCTCTTAACCACTGCGCCAATTCTTCTCAAATTTACATTCTTTCCAGACCAGTTTGAATGCGCCAAATAAGTTGTATCTATAACTACATTAAATAATTACCTATTTTTATTCAGAGACGTCACAAATGTTTCGTAATCAGTTTATATCAATGTATATCTATAAATAAGAGAAATTATCAATAAATAGTTTTTGAATACTTACCTCGTTTCTTTATTTTGATCTTTAGTTCCTTTAATGTCGATCGATGCAAAGAGACCTGCAGTAAGCCGCATCTTCTTGGAAGTACCTGTACGTTACGACAGGTCATAAAACTGGATTTTAATGCAATTTATTTTGGATTTTACGTTCCCCATCCACCCAGGGTCACGTGGAGGAACTTGCATTCTTGGAATTTTAAAAGTAAACTTTGATAAATCTTGAGATAAAAATCTAAACTGTTTCATTTATACTAAAATTACGAGGAAAAATTTGTATGTTTGTAACGAATAAACTCAAAAACAACTGGACCGATTTCAAAAATTCTCTCACCATTTGAAAGCTACCTTATCCAGAAGTAACATAGGCTTAACATAGACTCACGTACAAATAAAATAAAACTCACGTTATATGCACAACTTTGTATTATAACGATAATCATAAGCACCTTATAATATGTCATCTGTTACAATATTTTGTTTTCAACAGTTACATTATCGTTATAAATATTTATACAAAATTTATCAATTTTTTTGAACAGCGTTTTGCAAATAATTCGCTAATGTGAGGTAAGTCTGCATCCACGCTTGCCTGCTAGAATCATCCGCAGTCGCGCAAGTAACTGACCCAGACCTGTGCCAATCCACGGTAAGAAGACCTTTCTGGCATCACTCTGGCTATAATTTCTTAGCTGCCTTTTAGATGAAAGTTTAACCATACAACCTATTATACTATATACCAAGTGGTGGATTATAAATACACTATTTTCGTGCATTTGTTCTGCTACTTCATACAAGGTTTTTCTTTACAAGCCTCTGCTTTGCACTGAAATCGTCATAGTACACAAAATTTTCACAAAATATTCCGAAATCATATTACTAAACCTTGCTCGGGAATCAGTTCATCTATTGATGAAAATCAAACTAAATCGGTGTAGTAGTTTGAGATTGGAGCATACGTACATAGAAAAAAATACGCGTTTGGCGATTTTATTTGGTATAATAATATAGATAAATTATAGATTAATTTCACTTACCCTCCATGATTTTATTTAAAAATATTATCAAAGTGGTGACGACACACAATTAATTTAAGATTTATGTCAGTTTATTTATATGATTCCAACATACCTAATATAAAAAGTACATCGGCTAGTACTAAGCTCCCTATTCGCAGCCATAATTTGCTTTCACGCCAGAATTGCCATGTTACAGAGAATCAGCTAATATTATGTAAGTATATCAAAAAATTGCACTCCTTCGCTTACCAGAAGCGTATTGCAAAATATTTATTTCATATTACAATTAACTTATTTCATAACTTGTTTAGATTATAGTCTAGACAGTCACTTGCTGAATTCATAAAAGTTAATAGAAAAGTATCGGACACCGCCGACTGAACTTCTTAAGTTTATTCTTTAAGTGTAGACTTTTACGATGAGTCTTACATATAAATAATACATTTTTCAATTTAAAGATGTTTAAATTGCATACAAAAGTTATAAAAGGTATGAAAATGTCCCAGTCGATCGTATCCGATGCTTCAAAGACTTGATAGTTCACTCGTCGTCACACATCGCACAGGTGTAAAAATAATAGATAAATTACAATGGACAGGTGCTCCAACCACGCTTTCTTCACTCAAAGCTCAACTAAGACATTTATACATAATATATTACCCTCTATGACGTTACTCTTCTGTTACCTCGACTGTCTGAAATGGCATCAACGCAAACACCTTTGGCACACAATACGCAAAGGATGAAACTTAAAATATTTTGTAAATTTATACAAATTTTGGGAAATAATTTTGGATGAAAGTGATATACAGAGCCACATGCAAACTGGTCGAAGGTGTCGTTGCAAATTAAGACACTTCCCAAGGGGGCCAGGTTGATCGGTTATATATTACATATCCCATTAAAAGTAAAAGAATTCAGGATTTGATGCTGCGGTCCCATAGCACGGCAGCATAAGCTGAGTATGTTATGATTGTAAGGCTGCGGTCCGAATCCAGCTAATATCCCATATTAGCGTTTGTAAACGCGTCAAGTCGTTGGCACATTTACAATGTTTCGACACACATTTATAAGCGCTAATGTCGATATTAGCGTCATTCGGACCGCAGCCTAAACTGCCGGAAATATACAAAAACATGTTATAGATTCTCGACAGAACTGCAACTTTATAAATAATATTGTGCACGATTTGATTTCACGCACATTATACAACCTCTGCTCGCAATAAACCCGACTAAACATATAATATACAGATATCTACCGTTTGACATAAAATACATTCACATCTTGCATAAATTACTGTGAAAACTATATTAGATTAAAATATAAAACATCTATGTCAAACAAGTATAATAATGCGTGTATTTGGTTTTTACAAACAATAAATTAAAGATTCTAAGTTTTTAAATAGACGATTTACGATCAATTGAAATAAAAATCAACGCTAATAAGTCTGAAAAGCATTGTTGCATTATTTATGTTGCTTTCTTGGCGGTGAAAAGACCCACGACACATTTTTCTATAAACTGACTTAAGATAATATGTAAGCTCAGAATAAAGCAGGTAATTAATACAATAGTGAAAAGAGCTAAGTGAATTTTGAAGCAACAGTTTTTCTTAGGACAAGATATTTGGCATACCTATTTACCACAAGTAACTATAAAAGTGTTCTCAAAACAATGAACTTGTGGGTGAGATATTATCACCGCTAAGAAAACATATATTCGTAAAATAAAATCTCCCGATGATATCCGAAGGCATATTAACTATATTATAATCAATCCTAGTTAATGTTTAAAGGTGCAAAATGAATTGCAGCGTCTCTTTTTATAATGCTTACCGTTCACCTGAAATCATATTAAAGTTAGAAGCGCGTATTATAAAAATATTGCCCATGAATACGCCATTGAGCTATCGAACTGGCTATTTCACGTTTTCTTAGACTAACAATTGATCGTTTCCCGTCTCCGATATAACATTATGGCGTTTATATTAACATGATTATAAATCTAATTACATTTAAATTAATACACAATCCGGTACGGCTAAAACGTGTCAATAAACATCTCCTAGGTGGTTTGCAGTGGAATGGTGTTAAATACTATTATTTATAAAAAGAATATTTAAGTAAATACATTGTTACGAATGCAAAGCGCTTTGTGATGCATATTGAAAAGGAAAATGTACCCTCACCTTAATCTATAGGATAACTATTATTTAATTTGCCTCGGCGGATATTGGCTTTATAGTTCACTTAGTAAAGGTGTACTTCTGTGAGCTTTATAAACACAATCCACACCTTTCTATCCTAAATTTTTGTAGGATATCTGATTTACAAAGCGTTCTCTCTCTAACACATTCCAACTTTAGGCTTAAGAGAAGGACGACAGGATGTCCGATTAGTAATAATAAAGTTAGAACGATTGTGCTACACATTGTCCGATGTAAGACTTAGGATAGGAGGGTCTGGTTCGTGCTTAAGGAGACAAATTTTAAGCCAAAGTATTTAATATAGTGTCCTGAAAATAAATATCCGCCAAGATATCGACGATAGGACAGGTACTTGAGTACACAGTCACATTTAGAGGTAGATACTTAGCGAGTTTTAACATTTTCTATTGATTGGAATTCTTTCTGTTATAATATTACTGGAGACAAATGTATTCCTTTTAGTGAGTGTTGATTGGAACCTCGAACGCTTTGAGAAGCCCGCTAGTGAAGTTGATCCTTAGTTAATATGCGGTTTAATTAGTTCCAACAACAGGTGTTCGTACGCTTGTCCCAATCCGCAATAGGCCCGCTTGGTGGAGTATGACTTTAATCTCTTTAACTTCGATTTGTGAGAGAAGACCTTTGCCTGGGACAGCACGGGCTAATTTATATTATCAATCCCTCGCTTTAATATTTCCAGAGAAAGATAGATTATATATCTATCCACCGAGGCAAATGCATGCGACAATGTAAGTGCATCATTTAATAGCTACATGTCATAATTGCGATTTTGTAGTTACCTAATGTTATATCATTCAGCCATATTAGTAAAGTAAATTTGTACAGGACCAAACCAAGCACGTACAATTAAAATATACGATTTCCGATTATCATAATTGAAGAGATCAAATTGTTGTACAAAATAGATAGTATATGACATTTTTGAAACCATTTTAGAACAGAACATGACACATTATATCAGCCATTGACCGAAAGACAGTTTAAACACCTTAGTGTTTTTTTTCAACTCAAATTTTTCAATCATCAGATGAAAGTGAAAAAATTGAACGTTTTATTCATACAACCGCAGCTTTCATTTTTTTTACGTTCTATTGAAAGAGCTACAGTCCTACAAGGCTCTTTTGGCCCGCGGCCATAATCGAAGCTGTCATGCAATGTCACTACATGCCACTCGCAAGTTTTCTTTTTAATTATATCAACAGGTGCATCCGCATGGATGCACCTGTTGATATATCTCCTTGGATGTAGAAAAAAACAATTAAATGGTATCCCTAATTTCACACCAACCTCTGTCAATGTCATCCAGGGCCAAAATATCCTTGCCATATATATTATAACCTGACTGAGTATAAAAGTAAAACGATTGAACTATTTTATACATATAACTGTAATTTTTATTTTGTTTATGTTATATTGAATTGGTATGGCACGTGGGGAGGATGAGTGACGGACGATTAATGGCTACCATGACCAAATTATTATTTTTTCTTTTAAAGTGCGTAGCATTCGATCGAATGTATATGGCGAACTGTTAGCCTACCCCTGTGGGATAGAGGTGAGTGTTTGTATGTATGAATGTATCCTATCTGTATATATTTATAGCATAAAATACAATATATAATTCATATTGTATTTTATGCTATAAATAACTTTCCTTTGCATCTGATGACACAAAAATCAGCCCTTACGTAAGTACCTATTTGTGAAGGACAAGAAACCTCCACTAACTCCCAGTCCGCATCCCATCCACATAATGTAGGTCGACAATTCGCGAGTTTTAAAATGATCTCAGTTTGATTATAATACAAATTTATTTAACAGCAGTGCTTTTGAGTACAATAGTAGCAAATAATTGATAGCGTGATGGACAACCAATCAGAATGCAACATCTAAATCATTTTTCCGATTGGTTTTATCACGCGACTGTCCACCATAGTTTATAAAACATCAACAAAGGACACTACCGTATTAATTATATGTGTACTAACTAGTTTATTCAATATAGACCACAATGCGTCGCACGTGTTGCACTTGTAGCGTCCTCTCGCTCGCACACGAGACGTGACTGTCCGCAGAGTCGCATGTGTATTTGTATCCGGCACTTGAGACACGAATTGTCATAATTCAGGTGAGATTGTATGGTCAAATCTGTTGTAACTTTTGATTTTTCTAGACAGAAATAGTATTTCGCAACTGGGAATCGGATGACCTCTAATAATAAACATATGTGTATGAATAGTTCGTATTCTAGTGTTCATTTGATTGCAAAATCGATTAGAAATTTCAATTCATATTGAATCTTGAAATTAAAACTATTATGTTGTAACTAATTAAAGCAAACGATTTAATAATGTCGTGAAATTGGATACTCCAAGCATAAGAATTTTGGCTCTTGAAAATGAAGTCTGTTAGTGTAATGACCAACCTCAAAAGAAATCCAGTTCGTGTAATGATCAACCTCAAACGAAATCCAGTTCGTGTAATGATCAACCTCAAACGAAATCCAGTTCGTGTAATGATCAACCTCAAACGAAATCCAGTTCGTGTAATGATCAACCTCAAACGAAATCCAGTTCGTGTAATGATCAACCTCAAACGAAATCCAGTTCGTGTAATGACCAACCTCAAAAGTAATCGTTCGTGTAATGACCAACCTCGGAAAAATCAAACGTCACAAGACTCGACCGGCCATGCCTGGCGTCTCCAGCACTGGTTCAGGCGCACAGCTGGCGCGCGGGCGGCTGGCCGGCGCGCTAGCACTGGTTGACGTCGGGCGGCGTGGCCAGGTACTGGTCGGCGCGTTTGTGCTCGATCAGAGCCTTCACGGTGGTGGAGTCGGCGGGCAGCTCAGACTTCTTGCGGAGCAGCGGCTTGCTGGCGTTGTAGCCTTGTTTCCGGAGCTGTGTAAAATACGTGTTTTTATCACTTATAGAACTCTTGACCGGGCTGTGTCTTATCTGCGTGTGTGAATTTATACGCCGAATCTATTTCAAACATTTTAATATAAGCGTTACTTAAGAGGAACTCATAGCCCTGTACTGCGTGGTATGTAACGATTACGAATGTTAAACAGCGTTCAAATCAGTCACTGTCAGATGGGTAACCGTTTGTGAAATTTCATCGCTCGGTACGCGGGGTTGTTAACTGTAGTGTTAGTGTAGTGTTGTATAGTCACCTCCTGCGCCTCCTGCTCGATGCGCTGGTAGGTGAGGTCGTGCGGCTGCTCGTCGGGGCCGGGCGGGTGCGGCGCGGCGCGTGGCATCGCTCGGTACGCGGGGTTGGCGGCGGCGCGCGCCTCCAGCCGCTGCCACACCTCCTCGCGCTGCAGCATGCGCTCGCGCTCCCTGCACCACACGACCATTATCATGTCATCAGCCGAAAGACGTCCACTGCCGAACAAAGGTCTTGAACATCGCTACTAACTCACCCCCCCCCCTCTCTCTCCATCTTTCTCTCTCTTTCTATACCCTATTCTCTCTCCCCCACATCTCTCTCCACCTCATTCTCTCTATCTCCTACACTCTTTTTGTCTCTCCCATTCTTTTTCTCTCTTTCCCACACTCTCTCTCGGTCTCTCCCACTATCTCCACCCCATTAGGTCTCTTTCCCCACTCTCTCTCTCTCTCCACCCTATTCCCTCTCCCTCTCCACCCTATTCTCTCCCCCCATTCTCTTTCCAATTCTCTTCTTCATTCTTTCTTCATTTTCTCTCCCCGACCCATTCTCTCTCCCAAAACCTATTCTCTTTCTCTCTCTCTCTCCCCTACGCATTATTTCTCTTTCTCCACCCCATTTTCTTTCTCTCCTCTCTCACTCACCCCCTCTATCTCTCTCTTGTAACTTCAATCTCACTCGCTCACCCCTCTGCCTCTCTCTCGCCACCTCACTGTCACTCGCTCATCTCCATCCTCTCTTTTGCTTAACCTCCTCTCTTGCTCACTCCTTCCTACCCCTTTCTCTCTTTCGCTCGCCCCCTCTCACTCTTTCACTCGCCCCTCACCGTTATCTCGCTCGCCCCCTCTTCCTTTCTCGCCACCTCTCTCTCACTCGATCACCCCCTTCCTCTTTCTCGAAAACTCTCGCTTCGGACGCACACTTCTTCACTTAAGAAAAGACCTTCAGCACCGCCCATTAAAAAAGCGCACGTGAGAACGCTGACTAAGAGTATTCTGTATCTCACTTCTGTTTCTCCTGCTTGTAGTGCTGCGTGCACTCGTCGAAGAGTTTCTGGTTCATCTCCATGAAGAGCTTGAGCGCGTTGTAGACGAGCCCGTGGATGGTCTTATTCCAGTGGCTCTTGGTGTTGCGGTACAGCGCGGGGAACATGATCGGCAGAATGTGCGTCGCGTTGTCGGAGATCAGCGACATTATGTACTCGTTGTTCCAGTAGTACAGCGCGCGCTCCGCCACCTGGAATAAACGTTGACAATCAAATCATGGAATTAACAATCATTACAAACGACAGCGAACTAATAATGACGAATGGCTTGCTCTAGTGTTTGAGGGCGTTAGTCTCATTCTCCTCATCTCAGACTATACTTGTCCACTGCTGAACATAGGCCTCCCCAAACGCTCTCCAGTGCAGCCGGTCCCATGCCACCTGCATCCAACGACTTCCTGCGATCCTCACAAGATCGTCGGTCCATCTGGTAAGCAGCCGTCCCACGCTGCGCTTGCCAATACGTGGTCTTCATTCTGGAATCTTTCTGCCCCAACGCCCGTCCGATTTACGCGCTATGCGGGCCATTGCCACTTCAGCTTACTAATCGTATGGGCTATGTCGATGATCTTGGTTCTTCTACGAATCTCCTCATTCCTGATTCGATCACGTGGAGGAACGCCGAGCATAGCTCTTTCCATACCTCGCTGAGCAATTCTGAGCTTTTTTATGAGACCTATTGTAAGAGACCACGTTTCTGATCAGAATCTCCGAGCTAGTTTCGGGGATCGAACGGGGCGAACCTGTGATTCATAAATATTTATTTTGGTCGGTTTTTGTAAACGCACCCACGGCACAGTGGGGGTTATCCTATTTAAAAAGAAAAGAGGGGAATGCGTACACAAACATGTCAAAATTAAAAACAGCCAGCGGTTACCTGGAAGTGCGGGCTGGAGACGCACTTGGCGAGCTGTTTGAATAGCGGGTCCATGATCTTCTGGAACTCTGCGGGCTCGATCACATCTAGAATCTCTTCCATTTCGTTCAGGAACATCACCTCCTTAGGCGAGTGCGTCTTAGGCCAGTATTTTAATAATGCTCTGCGGGTGCAGAAAATAAAAACAATGAATATCGGTAGACGGTAACCAATTCCTCGATTACAGTTCAAAAAATCGGCGTGTTTTATTTTTCAGGAAACATTATGACAAAATTTTAAAGGATATATTAAATTGCCCCAGAACCAACAGCAATGAAAAAATACTTGTATGATTTCAAATCACCCATAAATTCTTTTAAGGCATTTCCCCGCCTATCCGTTATTATTAAACGGACAAGCGGGGAAATTGCACAAAAAGTATTAGATTTTGAGGTTATAGTTCAGGAGCCATTAATACGTATGAGGTTATATTGTGTGTGTGTTGACATTCAGTAAAGATGTCGGGGACTTCGATATAAGTACTTACAATACTTTGAAACATTCTTATTAGATTGCAAATTGTCCGTTACGGATATTTTCCATTATTTTAATAAAATAGATTAATAATGATGGCATGGGTCAAATGTTTGTTGGCTCTGGGGAAGTTTTCGCATATGTCCTTTACACAATGACCAATAAAAGATTTAAAAAAATTTTGCACCATTGGAAATTGTTATGATTCAATTGCTCATTTGAAAATAAGTACTTCCTGGTCTTACCTCAATTACGTATTTGTTACGTGTCGTGTACAAAAACAATAAATATTAAATTGTAAAATAAAAATCTTTAAAAAAAAAAACTGAATCTAAGAAGCAAAAAATAAATATTTGAAGTCGGTACCGGTTAGTGCAGTCGGTTACTTGGCACCGACTTCAAATATTTATTTTTTGCTTTTTGAAGTCGGGCTTATTTTTTTTTTAAAAAGATTTTTATTTTACAATTTTAAGTGACAAGTGAATTATTTACTAATATTTATATACCTATATTATATTATTTTGCTGAGTTGTACAGCAAAGTACCTACAGGATTGATATAATACCCATAATAACGGAATCTATACATTAGTGCTGTTCGCCGTTAAGGAGGCCTCTGATGTATCTTCAAAGTCCAAAGTTCAATACCGATTTCATTAAAATGGGACCACCTCGAAACTATACTAAACCCAACGCAAAAAGGATCATCAAAATCAGTTCATAAGTAAAGACGTTATAAAAAACACAGACGAATTGTCGACCTCTTCCTTTTTTGAAGTCGGTTAATATTCTGATTAGTTCTATGGCAGGGTACCTATAGGATTGACGTAATACCCATAATGTCTCAATCTACACATTCGTATTGTTTGTTGTTAAGGAGTTCCCTGGTGTATCTTCCAAGTCCAAGGTCCAATACCGATGAAATTATGAGCTATACTGAATCCAATGCAAAAAGAATCATCAAAATCGATTCATAATTGGCGGAATGATCGCGTAACATACATTAAAAAAACACACAGTCGAATTGAGAACCTCCTCCTTTTTAGAAGTCTGTTAAAAATAAAAGAAGCAGGACGGTCAAAAATAAAGTGTAAGCGGGATAAGAGGCCACCGACTGCCATTTTTAATCGGTCATCATCATCATATGGCGATGTGTCAAAATTTTATGCCAGAGTGAAGGATCCATTGTCTAGCCTCTGGAATCAGCTGGTGAAGCCCCACAAATCCTCCGCTAAATTTCCTAGAAGGGCAGTCCTCCACGATGTGCTGGATAGTTTGCACTGAGTCTCCACAGTCACAGTAATGAGGTTCAGTGACGCCCCACCTGTGCAGATCAAAATTGCACCTTGCGATTCCGGTTCTGATTCGGTTGATGGAGGACCACACTAGCCGTTGCTTTTTGAAGCCCTGTACCACAGTCGAGGGGTCGGCTATGCTGATGTAACGCTGGGAGGCGTCCGAACTCTCCCATTGCTTTCTCCACTCTGACCGGATGTTGATGTGGTTCTGGATTTTGTTGTCGCTCCAGATTTTTAAACGGATTAGGAGTATGACAAAATGTCTGACCTAACAACGGGTTGTGTGAGGGACGGGTCCTTTTCCAAGAACTGCACCACGCAGTATGCGAGCTGCGGGTGGTACACCGACAGCGACTTGGCTTTATGCAGCGGTAGTAGTACCTGCAAACAAATAATCCCATATTAGTCTATGGGTGAGCACTGATAGCCTAGTGGTTAGACCTTTGAACTGCAAAGTCTGAGGACCCAGACCCGCACCTCTGTCTTTTCGAAAGCATGTGCGTATTAAAAATTAATTATCACTTGCTTTAACGGTGGAGGAAAACATCGTGAGGAAACCTGCATGCCTAAGAGTTTCTCGAAGGTGTGTGAAATTCGCCAACCCGCACTGGGCTAGCGTGGTGGACTATGGCCTACGCCCTCTCAGTTTCAGAGGAGGCCCGTGCCCTATGGTGGGACAGTTTCTTAACAGGGATAATATTATTATATATAGTCTTTGGGATAATCTATCTATCTATCTATATCAAACGACAGATCCCTTACGGGGTAGGCAGAGAGTACAGAGTTCCAACAGGTTCTTTCCTTACATATCCCTCTGGATTAACCGAGAGGAAAGATGTTACACATCAAAAAGAACTTGGGTAAATTTTATAGCTAACGGCAACTCTGCGACTGTCATGTAGTGACATTTCGCTTGATGACAGCGTTAGTTCGGATTTTGGACGCGGTCCAAAAAACTGTACGACCGTACGCCATATGAGAATCAGGGCAACGAACACATTCTGCATTTTCATAGCTTGACACTTACCCTCAGTAAGAAGAGTTTGTGTTCCTCTTTGAGCGGCAACGCGAACCCGTTGATGATGGAGCCGAGGATCTCCAGCAGCTCCGCGATGCCGTTGTGATGCTCCGTCTCGAATATAAACCTAAAATGTAGATGAGGAAATATATTTATTTTAAAAAACGTAGCGCCACACTAGGATGTATTCCTGTGTCGTGGGTGCGTTTACAGACATGAAAATTCACATACACAAATACCCAGATCGAGACAAATAATTGTGGATCACACAACGATTTGTCCCGTGCGGGAATCGAACCCGCGACTATTAGACACAGTGGGCGGAGCGGCTTAAGCTCTTAACCACTGCGCTAAATCGTCCGTCCGAAATTATACTTATTATAGCTTCAGAGAGCTTACCATAAAAAGACTGACGTTAGCGTGGCAATAGCTAGTTGATATAACATCCTTGTGACACTACAGGCAAAGCGCATCCCTTTGTGATCACGAGGTCCTGGGTTCAAATCCTAGGAGTCGGACAAATGTAGTTTTTCTAACGAAAAATTTTCAGTATGAGTCCGAAGTCTGGAATTGCGCCAGGTGTATGGCAATAGGCTCACTAGTACACAGTACACCTCTGCCACCCCCCCTTGGGGAATATAGGCGTGACGGTGAGAACTGGGTACTTCTACATAGGTTTATATACTGGATAACCTCTTCTTTAAGACAAACCAGAAAACAATCTCACGTAAATGTTTTTACAACAGTCTGAAAACAATAGGTTTTGCCGATAGAAAGGTAAATATCGAAGGATGTAGGTACCGGGGAAGACCTAGACTGACTTACCATGACCAAATAGACCGAGACCTATCTGAAGGACAAGTCAAGAGTCTCCGTAACCCGCTAGCGTGTGTGAGACGAACTATGAGAGTGGAGGAAGTCAGAGAGGTATGTAAGGATAGAACCTGTTGGGACTCTATACTCTCTAACTACCCCGCAAGGGATCTGGCGTGATGATTAGATAGATGGAAATGTAAATATAATAATTATGTAAAAACAAATCGAGCTAACTGTAATCATCACGCCAGATACACTATGTCTGGAGGTCTCAACTTCAATAATAGGTTTCTCTGATAGAAATGACCATAATTAGTAAAAACCTCAAAACGACAGTTTCAGTAACATGACAGACGCATAATGAGCTAAACTAAATGAAACTAAAAAGTTATTGCCTGTATTCCAGTCTAATTGCTGTGCGCGAGTACACATCAACGAGTTAATTACTTATAATTAGTCTATTGTGGCGATAACTCGTGTAAAAATAGCTTCAGGACAATTGTACTGAAATCACGGATGTAGGCTTGACAAGCGAGAATTTTTAGTTTATCATTGTAAAGTCTATGGGGCGTTTATCTAAAGGGCAAGTCAAGAGTCTCCGTAACCGGCGAGAGTATATGAGACGAGCTATGAGTGGAGGAAGCCAGAGAGGTATGTAAGGAAAGAACATGTTGGAACTCTGTACTCTCTGCCTACCCCGCAAGGGATCTGGCGTGATGATATGAATCGATGGATGGATGAAAGGATCATCGTAAAATTTTAAAGTTGAATAATACTATTATTAACAGAACCACATTTATTCCTTTTAAGAAACGCTCCCACCGTTGGACATGGGCCTCATCTCAAACTGAGAGGGTTTAGGCCATAGTCCACCACTCTGACCCAGTGCGGGTTGGCGAACTTCACACACCTTCGAGGATCTCTTAGGCATGCAGGTTTCCTCACGATGTTTTCCTTCAGCGTTAAAGCAAATGATAATTAATTTTTAATACGCACAATGCTTTTGACAATACAGAGGCGCGTGCCTGGGTTTGAACCCGAGAACTCTGACTTTGCAGTCCTACGGTCTAACCACTAGGCTATCACTGCTATATTTTATTATTTTATATTTTTATATAACTTAATCGATTTTCGCAACACACGCCATGGAAACTGAATGAAAATCCATTTAGCAGTTAGTGAGGTTAGAGCATAAATACATGTCAAAGATGCGGTGGCCGACTTTTAACTAATATGCAGTATAAAGTATGCACCGTCACGCCTATATTCCCCAAGCGGGGGTGGCAGAGGTGTACGGATTACACCCACTTTTCGCCGACGATGTTAGGTCCCATGTAATAGGGGGCGAGCCTCTTGCCACACACCGGGCACAATTCCAGACTCCGGACTTATACTGGGAATTATTCGTTAGAAAAAATACATTTGTCCGACCTAGGATTTGAACCCAGGACCTCATGATCACAAAGCGATGCGCTTTGCCACTAGACCAACGAGGCAGTCAAAAGCGATCCGCCAGTGTAAAGTATGCATATATAGAGTTATAGGATGTAGCTAAATAAAAGTCGCGGAAACCCCCGTTTCTAATCCCCACATATTTAAAGCCAACCGAAACGCATATAAAAAGATTGGAAAATGTATTTCCACGCTGAAAATTTGGAAAAACGTCACATGCGCGAAGTAATAAATTCCGTCCACGTAAGTCGTCTTAAAAGCAAGTATTTGCCAAACAAGCCGTCTATTTTTATCTTTTTGTATCCCCAACACAAACAGCGGTCACTTAACAGACGAGTTACGTCATTCGACTTACCTATAGAACACGTTATTGATTTGTTTTCTTATGTAGGCGCGGAGAACTAAGAATTTGCCGTATATCCTGTGTAGTGTTGTCTTTAGGAAGTCTCGCTCCCGGGGATCTTCTGAATCGAATAATTCGAGCAACTGAAACAATTAAGGATAATGATGAAATTTGAGATCGGTAGCATTTACCTTAATCAAGATCACTAATTAAAATAAATCAACCTACACTCTCCCACTGTTAGCATAGACCCTGTTTCTTAGGTCGAGGTAAGGGAGAATAAGTGTTTCTTTTCCTGTTTCTTAGAACAAACTCCATCACACCCATCGCGAATTGGGTTAACCAAAGCGTCCAATTTAAATGTTGTCGTTTTATGTAACGCAAATAGATTGTCTTCGATTTCCCTCAATTTATTTTATTATTTAATGGACCGACATTCTTAGGAAAGAATTATTTGTATTCTGTTTTAGTATCTGACTAGCGACCCGCCCCGGCTTCAAACGGGTGAATTATACACATAAACCTCTCTTTTGAATCACTCCGTCTACTGGTGAAAACCGTATGAAAATCCGTACGGTAGTTATTGAGTTTATTGCGTTTAGACATACAGACAAACTCGGAGGGAGGACTTTGTTTCATAATATAGAATGAAGGGCTATAGCCCTTACAGTCAAGGATGAAGGAACTCAGCGTGCACCCTGTCTTAAACGCGCAGTAAATTTAAATTTTGTTCCGATTTATCATTCAAAACATGCTCTAGATGTTTGAAAACTTGTGTTGTAAGGCATTAAACCCAACATTCCGAATGCATAGGAATGTAATTAGCATTGGAATTTTTTTACGTAAGGAACAAGAAAAAATGTCTTATTTCATAACAAGCTTTTTTTACAAATTCTTTAACTATAACAAAAAAATCATGAAGCCCTAGCCATTGTTTATACTTATATTTACTTTACTTGTTTCAGGTTTTAAAACCTGTGTAAAAAAAAGTTCCTAACTCATTTCGAAACCAAAAACAATACTATCACTATATATCACTATCACTAAATATTTACCGAGCCGCCTTTGTGCTCGGTCGTCTTTACCCGATGATCTCTAAGCGGAGTAAAATGTCTCTTAGGAATAAGGTGACACTTTACAAAAATTGTATACGGCGCATCATGACGTACGCTTATTCGGGCACGCCGCCCGCTCTCACATCGATAGATTTCGAACGGTTCAATCCCGTTTCTCCGCAAAGCCGTCGGTACCCCGTGATTCATAAGGAATGTTGAGCTTCATTCCGATCTCGGTCTCGAACCTATCTGCGCCTTTATTAATAAGGCGACAACCCGATATTTCGCGAACGCGTCCATTCATAGAAATCCGCTAATCGCCGCCGTCTGCGAACCTACCTCCCCTCATATCAGCCGCTACCGCCGTCCGCGGCATGTTCCCACCGACCCTCCCGATGCCCTTACATCCCTTCATTTGAATACAGATACCGCACACAGGATCAGATACCGACCTCGCGCGAGGTCGAAGAATCACTTGCCCGCCGGCCGGTGCAGAGCGACGAGTTACCTAGTATACGCCCTCCCCCATAGCGACTGCCGAAGCCGAGGCCGTTCCTCCTTGAGGCGCCCTTGAGGTAGTTGCCCCCTTGCCCTTCTGGCTCGAGCGTAGTGGTTGCACGCTCGCCCTCTTGTCCGGTGAAGGTGTAAAGCCCCGCGGCCAACAGTGTAGATCATTCACACACACACACACACACACACACACACACACACACGCGCACGCACGCACGCACGCACGCACGCACACAGACACACACGCACGCACGCACTCACGCACGCACGCACGCACGCACACACACACACACACACACACACACACACACACACACACACACACACACAAAACATTACATAATGTAAAACAAAGTCCCCTCGCCACGTCTGTCTGTCTGAACGCGATAAACTCAATAACTACCGAAGGGATTTTCATACGGTTCACCAATGGACGGAGTGATTCAAGAGGAAGGTTTATGTATATAATTCACCCGTGCAAAGCCGGGGCGGGTCGCTAGTTTAACATAAAACCAAAAACATTAGTCCTGAAACGGAATAATTCTAGCAGTTGTACAGCATTCGTAGGAAAAATTAGAAGTACACATACCTAATATTGCTTTAAGGTAAGTATAGCTTGGCGTGACGTTACGAAAGAAAAGGTGATTACACATAATAACAGTAATTATGATCACTAATCGACTGGACACAAGACCTGGCAGTTGGAACACGGCGAGGTGTTTGTTCCGAGTTGAAGGCGTGGTCAAAACATTGTCGTTTTCCAACTCATACGGAACAATGCATTAGTTCTACCGCAGTAAAATGGTGCAATGAAATTAACTACGCAAGTATATAGCTTTTAGAACGTCAGGAACAATAATTGTGATTTTGAAGAGCGTTTTTTGATCACGGGGCAGGCTATAACGCTGCATATAGACTACTAGTATCTGGCCGCGACTTTGTCCGCGGTGACTTTAGACATTTATTCGGGATAAGAAGTGTCCTATATGGTAATCCAGGTAATCAACTATCCATGTGCCAAAGGACATTGTTCTGCGTCCATACATGATTTACCCCAGAACCTACAACAATAAAAAAATGCGTGTATGATTTCAAGTCGATACAGGCATGCCTAGTGAGGGGACCATGTATAAGAATTTATATAATGAATGGACCGCCAATTTACAAATTTTTAAATGTGTAATTGTGTTCTTGTTTTGTAAATTTAAATTTGTATTTTAAGAATAAACATTTTTCATTAAAAAAAAAAAAGTTACGTGCCAATTATCTTCATGCATTTATATCGAATATTTATATATTGTTAGAATAATCACCCAGTAAGGGGGCGGAGCCTGGAGCAACGTCATCGTGACGCATCTGGAATGGGATTGCTTAGTGAGGATAGTGACAGATTTCGAAGCCAGTGTCGTCGGCACTCACTTTGGCGGGAGCGCTTGGGTGTGCTGGACGTGTCTAGAGATCTATTGGAATTATTAATTGCAATTGTTTTTTTTCGGATTTAGTCTAATTGTAAATGTAATAGAATTAAAGATTGTGATTTAGGTTATTTTCAGTTTCTTTTTTTTTTAATTAAACCTACGTCTGGTTTGTAAAAATATAATATCAAAAAACGGACAAGCGGGGGAATTGCATTATTGCAAAAAAGTATTAAATTTTGAGGTTATAATTTAGTAGCCAACAATACATTTGTAAAATCGTTATGTAAAATACACTAGCAATAATCAAATCAATCATTATTGAATGTAATCGATTAAATATAACCGATTGATAGGATTGAAATCTCCAACCTTAATTCGATAACAACGTTGACATTTTGAAAAGACGTTGGCGATTTAAGTACTTACAGTAAAAAAAAACACCGTCACGCCTATTTTCCCCAGAGGGGGTGGCAGAGGTGTACTGAGTACACCCATGTTTCGCCGACGATGTTAGGTTCCATGTAATAGGGGGCGAGCCTATTGCCATATACCGGGCACAATTCCAGACTCCGGACTCATACTGGGAATTTATCTTTAGAAAAACTACATTTGTCCGACTTAGGATTTGAACCCAGGACCTCATGATCACAAAGCGATGCGCTTTGCTACCAGACCAACGAGGCAGTCTTACAGTACTTTGAAATATTCGTTTTGGATTGCAAATTGTCTATTAGATATGGATGTCTGGAACTACTATAACAAAACAGATAAATAATTATGGTATAGGTCACATGTTTGTTGGTTCTTGGGCCATTTTAGACGATATCCTTTCATACAAATCCGTTAAGCCGTTTTTGCGTGATTGAGATACAAACATACAAACTTTTACATTTATAATATTAGTAGAAAGTAGGATAATCGTGTTCACAAATCAACTGACAACTTATAAGGTGCAAATGCCATAATGAAAAAAAATGTTAGGTACCAGCTTAAGACGACTAGTGTAGAGGTAACAACTAAATCAATCGACATAAATTCATCATCATCATCATCTCAGCCTATACTTGTCCACTGCTGAACATAGGCCTCCCCAATCGCTTTCCAGCGTAAGCGGCCCGATGCCACCTGCATCAAACGACTTCCTGCGATTTTCACAAGATCGTCGGTCCATCTGGCAGGCGGTCGTCCCACGCTGCGCTTGCCAATACGTGGTCTCCACTCTAGAATCTTTCTGCCCCAACGCCCGTCCGATCTACGCGCTATGTGGCCCGCCCATTGCCACTTCAGCTTGCTAATCTAAGGGCTATGTCGGTGAGCTTGGTTCTTCTACGAATCTCCTCGTGTAAGGTTCGGTGTATGCAATAAAAGATGTTTACTGTTCAGTGCATAAGTTTATTCTAAGTCCTATAGTATGGGTGGCAACAGTATTTATATTGACCCTAGCTACTACACTACACCTACCCCCTTTAAATAAAAAGAAAATAAAACAATAGGTTTTTTTTTACCTAGTACATACTTAACAAATACAATATTTCAAATAAGTATCGTGGTAATAATTGATTGTAACATTTTTTTTTCTTCTTTCCCATGTTAATTACCAGTCACATATAAATTTTGACTCTTTTACAAAAGTTTTAATTATTACAATTTCATCAGGAATATTAAAATATTTTTTCTTTTATCAAACAACATAATACATTTTCATTATAAATCACCTTAGATTTTATTTTGGATAATATTAAATGTAGGTATTTTTATAGATTGTTATTGCGAAAATTATTATAGTATAGACAAAATTATAATATAAAAATTAAGGTTATAAGTGTAAATTTCAGTTATAAAAAAAAATAAGTCTAACCTTACTTAAGCTTACATACACAGTGTAGAAACTAATAAGTACTATAATATATGTGTTTATAAATATGTTTAAAATAGTTCTTATCTAAAAGTGGGCCCCTATATCTATATAAACATTAACTATATCGATGTTGTTATAGTTGTAATCATAGGTAAGCATGATTAATATTCTAGGTATATCCTCTATAGTCACAGAATTCATGACTAATAAAATTTATTTATGTTCGTGACGTCACCTTTCATCCTTGTGAAAATATCCTTTTTGCAATTAAACTTCTGCAATGTCGTTTTACTTCCTATATACGGTTTTACACCTTTTTAAGTACAACACTGTACTAGTTTCTTCAAGGTACACATTTTATATTTGATTGGTAGGCCTACCATTTATTTATCTTCATTCATTTAATTATGCAGGATACAAGGAAATATTTATTACATTATTGTGCGCACATTCCTCATAAAACAAACAATTATTTTTACTAATTCAGGCAGTTCATTTAACACTTCCTTTTTTTTTAAATCATACCATGTGTCCAAGTTAACTTCACAAGTGGTAGCTCGACCGAATTATGATCAGATTAACAAGGATTCCGTGCCTGCCTTGTATCCTGGTGTACCTTGCTATCATTGGGGCTAGCTCGCTCAACAGTGCCTCTCGGGCTACTGTTTATAGCGATTACTATTGCCCTACTCCCCATATATTATTATTATCAAATTCCATCAATATATAAAATACCTATCAGTTCCTTACAATAATCTCAACCCTATTGAATTCTATGGCGCTTATAAGGATATCAAAAAAATTACTTAGGTGATCAGGCTAAGCTTTCGTTGATACCTTATAGGCTTATTATCCATAAGAATCCCCATCAAAATGTATATGCATTCTAAAATCTATCTTTGCCACCTCTTAAGATAACCTTTCCATTATTCCATATCTCCTAAATCCATTCCTTCCCAGTCACATTTTTATTCAAACTATTCATGTCATTCCAATTCAAACTTCAACCAAACTACCTAAACCAGCAAATACAACATTATACCAACACCTTACTTACAATATCAAATCCAAAACCTATCAACCATCTACTCTTATAGTAGACAAACCTTCCGACTACATATAACTAACATTATTCATTACGTCATTACATAATTATTGCTATACATGGTCCTTTTACTTGAAAAGTACATTCAGAGAAACTACCACATAATACTCAGTACTTTTCCGACATAATTATTTAATAGTAATTGAAATAAGTATAAAAATATATCTAAGTTTAATATTTCGTTATAATTGCAACTAGTTTTAAAATACTTCATGTATTTGCTTGTGTATGCATTCCAATCCTGTTATGGTTATCGTCAAATAAACAAACCTACCTCATGAAATTGACCACAACGATTATTGTAACGTGCCTTAAATGGAATGGAATGTTTGAACGTCTCAATTTCCTTATACTTTGCGCTAGATGAGACACCCGTATCAACTAACGAATGATCTAAGTTATTATTTACGGATAACTGCATTGTATAATAAAAATTATTTCATTTTTATATTTACGAACCAAATTTGACTTGAAAGTTCAGGTCTTTATGATAGTGTTGTTTGTTTAATTTGAAAACAAAGGGCTTTGAGGCATAATTAATTTTTCCTCTAAAAGCATGTTAATATATTATAGACATCTGAATTATTATAAACGTATCTACTAGTAATGAGACTTTAAAGACTGGATTCAATTGTGACGTTGAGTAACGTTTTCGAATTGGAAACTTCTAAGCTGCGCCTATAGTCAAGTTGACAATCTACAGTCGTTAACGCTAATAGAAAGCGGAAAAATGTATGGGAATGACATTTTGCAACGAAAAGTCACGTGGTCAAAACAATGAGCTATCGATTGCGACAAGAGAATAGAAACAAAACGTTTGCAACTTGTCTAGGCCCTCTGTACACTGAACAAAAAAGACTTAAGTTTATATAATTACAAACACAAAAAATATGCAAGTTTTTATACCACTGATCAATTAGATTACTAAAAATTCTGTACCAACCGCTAAATGTATTTTTTTTTTCGTGTAATGATCATTTCATTATACTTAATTAGTACCAAATACTCGCATTACTCTTCAGGTGTATTTATAACAAATTAGCTCATAGCTTATAAGACCTTGCCTAATTCTGACCGCAAATTTTTTTCTGTTTACATATTTCAAACGTTTTAAGATGTTTGTAAGTCATACAATTTACCAACAATATTGGACATGTCTAAATGGCTGAAATAGAAGATCCGCATCTGAATAGCTCAAATCGTAAACTAACGCTTAAGAATAGCTTAAAGAGAAAGTAGTACATAGAACAAATAGTAATGATATACAAGAAATAGCAGCACTCAGATCTTCTTATAAGAATTCATCAAGTAATTATTGTGTGCCTGTAGGTAGCGACAATGAATAAAATAAGCGACAGTTATATAATGTTTCCATATTATATTAGCTATATGAGATAACGTATATATTGACTCGCCAAAAAAAAAACAAATACTTGTAATTTGACACGTATGGTAAAAATAAATTAAGCGAGAAAAGTGTCGTGGAATGAAAATATTACAATCAAAAGTATGCGAAAGAACTTTCCTTGGTAACTGAAACTGCTAATGGACATTCTGAGTGAAGGATGATCATATTTCTTCTTAAAAAAACTGTAATAAACTAAATGTTTATACATGTCACGCCTTGATAAACTAATGGAAATCACAACCGGGAAGATCGTGCTCTTTGCATATCATGCCAAGGTTGCATCTGTATACTAAATTTTGGCATATTATTATGGGTAATCTACAATAATTTTCACATAATTGCCTCTTAGACATTTTGCAGAATCTTACCGAAGAACATAAAATTCAAACACTGCCCCATATGTAGTATGCCCCAATATTTTGTTAATGAAAACAAGTAAATAACTAAAATAATACTCGCAAAATTATTGCTATAGGTGCAATAACGTTCCGAAAACTCTCAAAGTAAAATGTTATTGTTACACAGTGCAATTTTATACACCTCCATGGATTACTAAATGTGAAAGGATCAGTAGTTCCATTAGAATTAATAAAAAAAATTTGATACTCTGAATTCTTTAAATTTATATCTTGATATTTGATTGGACATGGCATTTTGAGTTTATGCTGAGATGTTTATAGCAGTATTATGACAAAACTTAAAAAACATAATCCAATTCGTTACGATTATTCTTTTTTTTATTTATTAAATAAAATACATTATGTAATAGTAAAATAAAAGATAATTTTGCATAACTATTATGTTAACCTTGCGGAACATTGTGTTGATTGCAAGTAAGTAATATAGATATAATATTCCTGTAATCGAAAGTAATTAATTCCATGATTTCTTTACAAAAAAATACGACATACCTGTTACGCTATCATCCTTATAAGCATTAAAAAGTACCCTTTTTTGTAACACAGAAAACATGTGTAGATTATAAGCAAAATAACACTAAGAAAAGGGCATCCACATCTTGCTCTTTTCGAAATTTGAATAATCAAAATGCAAAATAAAACATGCAATTTTCCTTTCACACTGAGTAGTTTTACCTCATCAAAATCGAAAGCCTTACATTAAATTTCATTTGAATCATACCATGGATTATTATAAGGATTAATTTCTGAATCGAATACAACACAAGCATTTTTGTAATTCGTTGGTACTTAACATTTTTCTAACCATATTATAAAATTCAAGATACACATTTATAAAATCGGCAAAATCGATCAATAATTAAAAAAAAAATATGTTGCGCTTACATAGATGCGTTAAATGGCTTAACTGCTCAAAATATAACTACAATACTTCATGTTATATATTATACCTACCTAAACATACTACGGCTATATTTCCACTAATCACTATTTCCTCTACACTACACTTAGCACTCCGGGTCCACACAAAGATCGTCCGGGACTTTCACTACTAGCGCCGGAACCAACTGCCTGATACTGGCACCACATTGCTTGCATTTCCTGATCATCGGCATCAAAATCGCCTTTTTCTTTTAAACTGTAATTCTTCTGTGAGCTACAATACCTCTAGACCCTGAGCGGGAGGGAGGGTCGGTCCATCTCGCGTGACTTTTGTCCGCATGTCTTCTCTTTTGCGGAAAATCTTGAACATTCTTCATACGTTTCGTCTTTTTTTTATATTCATTTTTCTTTATTTTATTACGCTTTACACAACGGTACAAATACATCAATAAGTCCTTTTAAAGCAATGGAATTTGCACTCTGCGGTCGCTACCCGACACCTTAAGACGCCCGCGTCGGCGGCGCCTGCCTGGCATGGTCGCCATGTAAGGTTCGGTGTATGCAATAAAAGATGTTTACTGTTCAGTGCATAAGTTTATTCTAAGTCCTATAGTATGGGTGGCAACAGTATTTATATTGACCCTAGCTACTACACTACATCGTTCCTGATTCGATCGCGTAGAGCAACGCCGAGCATAGCTCTCTCCATAGCTCGCTGAGCAACTCTGACCTTTTTTATGAGACCTATTGTAAGAGACCACGTCTCTGATCCATATATCATCACTGGTAACACACATTGACTAAAAACTTTAGTTTTAAGGCACTGAGGTATTTTGGATGAGAAGATGTTGCGCAGTTTCCCGAACGCTGCCCAGCCGAGTTGGATTCGTCGATTGACCTCTCTCTCAAAGTTAGACCTACCTAACCGGACTACCTGTCCCGGGTAAATGTATTCGTCGACAACTTCAAGAGTAGAGTTCCCAACGGTGAGTGCGGTGGGTACGACATGGACGATAAACATTATTTTCGTTTTGTCCATGTTCATTTTAAGACCCACTTGTTGAGATACTCTGTTGAGGTCACCGAACATTCGTCCTAGATCTTCCAGCGACTCCGCCACGACCACAATGTCGTCGGCAAATCGAAGGTGAGTGATGTATTCGCCATTGATGTTGATGCCAAGTCCTTGCTATTCCAAGAGCTTGAAGGCGTCCTCTAAGGTGGCCGTAAACAGTTTCGGAGAAATGACGTCTCCCTGTCTTACTCCTCTTTTTATGAGTATTGCCTTCGTGCACTGCCCCTGTACTCGGACTGACATGGTGGCGTTATTATACAAGCACTTCAACACTTCAATGTACCGATAGTCAATGCGGCATCGCTGGAGAGATCTAAGAACCGCCCAAGTCTCGATCGAATCGAAGGCTTTCTCATAGTCCACAAACGCCAAGCATAGTGGCCGATTATACTCTTCGGTCTTCTGTATAATCTGCCGCAGCGTTTGTATGTGGTCTATGGTACTAAAGCCTTTCCGGAAACCGGCTTGTTCGGGAGGCTGGAAGTCATCAAGCCTGCGTTCGAGACGATTCGTGATGACTCTCGAAAACAACTTATAAACATGGCTCAACAGTGTAATGGGCCTATAATTCTTCAGTAAAGTGTTATCACCTTTCTTGAAAAACAGTACCACCACACCCCTGTTCCATGCTTCCGGCGTTTTCTCTTCGAGCAAGACGGAATTAAACAGCCTCTGAAGGACTTTAAGTAACGGCGTTCCGCCCGCTTTCTGAAGCTCTGCGGTAATTCCGTCTTCGCCTGGCGCTTTGTTATTTTTGAGTTGTTTGAGAGCCACCCTAATCTCGTACAGGCTGATGTCCGGGATATCTTCAGTGTAGTGTCGGGTTAGCTTGGCTCTTGGGTCTTTTACCAAGTCAACAACAGGTTCAGCTACTGAGGTGTACAACTGCCTATAGAACCTCTCTATCTCCCTGAGCACCTCTGACCTATTCGACGTTACGTTTCCGTCCTCCGTCTTCAGCTTCGTCAACTGGCTTTGCCCAATAGACGCGTTTCTTGCGAACACTTTGGAGCCCTTGTTCTGTGCTATGGTCTCCTCAATATGCCTTGTATTGAAGGACCGTAAATCGTGTCGCAAGGACTTCAGTATCTGTCCATTGAGCTGCCTATAGGGCTTAGCATCATCGGAGGTTTGGAGCGTCATGGAACGTCGCTCAGCCATGAGGTTTCGGGTGTAGTTAGATAGTTTTTGAGGTCTATTTTTACGGTGGGGCTTAAAATACCCCGACCCGACCGTATGGACAGTCTCTACCAGCCTGTTGTTGATTTCGTCCACTGATGCGCATCAGTGGACGAAATCAACAACAGGCTGGTCTACTGTCTAGCAATTCGAAGCGGTTTGCCAATTCGAGTTGAAAGTTCTCGGGGTTTTGGATATGTGCATAAGAAGGTCGGAGCGTAGACTTCATCAGACGCGATCTTTCCATTTTGACATTAATATTTAATGTGCTTCTGACCATTCGGTGATCACTGCCGGTTTTTACCCTGTGAATCACGGAGACATCATTAAATATTTGTCGCTTGGTGCTCATGATGAAGTCTATCTCATTTTTTGTGGAACTATCAGGGCTCATCCAGGTCCATTTCCTATGAGGCGGCTCCCGGAAGAAAGAGTTCATCATAAAGAGTCCCTCCTTCTCCAGATATTCGGCCAGCCTCTGACCCCTGGGGTTGCGCTGCCCATATCCAAATTGCCCCACTCTCAACTCATCATCGCCCCATTTGCCCAGCCGCGCATTGAAGTCACCCATAACCACTGTAAAGTGTGCTTTGGAAGTATGTATGGCTCTACTAATGTCTTCATACATTGCTTCGACGCCATCATCTGAGTATGCCGAGATCGGTGCGTAGACCTGTATGACCTTCAGCGAATATCTTTTGGATATTCTGAGTATCAGGTACGCTACCCTGCTCGACACACTAGTGATGGACACAACGTTGTCTATGAGTGACTTGTGGACGATAAATCCGACACCACCTTGGGACTGCTGTTCGCCCTCTCGGTAGTAAAACAAGTTGCCGGATTTTAAGGTTATCGTGTTCTCGCCCTTTCTTCGGACCTCCGATAAACCAACAATATTCCACCGCAACTTGTTTATCTCTTCTTCCAGCTCAACAAGCTTCTCATCTGTCCTTAACGTGCGTGCGTTGTATGTCACCAGGGCCAATTTTCGTTGTTGGTGGTAGCCGAATCTCTGCCGGAGATTCTTAGCACCCCTTGTCCTGTCGTTACCATAGCTCCTACCGTGGCCAAGACGAACAGGACCGCCGGGGACTAGGGGCCTGGTTTTATTCTTTTATTTTATCCATTTTAATAAATTGGGGGGGTTTGCCATACTCGCCACGCTTGGCAGGCGGGTTGGCGAGCGCAGTTTTTGATGGTAGAAGTGTTAAGGGAACGCTGCTGCCCATTCCTTAGTTTTCCCTTAGTCGCCTTGTACGACACCCGATGGGATGAGATGGATTGGTCCTATTCTAAGCCGGGAACCACGCGGCAACATAAATTATTGACATATTAAAAATATTTATTGTATTTATTACATTAAGGTAAAATTTTCCTCAGTGTGAATTTAAACAATAAATTATGTAATAAATGAATTTATTTTGGATACAAATACCCATTTTAGTTAAGATTTTTTTTATACTAAACATTGTGTATTTAATATTATCGACGTCTTTTTTACATGTCTTAACATTAAAAACTAAATAAACATAAGTTTTAGGTGTATAAGATAAATTATTGTTATATTTCTATTATCGAAAAAAAGTAAATTGTGGTACATGACTATTTAAAAAGTGTCAAATTTAAACAAAACTGTAAACGTCACTTAGTCCGTGGAAATGTGAACACGACTATAGGTTAAGTTCTCTCATCTTATGCGTATCAATAATAATCATTATCACATTTATAGGAATAAACAATTGTGAATTTTTTAATCTGCTGAAAGATGTACACTGCAGAGCAAAGGTCTCCCCAAAGATCGCCACGACGATTCTAAAAATCACTTCTTTATTTCATGGTTAAAATTATATGCATATAATAATCCACCAAAAAAACCACACAACCACACGCTTGAAATTACGTCCAAAGGGCATCATAGCACAAAAAACTTCGACAAGTGTTTAGTGACAAGGATAGCATATCAACGTCAATCTGTTCGGGCTAAGCTCTCAGATCAAACGATTATCGAATTAATATATCAATGATGCAATAACATCGCGTTTGCTCTTTTTTAACTTGTATATTTAATTACTTAAAACTTTAAAAATACATTTCCAAAGTTAACACTGCCCGGTAATCGAATGGAACACCAAAAAACGTTTAATTTTTTTTTAAGTGACGTAGCCCTGCACTAGGATTTATTCCGGTGTCGTGGGTGCGTTTACAAATATAAAGATTCACATACACAAATACCCAGTGATACAAATAATTGTGGATCACACAAAGATTTGTCCCGTGCGGGAATCTAACCCGCGACTATTAGACACAGGGGACGGAGCGGCTTAAACTCTTAACCACTGCGCTAAATTGTCCGTCAAATGTGTCGATTACGTGATATTTTATCTTTTACACACGGAACTGCTTCGTTGATCTAGTGGCAAAGCGGATCGCTTCGTGATCACGAGGTCCAGGGTTCAAATCATAGGCCGGTATATGGCAATAGGTTCGGGCAATTACATGGGACCTAACATCGTCGGCGAAACGTGGGTGTACACCTCTGCTACCCCCGCTTGGGGAATATAGGCGTGACGGTGTACACACGGAAATCAAAAGCAAAACCTAATAATTTACGATGTCTTCAAAAATCTATTCTCAGCTATGTATATTACTCGTATCTTTTAAACTACAAATCGTGAAGGTGTCAGTAATTTTGCTCGATAAATAGCGTGTTACGTAAAACTGGCGGAAGTAATTAGCCACTGGAGGGACTCCGCTGGTAATCAGAAACGCGTATAAATGACACTTGACACGTACGTATCAATGTGCGTTTTTCTCTATAAGTCTGTGCACGGTCAAGGGCGAGCGTGCCTGAGTACACATAATGATGAGTAGAGTATGTTGGGTTTGATATAGGCAGAGAGTACAGAGTTCCAACAGGTTCTTTCGTTACATACCTCTCTCCCCCACTCTCATAGTTCGTCTGTACACGCTTGCTGGTTACGGAGACTCTTGACTTGTCCTTCAGATAGGACTCGGCCGTGATGTTCTCTATCATCCCGGGAAAAGCTTAAGTTACATCTACTAACAATGATGGCAATGGTATTATTCAATCTCTCAAAACAGATCTATGATACATCATATTTCGAAATAAAGTGACTTTTTGTGGCCAAAAAATGTGTGTTCTTGAAAAGGGTGTTTAAAAACTGATATGTAACCAGTATTTAGCAAGATCATACTGACTTAGCGAAACGCTAACGGCTCCACCAATCTGTTTCTTGGTGGAGGCATGTTTGTGACCCACCACATGCACCAATTATCTCTCACCTTGATTAGTAAGAGAAAACCTTTGCTTAGCAGCGGACAGTAAAGGCTGATCTTTAATTAGTCTTTCAAAAGTTGAATACTTACATAAATACCCTATGTTTATTTTCGCTTGAAGAAAACACTATACTTCCTACAACCCTGTCGTCTACATGTGTAGGCTCTACAACCATGTAATCTCTAAAAATAATATAGATCTCTACATCTTTCGACACCTCTATTTGTGTAAGGTCTGTGCTCAGTAATGCGTCAGACCGGTGCAGAGCACCATGGCGAGACACCTAGTATACGCCCTCCTCCATAGCGACTGCCCAAGCCGAGGCCGTTCCTCCTTGAGGCGCCCTTGTGCTAGTTGCCCCCATGTCCTTCTGGCTCGAGCGTAGTGGTTGCGCGCTCGCCCTCTTGTCCGGTGAAGCTGTAAAGGCCCCGCGGCCAATAGCGTAAATCATTCAACACACACACACACAAAATGTAATGGGTCAGTATAAGTTAATTTATAACTGTCTAGCGGCTTCTATTTTCTAACTCTACATAGCACAACACTGCACTAACCTGTAAGACAAACTTCTGGTCGATGTACTTCTTGGCGATATTGGGCTGGAAGTCTGGCGACTCCAGCAGCCTGAGAAATAGCTCGTAGACGAGCTGCAGGTGGGGCCAGGCCGCCTCTAGCGTGGGCTCGTCTTCCTCAGGGTCGAACTCCGCGCCGTTGGGATTCGAGGACGGCGGCAATGTCCGAAATAGATTTATGGCGAACTGGGAACAATATAAATATTATGAATATTTCACCGATTCATGGGTACTGCCGCGTCAGGCGGTAAGGCCAAGGACGTGCTTGCTACGGAATATTTAAAATCTAATAAATCTTCAGACTTAACGGACAGCTGATCCGGTGGTTAACAGCTTAAGCTGTTCCGCCTACTGGATCAGGAGGTCGCAGGTTCGATTCTCGTACGAGACAAATCTTTGTGTGACCCATATATCGAGGAATACGTTGGTCGTAAACGGATTAAGTGAAGATATGAAAAATGATAATACGTAAGCGAAAAATGCCCGGAGAACTGATTACGAATTCATAATACTGTTGAAGGCACCGTTAGAGGAGTATAGTAAAGAGTTACAAACGGAGCGGTTTTTATCAATAGATATACTGATTTACGACGAAGGTTTATAATTAATAGTGTCCGACCGAGCCTTCGACTTCGGCTACTAGCCACCTTGAACCATAAATTTATATATTTATATATTGTTATGTATGATATATATTTATAAGCATATTAACCTATACCTTTTAAAATAAAACTAATTAATAAATGTACGCCACCTACTGCCCTCTATTTTTTGTATATTTTTTTCCTGTTTTTTTCCCCGTTTTGGTTGTCTGGAAGAGATCGCTATTGTACCTCCTTTGTTTATTTTTTCTTAATGTAATTGTATTCGTGTAAAATAAAGAGTATTCTATTCTATAAATACCACCTTCGGAGGTTTCCAGCAAGCACCGAAATTAAACGTACTCTTACGAATGCGCGACAGCGCCGCGGAAGAGGCGTTGCGCGGGGGGCAGGGGTCACGTAAATAACCAAATCAAAACAAAACAAGTTCGTTAATACAGACAAAATAACTTTCCAATCAAAATTTTGCCAATCATGAACCAAAGGACATTGTCGAAAATTGCCCCAGAACCAACAAACATTTGACCCATGCCATCATTATTTATCTTTTTTATAAAAATAATGGCAAATATCCGTACCTAACGGACAATTTGCAATCTAAAACGAATATTTCAAAGTATTGGTAGTACTTATATCGAAGTCGCCGACATCTTTACTGAATGTCAACATGCAATATAACGTCATATGTATTAATGGCTACTGAATAGGGAATATGCGTGTAATTCAATAAGGGTCAAATTTTTTTTTTACACACTTTATCGTATTATTATAATGTATATACCAATATTTTTTTAATAACATTACTTTTTATTAAGAAAATAATTATTAAAAGTACAAAAAATGAGTGGGAAATTCAAAGTAGCGGGAACGCCACGCTATTGGTCAGATCGAATATGACGTCAAAGTCTACAATACAAATGTCAACAAGTGCATTTTTGTTGGATGTTTGCTATTGAGTTAGTTTTATCATTTTTGTTTTTTGTTGTCGATTTACACAAAGACAAAATTTTAGTTTAAATTATTTTAGTTAATTCTTACGTTAAAGTGATCTTCGCAGCAATATATTAAAATAGCAAATAATTTAAATTTAAATAGATTTAAATATATAACACAATACTCTAATTAATTTAATAAATAATATTATATATATACAGAAAAAACTCACACATACTTACCAATTCTGGAAAGCATCTCAATTATCAATTATAAATTGCAAGCATCAAATATTAATTAATAATATACATTAAATATGTGCCATAATGATCAAATTAAGAGTCACTGGAAGGTTGCTGGTGCTTATAGCTCAGGGTTTTCCTATTTTAAGCACCAGCAGTACATTATATGCCACAATAAACGGACCTCACTAATATATCTCAAAAATGTTAATGTATAAATTTAGACTACTCATATATTTAATAATTATAAATTATGTACCTCTATACTCATAAATTATGTGGCATCAATTGTGCTAGAATTAAGTTTATATTGAATGCTAAATAAATTATTATTATAAACAAGTTGATGGGGATACCATGTCTCTTTTTCTGATTTTACACCACTTTCTCCTTATGTCCGCACTTATCGGGTGCATTTCTTATTGTGTGTGTGTGAATGATGTACGCTGTTGGCCGCGAGGCCTTTACAGCTTCACCGGACTTAAAGGCGAGCTTGCAACCACTACGCTCTAGCCAGCCAGAAGGGCAAGAGGCATACTCGAGGGCGCCTCGAAGAGGTGCCCTCGGTTGGGACAGTCGCTGTAGGGGGACGGGTGCACTACTAAGTGCACCGGTCAACCGCCGGCTATGGGAGGGGATCTACTACTACGTCGTCGTCGTCGCCCGTATTCTGAGCGGAAAGAAGGGATGACAAAGCATCGGGGGGGTCGGTGAGAACATGTCGCGGCCGGCGGTGGCGGCAGGGGTCGGGGGGGAGATCGTAGTCGGCGGTGGCTACGATTAACGGATTCGCATGGTTGTATTTTTACACCTAGGCACAAAACAGTGTTGTTCCATTGTATAATAGCCGCAAAATACAAAATAAAAATAAATTACAGAATAAATTACTTCTACAGCTGTTTACTAATTGATTGTTATTATAGACTTTGACGTCACACCAAGCGCGCCAAAATGGCGGGCGTTTAAAATGCACTTATCTATTTGCTATCTTCAACATTTTTTTTGCCCTTTACATTTTGTTTTTGACGCTTAAATTGTTTATGCAGTTATATATTGGTGTAATCTATCGTATAAAAATATAAAAAAAATACACGCATATTCCCTATTATAACCTTAAAATCTAATACTTTTTGGGCAATATTGCGATTCCCCTGCTTGTCCGTTTAATAATAAATGCCTTAAGAGAATTTATGGGTGATTTGAAGTCATACAAGTATTTTTTCAATGCTGTTTGTTCTGAGGCAAATCATGTATGGGCGCAAAACAATATCTTTTCTTAGGGTTATTAAAACCTTCCGCTTCGGCCGAAGGTTTTGGCAATGGCCTATTAATCGGCTTCGGCTTCCGCCTAAAATCGACTTTCGGTCGGACACTAATAGTTACCCGTGTTGTTGTCTGTGTTACCGTGGGTCGCAAATAGACATTTTCGTATACTGTTTACTGAACTTGAATTATAGTAGGTTCTTTTTGTAAACTATCAAGATCAAAATTAATCGATTTCACGTACCACTATAGTCGAAAACCTGTTGCGAAAACGATCACTTAATCAATCAATTTTTTTATTAAGTTCAATATGCGTACAGAGATCATACTTAAGATTAACTATGTTATTTATATTGAGTTATTAGATTTACGCGAATATTACACATGAAATAAAACTATTTTACGGATTTTATCGCGGTTTATTTTTTATTTTTAGTTCTGGGTGGGTTGGTTCTGTTCTAGGGTGCTTCCATCGTCTTGGGATCCGGTAATTAATATAATCAAATCCAAAACCAAGCATAACACTGCAAGACCTCAAGACACCGTGAGCTCATTCTGCGTAGATCGGACCAACAACAACAAAAATATTTAAGAAGTTTGAGGGTACCCCGGAACAACTATGCCTTTTGGACGTCTAACACCTCAGTCCCTCCCGTGACCATGGGTGCTGCAAAGCACTCGAAACGTCGGGAACTAAAAATAAAAAATAAACCGCGATAAAATCCGTAAAATAGTTTTATTTCATATGTTATTTATAATATGCTAAATTACACGGTATTAATGACATTGCATATACAACAAATAGTAGTTTATCCGCCCAAAAAAGGTTGAGTATTTTATAGAGTAGTTATGAAATTACATCAATTATTAGAATAACATTTTTTGTTCCAGAATAACGTAATTACCTACATCATGATTGTGATACGAACAATCTCATAGACAAGGTAGGTGTCCGAGCAAAAGATGTGTGTGTGTGTGTGTGTGTGTGTGTGTGTGTGTGTGTGTGCGTGCGTGCGTGCGTGCGTGCGTGCGTGCGTGCGTGCGTGTGTGTGTGTGTGTGTGTGTGTGTGAATGATCTACGCTGTTGGCCGCGGGCCCTTTAAAGCTTCACCGGACAAGAGGGTGAGTGTGCAACCACTACGCTCGAGCTAGAATGGCAAGGGGGCAACTAGCTCAAGGGCGCCTCAAGGAGGAACGGCCTCGGCTTGGGCAGTCGCTATGCGGGAGGGCGTATACTAGGTGTCTCGCCGTGGTGCTCTGCACCGGCCGGCAGGCAAGGGATTCTTCGACCTCGCCGGCAAGGTCGGTGTCAGATCCTGTGTGCCGAGCAAAAGGTTTGTGGCTGGCACTGTAAGAATGGTAAAAGACGTTCCTGTTGCTAGTTAATGTGAAAATTGCTGTTCAACACAGTCTTTCAAAGAGTGTTATCGCCAAAATTGGATTAGGCCATGACCGCAATGCTGACTGAGATTCAGTCTTGATCCTTTGGGTGATGATATTTGAAAGCGAAAATAATGTATAGCATGCACAAGACACTGAAACAATAGTATCAAACACATAGCAACAAAAACTAAAATAAAAAAGTAATAAAAAAAACAATAAAAAAAACCTCTACTGAAGTACCGCAACAAACAAATACCAATAACTGTAACAACAAGCCCAAAAAAAAAAATAAGCGACATGTACCGTACGAGTTATAATAAAAGCAAAACTAACAAACCGGGCCCGCAGTGTCTAATTATATAAAAAAAATAAGTAACATATCAACAACAATACTCTGGTTACTATGCCATGGATCAGTCGACCTTTAGTTTACTTATTACTAGTTTTTGCCCGCGACTTCTTCCAAGTTAACTTTAGACAGAAATCTTATTTTTTTTCTGGGATAAAAAGTTTATAAACTATCTGTGTGCCAAAGGACGTCGTCGAAAATTGCCCTAGAATCAACAAACATTTGACCCATGCCATCATTATTTATCTATTTCATTAAAATAATGGCAAATATCCGTATCTAACGGATAATTTGCAATCTAAAACGAATATTTCAAAGTATTGTATCTGTTGTAAGTAATTATTCGAAGGCGCCGACATCTTTACTAAATGTCAAAACTCAATATAACCTCATATGTGTTAATGGCTACTGAATTATAACCTTAAAATATAAAATTTGTGCAATATTGCGATTCCTCCGCTTGTCCGTTTAATAATAAATGCCTTAAGATAATTTGTGGGTGATTTGATATCATACAAGTATTTTTTCATTGCTGTTGGTTCTGGGGCAAATCATGTATGGGCGCAGAACAATGTCCTTTCATACCAAGCCTTTCAGCCGTTTGATACTTTTTATCCCGAAAAATGTTAGGTTCCTGTCTAAAATTAACACGAAGTAGCGGACAACAACTAGTGTTAATCTAGCTTATAAACTATCTGTGAGCTACATTTCATGCAAATTTGTTTAACCGTTTTTGTGTGATTGCGTAACAAATATCCAAACATCTGAACAGACAAACACCTAAACATACAAAATTTCACATTTATTATAATACACATTGTGGTTGGTAACGATGTGCTGGAGCAAGTGAATGAGTTTGTATATCTTGGATGCGCCTTCAGTAAGGATGGGAAATACACCGCTGACATAGAGAGAAGAGTGAGTGCAGGGAACAGAGTGAATGGTGCGATGGGAAAGCTACTCGGGAGCCGGCACTTAAGCCATAAGGCGCAGCTGGCCATACATAACGGAGTTCTTGTCCCAACGCTGTTATATGGTAGCGAGAGCTGGGTATGTAAGAAGGAGAATGAAAGTAGGATAAATGCGGTAGAAATGCGAGCTCTGCGGAAGATGTGCGGAGTGAAGCTGACCGACCGCATTAGCAACAGCATAGTAAGACAGCGAGTAGGTATGAAAGATAGTATCGGTGTAAAGATGAGAAAGGGCATGCTCCGTTGGTTCGGGCATATAGAAAGAATGCCAGAGGAAAGAATGACAAAACAGATATACAATGTGAAAGTGGAAGGATGCAGGTACCGGGGAAGACCTAGACTATCTTACCACGACCAAATAAACCGAGTGTTATCTGATGGAAAAGTTAAGAGTCTCCGTAACCGGCGAGCGTGTATGAGACGAACTATGAGAGTCGAGGAAGCCAGAGAGGTATTTAAGGAAAGAACCTGTTGGAACTCTGTACTCTCTGCCTACCCCGCAAGGGATCTGGCGTGAGGTTATAGATAGATAGATAGATATAATACACACCGTCACGCCTATATTCCCCAAGCGGGTGTGGCAGAGGTGTACTGAGTACACCCACGTTTCGCCGACGATGTAAGGTCCCATGTAATAGGGGGTAAGCCTATTGCCATATACCGGGCACAATTCCAGACTCCGGACTTGTACTGGGAAGTTTTCGTTAGAAAACTACACTTACCCGACCTAGGATTTCAACCCAGGACCTCGTGATCACAAAGCGATGCGCTTTGCCACTAGACCAACGAGGCAGTCACTTATAATATTAGTAGGGCAATAACGAAGATTTACAGCTAATCGCATCATAATAACATCGTAACAGAAGACTGAGAGCTAATAAATAACACGTGTTTACTTATAGAAGTATTTTAGTAATAGATGAAAATTAAAAGTATTTTAAATCAGAAAAGACATTTCCCAACAATGGCATGAACGAAAACGTCCCAACCATTGTTTCACAGTCCGATAACGAAATGGTGAACGAAAAGCTACTCCCCACCTTTAGACAATAAAGTTAATAAATAGATAGACATCATACCAAGAATCATAAATATTTCCGTGAAAAACAATCCTAAAGTTTCCCTTTGTGATATTCAGGTAAGAAACCAATGGAATACGAAGTTATTTTCCAAAGAGAAATAAACTTGTAGAAAACATCAAATGAAATATTACAATGAATTTCTTTAATATAGAGTTGACATTGTAAAGTCTTCTTAAGAGTTACAAGATTCTCTTACATTGAATAGTTTGTCTGAAAACTTTGTTACAGAAAGGGAAAATAACTGGTTTAGGTATCAAACTTTTAGGTTTCTAGTTTGTTGATTCCTTGTCTGTTTATTCTGTGTGCATATTATTTGATCACAATATTTAATTTAACGAATCCAACTCGGCTGGGCAGCGTTCGGGAAACTGTGCAACATCTTCGCATCCAAAATATCTCAATGCCTTAAGACTAAAGTTTTTAGTCAATGTGTGTTACCAGTGATGATATATGGATCAGAGACGTGGTACCTTACAATAAGTCTCATAAAAAAGCTCATAGTTGCTCAGCGAGCTATGGAGAGAGCTATGCTCGGCGTTTCTCTACGCGATCGAATTAGGAATGAAGAGATTCGTAGAAGAACCAAGGTCACCGACATAGCCCTTAAGATTAGCAAGCTGAAGTGGCAATGGGCGGGCCACATAGCGCGTAGATCGGACGGGCGTTAGGGCAGAAAGATTCCAGAGTGGAGACCACGTATTGGCAAGCACAGCGTGGGACGACCGCCTGCCAGATGGATCGACGATCTTGTGCAAATCGCAGGAAGTCGTTGAATGCAGATGGCATCGGACCGCCTAGAGGCCTATGTTCAGCAGTGGACAATCATAGGCTGAGATGATGATGTTGATGATTTAATATTAGGTAATATTCTATTTTATCAAGGTAACTTGCCTCGTTGGTCTAGTGGCAAAGAGCATCGCTTTGTGATCACGAAGTCCTGCGTTCAAATCCTAGGTCGGACAAGTGTATTTTTTCTTACGAAAACTTCCCAGTACGAGTCAGGAATCTGGAATTGTGCCCGGTATATGGCAATAGGCTCGCCCCCTATTACATGGGACCTAACATCGTCGGCGAAACGTAGGTGTACTCAGTACACCCCCGCTTGGGGAATATAGGCGTGAAGGTGTGTAACCTTCGCTAGTAATTAAACTCCTGTATCCCGGTTGCTTTTAGAAACATGAAATTCAGATACAAACACCCAGGTCGAAACAAATGCACACAGAATTTAACGTTGTGACCCACAATTCGGTGTAAAATTTCAATAAATTTGACTCATCCCCTTATTCCTTAGTAATACGGGTTTATTTAAAATTATGTGTGCAAAGGTTTTTCCATGCGGGGGCTAAACCTATTACTTCTCGAAATAGTAAGTGCAGCGACCTACGCTTTAACCACTAGAGCCAGTCATTGTCAATTATAAAACTCAAGTTAAAGTTAATCTATCTATCTATATCATCACGCCAGATCCCTTACGGGGTAGGCAGAGAGTACAGAGTTCCAACAGGCTCTTTCCTTACATATTTCTCTGGCTTCCTCTACTCTCATAGTTCGTCTCATACACGCTCGCCGGTTACGGAGACTCCTGACTTGTCCTTCAGATAAGACCCGGTCTATTTGGTCATGGTAAGATAGTCTAGGTCTTCCCCGAGGTGAGAGATCGAGGTGAGAGAGATCAGGTCATACTCCACCACGTGGACTCAGTGCGGACTGATGGAGGCAGGTTTGTGGCCACCTGCTGTTGGAAATTATCAAGCCGCCTATGAGGCTTACAACTCGGTTTAACGACTACCACATTAGGTGGTAACCGGGACCAACGGCTTAACGTGCCTTCCGAAGCACGGAGACGCTCGAATATGAAAACGCCACAAACGGTCACCCATCTCAGGCCGACCATGTCAAACGCTGCCTAACCTTGGTGATTGGTTAGAACACCGCGATTGCACAGCGCTACGAGCGCCTCCAAGTTAAAGTTAATCAAGCCAGATCCCCAGCAAACCTTACCATGTTAACTGCCTCAGGGTATATGGCTTCGGTGATGACGCCGCGCTGTGACGTCACGTACTCGACCATCTCCAGCAGCGCGGCTCGCTTCACCTCCTTCCACTTGAGGTCCGACAGCGGCTCGTCCGCGAAGTCGAACAGCAGGCAGCATTGCCGAAGCTTTTGAACGAATAACTGCTCTCGCTCAGCGGCCGGTGCATCTGAGGACAAAGATATCGATGTTTTAAATGATGGTATTGGAGTTATTGGCATTATCGTTGCGAATTATTAGCATTATCAGATACCTAAAAGTGATTAAGAATAGGCTGTAATAAAAAGTGGAATATTATGGTCAAAATAGAATTCTCCACTTCTGAAGGAAGCTGTTGAAGTCTGCAAGGAAAAACCTGTTAGAACTCTGTACTCTCTGCCTACCCCGCAGAGAGATCTGGCGTGATAGAAATAGATTTTCAAGTAAAAAAGGAGATTTTCTCCTAGCGTCAGTGAAATCAGAAAAAAATACAATGCTTTTGTTAGAGATCGTTCTACTCTCGTTATTACGAGTAAGACAGATGGAGGTGACAGAACAGGCGGGATTCAATTTGATGTCCAATGACATGAGAAAGATTGCATATTATATTAGATTTATAATATTGTATGAGCAGGTCGTAATTCATCACAAAAAAAGCAAATGGTATATATTGATAGCTATTACTCAAAGATGATTAATACGGGTGTGTGTGTGTGTGTGTTTGAGTGATATACACTGTTGGCCGTGAGGCCTTTACAGTTTCACCGGACATAAGGGCGAGCGTGCAACCACTACGCTCGAGCCAGAAGGGCAAGAGGGCGACATACTCGAGGGCGCCTCAAAGAGGAACGCCTCGGTTTGGACAGTCGCTACAGGGGAAGGGGGGTGTACTAAATGTGCCGGTCGGCGGGCTAGGCTAGGGATCTACGACTTCGTCGTCGGCATCGTCCGTATCCGGAACGGAAAGAAGCGATGTCAAAGCATCGGGGGGATCGGTGAGAACATGTCGCGGCCGGCGGTAGTGGCAGGGGTTTGGGTTCGTAGTCGGCGGCGGCTAGGATTAGCGGATTCGCATTGGAAGATGCGTTCGCGAAGTATCGAGTTGTCGCCTTTTTAATATAGGCGCGAATAGATTCGAGACCGAGATCGGAGTGGAGGTCGACATTACGTACGAACCACGGGGCTCTTACGGCTTTGCGGAGGAAGCGGGACTGAACCGCTTGAAGTCTATCGATGTGAGAGTGGGCTGCGTGCCCCAACACCTCATGCGTACGTCATGATGGGTCTCACGCAAGTTTTGTAAAGTGTCACCTTATTTCTAAGGGACATTTTACTCCGCTTGCAGATTAGTGGATGGAGACGGCCGAGCACAAAGGATGCTCGGTGACGGACTCGCTTGATGTGCGGGCCGATGGACATGGTATTGTTTAGGGTGACCTCTAGATATTTGACCTCTTTAACCCAGGGAATGGGTCGGTCGAACATGGTCACTTGACCGAGATTCCTTCTGGGGTGGATCAGGGAGGGGCGCGAGGTGGCACCTCTGGAGAAGAACACCGCAGCGCTCTTGTCCGGGTTCACCTCGATTCGCCACTTCCTGAACCAGTCCCCTAGGGTATTGGCGGCGGCCTGGAGTTTTTTTGTGATGAAGGCCTTGCTTCTACTGGAAAAATAGAGGGCGGTATCATCCGCGAATGATTAATACGGGTTATGTGGCGGCAGCAAATATATTTAATTATATAATAATTTGAACTATCTAACATGTAACACACACCGTCACGTCTATATTCTCCAGAGGGGGTGGCAGAGGTGTACTGAGTACACCCACGTTTCACCGACGATGTTAGGTCTCATGTAATAGGGAGCGAGCCTATTGCCATATACCGGGCACAATTCCAGACTCCGGACTCGTACTGGGAATTTTTCGTTAGAAAAACTACGATTGTCTGACCTAGGGTTTGAACCCAGGACCTCGTGATCACAAAGCGATGCGCTTTGCCACCAGACCAACGAGGCAGTCAGTTCTAACATGTAACAATTTTCGAACTAATCTCCGAAGTTTCGGCAGCGATCAAATTAATACTGAACGAAGAATACGTGACAAGCACACCTAAAAAGCTGGGGATTCAGAGCGAAACTTAACATAAATTATTTTAGAAAATTTTGCAGAGTGAACGTACGATATTTAGATACAATTTTGCGCACAATTTGTAGTTAATGCTATTTTTCTTTCGCAATAAATTTGTCACCCGTTCTAGACGCGCTCTGGAAGGGTTTCAGTGAGTTATGTCCTAAGTACGTGCCTCAGAAAAACGAAGCATTTAAGCACTAAAATAACTGTCTGCGGGAATCGTAGCACAAAAACATTGGTCCTCCAATCGTTAATGTGAAAATGAATTGGGAAATAGTATTAAAGCCGTGATTTGCCGTGCGATACCGGGTCCATAATTGGACTAATTAAAGTTACATCTATGCAACCATTATGGTGTGTAATAAAGATTGAGATTAAATGTTTACCAAAAGCGTTTTTCCAGAATTATCCAGTTAATAAAAGATATAAATAGATAAAGGAATCCTTAAAAAAACAATACGGCAATCTTTGGACGATAATCCAAGAGACACTTATTTAAATAAACACTTATTTAAATAAATTGGGAGAGATTGAGGAATCCCTCAAGCAATCAAATGCTTAACATAAATCTATACAGAGTATACAAAACATTTTCTTATTGAAGCAAGCTCAGAATAATTTAGTGTTAATTTTCTAATAGCGAAATTGTGTCAGATATATACCAATCGCGGTACTATGTGAATCAGATTTTAGAATTTGTGGTAAGATATGCCTGGATGCGAGTAGCCGAGGATCGTACCCAGTGGCGTGCACTTGGAGAGGCCTATGTCCAGCAGTGGACTGCTATAGGCTGATGATGATGATGATGATGATGATGATGATATGCCAGTTTACCTAATATAGATAAGAATTTTTAAGTCTAATTTAAATCTTTCTCACTGAAACGACATTATTGTTAGCCTAGAAATATTAATAATATCTTTTTATTATTAACATTTATGACTGTAATGGTAAGTTTTTAAGCTTCTTTATATGGACTGCCACCTGCCTGCCACCATAACATCGGTTCGGTGAATAATGAACGAGCATACATAATTACCTATAGAGCGCAGTAATGCCGGCGATATTAATTTCACACGTTCTACAAATAGGTCCACAAAAAACCAATTAGTCGGTATCCTATAAAAGAATATAGCATTGCATGAATAATGTCACTGGCAGACGTGCTGCAAGCCAAGGACGCCGCATTCAATCTTGCCATGGCATACATAGACGGGCCGACCGCTGGCCGATGGGTCGATATATTTCTGCGGCGTTTTCGCCATTTGCCATACACATAACCATGTTATACGTATGTATGGTAGGCATTCAATAATTAGTTTCAGATATTTAGCCGCATTCTTTCGGGACAGCGAATCTGCTGTGCCTCTCCAAGGTTACCGGTTACGAGGCGTGGGCGATTATTAACCATCGCTCCGACCCAGCGCAGTTTATTATCTAAACGACGTAGATAACGATTAGAACTCGGCATCTTCATAAACGCCCGACAAAGCTAATTTGAACTTCGGTACATAGGCTGCAAATACACCCGGCAAATTTCGCATGCAGAAACCGTGAGTCAGTCAAACGGCGGGGGCGGTTTGTAAACAAAGGTGAGCTAACAAAGACGCCGGTCTTGGGCGACTTCGACGCACGTCGGATACCATGTCAGAGTCGATAGCTGCGACGAACCTTTGAGCAGGGGGAGCTGCACCATCAAACTTTCCTTATCGGCATTGGGGATCTGCTCCAGGCGCTCGGGCGAGACGGCGGCCGCGGCGGGGGGCGGCGGGCTGCGCGCGTCCGGCGGCGAGGGAGCCTTGTGCTGGCCGGGGCCCTCCATGCCGGAGCCGGCGAACAGCGCGAAGCGGAACGCTCTCGCGACGTCCGACACACTCTCCGATCGCTTGGTGGCCGCCTGGTTCGCGACTAGATCGAGCCCCGAGTGGAACGACGGCGACTTGGGTATACCGAGCGGCGAGACGGCGCGGCGCGGTTTGCTCTCAGCGGCGGCGAACATCGCGCGAGAGGGCGCGCGCGCGGCCGGCCCGGCGTGGACCATCGCAGGCGGCGGCCGGCAGCGGCATCCGAGCGGGAGCCCGGCGGCGCCGGGACCGGAGCGAGCTGCGGGGGCGGCCGGACTGCCGCGCCGCCGCGCCGCGCCCGCCGCGCCTGCGCGCACCGTCGCCCGCCCCGCCCCGCGCGCCTTCGCTCTATACAACCTCCGCTAGGGGTGCCACGTCATAACACACTCGATTTACATAATGCCTAGTTACTGCACTATAATAACTCCTACGCACGAAACAATATCTCATTTGATCTGAGATACAAGCTCGCATTATTATATGACATATTTTGGAACCGAGCACTGAATACCTGAACAACTCGTGTATATCAGAGCTTTTTGTATTAGAGTATCAGCCCTGTTGATATTATGACGAATTCACAATTCGACTGAGGTCGCAGGTCGAGAACGCGTCAACGGCAGCGGCACACGATGTGGACCAGTGAACATATGGACCGTTGGGAGATAAATGAATACGTAATTTGCGTACGTACTTATCTACCGAAATACTGCGGGCAAGTAAATATTGATCAGCTGATTAGGCCCGTTACAAACGTTGCTTGTATAAAATAATAACATCACCAATAACAAAACACGATATTGTATTGACTTCGAAGTAACTCGATTGGATTGATAGCAAATAAAGGTATTTTTATCAACAATTAATAAATTACGAGACAGTTCTCGAGACGGCGTGGTTTTTTTTCGAAAGGGAAAGAATAACAAGAGTGCCCGAGGGGAGTTGGTTCGTGTGCAGGGGTGTCTTCGAGCAGCCCTTGCCAAGGCGCATTCCTGTGCCAGACGGGTCGCATTACCCCATGCACCATCGATCGGTTAATTGACTTCAAATTGTCTGATTCATTTCCTGGATACATTGGAAAAAATGTATCCCCATGATTTCCAATTGTAAACATTAATCAGTATGTTTTTATGGGACCATAAAGGTCGTTAATGTGAACGTTTAAATAAAGTTTGATTATTTATCAAAAATGTAGGGTAGTCCATTATCGAAAATGTTCGTTGTGGTAAAGTTGTGGGAAACGTAGAGTGTGCTTTATTAAAATCCCTGGGGGCCTATCGTGGCCAGATACGAAGGCTGTTAACGTTTCCACACGGTATAATTTGCGGGATATCATTTTACTGGCTATAGAATAAAACATGAAAGGGTTTACGTTCATTTAAGTTAAGCCCAAATTCGCAAAGGTCACTTAATTAAAGGACCGGCGTAAAGGATGGGGGTAAATAGGGCATTTAAGTAGGACCGAGCGGCATTATCGAGCGTGAAAAATGATAAATTAGTACATATTTTCTGCAAAATATCCTTTATATAAATATTAGATATCCTGAAATCCTTTAGGATAGACACCTAATACATTTATATTATTTTGTAACATAAGATTAGAGATATTAGTTAGGAAATGTCTGCTGGCTTATAAATTACGACAGTATACAAGGTGTAACATACTAAAAGCAAGACCTAAAAGTAGTTTGTTCTAAATCGATAACTGAATTGATTCCAACAATTTTTAATGTATCTTAAATTTTTTTGTTAAAAACTCCTTTAGTGCGCTATAGTAAAATAAATTTATACTTGATTCAAATCAATACGGAGATTTCAAATGCATTTCTAAAAAGTATTTTTCAATACGCACACATACACGTACAACATTCATTGTTAATTGGGATACAAAAGCGCTTAAAAAAGGGTGTTCAAAATTTAAATTTAGAATATTGATATTCGTATTGAATTTGTGAAGTAATTATCTTATCGTGTATCTGAGATCTTGCCTTATTTACGATACACCTTGTATAAATAACTAGACATAAAGTCTGCTATACCTTTGTATAAGGACTCTATAAAATATAGCAGCAGTCAAAATAACTAGCATATGAGCAAGATCACATAATCAGTTTATACATCAGCTTATACAAATTAAAAAAATAGTTCAAAACAAGAACAGCTTGTCACGAATCTTCTAAAATAGCACAAACACGACACTCATGTTATTTTTGGTATGTAACAAATCCGCATTGAGATTGTGGAATGTACCAAAAAAGTTTGTACTATACGCGAAGTTGTGATGCCATTAAAGAATGTGGTAGCGGCCACTCCAAGGTTGGTGCTTAATTAAGATAAAATTCTGGATTAGTGCAGTGAAGTTGAAGTAACGAGATTAGACGAGAGTGTCGATGACCTCAGCCATAATTGCCTTAATTTAGAAGATATTTAGTTGGTTATCATTTCAAAAATAAGGAGATACACTTTGAGTTTATTAATTATGAAAATGGTTTCCAAGTTTCTAATTGTTATTATTTCTCTTCGGGATACGGAATATATTAAATATTTATCGAAGCCCTTAGTTCCCAAAGTGGTCCAGGTGGACCCCAGGGGTCCAAGGGACACTCGTCGAGGGTCTACGTTGGCGTGACAAAAAAAATGGGGGTTCACAATTCGTAAGCAGGGGTCCACGAAAATTTATTTGCTTTCGCTAGTAAAGAACTAAAATGTTGGCTTGACTTCACCTATCAATGTAGGCAGATAATATTTTAAAAAGTTTGGCGACCGTTACTTGCATATTCCATATTCAGTACGTGTCGAATTACATATTTGAATAAATACAACACAAAAAACTATACTATTTTTCTTTTTAGTTTTACCACTCCGAATGGGGAGTTTTCTAAATAAAATAAGTGAGAATTGATTGGTTCCTTGTGCTGCCAGTAGATGTCAAAAGAGTAAAGTTGGATGGAATCACTTTTTTAATTGGCCAACTTTACTTTTTTGACATCCACTCACAGCACAATCGATTAATTAATTGACCAATCTATTCTCACTTTTTTTTTTCGAAAACTATTAATTCGTGGTTGGAACTCAGTCGCAACGCAAATTTCCATAGTTAGATCTAATCTTCACATTTTTTGTCGAGTTTTTGGAATATGGTAGGAATGTAGCTGCAGGGGGTCCACCGGAACCAGCTAAATTTTGAAAGTGATCTAATCTGTAGTGCCTCAATCTGCTAATTTCCGCCGAAATGACGCATAAAATATAGATATTGTTCATCAATATTAAGCCAAAACACGGTAGCGACTAACTGCCAGCTTTGGCGTTATTTTATTACCACGTTTTTATCTACTTACTTTCTTGTAGTCTGTTTGTTTTCTCGGTGCATACCTTGCAATAGATTTAAACTAACTTGCCGATGAGCTAGAAGCTTGAAACTATGTCAGAACTGGATGACAATACGATATTTTCGCTCGTTTTATTATTATTTATTATAACAAGACAAAAAATAATAATTATTGCATTAATAAATCACCACAGAAGAAAGTATGACAAAACAGATATACAATGCGAAAGTGGAAGGATGGTGGTACCGGGGAAGACCTAGACTATCTTACCGTGACCAAATAGACAGAGTCTTATCTGAAGGACAAGTCAAGAGTCACCGTAACCAGAGAGCGTGTATAAGACGAACTATCAGAGTGGAGGAAGCCAGAGAGGTATGTAAGGAGAGAGCCTGTTGGAGGTCTGTACTCTCTACCTACCCCACAAGGGACCTGGCCTGATGATATAGATAGATAGATAGAACTCTATTGTACTAAAAAACAGGCAAATTCCCCAAAAAACGGTATCACTAATATAATTTTGTTGCACAAAAAAGGAGATAGAACAGATATACAAAATTATCGCCCAATCAGCTTGGTATCCCATGTTTATAAAGTTTTATTAAAATATTAGAGAATAGAATAACACAAACACTCGAAAAACATCAGTCCCCTGAGCAAGCTGGTTTCCGATCAGGGTTATCAACTACCGACCACCTCAACATGATTATTGAAAAACACCAAGAGTACAATATTCGGCTGTATCTAGCTTTCGTGGACTATTCGAAGGCTTTTGATAGTATCTATCATACCTCATTGTTTTCAGGCTCTGCAATCACACCAAATTGATAATACCTACATCCAACTTCTCCAGACCATATACAGCAATAGTACCGCTTCTGTCAAAATACAAACAATAGGACCATCATTCCATAAAGAAAAAGAGTCAAACAGGGCGATCCTCTCTCCCCAAAACTCTTCATATCAGCACTTGAAGAAGTGTTTGTTAAAGTGGCGGCCGGCTGAGAAAAAGGGGAATTGCAAACGGGGAGAAGAGACTTACAAACTCCGATTCGCTGACGATATAGTCCTCTTCTCCTCTTCAGCTAAGGGCCTACAAAGAATGCTAGAGAATTTGAACGCAGCCAGCCGCGAGGTCGGACTTCAAATGAATATGTCAAAGACCAAGCTCATGACGAACAAGAACCGACACAAGATCCAAGTGGAGGGTGTGGGGATTGAATATGTTCATGAGTATATATATTTGAGCCAAATAGTCTCCTTCCAGGCACGACAAGACAAAGAAATCAGAAGTCGTGTCGAAAACGCCTGAAAGAGCTATTGGTCAATGAAAGACCCAATGAAGGGAAAGCTAGCTTCCATTGTACTTGAAGCGAAAACTCATGGACAATGGTGCACAGACATGGTCTCTGACAAAACTTCCACACTCGTGGTTTGCCAGCGTAACATGGAGCGCAGCATTTTAGGCATTAAACTAACAGACCATATTAGGAACAGTGCACTGCGCTTCATGAAAAAAAATCTGATGTGGGTCACAAAGCTGCCACGTCAAAATGGAACTGGGCTGGTCACATCTACCGCATATCTAATACAGCTTGGGCAAAAATAGTTATCAAATGGGTCCCACAAAACTATAAACGACATCGGGGCAGGCCCAGACGAAGATGGCGGGACGAGCTGGACTCATTCCTGGAAGACTGGCATTTAAAAGCCGAAAACAGAACCGAATGGAAGCAGTAGAGGGAGGCCTTTGCCCAACAATGAGACGATAGTGGCTGAAGTATGTATGTACTAAAATGCCAATTATATGAATAGTAATTTAATTTACATAAATGAAATACGAAATAGATTTTTGAAAAACCATACCGTATTTACTCTGTACTCTTAACAAAACCTAAATTCCAGGCATCGCAATTTTAGAATTCAATTTTAAAATGTGATTTTTTTAACATAATTGTCGACAATCACAGTCGAAGAGACGCAAAAGCTCGTGATTAAATTTGACGAAGAAGAGAAGCCACTTATACGACATATTATAGATACAAGAAACGGAAATTCTCAAATAGAATTAATTTTTAAAAATGGAAACTGAAGTAGGTCAAAATAAAAGCAAATTGGATTTGATGGACAGATAAAATAAGTTGTGGACGCGGGGGCCGCACGGCCAACGCCTTGTGTGTGGGAATCCGAAGAACTGTAGAAATGGTACTTTTAAGAAGAGGTAATTTGAAAAAGTATTAGAAAATGAAAATAAAAAATGTGTATTTCTTTAAGTTTGAGGACATCGGTCTTTTCTTGAGATAACAATATAATATTACCTCGTAGTTTACAATAAAGGGTGTTTATACAGTTCTTAATATTACACATGAAATAAAACTGTTTTTTTTTTCGGATTTTATAGCGGTTTATTTTTGAAATTTATAAAACGCGAATAAAACCCAGAAACAATTTCTTTCCAGAAGTCATTTGACAAAATAGTCATTTCAAGAAGTACCAAGACATTTGAAGGAGTGATAATTTTTAATTATGATCCTAAGGCGCTAAAATGGGACCGACACGTATGTAAGGCAGGTCAAATGAGTTGCATGCGAGCGGTAAATGATCTGAAGGAACCATAGATGTCTAGAGTGTCGACCCCTGGCATTCGTTGGACGGATCAATCCTGAGGGGAACGGCGGCGTGAGTGGATTTCCGCTGTCATGAACACTGCAAAGGCCAAAGAGACGGGCACTGATACATCCCACTTAGGGATCTTAAAGCCTTTTCGTAATGAAGGAAGATATCACGGGATTTTTAGGGTAGTAAAAACTTCAAATACCTCAGTCCTGAGCATAGAAGATTGACAAACGTGTGAATATTTTGCCCAGCCAAAAAAGATATTCTGAAGTGTACGAAGCGTTGGCAATCACTTAATGATAAAATGATATGATATAAAGCTCACATTTGAACGCTTTATTTTCAAACGAGTTGGTGTAGACACCGTTAGACAGATTTGTATGAACGATAGGCATATGTGTTTTAGGTTATTGCATTTTATAATTCTAGATATATGTATGCCAAAGTAGAGACATGTCCTTTAGCTAAGGTAGGTATTAAACTACCACAAGACTATAACAGATATCTAGTGAGAAGTACAAGAAAGTTAATCTCATCTAAATATTGTCCCAAAAATTGCCACACCCAAAAGCTAGACTGCTGTTTATTGTCAGACAGACCAAATTAATGAAGAATTTTGCATCAGGCGAGCTGTTTCATATAAACTCCTTGTTAGCTTGATTAAATATAGTTACATATTTGCATGCTCCATACATAACGTTATAATAAATTCAATAAAGAACTTAATAGGGCACATTATAAATGTCATAGCATTCACGTTCATAACTCATTCAATCCCCCTTACCAGCGTGGGCGTATCTCACATAATAGCAAGCTCTTGAATCAACCCTTACACGCGTACTCCTACGTACAGCCAGTCATTAAGAAACATTTTGCGTGATTGGTTATCAATAAATTATAATCTCCCGAAAAATCAAGACCAAGAATCGTCTTTTTCAAAGGCGCATATTAATTCAATCATATGCAATGTATGTTTATCCTAATTCCAAATACAGGAGCTACATTTATCCACTGATACGCCGCGATGGAAGCACAAAGAGCTCATTTGAGCGAGAATTAGGCCGAGTTCAGTGGAGGACGCATTCATAGTAGTGGCTGCAGATCGCTGGCAGCGGTGAAAAGCGGCGGAAACGGAACACGGCATAAAGGGACGCCGAGCAAAAAGCAATGGCGAACATGTGCCACTCTATGCGGTATTTAGCATGAAAAGCGCTTAACGCGAGGGAGCTTTAGGGATTTTTTCAGTGGCTAACTGGAAAACGGGACGGCCAATTATTTAGTTTATTTGATGTTTTGGAACCCATTACACACGTTTTATTAAGCCTTATTTATTATTCAATAAGCCTTGGTCTCATCTAAAGAAATTATTGTGGATCCTAGCTTACAGACGTTGTGTATAGTGGGATTAGTCCCATTAAAAAGCTTTATTTATTTTAGACGTGAAGTTATAGTATGCCCGTGTGGGGACAGAATGGAAATAGAGCTTCCTAATCGAAAACTAGACTAACAAGAAGTCATACATAAGAATCGACTAAATCCAGAAACAAATACCGTAAACATGAGTCGTTTAAGCGACGCTGTACCTACTAGCGGCCCATATAGGGCTTGTTTGGGATGAGGTTATTGGAAATAGGACCCCATTACTTGGAACAACGGTGTCAATGGCATCCATAGCCCTATTTAATTAGGTTGCTGTTACTCCGAGAAGGGTTGCCGTCTGGTAAACGTCCAAATCACTAATACGTTCTACATTAACTAAGATCGTACCAAACGCAGATAATGGGAATGGTAAAGGAAACGACGAGCCTTTCAATAAACAAACTACTCTTTCTTTCAGATAGCATTTTTGTATTTTGTTCTAATGATATAATACAAGCACCTATAGCGTGTTATTTTTTGCCTGTCAGAAAACAATACTTACTTGACGTGTTTTAAAGATGACTATGTTAAATACATTTTAATAAAATAATACATTTTATTACGCGAAGGAATACAGTTTACAATAAAAGTGTTCCCAATTCTCAACCAATTTCCATTACAATCAATCCTCACTGGCTTATTAAAACGGTTGTTATCTACGTCAAAGTGGCATTTTTTGGTGTGTAACCTCAATCGTACTAATTAGAGTAGCTATATTTGCTGAAGCCATTAGTCAAATTAACATTTAACAGCTAACTTTAACAATTACCTATTGTCTGCTTTATTAACAACGCACCATTCGCGTACCCGTTATTCTAAATGGATCCGGTAACCATTTAGAATATTCGCTATTGTATTTTACGTATCATATTATTTACTAGAAATTGTTAGTACTTTAGACTGCGGAGATCCCCAGTCTAAAGTACTAACTCTCACTGGCGTAGATAAATATGGTGTAGTGAAAAACATATCATCATCACCAGCCAAAAGATGCATGACCGATAGGATGACTGCAGAGTTATAACTTTCCCCAAAGATTGCCCCAAGGACCGGCCTTGTGTTATGAAAAATATATAAAGTCTAAAAATCAGAGCAGATTTTTGCTATTTATCTCTATCAGCAGCTTATTTAAGTCCGGTCTTGAACAACGGAATACCAATGATGTAAATTCATAAGAATATGCGAAGAACCATTTGCCAGCTGTCCACAGCAAAAGTAATTATTTACCTATTTACGCGGTCTGTGTCCGACAAACTATTGTCATATACTTTAAAAAAAAAGAAGAACAATTGTGTCGAGATGTTGGCGAGCTAAATTGCTGTGTAGTTAGTTGAACGTGAGACGATTCTCCATTGTTTTTGCTCGATGCGAACGCCGCACATCTTGGTATCATAAAATGTACTCGGCCATAACATTTTTACGAGAATAAAAGAATATCCTCGCATCTCAGTCTGTCTGAACTTAATGAATGAAAAGCAGACCTGGGTAGTGTTTAATAAAAGTGACAATGGCAGAAGACGAGACGGAGAGTGTGTCTTTGAAAATTTGGCAAAAATAACACATTTTTAACTGTTTCATTCTTTGGATTTATTAAACAATTAGATTGTTTCCTGTTCCGACATATAGAACGGTAGCACATGCTCGATCGCCAATTCAGCGCGCCCTTGCCGCACAGAACCCTCTCCTTGACGGGAGTCCTGGTTGTGATCTGTTTGCGGATGCATGGAATGATAATATTTTGTCAGAATGTATGTTGTAATTTTTTGACAAGTATGTCGCACTGTTTGTTTTAATAGGGTCCTTATATAAAAAACTGCAATATACTGGATCAAAACCAGATAACTGGCCCTTTAACGAATACCCGCTTGCGAAATACGATGAACTACAATTGTACCTTTACTCAACCCATTATGATCAAACATTTGGCACTTTTTAAGTCAGACCATAAACCTGATGTGAAGGTCCAATCAAAAATGATTCATTGTTTTTCCGTATGAGACATTTAGATGTATAGATGTTCCTAATCATTTATATTTAAAAAGACAAAACGCTTTATTAATATACTTTATAGATATCTAAAATGTATCGGAGTTATCTTGTTCTTGACCCACAAATAATCTTTCGGAAGACTGTTATTCAATACGTTTTGGACGATAATATTTGTTAATTAACGTTACAGATCCTCGTTATGTTTAATGAATATATCTCTAATAAAATACAAGCTATGTGATTGGTATTCGTTAAATATATCGGTTGTCGATGGGAAAATAGACGAATCTTTCTAATTTTGTGAGAATAATTCAACAATTCAAAACTGAAACTTCGTCAACAGCCAGAATCGGTATTTGTCCTAAAAAAATTGGGATCAATCAATCTATCTATTAATGAAACTTCGCAAAACCGAATCTAGAAGCTGTTTTAGTATCCTACAGAACACTATTGGTAGAACTAGCGCCCATTGGTCATTTACACATAGTAAAACGGTTACAAATGGTAAAACAGTATTTAAACTTGAGAATGGAACATTAGCTATCGTCGCTTGTGTATTACGTGGTGACGTTGAATGCATGGTAATATCAAGTATGCCAGCGAAAATGTGCGACCGACACGGAAAACATGCCGTGACAAATCGCATTGCCACCACTTACTGGAATATGCAATGCTTTTCTACGTCGAGATAATTTATCTCGACGACTTCAAAGAATTTTAAATATTGTAAAAAGAACAATATAATATTATTTATAATGTACAGATGGGTTGTCTGCCTCGTAAGTAAACTAGGTGTATCATAAATAATGCAAGACCTCAGACACCCCGATTAGATAATTGCTTCACAAATTCCATATGAAAACCAATTTTCCAAATTTAAAATGTTTGACCCCTTTTTTATGCACTTTTATACCCCAACTAACAATGAAACTTGTACGTAGATGTGTGCGAATATAGAAATATGTTTTAGTAATCCATTTGAAATCGCCGTTTTACTTTGTTCAAGAATATATTTAGTTTATTATAGCACACTAAGGGAGTAACATCATTTTATGCAAAAAAAAACACCGTCACGCCTATATTCCCCAGCGGGGGTGGCAGAGGTGTACTGAGTACACCCACGATTCGCCGACGATGTTAGGTCCCATGTAATAGGGGGCGAGCCTATTGCCATATACCAGGCACAATTCCAGACTCCGGACCCATACTGGGAATTTTTCAATAGAAAAACTACATTTGTCCGACCTAGGATTTGAACCCAGGACCTCGTGATCACAAAGCGATGCACTTTGCCACCAGACCAACGAGGCAGTCAAATTTAAAAGTAGAAATTTTGAAGTCGGTTGCATTTTATGCAAATTTTTTTTTTAATATACATTAAAAATAGTTGGAATCAATTCAGTTATCGATTTAGAACAAACTACTTTCAGGTCTTGCGTTTATTATGTTACACCTTGTAGTATAGTGCTGGTAAAGATAAGGATTCGAACCCAGAACGGGTTCGAATCCAAAGGTGTCTTCTCTATTGAAGAATCTGCAATATCTGTCCGCAGTCTGGAAATTTGCCTGGCATAATAGCAATAGGCTCCGAACCTATTACACGGGGATCTAACATTTCCGGTGAAATGTCATCAACATCTCGGGTGACCACATTAAATCTTTGCCGCTTGGGGCGTATCGGCGCGACGGTGATAAATTTTTTAGAGATCGTTCTATCCAAAATGATGCGCCCGCCCTTTGTCATATTTGCTGACAGTGTAAGTGTGCAATGTTCTATTTGTGTGTTAGTTCTATCGTTACACGTGTGTAGGAATAGAACTAACATACTAGCAAAATATTGCACCTTTACACTATAAGTAATTAGGAAAAAGGGAAGACGCGTTTCCCTTTGAACGATTCATTAGTTAGTATTAGCACCATTGTCTGAGCTAATTTGCTACCCAAAAAGTTAAATGGATACATAAATATATACTAGCACTAATCTTATTTGTAATATTCCATCTTAATCTGGTTAGACCGATGGACGGCAAAGTCAGAGGTCTCGCTTCCAAACCCAGGCACGCACCTATGTCTTTTCGAAAGCATGTGCGTATTATAAATTAACTATCACTTGCTTTAACGGTAAAGGAAAACATCGTGAGGAAACCAGCATGCCTAAGAGCCACACTGGGCCAGCGTGGTGGACTATGGCCTAAACCCTCTCAGTTTGAGAGGAGGCCCGTGCCCGACGGTGGGACAGTTTCTTAACAGGGCTAATATTATTATTATTAATATAAGAAAACATGGTCTCTTTTTGGAATATCAATATTCAATGACGAAATCGTAACTAATGATCCAATCACATGTCCACGTTAAATATCTTTAACGTAATCAATTGATATATCGAGGTTGTTTTTAAATAATTTATATGGTATGGTAACAACGAATAAATTGGTCCAATATAAACAACAATTGATGAGAATGATTGATGACGATTGATGAATGAGTCCCATAAATAAGATTATATCTGAAAATATCGGCTTTTCCAAGTCCTCAACTTGAAAAACTACATTTGATATAACCCTCTTTTGGCAAAATAAGCGTTTGTCACGTAAACAAATAAAAACTCGAACGAAGGGTTTTCACGTGCGCTGCAGGCAATAATGACCGTTGGGACTGAGAGGTTCTCTAGAGGCGGTTGACCACGGGAGAAGTGGAGAGGATACGTACGGTCAGCGACATAATTCGCTTAACATTCTTAGTTTTTCAAATCGTTTGCACACTTTTGTTTTGTATGGAATCTATTATTGAAGTTGATTTAAATAAATTTGAAGACGTTCATAATAATTTGGCTTTGACAATGTTCACCGAAATTTGAACAATAAAGAGTATTACTGATTTGAAAATTTAAGAATTTTTAAGCGACATACGTTGCTGACTGGACCCATCAAGATGGACTGACGTCCTGGTGAAGGTCGCTGGTAATTATATCGAATTAAATATTACATCAGTTCTTGTTATTTTTTCAATTAAACAGCTTATGAATAATAGACTAATTCATTTAAACAAATGAATCGTTGTAGCACAGTAGTAAATTATATTTTATGGCCAAAACAGGAAATTAGAAAATTTATTAAAACGTTATTGTAGTCAAATTCATGTAAAAAATATAAACACAACTCGACTGGCTCCTTGTCACATGTTACCGAATATTTGCGAGAAAAGCTTTAAAAGAGCCATGTGTTAAATACAGAGTATTTATAGTATATATTTTCCGAAATCACTTAGCCATATTGCATAAAACAAGATTCTCAATTAAGTCATTAAATCTCTTCCATTTATTTAAATTGTTTCCGCGTGACTAAACCTCATCTTTTATCCAGGAAGTGGCATTCAGGCCGCATTTAGTAAATCCACAAGACATAATATAGTTAGAGATTGAAAACAAGCTATGTAAATTGATTCATTTTTCATTTTTAGCCTAATATGTCAAATTCCCCGCATTTTTCCCACATAATGCAAATCCCCACTAAATCCCCAATCGACTTGGAATCCCCCGCGATTTGGGGAATTCCCCACATATTGGCAACGCTGGGCCACTCGCCGACCTCGCTTTACACCGGTGTTGCCAGTACAAAAATTATAATTCCCGTATGTATCTCCGCAGTCAGTGTGGTTACTGCAATAGTAAAAGTACGATAAAACATGGTAGCGAATTAAGTTAAAAGTAAAAATAAAAACCTGTACGCTTTTTTAAAAATAAACCTTACATATGTTAATCCAGGTAATAAACTGTGTGCCAAATTTCAACCATATCATTCAACAAACATACAAACTTGCAGATTTATAACATAAGTCGGATAACCAAAAACGGTGCTGCGATGAGGGGATCAAACAAAATTACCACACAAAAGATAGTCAGTATCGCTGAAAGGACAAGAACAACCTAGGTTACAACCAAAACAAAACACGTTATACATAGGGAAGTATTTGATTATGATTGTAAAAATATACTATATAATATGCGCCCTTGAGAGAAGTTTAAGCGAATTCATATTGTCCGTGAAGCCGCTGGTACATGTTTGCGACACATAAATTTGAATCAATATGTACTGCAACATTCACCTTAATATTTAATATAGCTATGCGTTAAAAACTATAAAAAGTAAATGTAAGAATAAACAAAATGCAATAAATGCAGCGAACGGGATCAGACCGAGTCACACACGGTTCAAAGTTTAATTTGCATATAGATGAAATCAACGTGTGATTTATTCACTTCGGGTAAACTGGGTATCTGGTTTAAAGCTTTCAATCGGTTTACCTGATTTATTAGCCAGATCTGTTTTAAAGGTTTGAAACACATACATTGGGATTATATAAATATATAAATAAATAAGGATTATCATTGATTAGGTATTATATGAAAGATACTATCGGTGTATAAATACTCCGTAATGGTTCGGGCATATAGAAAGAATGGCGGAAGAAAGATGACAAAACAGATATACAATGCGAAAAAAGAAGGATGTAGGTACCGGGGAAGACCTAGACTATCTTACCATGACCAAATAGGCTGTGTTTTATCTGGAGGACAAGTGAAGAGCCTCCGTAACCGGCGAGCGTCTGTAAAACGAACTATGAGAGTGGAGGAAGCCAGAGAAGTCCTTAAAATGAAAGAAACAGTTGGAACTCTGTACTCTCTCTATCTCCCCCGCAAGGGATCTGGCGTGATGATATAGAATAAACCTCAACAACTAACTTGGCCAAAATAAACATAGTGTTTCGAATGAAAACAATGTCTGTTGTATCCAGCAACGACTCCTTAGATTATATCTTAAAGAAAAGTATTTCTGGTATGACTTGAGCATGAGAAATGTTTAACTACATTCCTAGTGAGTTATTTTTTTTGTAAAATTACATTTTGTGCACGTAGGCTTATTAAGAAATTAATATGCAACTAACTATACAAGCTGTAACATAATAAACGCAAGACCTGAAAGTAGTTTCTTCTAAATCGATAACTGAATTGATTCCAACTATTTTTAATGTATCTTAATTTTTTTTCTTAAATTTGCAAAAAAATACGTTTACTCCTTCAGTGCGCTATAAAAAACTAAATTTATTCTTGATTCATAGCAATAAGGAGATTACGAACCCGTATTTCTCAAAATGCACATATACATGTACAAGTTTCATTGTTAATTGGGCTATAAAAGTGCTTAAAAAAGGGGTAAAAACTTTTAAATTTGGAAATTTGGTTTTCGTTTTTAAATTTATAAAGCAATTCTCTAATTAGGGTGTTTGTGGTCTTGCGTTTATTATGTTACATACACCTTGTAATGAAATATTTTTTTTTGTAAATCAAACAATATTCGTGTCGATTATTTTGTATATTTTTAAGTAAATTTGTGCAGAGTGTAAAATTTAAACTATATGTCAAGGTCGACAGGTTTCATCGGCATACTTTTGCAGCTGTTTGTACATAATAAGGTACATAGGTATTTATGTTCACTCGTACATTTATATATTTACAGATATATCACCAATAGAATCTCTGAGAAAACCCAAAAAGGCACCTTATGTAAATGAATCTAATACGAAACTATTACAGGGTGCAAAATTGATTGTGAGTTTAAAGGTTTTGGAGTCTTTGCTCACTTGAGTTACGAAATTAAATAGCGCGTATTCCGCAAATCATGGAACGAATTTTCGACTTGGGACTGGGAATAATAAGCCATACAAAACCGCTTCATTAAACACTTGTCGTGACAATTCAGCAATTTTAACAGTGTTTGACAAGTATGTGTCACTGTCAATTTGATTAAATATGGCCCTGTTATGATTGACTCATATTGTTACTGACCTTTAATGGGTGGCAATTTCACAAGTTCCTGGTTCTGGTTGTGTACGTTGAACCTGCTGGAGCCGTGCCTGCGGGGCTGGCCATTCCAGCCGGGGGGTCGAGGGCCGTCGGCGGTACGAGGGACGATGGCAGCCGGGGGCGGGGGGCCCGACGCTAATGATGACAATTGCTTCTCAGGACGAGTCTGGTGACAACGAGAAGACGTTGAAAGTTGCTTATTAGGTGGTAGCTACATAGCATATACTTAAGTATATAACTTATTTGTATTATGATGTACTTTAGATGAAGAATAAGAAAGTATGTGCATGGCTTCATTTCACACAAAACGCAAAGAAAGTACGGTCGTCTTAATCGCCATCTACCACAAGCTTTCAGTTTGCATCCCCATCCAAATCTCCACGAATCAGATAGATTGACGTTACAATAATGAAAAAGTGGCAATCGACAATATGTTCTTCCAGTATCAAAATTTTACAAGCCTTTTAGTTTCTCTAGATTCGAGTAGTTACTGATATTTACATACAATGATCGATGTCTAACTGCCAATGAACCTGCTACTGAGACCAAAATTCCGGGCTTCTTACTACTTTGCAAGTGTTTTGGATATTAGTATGGTAGCTGGCAGCCCATGACTTAAAAGTTCTAAAATGTCTTCTGAAACACGGAGGTCATAAATTCGCAATCAATACTAAGACAGCCATACCACAGTATGAAGATATGTAAATTATTGTTTACTGTGGTCATACTAAGAAATATATACTCACAAGAGCTCTAAGTACCGTGACGCGATTTGATAACGTGCCTCTACAATAGTGTACAATACAGAGAACGAATTTAACATTACCACAGTCGACACTTCACCAGAGCTGCACAGTTGTGCGGCAGCTTGATTTACTAAATCTGTTTATTAAGAAATCCCTGATTAGAACATGAGTCTATAATGGACTTAAGAGATTTCATTCAGGTGATTACAAAACATCCTGTTTATTTCACTATTATCGTTCACTCTTGAGCGAACTGGGGGCCAAGTCAGCATTTCATATCAGTTATCTCTCCGCAATCGATAACGCCTTGTTCCGACCACGTGACGTTTCGTAGGAAAATGTACATTGTTCCGTTTTCTACTAGCGTCAACCCAACGTCAACTAGGTCTAGAGGAGCAAACCCAGCCATCAATGATTGTGAATAAAAGCATCACTATGAACGGTGCTTTTGACATTTGCACTCATGGATGGCACTTGTTTTGTCTGTAAATGCAAGAGTGTTCTTGCGCACTATGATCTGTTGGCCGATGGGTCACCATCGGCCAACAGATCATTTACAGACAAAACAAGTGCCATCCATGTGTGCAACAACTACAGTCAGAAGGGCAAGGGGGCAATTAGCTCAAGGGCGCTTCAAGAAGAAACTGCTGTCGCTGTGGGGCAGTCATATACTAGGTGTGTCGGTGTAAGGGCAGCGGGAGGGTCAGAAGGCCTTATGAAGTTTGCACTTCAAGTTCTATCAATATTGTCTATTGCAAGCTCTCAAAAATGCAATTGTATGGTGATGCTAGTTTCTAGATACACATTAATAATTACGGCAACGTGCCGGTATAGTACGAGACTTTATTAAGCGTGATAAAACATTGCGGAGCAGTTAGTACGGTCAGCGTGATAAATCCGTTTGTAAACACTGAAGCCGTAAGGCGATGCGCGCGACCTTGGCGATATTTACAAGACGATTTACGCCGTCGGCCGTACTTATGATGCGTAATTCCTTTACTGTTATTAGTTATGTGAGTTTGTAACTGGATATAGTTATTTAAATAAATTGTGTGGTAATAAATTAAATATCTATCTTACCATGACCAAATAGACCGTGTCTTAGCTGAAGGGCAAGTCAAGAGTCTCCGTAACCGGCGAGTGTGTATGAGACGAACTATGAGAGTGGAGGAAGCCAGAGAGGTATGTAAGGAAAGAACCTGTTGGAACTCTGTACTCTCTGCCTACCCCGCGAGGGAGCTGGCGTGATGATATAGATAGATAGATAGAATAAATTAAAATCAAATGTCCCAATATAAATACGTGGTCAAAGAATATTAAATATCTTGTTCGGTGAAGCTTTAAAGGCCCCGCGGCCAGTTTTAAACCAGGGTTTGTAAAAATCCTATATTACTTATGCATGATCTCTTAAGGTATGCGATATCAAAATATAGGATAGTTAATTTTTACCCACATTGTTAAGGTGCGTTGTGGGGTAGGCAGATGGTACAGAGTTCCAACAGGTTCTCCACTTACAGATTTCTTTTGCCTCCTCCACTGTTTGTGACTCTATCTAAATAAATATCCAAAGTGCATAAACTTAATCTATCTATCATAAACTTAAATATTGTAAAAAGCGATTGTGAGCTAATGATTCCATGTAGCCCTAACATTATATATGTGTACAATTTGTATCAAGTATGTAAAGGTTTGAATTATGTGCTCTAATGGAATTTCTAGGAAAGGCCTCCAAAATAACCAGTCCTGTCCAGTCCGTCCAAACTTCAAAATACGGGCAACACAAACATTTATCCATCCGACCCATTACTAATAATTTGGAATAAACAAAAATCTGTTTTGGTTCAATGAAGAATAATCAATAACCCTACGTAACTTAGATAATAAACGTTACAGTAAAACAATTTCATAACTACAATATATGGAAATGATTTAAGTCAATTTCTAAATCACCGACTTGTCCGAGGCGCTCTAAATATAGACTTCAAGGCCGAAAGACGTCGCATGATGAGGTCTACTCTCAGACCTACTGCGCCTCAAATAGCTTTAGGGTCCGAAAAGTTCCAACTGGAGCTTCAAAATCGTTTCGACCTGCTGGAAACCGAAGGCAATGTTGACGAGAAAACCGACACAGTGGTCAAAACGCTACAGGATGTGTCTCGAAGGGTGTTTCCCGGCAAAAGCGGTAACAGAGAGTCTAAACTCTCGCTCGAGACTCTCGAACTTATGAGGCAGAGACGGGAAATGTCATCCACGCAGGCGTCTTCGCCGGATGGGAGGAACCTCAACCGGAAGATCCGGAAGCGGGTGCGACGTGACCTCCGATGTTCCAACACCCGCGCCATCGCGGCTGCGATTGAACAGAACAGAGGCACCAAAGTCTTCGCTCGCCAGCTAGGTAGATCCCATCTGACGAAACTTAATACAGCGGATGGCAAAACCGTGACCTCCAAGTTCGAGATACTCGAGGAAATTGAGAGTTTCTACAAAGACCTGTACGCATCACGGATGGCTAAACCCTCGAGACCCAGCGCTGACGACCACAGAGCCCCACTAGCACGCCACGATACGGAAGACATCCCTGATGTCAACCAGGACGAGGTCAGAGTGGCTCTCGAGCAGCTCAAAAACAACAAGTCGCCAGGCGATGACGGAATCACCACTGAGCTCCTAAAAGCAGGCGGGACTCCAATCCTGAAAAAGCTAGCGAGTCTCTTTAATTCCGTCATCCACCAGGGCTTAACACCTCAAGCGTGGAGCGGGAGTGCGGTGGTTCTGTTCTTCAAAAAAGGTGACAAAACCTTGCTGAAGAACTACAGACCCATCTCACTCCTGAGCCACGTCTACAAGTTGTTCTCGAGAGTACTCACAAACCGCCTCGCCAGAAGACTTGACGAGTTCCAGCCACCGGAACAAGCCGGGTTTCGAAAAGGCTACAGCACCGTAGACCACATCCATACTGTTCGGCAGATTGTACAGAAGACCGAAGAGTACAATCAGCCGCTGTGTATGGCTTTCGTGGACTACGAGAAAGCCTTCGACTCCATCGAAACCTGGGCGGTTTTGGATGCTCTGCAGCGATGTGGCATCGATTGGCGCTATATCGAGGTGTTGAGATGTCTGTATGATACCGCCACAATGACCGTCCAGCTCCAGGGCCAAAAGACCAACCCGATCGAGCTGCATCGAGGGGTAAGACAGGGGGATGTAATATCCCCCAAGCTCTTCACCAATGCACTCGAAGACGTCTTCAAGACGCTGGACTGGACTGGGCGGGGCATTAACATCAACGGCGAATACATCTCACACCTTCGGTTTGCCGATGATATCGTCATCGTGGCAGAGTCACTGGAACAGTTGAGCGGAATGCTGCATAGCCTAAATGGAGCCTCTCGAGGTGTCGGTCTCGGCATGAACTTGGATAAAACCAAGATCATGTTTAATGAGCATGTCACGCCGGGACCGATCTACGTCGATGGTTCGATGCTCGAAGTTGTTCGGGAGTATGTCTACCTTGGACAAGTTGTCCAATTTGGTAGGAACAACTTCGAGAAAGAAATCAACCGCAGGATCCAATTGGGTTGGGCAGCATTTGGCAAACTACGTCACGTTTTCGCTTCGCCTATACCGCAATGCCTGAAGACTAAAGTCTTTAACCAATGCGTTCTACCTGTTATGACTTACGGGGCCGAGACGTGGACACTCACAGTGGGACTAGTCCACAAACTCAAAGTCGCACAGCGGGCTATGGAGCGAGCTATGATCGGCGTCTCTTTGAAGGATAAAATTCGTAACGAGGTAATCCGACAAAGAACCAAAGTTACCGACATAGCTCGCAGACTCAGTAAGCTAAAGTGGCAATGGGCTGGTCACATCTGCAGAAGGACCGACGGCCGATGGAGCAAGCGTGTCCTAGAGTGGAGACCGCGACTTGGTAAGCGTAAGGTAGGACGGCCCCCAGCTAGATGGACCGACGACCTCAAGAAGGTCGCTGGGACGGACTGGATGCGGAAGGCGGGGGACCGTGTGCAATGGCGCGTGTTAGGAGAGGCCTATGTCCAGCAGTGGACTACGATAGGCTGATTGATTGATTGAATTTCTAAATCTACGAGGCATGCCTTTTAAGTTCTGTCGTTTCCATATTTCCCGGCAATTTTGAATTTGGAACTGTTCTATATTCGAACGTGTTTAAATCTCAAAACAGTTGAAAGTATTAGGATTAATGCCATTATTTAGTCACAGCGTCGATTGGAATCTGTCAGGTTACGTATGAAAATGAATCTTTCTAAGGAAAATGTTCGTGCAATATTTTTCTACAACTTTAGAAGAGGCCTGATACGGCTTCAGTGTTTTGAAGAGCTAACATCTGTGTTTAGTGATGAAGCCCCATGTCTGCGGACTGTCGAACGCTGGTATTTAGAATTCCAGCGTGGACATACTACTGTTAGTGACAAATCTCGCGAAGGACGCCCAAAATCCGCCTTCACTGAAGATAACATCATTGCTGTGAGACAACTAATTCTCGAAGATCGTCATGTTACGTATCGAGAGATAAAGGCTCTATTAGGCATCTCAGGAACAACCATTCAGAAGATCTTGCATGAAGCGCTTGGTGTGAGAAAGCTAGTTTGCCGTTGGATACCACATCTGCTTTCCGACGATCACAAGGCGGCCCGCGTCAGATGGTGTAAGAAAACTCTGCAAAGGTTCAACCGAGGAAAGTCAAATCACGTCTACGACATAATCAGTGGTGACGAATCTTGGATCTATGCCTACGATCCTGATTCCAAACAACAATCTACAATCTGGGTCTTTCAAGACGAGCCAAAGCCGACTAAAGTTGTTCGTTCTCGAAGCACTTCAAAGAAGATGGTGGCCACGTTCGTTGGAAAAACCGGCCATGTTGCGACTATTGCACTTGAAGATCGTAGAACGGTTAACGCAGAGTGGTGGTGGATTGAGTATTTGAAGCAGGAAAAAGTAGAAATTCTTGACCATCCTCCATACAGTCCTGACCTAAGCCCTAACGATTTCTTTACATTTCCTAAAATTAAGAAGTCTTCGTGGTCAAAGGTTCTAGTCCGGTGAAGAAGCAGTCGACGCTTTCAAGTCAGCCATTTTGAACACCCCCACTTTAGAGTGGAATAAATGTTATAATAACTGGTTTGAGCGAATGGAAAAGTGTATTAAGCTACGTGGTGAATACTTTGAAAAACAATAAAAAGTACTAAAGGTTCTAGTTGTGTTTTTTTCTTCAAACGACAAAACTATAAAAGCATTCCTCGTAGCAATCTTTTGGAACGAATGTAGAAAACCATATTAACTGAAATTTATACATTATACATGTTACTTAGCCTTCATTTCAATTATACTTAGCCTTCATTTCAATTACAGGGTGTTTATCAGTCGTTTTGACACACCGTCCACAAATCAGTTTTTTTTTTATATTGTTATTAAGTGCAATTCCCACTCGGGATAAATCTTTGCGTAACCCACAAATATTTGTTGTTTGTGTACATATTGTGAAAAATTAATATATATATATATTTTTTTTTTTTTTTTTTTTTTTTAAATATGTAAAGGAACGCACGACTCAATAATAATTCCTAGCATAGCACGGCTTTATTTTTCTTAAAAGATAGGCAGTGAACTGAGTATGTCATCAGGCTTTCCGCATGATATTATTCTTTATCCAAGGACTTGGCAATGATGACATTTATCGGCAATAGCGACATAAATAATTGTGAACCAAAGGTTTATTGATCAATAAAGTTATTGGAACCCGTAAAAACGTCAAGAACTTGCCTGATACTATAATTAACAAAAGCAAGAGACGCACACAACGAATTCATTACAGACTTTAGTAATATAGGTCAAGTGAAGATAAAGATACGATCTAGTCGGACAAGGAATGGACAATGTCAATGTCGGTGCATCGGAGAATATAGCCCACTTGAAACATATTCAGTGGAATGTTACGGCTATTACTAGTGACTATAGATATGATGGTGTAGTGAATGTTGAAATGTAATTTTAATTTAAAAACAAGCGTTTATAGTAAAAACACAATGCAGATACCGTGCTAAGTTAAGGAGTTCCTATGGCTTCCTTCTGGCTCCATCATCAGACCCTGGACACCATCCGGGTCTAAAATACTCATCAAGACAAATCCAACGAGCTCAAACACAGCAGGGTTATATTGAATAGTTGATTGGTTTCATTGGCCACATATTGGCTTCATCGTTAGATCCTGAACACTACCTGGTTGTAAAGTACTAGTCAATACCAATATAATAAGCCTAGACACGATGGAGTTACGTTGTATATTTCACAAGTTCCTATGGATACCTCTCCATCCATCATGAGACCAGCTCCTTAGTACCCATGTACGTATGGCAAATTTCAGCTCAATCGCAGTGCATGAAAAACAGATCACAAGATTTGAACCGGAAATCTAAATAAAAGCTTATAAAAAAGCGTTAACCATCGAAGCGGCTAAAGCTTTTGCAATTTTCTTGAGGAAAATGGTGACAGACTATGACTAGACTCCGATCTATTTCAATCAATATACAACAACTAAGGACAGTACCGATGACCAGGTGAAGGTAAAAGCTGCATGTGTTACAGCACAAAGCCGGGCGACGGTCTTTGAGGAGTTATCTATCTGCAATAGACGTCTTTCGACTTAGACGCTTAGAGATTTGTATCACCGAGAAATACTGATGTCAAGGTGAGGGTCGCAGGTAAAAGCGAAATGATAGCACGAGGCAGGGCGTTGTGATGATCTTTAGAGAGGGCTTTATTAGTATACATCTTTCGGCTAATTGTGATGATAAACAAAATGCGAGGTTATTATTATTTTTTTTTAAACCTAATGCACCCTACTGCCTTTTCTCCAACGATCTCTATCCCCTGTCAATAATGGCTATTCTATTCGATACGCGTCGAGGTCATCGCGCCACCGCTTCCTGGGCCTGCCTTGACAACGATGACCTTGTTGTAGGACCCATTCGGTACACAGTTTGACCCACCTATGTATGTCCATTCGGTTCAGATGACCCACCCAATTCTACTTTAATGTCGCGGTTTTAACACCGACGTGTACAAATAAAATAGTATCAGCCTATACTGCCCCACTGCTGGGCAAAGGCCTTCTCTCACGAATTGAGATGAGAGAGATTAGGTCATACTTCACCATGCGGACCCAGTGCGGATTGGTGGAAGCATGTTTGGGGCGAATGGCAGAATGTGAGGTTAGAGATATTATATTCTATATAACCCTGCGAGAAAAACTGAACTTAAACTTGCTAACAATTGAAGAAAGATCGGCATCCTTAAATTTACTGGCTATCTATATCATCACGCCAGATGCCTTACGGGGTAGACATAGAGTACAAAGCTCCAACAGGTTCTTTCCTTACATACGTCTCTGGCTTCCTTCACTCTCATAGTTCGTCTCATACACGCTTGCCGGTTACGGACTCTTGACTTGCCCTTCAGATAAGACACGGTCTACTTGGTCATGGTAAGATAGTCTAGGTCTTCCTCGATACATACCTTTATCCTTCCACTTTCGCACTGTATAGCAGTTTTGACATTCTTTCTTCCGACATTCTTTATATATGCCCGAACCAACGGAGCATACTCTTTCTCATCTACACGTTTTCTTACTACGCTATTGCCAATAAGGTCTAGCTACAATATAATGGTCTAGCTGAACTACTGGCTATACTTTCTATAATAGTATAACGGAGGACAATAAGACATTTCTTGAGGTTCACGTCTCTTGAGGAAGGGCTAAATACGGCAGATATTTAGTCCTAACTCAAGAAACGTTAATTTATTGACAGGTGCCTCCGACTTCAAAGGCCACGTCAATTAGGCCCGACAGTAAGATTAGATTTGGCACTCGAAGGTAATTAATGAATTTGGCAGATTTTGCGAATTCTTCTAGAGAGGTCAAAAAGATATTCTAATGCGATTTTTTTTATCTATCTATATCATTAAGTCTTCCAGGTCTAGGTAAGTCTAACAGGATCTTACCTAGACTTCTTAAATTTTAAATATTAATTAATATTATAAACACTCACATATTTTTTTCATTCAAACCTCAAAAGTACTTATGGATAAATAGTCAAGAAAGAAAAGTATAGTAATTAGAGACTCTACCATTCGTTAAGATTGACATTCCTGTGAAGGAGAAGAGTAAGAGACTCCACTTAGTCACTTATCTTAAATATTTGACTGACTCGAACACTTACCTGGGCACCAAGTCTGCTATTGCAATTTTAGTAAAATTTCGTTCATTGACATTATATACGTTGGGTTTTGACAGTTTTGATAATCTAATCATCCAATGGTACCCTTATGGTTTTACATAGGTGTATCAATTGAAACATTTTTTGGTATTTGTTAATAAGACCATAAAGGATTTAGTAAATTACCGACTTAGGCATAATTGTAATTGAACGCATGTTATAAATCAAATATATAAAAAAGCTTTATTTCTACTAGTAATTATTTACATCTATCATTTATCCATCTTATATATCTATTAGCAAGCTGAAGTGGCAGTGGGCAGGTCACATATGCCGCAGAACCGATGGCCGTTGGGGCAGACTGGTTCTTGAGTGGAGACCGCGTGTCGGCAAACGTAGTATAGGGCGCCCTGTAGCTAGGTGGGGCGACGATATTCGTAAGGCAGCGGGCAGGGATTGGAGGAGAGCTGAAGATCGAGCTCAGTGGCGTGCCATGGGAGAGGCCTACGTCCAGCAGTGGACTGACACGGGCTGATGATGATGATGATGATAATGATGATAATATATCTATACATATTGTTTTTCATTTATTTTACTTTGTTCTAGTAGTCGCCTCGGCGGCGTAGGCCGCCCCTAACTCTCCCTACTTCGCTCTCACTCGTGCTTTGGTCATCCAGCCGGGTCCACATTTCCGAACAAAAATGTCTCTCCATCTCGTTCTCGGTCTGCCTTGCTTTCTCTGGCCTGTCAATGGGATCCATTCCGTTACTCTTTTCGTCCATCTGTCGTTATCCAGTATACAAACATCTCCGGTCCGATTCCACTTTAACATTCTTATTTTTTTTCTTACATCTGTTATATTTGTTACATTTAAATTACTTATTTTTTCTGAAAAAAAAAACTTTCTCCTTTCCCTAACATGCTTCTTTCCATCTTTCTTGGACAAATAGCAATGCATGTGATAATTACATATCACATAGAAATAGCAGACTTGAGGCCCTGATTTAAAACGGAATCTATTTTAAAAGTAAACGAATGAAAATAAAATGCAATATTTCTAGTGCAAAGTAAACGCCGAGTCGTTGTAAATAATGAATTCCTTAAACGCATTGGTCCAGAAAATAATCAGACGGTAGGTGTTCTTTTTATAACTCCAAGGTTTATTGACCATAATTCATGCAAATTTGTAATTTTGTATTCGATAAGACGTACGTACGCGTCATCAATCAGGACATTAGCTCATATTGAATGTGCCATGATAACAAAAAATACTACAAACAATAAAACAACCCAGTAGTTGGATTGAGAACGAAATAGGTTAACATCATGTAATTCAGACATGTTTGTCCCAAGAAAATCGTATATATTATTACGATTTGTGTGGTGTGATGGGGTCACAAGTAGCAGCTAAGTTACTACAATGTCAGCAGCTATTTTATTGTAAACTTAATTTGTTGTTAGAGAGAGCTATACACCGCGTATATTTACATTTTATTCGCACAGCATAGTATGGTTAAAGCAATACTACTCAAGAGTTGTGGTAACAACCCCGCCGAAAATATTATTCAGTCATGTTATTCCTAGAACTGATTTTTAATTTCATCTGACATGTTATTCATTTAGATTTGAATCGATTCACGTTTCTATTACGCCACAGACTTATTATTATAACCTGTTTTATTCTTCCTACATCATCAATGTTTATTCATATGTAAATATCTATAGAAACTCTTATTATAGTCAACAGAATTATCGCTTCTATATGCAAACATTTTACTGATACGGACAAGGTTGACGTAACTCAAAGAAGCTTAATTACTTTAAATGTAGGATTGCTAGGCCAAGAATGTCTAAGCAATCAATGGCACCGAATAAGTATATAAATAGGGTTTAAAATAGTAACACCGTACTCCTGCACTGGACCTTAAAGTAACAGACGACAATCAATGCTTACTTCGGTACGGTCAGTTTCGGACTTGAAGAATCTGCGATGTAGAGATCTAACAATATTTACCAATCGATTTTGCTCGTGACTTTACCCGTGAACTTAGTGCAATGAAAACCATTTATAATTTGACTGTAATCTACTATGGAGAAGTTCAGATATACCTGCCGCTTACCGAACCACTTTTGATTTTGTAGGAGTTATCAAACGGCTGTTTAGTGGTTGTGTGGGATATGCAAATAAACAAAAAAGACTTAGGCTAAATAGTCCACGCGAATATTTCTTTTAAATATATTCAATGTACAGAAATAGCAATAGCATTAGATATATTTACAAGATAATAATATTAACTGACTGCCTCGTTAGTCTGGTGGCAAAGCGCATCGCTTTGTGATTACGAGGTCCTGGGTTCAAATCCTAGGTCGGACAAATGTAGTTTTTCCAACGACAAATTTCCAGTATGAGCCCGGAGTCTGGAATTGTGCCCGGTGTATGGCAATAGGCTCGCCCCCTATTACATGGGACCTAACATCGTCGGCGAAACGTGGGTGTACACAGTACACCTCTGCCACCCCCTCTGGGGAATATAGGCGTGACGGTGTATAATAATATTATAACATAAGCTACCTTCTAGTTAATGCAATAAAGTTTATAACGTTGCTGCTTGATGACAAGATTGCTTAAAAAAATCACAGACTTCACCAATACTGAAATGAAGGCACCAATCACCAATAATATTATTGGCAAATGAATGTTCTCCGAGTTCGGAACAAACAACCATTTAGTAAAGGTCAAATGTCAACATCGATTTCTGAAAATAATTTATTAAAAGCTAAGTGGGAGGCACTGTCTGAAACAATCCATCTATTTGCGTCCTCGTACAATCAAAACTACAATGTCAAGATTTTCGTGTGTGTGTGTGTGTGTGAATGATCTACGCTGTTGGCCTCGAGGCCTCTACAGCTTCACCGGATTTTAAAGGCGAGCGTGCAACCACTACGCTCCAGCCAGCCAGAAGGGCAAGAGGCGACATACTCGAGGGCGCCTCGGAGAGGCGCCCTCGGTTGGGACAGTCGCTGTAGGGGGACCGGTGCACTACTAAGCGCACCGGTCGACCGCCGGCTATGGGAGGGGATCTACTACTGCGTCTGCGTCTACGGCGTCGCTCGTATTCTGAGCGGAAAGAAGGGATGACAAAGCATCGGGGGGGTCGGTGAGAACATGTCTCGGCCGGCGGTAGCGGCAGGGGTCGCGAGGGAGGTCGTAGTCGGCGGTGGCTACGATTAACGGATTCGCATGGGAAGATGCGTTCGCGAAGTGACGTGTTGACGCCTTTTTAATAAAGGCGCGAATAGGTTCGAGACCTAGATCGGAGTGGAGGTCGACGTTCCGTACGAACCAGGGGGCTCCTACGGCTTTACGGAGGAAGCGGTTTTGAACCGCTTGAAGTCTGTCGATGTGAGAGGGGGCCGAATGCCCGAACACAGCACACGCATAAGTCATGATGGGACGAACGCAAGTTTTGTAAAGCGTCACCTTATTTCTAAGGGACATTTTACTCCGCTTGCAGATTAACGAATGGAGACGACCGAGCACGAAGGATGCTCGGTGACGGACCCGCTTGAAAGATTTTCGTGTAAGTGCCCCAATCAATAAAATTCTAGTTCCAGTCGATGGCTTTACGACTCCTACGTTCAACCGCTGTTGCCGAGTAGAGGTGTCGATTTATTAGTGTCGATCAAAAGCGCACGTGTGCTCGTAAAACCGTTAGCGAAATTTTTGTTATACATACATGCGGATAGCTTTAATTCGACTAAAATTTGGATATTCTGTAAAGCAGCGATCGTGGTTAGCACGGTTTATGAAGAAAGATTTATTACTTTGCATAATCCATTAAAATTATATTGAATACGTTGCGTTTGGCGATCAAAGGACGTGGAGTATACAGCACGTCAAATTAAATTCGTTACAGTTACTTTGCGTTAATAAAAATAACCCGAAACTAGTTAAGGCTTTATATACATTATACTGTGTCTACGTAGTTTTTCCTTAACATGTGTAATGACTTAATTCGTCCATAAAAAAGCTATGAATGAACAAAATAATAAACACAGTTATATTTTTTACGTTATAAACAAACGTAATTACTGTTACTGAGTTCTTAGATTTACGCGAATATTACACATGAAATAAAACAATTTTTTCGGAAAGCAAAGCACTGCATATCACTCGAAACGTCGGGAACTTAAAAATCAAAAATAAACCGCGATAAAATCCGAAAAAATAGTTTTATTTTATGTAATTACTGTTTTTGTGGATTATTATCCACAATTAATATTAGAGATAAGATATAAGCAGTGTGCTACTTTTTATACTAATCGGTCACTGTACACAAATGATAACAATCAAAAATGTTTTTTATTCGAATTTTTGGATAAATGTTGCGTAAGTAAGACCTGGCCAAGCTTGACTTAGGATAGGGATATGTAGCTTAAGAGGGAGAAGGCTATGGTCTGCAGTAGGTAGAATGAGCTGAAAGTGATGATGATGATCGAAGTACCGTCATTAACAATCGCTAGTAATGATTCTTTACAGATATACAATGGAAAAGGGAATGTAGGTACCGGGGAAGTCCTAGAATATCTCACCATGACCGAATAGACCCGGTCATATCTGAAGAGCAAGTCAAACGTCTCCGTAACCGGCGAGTGTGTATAAGAACTATGAGTGCAGGAAGCCAAAAAGGTCTGTAAGGAAAGAATCCATTGGAATTCCGTACTCTCTGCCTGAATCCGATGTGATGATATAGATACACAGCCACGGAATATATTATCATAAAATGATCTTATCTGAAGGACAAGTCAAGAGTCTCCGTAACCGGCGAGCGTGTATGAGACGAACTAAGAGAGTGGAGAAAGCCAGAGAGGTATGTAAGGAAAGAACCTGCTGAAACTCTCTACTCTCTGCCTACCCCGCAAGGGATATGATATAGATAGATAGATAATGTAGTCTTTAGATTTACAGCGTGTGAAGCATTTAGTCTATTCCAGTGCTTCGCAATCAGTCGTTACGCGTACCCCTGGGGGTACGTGAAGTTACATCTTTATGTAACTTCAATTAATAAGTCAAGATATTACCGCGTGGACCCCTTTGGGTATACGCGGTAATATCTTGACTTATTAATTAAATCAGAAAAAAACAATAACACAAACAACAATCGCCGATATATATTTAGAGTCGATTTATTGGTAAACCGTCATAAACTTGATCCTCCTGATGGCTGCGGGACGTGAGGCGGGGGTGGGCTCGACTAATCAACTAATCTCCCGGTTGTCCGTTGGCCTATAGTTCGGGGCTTATAGAGTACGCGAGTTTATTTTTTTAAGGGGTGCGCTGAAAAAACTAATTGCGAACCACTGGTCTCTTCTATTCTTCAACAAACAGGTTACAATGCCCCTGAAGGACGACGAGATCAATATTTTATTTGTACAGATGGTCACCGAACTCCATGTGATGTGCCTTTGCAGTACACGCGCCAGTTACTTGTTTAGTGCGCTAATAGGTATCAATTGAGAGATCATAAATCGATCTTGATAGCTTATTGTTTGAATTTCTATACATCATTGATACGAAAGATCTGTATTAAGGAGAACGTAGATATTCGAAACCCCTGTAACTAAATAGTATGCTCAGTAACATCCATTTTCCAAACCGTTTACAGAATTCACACTGACCGTATATCCCCATGAAAGTTACACATAATAACAGCTGAAATCAGCCTTAATCTACTGCAAGCTTCTTAATATATGGAATGAATCAACTAAAAAAAATACTCCTCTGTACAGTTGAAAAACTTAAAATACAATTAACAACTATCCGATCGAAAATCTGATAAAAAATAATAATACAGTTTGCATTGAAATGTTCCGTTGCGTATGTAAAGCAAAATGGTAACGCGATAGACGGTCGACGGGTGACGTAGAAGAACCACCGTTACACGGGCTCACAGAACCCGTCAAGTCACAAACATCATAACATCAAGAATTCCAAACACATTCCACTGTACGTCTAAATCTGGTATCAGCAAATTCTGTCATATCTATTTCAGTAAAAATCTATATTTGACGAGTACTACAATTCTGGCAGATTCCGTCGCATCGATGCAGTCCTACGCTTATGTTGGGACGTTTTAGGAACTACGGAGAACTATCAAATTTGCATAACTACAATAGATTTATTTACATTCTATGTTGACTCATATGATGACACTGTCCATTTTTCTTCGTGGTAAATTAAAAATATTAGCAGGAAAAATAATATTAAAAAGTCCCTATCAAACTATGAATAAAGTTAGGATCATTTCTAAAAGCTTACCGTAACTGGCGAACGATTTCGACGTCTCCGAAACATCGAGGACAGCGAATGACTATTCACATTGGCTGTCGATGCGGCAGACACCAACATTATTAACTCCAAATACCACTGTTACATACACTAAAATAGGATCATTCTCGAATTCACTGATTTAAACAAACACTGCACTGTAGCGATCAGTCTTCCAAGACTTTCAATTTCCACTTAAATATTTACAAATTATATGTAAAACCTGAACACAAGCGAAGCTCTACAACCAAAGCGTACAGACGAACTAAAGCACAATGAAGATGCTCGCGAAACGAAAGAACAATAAACTTTTACTATAATACCACATAAAAAAGTTTCACTGCAATGCGCGGTGGCTCGTATTTTGCGCGAACCGGCGGAACCTATCACTTTTCCTCGTTTGGTCAAAACACGCCGGACTTTCTCTGCAAGTTTATAATTTGTGACTCATATGAACACGTTGGTAATGTCAACGTATTGGGAAAGGATAATGATTACTTGGATATTATATCGGGAGAAAACCGAACAATTACGTATTTAAATCAATGCTTTTATTTTTAAGAACATTTTTAAGAACGGGGAACCTATTTTAAAACTATTTCACAGCCAGCTTTCAAACGAAACGAGAAACACAATAAATTTGCCTGTTCTTCTAACACAACGCAAGACAAACATCCCGACGCTGTATATGTTTGCAATTAACATCTTGATGCTATACAAGATTAAAATATATAAGAGAATCATTATATTAATACGTGAAGAAACAACTTTGTACCCCTTTTTACTAAAATTGCGCGGACGGAGGAGCATGAGATTTCACACACTTATAGTTTATATAGAGGAGTGCAGAATGCTAATATTCTTTTATTATAATATTAATTTATGCATAAAACATACATTAAATCAATAAAAAAAAACATTACACACATTACCATGTATTTGACACACACACGCATATATACTCTTTTGCTTATTGTTAAAGTCTATGGTCAAATTGAGAATAGATTAATATTGTTTGTCTTTACTATTATTTGTCTATAGTCTTACTGAATGTCAAACATAACCAGCAAACGATGAAAGAGTTTTTACAAAAAACATCATTTACAGAGAAGTTTTGTATCATTAATTAAATTATCGAAATATGTATGTCAAGTTTAATGGACAGCATTTTCTTTATCGCATGGTTTGATGTTTCATTAAAAAAATATTTTTAAAAAGGTATTCTTTATTTTAATCAGGATTTGGTTTTTGTTTATTTAAATAATTATATAATATGTTTGAAAAAAAAATAGGCAAATTAACAGTGTAGCTTTGGCAAAATCTGTGATTATAGAAGTTTAGACTTAATAATGTTCAAACTTCTAATTTAAATTAATTATGGTCGAATTTCGACCAATGGGCGACCACTATCAAATATTATTCGTATAAGGATCATAATTTCAATGACAAAGTAGTAAACACGAATCATCGAATTGAAAAGTTTCAAAAGTAAACAGAATTTTCCGGAAAGCGTCGTAGCTTTAAACCTCGTTAATAAGACGGTCTGGTGGGACCAACTCGATCCCAAGTGCGCAATTTCCGCATAAATAAATTCAGTAAACCACTTAGTCGCCTAACTTCCTTAAAAAAACTACCATCACCATTGCCTAATGTTGTTAGTAACGTTCGTGTCATCACTGATGTTGAATAAAATATGGCGCAAAATAAAACTTCCCGGTACCACGTTTGCACAAGACTTGATTTTATAACCAGAGATTTATCGCACGGTAGCACTTTTAGTGATATAATTGTAAAACTAATTTGACTGACGCACGCGTGTATACAAAGACGGTCACAACGGTTAACTGGTAGTGGCAGGAATTGGATTTCTAAATCGTCTTGTTGAATTACATTGAATTTCCTACAATTAACAGTAAATTGCGGCAACAAGGCGAATGTATTACGTTATCGTTAGCAAACACCGATGGCATTGTTGCATATATAACGGTGCATCGTTGTTTATTAATAAGAGATTCCTCTCTCCTTGTGCTGATGGGGGTAGGATCGTGTTCCCTTCTGTTGCCATTGTATTACCTTCTAAAGGCCTGCCATTATTGGCTTTATAGTCGTCCTATTATGCTGATATAAGAAGAATAGCATTCCATTTAACACGAAACATAAACTAATATCGCGTGCTACGGTCTTTAGTAGATGCTACGTTTTCTTTAAACCAAAACTATTTTTATTCAACCTAAGAGTAAAGCCTGCACTTATAAACACGTTTTCTTGAAGTCGAGATCAAAGAATACTAATTTGGTTAAATAAAACACAAGTGTAATAGAAATTTCCTTTTCAAAAAACAGACGATAAAAAGATACATATAAAAATCCATGAAGTCGATAAACGTCAATTAAATATTAAGTTGATTATGTTTGAAACGATAAAACAAAGTTCCAGAATGATAGATAGATCCTCGAATCCGTATGCGCTACAGAATCACCTAAAAATTTTAACCTTAAAATAAACCAGATGACCTGCTCAGACGCAATGAACGTCAGCGCGCACCCACATGGAATAGAGAAAGCAAACAATGATGCGCTTCAGCTATTTATAACACTTTTAATATTTTCATAAGAAATAGAAAATCGCAGAAGGATTAGATATGATATTACGTATTTTAAAAACAGTGGCGTCTAACAACTGCGTGAGATAACGAGTTGTTTGGGTGCTATCAAAATTTCAATTTTATAAGCGAGAAAAATATTAGGTTTTGACTCGTTTAACGTTCGGGTTCAGTGAGAGAAACGTAGTTTAGTATATTCAGGATTGTTAAAATCTAAATAAGTGGTGTTCTTGAGCAAACACCGTCACGCCCATATTCCCAAAGCCGGGGTAGCGGAGATGTATTTTGTACAGCCACTTTTCGCCGAAGACGTGGTGTTCTTGCAGACTGGTTCTGCGTTCGAGGCCTACCAGTGATGGTGTCATTTTTGGTAATAAATGCTGGTCTGTTTCATATCCAAACATGCCAAAAAATCGAACATTAAATAGTCATTGACCAGTCGTAATATTTTAGCTTCATCATCAAATTTATCTTTAAGAATGCCATAAATCTACCATAAGCTCGGAGAAGACAGTGGATATACATATACAAAAAACATATTCGTTATAAACGCATGAACGTAAATCAGTAAAGGTAAATAAATACATTTGCTATCAAAATAATTTTAGCGTTGGTTCGCAACGACGCTTCTAATGTTTACTGTATGTCTAATAACATGATCAAACAACTACCGCAAAAACAGGCACGGTAAATTTACTTGTTTATCGTAAAAACTCAAAAGAAGTTCCTTCTGAAAAGCTGTATGAATTGATTCTATTAGGATCAATAATAAAAAATACTCAATGCACATAATAAGTATTGACGCTTGAGAGTTCGTGGAATGAAGCAGATTTTAACATATTTCCACTTGTTTTTCGATCATGTTGCAAGCATTTAAAGATTAAAACACAAATCAAAGAACATTAAAATATAATATTAACCAATCAATTTGTGCTACAGGCATCGATGATCTTCATCATGTGACCTGTCTATTTATTTTCTGATTGCTCGAAAAAGAGCTATATCAATACACTATCCGAAAATAGTAATTTCTTGGTAAAATATACTATATCCGCTAAGCGCTGTTTGGTATTAGAGGTCGCAACACAGCACGATACTATTAACAGTAATGGATAATTCATTATTAGCACGATTGTAATTAAATGTCGAAACCGTGTAAATGTTTTTCGTCAGTAACACGAGTTTTGTTCAAGACGATGCGGAAAAATACAGCGGAAAATGTTTCTCTTCATTGGAGATTATTTTCTTAAGTGCCTTGAGAAGTAATGGTGACAGATACCAATGATGTCCATTAAAACCTTATTCACGACGTTACTAAACCGTTATCACAACACAAAATACTGCATAATTTTGAACAGGATTTTTTTTAGGATAGCTCTCCTAATGAAAATCCTCATTATTCTCATGTCCACATAGATAAGTATTCAGATAATAGGATATCTGGATTTCATGCATAAATATCAGTTAATCTTGACCCCTACTGAAAAAATATGATAGCAAGTTACGTTTCTTCGACTGCAAAACTGACAATATGGCGACAGGTAAGAAACAAAATTTGTATCCCCTATAATTGGTTCTTTTTTACCTAAACTTAAGCTTTTTTTTTTTAAATGTAGCCCCAAACTAGGATTTATTCCAGTGTCGTGGATGCGTTTACAAACATGAAAATTCACATACGCAAATACTCAGACCGGAACAAATAATTGTAGATTACATAAAGATTTGTCCCGTGCAGGACTCGAACCCGCGACTATTAGACGCAGTGGGCAGAGCGGCTTAAGCTCTTAACCACTGCGCTAAATCGTCCGTCAATTGAGCTCTGGATTGAGCTCTGGAAACTTAAGATCTGGCAGTTGAGGTTACGTTGATTTTAAGCAAAGGTCCGGTTGTCGCTGTTTTAATGGACTTTTCATAAGCGTTTTTATTTCTTGAACAACCACTTCAAATTTTTTTTCTGCTAGCCGCCGCATGAGTGATTGCGTAAAGAGATCTTGTTTGCCACATAAGCTGTCAATTAACGATCTCAATACAACCGTAAATATACTGACAATATTTATATAACGTAGCAATTGGGCAGTCAACCAGTTATGTATAGTTGGAAGTGCTCACTTGAAATCCATGTTAAGGACTTTTGGGTAGAAATCGTCTTGTTCAGCAGTTCCTTAATAGCTGGCATATCCAAATATGCCTTAAGATGGATCTCACAAACGAGTTTGGATTAATTAAATTCGGTTAGGCATAGCCGTTGCGATACTTACATTTTTTGATCTAATTTTGTTTTCTGGATTTTTAAAACAAGACTTTGTCAATTCGTAATGTTATGTTTTCTGCCAACAAATCAGATAGTCGGTTATAAAATTTAACGAGGCTATAAAATTAGAAGCGTGCAAAAACTGTAGCGGATATACATACATAATATAGTGTAATAATGTGTGAAGCACGGCTACATATTTGGACACTAACTGCGTTGATGCATCGTAACTCATTCATATAAATAGATCATTTATGTAAACAGATATTTTATGTAAATCATGATAAAACTGGCGATTTTAAAACTGAAACTATCATTACATCTCAGCATACACTCCGCCAAACGACCCTTCTAATGAAATGGCTACAAGCAAAGACTCTTTATACCCTTCTATACAAACAACTGTATCAAATCATACCCAAAGTAAAGGTCTCATGAAAAGAAGATATTAGTATGCCCTTTTCATTTTATCTTATAAAAGGTTATAGAATCTTTTTATAAAAACGTGTTATTTTAAAGAATAGAGCGTAGGCCGAAGAAAATCTTTGTGATCCACAAACATTTGTTTTAGTCTAGGCGTTTGTGTGTGTGCCATTCATGTTTGCACCCAGGAAAAATTACAAGTGGCAACGTTTTCAAAAACAAACTAATCTATCTCCAATTACATCTAACACATGCGATAGTGAAAGTGGCGTCAATATATACAGATAACGGAGCTCTCGTGTTCTATAGAGAAAATTTGTATTAGCGATTCCATTAGATTAACATAATAAATGCATCAATGCTAGTCGAGGATATATCCATGACAACGAACAATACAGACTGCAAATAAAGATTTTAAGTCCTAATGTAACAGTGGCGAACCTCTCACAATCATAACGGCCACAATTCCAAACTCCGGTTTGCGACTAAGATTTTTTCGATAAGAAAAGGAGTGAATTGATGAACTTTGTACTCTCTGCGTACCCTGCCAGGGAACTGGCGAGATCCGAGGATGCGAGCCCAGGATCTCGCGATCGCTACCCACACTAAATCACTAGACCAAGGATGCAGTCAGGAACCGTTATATATTTCAAAAATCTACATTCGAAAGTAAAATTACATTGTGATTAACAGTCTTGCTATTCCGTGTAACGTGGGCGTGCGGGGCGAGTGGAGTTTTAATTACACGTGTAAATTCCTTGGACCAAAGTTCAAAAGCAGCAATAGCACCGTGAACCTGGCCGATATAGTTATAAAATCGATTTCTTATTAGATTGCTTTCCACATGCCTGTAGGTAGATAATTAAATAAAGAAAGTAATCTTGTTAGAAATTGAAAATTATGGATTTCTAACCTTGTTACCCGGGGTTGACGTTTGGAAGTTAGGACCACCTAAGCGTCCAATTGAAAGAGCGATCCTTAGGAGAACAGTAGCAGGAATATCTCCCTGCTATCGTGAGCATTATGAGGATATGAGAGAAGCGACTTTGATACCTCAAGGCTAGGAATTCAATAAAAAGAAGAACATCGGTGCGTTCAGTTTCGAGATCCCGGAGACCTATACCAGGAAGCCACCGCGAGAGTTTTATAGTAAGCTGTAAGTAGTAGTCTTGCCCAAAGAAGTCTCAAATCTTCTTAAGACTTTTCTCACGTGAAAACCAAAAAGGTAAGATATGAATCTAGATTCATTATAACTACAACATGATCGGAACAACTTCCGTGAGATATTCAGGACTATTCTTGGAAGTAAAAGCAGACTACCTCTGTCTTGGTTTGTCGCTTGCTTGGTTCGCTATCAAATAGTACCGATGAAATATATATTCAAATAGATGACTCCGGAAGGGATACCGCAATCGTAGAAGGTGAGTAGGTAGATAATTAAATAAAGAAAGTAATCTTGTTAGAAATTGAAAATTATGGATTTCTAACCTTGTTACCCGGGGTTGACGTTTGGAAGTTAGGACCACCTAAGCGTCCAATTGAAAGAGCGATCCTTAGGAGAACAGTAGCAGGAATATCTCCCTGCTATCGTGAGCATTATGAGGATATGAGAGAAGCGACTTTGATACCTCAAGGCTAGGAATTCAATAAAAAGAAGAACATCGGTGCGTTCAGTTTCGAGATCCCGGAGACCTATACCAGGAAGCCACCGCGAGAGTTTTATAGTAAGCTGTAAGTAGTAGTCTTGCCCAAAGAAGTCTCAAATCTTCTTAAGACTTTTCTCACGTGAAAACCAAAAAGGTAAGATATGAATCTAGATTCATTATAACTACAACATGATCGGAACAACTTCCGTGAGATATTCAGGACTATTCTTGGAAGTAAAAGCAGACTACCTCTGTCTTGGTTTGTCGCTTGCTTGGTTCGCTATCAAATAGTACCGATGAAATATATATTCAAATAGATGACTCCGGAAGGGATACCGCAATCGTAGAAGGTGAGTACAAAGGTTTTTTTTTTCTTAAAAAACGTAGCCCCACACTAGGATTAATTCCAGTGTCGTGGGTGCGTTTACACATGAAAATTAACATGCACAAATACCCAGACCGGAACAAATAATTGTGGATCACACAAAGATTTGTCCCGTGCGGGAATCGAACCCGCGACTATTAGACACAGTGGGTGCAGCGGGTTAAGCTGGTTGGTGGTTATGTGCGTGGGTAAGACTTGGCTAAGATTGACTCAGTATAGGGATATGTGCCGTTAGAGATACGAAGTTATGCCCTGCAGTAGGCGGAATCGTTGAAAATGATAACGATGATGCTGAAATAATAGTTATTAAAAAGCATCGTCTCAATCGTGCGCATTCGTGAGCACTGAACTATGAGAATTCAAGCAGGAAGCATCAGGAAAGTTAGCATGCGAGCAAGAAGTTCTTTTGATGATTACGTCCCAACGAATACCGCCCGTTGCTTATATGTAGATCATCAACGTTCGCAATCGAATAAGTATCTCGCGCTCGTGATGAAAATTTGGTGACCATGTAAATGCTTACGAAGAATTGTTCGAGAGTCGTGGTGAAGAGTCACCTTACATAAGATCACAAGCGTCACTGGACCGAAGGCCATTGTCTTCAGACTGAAGTGATTCTAAGGTTTTATCATTAAAGGCAGTTAAGTTAATGCAATTTTTGCTGCTATCCCTACATACTTAGGCATGCAAAAAAGGTCGTAGAAAGAGCAATATCTTCTGAAAAAAGGGAAACGTTTCACAGTTGCGATTGAAGAAGGGTTGACAAGGATTGATTCGATATATCAATGGATCTATGGCAGTTGAAAGATCGTTTTTCGGGACATTTGGAGATAAGAGTTCATTTGCTTTTATACATTTGTATAGGACGCAAGAACGAAATAATTAATATAATATATTCATGTAATGAACACGAAAATTGATGTATTAGAAAGACGCAAAAGAAATTTATTATAGAATTAATTAATGTGAGCGTGTATAAGACGAACTATCAAAGTGGAGAAAGCCAAATAGGTGTAAGGAAGGAACCTGTTGGAACGCTGTACTCTTTGTCTGCCCCGCAAGGGATCTGGCGTGATGATATAGATAGAAAAATAGAAAACAAAATAAATGTCCGTTTTTCTTAGTATCAAGAAATCACAAGTTTATAAATTTAATTAGTTCATCGATTACCCAAAAAGCGAATCAAAGAATTTAAAAAAAAAAAAAAAAAAAAAAAACCGCGATAAAATCCGTAAAATAGTTTTATTTCATGTGTAATATTCGCGTAAATCTAAGAACTCAAAGAATTTTTTTTTTTTATTAAAAAAGCGTTGCCCCACACTAGGATTAATTCCTGTGTCGTGGGAGCGTTTACAAACATGAAAATTCACATACACAAATACCCAGACCGGAACAAATAATTGTGGATCACACAAAGATTTGTCCCGTGCGGGAATCGAACCCGCGACTATTAGACACAGTGGGCGGGGCGGGCTAAGCCCTTAACCACTGCGCTAAATCGTCCGAATCATACAACTTGAAGAAATTAGAAATACAATAACATGCAGTCCAAAATAAAATCGACGATGACACTCATGTACATACAAAAGCGATGGAATTCCACAGATCTGCCAACGTAAACATCGCTATGTACAACACAAGCACCACAATAGCGGCGTATTGTGTAGCCCACAAAATAATAATCACAAAAGGATTGCATCAAAACACTGTTTTGGTTAACGGAAATTTGACGCGCGCGTTTGCGTACGAGTTTCTTACACACTGCTCGAAGTAATCTCGTGGATGCCAAATCACATACACCTACTACTAAAACGTAGCTATTTGCATATCACTTGCCTGGCATCAAATACATTAAAACGGTGGCATAAGGTTTAAAATGTAATAGCAGGATCGAGAGGTGTGCTGATGAAGATTTTATATCCGCTTCACATACTGCCACTGCCACCACTTTCCGCATAGAGCAATGACTGTTCACATACTCCCTTCGCACTTCAAGCATCGCTCTGTTTTTTTCTTATGTTTGTAAAACTCCCCACATCAGATTTTCTTTTCCCCGAAATGATTTATTTTTTATAAAAATATCCCCAGGGCAATTTTTAAACTAGCTTTCTCACGCTTTTTGTTATGTCATCCTCACATATTTATTTTTGTATTTTATATATTTCTTTAGATTTTTATCCTAACGTAAGGATAAAAAATTTCCAAAATTATTTTTCCCCATAATTGCAAAAAAATCTAAGCTGGCAACTATGAGTGGGCGTGGCCTGTCAGTCCTTTGACTTCCGCTTAAAAAATCGCCAACGAAGAGAGCGCTGGGCAGTAGTAGTGTGAGAAGGGAAGTGGAGCGTAAGTGGCGCGTTTATACTACTACCTTCCCTCAACCCATGCGGAAGTGGGTAGTGTGTAAACCGGGTATTAGATTCAACAGTTAGAAGTGTTTTTTTACACTTAATTAAGGTGCTAGGGACACAGCAGTCTTAAATTTTGTTAAGCAACAAAGTTTAAGACAGTCCTAAACTGTAGAATTTAATAGTTGCTAGATTGTGGGTGTGTGTGTGTGTGTGTGAATGATGTACGCTGTTGGCCGCGAGGCCTTTACAGCTTCACCGGACTTAAAGGCGAGCGTGCAACCACTACGCTCTAGCCAGCCAGAAGGGCAAGAGGCGACATACTCGAGGGCGCCTCGAAGAGGTGCCCTCGGTTGGGACAGTCGCTGTAGGGGGACGGGTGCACTACTAAGTGCACCGGTCAACCGCCGGCTATGGGAGGGGATCTACTACTACGTCGTCGTCGTCGCCCGTATTCTGAGCGGAAAGAAGGGATGACAAAGCATCGGGGGGGTCGGTGAGAACATGTCGCGGCCGGCGGTGGCGGCAGGGGTCGGGGGGGAGATCGTAGTCGGCGGTGGCTACGATTAACGGATTCGCATGGGTAGATGCGTTCGCGAAGTGACGTGTTGACGCCTTTTTAATAAAGGCGCGAATAGGTTCGAGACATAGATCGGAGTGGAGGTCGACGTTCCGTACGAACCAGGGGGCTCCTACGGCTTTACGGAGGAAGCGGTTTTGAACCACTTGGAGTTTATCGATGTGAGAGGGGGCCGAATGCCCGAACACAACACACGCATAAGTCATGATGGGTCGAACGCAAGTTTTGTAAAGTGTCACCTTATTTCTAAGGGACATTTTACTCCGCTTGCAGATTAACGAATGGAGACGACCGAGCACAAATGATGCTCGGTGACGGACCCGCTTGATGTGCGGAGTTGCTAGATATTAAGAAAGGTACCAATGTACTTTTACTCATACAAATTTAGTGCGTTGTTCTCTAACTTTTTATAATGTAAACAATCTTAATGGTTTTTACACTATCTTGTACAAGAATAAATAATATAAAGTTCATTTTAACATAGCAATTAACTATTTTGTACAATAAAACTCAATAGGGGGTCTTTTCTTCTCTAGAATGATGAAATAGGTTTATTAAAATAAAATGCTTAACAGGAACAATGGTCAGTATTTTGCCGTGCAAGTTATTTTTTACAGAAACAATTTCAGCTTGCATCTCATGGAAACTGTTACTGTTTATTACTAAAACATATTTATTTTATTATTTATTTATATAGGAACTGGGCATTAGTCTTTACTATGCTATTTACATACAGTCCATATCAGAACGCGAAAGTGGTATACCAGTAACTCAACATAGGGAGATTCAGATATATATCGGACAACTCCATGTCCACAGCACTTTTCACTGATATAATTAATAATTATTTTATGTTAAGATTGGCTAGTATCAGTGAAATAACTGTTTAACGTAATAATATAACTTCTGAAATCCTTTGTACTTCTGAAATCCTTTCTATTGACCCCAAAACGTCAGTCCCTAGTCATGCCCGCGCGTCTACATTTTGTGTTTGGGCATCCATATTCTGGAAAAGATTAGTTTATACTTCCATTTTCTTTACGGATTTTCAATATAAGAGTACTTACACTAAATTAAATGAATTTATTGTACTGAAAAAATTCAAATTCAAGTCAAATTATTGTCCACGACTTTAAACGTCAGTCCCTACCCATTTTCGCATTTCAATATTTCATAGCATAATGACTGAATGAGTATTATGTAAACAGGTTGATTTTAAAGTAAAACATGAAGTTATTCCCACACCTAACTCCCTTTGCCTCGGTCATTTTGTAAATCAGTGCAACCGCGGTAGATTCTATGCAAAGACGTGTTTTTTTCAGTCACTGCGTCAGTCTCTAGATAAGTAATTTTATCGTTTTATAATAGAAAATTGTTATTGAATAATTAATATCTACTAGTGCTCTTTCAGTCCTTTGATAGACGGCATCAGATATGGTGGTATATTGTCGACCAATGAAATTCTTTTAGTTTTCCCCGAAACGTCAGTCCCTTGCCGAGAATCTGGTTAGGAACGACGGAAATCCCTGACATACTGATGTTCTCTTATACATATTGCTAATATTTTCTAAGTATGTGACGTTTATTTGTTGAATAACAAATTAAAAGTAATTCTTTGTCTAAATACAACGAGGAAGGCAGACTGATTCAGAAAATTTCACTCTAAATAACTGATTATACTAAAAAAAGAAGCATTATTAAGCGTCAATTTTGTTAGTAAATAGGTATTAGGTGATTCTCAAGAGATGCGCTACCAACAAATATGATACAAAACCTATATATGTCTTATTTTACTACAATGACAATATTGTTCTTCCTAGAGGTCTACTACTACTATATCATCACGCCAGATACCTAGCGGGGTAGGCAGAGAGTACAGGATTCCAACAGGTTCTTGCTTTCCTTACATACCTCTCTGGCTTCCTCCACTCTCATAGTTCGTTTTATACATGCTCGCCGGAGATTCGTGACTTGTCCTTCAGATAAGTCTCTGTCTATTTGGTCATGGTACGATAATCTAGGTCTTCCCCGGTACCTGCATCCTTCCACTTTCGCATTGTATATCTGTTTTGCCATTCTTTCTTCTGACATTCTTTCTATATACCGGAACCAACGGAGCATACCCTTTTTCAGGTCCGCTAGAGGTCTAAATTTACAAAATTCAAAAGATCTAATAAAATACTACATTGAGTGACTGGCACTTTTAAGGATATCATAATAAATTAATTACCTATTATGTACACTAATAGTTAATTCAATAACATCTTTAAAATACTGAAGACAATTTATGCCCAAAAATGACCCTATGTTTGCAGATTCATCCATATACAAAATAATATCTAACTATATAAATGTAAATAATAAGGAACATCACAACTATAATAATAATATTAGCCCTGTTAAGACACTGTCCCACCGTTGGGCACAGGCCTCCTCTCAATTTGAGAGAGTTTAGGCCATACCGCTACCGCGGTGGCCCAATGCGGGTTGGCGAACTGCACACACCTTCGAGAAACTCTTAGGCATGCAGGTTTCCTCACGATGTTTTCCTTCTCCGTCAAAGCAAGTGATAGTTAATTTTTAATACGCACATGCTTTTGAAATGACGGAGGTGCGTACCTCGGTTTGAACGCGAGACCTCTTACTTTGCAGTCCAATGGTCTAACCACTAGGCTATCACAACCACTCATTAAAATTGAAATATCATTGTACTGTTAACAAACCACGTAAAAAAGCAGCCACTTCTCACTCCCATTGTAACAAGGTGTTAATGTGTGTTTAATGTTGAGAGCCTAATATTTTATGTCAATTTACACTCCATTGACTTCAAGGTTTTATTTAGCCAATTTGGAATTGATTTTTCCATGCAAATATTCAACTTAATGGAAAAACAATGGATTTTAGATGTATCTATCTATCTATATGATTACGCCAGATCCATTGTGGGGTAGGTAGAGTACAGAGTTCCAGCAGGTTCTTTCCTTGCCCTCCTTCCTACCTCTCGGGATCCCTCCACTCTCATAGTTTGTTCCATACTCCTTTGCCATTTAGGAGACTCTTGACCTGCCCTTCAGATAAGACACAATCTATTTAATTTTAGATACTCAATAAATTAATTCTTAAAATAATCTATTTATTTATAGGTATAAAATTTATCCATTGATAAAGACTGGCCATTAGTCATTACTATGCTATTATATCGGAATATACTCTGCAAGTGATAGTTTTTTTCAAATTTTTCCCCACACTAGAATTTATTCCTGTGCCCTGAGTGTGTTTACAAACATGAAAATTACATACACATATACCCATACCGAAACAAATAATTGTGGGTCACACAAAGGTTTATCCCATACAGGGAACAAACAAAGAATTGAACCTGCGACTATTCGACCCAGTGGGCAGAGCAGGTTTAAGCTCTTAACTACTACAGATAGAAATTTATTTAGTGTTTTTCAGCATGAACATTTACATTGAGCAAAGTTTGCATGGACTTTGTTTTATAATATGTAAGGATGTTAATGTTTCAAATATTAAGAAAGAGCCTGTTGCAACTCTGTACTCTCTGCCTACTGTGCAAGGGATTTAGTGTGATGATATAGAGAGATAGATAGATGAAAATTAATGCATAAAATATAAATACCTTAATCTTGTGTGGTTGCTATGCATAATAATGTGACCAGGAAACCAGAAAAGATACACAATATATTTTTATAGATTTGTTTAAAGTGATGTATGGATTACAAATTATTTTATTATGAAAAAGCATGTTTTTCATAAGTATGCTGTAGAGTTTTAATGACTCTGGCTCCACTATAAGTAGCATAAACTCATGCCTGTATAAACATATATGTCTATGTATCTTCAAAGATATTGAACCCTTCTCTAGAATAAATCTTAGGTCAAAAATTACTACAACCATTTTATTTTATTATATCCTAAAGCTACCAGGGTATGCCCGAGGCTCAGTTATGTTGGCTAAAAAAAAGCAGGCATTTAAGAAGTTAGCAGTAAAGTTCTAAACACGTAAAGTTTTCCTAGTAGCCAATGTCAATTTTTTTTTAAACCATTTTTTTAGCCCTATATTTTAGGTTTGTATGGTTTCTTCATTCACACTCTTTCTACATGACAATCTGTAGTATATAAATACTACCGATTGAACTACTTAGTAGCTATTAGTATTATTAGTAACTACTAAGCTTACACTGAGTAATTTAAATTGTCCTGGCTTGAAAGCACAGGTGATGTATCCAATACGGACTATTTAGCGCAGTGGTTAAGAGCTTAAGCCTCTCTGCCCACTGTGTCTAATAGTCACAGGTCTGATTCCCGAATAGGACAAATGTGACCCACAATTATTTCTTTCAGTGTAGGTATTTGTGCAGGGGAATTTTCATGGTTGTAAACGCACCCAGGGCGTAGGAATAAATCCTAGTAAGGGGCTACATTAAAAAAAGAAAGAAAGGTGCCTACTGCTCCCTGGTACTAAAGAATAGAAAAAAAACCACTTCAATGAGTAACATCTTGATAACAATACTAATTTAGTGCATCAAACAACACTTATACAAACAAAATCTCATTGAGGGGGTGCAGCTTGTCAGCTGGGTGGTAGATACCTTCAGTGTTCCAGATTATTACCCTAGCTATGATATTCAAATGGGTCAGTAGGTAAATGTGACAAATTCAAGTCTCTTTTAATTTTTTTTTATTAACAGTAAACAGTACCATTATATATATACCTTTACAAAGTCGCTATTTGTAAATGAGAGGACTATGTAGACACTGACTGATACCATGAATCCAAGTACACTTATGTTTAATCTATACTTAAGCACATCCATTTAGCTCGTTCTGCATTGTTCTCCCATACCCCATGAATGCAATGTATACAAAAAGAATTGTAAAACTCTAATTTTTAAAAAGAGTAACCACGGAGTTTCTTTTCCTTCTTCTCCACAGGAATGACTTTCCGAATGGGTGGTAGAGTCTTAAGTAATCAATAATTTTCTCTTTTTGACTATTCATAAGTGCTTTTTGGTCTACATGAATTAAAGTCTTTTGATTTTGATATCTTTGAGTTAAATACTTAAATCCTGTTTATAGCAATTGATTTAATACCTAAGCAAACATTTGCATCTGTAGAACCTATGTAATTTCATAATTTTGATCTATATTTACGACGATCTATATTTGGGACGATTTAGCGCAGTGGTTAAGGGCTTAGCCCGCCCCGCCCACTGTGTCTAATAGTCGCGGGTTTGATTCCCGCACGGGACAAATCTTTGTGTGATCCACAATTATTTGTTCCGGTCTGGGTATTTGTGTACGTGAATTTTCATGTTTGTAAACGCACCCACGACACAGGAATTAATCCTAGTGTGGGGCAACGTTTTAAAAAAAAAAAAAAATATTGGTAAATCAGAAGCAAATATAGAAAGCAAATCTATATCATCGCCCCACAAGGGATCTGGGGTGATGATATAGATAGATAGAAATATGGAAACTTATATTGGAATTTTATTCTGAAAATTAGCCACAAATCTGGAGTGTATGATTAAATTACCTACATAAAATAAAACCTAATTTAAAAAATATCTCATTTATATAACATGTTTGTTTTTATACATTATTTACAAACAAGAATCAATACACAAGTATCAAGTATGTATCTTCATGTTCAGTTGGATTGTAATGAGAATTCCAATTTTAAATATATCGCAAATATTTACGTATAACACGTTCTGTGAGCAGGTTTCGCTCAATAGGTACTCGTATGATAATGCAGAGATATCAGAGTGTAGCGCACAGCCACGGGAAGATAGGTATTATCCATCTCACAAATTACATATAAAACAACTCACCTCGACCTCACTGTCGCCGTTCTTGTTTTTATCAACTTTAGTCTTCATCGCCTCCTGCGAACAACACGGTCCACTAAAACTCTCACAACACGGGACAATTCGCTCTTATTCACTAATATGCGACGATTTTACACACGTAAATTATTCAGTACCGCATACCGTAAAACGAACTGACATGGCATAGGCACAACGACGGTAGCGTAAAATGCCGACAACTGACAGTTAACTACAGCTTTTTTGCGGATGAGTTCAAATGTCAATATTTTTTTATAGTATATTGATTTCTACTTTCTAACTCACCTTTTCTTTTTTCGGCATAATATGTTAATTATATTATTATTTAAAGCTGTACAAGTTTTTGATAACATTCGCGTAAAGAGTTTACATTTTAGTTGTCAAATACAACTTTCTGATGATTGGTCGTTTAGGTCACGTGACTTCATTGACGTTGCAAATAGGGATGCCAATAGAAATAAAAGTTACAAAATAAGTATCGACTAAAGAATATTCTCGATTGTCTTAATGCCTGATTGATCAATATTATATCAACGCAACATCAAAACGGTTTTATAGTGCACCTTTATATAGGTATTAAAAAATGTATTACGTTTTCATGAAGGGAAGAGTAAATAGGTAACGTTTTTTTTTACTAAGAGGGCTATATATTGATAGGGTGTATCCATCTATATATATTATCACTACTCCAGATCCTTTGAGGGGTAGGCAGAGAGTGCATAGATAGAGTAATACAGTTCACGATTGATAGAGTAGGTAATTTATAAAAGTTTCTTCCTTAGACCGTGAATCACTTCCAAGGTTTATTGCAAATAAATAAAAACAATAATAAGTTGTACGATTTTATTGCAAAAGTTAGGTACAGTAATTAATTATAAGTAAGGTAGGTATTAAGTACTGCTATTTTTATTTTTATATGTTTTGATTTTACTCTAAATGGTCCAAGTTGAAGACGCACGAGTAGGCCACGCCACCACGCTTGTATTATTTTAGCAGATGTATTCATCTTTTCCTGGTAAATCTTTGCATTTTCACGATCTTGTTTAAATTCGATCCACATTTTCATAAATATATCTCGTTTTTCAATCTGAAATAATTTCATAGAACGATAGATGTAAATTTTATAATTATATTTTTGATGTTTGTACGTGCTTTTTATTAGCCTATGCATGACTTACACCAATGAATAATTGTTGACACTATTGGTTTTCGTATTCCGTCCAACTAAATCGACTAAATTAAGTTCATCTTACTTTACGTTGGCTGTGTTTCTGAGCTCAAATACCAACTTATTAAGTTGGGGCGGTGGCACTGTATATGATCCATATATTAACCTAAAAACCAGACACCTAGTATATGCCCTCCCCCATAGCGACTGCCCAAGCCGAGGCCGTTCCTCCTTGAGGCACCCTTGAGCTAGTTGCCCCCTTGCCCTTCTGGCTCGAGCGTAGTGGTTGCACGCTCGCCCTCTTGTCTGGTGAAGCTGTAAAGGCCCCGCGGCCAACAGCGTAGATCATTCACACACATAAACACACACTCACACACACAAACGCGCACACACACACACACACACACCTGAAAACCTAATTGATGTTCTTAGGTTCTTTCTTCTAAAAGTCTATATTTGAATTGATAGTGGATATCTTAAGCGAATTATTATTAGCCGAAAGACTTTCACTGCAGAACAACGGCCAGTCCTAAATGATCGTCTTAACGACCGACTTTAAGTGAATACGAATAAATATTTCAGATCGAAGAAAGGTCTTTAAGTCATATACATATGTACAGTATGACATTAAGATATTTAATAGTTAAGTGAAAATTAATAACGGTCTCTTCCAAACGTATCCGTTTCTCAAGCATATTTAAATAATTATTCTTCTTCCGTTTAATGTTGAGGTCCATTGCTTCCGTATCCTTGTCGTATTTCTCTATCCTCTCCTCAATTGTATCCAGCGTTTCCTAAAAAGACGCGAAAAGCGTATTTTTTTCTATAAAACTATGGCCCACACTAGGAATTATTCGTCACGTACGAATGAACGTAAGGGATAAACACATATAAAAAAATCGCTTGCACAAACATTTCGGCTGTAACAAATATCTAAAGGTACAGGAAAACACAAAGTACATCACAAGGTCGAATCGCAACAACTCAATGAACAATGAACCAAGCTACCGTAATGTAATGAATAGATAATAACATTACACAGTAGTAGAACACACAATGCCGAATCCATATCTAATCTAGATTGGTGAAAGGTAGAGAAGCATCGTGTATTTAACATTCTGTCTAGTCCCCTCCTATCAGCCGCCACCGCCGTCCGCGGCATGTTTTCATCGACCCTCCCGATGCCCTGACATCCCTTCTTTCGGATACAAATATCGCACACAGGATCAGACACCGACCTCGCCGGCGAGGTCGAAGAATCCCTTGCCCGCCGGCTGGTGCTGAGCACCACGGTCAGGCACCTAGTATACGCCCTCTCCCATAGCGACTGCCCAAGCCGAGGCCGTTCCTCCTTGAGGCGCCCTTGAGCTAGTTGCCCCCTTGCCCTTCTGGCTCGAGCGTAATGGTTGCACGCTCGCCCTCTTGTCCGGTGAATCTGTAAAGGCCCCGCGGGCAACAGCGTAGATCATTTACACACACAAAACATTCTGTCTAGTATTCATTTGAATATAGCAATAAGTTCGTAGCGCTGTTCCACCGCGGTGTTCTTAGCGATCATCAAGGTTAAGCAGTGTTGGGCTCGGTCGACCTGAGATGGGTGACCGTTTGCAGCATTTTCATATTTGAACGTCCCCGTGCTTCGGAAGGCACGATAAGCCGTTGGTCCCGGTTACCACATAATGTGGTGGTCGTTAAGCCAAGCCGCCTATAGGCGGCTTGATAAGTTTCAACTGCAGGTGGCTACAAACCTGCCTCCACCAATCCGCACTGGCTCCGCGTGGTGGAGTATGACCTAATCTCCCTCACCTCGATTTGTGGCAATGTCTTTGCCCAGCAGTGGGACAGTATAGGCTCGTATTATGATTATTGTTACGACTTCAATACACCCCGATATCTCGTAAACCCCTTATCGGGGAATGTTCATTTTAAAATGTATTACACACACATAGGGCCCCTAGCGATCTGTCTAAAAGGATCTAGAATCCGCGCTTAAGGGCCGAAACGTTTAGAAAGTTCCTCCCCTTTAATTATCGCCGCGCGCGCGGTCGCGGTATACAAGTACCTATTTGTTCACGTACAAATAGGTACATAATACCGCTTTGTGGGCCGCGCCGGCTATTGTTGGATGTACTTAGAGGGTTCGCGTCCGTTCTAGAACATTCATACGAGTATAAAAGGAACACAGAGTGCGGGGACGGACACAGTCTTCTCGGAAGCGATAGTGATCAAATCGGAGAACAAGCGATCTAAGTGGAATACCCCGGCGACTTCAGCAACGATATACGGATACTACGAGTGACTCAGCGATTTGGAAGCAGTATTTGGGTACTAACGAGAGTAGTACCAGTATGTGAATAGTTCGCGTGTGTATTTGCATTAGACGTACTGTTTTGTGTGTACAGCGCCTAATAAAGTACTTCGCACCTTATTCGGCTTTTATTTAGCCCGCAAACGTAACATTATAATAAGTACTGAACGAACCTGGATCATAGTATTTAAAAAAGTTTCAATCTCCGAATGGACTCTACATTCGTAATCAATTTTTGTCTTGAAACGCTCAACTTCTTGGCATTGTTGCATTTCAGTGTTCAATATAATTTCATTATGCTGCTCCGTACGGGAATGTTCCCAGTTGTCTACGTAGCGACCACAGATTTCGGTATGTAACTTCGAATCCTGAAGCAAGAAATTTTTCGGAAACTACATTAGGGCATTTCAAACTCAAATAATTTATTTTGTATAAAACTTGCTTGCTTTTGTAAAAAAAAGACTATTTGTAAGTGCCCCATTTACAAATAGTCCATTTTAATTTATTTTTAATTTATCTACTAATCTACCACCGGATCGGGACGGCGCCTCCACTGAGAAGATCCGGCGAAGAAACTCAGCGGCCTTGTCTTTTTTATTTAACTCTCTTTCTCTTTTTTGGTCTTTTCGTTTGTGGTCCGATCGCTCAGACTAAAACAGTCGGACCATGCAGTTACAAATTGCAATTGATTGTAATGAAATTGTATTGTAGTAAATTTCATCAATTTTTAGGGCCCAAGGCTGCTCGCGTCATCGCTCGCTCGCTACATCTTCGGCCTCATCGACACTTTCCATCAGGTGAGATAGGAGTCAATCGCTGACCAGTACTTAAAAAAAAAGAATTATTTTCGATATCCGTGTGTCTTCGGCGCCTGCTAGTCTTACTGCTAAGCGTGCTAAACGTGCAAGATATTGTGTGAGTGGGTTCGTAATTCTTCTCCTCCGGCTTGACCGATTTTGATGGTCCTTTTTTGTACTTATAGGGTCACCTAGATGGTTCTTAGCTATGATTGGACCGGGTAAGTGCCACTGCTGTCGACCAGGTCCGCTAAGTAAATATAGGGGCGAGCGCGAAGCCGCGGGTAACTGCTTGTGTTGCTATGAAAATACAAGTAGGCGTCATTAAGTTATATGTACTACGTAGTATTTATACAACAGCGAAAAAACAGCTCACATCGCATCGTGGTCACTGTAAAACATTTACATCTTGAAATTCGTGGCTCTTATAAAAACGCTCATGACGCGTTGTGGCTACTACTACTACTACTATATTATCACGCCAGATCCCTTGCGGGGTAGGCAGAGAGTACAGAGTTCCAACAGGTTCTTTCCTTACATACCTCTCTAGCTTTCTCTACTCTCATAGTTCGTCTCATACACGCTCGCCGGTTACGGAGACTCTTGACTTATCCTTCAGAATAAGACTCGGTCTATTTGGTCATGGTAAGATAGTCTAGGTCTTCCCCGGTACTACATCCTTCCACTTTCGCATTGTATATCTGTTTTGTCATTCTTTCTTCTGACATTCTTTCTATATGCCCGAACCAACAGAGCATACCCTTTTTACCCACGCGTTGTGGCAATCGCAGAAAGACTACATATTGTAATTCGTGTCGTGGTTATCATGCTATACGACCGCAACGCGTTGTGGCTATGAAGAAAATCCATGACGCGTTGTGAGCACTAGTTGGTGCAACCATATCACGACGGACAGGTTGTAAGTTGTCGGCTCGAGAACAACGATGCATTAAAACATAATGCGTACCCATACTACGCGACCCGTTCAGGGGGGGAGGGAGGTCTTCAAAATACCACGATTGGTCACAGGGGTGAGGGGGGAGCTTAGGTTTTCGTCACGTAGTCAATATTCTCTAGGGAAATCTTGCGCTTTTTCGAGGGAAATTAAGCCAGATTATTTTATTTTAACTTTCTGTTTGCAAAAAACGATTGAAAACCGTATTTATGAATTACTACGTGGAAACTAGAGGGGCAGGGGGGGGGGGTCTTGGCATATACTACGGGTGGTCACCAAGGGGGGGGGAGAATAATAATATAATATTAGCCCTGTTAAGAAACTGTCCCACTGTTGGGCACGGGCCTCCTCTCAAACTGAGAGGGCTTAGGCCATAGTCCACCACGCTGGCCCAGTGCGGGTTGGCGAACTTCACACACCTTCAAGAAACTCTTAGGCATGCAGGTTTCTTCACGATGTTTTCCTTCACCGTTACAGCAAGTGATAATTAATTTTTAATACGCACATGCTTTCGAAAAGACAGAGGTGCGTGCCTGGGTTTGAACCTGAGACCTTTGACTTTGCAGTCCAACGGTCAAACCACTAGGCTATCACTGCATCTACCAAAAAGTTTCGAAACTAAAAGAACTGTAGGACCCATATCGCAAATCACTGTGCGTCGTATTCTAATATGGCTCCATACGCGTCATGGCTTTTCTTCATTGCCATAATGCGTTGTCGTATGTATGATAGCCACGACAGGAATTTCGCTATGTGGTCTTTCTGCGATTGCCATAACGAGTCATGGGCGATTTTAAAGAAGCCATAACACGAATTTCGCGATGAGGATGTTTACAGTGACCTCGACGGGTTGCGAGCTGTTTTTTCGCTCAGTGGCTCAGTGAGCGTTTTCGGTCGTTGAGCGTAATACATAGGCGTTCGCAATTACGACTTTTGAAGCGTCTGGCGGAAGTTAAGGCCCATGAAAAGTGTCTGGCAGTATCGGATCTTGATTTTGAACAATATTTAACAATAAACAATTTTTATACCTGTACACTGTAGGTATACTACCTTAAAACGGAGATACGTTCGTGACATATTAGACTATTACATAATTCATAAAATTCTATCCTGAGTTCTTAGATTTACGCGAATATTACACATGAAATAAAACTATTTTTCGCATTTTTTCGCGGTTTATTATTGATCTTTAACTTTCCGACGTTTCGAGTGCTTTGCAGCACCCATGGTCATGGGAGGGACTGAAGTGTTAGACGTCCAAAAGGCATAGTTGTTCCGGGGTACCCTCAAACTGGCACGTATTGGCAAGCGCAGCGTAGGACGACCGCCTGCCAGATGGACCGACGATCTTGTGAAAATCGCAGGAAATCGTTGGATGCAGGTGGCATCGGACCGGTTACGCTGGAAAGCGATTGGGGAGGCCTATGTTCAGCAGTGGACAAGTATAGGCTGAAATGATGATGATGATGATGATGACCCTCAAACTTCTTAATTATTTTTGTTGGTCCGATCTACGCAGGATGAGCTCACGGTGTCTTGAGGTCTTGCAGTGTTATGCTTGGTTTTGGATTTGATTATATTAATTACCGGATCCCAAGTCGATGGAAGCACCCAGCCATCTTCTCTATTGAAATTAGGATGTTTTTTTATTTTCATTAGCCTCGCGGACCATCCTTGGTAGGAATCGGTGTTCTTTCACGAGGATTTGTGGTCTATCAAATCTGATGTTATGGCGGGTGCGGTCAAGGACATTCTATCCTATTTCCTTTTAATATTATAAATGTGAAAGTTTGTATGTTTAAATGTTTGTTACGCAATCACGCAAAAACTGTTGAACGGATTTGGATAAAATTGGCACTCAGATAGTTTATTACCTGTTATAATACATAGGATACTTTTTATCTCAGAAAAATGTTAGGTTCCTATCTAAAGTCGACGCGGACGAAATCGAGGGCAGAAACACTTAGTCTTTCATAAAATGACCTTAGTCCATATTTTGGCTCAACATTCTGTGCTAGTTAGGTTAAGTAAGATCAAGTCGTTCCCGCCGCAAAATCTGGCGGGGGAGACCCCCCCCCCCACCCCCGGGCCCAACATCTGCAGGGGGGCCGTGGGACGCTGGAGCCCTAAGCGTCCTTCACGTGCGACCCCGAGGAGGACGACGGCGTGGTGTGGTCCATGCCGCCGTGAGCCCGGCGAAGGTGCACGGGGGAAGTGGGCCCATAGGCTCGCCTCGAAGGTGCGGTCTTTGGAGCACGACACAGAGGGACACCAGTGCGTTCCTAACGGAGATCCCGGAGCTCTTCCCCGAAGTGTCGTTACAGGCCACCGTGGGGTTTTAGTCGGTAAGAGTCGGACATGCTCCGCCAGCTTCCCCTGACGCTGGCGGGGGATATCCCCACGTTAAAAAAAAAGATCAATTAGTTAGATACATTTTTGGAACAACGCTTATGGACTCCATAATCATTGTTCAAAAATTTCAAATCAAATGTAACTAAACTAATTACTTACACCGATTTTAGTATTAAGCGTATCAATAGTGTTTACTTTTTCGTATATTTCGATCTTGAAACGACTACGTTTTTGACGCAGTTGTTTATTTAATTCTTTAGCGCGCCTGAAATGAACGAGAATAATCAGTTAGCTGGCGGAACGTAATTTTCTTTTATATTCTAAACAATTTTATGTTCGGCCTTACATTTTATTTTTAGCTTCAGCTTCCTCTAAATCAATTAAATAATTATCACGATGTATCATTTCGTTCACACAACTATCTAGGGTAGTAAAACATTTGTTTATTGCTAATTCTTTGTACAGTGCTGTTATTCGTTCGGTGATGTAGGTCCTGAAATGTAGATGCAAAAAATTAACCTCATACTAAGTAATAAATGGCTGTGACGTGGGTGTTACAAACACAAAGGCCCACTTGCACGAACCAGGGTTAGCCACCTACATCCTTCTACTTTCGTATTGTATATCTGTTTTGTCATTCTTTCTTCTCACATTCTTTCTATATGCCCGAACCAACCCCTTTCTCATCATTACACCGATAGTATCTTTCATACCTACTCGCTTTCTTACTACGCTGTTGCGAATACGGTTGGTCAGCTTTACTCCGCACATCTTACGCAGAGCTCGAATTTCCACCGCATTTATCCTACTTACATACCCAGCTCTCGCTACCAGCGTTGAGACAAGAACTTCGTTATGTTATTAGACCAAGGCGTAGTTTTGTCCAATAGTCTATTTATTATACCAAGGTATGGTCCGTGCACCTACGCCTCATATATAATACAATAGCGACCCGCCTCGGCTTCGCACGGGTGAATTAAACTCATAAACCTCTTGAATCACTTCTTTCATTGGTGAAAATCCGTTGGGTAGTTATTGAGTTGCAGACGCGGCGTTTTCGTATGTGATCGCCCTTATGCTTACTCCTTACCTGTCGGCAAATAGCTTCTTAATCTTGTATTCAGATAAACCCAAGTTGCGAGGGTCAATGTGTGCAAGTTCGTCAGTGGCCTCCGGTTCTTCGACGCCGTACTTCATAGCTCTCAGAATATTTATGTCAAACATAACTTTCCTTAATTTTATTTTATTTTTGTATTCCGCTAACGGATTAAAAAAATGATTGGTGCATTAATACATATTTACAACCTAGGTCTGAACATACTACTTATAGGGTCTAGGAAATAACGTCGCTTGATTTTTCCTGAAGTTGGTTTTAAATAGGCTATTAAATAAAAAGTATTGTAAACATTTAAGTGGCGCGTAGTGCGAGTGGCCATCACGAGCGCCTGGGTTCGCATCCTAGGTCGGGCGAAGTGTTCCTTTCTATCAAGAAAGATCTTCAACTCCATATCTTCTATTGAGGACTGTCTTGTTTTACAAAATGACTTATAAACTCTCTCTGCCTGGTGCAATCTCAACCGTATGCATCTAAACGTTAATAAGTGTTCCATAATATCCTTCACAAATAAGTGCAATAAAATTACTAATAAGTATATTATAGATGGTAAGGAGCTAAACCGCTCTTACATTATCAACGATTTATGTGTTCTCTTTGATGATAAGCTCTTTTCGGTCGCACTATCAGTACATTACGTCTAAAGCTAATAAACTATTAGGCTTCGTTCTTAGGTCTACCAAAAACTTCAAAAAGCCCGAAAGTCTACTTCTATTGTTCTTCGCACTTGTGAGAAGTGTCCTGGAATATGCAAGTCCAATATGGTCTCCTTTCTACAAAGCTCATATAAACGAGATAGAGAAAATTAATAAAAAGTGCATCCGAATCTTAGGTTATCGGCTCAAAGCAGGTCGCTCTAACACTACTTACGAAATGAGACTGATTCAATTTGGCATCCAATCAGTCGAAACAAGTCGAAAAGTTTCCAATTTCATTTATATGCAATGATCGTTTCACCAAAGTTACTTTCACAAATAAGTTTAAATATAAAATTTAGGGCTCGCAGGTCTGATACAGCTAATCTTTTCGCGATAAAAATTCATAAATATAATATTTCTTATTTCAATCCTCTAGTACGAATGCTTCAGCAGTATAATTATTTGGCCAAGTCTAATCCTAACCTTGATATTTTAACAAATCAAATCTGTAAATACATGATAAGTGTTAAAAATTTCTTCCATCGAACACATAGTTAGTATTATATGTAATAGTATCTTCTCTTCTTGCAATTTCGTACGTTTTTTATCGCCCTTTCGCTAAATACTGTTTATGCTGAATGTGCATATTATGGTTTGCAATCTAGATCTTTACTATAAATTGAATTGGTTAATATCCACCGATTGTTAACTGTTGTATATCAATAAAAATAAATATATATAAAAAAAAATGTCAGTCGCTGTCCGGTGAAGAGTATAATTTTTTTTAATTGATATTTATCTCATTCGGTTCGGATTCATAATTATGTATCGTAATTAGCTACGAACAAGGAATTGTTATTCCATGTTTTTATAACTGTTAGATAAGAAAACTCAATACATTTACAGTACTATTATTTGGGTTCATTAACTAAATCCCCACTAACTGTACCTACTGCTGTAGGAAACGGTTTTCCGAAATCCTCAAAAGGTTTTGTGCTCACTGTTGTCACTTAAATTGTAACCGTCAATTATAGTGAAATAGTCTTACCCAGTACTTTCATCTCCGTAATCGTGTCTTCTAAAATAGTTGCGAATAAGTATGCATCCAGATATGCTAAACTACCGCTCCTGAACATAAATTAGTGTTAGCATCCCTCTACATACTTATAACACAAGATTATATCTGTAAATACGTGCGATTTATTTAGGCCGAAATGAAGTTAGCTTCTCCGAACAGTTACGTGTACATTTAGTCGCTGAGAAAAAGAGTTATTATAACAAAAACATATATATCATAACGGCAGATCTCTTGCGGGGTAGGCAGAGAGTACAGAGTTCCAACAGGTTCTTTCCTTACATACCTCTCTAGTTTCCTCCACTCATAGTTCGTCTCATACACGCTCGCCGGTTACGTAGACTCTTGACTTGTCTTTCAGATAAGTCTCTATTTGGTCGTGGTAAGATAGTCTAGGTCTTCTCCGGTACCTACACCATAATACGTACAAAAACATTGAACCTATTAAAGTTTAATTATCTTATTTCATTCGGAAATGTGTAGTAGCGGTTCCGTACTTCGAGTAACGGATACTAATTACCTACGTAGTAGTGGACGAGAATCGCGCACGTTTGTTGCTTTAACTTCAAATTTTTTGCAACTTTAAACCGGCCTATTTAAATCGCTTGCACCACACACACGTATATAAACTTATGTTTTTGGCGCAACATTACATACAACTTACTAAGATTACTACTTTTTAATAAATCCCCTGGGACATGGCTGCAATTTCTCGAAGGTCCGAGAGCGCCACACCTACCGAAAATTTAAGACTGCTAGTTTTAAAACGGCGCCTTTTTGGAGGAAACAAGGCAAGCCTGCTGAGATTCTTTACCGGATCTTCCAGTGGAGGTCGCGTTCCGATCCGATGGAAGATTATTAGATTTAAAAAAAAAAAAATTGACTGATTGTAAGTGCCCCTCAGGGTTTATACAAAATAAATTATTTGAGTTTGAGTTTGAAATCGGCACCTATATAAAGGTACCGTATACTACAATCTTACGTTAAAGTATGAAAATCAGTTTTAGTATATGTTTTACAGAATATTGTCGATACTGCTAGAAACTTTCAGTGAACCCTAATTTTGTACCTTTTCACAGATCGCTAAGTCAGAGAGTAACCCAGAGAGGTCTATAAGGAAAGAACCAGTTAAGGAAGTCTGCCTACCCCGCAAGGGGCCTGGCGTGATTATATACATAATAATAAGACAACAAACGTCACCGTTCTATTTTTCTGTACGGTTCGATTTTATCAACCACTTGACCTGAGCCATCACTCTCTTCAGGATCAGTCCTGTCTTCTTCACTTTCTTCTGCATTCTTTGACAATTCTTGAGATGATCTTGTATTTTTTAATTCCTACGCATTGATTCCTTTAATATCGTAACTACCTCATTTTGCATTAGTACTGGAGGTACTAGAAAATCCTACTTTTTTCTATCGGTGAAATGCTTAATAGTGGTCGTAGTTCTAATACCGTTTAGGTTACTAGAGATACCGTCTTGTACCGAAAGTCAGTGTACTACTAACACTTAAGGTAAAATATTCCTTTATGCGAGAATATTTAGTCAGTAAAGCTGCGGGAGTAGACATGATATCTGCCGAGATGATCAAATATGGTGGAACTTGCGTCCGGGACGCTTTCCGGGCCCTTGCAAACCTTTGCTGGAGGACCGGTAGAGTCCCTACAGATTGGCGCCGCGCAGTCATAGTACCCTTGTATAAAGGCAAGGGTTCACAATATGACTGCGCCAATTACAGAGCCATCAGTTTGATCAGCTTGGCAGCCAAGGTGTACGGTAAAATTATTGAACGGAGAATGCGCGTGAAGTCCGATGGAATGTTGTGCGAGGCACAAGGGGGTTTCAGGTCTGGAAGAGGATGTTCGGATCAAGTCTTCTCACTCCGCAACATCGTAGAGAAGCATCTGGCAGTGGGGCGGAAGGTTTTCTGCGGTTTTGTAGATCTGGAGAAGGCATTTGACAGAGTTGTGCGAAAGAGACTTTGGGACATTTTGCCAGAGTATGGTATAGATGGCACTCTGTTGCGAGCCGTCCAGTCCACTTATGTGGACTGCAAGGCATGCGTACGGGTGGGTGGTAACAGGTCACCCTGGTTTGACGTTAAAATCGGCGTCAAGCAGGGTTGCGTGTTGTCCGCTAGACTGTTTATAATATATCTGGACAAAAGTCTTCAAAGACTGAAAGCGATAAATGAAGGTGTACAAATGGGTGACTTAGTGGTAAACCATCTACTTTATGCAGATGACGCGGTTTTAATAGCGTCAACAGCCACTGATCTGCAAACACTAGTCACAGTTATGAAAGACGACTGCATGATCAATGGCTTACACTTGAATGTGAAGAAAACCAAGATTATGGTTTTTGAAAGGGAAGAAACCAGAACGAATGTAAGGATTGTGGTTGGTAACGATGTGCTGGAGCAAGTGAATGAGGTTGTATATCTTGGATGCGCGTTCAGTAAGGATGGGAAATACACCGCTGACATAGAGAGAAGAGTGAGTGCAGGGAACAGAGTGAATGGTGCGATGGGAAAGCTACTCGGGAGCCGGCACTTAAGCCATAAGGCGCAGCTGGCCATACATAACGGAGTTCTTGTCCCAACGCTGTTATATGGTAGCGAGAGCTGGGTATGTAAGAAGGAGAATGAAAGTAGGATAAATGCGGTAGAAATGCGAGCTCTGCGGAAGATGTGCGGAGTGAAGCTGACCGACCGCATTAGCAACAGCATAGTAAGACAGCGAGTAGGTATGAAAGATAGTATCGGTGTAAAGATGAGAAAGGGCATGCTCCGTTGGTTCGGGCATATAGAAAGAATGCCAGGGGAAAGAATGACAAAACAGATATACAATGTGAAAGTGGAAGGATGCAGGTACCGGGGAAGACCTAGACTATCTTACCACGACCAAATAAACCGAGTCTTATCTGATGGAAAAGTCAAGAGTCTCCGTAACCGGCGAGCGTGTATGAGACGAACTATGAGAGTCGAGGAAGCCAGAGAAGTATGTAAGGAAAGAACCTGTTGGAACTCTGTACTCTCTGCCTACCCCGCAAGGGATTTGGCGTGAGGTTATAGATAGATAGATAGATTTAGTCAGTCTCTGGCCGAAAAAGTTCCTAATAAGGTGGGGCTTGATAAAAAATCATGTGGGAGTGAGGAATGAGAGAGGCGTTCTCAACTGAGAAGGCATATAATCACATTTTATATAGTGTCTTGGAAAAGTTAATAGTTTGAATACAGTGAATGGAACGACCGACCGACGGCTCGATCTTATATACTAGAGGCCGGTTCCAATATTTAACTTATGGATTGATTTGCTTACTGGCAGTAAAATTTTGTCAGATTTTTCATACAAAATATGTCAAAATTCTATCCGTAGTAGGCAAATCTAACCTTGAGTTGAATATTGAGACCGGCCGTAAATCGAGTTGTCGCAGGTTCCATGACCACACGGGATTAAGGTTTCGCCACATGCCGATGCAGCGCGACGGGAGTGTGACGGTGGCGCGGCTAGGGGAGTTGTAATGTACTGAAATGTACTCCCGTACATTTCCTCCGACGCCACGCAGCGCAACCCCGCTCGGCGCGACGACAAACGTCACGACCAAATGTAGCCGAGCGCTTGCGTCGCGCTCCCGTCGCGCTCCGTCGGATATTTGACTAAACCTTTAATCTTTGTGACCTATAATTTTATTTTTTAATCTGGGTGTTTATGTTTGTAAAATCGATGCGATGGAGAGCAACATTTAATTTTAAAAAGTGGTTTCTCATTAGTACAATTCACAGGTTCAGTTAATTTTAGTTAACGTTTTTCTTATTGACTATACTAATGGGACTTTTTTTTGTTCCAACAAGTAAACCAATTCAGTTAATCATCTTGTAGGGGAGCATTCCACTGTCCGTCTTCGGCATGCGGTTGCCATTCGACAATCTAATGATATGGGTATGTGTGTGTGGGAATGATCTATGCTGTTGGCCGAGGGGCCTTTATAGCTAGTGCAAGAGAGTGAATGTGGAACAACCGGAAGGGCAAGGGGGCAACTAGCTCAAGTGCGCCTCAAGAGAATGGGCTTGGACAGTCGCTATATACAAGGTGTATCGTAAATAACGCAAGACGTCAGACACCCCGATTAGATAACTGCTTCTCAAATACAAGAGTAAAACCGAATTACCAAATTTAACATTTTTAAGCACTTTTATACGCCAATTAACAATGAAACTTATACGTGTATGTGTATTGAGAAATACGTTTTAGGAATGAGTTTGAAATCTCCATATTGATATGAATCAAGAATGAGTAACAAAGTAGTAACAATTTTTGCAATTAAAAATAATGTAAGATACAATATAAATTGTTGGAATCAATTCAGCTACCGATTTAGACCAAACTACTGTCAGGTCTTGCGTTTATTATGTTACACCTTGTATATCTTTAGCCGAAAGACGTTCACTGTCCACCTCCTCTAAAGACTCTTGTGTGTGTATGTGTGAATGATCTACGCTGTTGGCCGCGGGGCCTTTACAGCTTCCGGAGCCGGACAAGAGGGCGAGCGTGCAACCACTACGCTCGAGCCAGAAAGGCAAGGGGGCAACTAGCTCAAGGGCGCCTCTAGGAGGAACGGCCTCGGCTTGGGCAGTCGCTTAGGAGAAGGGCGTATACGGCGTCTCGTCGTGGTGCTCTGCACCGACCTCGCCGGCGAGGTCGGTGTCTGATCTTGTATGCGGTATCAGTATCCTAAGGAAGGGATGTAAGGGCATCGGGAGGGTCGACCTCTAAAGGCAGCCACGACGACCGGTTTAATGTTTGTGCTGTAACCTTCTACCAGCGACTTTAATTAAGTCAACAGTCTTATCTTGTAGTCGCTATGGGGGAGGTCATATGGAAAGGAGGGAGATGGAAGGGAATCGGAAGTGGATTTATTATATTGATATGATTTACCTCAAATATATACGCCCATGAAGAGTTATTAATATTACAACCACTAGCGGCCTGCATGATGCTGACAAGACGAGAACGTTTTATTTTTGTGGAGAAACTCATAATTCTTCTTTAGATACTCCACAAGTACTTACAGTTCAATAAAACGTAGTTTATTTAATGTCACGTTAATCTAGTAACATGAATAATTTAAAATCTAGTCCACTTATCGGCCATAAGTGGACTAGATTCAATTTTTTACTCAAGGATAAATTTGCTTACTGTCAGTTGGGTTTGGCTGATTTTCCATACCAAACATGTTAAAATTCTATCCGTAGTAGGCAAATGTATCCTTGAATTGAATATTGAAACTGGCCGTTAGACGCGAAACTAAATGTATTTATTAAGGTATAAAGGATTAGATAATATGGACAAAATTCGGTACCTTTTATTTCTAGTTACTATTGGGAGGTACGTAGGTAAATAGTGCAATTTCTTAAAATATTCTTAGTAATAATTCGGCGCTCGTAGCTCTGTGCGACCGCGGTGTTCTTACCGATTACCAAGGTTAAGCAGCTTTCGACTCGGTCGGCCCGAGATGGATGACCGTTTGTGGCATTTTCATATTCGAGCTCTTCGGAAGGCCCGTTAAGCCGTTGGTCCCGGCTGCCACTTAATGTGGTAGTCGCGAACGCATCTTCGCATGCGGATCCGCTACCGACTACGAACCCATCCCCGGCCACCGCTACCGCCGGCTGCGACATGTTCTCACCGATCCCCCCGATGCTCTGACATCGCTTCTTTCCGCTCCGGATACGGACGTCGACGACTAAGTCGTAGATCCCCTCCCCCCGTAGCGACTGTCCAAACTCGAGGCGTCCTCGAGTATGTCGCCCCTTGCCCTTCGGGCTCGAGCGTAGTGGTTGCACGCTCTTAAGTTCGCCGCTGCCGCCGACCGCGACACATTCTCACCGATCCCTCCGATGCTCTGACATCGCTCCTTTCCGCTCCGGATACGGACGTCGACGACTAAGTCGCAGATCCCCTCCCCCGTAGCGACTGTCCCAACTCGAGGCGCCCTCGAGTATGTCGCCCCTTGCCCTACTGGCTCGAGCGTAGTGGTTGCACGCTCGCCTTAAGTCCGGTGAAGCTGTAAAGGCCTCACGGCCAACAGCGTATATCACTCAAACACACACACACACACGGGACGGACATACTCTTTTTCGGAAGCGACAGCGATCAAATCGAGAACAAGCGATCTAAGTGCAATACAAAGGCGACTTCAGCGACGATATACGGATACTACGAGCGATTCAGCGACTTGGAAGCAGTATTTGGGGTACTAAAAAGACTAGTACTAGTGTGTTAAGTGCTTGTGTGTATTACATACACACAAGCACTTAACTTAACTTGCATCCGACGTACTGTTTTGTGTGTACAGCGCCTAATAAAGTACTTCGCACATTATTTACCCCGTAAACGTAACAATATAGATAGAGGCGCTGGTAGCGCTGTACGACCGCGGGATTTTTAGCGATCACCAATGTTAATCAGCATCCGGCTCGGTCGGTCTGTGATGGGAGACAGTCTGTGGCCTTTTCACATTCGAGCGTCTCCGTCCTTCGGAAGTCACGCTAAGCCGTAGGTCCCGGTTACCACTTAATTTGGTAGTAGTTAAACGGGCTTCATAAGTCCCAACAGCAGGAAAACGAACCTGCCTCCACCAATATGCACTTTGTCCGCGTGGTGCCATATGATCACTCTCACCTAGTTTTGTGAGCGAAGGCCTTTGCCCAGCAGTGGAACAGTGGCTGATTTATGTGTTGTATATGAAAAGCCCGATTACAAAACAGCAGCAAGCTTGTCCAGCTTATATCGGTCACATCCAATGTTATTGTGGTCGATGGCCGCCAATGTCCGTTTCAAAGGGCTGCGTTACACTGAACTTAGCTTAAATCAGCTGTACCATATCACTCCTGAGTTTAATCATCCGCAGCTCGTTGTAACACGCCTCTGGTAAGTAGAATAGTGAGATCCATACTTATATTATAAATTCGAAAGTAACTCTGTCTGTCTGACTGTTGGTCTGTCTACTACTACTACTACTGTCTACCTTTTCACACCCAAACCGCTGAACAGGATTTGATCAAATTCCGCAAGGACATAGATTTTATCCAGAGGAAGGACATATGCTACCTTTTGTCTTAAAAAAATACTTAAGGGCGTTAAATATATACCTAAATATAACACGAACGAAGTAACGGGCACAGCTAGTATTACATAATGGAATTTTTATTATGTTTTTGGTTCAGGTAGGTATTTTTTCTTAAGATGCCTCACGTTTAGAGTTTTATCTGTGACGCGGGAGTGTATACAAACACATTTCGCATACACAACCACCCAAAACCAAAAATATTATCTGTGGGTCACCATAAACATGTGCCTTGCGGGAATTCAATTTGACCATTCGAATCAGCGAAGTGAGAGAACTATGTTACGAGTACATTTTACTTTTTTTCATTACTCCTTGGTTCACATGCGGAGTTCTTAGATTTACGTGAATATTACACATGAAATAAAACGTATATCCCGTGACCGTGGGTGCCGCAAAGCAATCGAAACGTTGAGAACTAAAAAAATAAAAATGAATCGCGATATAATCCGAAAAATAGCTTTACTCCTTGGTTCATAGTATAGAGAATTTTATCTGTTCAGAGATTTTTTCCAAGAAGACTACGTATTTATTCTTCAATTAGTGCTATTATATACTAGATTAAAATTTTACATAGATAAGTAAGCTGCTGCTGCAGAGGATAAGTATTGACAATGATTGAAAGCTTGTTAAGACCTAAAGAGTTCATATTTATTATAATATAACATCTTCCAATACGCCAAAAATAACACAACAAATAAAGACCAGCTCATTGCCTGATGTTACAACTACAGAATCAATACATGTAACTCAAATTAATACAGAGCAAATGAAGCAGATCATAGCTAAGGATAACATATTTGATGTTAATAAATCAATAGCAACCAACAAGACAACGTGTAAAATAAACGCGAATCCCCAATATCCGGACGAAAAAGAAGAGAAAAAGAAAAATATTATACTGTTTGCAGATCAACAAGGTCGTCATGTAAGAGAAGTATTGCAGAAGTTAGTTGGGCCAGAATACAAAGTGACCAGTTATTCGAAACCGGGGGCACGACTTGAATAATTATGCTATATCAAATTTGACAACTAGAGACTATATCATCATATTAGGAGGTACTAATGATCAGAACCTGAGCGAATTTAAATTCTGCATCCAGAGTTGGTGTAAAAATGTTAAACATACTAATTAACTAATACCTGAAATTCCATACAATAATCATTTGAATGAAAAATAAATGAATTATGAACTCAAGTTTATTTGTGGTGCTTTTAACCATGTAAAGTATATTGATATGGATTATAGTTCTTACAGATTAGTATAGATTATATTCCCCCTCCCTCCTGGATCTCTGAGGTGCTCAGACGTGCTTATTGTTAAATCCATATCGATTAAAATTAGAATTTTTATAATTTTCGCTTCAAAAAATAAATCTAAAATAATAGGAGTGCATAGCCTGCGACGCTGCGACGCTGTGACAATTGATAGTGACTAAACCACGCCCCTTCCGTTCAAGAAACTCATCGATGCAGCCGCTATAAATTGATGTGCGCGTGAGTTCATTGATATATTTGGTATACGGAAATATTGTTGTTCTTATCTTACCAGTGCAAGCGGCAATTGACTCATTGCCGAGTCGTACACGCACTTACTAACGGACCAGAGGTCTCGTTACACTGGACGGACTGTGTGACTGCCTTATTTGTACGAAAACGTCGATTGGCGACCACTATTTAAGACCCCTCGCTCCTTGATTGTTGGCTGCACTTTCTAATTTGGTATAGCGCCCTGGTACTTGGAAGGCAATATGCCTAACATTAAGCGTACGCCGCCTAAGCCTCAGTCCGCCTGTGTGTTGACATCCGCAATGGCCTCAAGTGCTGCGGGTATGCGCACGATTAATGTTCCGGCACACGCTATGCAACATCCCTCATCGGAACCAGACCTTCATGTTACACCCCCAGAAAGTGATGAGACTTTGAATATGAATATTACACAACGATTAAAACGTAAACGTTCTGATTGCGAGGATAATTGTTTAATGCAATTCATGACAGAAGTGAAAAATATGTTTTCTGATATTAAATCACAACAGGCGCTACAGGATACGAAGATGGAAAAAATCAGTATGGCTATCGAGGATGTCAAGATCCAAAATTCAACTATACAAACTTCTATTGACTTCTTATCACAGAAGTATGAATGTTTGAAAACACAAGTGGATAAATTAAAGTTAGAGCGTCAAAAAAATATGCAACATATGCAGTCGCTGGAAGAAAAAATAGACAGTTATGAGCGCAGCGCCCGTTCGACTTGCATAGAAATTAAAAATGTTTCGTTAATCCAGGGCGAGTCGAAAGAAACTCTTCTTCATAAAGTAATCTCTATCGCTAAGACAATAAATTGCTCCATCACACCGCCAGAAGTGAAGGATATATTTAGAATAAACACGAAAGAACCTACTAATAAAACCATTATCGTAGACTTCACTAGCGTTCTTACTAAAGAGAATATTATTCGTAAATATAGACAACATAATAAAGGGCCAAATAAATTAAGCACAGACAGCCTAAAAATAACTGGACCATCTAAACCTATATTTATATCGGAAAACCTGTCACAAAAGATGAAAAGGCTATTTTACCTGTCCCGGGATTATGCGAAAACGAACTAGTATAAGTATTGTTGGGTTTCAAATGGAAAGATTTTCCTTCGCAAGACGGATGGTGGTGACGGACGAATCTCATTCGCAATGAGTTGGACATAAAGAAGTTATCAGATATCGAATGACTATATCTGGTTTATTTACTGTACTATTTTAATTATTTCATTTAGTTTAATCCGATCTATCCATACTACATTGGTTGTTATTTACTAACAAACACATTATATACATTTCTACACCCTTACACATACGTCACACTTATTTCGTATATATACAATACACACATTAACTCACATCGAACTTTACTGTCAGATATTATGTACCTCTTTTTTCACTCTCTAGCACACTTGAGTTGTTCTCCTGCAAGAAGATATTACTAAAACTTGTTAAATTTATACCATTTGTTAAATTTTGTCTTCAAACTGGATAATAATAATGATCTTGTAACTGAAATTGATGAATTATCTGTATCTAAATAATTTATCTGTACTCCTGAAAATTGCATAAATCATATTTCCTACAACAGTAAGGCCTTGTGCATATTTCATGTTAATATTAGAAGTATCGGTGGCAACTTTAACGAACTTTTAGTACTACTAAAGCGCGTAAATATACACTTTGATGTTCTCCTTCTAAGTGAATGTTGGCTTAGTAAGTGCTCTCTCTTGCCAGCATTACCTGGTTATGTGTCGTTTAAGACTGAGTACACTAATCAAAACGACGGGGTTGCCGCCTATGTCAAGGAGTCCTTACCTTGTTCTGTGGTAAAACCTAAATTCTCTGAGGCCAATTGTCTTATTTTAAAGTTTTCTAAAGACATAGCAATCATAGCTATTTACCGCTCTCCATCGTTTAGAAATACAACAAACTTTATAACCTGTCTGGATGAGATTCTAACTACACTCAAAAGTTTTAAAACCATAGCTGTAATTGGGGATGTTAACATAAATATTCTGCCTAATAATAACACTATTGAAAGTGACTTATATTTAAACATGGCTGCATCACATGCCTTATTACCTTCGCATTCATTTCCTACAGGAAATAATAATTGTATAGACCATATTTTATTAAAATCCAACTTTTCAGCAGTAACCCTTGTGCTTGACTCTTTTATTACTGATCATACGCCGTTAATTTTATGTTGTAGTCACAAACCGCGTATTCGTAAAGCTTTGCGTACTACTACTCGTTTTAATGAATCTGCTTGTGTTAAACAAATTGAGAACACTGACTTCTCATTTGTATTATCTAGTGTTGATCCAGAACAGGCTTCGTTACATCTTGTCAAAATCCTGACTACAATAATTATGTCACATACGTCTACTGTCACTGTACCTAGTAGAAAACGTATAATTAAGCCCTGGATTACTCCAGGGCTTTTGCGTTGCATTAGAAATCGGGATAATCTCTATAAAAAAACAAAAAAGGATCCTTCCAATCAAACCCTAATTATTACATACATGTGTTATAAAAGGTTTTGTAACAATACATTAAAAAAAGTCAAACGCAATTATGAACGCCTTGAATTTAAAAAAGCCAAAGGTTACTCGAAATTAACATGGAAGTGTATAAAAAATGTAGCTAATCTAAATTCTGATACTTTTTCAGCTAGCGAATTCTTAACCTTATCCTCTAGCCCTATGGCTTCTATTAATAGGGTAAATAATTACTTTGCCAATATCGGTATCTCACTTGCACCAAAAATAATTTCGAGCACTGCCCATGACAATCCTCTGTCCAACACTAATTCACCGTCTTCCCAATTCTGGCGTCAACCAAATTCTATGACTCTGTTTAGTTAAGCACATGCAGAAGTTGAATGTATTATTCTACAACTTAAAAGCTGTTCTGCTGGGTGGGATGGTATATCGTCATCATTAGTCAAGGCTGCGCGTTCTGTTCTTGTACCTATTTTAACTCATATTTTTAATTTATGCTTCTCTTTAGGACAATTTCCTAAAGTTTTTAAAAAGGCACTTGTTTATCCCGTACATAAGAGTGGGGACAGAGATAATGTGAAGAACTACAAGCCTATATCTACTTTAACAACCTTCTCAAAGATAATGGAAAAAATCTTAAATCATCGACTTATCAACTACTTAAATAAAAATAACATCCTTGCTACCAATCAATATGGTTTTCAGAAAGGTCGATCTACTGAAGACGCTGTTCTAGAACTTTGTGATTCAATTATTCATAACCTGAATAATAAACGTAAAAAAAATAGGTATTTTCTTGGATTTATCAAAGGCTTTCGACACTGTCTCTGTTCCCATTCTGTTGCGTAAACTTGAGCGGATTGGTGTTAGAGGTTCCGTTCTTGACTTATTCACAAGTTATCTAAATAACCGGGCCCAATGTGTTAAAATTGGAAATATTGTTAGTTAGGATTTGTCTCTTACATTCGGCGTGCCTCAAGATAGCGTGCTCGGTCCATCATTGTTTTTGCTTTATGTGAATGATCTCTGCAAATTATCCATACCTAATTGCAAAATATTGACTTATGCTGATGATACTGCGTTGTTAATTACTGAAGATTCTTGGAGTGAAGTGAGGATGCTTGCTGAATCTGCAATGCATACCGTAATGAAATGGCTCTCAGCTAACTTATTAACCCTAAATCTAGATTTTCTTTTCTGCCAGCACAAGAACACTTCCACCTCAATCTTTATCGATTTCTGCTCATTACTGCCAAAATTTTCCTTCTCACTCATTTAATTGTGCCCCTTTGTCACGTGAAAGTGATATAAGATACTTGGGTGTTATAATTGATAGTCTTATGAATTGGAAGTTACATATCGAATCTCTTATCAGTCGTACCCGTAAATTAATTTTTGTCTTCAAGACTGCGCCATGTTACTGATATTCAAACACTAAAAACGGTGTATTATACACTAGTACAATCAGTTATGTGTTATTGTGTAACAGCTTGGGGTGGAGCAGCTAAGACTCTGTTCTTGAGATTGGAAAGAGCCCAAAGAATTATACTCAAAGTATTCTTATACAAACCAATAAGATTTCCCACTTATGACCTTTATTCGTTATGTAAATTATTTATTCTAAACCTAATTTTACGTAAACATTCCAAACTACTGTTTGAACCTGATTTAATTTCAAACAAACGTAGAACTGACAGGGTATGTAAAACTCATCCGTGTAGACTTCAGCTTGCCAGGCGTCATAATTACTTTTTGAGCTCTAAAGTATATAATAGTGCGAATAAAATCTTAAATATTTATCCACTCTCCCATCGAGAGTGTAAACATAAAATATTGAACTGGCTTCTAGACCTCTCTTATGATGATACTGAATGTTTAATAACATAATATTTTTATCCATGTTCGATGTTAAACTCTAAACACAACACATAAGATGTATACTATACTATTAGTCATTCGCATACAAATTGCATTCATATGTACATGTACACACGCACATACACACACATCACGCACCACACACCCACATACACACACGAACACACACACACACACATACACTCTGCACACATGAAAATCACTAACCTTTCCTATAGTTCAATAGAATTGTAAAAAAACCAAAATTATTTATTGTTTAAGGAGACGGGCGCAAACAGCTGCAACACAGCTCTCGCTAATGCAGTTGTTTACGAACGCATTGTTATTATTTTTCTGTTTAGAATGAAATAAATAATCTTTAATCTTTAATAGTAGATTGTTAGCTTCGCGTAGATTCTTCTCTTTAAATGTGTGCCGTTCTTTACTCAGAGAGATATTACATATTGAATATATAAAAATTACAACAATTACCAACAACAATTACAATCGACAAAGAAACACGAGTTACCAGATAAGTGTACGCAAACATATAATTTAACAAAATATGATAACATAAAAGCTGTCTAAAAGCCTACTCCCTCACCACTTTCTGATAATTTTTTTCGTCTGCAAGCACATTAACATTTTACATCAAAATATTAATGGATTACTGAGTAAATTGGACCTTCTTTGTGTGCATCTAGATGAATTATCTGGTAAAAATATTAACATAGATATTCTCTGTATCACTGAGCACAATATGATTCGTCAAGATATATCATTAATTAATATGAGATAGTTCTCTTCTGCATCATCTTGCACTAGAAAGAATAAACATGGTGGATCATGCATTCTTATACGTCATGGTTATACATATAGTCATAGAGTCTTGGAGGACATCTTAAGGTACTCTATAACGAATATTATTGAATGCAGTGCGATAGAGCTTTTGGATCACAATATGTATGTTTTGTGTATATACAGACCGCCTAATAACAATCTTGGGGATATTGATATTTTTTTGACAATCTTAATAACATATTGTGTCACTTATGCTACCAAAGAAAAAAAGTTATAATATGTGGAGATTTAAATATAGATACACTAAAAAAGAATAAACTATCTACATCTTTTATACAGGTATTAGATGAATTCAATTTAAGAACCGTTATAGAATTACCTACTCGCTTATCAAGTAATACTTGTATTGATCATATTATTACAAATATAAAAGGATGTAAAAGTGAGATACTTGACTTTGCCCTTTCCGATCATACAGCGCAATTGTTAATTTGCCCAGTCAAACATAAGTATAACATTGATTACTGGTTCGTTGAAAAATGAGATTATTGCATAGAAAATATGATAAAGTTTAATGATTACCTTACCTCTTTAACATTTAATAACATATACGACAGTCAGGTACCTGAGACTGCATTTAATGATTTCCATGAAGTTTTTAGTCTTTTATACAAGTTATGTTTTCCCATGATAAGAATAAATAAGTCACTTAGAGGACGACCAAATTGGTTAAGTAAGTGTGTAAAACTCTGTATTAGAAAGAAAAGGGCTTTACTGTGGAAATATCGTAAAACAAAGACTGACAAGGATAAACAAAACTTCAAAACATATTCTGCACGACTTAAAAGTAGTATTAAATTGACACAAAAATCACAAAACGACTATTACATAAACACAGCTTCTAATCGGTCTAAAGCTAGTTGGGATATCATAAACAAAAACAAATGTAGTGTACCCAAAGATCATATATTACAGTTATATATTGACGGAAAATTAATTACCGACCCAACTGAAATCCTAATTTTTTTATTGACCAAGTTACACAGTTAGAATCCAATGACAACAAATATCTTGAATTGACATATTTAATTAGTAATTCAATTTTTATAAGTTCTATTACGCCATTTGACATTGAAAGAATAATTAAATCACTCAAAACACGAACAGCACTGGTTTTGATGAAGTTTCAACTAAAGTGATAAAATATGTAAGTAAAGTCATATCCCCTATACTGTGTCACATAATTAATCTCTGCATACAATGGGCCTATTTTCCTACTTTGCTAAAAAGGACTATTATTAAACCAGTGTTTAAAAAAGGAGATACAAAAAATATGTCATCATATAGACCGATAGCTCTAATTCCTATATTTTCTAAAATCATAGAAAAAGTTATTTATGGATGGAAATGATATTTTGACTGAAGAACAAACAGGTTTTAGAAAGAATAGAAACATTGGTAAAGCGATTTATAACTTCCTTGAAAAAGTAACAAGGCATATAGACAATAAAATACCGGTGTGTGCCTTATATATGGATCTTAAAAAGACTATGTAGATCATGAAAAATTAAAATATAAATTACACGTATACGGTATTAGAGGTAATGCATTGAAACTCATCACATCATACCTGAGTAACAGAGAACAAGCAACGTCAATCACAAAATTTTGTCGAGTCAAAACACAAGAAACAATACATGTTTCTCACTACAGAAAGCTTAAATTTGGTGTTCCCCAAGGAAGTATTCTAGGACCATTATTGTTTATAATTTACATAAACGATTTCCCAAAAGCAATAAATAGCCCAATGATTCTCTTTGCAGACGACAGTACAGCCATATTCTCAAACAAAAACTATACGGCACTTAAAAATGACATTACTGACTCTATAACATGTATCATTAACTGGTTAGAAGCAAATAATCTTCTTATAAATTTAGAGAAAACAAATATTATGTTATTTCGAAACAGAGTAAAACCACCAGAGCCTTTTAACGTTCAATACTTAGGAATCAACATTAAAGAGGTAGAGGTCACAAAGTTTCTAGGTCTCAATGTTGACTGTTATACTAATTGGAAGGCACATATAGACAGTGTCTGCACGAGATTAAGTAAGTTCACATATATTTTACATATGCTTACTAAAGTTTTTAATATCGCCACAGTAATAACCGCTTACCATGGATACGTAGCAGCAACGTTGAGATATGGGATAATTTTTTGGGGTAATTCAACAGAATGGGAGTCTGTATTTAAAGCTCAGAAAAAATGCATACGAGCTATATGCAAACTCAAAGCCACTAACAGCAGTAAGCCTCACTTCAAGTCTCTAAAAATTTTAACATTAGCAAATCTTTATATTTTCGAGACAGCTATATTCGTTAAAAATAATATACAACAATATAATAAATTAAGCAGTAGCAGACATAATTATAAGTTAGGCAATGTACCCAGTAAGACTACTCTAATGCATAAAAGTATATTTTGTATGGCACCTAAAATTTATAATACATTAGCCCGTGAAATAGTAGAAATAGAAAATTTACACTTATTTAAAATAAAACTGAAAGAATTTTTAGTCGAAAAAACATATTATAGTGTAAGGGAATATCTTGAAGAGTAAAAATCTTATAAATATTAAATTTTATTGACATTACTATGGACATTATTCTAGTTATTAACATTGAAATTGAATTGACATTTGATGTGTATTACAATAATTTAATTAATTAATATTTATAGAACTTGTTGTCTATTTTAAATGTACCTAATACCCTACTTTATGTTTGGATTTAATTATATAATGGCGTTATTTAAATTTAACAGTAAGTGTAATTAAGGTCTATCTAATATTTGCATGCTCTTTGGCGAAATATGGAGAATCTATTGTAAACATTATGTCATCATTGTAAAACCCATATTTGCAGATGAATAAATGATTATGATTATGATTGCTAATAGAGTCGCATGGAAATTCATAAATCTATCTATCTATCTATAACCTCACGCCAGATCCCTTGCGGGGTAGGCAGAGAGTACAGAGTTCCAACAGGTTCTTTCCTTACATACCTCTCTGGCTTCCTCGACTCTCATAGTTCGTCTCATATACGCTCGCCGGTTACGGAGACTCTTGACTTTTCCATCAGATAAGACTCGGTTTATTTGGTCGTGGTAAGATAGTCTAGGTCTTCCCCGGTACCTGCATCCTTCCACTTTCACATTGTATATCTGTTTTGTCATTCTTTCCTCTGGCATTCTTTCTATATGCCCGAACCAACGGAGCATGCCCTTTCTCATCTTTACACCGATACTATCTTTCATACCTACTCGCTGTCTTACTATGCTGTTGCTAATGCGGTCGGTCAGCTTCACTCCGCACATCTTCCGCAGAGCTCGCATTTCTACCGCATTTATCCTACTTTCATTCTCCTTCTTACATACCCAGCTCTCGCTACCATATAACAGCGTTGGGACAAGAACTCCGTTATGTATGGCCAGCTGCGCCTTATGGCTTAAGTGCCGGCTCCCGAGTAGCTTTCCCATCGCACCATTCACTCTGTTCCCTGCACTCACTCTTCTCTCTATGTCAGCGGTGTATTTCCCATCCTTACTGAAGGCGCATCCAAGATATACAAACTCATTCACTTGCTCCAGCACATCGTTACCAACCACAATCCTTACATTCGTTCTGGTTTCTTCCCTTTCAAAAACCATAATCTTGGTTTTCTTCACATTCAAGTGTAAGCCATTGATCATGCAGTCGTCTTTCATAACTGTGACTAGTGTTTGCAGATCAGTGGCTGTTGGCGCTATTAAAACCGCGTCATCTGCATAAAGTAGATGGTTTACCACTAAGTCACCCATTTGTACACCTTCATTCATCGCTTTCAGTCTTTGAAGACTTTTGTCCAGATATATTATAAACAGTCTAGCGGACAACACCCTGCTTGACGCCGATTTTAACGTCAAACCAGGGTGACCTGTTACCACCCACCCGTACGCATGCCTTGCAGTCCACATAAGTGAACTGGACGGCTCGCAACAGAGTGCCATCTATACCATACTCTGGCAAAATGTCCCAAAGTCTCTTTCGCACAACTCTGTCAAATGCCTTCTCCAGATCTACAAAACCGCAGAAAACCTTCCGGCCCACTGCCAGATGCTTCTCTACGATGTTGCGGAGTGAGAAGACTTGATCCGAACATCCTCTTCCAGACCTGAAACCCCCTTGTGCCTCGCACAACATTCCATCGGACTTCACGCGCATTCTCCGTTCAATAATTTTACCGTACACCTTGGCTGCCAAGCTGATCAAACTGATGGCTCTGTAATTGGCGCAGTCATATTGTGAACCCTTGCCTTTATACAAGGGTATTATGACTGCGCGGCGCCAATCTGTAGGGACTCTACCGGTCCTCCAGCAAAGGTTTGCAAGGGCCCGGAAAGCGTCCCGGACGCAAGTTCCACCATATTTGATCATCTCGGCAGATATCATGTCTACTCCCGCAGCTTTACCGTTTTTCATACTTCCTATCGCCCATTCAACTTCTTCCATAGTGATGTCCTCCGTTGATTCTGGTGCCGCAATCTCGCCTTTAGGCACGTCTGCGGCATCAGCATCCGGGTCATCTCCATACATTTCTCCAAAATATTTACTCCACCGGTTTAGCACAGCTTGTGTGTCTGCAAGAATGTCACCATCTTTAGATTTTATCCTTACCATTCTGGAGCCTGACGAATCACCTCAAGCCTTTCTCACCTTGCTCCAAAAGAGTTTGGTGTTGTTCTCGAAGTTCTTCGCCAGCCTCTCCTCCTCAATCATACTGGCTCTTTCACGCTTTTCTTTCACTAAAGTTTTAGTGGCATTCTTGCATTGCCGGTATATTTCTTTCCTCATCTCTGTCATACTGACATTCAGGTTCAAAGAAGATACATAGTCCTGCCACGCTTTCTTCTTACTTTCTACGGAGCTTTGCAACTCCGCATCCCACCATGCATCACCTTTTGCTGTAATATGCTTCTTTGAGCAACCACATACTTCTTTCGCGGATTCCACCAAACTCTCTTTCAGGCTATTCCAGCATTTATCTACATTTGAGTCCGAAGAGCCTGCTGTCAAAAGCTTGTCCCGGACTCTGTCTTCATACATTCTCCTCACGCTCTCATCTTGCAACTTTTCAACCTTTAATCTTTCAAGGTCTCCGAAGGGGATACGCTCTCGCCAGTGCCTCCACTTCCTGAACAGACCACTAAACCGCGCAACTACGAGATAGTGGTCTGATTCCAGAGTGGGGCCTCTATACGCACGCGTATCTTGTAGTTTGCTTCGGAGACGGTTATCAACCAGGATCAGATCTATCATGCTTTTTTGTTCATTCCTTCTCCACGTATACATATGTATGTCCTTATGCTGGAATATCGTATTAGACACAAGGAGACCCCTTTCCAAACAAACATACATCTACAATGAGCTTACCTGCATCGTTCACTCTCTTATCACCATAAGGACCCAGAGCAGCGTCGCAAGTTTGCCGCCTGGTTCCTACCCATCCGTTCAGATCGCCACACAGAATCACCTTTTCGTTAGCCTCAGCCAAATCCAGAACTTCCCTGACATTATCCCAAAACTTCTCAAGGTCGTGGGGTGTCGACGAGCTTACGGGAGCATACGCTGCGACCAAAAATACTCTAGTTACACCCAGTTTTAAACGGACCCAGAGAAGTCTCGCATCGCACAGGCCATAATCTCTCACTCCAGAGGCCAGGCGACGGGACAGCAAGATACCCACCCCCATGCTGGCACGACTGCTCTGCGGTACACCAGACCACAGAGCCATCGTTCCATCAGGAAGATCACGGGTTTCACTGCCCCTCCGCTTAGTCTCTGTTACACACAGAGCATCCAGGCGTCTCTCTTTCATTACATCAATCACCTCATTCATCTTATCTTCCATACCACCTCTTACATTCCAAGTGCCTATTCGGCACTCTGCACCCCACGACTCGCCAGTTCGGGCCCGGCGTGATGGGTGGCGGCCCCCATCGCCGCTTCCACCTATATTCGTACTGACGGGGGCGGGCCGGTACGCGTCGCCTCGGGGGGACGCCCTAGCCCGCACTGCGGTACGTCTTCGGTCCAAGATTGCAGCCATAATGACTGGCAGGGGTCGCGACGAGCACGCTCTTGGACAGACCCCCTAACCCATAAATCTGTAAGCAAAAAATATTTTGAGAAGTTGTTGACTTTTCCACAATTTCACGGTAGGTATTTATGTATTCCCAACCAGTACACAGTTCAGTGCAAGTACATTAGAAGATGATGCAATAAAAACAAAGTATTGCTCAAACAAATTAATTCCAAGAACTATTTTGATGATTCGGCTTAATTTGCCTCAACTGCGTATTTATCATGTAAACAGATATCAGATTACACGTTTAGTCTCCGTTCAGTTCCACTAACAAAATTGATTAATAAGCAATTATGAATTAATACGGCGCACTCTGTGTAGGTGGCGCCGCGTAAACATGTTTGTTTGGTGATGCCTATAAATAGCCATCACCAGACAACGCACCTCAATATCGTCTTAGCTCTCTTATCGTTCGCACGAACTTAAGAAGTATTGTTAACGACTGTAATACTTTGAATATCTATCATAAAGATTATATTTGTAAAATAAATATATTTTTTATAAAGTCACGCTGGCCTTTATATTTGACTAGGTACTCATGGGTGCCAAATAATAAACAACTTAATAAACATCAGAAATAAGTAAATAATACATCCGAATTTATCTCTCGGTGTAAAAATAAGCTAGCTGGTAAAACAAGGTTGTCACTTACGAAAATAGATCTGGTTTCCATAGCTTTTTTGTTTTTAATGCGCTCTGGTGACATTACAAAACTGAATCAATAGGTGTATAGTAGCTTAGGAAAATCATGAATCATTTTAAAAACTAGAATCAACTACAAATTAGGTAAATTTTGTGATATGAAAATTATATTTTGTTGCTCAAAAGTTTAGAGCTTCGCGGAAGTACGGTAGGGAGTGAGAGGGTGTTAGCCATGTGCGCTTTTGGCTTGATTACATGAACAAAGACGTGTCGGTGCATTTGGCAGAATTCTGGGTTTGAATAGTTGTACATACATGCCACTGCTCCGACTAATATAATTTGATTCTCTTGCCATTGTATTCGTGGCAGCTTATGGATATAAACAGAGAGAAATATAGAGCAATATTATCAGAGATATAAAAATAGGATCGCGAATGAAACGTGTTACGGTTCACAATAAGTACTCGGTTACTTCAACCCCGTCACTCTCTAACCCTACGCAAGAGGATTTACTCATTCTGTAGACCATTAAGCAATGCAGACATGGTAAGACACAGTATTATATTGTCACGTTCAACCCATCATTACCACGGATGCAAGTAGTATATTTTATACCGAGGGAAAGTCTGACTCCTTGGCATAAATCCAAGTACCTTCCACTTTACCCATTGTGGGATTTTTGAAGCGGAATATTATTTGCAAAACGTTATGGAGTCCAAATATAATCTGAAATTGAATGATGAAAATAATTTTGTCGTCTTCAGATTAGTTATTCAATCGATGCCGAAACATGTTTTTACCATAGGTACCTACCATAAGATTTTAGGAATTGACTAAATATACGTTTCTTAGTGTCAAGTAGTGCAATGAAAACCATCTGAAAATGATTTTTTGATCACGCGCGTCATGCATACTATAGGGCGACAGAAACTTACAAGACATAGATAGTTATACAAAAAGTATTTATTGATAATCTGGCCAGTTTTATCTCATTTTCTATGATTTCACTACTCATGGATATCCATAGGTCCATTAATGGATCTCACGAAGGAAAAATGTTAAGGTATTCCACCTGTCCAATGTAGGTACATTTGATCAAAAAGGCAAACAATTTCTACCAATCTATATCATCACGCCAGATGATGCAAAAAGAAGAGTCCCAAGAGGTTCTGAAGTCAATAAGGACCTTACAGATCTCTCTCGCCCCCGCCTCTCAATTTCATGCAATCAATTTAATAGCAACCTAAGTGTACTGTACAGTAATAACCTGTGCGATTCTTGGATATAGTAATGGTGCTAAATAAAAGATTGTATTAATATGTAAAATTTAATACCAGGCTCTGTCCACATAATAATTTATGACACAACATGTCGAATTTGGTTTTACAGTAACAAATATAGTGCGACAAGGATATTTTGGCCCGTGGGTGACATTGACAGGGCGGCGTTTGTGTGAAATTAGGGTTATCATTTAGTAAAATATTCCTACTTTCAGGGAAATATTTTAATAGGTGGGTCCGCGCGGTTAATAACATTAGCCCTGGTTAAGAAACTGTCCCACCGTTGGGCACGGGCCTCCTGAAACTGAGAGGGTCTAGGCCATAGTCCACCACGCTGGCCCAGTGCGGGTTGGCGAACTTCACACACCTTCGAGAAACTCTTAGGCATGCAGGTTTCCTCAGAATGTTTTCCTTCACCGTTAAAGCAAGTGATAATTAATTTTAATATGCACATGCTTTCGAAAAGGCAGAGGTGCGTGCCTGGGTTTGAACCCCAGACCTCTGACTTTGCAGTCAAACGGTCTAACCCCTGGGCTATCACTGCTTACTGATACGCGGTTACTAATTAAAAAATAACTTGAGTAACTGACTGCCTGCCTGCCTGACTGCCTCGTTGGTCTGGTGGCAAAGCGCATCGCTTTGTGATCACGAGGTCCTGGGTACAAATCCTAGGTTGGACAAGTGTAGTTTTTTTAACGAAAACTTCCCAGTATATGGCAATAGGCTCGCCCCCTATTACATGGGACCTAACATCGTCGGCGAAACGTGGGTGTACTCAGTACACCTCTGCTATCCCCTCTGGGGAATATAGGCGTGACGGAGTTTTTTTTTTTTACCTGAGTTACTTTCATAGCAAATGCCATGACAGCGTTAGTTCCGATTTGGCCGCGGGCCAGAAGATCCTTGTAGGACTGTCCATTTTTTTTTTGTTAGAGAACTATGTCATAATCGATACAGCATATACAAAATCAAAATTGACTAAAATTATAACATCACACGGCTTATAATAACATGTTTATACACAATTTCTTTATCTTACGTCTAACACTACAATAGTAAAGTGTAAACTTATTAAGTGTAAACTAATTTCTGTATAAAATTCAATACATATAACGCTTTACATACAACTATTAGTACATATAATGTTTTCGATTCGTAATGTTATATTAATTTTTAGTTAGTATTACAAAAATGTTGTTAGAGGTATTTTCTTTATTTACATTTCAAATTAGCTGTTATTTTTATAACGATGTAAGGTTACGTCTGAAAAAAAACAGGCGAAGACAGTGTTTTGTTAGCAACATAATGAAATCCAAACAATGTGGAGAATAATAGTGAAATTTAGTAATTTTTTAACACCTGTCATACTCAATTGAAAATGTTTCTTCTCTCTTATTGTAAGCATTGTCTGAAATATTTATGTAAATGAATTTTGGTACTTACTTTTTTATCATTTCTGTAGGATTTTACTAACTTTATTCTTAAAGCGACATGGTTTAAATGACATCAAGATTTTTTATTACAACCAATTGAATGTGACACGAGTGTTGTATAGTATTTTTTGTAGGTGTTAGTAAATTAAAATAGTCGATATTAGAGGAAAATAACTTCAAACTTGATATTGAAAAATTGACACGCCGATGGACACAGAGACTATTTTTAGACATAGCGACGCAGGCGCAGAACAAAGCAATAGCTGATAACTACGCCAATGTGAATTATAATTTTATAAATAAATCTTATAACCACACAACATAATATTATGTCGGAACTCTACTCTCTGCCTTACCCGGCAAAGAATTTGACGTGATTATAGTAATGGATAATGTTACAGAATTCAACTCGAGATGAACGCAGCTATATGTTAAAAAGAGAGGTGTTATTAACTTACATTTTTACATATACCTGGATCCTAATTTCTCTAACAAACTCAGTAAAACCGAATCTTAACCGCTGCCTAAAAAAACTTTTAGCTATTTCGGTGGCGATTAGGATGCGCTTTTAGCGGAATATTGTCAGCTTTCTGCTTTCTTACACACGCCTAGTTGCAGAGTCGTTATTTAAGTTTTAAAAATGACAATTGTAGAGTCGGTCTAATGACAATTTAAATAAATTAGGTCATGCAACCTCGGATGAACTGGGAATAAATGGATTTGATACTTAAATACTGTTATGACTAAAAACGTCGTGTAAATGAGTTTATGATTTTATGGAACTAGAAACAGGAAAATAGAGGATCGAGGTAGGAGAAGTATGGAGGGAGTTAGATAGAAATTACACATTTTACATAAAAAGCCTTGGTTTTCTGCTTTGGGACCTGATGATAATTGGCTTCCAGAAAAATCATTTTTTTATTTGAATTCAGATAGTCTGAACAACCAAAGTATCACCTAGGCAATCCATCAATGCAATACCACAGAATTAAATAAGATTTTACATACAGAGGTGTTGAATTTAAATCATGTAGAATTTTATCAAATGGTAACATAACATTAAATAAATGTAGCGTGTATCAAAACAAGTTCGTCTATGTCTTCGGTTCACACCCCCCGACCCCTGCCGCCACCGCCGGCCGCGACATGTTCTCACCGACCCCCCCGATGCTTTGTCATCCCTTCTTTCCGCTCAGAATACGGGCGACGACGACGACGTAGTAGTAGATCCCCTCCCATAGCCGGCGGTTGACCGGTGCACTTAGTAGTGCACCCGTCCCCCTACAGCGACTGTCCCAACCGAGAGCGCCTATATATATATATATATATATATATGTTTTGATGTTTGTAACGCAAAAACGGCTGCATGGATTTAGATGAAATTTGGCACACAGATAGTGTATTACCTGGACACATAGGATTTTTACCCGGAAAAATGTTAGGTTCCTGTCTAAAGTCAACACGGACGAGTTCGCGGGCAGCAACTAGTATATAAATATAGATTAGAGATTAATGGAGTCTTTAAATTTAAAGAACTTTCCTGCAACTGGGTGATAGTTAGTCTTTTGGCGTAGTGGCCTGCGTTGCTTCTTGTCCCATAATAGCCTGCATCCACCCCTAAGCGTTTAAAGTTTGTAAGAGTCAGATATTCCTACACAGTGCTGGTATTTACATCGAATTGTGAAAAAGTATTAAATATAAAAACAAATAAATAAACATTTACACGATGAAATCTCATATACACGTGTCGAATATTCTTATTCAGTCTTAAGCCATTCTCACAGTTCACTGATGTTGTTATAATGCATCATTTGTAGTAACGTGTCAACCATAAAGTATTTCGGACTTTATTCCTTAGTGGATAAAGTTTATTTTTGGTTAGTACGTTGCTGTAAAATGATGATAAATATTAAGGCAGCATTTGCAGTAACGCGTCAACCATAAAGTATTTTATACTTTATTCCTTGATATATAAAGTTTAAATTAGGTTAACGCGTTGCTATGAAATGATAGGTCATATTAAGTAGTGTCGAAATAAATAATGATTAAGAAAAGAATAGATAACATTAACATTTTAAATAAAGATATGAGTTACATCCAGCCTACAGTAAAGGTAGCCCGTTGCGAATAGAATTTTCAACTAGCGCCCTGTATTTTGTTAAAAAGAGAAATGAAATAACTGACTATATATAGAGTAGTAAGAAGACAGAAGACAGTGAAACATTAGACAGTGCCTTATTTATGACCTAACACGATGCTTTACTATATCTGCGCGAAATGGCCGTGTAAAGGTATTCTGTATTTCCACTGGAGTACCATTCAACGAACATTTCACAAACTTATCGTAACGTATCGCGTTACGTTTAGTTGGTCATAGCAAATAAAGGCCCAGATCAACCTTAAAATGGAAATTTCAAATGCCAGTTAAATTTCAAACAATATTTCAAAGCGCAGTTTGTGCCATAGTTGGCCAATAGGTTTAGCTCTAAATGCAGCCAATTTGACGTAAATCGAATCGGTAAGATTAAAATAAGAATGCCCCGAAATTAATCGTGCGCGCTTTTAATGATTTATATAAGGTTGACTAAAAAATTAGTTATGCCTTCGAGGCGGCTATACAGAAATAAATCTTATTATGAAATATATTGATACCATTTATTTATATGCCGACCTTCCATTTCGGTTTCGGATGAGTTTCTCAAACACAGGTGGTAAAAACCGATACAGGTTTAGCGGAAATTAAAAAAGATCAGCATACATTTTGGTGGAATAGATATCAACATTTCATATGAAACCTACTTATATTTTAACCCTACGTTTCAAGTGAGTGTCGTCATAGTTCATGGTATTGATGAGTACCTTTATCTATATTGTTTATGGATATATCTTTTTATACACATGCTTAAATATAAGTGGTTTTGGTTGATCCATACCTAAATATTTATTAGTAATATTCAATTTTTTTTTTCTCTTTTTAGCATCAACAGAGGGGCATAGTCCAGACATCAGCGAACCAGTTCAGCGTATCGTGAATAAAAGGTTAATCCAGAAATCCACCTCCACTTGCTTCATTTATGAGGATTGGTGAAATTTTTGTCCAAAAATCCCCATTAACTGCTGATAATGGGGATTAGTGAAAAAATAATTAAAAATCCCCATTAGTGAGCCGATCAATGGGAATTTCTAGTCTAGAATTTATAATCACCACAAAATCTGTGATTTAGTTGCGAATGGGGATTTACGGGCAAAAATTCCATAAATCGCTATTGAACAAAGACTGATATTGGTGCAAATTAATGGGGATTTTTGAATTAACCCTGAATAACCGTGTATTTTTTAGTTTGGGACGAGTGAGACCTTGCCTGCGGGGCGCGGGGTGAGGTAACCCTCCTCCTCCCAGCGGAGGGTCCCCAAAGACACGACCTCAACTCGATTACAACCACAGTAAATATATGCAAACAGTAAAGCATCTTAGTAGTATAGTACTTTTCACATAAGATGGGTACTGTGACAGTTCTAAGTGTCAAAGGAAATTATACATTATTCAATGGCAATTAGAGGCATGACCCGTTTCTATAATTAACTATTTCCTTTGACACTAAGTTCTCACCATCTTAAGTTAAAAATACAATAGCGGTCCGAATAAGAAACACGCACACAGACGCGCGCTCGAAGGGGCTTCCCGACAAAGTCCTTATGGGCTTTGACTAATCGAACACGTACCGCGACGTGGTACGATATCTATCTCTCTACCTATAACCTCACGCCAGATCCCTTGCGGGGTAGGCAGAGAGTACAGAGTTCCAACAGGTATTTTCCTTACATACCTCTCTGGCTTCCTCGACTCTCATAGTTCGTCTCACACACGCTCGCCGGTTACGGAGACTCTTGACTTTTCCATCAGATAAGACTCGGTTTATTTGGTCGTGGTAAGATAGTCTAGGTCTTCCCCGGTACCTGCATCCTTCCACTTTCACATTGTATATCTGTTTTGTCATTCTTTCCTCTGGCATTCTTTCTATATGCCCGAACCAGCGGAGCATGCCCTTTCTCATCTTTACACCGATACTATCTTTCATACCTACTCGCTGTCTTACTATGCTGTTGCTAATGCGGTCGGTCAGCTTCACTCCGCACATCTTCCGCAGAGCTCACATTTCTACCGCATTTATCCTACTTTCATTCTCCTTCTTACATACCCAGCTCTCGCTACCATATAACAGCGTTGGGACAAGAACTCCGTTATGTATGGCCAGCTGCGCCTTATGGCTTAAGTGCCGGCTCCCGAGTAGCTTTCCCATCGCACCATTCACTCTGTTCCCTGCACTTACTCTTCTCTCTATGTCAGCGGTGTATTTCCCATCCTTACTGAAGGCGCATCCAAGATATACAAACTCATTCACTTGCTCCTGCACATCGTTACCAACCACAATCCTTACATTCGTTCTGGTACGATCTGGTACGATAACTTCGTCAAATTATCGTTTTAGGGAAATGATTCCGTATGCCGCTAATGTGCTATACTGTAGCGATATACAGAATACCATAACACCGTTGAGGTGCTCGTAGCGCTGTGCGACCGTGGTGTTCTTACCGATCACCAAGGTTAAGCAGCGTTCGACTCGGTCGGCCTGAGATGGGTGACCGTTGTGGCATTTTCATATTCGAGCGCCTCGGAAGGCACGTTAAGGTCCCGGTTACCATTTAATGTGGTAGTCGTTAAGCCGAGTTGGAAGGCCTATAGGCGGCTTTATAAGTCCCAACAGCAGGTGGCCACAAACCTGCCTCCACCAACCCGCACTGGGTCCGCGTGGTTGAGTATGACCTGATCTCTCTCATCTCGATTTGTGAGAGGCCTGCCCAGCAGTGGGCAGTATAGGCTGATATTGGTTCAGCGGTTAGTCGGCTGCTGATTTTTATTTGAACCCTTAGTACTAAGATGTTCTACTGTTTACATATCGCACCTCCGCTCAAATAGTGTCTCAACTCAAAATTGATTCTTTTCTAATAATTTCAAGTTGCGGAAACACGCAAAATCGACTCAAAACCCCGTAACAAAGGACCGAGAGTATAATATGCAAGATTATAGACATTATAAAAACTGTTTGTGAAAAATGTTTTTTATTTAGAGGGCCCTAATAATCAAGAAAAAAAATACGATTTTTGAGTTATGACGCTATTTGAGCGGTGGTGCGATATGTCTAATGTGTTACAACCGTGTTCAACAACACGCCTAGCAAAACATGCCCCTTGAACTAACAAGGCGCACTGACTCTATAAAATACATTAACAAAATTAATACTTGGGGAACAAACGGCTATACAAATTTTAATAAAATTATCAAATTCATCTAAAACTATCTAATGTTTATAAAATATGACTTCGCTGTCTGTCTAACGACAGAATAATATATAATTAGTTTATTTTTGTTGACTGCAGAAGACAATGGCTCGTCGATATTTAAAAAAAATTAATAATAATTAATTTAATTTATCATTGTTTCATCGGATCAATTATTATGGATTTATACGTACGTTTCTCGTACATATAAACTCGCATCAATTATCAGATAATTATTAACAATAACCTGTCACCAGCTGTCTCGCTCACACTTGTATTGCCATCTCTTTTTACATTATCTAGAAGCCACGAGTATTATAATAGCCGATAATATAATTATTAAAAGTGTGAGAGAAAGAACATGATAACGGCTATTTTTCACAAATAGTTTCTGTATTGATGCAAAAATGATGTAAATCAATTACACAATTATTGTGTAAAAATATTTAACCGAATAGAATAAAAAAAAATGTTATAGCAGTTTCATCGGCAGCAACTGCAGTCAAGACCGGTACTAAGTGCTTTAGTTATAAAGTCCTTATTTGCGTGTGGCGTGTGGTGGGGGTATCGAGCTCACGGGCAGGCCGCAGGCTCCACCGCTCCCACCATCACTTGCTCGAAGATGGCTGGCCACGTTCTTCTGAAACAAAGGGAACAATGATTAATTTATCTATGTATCTATATTATCACGCCATATCCCTTGCGGGGTAGGCGGAGAGTACAGAGTTCCAACAAGTTCTTTCCTTGTAACCCTCTCTGGCTTCCTCCACTCTCATAGATCGTCTCATACACATTCGCCGGTTAAGGAGGCTGACTTTCCTTAACAATTATTAGTAATTTTAATAATAATGGTGATTCGCCCGCAGGGCAGCTAGTGGGGAGCTGTTGGTGAGTAACGACACCACTCAAGTGCTCCAGAGAGCCGGTCAGGGCCCCCAACTAGACATGTCTTCGTCGGTTGAGTGGTGCCCGCAAGACTTGCCTTAATTGGCTTAAATGAGGCTATCATCATCGTATGGCGATGTGTCGTACGATCAAAATTTTAATGTCAGAATGGAGGAGCCACAGAATGGAGGTTTATCCTCTGGTGTCAGCTGGTGTAGCCCCTCGAATCCGCTGAATTTCCTAATAGGGTAGTCTACCATGGTGTGCTGAATATATTGCACTGAGCTTAAAATTTGAGCTATATTGACGTAGGAAGGTATGCTTCCCTGCGTTGATATCCTTCAAGGCTGGAAGTGTAAAAGGGCATCCGCGAATAACTTCGGAGAAAGCGCATCACACCATTATACACCCCTGAGCCGCTCACGCCGGTGTTGCCCTCAGTTATATTATGACGACCGTTATGACGACCGATCTAGTGAGCGGCGAGTCACCGCCGGCCACGGGAAGTTAAGGTAGGTGGTGTCCGTCCCCTTTGATATACACCGGCTCTGTACCGTCCATCAATTTTTTTTTTTTTTTTTTTTAAAAACGTAGCCCCACACTAGGATTTATTCCTGTATCGTGGGTGCGTTTACAAACATGAAAATTCACAAACAAATACCCAGACCGGAACAAATAATTGTGGATCACACAAAGATTTGTCCCGTGCGGGAATCGAACCCGCGACTATTAGACACAGTGGGCGGAGCGGCTTAAGCTCTTAACCACTGCGCTAAATCGTCCGTCAAATTTTATTCACACAGTCGTTGCTTTTATATAATTTACACTTGTACCTTCTGGGGTCAGCTTCAGCAGAACTTAAATCTCGTAAAGGGCCTCTAATTGTTGGACTTGGCCACTTAGAAAGCCTTGGAAAAGAGTGTCCAGCAGTGGGCTGATGAAATGTTAATTTTCTGTCTGATACTTTTATATTTTTTTGGTAGCCAGTCGTATTAAATAAGACTTCGGTAGAATTATGTGTATTTATGTTGCAGATTGTTTTTCAAAGTTACTGTAACTGTAACAGGTATGCTGGTAGTAATCTTATAACATTGGGAGCGCATTAAGACATATAGTCATAAGATCGATTACTAGATCTAAGATTGTTGGCGAAATAGGAGTGACCGAAGTACACCTTTGCTACACTCGTTTAAGGAATGTAAGGGAAGCGATGTTTATTGATATACTTCTATCTATCTATCTATCTATATCATCACACCAGATCCCTTGCGGGGTAGGCAGAGAGTACAGAGTTCCAACAGGTTCTTCCCTTACATACCTCTCTGGCTTCCTCCACTCACATAGTTCGTCTCATACACGTTCGCCGACCCCCCCCGATGCTTTGTCATCCCTTCTTTCCGCTCAGAATACGAGCGACGACGAAGTAGACATAGACGTAGTAGTAGATCCCCTCCCATAGCCGGCGGTTGACCGGTGCGCTTAGTAGTGCACCCGTCCCCCTACAGCGACTGTCCCAACCGAGGGCGCCTCTTCGAGGCGCCCTCGAGTATGTCGCCTCTTGCCCTTCTGGCTGGCTGGAGCGTAGTGGTTGCACGCTCGCCTTTAAAAATCCGGTGAAGCTGTAGAGGCCTCGAGGCCAACAGCGTAGGTCATTCACACACACACACACACACACACACGTTCGCCGGTTACGGAGACTCTTGACTTGACCTTCAGATAAGACTCGGTCTTATTGATATACTTCCCTAATAAAAAATAACTAATTAATATTGAAGTTGTGCGGAGTGAAGCTGACCGACCATATTCGCAACAGCGTAGTAAGAAAGCAAATAGGTATGAAAGCGAATATCGGTGTAAAGATGAGAAAGGGTATGCTCCGTTGGTTCGGGCATATAGAAAGAATGTCCGAAGAAAGAATGACAAAACTGATATACAATGCGAAAGTGGAAGGATGTAGGTACCGGGGAAGACCTAGACTATCTTACCATGACCAAATAGACCGGGTCTTATCTGAAAGACAAGTCAGGAGATTCCGTAACCGGCGAGCGTGTATGAGACGAACTATGAGAGTAGAGGAAGCCAGAGAGGTATGTAAGGAAAGAGCCTGTTGGAACTCTGTACTCTCTGCCTACCCCGTAAGGGATCTGGCGTGATGATATAGATAGATAGAGAGAGATAATTAATATTTAACCTTATATTCCCTTGATAGAGCTATTAAAAATTTAATTTCTTTAGACTTTATAAACCGCCGCGTGGTTCCCGGCTTAGAATAGGACCAACCCATCTCATCCCATCGGGTGTCGTACAAGGCGACTAAGGGAAAACTAGGGAATGGGCAGCAGCGTTCCCTTAACACTTCGACGACCAATAACTGCGCTCGCCAACCCGCCTGCCAAGCGTGGCGAGTATGGCAAACACCCCCAATTATGGAAGAAAGTAGGAAAACCAGGCCCCTAGTCCCCGGCGGTCCTGTTCGTCCTGGCCACGGTAGCAGCCATGGTAACGACAGGACAAGGGGTGCTAAGAATCTCCGGCAGAGATTCGGCTACCACCAAAACCGAAAATTGGCCCTGGTGACATACAACGCACGCACATTGAGGACAGATGAGAAGCTTGTTGAGCTGGAAGAAGAGTTAAACAAGTTGCGGTGGAGTATTGTTGGTTTATCGGAGGTCCGAAGAGAGGGCGAGGACACGATAACCTTAAAATCCGGCAACTTGTTTTACTACCGGGAGGGCGAACAGCAGTCCCAAGGTGGTGTCGGATTTATCGTCCACAAGTCACTCATAAACAACGTTGTGTCCATCACTAGTGGGTCGAGCAGGGTAGCGTACCTGATACTCAGAATATCCAAAAGATATTCGCTGAAGGTCATACAGGTTGGTCTACGCACCGACCTCGGCATACTCAGATGATGAGGTCGAAGTTATGTATGAGGACATTAGTAGAGCCATACATACTTCCAAAGCACATTTTACAGTGGTTATGGGTGACTTCAATGCGCGGCTGGGCCAACGGGGCGATGATGAGCTGAGAGTGGGGCAATTTGGATATGGGCAGCGCAACCCCAGGGGTCAGAGGCTGGCCGAATTCCTGGAGAAAGAGGGACTCTTTATGATGAACTCTTTCTTCCAGAAGCCGCCTCATAGGAAATGGACCTGGATGAGCCCTGTTGGTTCCACAAAAAATGAGATAGACTTCATCATGAGCACCAAGCGACAAATATTTAATGATGTCTCCGTGATTCATAGGGTAAAAACCGGCAGTGATCACCGAATGGTCAGAGGCACATTAAATATTAATGTCAAAATGGAAAGATCGCGTCTGATGAAGTCTACGCTCCGACCTACTCATGCATATATCCAAAACCCCGAGAACTTTTAACTCGAATTGTCAAACCGCTTCGAATTGCTAGACAGCAGCGCATCAGTGGACGAAATCAACAACAGGCTGGTAGAGACTGTTCATACGGTCGGGTCCAAGTATTTTAAGACCCACCGTAAAAATAGGCCTCAAAAACTATCTGACTACACCCGAAACCTCATGGCTGAGCGACGTTCCATGACGCTCCAAACCTCCGATGATGCTAAGTCCTATAGGCAGCTTAATGGACAGATATTGAAGTCCTTGCGACACGACTTACGGTCCTTCAATGCAAGGCGTATTGAGGAGACCATAGAGCAGAACAAGGGCTCTAAAGTGTTCGCAAGAGACGCGTCTATTGGGCAGAGCCAGTTGACGAAGCTGAAGACGGAGGACGGAAACGTAACGTCAAATAGGTCAGAGGTGCTCAGGGAGATAGAGAGGTTCTATGGACAGTTATATACCTCAGTAGCTAAACCTGTTGTTGACTTGGTAAAAGACCCAAGAGCCAAGCTAACCCGACACTGCACTGAAGATATCCCGGACATCAGCCTGTGCGAAATTAGGATGGCTCTCAAACAACTAAAAAACAACAAAGCGCCGGGTGAAGACGGAATTACTGCAGAACTTCTGAAGGCGGGCGGATCGCCGGTACTTAAAGTCCTTCAGAGGCTATTTAATTCCGTCTTGCTTGAAGGGAAAACGCCGGAAGCATGGAACAGGGGTGTGGTGGTGCTATTTTTCAAGAAAGGTGATAATTCTTTATTGAAGAACTATAGGCCCATCACACTGCTGAGCCATGTTTATAAGTTGTTTTCGAGAGTCATTACGAATCGTCTCGAACGAAGGCTTGATGACTTCCAGCCTCCCGAACAAGCCGGTTTCCGGAAAGGTTTTAGTACCATAGACCACATACATACGCTGCGGCAGGTTATACAGAAGACTGAGGAGTATAATCGGCCACTATGCTTGGCGTTTGTGGATTATGAGAAAGCCTTTGATTCGATCGAGACTTGGGCGGTTCTTAGATCTCTCCAGCGATGCCGCATTGACTATAGGTATATCGAAGTGTTGAAGTGCTTGTATAATAACGCCACCATGTCAGTCCGAGTACAGGGGCAGTGCACGAAGGTGATCCCCATAAAAAGAGGAGTAAGACAGGGAGACGTCATTTCTCCGAAACTGTTTACGGCCACCTTAAAGGACGCCTTCAAGCTCTTGGAATGGCAAGGACTTGGCATCAACATCAATGGCGAATACATCACTTACCTTCTATTTGCCGACGACATTGTGGTCATGGCGGAGTCGCTGGAAGATCTAGGACGAATGCTCGGTGACCTCAATAGAGTATCCCAACAAGTGGGTCTTAAAATGAATATGGACAAAACAAAAATAATGTTTAATGTCCATGTCGTACCCACCGCACTCACCGTTGGGAACTCTACTCTTGAAGTTGTCGACGAATACATTTACCTGGGACAGGTAGTCCGGTTAGGTAGGTCCAACTTTGAGAGAGAGGTCAATCGACGAATCCAACTCGGCTGGGCAGCGTTCGGGAAACTGCGCAACATCTTCTCATCCAAAATACCTCAGTGCCTAAAGACTAAAGTTTTTAGTCAATGTGTGTTACCAGTGATGACATATGGATCAGAGACGTGGTCTCTTACAATAGGTCTCATAAAAAAGCTCAAAGTTGCTCAGCGAGCTATGGAAAGAGCTATGCTCGGCGTTTCTCTACGTGATCGAATCAGGAATGAGGAGATTCGTAGAAGAACCAAGGTCACCGACATAGCCCTCAGGATTAGCATGCTGAAGTGGCAATGGGCTGGCCACATAGCGCGAAGACCGGACGGGCGTTGGGGCAGAAAGATTCTAGAGTGGAGACCACGTATTGGCAAGCGCAGCGTAGGACAACCGCCTGCCAGATGGACCGACGATCTTGTGAAAATCGCAGGAAATCGTTGGATGCAGGTGGCATCGGACCGGTTACGCTGGAAAGCGATTGGGGAGGCCTATGTTCAGCAGTGGACAAGTATAGGCTGAAATGATGATGATGATGATGAGACTTTATAAGCCGACTAGCAGTTTCCCCCTTTATAAGTCGACAACAGCTCTACCTGCCGGATCAGTACAAAGATGAAACATCAAAATCGGTCAAGACGTTTAGGAGAAGAATTACGAACGCACACCGAAATTTTATATACACAGATATCAATGCAGCGTACATACATATCGTATATATATACGTTCAATTGGTCATACACGACGTCATCTAGAATATCAATCAACGAATGCAGTTTGAGTAATACTTGTACTCAAACATTGCAATCTTATAAGTCACAGGAAAATAACAACACACTTTAAGGTAAGTGCAAATAGATGGATGCATTTTCCTCGTTGGCATCGTGTGGGTAAACCCCTACTCGTAGATTGCCGATTACATTGCCATAGATAACTGTTTACATTCAGTAAAAGGTATTATATGTATACTGAGTGTCGACAGTGTTGTTTTGAATTCTCAGGCGGAATTTATGGAATTCGTAATCGACAAAGTAATTAATTATTCTACAGCACGTTATGTTTGTTTTTAACCGATTTAGCGCAGTGGTTAAGAGCTTAAGCCGCTCGGCCCGCTGTGTCTAATAGTCGCGGGTTCGATTCCTGCACGGGACAAATCTTTGTGTGACCCACAATTATTTGTTTCGGTCTAGGTATTTGTGTATGTGAATTTTCATTGTAAACGCATCCACGATACAGGAATATAACTTAGTGTGAGGCTACTTTAAAAAAAAAAAAGGAAAAAAGCCTAGTTTCATAAAAACCGTTACGCCTATATTCCCCAGAGGATGTGTCAGAGACACACCACTTGTTAAGAAACTGTCCCAACATAGGGCACGGGCCCTCGACTTAAGGGCCTACCGCGACAAAAACTTATTATTGTACTCCATGTACTCTCAGAACGGACATTGTCGAAAATTGCCCCAGAACCAACAAACATTTGACCCATGCCATCATTATTTATCTATTTTATTAAAATAATGGCAAATATCCGTATCTAACGGACAATTTGAAATCTAAAACGTATATTTCAAAGTATTGTAAGTACTTATATCGAAGTCGCCGACATCTTTACTAAATATCAACACACAATATAACCTCATATGTATTAATGACTACTGAATTATAACCTCAAAATCTAATACTTTTTGTGCATTATTGCGATTCCTCCGCTTGTCCGTTTAATAATAAATGCCTTAAGAGAATTTATGGGTGATTCGAAATGATACAAGTATTTTTTCATTGCTGTTGGTTCTGGGGCAAATCATGTATGGGCGCAGAACAATGTCTTTGGGCCTATGTTCAGCAGTAGACAAGTAAAAACTGAGATGATGATGCCAAATTTGCCAGATTTCATCCCAATCCGTTCGGCCGTTTTTACGTGGCAACCAACGTCCAAACATACAAAATTTTCATATTTATAATATTAGTATATAGGATACAAAAAATAGAACTCAATTTTCTCATTTATTATTGATATATGATGACTGCCTTGTTGGTCTAGTGGCAAAGCGCATCACTTTGTGATCACGAGGGTTCAAATCCTAGGTCGGACATGTGTAGTTTTTCTAACGAAAAACTTCCCAGTACGACTCCGGAGTATGGAATTGTGCCCGGTATATGGCAATAGGCTCGCCCCCTATTACATGGGACCTAACATCGCCGGCAAAACGTGGGTGTACTCAGTACACCTCTGCCACCCCCGCTTGGGGAATATAGGCGTGACGGTGTAAATAAAAAATTATTGATACAAAGCATTGTATCAATATACAATCGTAACTTAATATTTACAATTGAATTGTTGTTCCGTTTTATTGATGGTAGTTACGTAAGTATGACTGTTTGCGGTCACTCTTGCGGTATTTATATAAGGATGTACGTGACTTGACTTTGACGGACGATTTAGCGCAGTGGTTAAGGGCTTAGCCTGCCCCGCCCACTGTGTCTAATAGTCGCGGGTTCGATTCCCGCACGGGACAAATCTTTGTGTGATCCACAATTATTTGTTCCGGTCTGGGTATTAGTGTATGTGAATTTTCATGTTTGTAAACGCACCCACGACACAGGAATTAATCCTAGTGTGGGGGCAACGTTTTTAAAAAAAAAACAAAAACTTGCATTATACCTATCTATACAAGGTGTAACATAATAAACGCAAGACCTCAGACACCCCAATTAGAGAATTGCTTCATAAATTCAAAACGAAAACCAAAATTCCAAATTTAAAAGTTTTTACCCCTTTTTTAAGCACTTTTATACCCCAATTAACAATGAAACTTGTACGTGTATGTGTGCATTTTGAGAAATACGGGTTAGGAATACATTTGTAATCTCCTTATCGCTATGGATCAAGAATAAATTTAGTTTTTAATAGCGCACTGAAGGAGTAAAAGCATTTTTTGCAAATTTAAAAAAAATTCAAGATACATTAAAAATAGTTGGAACCAATTCAGCTATCGATTTAGAACATACTACTTTCAGGTCTTGCGTTTATTATGTTACAGCTTGTATAATATTTAGGTAAATACGTACTTCACATCTCCGCATACATCGTGAAATAAGTTTCAGTAACTTTTTTGCCGTCGAGCCGTTTCGTGCCTCCATATTTGTAGGTGCTTTTCGTGAATACGTGATACGATTCACTTATGCTTGTCCTTAATATCGAATTTATATTCTGCTGACTCACAAGGGAGCGGGGGCAGCTCAGTCATGTAAATTGGTCACTTATACGTCTTGTTCGCACGAGCGCTTTTCAACACGGGGTGCTAAAGCGCTGTGAGCATTGTTTTTTATAATATACTTTTTTTTGTGTGTGTGAATGATCTACGCTGTGGCCGCAGGGCCTTACAGCTTCACCAGACCTGATTAAAATGTACTGATAGCCCGTTTGTTAACCTATCCGCTGGCGTGATCAAATCACTGCTCTTACGGCCTCTCTACAACAAAGCCATGAAGGCCTTTTAAGGACACAACCTTCAGTAATGAAAAGACAAAATGTAGAAGGGAAGCTGGTAGTTTCATTACAATGTTGAAAAAGCGCCAACCTACTGCCTGCCCGGGTGCTTCCTTAGTTGGCAAAGGACTAATACCGCGAGCACATTGCCTTCTGGTGTTTAGTGAGTATTGTAAGTTTTGAGTCCTTTTTGCAATTTCGGACAAAAATAAATTTTTAGCACTAAAATGATGATAAAAATTTAAAGAAACATAGAAGATAACACGTGAGATTGACACATCAGAAAAAGCATAGGAAAGCTCGTATAAATTCTAACGATTTATTTTTTATAAATCCTGCGAGGGATTAGATTTTTTTTTATTAGCCCTGTTAAGAAACTGTCTGTAGGCACGGGCCTCCTCTGAAACTGAGAGGGCTTAGGCCATAGTTCACCACGCTGGCCCAGTGCGGGTTGGCGAACTTCACACACCTTCGAGACACTCTTAGGCATGCAGGTTTCCTCACGATGTTTCCCTTCACCGTTAAAGCAAGTGATAATTAATTTTTAAAACGCACTGGGTTTGAACCCGAGACCTCTGACTTTGCAGTCCAACGGTCTAACCACTAGGCTATCACTACTGTTAGGATTAGATTAAATTAGGAAACCAATTAAAAACTTATAATTTTTTAAGTACCCATTATCAAAGTCTCTTCTGCCCGGCCTCCACTTCGCTTCACTGATAAGTTTCAGCGACAAAACTCACCAGCTTTGTCTTATGAATAATATTTTGAAAATGTACAAGTGACTTCCTCGTTGGTCTAGTCGCAAAGCGCCTTGCTTTGTGATCACGAGGCCCTGGGTTTAAATCCTATGTCGGGCAAATGTAGTTTTTCTAACGAAAACTTCCCAGTACGAGTCCGGAATCTGAAATTGTGCCTGGTATATGGCCATAGGCTCGCCCTTCTATTACATGGGACCTAACATCGTCGGCGAAAAGTAGGTGAACTCAGTATACCTCTGCCACTCCCGCTTGGGCAATATAGGCGTCACGGTGTTTGTTAGTAACTTAAATGTCTAGTAACATATTAGATGACAGTTACTCACTGTAGTTTCTTCGCGCCTCTTCTCTCTCGTGAGCATCGAAGTACCACAGCGTTATCGCATATCTGGAAGGCAATAAATAATAATTGATATACATCTAAAATATAGAAATGATAGGCCAAAACCTCTTGTAAATGGAACAAATTATGACGCTATCAAAATAATTGTGCATACATTCAATTTAAACCCATATATAGCAGAACTAACACTGTTCTCTCATATCATCATTGATCAATTAGCGTGAATACCGGGTCTTATCTGAAGGGCAAGTCTAGAGTCTCCGTAATCGGCGAGCGTGTATGAGACGAACTATGAGAGTGGAGCAAGCAAGGGAGGTCTGTAAGGAAAGAAGCTATTGGAACTCTGTACTTTTTGCCTACCCCTCAAGGGATCTGGCGGGATGATATAGATAGATAGATTAATTTGCTTGTATCTAGCTATTGCTAAGCTCTCCTCTTTTACACCATTCGTTTCGGTCTCTCACATCAACACAAAAAAAGAAAAAATTTAGTAAAATAAGCACGGATTTTCTCTCTGATCTCTCTTTCGGACCCGATTTTTTGTCAATTTTTCAAAATCAGTTAGTAATATAAGCATGAATAAAACTCCTAAGTGACGACTGCTGAATCTTTTGACCTTCTTTCCTTCACAAGACAACATGCTATCAAATATCACGAAAAGTGAAAGCTGGTTTCCTCTGGTACCTATTATTCTTCCTGTTTTCCTTGTACAGTCACCTTGAGTTTGACACTTTAAAAAATAGGGCCCGTATATCATATATCCATTCTATCATAATTATATACATTTTCACTAAAATAGGGTTTATTTTGACACAAGTTGATGATTACATATTTTAAACTATGAAAACTAAACATCTTGGCGCAAGCGCCTGTAAATCTCTTACGCAATTCCCACTATTGATCATCAGCTGTTTGTATATAGTAACATAAATTTTATTACCCAAATTATTGCTATAATTACGTGCTATGTTTTGAAAAACATTATCGTAACCTATGCCCTGTACAACTATTTACACAATTTAGACGGTAATTACATAATTATTACAATGTAATATAAAATAATAATAGCAATGTGTAGACAATTGACTTCATTCTACTTGATAATGCTAATTTTTATTGAGATTTAAATTCACGAAACAGGGGAGTATAGTATCGTCAAGTAGCTGAACATTCAATGTTCTTCAAATCGGTCAGACACTTGATTTGCTAGATGCAATCCATGATTATTCTGGCAGTTTAATTTGATTTTTAAGTTTCGCCCCTAGTTTTACGAAAGCAGTGATAGCCTAGTGGTTAGACCGTTGGACTGCAAAGTCAGAGGTTTCGCGTTTAAGCCCAGGCACGCACCTCTGTCTTTTCGAAAGCATGTGCGTATTAAAAATTAAATTGCTTTAACGGTAAAGAAAAACATCGTAAAGAAACCTGCATGCCTAAGAGTTTCTCGAAGGTGTGTGAAGTTCGCCAACCCGCACTGGGCCAGCGTGGTGGACTATGGCCTAAACCCTCTGTTTGAGAGGAGGCCAGTGCCTAACGGTGGGACAGTTTCTTAACAGGGCTATTCTTAATATATAATATTACTAAGAAATATATAGATAGATGGATATATTATTAAGTTCCCGACGCTTCGAGTGCTTTTCAGCACTCAAAAAGAAACCGCGATGAAATCCCAAAAATGTTTAATTTCATGAATAATAGTCGCGTAAATCTGAGATGTCAATATTTAAATATGTGGTTAATATTTGGGTTAAACGACGTTCACTAACATTGCAATATTAAGGATGTTCAGTGACTTATGTCATACACATGCAAAACCCTATCTGGGGAAGTAAGGTAGCATGAAGGCATATTGTATCGATAATAGTTATATATTATAAACTACAAGATAGTTACGAAACCAAGAAATGTATATAAATCAACCTTAAGGATCTCATAGGGACTGAGAAGTCCCTATCCTGAATAGGAATTCACGTGATAATAAAATGTAAGTTATTGATAATAAGGAACAGTTTTCCCACTAGAAGACCGGTACTTCTTGCCAGGAGAAAGCAAGCACTAGAAGTGCGGTACTTTCTCTTTTCTACCTGGCATGTACGTGGAATGAGGACTAAATGAATGAATAAAGAGTGACAGAGACGATTTATGGAAGACGTATGTCAAGGAGTATGATTCACGATTTAACGCCGACTGATGAAAGACTTATTATATAGAAGTTTAATTATTAAACGCTGAAGAAGACTACTTTGCGCACTTTTCTCTGAAGACTCCCGCAACGACCCCCATCTCCTCCCATCTCTACATCTTACATATATATTGCTCGTCTGACGAGGGTTTTACCTTGTGCTGTATGCGGGCTGCACCTCATGCGGGTTCCGCCGGTCAGACCAGAAGAACAACATCCTGTCGAAGATAGGCGCTATGTCAGCCACCTGATTCGTGCCCTCGGGAAAAACTCTGTCAACAAAACATATAATCGTTATCTATGGTACCCATAGAACTGGTTCGCTTGGTTATTATGTGGCTCCTCGCTGGAAGGACAAGACAACTAGTTCAAGGTTGCTTTAAAGAAGAACGGCCTCAGCTTGGACCGGCGCTGTGGGGGAGAGTGTATATACTGTGCGTACATATACTAGGTGTCCCACTGTGGTGCTCTGCACCGATCGGCGGGCGAAGAATTTTTCAACCTAGCCGTCATGGTCGGTGTCTGCCGAGAATGAAATGAGGGAGATAAGGACATCGCGAGGGAGATTCGCCTAGTGAGGGATCACTAGAATTACCGAATATTGTAATTAGGGTTAGGTTATAAAGCATAAGCTATGCATCTTTATTAAATACTGATCGATTCAGACATCCCAGTATTTCCATTTAAACCTATACCATAATGTAAATTATATTTTAATCAGATTGGAAATACGCGATATTTAATTTAAACGAAATTAATTGCACTTTGGTGCCGTCATAATTGGTTATCTTCCATTAATCATTAATCGAAGGTCGGCATTAAATGGAGATATTTAATTAAGCTTTAATTGATAATCAATTTCCGGAGTGTATTTCACTTAAAACTCAATAAACATCTTTTGATAATGAAGTTGTTTGATCAACATGACTAGGTTCACTGAGAGAGATTTCCCGAGCCGTTGGAATTCAAAAATATAGAGATAGACACAATTTATTTACGTAGCAGATAGCTATTGTCGTTCCTCTGGTTGATAACGTTAATTGGTTCAGTTTTAAACATAAACGGGTCCTGGTTTAGCGTGGATCCCCAGGAACTGATTTAGTAAAATTTGTTCGTTATCTCTAATATTCTGCTAAGAACTGGGGTATTGCGGGTCCGCACCTTTATTAAAAAGGCGACAATGACGGACGATTTAGCGCAGTGGTTAAAAGCTTGAGCTGCTCCGCCCACTGTGTCGAATAGTCGCGGGTTCGATTCCCGCACGGGACAAATCTTTGTGTGATCCACAATTATTTGTTCCGGTCTGGGTATTTGTGTATGTGAAATTTCATGTTTGTAAACGCACCCACGACACAGGAATAAATCCTAGTGTGGGGCTACGTTTTTAAAAAAAAAAAAAAATCGTAGCCGCCGCCGACTACGAACCTAACTCCCCTCCTATCAGCCGCTACTGACGTCCACGGCATCTCTTGCCCGCCGGCCGTTGCAGAGCGCCACGGCGAGACACCTAGTATATGCCCTACCCCATAACGACTGCCCCTGCAGGCCGAGGCCGTTCCTCCTTGAGGAGCCCTTGAGCTAGTTACCCCCTTGCCCTTTTGGCTTGAGCGTAGTGGTTGCACGCTCGCCCTCTTGACCGGTGAAGCTGTAAAGGCCCCGCGGCCAACAGCGTAGATCATTCACACACACATAAAAGTACTGCGGGTCTCGTTCTTAGCGTCCATTAAAGTTAAGAAGCGTTCGGATCGATTAGTCTAAGATTTATGACCGTTGGTTCTTCTGCGTGTGCCTTAAGACGCGTTAAGCCGTTGGCCCTGACGATCTCTTAATATCGTAGTCGTGAAGTGGAGACGGATGCCTTATTGTTGGGTTGATAAGTTCTAATAGCAGTGCCCTGTTTAGTAAAAGTGTCAACAATAGGTGACAGGTGACAAAATCCGACAATATTGTTATTTTTGGACAAGGCCCAAGTGATACAAGGCACTATAATATTTTTCACATAAGATGGGTAGTGACAGTTCAAGGTATAACACCATAAGTATAGAAACAGGTCATGCCTCTTATTGCCATTGAATAAAGTATAATTTTCTTTGACACTTACAACTGTCACAGTTCCCTTCCGTCATGAAAAACACTATAGATCCGCGCGGTGTAGTATGACTTCATCTCTTTGCCCTCACTTTCTGAGAAGACCTTTTGCCTAATGGTGTGACAGTACATTCTGATTTATAAGAAATCAGTCAATCATGTCCTATATTCACTATGACCAAACGCGATGCGTTACGATAACTTCGTGAAATGTTAGCGCAATAGTATTCTGTATGTCATAACACGAAGTTGTCGTAACGAGCCGCGTCACGTGTTGAATTAGTCATAGCGAATAAGGTGCCTGAGTACCAGGCTAACATAACTGAAAGGAAGTCTCCAACTTACCGGAGCAGTCCACCGCACCGCTTCACGTCCCAGTCGAGATTCAGGTAGTATATGGCGGTGATGCACCGTCCGTCCTTGTTGGGATTGTCCACGTGCTTCACGTAGTGACTGCCCGACCCCGGGTAGCATGCCACCATGGCCTGACAACAAAACGACACATTATTAGGAAACCATTTGGAATTATGATTGGAAACACAGTGTTTTTACCACTATTAAAAACAATTGGTTAATGAGCGACTCTGTTCTGTATTTGATATCTCACATTATTGTATATATTATGTTCCGAAGCATTGTACGTCTGTTTTACTGTTCTACTAATCTTTCTTCCGACATTCTGTAACTAGCGAGTTTGTATGAGGCAAATTATGAGTGGGGGAGAAAGGTCTGTAAGGAAAGAACCTGTTGTACAGACTTTCTCGGCCTAGCCCTTAAGAGATCTGTCGTGATAATTTTATATAGACAGAGATTGAAGGTCGGAAGCTTCAGGTATGGTAATTACTTCGTCCTTAAACTATCAAAGGGTAGCAGAAATATATATTTTTGGCGTATGCTAAATCGAGGCGTTATTATTGCCACGACGCTACGTCCTCCGAAAAGCTTATCTAGATTTGGCAGCTTTTCTTTTTTATATTTCTTGATTATCTGCAATCGGTGTGTAGAATATAAGCAGAGTTGTTGTCTACGGTAGTGGTGTCGAAGGTTGACCCTTTAGCGAAAGACTTTACTTCGTACCCCAAAAGATGCCAAAAGTCTAGATTAGTTATAAAACATTATTGTATATGATGAGTATGTTCTTAATTCCCAAAACAAAAATAGTACAGATACTATTGGTATCACTAATAAAACCCCCCCCTGATGCTTTGTCATCCCTTCTTTCCGCTCAGAATACGGGCGACGATGACGACGTAGTAGTAGATCCCCTCCCGTAGCCGGCGGTTGACCGGTGCACTTAGTAGTGCACCCGTCCCCCTACAGCGACTGTCCCAACCTCGAGTATGTCGCCTCTTGCCCTTCTGGCTGGCTAGAGCGTAGTGGTTGCATGCTCGCCTTTAAGTCCGGTGAAGCTGTAAAGGCCTCGCGGCCAACAGCGTACATCATTCACACACACACACACACACACTAATAAAACCACGAAACTACAAAACAATTTTTTTAGAAGGCTACCTACTTAAATTATATCAATTAAAGTTAATGGCGTCAAAAATGTAGTGATTTGTAAAACATTCACGTCGTAATAGGCACACGGTGGCACGCGTAGTGAAGCCATTATAGTGGCGTGCACCATCCGCGCCGTTGGTGGTCTCATTCAGTATGGCCGGCTTGTACAATCATGCTAACTTCCATCAAACTGCGGTAGGACATGCACAAAAGATGTAAAAAAGAAATGGGACAGACTTGCTGTCGTACCCATCCATATTGGCCCAGTATTTTTTGTCATTATCAATCATCAACACAATTGGGGGTTGATACTAACTCAAAAGATTTTGAACAAAGGAATAACTGTACCAGTAACGGGAGGTTTTAGCACAATATCTTTCAATATTATTTGCTAACTTATTCACCAATACAATAGTTAGAGTCTTAAAGTATGCATACCATATTCATTTTATTCATAATACATAATTGACTGAAGGTGATCGCACAATATCCATAATAGAGCACATTGCGAAAAGATCATTCAGTGATTTATTGCCGGAGATCAAGTGAGCCAAGCAGTCTGCGCCTAAAATACTTGAACAAAACATTCTCATTAGTCAACTCTATCCCCATGACTGAAACAAGTTGTGATGCAACATTACCCGAGATATCGTCAACGGTAACAATTACCTCCGCGGTAGTTTTGGTATACGTGACTCGGGAAGCAGACTCTAAAAATCATCAGCGAGGGCATATGCACGTATTACTGCAACATGGGTTAGGTGCCTGCGGGAATTCTCTGTGGGGAATATAAGTACGAGGGCAGCCTCACGTATCAAGACTCTTCACCAGGTTGATCGTAATAACTATGTGCAAGAAGTTTCAAAACAAAGATGTCGAGATAATTGCTAGAGATAACAGACTTACATGATGTAAAATCAGAAAGCATATTTAAGACTACGCTTATTGTGTATGTATGGGAATTAAAGTGGTATGGTATTTGTAATTATCTTTGTTTGCGTTTTTTGAGGTCTCTAGATCAGGAAGGCGATCAACAAAATTAATCCGTTAATTTTACATAAGATCAGCATAAAACAGAACTATTTGGCACATTCTCGATAACCTTTCATTATTTTGACAATTTCTGAAGATTTATACAATTCATGGGCGCTAATCACAAGCTATTGATATTCCAAGAACAATGGAAAGTTTAGACTGAAATTACAATAAGATAGGTGACAAAATAAATAGCGGTAAGCTTATTAAAATGCGATTTTATTATCATATTGTATGAGCTATCAAAGATTATACTCGTAGTACTCGGCGTCTACAAACTGATAATTTTGTATAATATACAAACCATTTATAATATAAGTGTCTAGCGAGAGCAATAATCTATCATGGTCCCCAAAAGCAACGGTTGTAAAACAGGTACTGTAAGTTCAATAAGTAGCAAATATATAGACAAACACGACAAAAAATAACTAGGAAAAGTACCAATACATTTCCATCAGCACCAATTGGAATGATAAATTTTAAAAGGATTTCGATGGTAAAGTAGGCGTTTTTGAAAATTGAAGACAATTTATTGTATGCAGTGGTGTCATTTGCAAAGAATCACCCGTCTATCATTTTAATATCAAAGTACAACAAACGGAGAAGACAAAATGAAACTGTAATACATCTCGCAAAACAATTTGTATTAAGTAAGTATTTTTGAAACAAACCACCGTGTCACCACCGTGAAATGCCTCAAGTGAGGACGTGCATTTAGTCACAAACTTGAAGATGCGTCACAAGATGTCCAAGGGCACGATGTCTCGTCAACTTAGAAAGGAACCCCGAGAAAAATAAAGCATTAAGCAGATCAGATAAAATATCTAAAGGCGCATCTAGATGGCGATAACTGACACACCATTCATCATAGCGACAAAGCACAGTGACTTGTTGCTCATTCACGTTAGATCACCATTGTCGGTGTAGATAAGGACCTTCATAAACAGCTGTTCATTGTTTACTATTGTTTCGAGATCTGCAGATTGTCCGTTAAAGGTTAACTTACATAGAGCATCTTGCATCATATAATCCAAATTTGAGTCAAATTATAATAAGTGCTTGCCAAAATTTATGTACTATATCCGCACAACAATCGTGACATATTTTTTATATTAAACGTAGGTAGTACAAATGCATGAAATTAAATTCAAGCTTCTCATCTTTGTGTTCGTCTCATATATATCAATTTTCTGCACAGAGCTTTTAAATGTTATTATTTTTAAAGATGTTATTGAAGGTTTTCAAATCCAAACAATTCGAATAATGCTACAATGCATCTGCACAACACAATTTCAGAGGCAATAAAAAATACAGGGAAATTATGTACATATTTATTGTACCTAACTATGATTTCATATTTAACTTATTTTCCTTCTTGTCTACTTAGATTTAACTACTGGTACAATGGGATTACGTGATTATGAGCAATAGCAAAACTATACGCGCCGTAGCTCACGTAGCACTCATGGGTTGACTTTCCCATAGCTATAGAGATGAATGAAATAACACTATGTTTCCGTATTTAACGACCGTGACACACATGTTATGTTCCGTAGGGCCGACATGCCGATTCACTCGTTCGTAGTTCGTGGACAGTTCAGGCGGTGATTGGAGTATCTCTCCAAGAAGTTAAAGTAACAATATTGGAACTGGAAAGTAGGGTTTGAACTTCCAATATACGATTCTAGATCAGCATTGTGGCAACATAGACATTAAGTAGACAACATAGGTATTAAGTAGAGCACTGAAGCATGGGTAACAATGAACTGATGAGAGGCGAAATGTTCATCATGCGGTTTTACAACTACTCAACTTTACGACTGCGATAACGTTAAGTGTTTGCAGAACGTTCGTTCGATTACATAAATGTCGTTTTTGGTATTTACTTCCTTTTATCACACACATTTTTGCTATAGCTTAAGATAACTGAATGACGTAACTCTAAAATATTTGCTGATTGTAACCTGGTTATACTTAGAATTAAATTAAACCCAAAAGAATTTACATACATTTATCAGATAAGTTAATCAATTTCTTGAAATAGATAAGTGTTATATAGGACGCGTATAACATAGTACGTAATGACCCTATTACATGGGACCTAACATCGTCGGCGAAACCCGGGTGTACCGAGTACACCTCTGCCACCCCCGCTGGGGAATATATATAATATAATAAATAATATCAGCCTATACAGCCTACTGCTGGGCAAAGGCCTTCTCTCACAAATCGAGGTGAGAGAGATTAGGTCATACTCCACCACGCGGACCCAGTGCGGATTGGTGAAGGCAGGTTTGTGGCAACCTGCTGTTGGAACTTATCAAGCCGCCTTTAAGGCTTCCAACTCGGCTTAACGACTACCACATTAAGTGGTCACCGGGACCAACGGCTTAACGTGCCTTCCAAAGCACGGAGACGCTCGAATATAAAAATGCCACAAACGGTCACCCATCTCAGGCAGACCGAGTCAAACGCTGCTTAACCTTGGTGATCGGTAAGAACACCGCGGTCGCATAGCGCTACGAGCGCCTCCGATCGATCAATAATAATAGTGTAAATAAATGCATTGGCTCACCTCAACGTCTGAAGATAATAAACAATCAATCTACAAGGCATTTCAATGAATGCGTTCTACCTATCGATTGTATGATGCATAGTCTTTGAAGATAAGAATATAAAATAAAACAGATAAGAAAATGAAAATGTATGATCTTTTCGCTTCTAATAACTAGATCGTTAGTTGATTTCAATTTAAAATTGAATTTGAGATTATTTCCACAATGGGTTTTAGAAAATTAGTTTGATAAAAAATTATAGGAATGTTAATTACATATGTTTATCTATCTGCATTAAGTATATATACTTTTCTAGGATAGATTGTGAGATTCAAGAAGAATTTAAAATGGCGGCAATTTCAGTGCTAATTACATTTAAGTTACAAAAAGAGAATAATATTTTAAACTGTCATAACATTTTGCAATGGCAATTAATTGCAATTGTCATATCGAAACGTTTATTATAGTTTTCCTGTTTAGATAGTTATAAGTAGTTATAAATGAAGTGCGTAACTAGCTATGAGTAAGAGTGATAAAGATGGCGATTGGTATTTCCCACTCGCGAATACCGCCCAACATTGAGTTTCACGTTTTACGATATATTTTTAGTGATACATTATGTTGTCAACAAGCTTGATATTTATACAGCAGTTGATATTTTTGATGCAAGAGAACACATACAAATTAAAACTTAAACAAAATCGTACAGCTGCATGGTTACTGGTGCTAAATATAGAATGTTTATTTTTAGCCGTCCATTCATGTTTTACAAATTTAGTAATCCAAGTTACGTCGAATGGTCTGTGGTCTGGCGTTCCAATCAATGTAATTTCCGGACCTCGGCAGCACGTGCGCGCGCTTTATGAATCTGGAACACGTATGTGCCAAAAAAATGTAACGGTCGATTTGAGTTTTTGTTGATAGCGACGCCACGCCAATAATGGATGCATTTTGTGATAGGACGAGGGGAAGTATGTCCCTTCGAGCGTTTAAAAAATCTGGAAATATTTACTTTTCTTTAAAACTCTTTCTTTGTCTTTCTGCTCCATTCATAAAATATAAATGACTGTGATGCGTCACAAAACATGTTGTTTATTTTTCAATAAAACAAAAAAATGCGGAAGTACTAGAAAGAAGCGATGTTTTTTTATTTATTTAATACAACCGTTTTATAATCAATTTAGTCTACACTAGCTGTTACGCGCTGCGCACGCGTTTATTTGTAATTTGACATAGGTAGGTAGATCTTTCCAAGGTATCATTAAACCTCCATACTAAGTTTCTTACAATACTTGGGTACTTTATTTTGAGAACCATTACCATTTAAAACTACTTTTACTAGAATATCAAACATATTCTTAGTTTAGTAGTGTATTTAGTTAGTCAATCATACGGTTTGTGCATGCGGTGTTAGCCTGTAAGAAATTGTTATACTTAATAATGTATTAATGTAACTAAAATACTATGTATGTACTAGTGTAAATAATTGTTGGTTAACCTAAATAAATAAATAAATAAAAAAAAATGGTAAAATGGCGGTCTTAAACCTCTTTTACCTACCCTGCCAAAGATCTTAATCTGGCGTAATAACATTTAAAAAAGGTACATTACGCGATAAGTATGCAACAAAGTTATGTCTGTACATTTCGTATCAGTAGACTGATTTCAGTTTATTTAAAATATCAAAAGCATGTTTAGATATTTTAAATAAATCAATATACAAAGTTCGTACAATTGTGTCCGGGCCATTCATCGTTAAAGAGTTCTCTCCAAAAGAGACAATCCTGAATGCATCGTCGGTTCAGGCACGAAATCATGTTTGAGTGCTAAAATCAAAGGTGTATGCACAATTCCAGGTGAGTGCTTTGAACCACCAAAAAGTTTCTTTTGAGGAGACAAACCTCTGTCCATAAGTTATTACCAAACCAAATTTCATTAAAATCCGTTCAGTAGTTTTTGCGTGATCAAAACACAAAGAGACAGACAGACGGACAGACTGACAATAATTCCAAAAAAAAATGTGTTAGCCTCTATATCGATAAGGAAATGTAGGCCAATTAAAATTTTCAAAAAATATCCAATGTACATATTCGGTTCATATTATTAAATTTATATCTATAGTATACATATTATTAAATCTATATCTATATACATATAATAAAACTACCGAACCGAATGTATTGTATCTTCTATTTAGAAGATAAGATTCAATTTACATTCTATGCAAGCTGAAAGCACATTACTCTATGGACTGCTGAGCTCGCCTATTTATGAAATAGTAATGAAAAAGTTAATCATATTAAAAACATTGTTTAAAACCGTTGATTTAATAAAACCCGTTCTTTTCATCCGTATCTTTATTTTTTCACTTATAACGTGGTTTCATTTTTACAACAATCCATGCGAAGAAACTGATATATACGATTTTTCCCTTGCATCATTACATAATTTTAAAGGTTAGGTTCCATTATAGTATTTGTCACATAGGATGGGTAGTGACAGTTCTAATTGCCAAACGAAATTAATATTTAATAAAATGGTGTTAAAGCATAAAAGTAGTTTTCCTTTACAAAGTATAGAAACGGTTCATGCCTCTTACGTTTATTTACCTCAATGCTAGTTCCTAATTTTATTTACTAGGTTGATTCCGTACGTTGAAGGTAAAAATATGGATGAATATATGAAGTCTATCTATATCATCACGCCAGATCCCTTGCGTGGTAGGCAGAGAGTACTAAATTCTAACAGGTTCTTTCCTTATAGACCTCTCGGGCTTCCTCCACTCTCATAGTTCGTCTCATGCACGCTCGCCGGTAACGGAGTCTCCGTTAACGGCCACGGCCCATCATGACGTACGCTTGTGAGGTGTTCGGGCACGCCGCCCGCTCTCACAACGATAGACGAGCATACCGCACACAGGATCAAACACCGACCTCGCCGGCGAGGTCGAAGAATTCCTTGCCCGCCGAACGGTGCAGAGCACCACAGAGACCACCACCAGACACCTAGTATACGCCCTCCCCCATAGCGACTGCCCAAGCCGAGGCCGTTCCTCCTTGAAGCGCCCTTGAGCTAGTTGCCCCCTTACCCTTCTGGCTCGAGCGTAGTGGTTGCACGCTCGCCCTCTTGTTCGGTAAAGCTGTAAAGGCCCCGCGGTCAACATCGTAGATCATTCACACACACAAAAAAAATACGTTTATAAACTAACTACACACGGAGAAAACTATTATACGCATTTTATAGGGCGGGAGAAAGTAAGTGTTCTTGTTATTCATGAAAACATACCAGAATGATTCATAAGTCACTTTCATATTGCGTTTGAATTGATTGTAACCACTTAAAAAATAAATGGATAAACAAAAGTACTGCGTATTTGACTGTACTGCGAAATGTTGCAGTAAACAGGCATGAAACTTACTAATACACACACACGCACGCACGCACGCACGCACGCACGCACGCACGCACGCACACACACACACACACACACACACACACACACACACACACACACACACACACACACACACGCACGAACGCACGTACACACGCACACACACATTCACAATATTTATTTTAGTTTTTTTTACTTCACACGTAAGTTCCGGCTCGTTAGTTTATTAAGTTGATATGATATCCTGTTATTGGCTTCTCTATATTGTATAAGTTATACTCTTAAGCTTTCTATTGTCAAACGCTGTTGGATATCTTAATAAAATAAAATAAGTAACGCGGCAAGTTACGATTACTTCGTGAAAAGATCGTTCAAAGGTACTCTATTGGCAAAGAGTATTCCGTTTGCCATTCCATGATCATAGCGAATAAGTGCCCAGGACAACTTGACTAGACGTAACACTCTCGTCTACAACAAGACTCAGTTTTCTTTTTTAATAAAAGTGTGACGCGTTATTCCCCGTTTGATCATAGCGAATAAGTGCCCAGGACACCTTGACTAGACGTAACACTCTCGTCTACAACAAGACTCAGTTTTCTTTTTTAATAAAAGTGTGACGCGTTATTCCCCGTTTGATCATAGCGAATAAGTGCCCAGGACACCTTGACTAGACGTAACACTCTCGTCTACAACAAGACTCAGTTTTCTTTTTTAATAAAAGTGTGACGCGTTATTCCCCGTTTGATCATAGCGAATAAGTGCCCAGGACACCTTGACTAGACGTAACACTCTCGTCTACAACAAGACTCAGTTTTCTTTTTTAATAAAAGTGTGACGCGTTATTCCCCGTTTGATCATAGCGAATAAGTGCCCAGGACACCTTGACTAGACGTAACACTCTCGTCTACAACAAGACTCAGTTTTCTTTTTTAACAAAAGTGTGACGCGTTATCCCCCGTTTGATCATAGCGAATAAGTGCCCAGGACACCTTGACTAGACGTAACACTCTCGTCTACAACAAGACTCAGTTTTCTTTTTTAACAAAAGTGTGACGCGTTATTCCCCGTTTGATCATAGCCAATAAGTGCCCAGGACACCTTGACTAGACGTAACACTCTCGTCTACAACAAGACTCAGTTTTCTTTTTTAACAAAAGTGTGACGCGTTATCCCCCGTTTGATCATAGCGAATAAGTGCCCAGGACACCTTGACTAGACGTAACACTCTCGTCTACAACAAGACTCAGTTTTCTTTTTTAACAAAAGTGTGACGCGTTATTCCCCGTTTGATCATAGCGAATAAGTGCCCAGGACACCTTGACTAGACGTAACACTCTCGTCTACAACAAGACTCAGTTTTCTTTTTTAACAAAAGTGTGACGCGTTATTCCCCGTTTGATCATAGCCAATAAGTGCCCAGGACACCTTGACTAGACGTAACACTCTCGTCCACGACAAGATTAAGTTTTCTTTTAAAAAAAAAAGCGCAATGCGTTTTGCGCCGTTTGATCATGGCGAATAAGTGCCTAAGACACCATGACTAGACGTAACACTCTCATCTACGACAAGAATCAGTATTCCTTTGTAAAAAAGACTTAATATCGCCCCTGGTTATTGCTACGTTAGAAAATACCGTATCCATGCTTATAAAGTCAATGGAATCCTCCCAACTATTATAAGCTACAGTACTTACATAAACTGAAGAGATATGATTCCATGCTACTATACTGATATTATGTTTATGGTGGTACTTGACACATATAAGAACATCGGAATGTTGATATGAATTATTGGAACAAATATAGGTATGTATTTAATACTTTCAAAAAAATCTGGTGATGTCCAGTGAGAAATAAAAATACATGCTTATTCTGTGGGGGAAAAGGGTTATCAAACGTAACACGGGAAAACTCATTAGTCATACAAATAAATATAGATAGTCTGGACCCCTGTATCTGCCTCTTTATGAACAGTGGGTACCATCAGCAACAGAAATTGGAGTAGTATTTTACGTTGCCACAATCCTTAACGATTGCTTTCAATTAAGTTTTCCTTTAAAATCTTGACCTCAAACACCTATCATATAAAAAAATCGCTAATATTTAGATAGCGCGCAAATTTGATGCTTCAGTCAAAGTCAATATTAGCTCACCAAAGTAGCAAGATCCGCCGCAGTACCTTGACGAATACATATGCGGAACAGGAGGCATGGGCCAAAGAAAATTGGTGGGGTGAATCGAACAATAGTAGTTTGTAAACACCAGGACGTTGGCGTGGGATTCGCTTACAAATCTTACGAATGTTTACAGTGTCCCCGCCGCCCGCGCGCCCCGCACCGCTGCCATGCTCCAAGTCACGTACGCATGCCCGCCACGGCGCATGCGTCGCGCCCGCACGCGTTATTTTGGTTTTTATCGCGCAAACCAGCGATCACTATGGCGATATTACTATCGCGATGATAACGATAGCGTTTGTAAACTAAATAGATTAGCCGTTTGGAATTCCGAACGCTCCTCCGGTTTTAACAATTTAAAAGCAAATTAGATATTCGCGTGTCGATTTTGTGGACGGTGGATAAGTAACGGTTCGAATGCTGTGACGGATTTACCGTAACTATTTGACAAATTTGCGGTTTTGATTAGCATAGAGGATTTTTTCTGACATTTTTTGGCTTAAGGAAAACATACTTAGCGTTATGCTCAGATACAGGGAATCGTATAAAAATAAATAAAGGAAGAGGAACATGTTAGTAAATTAAATGACATTGATGGTGATGAAGTAATAAGCACAAGTCGAATATCTAGTTCTTGGTTTTACTTTTGCGCGTTCGCTCATAGAGATACTCATTCTTATCAAATAATACCTACATATTATTGACAAAAAAACCATTAACATCAGTTATCCCAAATCCGAATAGAATTGGTTATAGAGAAATAGGTTACGCTCTTGATTCGGCTTTCAAGCATGAATCATCTGCCGCAATGACCTAAATATATCTGGGCCCCACAAAGAGTAGTGGCCCTAATTTCATTGACATGTTTCCACAGCAAATAATATACGAGGAGAAGAGATTTCTTGCTTAAAAACGCATTAATCTTTGTCTCTTTTTAATTCGATTAATGATCAACTTGGTCATAGTAGGACCTATGACATAACGACTGCAGATTAGCTAGATATTTGCAAGATTTACATATCAATTAACTGATAAATTTAAAGTAGTTTTAGGGGTGGCTTTAAATATTATAGAGCTAAAACTGGAACAAGATTATTCTTAAATGTATAAAAATAGTTGTCTACATTAAAATAATATCCATGCTGATCGAGTATGATCGCTTAAATTCTTAGCAAAAATATTTTAGATTAATCTAGGAAACTCTATTCTTAATACACAACGACACTTTGAGATCAGAAAAAGACAAGAGCCAAAAAATATTCTATACTACAAATAATAATCCAGATGTACCAGATGTAAAGGAACTTAATAAGATACTTCCCTGACTTAGAAGTACATTTGAACTGAACGTTAATTTTAACAAACACCATTATTATGGGCAATATAATATCGAAAAGAGTCAAAGGTAAATATTGTTCGGGATTAAGGACCTCCAAATAGATAAACAGAACACATCAAAAAGAGCTGATTGTACATTTCAAACCTATTAATAACCACGCAGACAAGTTAAGATTGAAGCAAACATTCAAGCTCATTGTCCATATTTACTCATCTAACAAGACCTACGCATCAATGAAATTAGAAAATACCAAAATCAGCTAAAAACATATTATCATATTAAGATGGAACCCTAACGACATTGCATATAATGAAAGGAATGCAACTATCACATTATCAGCTGCAGATAACGCTGGTGAATAACAAATCAATTATGCTTCTAATGTCACCCTCGTGCAGGATGTTGTGAGCTTGTTAAGTAGTTATACCATCAACTATTTCGTTTAATTCATTGTTTTTGGATTAGTCCTATTAGCTCGGGTTTGATTTAAATCAGAACCACAGTTAAGATTTGCAAGTAAATGTTTCAGAATGTGAACAGCAGCAGCAACAGTTTCGAACATTTGTCATAAAATCCATTAGATTAAAAAAGAACACTGTCATCACCCCTATAGTCCCCAAGCGAGAGCAGTCAAATCATCATCGATTAGATCCCAATGTAATAAGGGGCGAGTCTATTGCCATTACACCGGGCACAAATCTTTACCAAACTGCCATTGCGATTTTTTTCATAGAATCACGCTTTGTTCCCAACCCCGGACCTCGTAAACGCCAACCGTGCCACCAAAACAACGAGGCAGTTTGTCTCATTCCACTGTAACAAGGGTACTCAAGACAGCTGGTTTATATTGATTTTACAACATAATAAAATGCAACAGCTGATCGTTTACGGCTATTCGGTCATCGGACATTTGAATAGAAAATAATTCTGTCTTCTTTACAAGATTCACAATGATTTATGACACTACTGTCGGTCCCGTTACAAAGCAGGTGTTTGAATGAGAGTCACAAACTTACAAAAAAATTTGTATCTGGTTTTCTGTTCCTTTTGTCTTGGTACATGACGGCACGGATATTTTTTTATTTGAACCTTATTTAAGTCGATTCAGTACTTGTTTTTAATTTTTTAGTTATTTTCCAATATCCACAATGGTTTGTGACGCTGTCATATATCACGGACGTATTTTATGTTATAAAGCAGAACCGTTAGGTCGTCGAGCGAGTTTACGAGTACGTGGGGAGAATCTTACATGCGACTTCTGCGAGCCTCAAGGGAACCTCGCGGAGCGTGTCTGACTCCTAACGACTTTTAAACCCTACGGTGGCCGGCATAGACATTTCGAAGGGGCTTCAGGAACTCTGCTAGGAACGCACTGGTGTTTCTCTGTGCCATGCTTTGGAGCTTGTCATCGGGAGGGAGACTGATCCGTCGTGTAAGCTTAGTTTAAGGTTGCTCAGAGTTTGGCGTATCCTTCGGCAAACCACGACGGTTATCAGCATGCTATGGCATCTTTCGGCATTCCAAAGCCCGCCGCGCGTGCCTATGGATAATTTGCGGTGCTATCCTGCCTTTTTGGTGATCATCAGCCATTAAAAGATTTACTTATGTATAGGGAGGTTAAAAACTTTCATTTGTAAAAGAACAACTTAAGCAATTGGCAATATACTATATTATACAAATTTTTACTTCCTTATCAATAAAAGAATTTAGAAAAGATTGGAACATAAATTGATTACAGTGTGATTGGTTATTAACATAAGTCAATTCCTAGTATCAATAGTATCAAAGGAGATATACAAAGATATGAAAAGAATGCAATGAAATGCGATACTATAATTAGGTAATTTTTATCGAATATAGATCCAACGAAAATTAAAGCAATAAAAACCTAATGGTTTAGACGACGTTAGTTAAGCGTCGGTTACTCGGTTAGACACGGGTTCAACCCCCGCACGAACGCGTGCAATTTTCTTGTGAAATTATTGAATTCGGTCTGGCTCTTTGTGTAGGTCGAATCAATCTTCAATCTTCTGAATTATGATTAGGACCGTGGCAAATATCCAGCATTTGTGGTTAAATTAAAATAGAAAATTTTAGGACAAAAGGGCAGTCATAAATAGCATGCTAACCTCAAAGGAGGGGGCGCTGATTGACACAGTTTGGAAATAAATGGGATTGATAAAAATTGAAGACCAGTACTAAAATGGCATAAATAAGGCCAAAGAAAAGAAGTTGGTTTGGGCACAACTCAACTTTTATGGTTTTGCACATGCCGTGATTTCGATGAATCATGACGACTCCACACTAAGTAGGAATATTCAATCATCTTCATCGCCTTAGTTTCGCACGGGTGGCACAGACAAATAACATAGTTCGACCAATTTCCACACAATATAAACAAATGGAATACCTTAAATTTCCTCTTGTGAATTAGGAATAATGTCGCTTTCACACTAAATACGAATATTTAATCGTTTTTCATCTTAATCGCCCTGGCCTCGCACGGGTAGCACAGACAAAAATATTAACACAGTCCGGTCAATTTGCATAAAATATACATCTCTACTTCTATACTAACATTATAAAGAGCTAAAGTTTGTGAGTCTGGATGTTCGGGGTAATCTCAGGTACTACTGACCCGATTTTGATGATTATTTTACCACTGGAAAGCTACCTTATCCAGAAGTAACATAGGCTATATAACATTATATACCTAAACTTTCCTCGAGGATCAGTCTCTCCATTGGCCCCAACTGAAGGAAAATTCGTGTTATATCTCATTAATCTCTGAAACTAGTGCGTAGAAGACGCGACGGACGACTTGAATAGCATATCAACCTAAGATTTTTTGGTTTGCAATTCGAAATTTCCTCCCTTACCCTGACCCATAGATCCCTTCCTCCGTATCGCAAACGCCGGTCAAAGGTTTCGCCTACGTGAGAGAAATAAGGGGCGGTGTGATTGAGCGTGCCATTCCGTAACACATTGTTGTGCAACCGATAGAGAAACTTGGCTTTACCACTCGAGTTCGGCAAGTATCGTTGTTATGCACTAGTCTTCGTCCGATCCAATATGATCTATGTAGGTAAATGGTTTAGTGTGTATTGAATTTAGAAGGTTTTTCAACACTATTTTCTTCTTAGAAAGGTTTTGCATAGATAATGGGAATATCTTGGAAAAAAAAATCACCGTCATGCTTGTATTTCCCAAGTTGGGTGGCAGAGGTGTACTGTGTACCCACATTTCGCCGACGATGGTACAGTCAGTGACAAAATTCAATGAACAAAATTTACACAAATAGTTAATACTTTAAATATCAAAAGTTGCTGATCAGCATCGGTAAGGTAATCTGGAGAGCACGTTAAGGTAACAAATACCGTCCAACGTCTTACAACCAAAGGACATTGTCGAAAATGGCCCCAGAACCAACAAAGAGGTGACCTATACCATAATTATTCATCTATTTTATTCTAGTAGTGGCAAATATCCGTATATAATGGACAATTTGCAATCCAAAACGAATAAATCAAAGTAATGTAAGTACTAAATTCAAAGTCGCCGACATTTTTACCGAATGTCAACTTTCTTATAGAATGGCGGTAGGAGGAATCCTTTTAATCTGTTATATCAATCAGTCAATCGATTATATTCAACCATAATCGATTTAATTATTTTTACATAACGATTTTTTTGTTGGCTATACTAAATTTTAACCTCAAAATCTAATACATTTTGCGATAATGCGATTCCCCCGCTTTTCCGGTTAATAATAACAGGATGATGATAATTTATACATGATTTGAAATCATACAAGCATTTTTTCATTGCTTTTGATTTTGGGACGAATCATGTATGGACGCAGAAGAATGACTTTTACTGAACACATTCATATTACAAAATTAGGTGTTTAGATTAAACTTACCTTTGTCCTGCCATTTATGACATAGTCACCCATCTTCCCGTTGTTGGCCATTTTGTTCGCCCGAAGTATGATATTGTCTACCTGAAATAAAAACTGTATTAATTAAGTTTTAATTAACGTTTTCACAATCGTACGATTTATGAGATCGATCATTATTAGTGGAAAAACACGGCACGCAGATAAAAAGAGTAGGATGTAGATTGAGTAATTGTTTGTGATTAATTGGCGGCGATCGGCCGCGATTCCTTTGTATTTTTTTCGTGATGATTAAGATTGTGAGTTTTAGATGCCTACCTGCATAATTATTTCGCTCTTAATTTGTGAAGTCTCCGTAACCAGAGAGTGTGTATGAGACGAACTATGAGAGTAGAGGAATTCAGAGAGGTCTGTGAAGAAAGAACCTGTTGTAAATGTGGCGTGATGATATAGATCATCATCATCATCATCTCAGCCTATACTTGTCCACTGCTGAACATAGGCCTCCCCAATCGCTTTCCAGCGTAACCGGTCCGATGGCACCTGCATCCAACGAATTCCTACGATATTCACAAGATCGTCGGTCCATCTGGCAGGCGGTCGTCCCACGCTGCGCTTGCCAATACGTGGTCTCCACTCCAGAATCTTTCTGTCCCAACGCCCGTCCGATCTACGCGCTATGTGGCCCGCCCATTGCCACTTCAGCTTGCTAATCTTAAGGGCTATGTCGGTGACCTTGATTCTTCTACGAATCTCCTCATTCCTGATTCGATCGCGTAGAGAAACCCCGAGCATAGCTCTCTCCGTAGCTCGCTGAGCAGATAGATAGAGATAATTATTTCTTGTGTCATCTCTAGTTGGACGGCGGTATATGAGCGGCATATCTAGGGCTTGGTTTAGTGGTTAACAGCTTAAGCCGATCCGCCCACAAGATCGAGTAGCTGTAGTACGATTCCCGCACGAGACAAATCTTTCTGTAGCCCACAATGATTTGTATCGGTCTAGGTGTGTGTCTTCGTTTAATGCCCATACTAACACAATTGTTTTTCATTATTTCTTTTAGACTCCATTACCTTTTCCAAGCGTTTCCTATCCGCGTTTCTATTTCCTTTGATGTTCAGTTCACCGGTGAGATTATTTGACCTAGGTAGATTCTTCTATAGATATATTTTCCCACGTAATCTATTGTATTGTCATTGATTTTTATTGTATCATGTGCTCCGTTTATCATGACCTTGGTTTTATGGGTGTACACAACCAATCCCACCTGGCGACTTTCTTTATCTAAGCCGTTGAGCATTTCTTGGAGTTCATTTTTTGTTGATGAGAAAATTATCAAGTCGTCCGCGAATCTAAGGTGTGACAAGTTTTCTCCCCTTATTGATAGTCCGCACTTTTCCCAATTGAGTTTACGAAATACGTGTTAGCGAAATAAGCCCTTGGACCAGAACTACTGGCGCTAGGGGTCTATGGAGACAGTTGGAGGAGGTCTTTGCCAAAAGGCAAACGGATAATAATTGTAGTAACTAGCTATAAATGTTAAGTCTTAAAAAAAGATTATGTACTTTATCTGAATAAAGGGCTATTATTATTATGTGTATGTGAATTTCATGTACGCACGCACGACAAAGAAATAATTACAAGTGTGAGGCTACATTGAAAAAGAAGACATATAACCACGCTACGATAGTACACTACTACAAGACACAATTGCGTGCGTGTCCTCTCACCAATAAATCCACGTAGGTAGACGCCGTCCGAGGACAGATCTGTTTACACATGGGCGGGGTGCATTTATAGTAGAGTACTATCAAAGCGTGGTTGTAGAAAACTTCGTCTCTGTTGGGATTTACTAATATGACGTCAGCATGAGTAGTACCATGCCGTCGTAAGTGTGGTGAGGGTGCAGTAAACAATTCTGTTTCTCCTAAGATTTGCTCAATAGAAACACAAGATGTGGCTACCCATGGGTTCCGCTTGGAGGTTCTGGAGCTCTACTACCGTGTTGAAGAAGGTCATCGTGGGTTTCTAGGGAGGTGTGACGAATCCTACATTCCTCAGTCTTCCTCAAAAGGACTATGAATCTTCTTTCCACGTACAAAAAAGACGAATTTTTAATCTTAATTGGCAAGGAAATTGACAATATGAATACTCATATATTGCTCGAGGAGGAACGGCCTCGGTTTGGGCAGTCGCTATGGGGAAGAGCGTATACTAGGTGTCTCGCCGTAGTGCTCTGCACCGGCCGGTGGGCAAGGGAGTCTTCGACCTCGCCGGCGAGGTCGGTATCTGATCCTGTGTATAGTATCTGTATCCGAAAGAAGGGATGTAAGGGCATTGGGAGGGTCGGTGAGAAAATGCCGCGGACGGCGGTAGCGGCTGATAGGAGGGGAGTTAGGTTCGTAGTCAGCGGCGGCTACGATTAGCGGATTTCTATGATTGGACGCGTTTGCGAAATATCGGGTTGTCGCCTTTTTAATAAAGGCGCGAATAGGTTCGAGACCGAGATCGGAATGGGCCATATATTGCCATACCTATTTTGCAGTTCTTATTTCTACATCTGCGTTATTACTACCACTTTAGCTTCAATTTTCGCAATTCCTTAAGCAGATGTCGAAGAAATAATTAATCTAGACCCTCAATCAAAGTTTACAAAGAATGTATTCGTCTGCAGCCGCTGGCGCCAGTCTATCAACACCTATCGGTTATCAGCCCGTATCACCATCGGTGGCTTTCAAAAACCGCAATTATCTTTTTGTTGATAATAATATTGTGTACTTACTGTCTGGTTTATACACTTGAAAATAATATACATTGAATGCAATACAAATTATAAAAAATCTTAAAAAAATGATGATATCTTCGTTATGTGTGAAGAAATAAGATGTTCAAAAATATAAAAAAATTAACACCGTCACATCTACATTTCCCAATCGGAGTGGCAGAGGCGTAGTTAGTACACCCATATTTCACATAGATAGCGATCTGATTGTCATTATACAGGGATAATGTCAAGACTCCCGACTGCTACTGTTTCCGTTAAAAAAAAAACAATAAGTCACAATCTAGAATTCGAACCCTCATAATGATTATTTTTTTGTTTTTAAACCCTAGCCTAGTAATTGGATTTATTCCTCTGTCGTGGGTGCGTTTACAAACATGAAAATTCACATACACATATACCCAGACCGAAACAAATAATCGTGGGTCACACAAAGATTTGTCTCGTGCGAGAATCAAACCCGCGACTATTCTATCCAGTGAGCGGAGCGGCTTAAGCTCTTAACCACTGCGCTAAATCGTCCGTCAAATGATGATCGCTAAATACACCATACGCCACTAGACCAACGAGGCAAATTACAATTTTGTGATCTTCAACGATTACGATTACACTTTTAATTTTGAATCATGATTGAATATTACAAAATGCAATCGTAATCATTCATCTGATTATATTTTGCCCATCTCTGGCGGTAAATAACTAACGGACGGCACGGTGCAGTGGTTGAGCGTAAGCCGGTCCACCCACTGGATCAAGTAGTCGGGGGTTCGATGCTACCATTTAACAAATCTTTGTGGGACCCACAAATATTTGTTTCGGTCTGGGTGTTTGTGTATGTGGATTTCGCACTACTGTTGTAAAAATGAGCGCTGAAGTCGGGAGGTTAGCGTTGAGTCGACGCTCACGAGCGTTGAAACACGTAGAAAACGCGAGCGTTTTAAGCGCCGACTCGAGCGTTTTTACTACACTATTTCGCACGTTCACACGTTTGTTTTAGTAAACGCACCCACGCTATAGGAATAAATCCTAGTGTGGGGCTAAACTTTTTTTTTCAAAATAAAAAAGCTGCAAATTATAAAAGTCCTTACTTGGCTAATTAGTTGCTTGATATAGAAGCAATTGGATTCCTTGCCGTCGATCCACGCGATGAGGTCGCTGCGGATTGTCTGTGCCTCTGTGCTGCCAGAGTTCGACACCAGCTGACCTGCCTGTAGACAAAAAAAATTATTAAAAAAACAACTTAATTCAACCATGGATATATTACCCTAAACGGATTGAGCACTCTGCGAAAAGAACGTGATGACAAGGACACTCACTTAGAGCCCTACGTCTCTTTCGAAGTAGGGTGACTAAACATTGGTACAATTATGGACTTGTATAGTATAACTAACGTATAATAATCGAGCACTGCTTATTATCGTAATTCTTTCTTCCTACACATATGCCATATCTTCAATGAGTAGTAGTCAATGTGTTTGATTTAATTGCCCATTTTCTTGCTGGCTATCCATTTTTTCAGAATCTTTAAATTCAGCTGCAAATATCGGAAAATTAAGCATAGTCCTCTTCTTCTTTGTCGGTTCCTCATGACTGAGGGTCGTGACCACCACAGTCAAGGTTTTGCACAAGCGCTCTCCAGGCTTCCCGGCATTCAGCTTGTTTGATGACACCCGGAATACTGGTGCTCGTGGTCTTTCTGATGACGTCTGTCCATCTGGTTGGCGATCTTCCTCTACTCCTCTTTCCTTCCACGTGGCCAACTACTATTAGCTTTTCCAAGTTATCTGTTTCTCGTCGGGCCACGTGTACACAAAGACAAAATTTTAGTTTAAATTATTTAAGTTGTTAATAATAATTCTTACGTTAAAGTGATCTTCGCAGCAATATAAACAAGTTGATGGAGATGCCATGACTCTTTTTCTGATTTTACACCACTTTCTCCTTATGTCCGCACCTATCGGGTGCATTTCTTATTGTATTTTTACACCTAGGCACAACACATTTTTTTGCCCTTAACGTTTTGTTTTTGAGGCTTAAATTTCTTTTGCAGTTATATATTGATGTAATCTATCGTATAAAAATATAAAAAAATACACGCATATTCCCTATTATGAATGTTTTATAAAGAATGTGCGCACAATAATGTAATAAATATTTCCTTGTATCCTGCATAATAAAACGAATGAAGATAAATAAATGGTAGGCCTACCAATAAAATGAAATGTGTACCTTGAGGAAATAAGTACAATCTTGTACATCCTTAGGAAGTGATAGAAAATTGTAGAAGTTCAATTGCAAAAAGGATATTTCCATAAAGATGAAGTGTGATGTCACAAACATAATTGAATTTTATTACTAAATGTGAGAAGTGCCAGAAAACGTACATTCTGTGCCCATAAAGGATATGTCTGGGATATAAATACTGCATTTTTAACAACAAGATCGATATCGATAAAGTTTTATAGATATAAGGGCCCTCTAGGTAAGGATTCTTTTAAATAAAATAATTGATTACAATAATTACGGTTATGACCAATATACTTAGTAGTACTACACTGTGTATGTAAACTTCAGTAATGATTAAGCTTATTCCTTAAAACTTAGATTATGTTTTATCGTTAGAAATGTATCATTTTAAATATAAGTCATTTTGTTTTTATGATATTATTATAACAGTAATTTCGCAAAAAAAAGAACAAGTTTGAAAAAATACGTATATATATATTATCTATCGACGAAAATATATATGGATGATTTAAAATGTGAGAATGCAGTTTAAAAAAAAAACATATACATAATTTGCTTAAAAAAAATTGGAGTGTTTCAATATGTTAAAAATGTCCGAGTTGTGTTTCCAGCCGTCCTAAACGGGACAATACTAATACACCCATTCAGTCTAAGGGCCATACTTCGCGTACTAATCAAGCGGCTCCGGCGACGGCTACAATAGAATCCCCAAAGCCGGGACCATCTAGCCATTACCAAGCAGGGCTGGTTCAGACATATACCCCAAATGAGTATCCGCCACCAGAAACGGCTATAATAACGCCTGCAATTACAGAGGTCGACATACCAAGTGCGATTCTTGTGGAAATTCGTAAATTGCGGCAGGAAATGAACGAGAAATTTGACAGACAGCAGGCTGTTTTAGCGAATTTTCAAACCACTCTAGCTACGGTTCAAAAGAACATAAAGGATCTCACCGGAAGATTTACTTCAATGCGCGAAGACCTGGATGAGTTTAAGAAGACGGTTTACTTTTTATCTGACGCTCACGATGACCAAAAGGAAATTAATGCCAACAATAACAAGTTTATTAACGAAATGCTCAAGAATAACGCCGCAGTCAATGTTCAAGTTAGGGAGTTGGACGCTAAAGTGCAACAACTTGATCAAATAGCACGTGAATGTAATATCGAGATACAGTGCGTTCCTGAGCACAAAACCGAAAACTTGTTGACTGTTGTCCAACAGCTGGGTAGAGTTGTGGGAAATGAAATTCACGACAGTGAAATTAAGTCACTTCATAGAGTCGCCAAATTAAATACAGAGTCAAATCGTCCACGAAGTATAGTCGTAAAGTTAGTTAGTCCTCGCATTCGAGATAATCTACTTGCTGCAGTCAGAAACTTTAATAAAAAAAAACGACTCGGGGAAACTAAATAGCAGCCACGTTGGTATTGGCGGTGAAAGGCAACCGATTTTTGTAACAGAGAATTTAACTTCTCCAAATAAAAAACTTCACGCAGCAACGAGGATTGCTGCCAAGGAGAAGAAATATAACTTTGTATGGGTCCGAAATGGTCGCGTATTTGTGAGAAAAGATATAACATCCAAATCTCTTTTAGTTAAAAATTTAGAGTATCTGGAGACTTTGTAAATTGTTAACTTTTGTTTTGCAAGATATATAGTGTAATAAGTATTAAAATTCATGTTTAAAATTCATTATCAGAATGTAAGAGGCTTAAGAACCAAGACCGAGGATTTTTATTCTGCTGCTTTGCATTTTAATTATGACATAATTGTTGCCACCGAAAGTTGGTTAAACGACACAGTGCTAGATCATGAAATTGTAGATAACCGATACAGAGTTTTTAGGCGCGATAGGTCGACTACGGTTTCTTCAATCACCAAAAAAGATGGTGGAGGTGTAGCTATTGCAACACTGGACAAATATGAGGTCTTAAGGAGATTTAATTGGGAATCACATTGCGAGGAATTATGGATAACCATAAAATGTGAGAACGGCCTAAATATTAATATTTGTGTGGTTTATATTCCACCGCCAATTAAACTAGATTATTTGAATACTCTCTGTAATAACTTTACAGAAGTAATTAGTAATAAGAGCAAAAGTAATTCCATTAACATATTAATCGGGGATTTCAACATGGGTAATATTTATTGGGAATATGACGTAAGTTCTGGTCTTTTGGTCCCCAAAGGATCCAGTAATAATCAAGAAAACATTTTTTTAGACACGATTGCCTTTAATGATCTTCATCAATGCAACGGAATAGTAAACGCTTCAAATCGTACTCTAGATCTAGTTCTTACCAATAGTAGTAATAGGACTGTATTGGTATCACAAGCCACAAGTCCACTACTACCAATTGATCCCCATCATCCAGCGTTGGAAATCTCACTTATATCTAATCATAGTAGTCCACTAGTGCAAAGGAAAGTCTCCAATTTAAATTTTTATATTTGTGATTATGATGATGTTAACGACAAACTAGCGAAAATTAATTGGTCTGATGAATTGAATTCTATTACTAATATTGACGAAATGGTGATTAGATTTTACGAAATTCTAATGCTAATCATTCAACAACACACACCTATTAGCCGACCATGCGATGAGCGCTATCCCGTCTGGTACAGTCGAGCTTTACTAAAAGTCATAAAGGAGAAAGCTAAATATCACATTTTATATAAAAAGTATAAGAACCCCAGAGATAAAATTACGTTTGATTGCTTGAGAACACGCTGCAGAGTGTTAATAAAAGACTGTTACGCAAAATTTAAAAGCAATATCGCCACACACCTGCGTCGAAATCCTAAATACGTTTGGAAGTACTTCAAAAACAAACGGATAGCCAACAGTTATATTCCTAATAAAATGACTTTGAATAACAACAATACAGCTAAGGGCGGTCAGGAAATTTGTGAATTGTTTTCCGATCATTTTCAATCCATCTATAGAGTTAATCGTAATACATGCCATCCCTCAAGTTCAGCTTCACCTAATCCTTGTAACAATAACACGTTTAGTAGTTGTATACTTGAAATAAGAGAAGTTTTTGAGTATTTGTCTTCTCTTGACTCCGATAAAGGACCAGGGCCTGATTCAATTCCTCCTCTTTTTCTCAGGAAATGTGCAGCAAACTTAGCTGTTCCTCTGACCATGATATTCAACTATTCGTTAACACAAGGAGTTTACCCCAACTCGTGGAAAATTGCACACATCACGCCAATCTTTAAATCTGGTAGTGTTGATGATGTTAAAAATTACAGACCAGTGTCTATTCTTTCTACATGTGGTAAAGTGCTTGAATCCCTAGTACAGAAAAAAATGTTCTTCCACATAAAAAATGTATTGGATGATAACCAGCATGGCTTCCGCCCCAAAAAATCAACATTGTCTAATCTCACCGAGTATGTGTCTTATATATCATCTGCACTAGATGGGGGTAAAGAAGTTCATGCAATATACACCGACTTTAAAAAGGCTTTTGATTTAGTGGATCACGACCTATTATTACTTAAATTGGGAAGTATGGGCGTTCATGGGTCGTTGCTGCGTTGGTGTGAATCCTACTTGAGAAATCGTTCGCAATTAGTGTATCTCAAGGGTTTTAAATCCAAAAAATGTTTGATACCATCAGGAGTACCTCAGGGCTCTCACCTAGGACCTCTATTTTTTCTAATTTTTATAAATGACTTAGGAAGTAAAATTGATTCAGAGTACAAACTTTTTGCTGATGATTTAAAAATATATCGAACTATATATAGTGATTCTGATACTAATCAGCTACAACTGGATATAAATAACTTATGTCGATGGTGTGAACAAAACAACATGTCATTAAATGAAAACAAATGTTACTTCATTAAATTTAGTAGGAAAACTATAACAAACCAAGCTTTTTACTCAGTTAATGACAACCCGCTCCAAGAAGTGGACACTATTAGAGACCTTGGTATCCTGATAGATAGTAGATTAAATTTTAGAAATCACTATGACCTAATTATAAGTAAGGCATCAAAATTGTCAGGGTTCATTGCCAGAGAAATGAAAATCTTTAAAGAACCGTTCCTAACTATTTTAATTTATAACAGCATTATACGAAGTATTCTAGAATACTGTAGCACAGTGTGGAGTCCGTCATACCAGGTGCACTCCGATAGAATAGAGCGAGTCCAAAAAAGGTTCTTATATAACTTATGCTATTCAGACAACAAATGCCGTATTTTGAATTCCTATAACTCCAGACTGAGTCACTATAAAATGAAATCGTTGAGCGCACGTAGAAAATCTCTAGACGTTATGTTTCTGTTCAAGATAATTAATGGCTTAATAGATTCACCTGGGCTTTTAGAGAAAGTGCATATTTCTATTCCGCGTACTGGCAGCCGCTTAATTAATCGGAAAACTTTTATTATGCCTCACAGTCGCACAAATATTGGTTTTTTTTTCGCCCATATCTCGTATGCTTTCGCTTGCCAACTCCATTCGCGGCGAAATGGATGTCTTTGCTGGTTCTGTAGCCTCAGTAAAGTCTAAAATCAGTGTATTGATTTGTTCATAGCAGATTATAGTAGTTTACACGAGACCCACTTAATTTTCGTCTTGCTTAAAATATGCATGCTGGATTCACATCTAGTAGATGTCAATCAGACCTAATGTATTATACTCTGTAATATTGCATGAGAGATTGTACATCAGTTTTGTGAATTATAATAAAAAAAAAAAAAAAAAAAAAAAAAAAAAAAAAAAAAAAAAAAAAAAAAAAAATTATTTCTGAGAAAATTGTACAATTTTTAAAAGCAGAAAAATATAACATGTATCTTGTAACTAACATGTAAAAGAGCCTAAATTTAAAGTATATTAACACCATAAATATTTTAAATATTATATTGTCAAATTGCATTATATTGTACAATTGCGCTCGTAGCGCTGTGCAATTGCGGTGTTTTTGACGCTTAAACTTAACTTAACGTGTTCTTATCGATCACCAAGGTTAAGCAGCGTTCGACTCGGTCGGCCTGAGATGGGTGACCGTTTGTGGCATTTTCATATTCGAGCGTCTCGGTGCTTCGGAAGACACGTTAAGCCGTTGGTCCCGGTTACCAATTAATGTGGTAGTCGTTAAGCCGGGTTGGAAGCCTTATAGGCGGCTTGATAAGTTCCAACAGCAGGTGGCCACAAACCTGCCTCCACCAATCCGCACTGGGTCCGCGTGGTGGAGTATGACCTAATCTCTCCCACCTCGACTTGTGAGAGAAGGCCTTCGCCCAGCAGTGGGCAGTATAGGCTGATATTACGTTATATAATAATATTATTATTATATTGTCAAATATGTATTTGAAAAAAAAGAACACATTTTGATTCATTTTTTTTTATATTTAAGGAGGTAGGTGTAGTGTAGTTAAGGACTAATATAAATACTGTTGTAACCCATAATATTGACTTAGAATAAACCTATACCTTAACTTTGAACAGGCAACATCCTTTATGCAACCTTACACCAGACTCAGGACTGATAATGGGAATTTTTCATTAGAAAAATTACATTTGTCCGACCCAGGATTTGAACTTAGGACCTCGTGATCGCAATGCACATTATAGTGGCGAACCACTAGACCAACGAGACAGTCTCAATAAATAATTATGTTCAATATACATGAAGTGGAAGGATGTAGATACCGGGGAAGACCTAGACTATCTTACAATTAACAAATATACTGAGTCTTATCTGAAGGACAAGTAAAGGGTCCGTAACCGGTGAGCGTGTAACGCGAACTATGAAAGTGGAGGAAGCCGAACAGGTATAAAGAACCTGTTGGAACTCTGTACTCTCTGCCTACCCCGCAAGGGATCTGGCGTGACGATATAGATAGATAGATACATAACGCCTTTAAAGTATGAGTTTCTTACACAAGCTGTTTTTATACTTGACACAAACATACTGTTAGCATTGTGCACTTAGTAGTGCACCCCGTCCCCCCACAGCGACTGTCACAACCGAGGCCGCCTCTTCAAGGCACCCTCGAGTATGTCGCCCCTTGCCCTTCTGGCTCGAGCGTAGTGGTTGCACGCTCGCCTTAAGTCCGGTGAAGCTGTAAAGGACTCGCGGCCAACAGCGTACATCACTCACACACACACTTGACAATGGATTCTAAGAACTACTGTATTATTTACATAAAATATGAAAACACCTTTTTAATATGTTTATTGAAAGATACATGCTAATTATACAACACTTATATCGCCTCATTAGCCTAGAGGTGTATAATGCGGCTGTCAATGGGTCCTGGGTGCGATTCTAGGCCAAAGTGTGGATGTCTATGATTCTAGGCCACAGTGTGGATGTCTATCAATAAAATCTTTGTAATAATCTGCAGTATCAAATGGGCGCCAGAGAGGTCAGTAAGGAAAAGCCTGTTGGAACTCTGAATTCTCTGCCTACCCCGCAAGGGAACTGACGTGATAATATAGATAGATGAATACTAAGAGTTCAAAAGACTATTAGTAAAAATTTTGGTATACTAATAGGCTCAGTCTCTATTACATTAAGACAACATATTCAGAGATATAATTGCATGTACACAATACACCTCTGCAACTCACACTTGCGAAGTATATGCATGATGTATTTTTTTTTCAACATGTTAAAATGTTAGTTTATTCTATCCATTTAGGTATTTAGTTAAATATTGTTTATCTGTAGTTACAGGTAAACAATAAAAGTTATTAACTATAATAATAATTATCACTAAATTAACTTAACTATTATTATTAGAAAATAATAAAAAAAAAAATTACTGAGTTTCGCAGGCTTTACCCGGACCTTTGAAAGGTTTTCATGGGTACATGGGTCCAACACATAGGGGCCCTTTGCGAGAAATTAATGTTATGTAAGTCACCTGCTGAGATCACTTGCTGAAAATGAAGAAACATAACCAGCAAACTGACCCGGGCAGGTGCAAGGACTATTGCAAATTATGGAATAAAAACAAGGGCTATGTAAATGAGTTTGATGGACAAAAAGTGGACTTCAAAGGGGATGGACACCACCATAGTAAGTGATACCTAACTACCTGTGCCTGGCAGTGACTCCCGGCTTCTTTATTATTATTATATCTCCTTGTGATTCAAGTATAAAATAGAAAATTATTGTATCCTTTAATACAACAAAGAACAAAGTGACATAGTTAAATATCTAAACTGACAAATCTGAGATATCACTTATTATAAATAGATTTAGACCTCAAACATTAATTATTACAATCTAAAGCACTGTTTTAAGTTTATAAAGAGGCATACTACAAGATGGCACCAATAGCATTGTGATGAACTTATTCCATATTTAAACTAATATTATAAAGAGAAATGTTTGATTTTTGTATGTTTGTTTGTAATGGATAAACTTAGAAACTACTTAACCAATTTTAAAAATTCTTTTACTAATAGAAGGCTCTGTTATCAGTGAGTATCATGGGCTGTATAATATTTCGGCGAAATGAAGGTCGCGAGGCAGCTAGTATTTTATAAATCAGATTACTATTTTTTATAGCTTCATAGTAGTCTGCAGTTCTCTAGGTGACAAATTTGTAATGTTTATATTTTGATATAATTTAGTTGATAAGAACTATGAATGTGACTGGAGAGTGTGTATGAGACAAACTATGAGAGTGGAGGAAGCCAGAGAGGTCTGAAAGGAAAGAACCTGTTGGTGCTCTATGCTTAAGGAATCTGGTGTGGTGATATAGATACACAGAACTATGAATTACAGAAGTAGACTTCGAAAGTACTTACTGATATAGAAAATACGTAAAATGCTCTTTAAAATACAGAACATTTTGTTTGACACAATGACTTCAGGTTTGATGCAAAGCGCCACACATAGCCAATTGCCCTTTCTGAAACCTGTATTTATGGATTCTAACATTTATTAACTAAAATACCTGTATCTATTCTGAATTTCTCCAATCAACTATTAAGGCATGTTTGTAAAAGTATAGTACTTACATAGTTAGGTTTACATTACCACCTAACAGTGAAAGTACAGGTGTTATCTAAGTAGAGACCTATTTACATATCAATTTGATTGCATGGGTGTACATATAATATGGCAATGGTCTACAACAACAAAAAAACACTTATACCTTCTCTTTTTTTTTCTTTTAACACCATTTCTTATGACAAGCATAAGCATGTCTGAATGTTGGAAATCAATATGATTCTCAGATATAGGGTGAATGAATAGGTTCCTACCTAAGTAATTAATACAAAAAAAAAGATAAAGTGGGGGTGGCACACCCCTGCCACCCCCACTTTATCTTTTTTTTTGGTTATATAATACCACCATCATGCCTATATTCCCCAAGCGGGCGGTGGCAGAGGTGTACTGAGTACACCCAGTTTTCACTGAAGATGTGTGGTTCCAAGTAATAGAGGGCTAGCCTATTGTCATATACACACAATTCCAGACTCTGGACACATACTGGAAATTTTGCATTAGAAAAACTACATTTGTCCTACCTAGGATTTGGACACAGTACAGTACCTGGGGATCACAAAGCAATGCGCTTTGCCCTTAGACCTAGGAGGCAATCTGATGTTATTGTTAAGTCCCCTGATGATGTTATTGGAGGTGTTTCTACTGCTATGATACTGGCCACAATTATGGACTATAGACCTCTACAGAGTTCTCATTTAGCTAGAAAAACCCTAACATTTTGTTTAATATCCAAACAAGATTCACGATTGCCAGCTGCACTGTATGCCACTAGACTGATGAGGCCGTCTGCATTGCTTTTTGTGACACTAAAGTGTAGTGCTGTAATGAGCAATACCAGAAGTTACAGCTATCATAGCATCCTACTAATATTATAAATGTGAGTTCGTATATTGTGTGTTACCAGTGATGATATATGGATCAGAGACGTGGTCTCTTACTATAGGTCTCATAAAAAAGCTCAGAGTTGCCCAGCGAGCTATGGAGAGAGCTATGCTCAGCGTTTCTCTACGTGATCGAATCAGGAATGAGGAGATTCGTAGAAGAACCAAGGTCACCGACATAGCCCTTAAGATTAGCAAGCTGAAGTGGCAATGGGCGGGCCACATAGCGCGAAGATCGGACGGGCGTTGGGGCAGAAAGATTCTAGAGTGGAGACCACGTATTGGCAAGCGCAGCGTGGGATGACCGCCTGTCAGATGGACAGACGATCTTGTGAAAATCGCAGGAAGTCGTTGGATGCAAGTGGCATCGGACCGGTTACGCTGGAAAGCGATTGGGGAGGCTTATGTTCAGCAGTGGACAAGTATAGGCTGAGATGATGATGATGAGTTCGTATGTTTAGATGGTTGTACTATGAATCATGCAAACATGGTTGAATGCATTTGGATGACATTTAGAACATAGATCGTTTATTACCTGGATTAACACATATGATGCTTTTTAACAACGTGGACGAAAAAACTAGTTAGTAAACTGAAAATTTAATGTAATATGGCATCTCAATATAAAATGAATTTGCTATATATAGCCAAAGTACTATCATTAAGATTCAAAATTAATTGTCACATTTTGATTTCATTATTTTGAATATGTTATGAACTAATAAATTGAGTACCGTAATTTTGATGAAAATAAACCCAATATCATTATCAACTGGTACCTATCTATATATCTCTATAAACATGCCAGGTTCCTTCTTTTTTTAAATACCTCTCTGGCTTCCTCCACTGTCACAGTTCGTCTTATACATGCTTGCCGATTACGGAGATCAACTTGTTACATTCATTTATATTAGTTTAAATATTTATAATAACCTATCAACCAATACTATTCCACTCCTGGCTAAAGGTTTTCTCAGGAATCAATGTGAAAGGTACTTACAATAGGTTAGTGTCAACAATAATGATAGAGGTTTGAATTGTAACCAATTTCTATTGAAACAGCTAAACAAGTTTCCTACATCTAAACCCAAGTAATACATACCAGTTATTAAATACAATAAGAACCAAAATTTAATATACTCACTGTGAATATTCCCGATCTGTACATTGCTAACACTTCCTGAAGAACCATTAGTCCTCGTTCTTTGCCGAGGAAATTGTTCAAAACACACACACCATACTGAGTCATGTCCCTGATCACCCTCTGGCAGATCTCGTAGCACGGATCACTAGGGTCCATATAGTAACTGTTGGGCATGTGGTTAAACGGTGCCCGGCTGTCTTTCAACGAGGCTTCAGGGTACTCCTTAACTCGAGTACCATGCTCTGCCCCATAGTTCGGCAATACAGGCATCTTGTCCGTTCTGTTCACTGCCCTCAGAACATTGGACGTGCCTGGCGTGCCGAAATCCACGGTGCTCAGTTGCTGCGCTGACTCCCGCAGCACCTCTAGCTCCGACGAACCCTCGTAAGTAATCGCACTGCCGGTCCTCAAATCCTTATTAGTATACACTACACTAGATATCACACTACTGTCATTTTGTCCCACTTTCGATGGACTTTCCTCACTTTGTTTAACGTTTTCGGTCGATATTTGCGAAATATGTTTACTAACACTGTCCGCGTTACCCTCTTTACCACTTTTTTTAGCGTTTTTCGGTTTATTTATTTTTAAACGTCTCGTATTATTACCCTCGGTTGTATTATCCTGCTGTACGTCTTCTGTGACGTAGGATGATTCGTCTTTGCTCGTCTTAGTTGCTTCTTCGTTGACAGAGCTACGTTCACCAGAATTATCACTTTTTGAACCCTGTTTTGGTAACTTAGGTGCACATCCACTTTTATGCCTTTTCCAGTCCTGACGTTGGTGCTCGGTGTTACAATAATATACGTTGAGACAACGAGCGCACCGCCGATGAGTTTTCTCGTTGCAAATAGCGCAACACGCGAGTCCGACTCCTTGATTCATTCTAAAATAATTTCTCCCAAGGGCCGGCCCCTGCAACTTGTCAACTGAAAGAAATGTCATCGGCAACGTGACAGATTAGAGGATATCAGAGTAGGATAAAGATAAATTTTTAGTAAATAAATAAAATTCCTTCAATAAATGTTACTAAAATTATAAGTTTATTTTCAGAAGCTAGTTTATTACAATTATATTTAAAAATCATGATATAATCTTTAGTGCGCTCCACATACCACTGCTTTCGGCGTTAGGTTGGTAGTATTGTTTGTCAATGTAGACAGCTAGTGTCAGTGCGTTTGTTTATTTCCGGATGATTTCTGGAATAATAATTATTTTAACGGTGTAATCATGTGAAAGACTGCGAGGAGGTAAACTTGATGTAAACAGAAATGGTGTTCAGGATAGGAAAATTCCGTGAGCCTGAAAAATTTGAGAGTGCTTTTAATTCTCTTATAACGATTATGATGACAGGCTAAAATTACCTGGAGGGAGTCATTCGACGGTGCCGCTCCGCCGGTCATCGTTAAACACATTGTCTTTTTTTTCTCTCAATTACACGGATCACCATTTTGAGTAAATGAGAAAGCTATTGTGAGGTTGGCAACGTCGCCCTGTACGTGTGCTTGGTTGCCTGTTGTGACCTGTGCTTAGGCCATAACAAATGCGCCCCGTTCGTTTCAACGGTTAAAATAAAATGAAAAGCATTGTGATAACTGAATATACTTTAATACAGTGAAATTATGTCGTGTTATGCTGTATTTTGTCAATCAAGGACAACCAAAGGAAGAGTGAAAAATCCTGAATTATCATTTCACACATATGTATTTATTGCCTCTTATTATATTATAGGGAAGTTTCGCAGCAAAATTATGGATTAAACATTAAAGATATACAGCACTGACGTCATATAATTAATATTCGGTGATAATTAACTGTGAGTTTAAAGCTTTAATTGCTTGAACGAATAAAAAATACATTTACCAGATATTTATACTTAAGGCTATATGGGGTCTATCCTTTTTATCCCTTAATGTACCCAACCTTGTTTGTCTTAGGCATGGTTGGGTACAATAAGTTGGAAACAAGAAGACGCTTAGGCCTTGCTGTTTATATTTTTAAATTATTAAGAGGAAAAATATCTAACTCGGGGGTACTGAGGGAAATCAATATCTATGTCCCAGACAAATACATATGGCATAGACGAAGACCGCACTTGCTTAACGTGCCGGCCGGCAAGACCAATTTGCAGGGTAAAGCTCCAATGACCTGCGCTTTACGTACACTTAATGAAGTTGCTAAGAAAATTGAGTGTGTGTGTGTGTGAGTGATGTACGCTGTTGGCCGCGAGGCCTTTACAGCTTCACCGGACTTAAGGGCGAGCGTGCAACTACTACGCTCGAGCCAGAAGGGCAAGAGGCGACATACTCGTGGGCGCCTTGAAGAGGCGCCCTCGGTTGGCACCGTCGCTGTGGGGGGACGGGGTGCACTACTAAGTGCACCGGTCAACCGCCGGCTATGGGAGGGGATCTACGACTATCCCACTGCCGGTCACGCCGTCATCGCTGCGCTGCTGCCAGTCTTCTGGGAGTGGCTGGGGCGACGACACGGTGTCCTCACGTACCATCTGACGCAGGTACTGTCCGGGCATGGTTGCTTCGTGCGGTATCTGTGGCGGATTGGTCGTGAGGAGGCGGAGCGCTGCCACCATTGTGCGGCCCCGGAAGACACAGCGGCGCACACGTTGCTGGTGTGCCCGGCATGGGATGCCGAGCAGCGCCGGCTCGCTGGAGCGCTCAGTGTAGGGAGACAGGGGGTATCGCTCCCGACCGTGATATTAGTGGCGCGGGAGTGCGGGGAGCTGAGGTCACTGGCGCTGAAGGCACCGGATGGGAGTGCGCTGCGGGCGCGGGGGGGTATTGCGCTGAGGGCGCAGAGGGGGAGGCAACCGCGCGGAGGCGGCGGCGGCCGCCGCGCCTCGTCCGGCCGCGCTTCTCCTTCGGGGCCCTGGGACAACCGCGATAGTTCGCGGTGTGCCCCTTGGCGCCGCAGAGGACGCAGCTGGAGGGGCTCGGCCGCCGTCTCCTTCGAACGGGCGCACTGGGACGTCGCGTGGTCCCCGATGCATTTTACGCACCGAGGCCGCGCGTGACAATTACGGGCAGAGTGCCCGTACAACTGACAGTTGTGGCACTGCCCGGGCGTGCCACGTTTGTGGGGGGCCTCTACAGAGAGGCCAGAGATGTGACAAACAGTCGTAAGGTTGAAGACCTTACGACCGGCCTCGGTGCGGTCTAGGACGACCAGCACCTTGTCATAGGCCTCTTTGGAGCGCCCATTGACCATCCTGTGCACCTGGCGCACGGGAAGGTCCTGGGATTGGAGGTCCTCCTTTATGACGGCGGTGTCCAGCTCCCTAGGGATACCGCGGATGACTACCCTGAGCTCCCTTTCCTCCTCCAGGGTGTATGTATGATAAGCGATCTTATTCGATCGCAGGAACGCGGATAACCGTCGATGGTCGCCGGAGGACGCCACCTTGACGGCTATGCCTTGCGCGGTGGAACGCGCGTGCGTATAATTAATTTGGCGATTATAAATCGCCTTGGAAATGCGCTCCCAGGCGCTCTTGTCCTGAATGACAAGCGGCGGGGGAGCGATAGACGGACGTGCGGGGCGCGCGAGAGGAGAGGCCCTCGCGGCCGCGCTTGGAGACGGCCGGGGTCCGGTCGGGGGCAGCGCGTCGCGCAGACGCGTGCTCAACCTCCATGTCGGAGTCCGAGAGAGGCTCGGACCCGCATGGCGAGACGGGGCGGTCAGCGGGGGTCGGAAGCGGCGCGGTGACCTCCGTTCTCGGCGCGGCGAACGGAGTCGCGGGGCGCGCAGAAGGCGCGGGGAGCGCGGGGGAGGAGGGCGACGCGTGCGCGGGTGACGCGACGGGCGAGTACGTCGCGCTGAATTTCCGGATGATGTCCGGGCAATTCAGCGCGATGTACCTCCCTAATTCCCGGAGGAAGTCGGGAGGGAACTCGTCTGCCATTTCCAGGGGGGGAATGGCAGGGCGGGTGAACTTAAAAAGGGGCCCAAATGCCCAGATCCCCCCACCGAGCGGCGGCGGGGGGGCAGCACTACCGGAGAGACGCGGTGTGCCTTACGTAACAATATTACGTAATCGAAGGAGAGAAAAAAAAAATAACCGTTACGAAAAACGCGGGAAGGCCGACCGCGTCGTTAGAACGACACGTCTACCTAACGACCCACGTAATTAGATACACAGAGCAGAACGCACGTACGTGAATAAACAAAGACGTACCTGCATACACACGAACGGATGAAGACACTGCTAATTAAAAGGTACCTTTTTACTATCGCAGGCACGCGGTCGCGGTAAGCAAGTAGGTACGTAATAATAATACCGCTTTGTGGAATGCGCCGGCTATTATTTGATGACCCTGTACTTTTCTATCTATGTATTTGGAGGGTTCGCGTCCGTTCTAGAACTTTCATACGAGTATAAAAGGAACAGCATGGCGACGGACACAGTCTCTATTCTGAAGCGATAGCTATCAAATCGAGAACAAGTGATCTTAGTGGAATACACCAGCGACCTTAGCAGCGATTAACGGATTCAACGAGTGACCTAAAAGTAATAATTGGGTACTAGCGAGAGTAGTACTAGCGTGTATTTAGTACTTGTGTGTACTTGCATTCGCATTACTGTTTTGTGCGTAAAGTGCCTATTCAATAAATAAACATATTTACTATAGATTCTCAGGTAACTTAAGATTTTCTGTTCGGTGAAATAAATATTTTTTTAATTATGAATTGTCTGTTACGTCGATAAGGTCTGTCCTAGTAATCACTTCTCTATTAAAGTACACTAAGGCAGATGCACAAACTCACATAAAATAGACACGCTACCTCAGCGATGTGCGCTGACCTTACAGCCTAAGTTCATGACTAACGTGCATTGAAAAAGCGCTCGTGCGTACGTAGGAACGTGCGAAATGTGATGTAAAAATTATAAACACAGCTATGCCTATATTCCTCAAGCGGGAGTGGGAGTGGTGTACTGTGTACACTCACTTTTCGTTCAACAATGTAAGGTCTCATGTAGTAGAGGATAAGTAAGATAAGTGCACAGTGCCAGACTCCAGAGTAGATTGTTTTTATCAAATAATTACTATTTTCCGACATAGGATTCGGCTTTACTATTGTACTAAATTGTACATACTAATATTGATGTTTACAGATTCCTTTTTAAGATTTGTATTATAATACGTATGTGTGAACTTATATAAATTTCTCGTAGTAATTCGAAATCATAATTTAGACTAGTCAATTACGATTTAGCATGAAGTAAATATTTTTTAAACAAAATTTGTATTTTCTTATCGATAAATCCTGTACTAGTAAGCACTTGCCTAATTACGCACACTAACGCAGATTCACAAATTAACACCGACATAAAATTGACACGCTACCGCGCGGATATGCGGTGTCTAGGCCACAGAGTACATTATACATACGGATATAGAGTCATCAGCTCGGTTCTCGAACTAACGCCATCTGCCGACCGAGTGCATAACTAAATATTGTTACGTATAGAACTATAACTATAATCACTACGCTTGTATACCGAACAGAAAATCTTAAGTTACCTGAGAATCTATAGTAAATATGTTTATTTATTGAATAGGCACTTTACGCACAAAACAGTAATGCGAATGCAAGTACACACAAGTACTAAATACACGCTAGTACTACTCTCGCTAGTACCCAATTATTACTTTTAGGTCACTCGTTGAATCCGTTAATCGCTGCTAAGGTCGCTGGTGTATTCCACTAAGATCACTTGTTCTCGATTTGATAGCTATCGCTTCAGAATAGAGACTGTGTCCGTCGCCACGCTGTTCCTTTTATACTCGTATGAAAGTTGTACAATAAATGTTTAACGGAGGGAGTATTCCCTAATGTTTGGAAACGAGCTAATATAATCCCAATTTACAAAAGTGGTTCCAGAGCCGACGCGGAGAATTACCGTCCTATATCTATTCTTCCAGCACTGTCGAAGCTTTTCGAAAAACGTGTTCACACCGAGTTATATCCCCACCTACACAAAGTAATTATCGAACAACAACATGGCTTTGTGAAAGACAGGTCAACTACGACCAATATACTTGTGTTTTTTCAAATTTTTTATTTGAAAGTATGAATAAACGCTTGCAGGTTGATGCTATCCATACAGATTTTCGAAAAGCATTTGACAGGGTTGATCATGAAATTCTTTTAAATAAAATCGCATTTAACGGAATTAGGGGTAATTTACTGCGATGGTTCACCTCTTATGTCAGTAATCGATGCCAAAGAGTTGTTATTAATGGGTACAGCTCTCAATATGTTTCTGTTTCATCAGGTGTACCGCAAGGATCCATTCTTGGTCCACTTCTCTTCATTCTTTTTATTAACGACATCAACGACTGTTTCAAACACTCCTATTTTCTGTTGTATGCTGATGACCTCGAAATTTATAGAGTCGTACAGAGTTTCAGCGATTGTTACCTTCTACAACATGATTTAGACCGCTTTTCGTATTTCTGCTTAAAAAATAAACTATGTTTAAACGTTTCTAAATGTAATTCAATTAGTTTCACTAAAAACCTAAAACCTTTGGTATACAACTACTCTCTTTGTGCCGAAACTGTAGCATCAGTTGACTCTTTGCGTGACCTAGGAATTCTTCTAGATAGTAAATTACATCTTGATAAACATGTTGATAAAATTGTAAACAAGGCCTACCAAATGTATGGTTTTGTTATTCGTGCATCTAAAGACTTTAAGAAACCTTCGTCTCTTCTCCACCTGTTTTATACATTAATTCGTTCACAGCTGGAATATGCATGCACTATCTGGGACCCATTATATAATAAATACACAGAACAGATAGAAATGGTGCAAACCAGGTTCCTTAAATCGATTCATTATGAATATTTCAATACGCGCTTGTCATATGATCTACTTTTAAAGAAATATAACGTTTTATCTCTTAAAAAAAGGCGGATTCTCCTACAAACTATGGTATTACATGGTCTCGTTCATAACAAATTTGATTGTATTAATCTGCAAAATAAACTATCTTATATAGTTCCAAGGACTGTGCATAGGAGAGAGGTGCGCGCGGGGCAGTTATTCGCTACGGGACTTTGCCGTACAAATACTGGTCTGCGTGCACCCCTTCATAGATTGTGCAATATTTTTAACAAAAATTATATAGATGTGGACATTTTCGTTAAAAACTCTTATATGTTTAAAAAGGCTCTTAAAGCAAAATTGTAAAATCCATCACTTTTATCTTCTAACCAGTTAAATTTATTAACAATGAAATATCAGCCATAAGTTTATTAAAGTCGCGTTTTTTATTTCCATTTCCTATTCCATTTTCTATTTCCTTTCATGTGGTAACATGAGGATAACGTGGTGGGTTGCACATTTAATTGATATTTTCTGTACCAATACTGTATACTAACACATCATTGTGCAACTGTTTGTTATCCCTACGTAATAAATAAATAAATAAATAAAATAGAAATTTCATTGCGTCACAGGCAAAGGGGACATGTACATTTTTAAAATTGACGAAGCGGTGCACGCTGGCACTGTTTTGACTTGAAGATCGACCTAGTGTGACAGAAGAAAAGCGTGAGACATAACTATTATACATATTATAATATAACCACAGATAAAAAACAAAGGATTGAGTACTGTCAAAAAATTGCCAAAGAAAATTAAACTTACTCACTGACACAACATTGAATTTTCTATGATTTTAACAACTCGAGAAACCATGATGAGTGAGAGCAATAACCAGAAGCCCGGTGTCACCCTCGCACCCATTACGATGCAGTACGGTGACCATAAGGTAGAACTAATACAGACTATACCTATTTATGATGTGGTTTAAATACGCTGTAAACCATTTATTACCGAGTTCAAAACGAACAAGGTTCTCAATTCGTTTTTATATACAGAATGGATTAAGATGGGGCAGCTATCTCAACCTTTGTAGATACAGAAAAACGGCTCTAGGGGACTATCCGAAATTTTTGCGATACTTGGAGCTAAATATACAGATTCTGAAAAAAATGTACAGTCAGCAAGAAAATGGGCCATTTTATTCAAAAACTTTGACTACTACTCATTTAAGATGTGGCATATGCGTAGAAAGAAATAATTACGGCAATTAACAGTGCCCGAGAATTATACGTTAATTATATGTGAACAAGTCCATAATCGTACTAATGTTTGGTCACCCTACTTCGAAAGAGACGTAGGACTATCAGTGAGTATCCTTGTCATCCTGCAGAGTGCTCAATCCATTGTATTGTATCCATGAATATAACATACAGGTTTTTTTAAATCCTACCTCTACGTAATATAATATAACTCTTTTGTCTTGACCATCGACCAAGTGTCACAGAAGGACCGAGTGATACATTAGTAATATAATAATTATAATTTTATTATGAGTACCTATTTAATAGTAAGTAAAACTTCCAGCAACGTTATAATACTAAACTACAATTTAAGTGTTTATCTAGTAGGCATGTCGATTTTATCGATTTTTCAAACCAATGAATCGATTTTTTAGATCGATCTGAACCACTGAATCGATTTAGTAGATCGATTCCGAAAGCCGTCAAATCGGATTGATTTACAATTCAATCATAAAAAAGTGGTAATTAAAAACATGATCTAAGTACGTTGGGTAAATCAGGTATATAAAAAGGGGCAAAACACGTTTCTTGTTAAAAATACTACGTTCCAAACATGAGTTTATTTTTGACTGCCTCGTTGGTCTAGTGGACCTAACATCGTCGGCGAAACGTGGAGTATACAGTATTGGTACAGAAAATATTAATTAAATGTGCAACCCACCACGTTATCCTCATGTTACCACATGAAAGGAAATAGAAAATGGAATAGGAAATGGAAATAAAAAACGCGACTTTAATAAACTTATGGCTGATATTTCATTGTTAATAAATTTAACTGGTTAGAAGATAAAAGTGATGGATTTTACAATTTTGCTTTAAGAGCCTTTTTAAACATATAAGAGTTTTTAACGAAAATGTCCACATCTATATAATTTTTGTTAAAAATATTGCACAATCTATGAAGAGGTGCACGCAGACCAGTATTTGTACGGCAAAGTCCCGTAGCGAATAACTGCCCCGCGCGCACCTCTCTCCTATGCACAGTCCTTGGAACTATATAAGATAGTTTATTTTGCAGATTAATACAATCAAATTTGTTATGAACGAGACCATGTAATACCATAGTTTGTAGGAGAATCCGCCTTTTTTTAAGAGATAAAACGTTATATTGACGGACGATTTAGTGCAGTGGTTAAGAGCTTAAGCCGCTCTGCCCACTGCGTCTAATAGTCGCGGGTTCGAGTCCCGCACGGGACAAGTCTTTGTGTGATCCACAATGATTTGTTCCGGTCTGGGTATTTGTGTATGTGAATTTTCATGTTTGTAAACGCACCCACGACACAGGAATAAATCCTAGTGTGGGGCTACGTTTTTTTAAAAAATAAATAAATATTTCTTTAAAAGTAGATCATATGACAAGCGCGTATTGAAATATTCATAATGAATCGATTTAAGGAACCTGGTTTGCACCATTTCTATCTGTTCTGTGTATTTATTATATAATGGGTCCCAGATAGTGCATGCATATTCCAGCTGTGAACGAATTAATGTATAAAACAGGTGGAGAAGAGACGAAGGTTTCTTAAAGTCTTTAGATGCACGAATAACAAAACCATACATTTGGTAGGCCTTGTTTACAATTTTATCAACATGTTTATCAAGATGTAATTTACTATCTAGAAGAATTCCTAGGTCACGCAAAGAGTCAACTGATGCTACAGTTTCGGCACAAAGAGAGTAGTTGTATACCAAAGGTTTTAGGTTTTTAGTGAAACTAATTGAATTACATTTAGAAACGTTTAAACATAGTTTATTTTTTAAGCAGAAATACGAAAAGCGGTCTAAATCATGTTGTAGAAGGTAACAATCGCTGAAACTCTGTACGACTCTATAAATTTCGAGGTCATCAGCATACAACAGAAAATAGGAGTGTTTGAAACAGTCGTTGATGTAGTTAATAAAAAGAATGAAGTGAAGTGGACCAAGAATGGATCCTTGCGGTACACCTGATGAAACAGAAACATATTGAGAGCTGTACCCATTAATAACAACTCTTTGACATCGATTACTGACATAAGAGGTGAACCATCGCAGTAAATTACCCCTAATTCCGTTAAATGCGATTTTATTTAAAAGTATTTCATGATCAACCCTGTCAAATGCTTTTCGAAAATCTGTATAGATAGCATCAACCTGCAAGCGTTTATCCATACTTTCAAATAAAAAATTTGAAAAAAACAAGGAGATTGGTCGTAGTTGACCTGTCTTTCACAAAGCCGTGTTGTTGTTCGATAATTACTTTGTGTAGGTGGGGATATAAATCGGTGTGAACAAGTTTTTCGAAAAGCTTCGACAGTGCTGGAAGAATAGATATAGGACGGTAATTCTCCGCGTCGGCTCTGGAACCACTTTTGTAAATTGGGATTATATTAGCTCGTTTCCAAACATTAGGGAATACTCCCACCGTTAAACATTTATTGAATATAATATACAATGGTAGTGAGATAGATTCCATAGTTCTTTTGAGAAACACAGCGGGAAGACCATCAGAGCCACGGCCTTTTGTAAGATTTAAGCAATTAAATTCCTTGCGGATCTTAGACAAACTTATGTGTAGTGTACTAATTATAGTGGAGCAGTCAGAGAAATCCCTTGGGGGAGAGTATTGACCCGAGTTAAGGGTGGATGGTTAAAAAACAGATTGAAAGAAAGATGAAAAAATGTTAGTTACGTCATGGAGATTTTTAGAGCTATTGTTTTTATAATGGATTGTTGAAGGAATGCCAGAGTCTAATTTACGATTTTTTATGTAAGACCAGAAATGTTTCACGTTAGCCATAATACCGTCTTCTACTGAATCAATATATCTATGATAACACTTAATACATTCCGATCTGAATTGGTCGCGATAGAGAGCAAAGATTTCATAGTCAGATTTTTGTCTAAACTTTTTCCACGAGGTCCATGCTCTTGTCTTACATTTAAAAATGTTTAAAAGTTTTGGGGAAAACCACACAGGAAAATCGTTAAGTTTTGGTCGAGTCAGCGGTGTGAATTTTTTAATAACTTCATTCAGCTTTTCATAAAACACATTTACGGCGCACTCAGCAGTTAGATTGTTAATAAGTTCATGCCAGCCCAGTTCGCTGAGCGCAGTATTAATCTCATTGTAATTCGCCTTATGAAAATTCTACCGGGCGACATGCATTCGTTTGGAATATGAGGATTTGCTGTTAAAGGTGGGTGCCATGACGTAAAATGGGGAATGGTGGCTGTCAATTTCAAGTAAAGGTGTCACGGGGGATAAAATTGTACAATTAATATCGGAAATACATAGGTCAAGAATGCGGCCGTTAGCATTTATAAATCTATTGAATTGAAAAGCGTTCAGGATAGACATAAAGTTATTCATTAATATACATGTCGATGATGTTCCAGTACAATTTAAATTAAATCTACCCGCGTCAGTGTCACTGAGTGCCCAGTTGAGTTTTGGTAGGTTATAGTCACCAAAAATAAAGAAATTATCAACACTATAAATATCCATTATTTCCAATATATGATCGAAGTGTTTAAATAGTGTTTCATCTGAGCTTCTAGGGGGAAGATAAACAGCACTAATAATATAACGCTTTGAACCAGACCTAGGAAGGGCCACCATCACATGTTCTAATAAAGAGTAAGAGGATAATTTCAAGAAGTAACGTTAATAGGCAATAAGTTTTTCAGCACCGCAATCAAAACTCCACCTCCGTCCCTTTTACCTGTGGCGCTCCGATCTCTGTCACATCTAAACGTAGTATATCTATCGTCTATAAATTCATGATTTGAGATGCTGGGTTCAAGCCAAGTCTCTGTCAAAATAATGACGTCGTAATTGTTAGATAGGATATTAAGGTATAATGAATTTAACGTAGTGCGGATTCCTCTACAGTTCTGGTAATAGAAAGTCAAGTCTTGTATTGATGAATACATTTGTGATTAATAGTAAAGTAAAATTGTGTACATAAATGTATTATACAACTCAATCTGTATAAAATATATATTTGGACTGTTGTAAATTTGTTTAATTATTTCTGATTTGGCGATATTAAATGAAAAAACTATCAAAGTATGCGATGTATAAATGTAGAAAAGATGTATATTGATGTGGCTGAAAACTAAGTGTATGTAATAATTTATGTCGTATAAAACAAAAAGGACACAAAAACAATTAAGTAGACGAGGATTGTATGTTATTGTTAGGGCGAATTTTGTCAATGTCTCTTGATGACCTAACAGCGATAACCGGTGAAGAATCAAATTCGCGAACAAGTATTGTGGCGTGTTTGATCCAGACATATTTGTAATTGTACTTCTTCGTGGCTTCACGTGTCTCTCGAAATAACTTCTTATTACGAAGGGTTAAGTGTTCGTTCATATAGATGGTAGACTGAGTTCCAGTAATCCCGATGTCATTAGACGTAACAGTTTTCTTCAAGCGGAACGCCGTGAGAATGTTGTCTTTAAGAACTCGGGATGATAACTTTACAATAATGTTCTTAGCACGAGCACTATTCTTCTGAGCGTGTGGAACACGATGAATGGCGACAATGTCCTTTTGCTCAATTGTGCAGCCTATAATTGAGCCAATGGTTTCAGCTATAGATAAAAGGTTTTCCCCTCGTTTCTCAGGTACGTTACAAATTTCTATGTTGTTCTGTCTGGCCTGCTGTTCTAAAGTATCCAGCTTTGCCTCTAGAATGCTAACAGTTTGATCCACCTCAGTATGGGTCTTCTGGTTCTCAGCCAATTTATCCACACGTTTAATCAAATCAGCTTGCTGGTCAGAGTGGTGATCTAGTGAAGTCTGCGTAGCCGATATTTCGGAGGATAATTTAGACAGCTTCACCTTAAACGAGTTACTCTCAGATCGTAAATCACTGATTTCTTTACTTAAGTCTTTTTTTAGAGAATTTAGCTCCTCTTTGATCTCCTTGTGGAAGTCTGTTAAGCATTTTTTTATCTCGATTCTAAATTCTTCAAGTGACTTTTTAAGTTCAGATTTTACAGCTATAAGCAATATTGTAGACTCGTTTTCGGGCTGTTTCTTTTTACTACGCACTGAAATGTTCGGAATTTCACCGGTTTCGGGAACGCAGTTAAATCAGGATTTGAAGAAAATGTTGGCTTATTAGAAGAATCCATAATTTGACGCCTTTTTAAATTGTTTAGCAATAAGTTGTGACAGATGTTGATCTTAAGCAAGCGCCTTACAATTCAAACTTAGCAAGATGTGCGGATCAAGAAAGTGATAGCAATATTCACCAGCAAAGTTTTACCGATTCTTGGTCTGTTGGTGAAACCACCGCTCCACACGGCAAAGATACCCGGTTTGAATCCGGCCAGCCACAACTTTGTGTAAAAGTATAATAATGCTCTCAACTCACGGGACGCAGCCGAGGATGACGAAGTAGTGTCGCAGGTTGCAATCTTGGTGGAAGCGGTACGGAGATAGCAAAATCAAATATGGCGACGACCGTAAATGGGATCCTCCGCAAGATAGTAAGAGAGGGTCCGATAAATCCGTAGAAAGCAAAAAGCACAGTATAAGGCAACCAGAGCAACTATTAGGAAATTATCAGCACAAAGCACACGTCCGAACGCAACAACAGTCACCGAGCGAAAAGAATGTTTGTTTGCATGTGGTTGTTTTGCATAGTTGTATTGTTTTATAATTAAAGAATTTGATTTTATTTTGTATTAATAATCGACTATGAAAATGAGCCTTTTTAGTCAATGTCAGAGTTATAATTGCATTCTGTGGTAGCAGAGTTTGGCCATGGGTTGGCCAACTTGGGTTAATGAAAGCTGTCCTCGCGAACGGCGGTGATTTTAAATCTGAAGTTGTTAATATTTAATATACACACATTATACACAGCATAGAAACAACAACGTTTTTCGATGTCTTAGTGATATTCAATATGAAATATTATCAATCCCGCAAGGGATCTGGCGTGGATAGTAAAGATGATATATCAATCCCGTGTTTTCGGAGTATGATACAATAGTAAGCTTTTTAACAGCTTTTGTTGGTCAGATTCTATCAAATTTTTTACCCACCATTAAGAATTTAAAGGGAAAGTTTATGTATATGAACACTTTACGGGTACCACTGTAATAATATTTCTGATTTACACTAATTAAAACAACAGGGTTGTAATAAATAAAGTCTATTATTTATAAAATTATTTATTTTATTATATGATTTACACATGAATAAATTCTTTATTTCATAACTTCTCTAATATTGTGGAATGTAGTGATTTTTAAATTAAACAACACAGATCGCATGAGACAAGAAATCTAGAAAAAATCCTAAATTTATGTGAATGAATCTTAAATAAATACGTATTACATTTATTTACAAACAAAAGGAATATTAATGATTTTTGATGGTAGAATAAGGTGTGAAAATTGAATGAGAATGAGTAATAGACTAGATTAGTTCTACGTCGAGTCAGTTCCTGCAGGAAATTTATTTGAAGCACTTTATAAAGCTAACAGTGTGTTTAGATAGCAGGAAGAATAAGACTCAACGAGAGGAACTAAAACGAGCGTAAAGGCGTGCGTTACATTCTATTTACACACACCCTTGCGCTTACTTATGAATAAGTACTTATAATTATAAAAAAAATCAATTATTTATTTCGAAACTTAAACCCAGTTAATAACTTATTTTATGTTCTCGCTTGAGAAAAACTTCGTTATGTTCATGTACATTTGGATTTATGTCTTCATTCCACAAAATCGACGTAAACGTGGAAATATTCAAGGAGAATCTATACTCAACCAAACGCAGACGTGACAACATCTTAATAAGAGCTCTGACACAAAACTGCGATGCGTGCGACGTCGCATGTTAAGAATCTACTGGGTACGACGTATAAAGCTTCGCGGAAAATAGAATAAGTAGTCCATGTTGTGGCCGACTCGACGCTTCATTTTTTCGCAGAGTTATGCGACGGTTATTATACTATTATCCTTGTAAAAGCATCAATACGGTCATTCTAGTCACTTTGAAATAACTAGAAATTTTCTTTCCAAGTTTATAAAAAGTTACAAATACAGAGATAAGATCACATTTGAATACATCTACGTCACTCAAAATTCTAGCCAATGTTACTTTGGACCCTCTAATTACTTTAGTACCTGTACTAACTTTACAATAAGGAGTAACGTAAATGGTGCCGCCTCAAGAGCACTCAAGAATTTATTAGGTGTCTATTGCTATATCAACACAGGTGTTACTTTTTATAGAAGAGAAATACTAGTAGATAGGTATATTACTTGATCACAATCCGTTTTGGACATTGATTTCTTTACCATCTGAATGCATAGAAAATCAACGGAAATAACGTCATGATAAGATGTGGTACCTGCTTTAGAAACATTTTGCAGTTATGCCACACCACGTTACGTTAGACCCATAAAACAAGGAGATATTTCTATGTTTTATGGTTATATCAATTCACGATTTTCAAATGTATAGTTCGTTTCATGTACTACTACTACCCCTGGTATAGATTAGTACGATTTAATTTGGTGCTTCCAATGAACATAAAAGCATATACCCCGAATAAAGGTGAATACGTTCAAATTGGAAAACAAAAATAATCCATTCAAGATGACTCCAGAAATAGAGTTATCTATATCATCACGTCGTAGGATAGTGGTACGTGAAACGGGCTATATGTATTAAGGGTATAACAGTACTTTTCTAAAATTTGAGGATGTATTGACGCATGTAACGTGTAAAGTAACAGTCAATTTGTGGCGGGAAATGAAACGTCAAATCTTTTTTTTTGAGGTTATACTCTCGTTTGGTCATCTAGAGTTACTTGTGGAAGAACAGGCGCTGGTGGGGCGTGTAGTACCCTGGCTAATTCAGCTTTTTCATCGGCGGAAAGTACGTAGACTGGTGGCGCGGCCGGCAGGAACCTCTCCGCCTTCTGTGGCTCCCTCTGTAGTCTCGCGCGGTACAACATTACGAGTACGCATAGAACGCTGATTATGAAGGCCGAAGTAGCGGCGAGCACTATTAGCGCTGTGTGATATGATGTTGTTACAGATACCTGGGAAAATAAATAGTAATGTTATAGTGTTGTGGCGAAACCGAGGGGGTTTCTTTGATGTTTCATACCTAGTTCGGGAGGTACTTAATAAGTTTTTAGGTAATAATAGTATTCATTAAGGGAATAAGTAACAGACATGCAATCGAATGTCATGTGAAAGTCTTGTAGGTCTTTTAGCCTTTCTACCGTCGAGTCGCGTTTCCTCTTTTACCTTTAAAATCTAAGCATCGACAAGTAGTGCATATTATAACAGACTACAGTGTAAATTCTTTATAACGTCGTTCGTTGTAACGAAAATCTCCCTATACCATGGAAATTAGCTTAATTTGGTTGGGTGACGTCAACACCCATACATTACTACACTCTCTTTAGCTCAACAGCCATTCTTTATACAAAGAAATATGTTAATATTCAGACGCCAGCAAATACAGAAGTTTACAGAAGTTTTTAATTGTAGTGTAATTGTTTTTATTTTCAGCTTACAAAAGTTCCGACTAAATCTTGGAGGTGCCAAAATTTCTAAGAAAGACACCCTGAGGTCGTAAACAACTGCCTTGCTTTTGTTATTGTCAATTGCCTCGAACATGTATGCCATTACTTTTGGATTATATTGTTACTAGGAAATTTTGGCGGTGTCCGTTATTAAACGCACTTGGCACCTATTGTATATACAAGAATACAAAACAAATATTGGCATAGCAAAAAAAGTCAGGCAATATTAACAGAATATGTGTTTGGAATAATTTAATTACCTATTGAAAGTAATAAGATTAGCAATTATTGTCATTGGTTATTTTTCTTTCTTCTTCTCCTCCGTATAAAAAAAAAAAAACTCTTTATCTATCTATCTATACTAGTGGTCGCCCATTGGTCGATATTCGACCTACTCTTTCATCGTTTGCTGGTTATGTTTGACATTCAGTAAGACTTGTAGACAAATAATATTAAAAACACACAATATTAATCTATTCTCAATTTGACCACAGACTTTAACAATTAACAAAAGCGTGCGTGTGTTTGTGTGTCAAATACATGATAGTGTGTGTAATGTTTTTTTATTGATTTAATGTGTTTTTTATACATAATTTAAAAAAATATTAGCATTCTGCACTCCTTCTCTATATAAACTATAAGTGTGGGAAATCTCATACTCTTCCGTCCGCGCAATTTTCGTAAAAAGTGGTACAAAGTTTTTGCTTCACGTATTAATGTAATGATCATTACGCTAGTGCCCTTGCAGGCAGAGAGTACAGAGATCCAACAGGTTATTTTCTCTTATAACAGAAAATGCTCGGTCCCTTAAGGTTCGTTAAAAAATCGTTTACACTGTATTTATCGCATTGAGCAAGGGTTCTGTTACAAATCAGGGTTAGAAAAAATTGGGTCGTACTCCATCACAGAAACCAGTGCAGTTGGTGAAGGCGGTTTGTGGCTACATGTTGTTGGAAATTTATCTTATATAGGCAAGCCGCATAAGGCTTCCGACCTGGCTTCCGAATGTTTTTTTTACTGCAATGTGGGTATTGAATACATCTGTTTGTTCGCCATCTTGGATCAGCTTGGCGGAACTGGTAACCTTTGACCATGTTAAAGTTGGATTATTTTATAATACTAACAGTAGATTCGCTTAATATTTCCCGCTGCTGAAGCGCGGGCGGCGGCGGCGCGGCCAGCCGGTACTCGCTGCGGATGACGTCAGCACCCAGCGCGCCTACTTCCCCGTCTTTGGTACCAGCCATTTTTTCTTGTTTTACCTGCAAATAATCATTCTCCATTGTTATAATTTGAAACTGTGGAAGGTAGAATCGTTTTGTAACTGTTTGATAAAAGGGGTTTGATTTTTTGCCTTTACCGTAAGTCCCACTCTAGTAAATAGTCTACCGTGGGTGCGTTTATAAGCAATTCATATGCATAACCACCTAGACCGAAAAAAACATTTCTGCATTCACGTTTACAAAGGTTTGTTCCGTGCAGGGATATAACCCTATTGAGTTCTGGTTTAAGGTAACGAATGTACGGGTTTCAAACTCAAATAATTTATTTTGTATAAGCCCTGCGGGGGCGCTTACAAATAGTCAATTTGCTTTTTTAAATCTAATTTAACTACTAATCTACCATACGATCGGAACGCGGTTTCCACTGAGAAGATCCGGCGAAGAAACTCAGAGGGCTTGTGTTTTTTGTTTACTTTTCTTTGTCTTTTTTTCTTATCTTTTTTGTTCAATCATATTGTGTTGATACAATGTTTAGGTTACAATTAAATAGTTTACGATCTAGCTCCAGTGTGATGCCTTACGACCAAGATATAAGACTTATGATGTTATGTATAAAGAGTGACTAAAAGATTCCAGATGTACCAGTCCCCACAAGTGCTGCTTGTGGGGACAGTATTGACTGGTTTATGGGAGTATGACTACTGGAACAGTCATCACTCCCCTCGACCATATTGGAAGGAAGGGAGTGACCCGCGCCGCGTTTAAAGTTCTGTTTACTAGATTGTGAAATTACGTCACACGAATTTTATGATTTTTGGACCCTTTCCCCTAATGTGATGACACATATTATGAAATACATTTAGAAATTATTAAATTAAATCAGAGCTTTCAGAATTATTTAAATACTTCTTCAAAGCATTACGTTCTAGTTTGGGTTATACGAGTAATATTCGTGATGCCACATATTACAAATCTTACTCATCCCCTCCCCCTTGTCAGACGATGCACTTCGTTGACCCCCTCCCTCCACCTAACGTGTGACGTAATAGAGTCTTGCGGTTGATGATCACTAATTGTATTGAAAGGAAGAGGATTTACCAGGTTGTCAATGTGATAGACAAGATCCACAGCTGTAGGGCCAGCAACCGCAGCACCTAGTCGTACTGTACCACGCTCCTTGCTAAAGGCCACGGGTACCCGCGCATCCATCGCCGCGGGCCACGTGTGGCTTAATTTATGTGTAGCCTCTCGCCTGATGATGACTAATTTCAAAATTTTATTCAAAGGAAGAGAACATACCAGGTTCTCAATGTGATAGACAAGATCCACAGCTGTAGGGCCAGCAACCGCAGCACGTAGTCGTACTGTACCACGCTCCTTGCTAAAGGCCACGGGTACCCGCGCATCCATCGCCGCGGGCCACGTGTGGCTTAATGTATGTGTAGCCTCTCGCCTGATGATGACTAATTTCAAAATTTTATTATAAGGAAGACGGCATACCAGGTTCTCAATGTGATAGACAAGATCCACAGCTTTAGGGCCGGCCAGCGCAGCACGCAGTCGTACCGTACCACGTTCCTTGGTTACCGCTACGGGTACACGCGCACCCATCGCCGCGAGACGTGCGGCGAGCGTTGCACGCGCTCGCTCGGCTGCTGCGCTTTCTACGTTTATAAGTTCCAGTTCTAGCACTGCTGACTCTATTTGTGTTGGCTCTGAAAGAGATTGAATATTGGATTTGTATCATTTTGATGATTACTAATTCCTTTGTTCAAATCGGGTAGCACAGCGGATCCTAATAAATTTTGGCCTATTTATGTGCTACCCACGTTAAGTAAGATATTCGAAAAGGTTGTATTGAATCAGATTTTAAGCCACTTTAGTAGTCATAAAAAATCCATGCGCTCCGTTTCACCAGCTATTGGAAAACATTGACTTTAAAAATCTTTGTGTTTTTGGCACAAATTTCAAAACTTTTATCATTATCGCTATTCAAAATTCTAATAATTATGTATAGGTAAACTTGATATTTGTTCAAATTACCCTCGCTTCCGTATTATCTCTATTTGGTAAGAAATTATAAAAAGGCCTAAATTGTAAATTTTATTTTAAATACATAGGCTACAATAATAAATAAAATACTCACCACAAGGTTCAGTTCCAGGCTGATCCGACACGACTCCCAAATGGGTTCGTCTCTGGCCCGCAGCGTCGACGCACCAGCAGCGCCCGCGGGAGCACTGCCGCGGCGAGAACGACCCATCGGCCAGGCACCGAGGACGGAGACCTTCCCCACCTGATAGTGGTAATAGTTTCACGTGGTTAGGAATTGAAGCGAGATAAGAGTGTTTTTTTCAAAATTGTTGTGTTTCCACTTTTGCCCTTTTTTTTATAAAATGCAAATTTCCCCAAATTTTTTCCTAAGTATCTAAGTCCTTTTGAAAAGTTAACCCTTATTTAGAAGCTTATCTTCCTCAGTGGATTGGATTTTGAGTTATAAAGAATTCACTTTAGTACAAGTGCCTGCATCGTATTTTTTTTATTTATCTAAAAAGTTTTTTATGTTTATTATTGTATTTATCTATCTATATTATCACGCCAGATCCCTTACGGGGTAGGCAGAGAGTACAGAGTTCCTACAGGCTCTTTCCTTACATACCTCTCTGGCTTCCTCTACTCTCATAGTTCGTCTCATACACGCTCGCCGGTTACGGAGACTCCTGACTTGTCCTTCAGATAAGACCCGGTCTATTTGGTCATGGTAAGATAGTCTTGGTCTTCCCCATCCTTCCACTTTCGCATTGTATATCAGTTTTGTCATTCTTTCTTCGGACATTCTTTCTATATGCCCGAACCAACGGAGCATACCCTTTCTCATCTTTACACCGATACTCTCTTTCATACCTATTTGCTTTATTACTACGCTGTTGCGAATACGGTCGGTCAGCTTCACTCCGCACATCTTCCGCAGAGCTCGCATTTCCACCGCATTTATCCTACTTTCATTCTCCTTCTTATATACCCAGCTCTCGCTGCCATATAACAGTGTTGGAACAAGCACTCCATTATGTATGGCCAGCTGCGCCTTTCGGCTTAGTAGTATAGTGTATAGTAGTAGTATAGTATTTATGTTTATTATATACCTCTACAACACCTTTATTTTGTAAATGAGAGGACTATGTAGACACTGACTGATACCATGAATCTAAGTACACTTATGATTAATCTATACTTAAGCACATCTATTTAGCTCATTCTGCACTGTTCTCCCATACTCCATGAATGCAATGTATACAAAAAGAATTGTAAAACTCTCCTTTTAAAAAGATAATCCGTGTAGTTTCTTGCTCTTCTTCTCCACAGATATGACTTTCCGAACGGGTGGTAGAGTAAGTAATCAATAATTTTCTCTTTTTGACTATTCATAGGTGCCTTTTGGTCTAGATGAATAACAAAAACTTTTGATTTTGATTATGCTTTATAAAAGTCTTCTTCCGCATAACATCTCACGTGGATATGTCATTAGCCCTCTCTAGTTCATCTTTATGATACAAAACTTTAATCTTTATGTTTCTCGAATCTGCCTCGATGTCGATGCTCACCTGGTACCAATGAAACTCAACCATCATAAAGTTAAGAATGAATATGTTTATTAAATGGGAAATTTATTTGCAAACTAGACGTAATTAAATGTTTTGCATTGAGTTTTGAAGAAATGCGTCAGTTCTTTAACTGATAATTTTATGGATACTCACCATTTTCAATTTCCTCTTGCATGAGCTGGCACTTAGTTTTAAAAACAATTTTCTCAGCAGAAACTTCTAGAGGTTTCTCCATTTTTCTCGTGGTGTCCGCCGGCTTGGGCTCCACCACTTCGGACACTAGTACTGCGGCTTCGTCTTTCTGTTCAATATCTTTGTCCAAAGATTCTACCTCCTCTCGACTTTCCATCTCGAGATCTAGATCTTCGTCATCGTCGAATTCGTCTACTCTGTACGCTGTCATTTGTCTAATAAGTTCTTCTAAGACTGCGAAACAAAATGTTGATATTATAAATATGGGTTCATTGCCATAAAAACAATCTTCTTTAGAATTGTTACTATTCTCTAGTGAGATAGTTCTCATAAGCAGATCTTAAATAGGACCAATGAGAAAAAAGGGTTACGTGAACTGATCGGTCAGACCAAACAGTTAAGAGTATCTAAAAAAAATATTTTTTATTAGATTCCGTTCCAGGACTGCCTCGTTAGTCTAGTGGCAAAGCGCATCGCTTTGTGATCACGAGGTCCTGGGTTCAAATCCTAGGTCGGACAAGTGTAGTTTTTCTAACGAAAACTTCCCAGAGCAAGTCCGGAGTCTGGAATGTGCCCAGTATATGGCAATAGGCTCGCCTCCTATTACATGGGACCTAACATCGTCGGCGAAACGTGGGCGTACTCAGTACACCTCTGCCACCCCCGCTTGGGGAATATAGGCGTGACGGTTCCAGGTATGGCAATATTTACAAACGAATCAGGAAGCCGCAAGAGTAATTAAATTTATATTTTAATAATATAACACCGTCACGCCTATATTCCCGAAGCGAGGGTAGCAGAGGTGTAATGAGTACCCCTACGTTTCCCCGACGATGTTAGGTCCCATGTAATAGGGGGCGAGCATATTGCCATATACCAATTCCAGACTCCGGACTCATACTAGGAATTTTTCCTAGGATTTGAACCCAGGACCTCGTGATCACCAAGCGATGCGTTTTGCCACTAGACCAACGAGGCAGTCAGATCTTTACATTGTATTTACCACTTTTTTAACTTTTCAGAAATTTAATGTTTTAAAACCGGCTGCGTATAAATTCTCTTCTATAGCTAGTTATTTCGCATGTTTCTTTTATAATTTTGTGGTGTACTATAAAGAGTATTCTATTCTAGTTCTTCTTCTTCTTCAGCGGAAAGACGTCCACTGCAGGACAAAGGCCTCCCCTAAAGACCGCCACAACGACCGGCTATTCTAGTTACTAAGAATGAATGAGAATTTTTGTTTTACAGCTGCTTGCGATACCGCAGTTGCGGTAGGTGTAAATAAAATGATTCGTGTATTTTACCTTCATCTGCCCTAGCTCGTTCGTCAAGTGCATCCCTCTGGATCCACTTCCGCGCTTGTCTGAAGTTGCAGGCGGGCTTGGCGCCGCGCACCAACGAGCCCTTGAGCGGCTCGCCTCGTGCGCTCACGCACCAGCAAACATCTGGAAATAAACAATAGACAAATATGAGTTCAGGACTAAAGGTTTTGCCGTATGGCCTTGGCACCCCGTACAGCGCGTTGAGAGCGCGACGGTGGCGCGAACTGGGAGGTTGTAATGTAATGAAATGTATGGAAGACGCCACACAGCGCAGCCACGCTCCGCGCGACGGCAAACGTCATGACTCACCGCCGTCGCGCCCGACGCGATTACAAACGAATTACGGGGGAGCGAGACGCCAATACGCGTGCGAGCGGGACCCTACTGTTGGCCGTGGGCCCGGCCGGCGCGACGTCGCTCCCGCAGTGTGACGTGTGCGCTGCGCTTTCGACCGCCGGCCGAGCGCTTTTGTGTGTGTGTGTGTGAATGATCTACGCTGTTGGCCGCAGGGCCTTAGCCGAGCGCTTTCGTTGCGCTCCGTCGGCTGTTTGACCAAACCTTATCAAATCGCCGACGTATCGCGACGATAGCGCGACGTAAGCGCTCGGCTACGTTCGGTTGTGACGTTTGCCGTCGCGCCAAGCGTGGCTGCGCTGTGTATTGTCTCCCGCACATTTCAATACATTACAACGCTCTAAGCCGCTCCATTGCCGCGCTCCCCTCTCGCTGCGTCGGCTATGTGGCGAAATCTTAAGAGTATAAAAAATTAAACACTAATCTATAGAGATAAGTTTTCTTTTATTGCACTGTAAGTACATTCTATAATATCTATCTATCTATCTATCTATAACCTCACGCCAGATCCCTTGCGGGGTAGGCAGAGAGTACAGAGTTCCAACAGGTTCTTTCCTTACATACCTCTCTGGCTTCCTCGACTCTCATAGTTCGTCTCATACACGCTCGCCGGTTACGGAGACTCTTGACTTAATTCTATAATATAAAGTCTTAAATAAAACTATGTCAGTTCTATTTAGTTTATCTATTTATATATCTATATCATCACGCTAGATCCCTTGCGGGGTAGGCAGAGAGTACAGAGGTACAGTACAGAGTACAGGTTCCTGCCGTTTATACCTCTCTGGCTTCCTCCACCTCATAGTTCATATACACTTGCCGGTTACGGAGACTCTTGACTTGCCCTTAAGATAAGACACGGTCATGGTAAGATAGTCTAGGTCTTCCCCGGTATCCCATCCTTCCATTTTCGCATTGTATATCTGTTTTATCATTCTTTCTTCGGACGTTATTTCTATATGTTTACCGTTCGATTTTAATCATAAATCAGTTTACGAATATAGAAATATATCTACAAATTTATCTGTGGTAACCAACTCTGGCAGTGAATAGCGACAACAGTTTGGTCTAATGGTAATAAGCCTTAGCTTAGTTAGCCACGAACCAAGTTATTTCTTCATGGTCAGAGCATAGGTTATTGCACTTACGGGAGTAGTCGCGGGTCCAATCTCCACACAGGATACATCTTGCATGACTCATAAATACTGCTGTCTGCCAGAGTTGGGCAAAAAGTAATTGTAAACCTAGCCCCACACTAGGATTTATTCCTGTGTCGTGGGTACGTTTACAAACATGAAAATTCACATTCACAAATACCCAGATCGAAATAAATAATTGTGGGTCACACAAAGATTGGTCCCGTGCGGGAATCGAACCTGCGACTACTTGACTCAGTAGGTGGAGCGTCTTAAGCGTGTTTAGTTGTTAACAAACCACTGCGCCAAATCGCCAATTGAATTGTAATTAAAATATTTCGTATTCAATTGCGGTTTATTTTTGGATAAGTATGTTTTATTAAGATAGTATCGGTGTAAAGATGAGAAAGGGTATGCTCTGTTGGTTCGGAAATATAGAAAGAATGTCAGAAGAAAGAATGACAAAACAGATATACAATGCGAAAGTGGAAGGATGCAGGTACCGGGGAAGACCTAGACTATCTTACCAAGACCAAATAGACCGTGTCTTATCTGAAGGACAATTCAAGAGTCTCCGTAACCGGCGAGCGTGTATAAGACGAACTATGAACGTGGAGGAAGCCAGCAAGGTACGTATGTACGGAAAGAACCTGTTGGAACTCTGTACTCTTTGCCTACCCCGCAAGGAATCTGACGTGATGATAGATATAGATAGATAAAGTTGGATAAAGTTTTCGTCATTTCGAGTGCTCTACAGCAACCATGGTCACGGGAGGGACTGAGGCGTTTGTCGTCCAAAAGTCATTGCTATTCCAGAGTACCCTAAAAGGATCAGTTTAATTGCTATTGAAATTTCAATTAATTTAACAACTGAAAAATTGAAATGTTTTTTTTATTTTATCGCGGATTATTTTTGATTTTTAAGTTTCCGATGTTTCGAGTCCTTTTGCAGCACCCATGATTACGGGAAGAAGTTTGAGGGTTCCCGAAACAACTATGCCTTTTGGACGTCTAACACCTCAGTCCTTCCCATGACCATGGGTGCTGCAAAGCACTCGAAACATTGGGAACTTAAAAATAAACCGCGATATCTGAAAAATAGTTTTACTTCAGTTATAATTTTCGCGGTAATCTAAAAACTCAGTAATTAAAAAATTGATTGAAAACTGCCCAACACTGCTGTCTGCTTGCTCAATGTCGAATTCATGTTTATAAACGCACTTACGTCACAGTAATAATTATTCCCAGTGTAGGGAATAGTATTTAAATGAAAAAGGAACTGACCCTACTACAAAATCTACATAAAAACATTGGTTCACTCACCAATATGAGACATGCACTGCACTGGCTCCCAGGCACCACCAGCGTCGCATTTTGGTATAAATGTGCCTTTTCCATACTTCTGGGCTGCAGCCTCATTCTTCTCTCTTAGCCGCTCACATGGACTTAACACTGTTTAAATAAGGACTCAAATTAAAACAATATTTTTATTCAAATTAGAATCCCTGAAATCATAACCCAAAGCAAAACAAATGAGACAAATAATGCTATGATAAATGAAATGTTTGATGTGTCCATAGGATACGTCACGTTAGATACCGCAATATGTTAGCAATTACATAAAGTGCACGCATTGTTAATAAGCACGAGGAAAGTAACTAAAATGTTTTTCAATCGTTTATCTTCTTCAGAACATACATTTGTTCGGCCCTTATTTGGTATGCAGCGCGTTACAATAACTTCTTGAAATAATCGTTTAATGATATTCCAGTAGCTTACAGAATAGTGCTGTAGGTATAACGCATTTAAACGCTCGAGTCGGCGCTCCGAATCGGAATACGACTTCCATCCATGTCGCTTTTAAAAAAATGTACAGTTAGCCATTGGTTTTATTCTAGCGTGTGACTAACGCTCGATGAAAAGGCGTTCGTGCGAATGTAATCTATACAGAATACCAATATAATAACGCTCTAGTCGGCGTTTAAACGCTGGAGTCCGCGTTTAAACGCTCGAGTCGGCGCATCGAATTGGAATACGGCTTCCATGTTGCTTTTAAAAAAATGTGCATTTAGCCATTGGTTGCATTCTAGCGTGTGACTAACGCGCGATGAAAAGGCGTTCGTGCGAATGTAATCTGTACAGAATATCAATACACACGGAATAAAGAGGTACCTACTTATTTCTTTGTTCTGTGCCAATATACGAGCATTTCACAAAGTTATCGTAACGAATAAGGTCTCAGCAGTGAATCATGCTATTGAAACAAGGCAATGTATTTTTGCGGTTAACACAATATGTTGGCTATAATACAAAAAACATAATAGAAATGACATGCCTTCATCCTTCGGATTCTGGCTAGTCTTCGGATTACTACTCAATTTAGCTGTTTCCCCTTCCACTGTTTTAAAAGACAGATATGTTATGAAAATAAAACTGTTACTTTATATTGGAGTTTCCTCAACAAAAAAAGAATATTTGACAAAAAAAGGATTAACCTTAGAGCCTCTACGGCAGGTTTTAATATTTAACTGAAGGATAGCTTTGCCTACGCCAAAGGAAAATCTGCTCAAATACTACCTACTAGCGGTAAGCATATATATCCTTAACTTATATATCGAAGCTGGCCATTACACCCTGGTATGTTGTGGACTGGGTTCCGGAACAAAATCCGACTTCCACTTTGTCAAAATTACTGTAAGTTGGGGCACGATGAAAGTTTTTAAAGCAATTTATACAGCATTTATAAGGAGATAAAATAAGCGGATTCGCAGATGGAACTTAGTTCGGCGGATTTGATTAAGTCGATGGTACTAGGTCAAAATATTTTAGTTCAAAAGTTGCTATTCCGGTTGTATCGTCACTGGGTTTATTATTTGATATTGAATGGGCATTTGGTGCTCCAATCGGCATATAAGCAGATGCGATATGGTTTGTTCAAGGCACCACTCTCGTACAGGACATGAGACATCATCATAATCTGATGGTGGTAAAAGGTCAAAACATTTTAGTCGAGAAGTGGTTATTCCGGTAGCATCAGTAACGATGCTAAGGTTGGTAAGGTTGCCCTGTATGCAAGTGAATGGGCATTTGGTTAGCATTTGGGCAATCGATCGATTTGGGTACCTATTTAATTACCAATTCCAAATCAGTAAGAGTTATGTGTTGTTGCTAAGAAATTCTTATTTCATAAGACAGCCGCTGGGTATTTACAAAAGAAAGAACTATTCTGTATGTAAAAGCAAGTACTAGACCAATTCGTTACAAACATCAGTAAATCAAATTGTATCTTACCAGGACACACCATGTTGCATTCCTCTTTGGTTCTGAAGTTGTTGTGATTGCCAGAGCAACCGTGGTATCTGAATCTCTCGCAGCGATTCTTCTCGTGGTTGAAGTGCCATCGGGTCGTATTCAACACTTCTCCCTCTGAGCAACTGCCCTCGTCTTTGCTTTCAAAGCACACCGTACCTGGATGGTAAAAGTTACCTTAGAATTCTATAAGGGGAAACTGTTTTCGTTTGTCGAACACATGGCTCATATAAGCGTCACGCCTATATACCTTAGGAGAGGGTGGTGGAGGCCTAACATATACATAGATCTAAATTTCACCGACGATTTTAGGGCTTAAAGAACCGAACCTATTGGCATTATAGTGGGCACAACTCTAGATTATGGACTGTTACTGAGAATTTCTCTAAAAAATCCGATCTACGATTCGACCCAACGAAGCAGACAGCAGGTAGCTTTAAAAATGTCTAAAAAGCTATTCGAGGTCGAAAAGTCTTTTTAGCCTCTTTTTTGCATACTAAGAAGTCCTGCTGCCTATCTTCAGCTGAAAGACGTCTAATGTTGGACAAAGGTGGAGGACTGTAAGGCCGGATGCTGCGGCGGTCTTCAGAGGAGATTAAAGGCCGCCACAACGACTGATTTTGTGGTGTACGCTTCCAACTTCTATCCGGGACCTTCACAATTTCATCGGCCCATGTAGTAGGGGGGCTGCCCACTCTTCGTCTTCCATACGTGGTCGCCACTCGAGAAATTTTCTGCCAGAACGGCCGTCAGTTCTACGAGCGATGTTCCTCGTTCACTGCCAGAAGTCCTACTAAGTATTTATTTATTTAAAGACATACTGCCATTTACACTGCTGACAACACTGTACTTTATGTAAGAAAACTAAAGACTTATAAATTAAACTAAATTATACAAAAATTACACCGTCACGCCTATATTCCCCAAGCGGGGGTGGCAGAGGTGTACTGAGTACACCCACTTTTCGCCGACGATGTTACGACCCATGTAATAGGGGGCGAGCCTATTGCCATATACCGGGCTCAATACCAGACTCCGGACTCATACTGGGAAGTTTTGTAAGAAAAGCTACATTTGTCCGACCCAGGATTTGAACCCAGGACCTCGTGATTACAAAGCAGTATACAAAAATTAAGTAGAAATAAAATAGGATCTAGAGTATGTGATGGCTATATGATGGCTCTGTACTTACGAGGCTTCGGACAGCAAACAGACGGCCTGGAGTCATGCGGTGCAAATCTGCAAGCGTGTGTGGAGGGGCATGCGGCCGCGCTGGGCCCACACAGCAAGGGGCCCGAGCCGTCCGGCGCCTGCAGCGGATCCACTGCGTCCGGGCATTGGGGAGACGGCGCGCACCGAGCTAGGGGGAGACAGGAATCACCCTGGAAGATATATCAGTGTCATTATAGGGTTGTACTTTTGGAATGCTCAACCTGTCTCCCGGGTCTCATACTGTCAACAATTCAACCATATATGGTATAGGCACAAAACAGAATGGAAATTTGGACGGGTCGGTTGGACGGCTTGGTTCAGTGGTTAAGAGCTTGAGTCGCTTCGCCCACTGGATCGAGTAGTAGCGAGTTCGATTCCCGCACGGGACAAATCTTTGTGTGACCCATAAATATTTGTCTCGGTCTGCGAGTTTGTGTATGTGAATTTCATGTATGTAAACGAACGCAGCTCAAAGTTGCTCAGCGAGCTATGGAAGGAGCTATGCTCGGTGTTTCTCTACGTGATCGAATCAGGAATGAGGAGATTCGTACAAGAACCAAGATCACCGACATAGCCTTCAGGATTAGCATGCTGAAGTGGCAATGGGCGGGCCACATAACGCGAAGACCGGACGGGCGTTGGGGCAGAAAGATTCTAGAGCGGAGACCACGTATTGCCAGATGGACCGACGATCTTGTGAAAATCGCAGGAAGTCGTTGGATGCAGGTGGCATCGGACCGGTTACGCTGGAAAGCGATTAGGGAGGCCTATGTTCAGCAGTGGACAAGTATAGGCTGAGATGATGATGAAAGGCACCCACGGCACAGGAATAATTCCTAGTGTGGGGATACGTTTTTTAAAGAAAAAGAAGATAAAATCTATCTATCACGCCAGCTCCCTCGCGGGGTAGGCAGAGGGTACAGAGTTTCAACAGGTTCTTTCCTTACATACCTCTCTGGCTTCCTCCACTCTCATCGTTCGTCTCGTACACGCTCGCCGGTTACGGAGACTCTTGACTTGTTCTTCAGATAAGACTTAATTACTCCATGAAAAGCCTTAAAGTGCTCCTATTCGAACTAGTTTGCAGCTGAACGGTGTTCGTTGGCCTATAATAATCCTCTCAGCTTTCTAAGAAAATTTCTGTATTCTAAGAGAAGCGCACTTAACAAACCAACTACATTAGTTTCACAAACCTCACAGTCCAAAGGCATCAGTTCGCAAGTTTCATCTTCTCTACATTTCAGCTCCGCACAGGGGTCTCGGCATTCGCACGTGGGGCAACCTTTGTCGTTCAACACCCTTCCGTGGGCGCACACGATCTCTTCATCACAGTCAGGGTTAGGACATTTAGTCGGCATGTCACAGTTTGGCGTTGAATTCGAAGAGCGAGTACCGGGGACCTGGTACGATTTATACTGGTTAAATAAGTTTCATAAAATCAGTTGAAAGACGTCACTTCGTATTCATCGCACTCAGGGGTAAGGCATTTAGTCGGCATGCTACAGATTGGGGTGGAATTCGAAAAGCGAGTACCGGGGACCTGGTAGGATTAATACTGGTTAAATAAGTTTCATGAAATCAGCCAAAAGGTGTCTACTTTGTCTTCAGGGTTAAGGCGAACTTGGTTGGCGAATACAGTTTGAAAAGGTAACATAAAATGCGTCGCCTTAGAATTTACATCGACTGTTCTTCTCTTGTGCTATGAGATCGACATGATTAGGCAAAAGACCGCAAGACAAAGGCCTTGTGTAAAGGCCTCCACAACGTCACATCCAGCTTCCACTCGCGACCTTTCTAAGTCTGTGAGGGGGCCTGCTCACTCTACCAAATTAATTACCTCATTTCCAAAAACGTCGACACACCAACATGTCTTGTCGGACCCACGGCACTGTACCGTCTCGTACGAGCCGTCCTCCTTGCATTTAGGCACCCACGTCCAAGCAGGCGGGTTGCCGCTCTCAGCCGCTGTGTGCAGAGCTAGTGCCCTGTAAAAATAAAGATTTCTTTCCATTAGAATCCATTCCATTTTTTAAGAGACTAGTTAAGTTGCCATTTCCATTTTTGAGCCTATATTTGGAATGGTCGCAACTGTTCAAATATCAGTCATGTCGTCGTCGTAAGGTACCGTCAGCGGTATAGGTCGCGGATCAGTCTAGGTTTCAAAATCGGGTCGGGTAGTAGGTACTTTTTATTTTTCAAACACTGGTAAATATTATTATTTAGATCATGAAAAGCAATGAATTTGATGGGAACAAAAGTGTTTCTGCGGTTTGATAAACTGAGATTGTGCAGATTTATGACGCTTACAAAAATACTAGTTAAAAGTATTATTAACCGACTTTAAAAAAAGAAGGAAGATGTCAATTTGTCTGATTATAACAATTATTTCTCTGGTCTGTATACTATATATTGTTTCCAAAGTAGGTTGGATCCTTCCGAGTGTAGCGTTGTTATTGTACGCTACCCCGCTTGTCGGGCGAAGCTGTAAAGGTCCCTCCACCAACAGCGAAGTAATTCACATGCACATACGCACGCGCATACGCACACACACACGCACGCACTCACGCACTTATAAAAGAAACTGCTTTGGCTTGGGCCATCGTTATGGGGGAGGGCCAATAATAGGCGTCTCGCCGTGGTGCTCTGCATGCCAGCGGGCTTGGAATTCTTCGACTTTGCCGGCGAGGTGGTTGTTGAATTCTGTATGTGGTATCTGTATTCGAAAGGAGGGAGGTAAGTGTATCGGGAGGTGAGCTGTTATCTTACCTTCTTTCCTGGCAGGCTGTCTGATGGACCGCCTTAGTACAGGCAGTTCCGCATCCCGTGGCACAGCAACGTTCGCCCTGCCCGCACTCCGCATCAGTTCTACACGACCATTCGCACGCGCCGTTTGACGGCACCAGATACGGACATTGACCCGGTCGCTTTGGAAGACCTAGAAGATAGGCAAATGGTTTTTTAACTATCGTTAAAGGAATACGAATAAAAATTCAATTATGTTCAATTTTTTTTCTATCGACGACATTTCATTTAACGTATTTTCCTTCAACCAGATTCTTAAATATAGAGTCAGAAACATATTTGTAAATATTAATTCCCTAATCCATTTACTTCTTTAAGTGCATGGAGTACAAAACAATATTTTATCAATGTAGCGTCGTAAGGTAGTGGGTACACCGACAGGCGGGTAGTAGTCAGCGTCGCAGGCGACGTCGACGGGCGCGCAGGCGGCGCCCGCGGTCACAGAGTTGAGGTTTGGTCACATAGCCAATAGAGCGTGACGGAGGGCGACGGAGGCGCTCGGCTGGCGCTCGGCTGGTGGTCGGCAGCGTGGCGCACATGTCACACTGCGCGTGTAACGTCGCGGCACCCAGGCGGCCGCCTAGCACTAGCGTCCCGCTCACATGCGTATTGGCGTCTCGCTCCCGCTAGACTTCATTTGTAATCGCGTCGGGCCCAACGGCGGTGGATCGTGAAATTTGCCGTTCCCTAAGCGTGGCGGAGCTGTGTGACGTCTCCCGTAAATAACAATTCTCCAGGTCGCACCACGGTCGCGCCCCGTCGCGATGGGTCGGCTATGCGGAAGCCGTCACTCTGGGCCACAGGACATGTGCTTGGACTGTTACCTATAGTCTAGTGCGAGCATGGATATAATACAATGAATTGAGCACTTTGCGAAAAAAACGGGATGACAAGGATACGATACACTGAGAGCCCTACATCTCTTTCGAAGTAGGGTGACCAAACATTGGTATGATTATGGACTTGTTGACATATAATTAACGTATAATTCACTGGGCACTGTTAATTGCCGTAATTCTTACTTTCTACGCATATGCCACATCTTAAATGAATAGTAGTCAAAGTTTTTGTTTAAAACTGACTGTAAATTTTTTTCAGAATCTATAGATTCAGCTCCAAATATTGCAAAAATTTTGGATAGTCGCCTAAAGCCGTTTTTCTGTATCTACAAGGGTTGAGATAGCTGCCCTTACTGCCCCATCTTAAGCCATTCTGTATATAAAGACGATTTGAGAACCTTGTTCGTTTTGAACTCGGTAATTAATGGTTTACAGCGTATTTAAACCACATCATAAATAGGTATAGTCCGTATTAGGTCTACCTTATGGTCACCGTACTACATTGTAATGGGTGCAAGCGTGACACCGAGCTGCTGGTTATTGCTCTCACTCATCATCTCGAGTTGTTTAAATCATAGAAAATTCAATGTTGTGTCTGTGACTAAGAGTTTAATTTTCTTTGGCAATTTTTTGACAGTACTCAATCCTTTATTTATATCCATGAGAGCGAGTAATGTATCGATGCAGTGTACTGACATGCGGGTACAGGCGGGCAGTAGTCTGCGTCGCAGGCGACGTCGACGGGCGCGCAGGCGCGGCCCGCGGCGCAGCGCACGCCGGCGCATGGCTCGCGGCAGCGGCACGTGGGGCAGCGCCCCGCGCCCAGCTCGAACCCGTAGTCGCATCCCATGCGGCAAGTTAGTTCCAGGCAAGATAGCTCTGAACGGACCCTGGGAGAGAAATGGATTTGCATTTATTAATGAGGTATTTAAGGTAATAAATGGTCATAAGGAGGCGTGTAAGGAAAGCACCTGTTGGAACTCTGTACTCTCTGCCTACCCCGCAAGGGATCTGGCGTGATGATATAGATAGAAGATAGATATAATTTATGGTTAACTAGCTTCTGCCCGTAACTTCGTGCAGGTTCACTTTAGACAAGAACCTAATATTTTTCGGGGTGAAATGGATCCAATGTTTTAAAAGGCCTAACTAAATGTGTGCTAATTGAGTAACAAACATACAAACTTTTACATTTGTAATGTTAGTAGGAAGTAGTGTCCGACCGAAGCTGAAGTCGAGTAATAGGCGAAGGTTTAAATTCTTAAGAAATTTGATTCATGATTGGCTAATTTTGAAAAAGTTATGTTGACTGTATTAATTTAACAAGATGATGGAAATTACCTACAACTAGTTAAAAATAACAACACTGGAATAATATTATTTCCATAACCGGCGAGCGTGTATGAGACGAACTATGAGAGTAGAGGAAGCCAGAGAGGTATGTAAGGAAAGAGCCTGTTGGAACTCTGTACTCTCTGCCTACCCCGTAAGGGATCTGGCGTGATGATATAGATAGAATAATATTATTCATAACATTTATTTATTTAAAAGTCGTAAATCGTAACAGATCGTTCAATTTCGGTGCTTGCTGGAAACCTTCACCTTCGGCCAAAACTTCGGACCATTTTGGCTGAAGCCTAAGGTTTGGGCTAAAGTGGTATTTTTGGCCTAAGATGGTATTTTTGGCCTATAGGGGCATTTTTGACCTAAGGTGGTATTTTTGGCCTAAGATGGTATTATTGGCCTACAGGGGCATTTTTGGCCTAAGGTGGTATTTTTGGCCTAAGATGGTATTATTGGCCTACAGTGGCATTTTTGGCCTAAGGTGGTATTTTTGGCCTAAGATGGTATTTTTGGCCTGCAGGGGCATTTTTGGCCTAAGGTGGTATTTTTGGCCTAAGATAGTATTATTGGCCTACAGTGGCATTTTTGGCCTAAGGTGGTATTTTTGGCCTAAGATGGTATTATTGGCCTACAGTGGCATTTTTGGCCTAAGGTGGTATTTTTGGCCTAAGATGGTATTATTGGCCTACAGTGGCATTTTTGGCCTAAGGTGGTATTTTTGGCCGAAGCTGAAGCTTCGGTCGAACACTAATAGGAAGTAAGATTAACTTCTGCCCGCAACTTCGTCCCCGTTGACTTTAGACATGAAACTAATATTTTCCGGGGTAAAAACTATCGTATGTGTTAATCCAGGCAATAAACTATCTGTGTGCCGTGCTAAGTTTGTATGTCTGAATAAAATCTATTCAGCTATTATCCATGTTTAGGCATCGTTATGCCATCGTTAAGCTTCGTATACATTAGGGGACAGAAGTCCCCCGACCCGTGTCACTTGCGATGTCGCGAAGTCAAGCGACATTGCTCGACTAATGTACAAAGACATAAAGACCACATTTATTCAGTCGGTTGCAATATGTCGTTCGAAGAGGTTTCATACATCGATTGTTCGCCCATTTTGTTGCGCAAGATAGATAAATTGTGCCTGAAAAACTTTACTGACTACTTTTTCTGCTTTTGGCCGCAGAAATAAGTTATATTTCAGTTAACAAGTTATCATTATTGTATGTTTATAAGCACTAACTTGACAGAGATATCATTAGGTAACAAATACTCACTTCTCACAGTCAACAGCCGAAGAATTTGTAGTGCTGGTATCAGGTATTTCAGTCCCGAAAGAGTCCACACACCAGCAGCGTCCATCCGCGCACTGCTGTGCCATGTAGGAACCGTCAGGATTGCAGGTGGGGGCCGGCAGGGCCAGCTTCATGCCGTCTACTGTGCCTTCCATCTTCTCGTCGAAGTCTCGTAGGTATTCACACACTGAGGGCAAACAATTTAGGTGGCCAAGTTGCTTTGCAATGAATATTATTGTTAGATTTGAATCAGGACAGCGACGGATCTCATGGATATTAGCACAGTGAAAGATGAACCGTGTCTTATTTGAAGGGCAGGTCAAGAAGAGCGTGTAAGGCACGAATCATGAGAGGAGGAAGCCAGAGAAGTCTGTAAGGAAAGAACCTGTTGGAACGCTGTGCTTTCTGCTTGCCACGCACGTTATCTATTGTGATAATGTAGATAGATAGGTAGAAGAATAAATAATTTTTCTAATTAAGTAGCATTTGTTACAGCAATTAACATTATTGTTAGATTCGAATCAGCAAAACGACCACAGAAAATAGATATGGTAATAATAAACCAGGCTGAGTTATTCCGGTCCGAACCTCCGATCCGAACCGATCCTCTGTTGTTCATATTCCATTACAGATGGGATAAGCAAAAAAAAATGATCTCATAGAGAATCCAAACTGGGAGATCCGATCAGAATAACTCACCAGGTTATACTGTTTCATGCTGGGCAAAAACTTTCTCTCACAAATCGAGCTGAGAGTAATTAGGTCATACTCTACCACGCTGACCCAGTGCGGATTGGCGGAGGTAGGTTTTGTAGCTTCCTAATGTTGCAACTTATCAAGTCGCCCATAATTCTTTGACCATAATTTTTACAGCCTTATTTGCAACTATTCGCCACGTATATTCCACGCGATCAAATCCACCTTCATTACAAAACTATCACAAATATTGCAAAGAATTGGCATAGCTTACTTGAAGGAGTATCATCGACGCGGTCGGCTTGCAGCCTCATCTTCGCCGGATCTATACAGACTGGCCCACAGTTGGAGGTGGAACAACACATCAAGTCATTGTCGCATTCGCCCTCAGGACATGAGATGGTAGAGTTAAGACCGCAAAGTGCTTCGGCCTCTGATCCACAGGATTCGAAGTTTATCTGGAAATATATTTCCAAATAAATAACTCTAATCATTTCCGTTGGAGACTAACCAACTTCATAAAGGGAGGAGTTTCTCCAAGCGGTAGCCAAGCGGTAGTGGCAGATATGTATTGTGTAGATACATCCACATTATGCCGTTGATGTAAGATCTCAATGCAATAAGGAGCAAGTCCGCAATTATACCAAGCTCCATTTTAGAGTCCGGACTGGTAATGAGGATTTTTGGTCAGAAAAATTAAATTTTTCCGACCTAGGATACCCAGGATCTCGTGATTATTTCGCGCATTATGTGCCATGACCAATGAAGCAGTCAAATTCTTCCTTAACGAATTTGGATGCTTTAAAAGAAACCACTAGTAGTTCTTAATACCTATTCTCATATAAATGTTGTTATGGGGGTTACCACAACCTCTTTAGCAAAACTACTCGACTTTACTGTGCCGTGAGAAAGAGATGGCGCTATAAACTGCGTATACCCACATCTCTTTCTCACAGAAAAGTAAGATTATAACAGATTTGTAAAAGAGAATGTGGTACGCACCCATATGCGATGAAGAATTTTGGACATTAACACACTGCACTGATGGGTCGTTGACCGATCAAAATACTGTTTAAACAATTGGAGATATACTATAGATAACATTATTATTTATGAAAACGCAAACAACCACTCTCACCTAGCGCTTGGCATGTGGTTATCAAGGTACGCGCCATATTTTGTTTGAAGTAGCTTTTCTACTGGATAATAAGTCAAGTTTTCGGCATATTGCCGACTTAGCGCGACGGTGGCGCGACCTGGAGAGTTGTAATGTACTGTGTAAATATACGGGACATATCACACATCTCTGCGACGCTTCGCGCGACGACAAGCGTTACCACCCGCGCCGTTGCCCCCAATGCGATTACAAACAAAGCACGGCGGAAAGAGACGCCAATATGCGTGTGAGCGGGATGCTAGTGTTGCGGCCGCCCGCAGTGTGACGTGCGCACCGTGGTGCCGAACGTCGGTCGAACGTCAGCCGAGCGCCTCCCGAGCGCTCCGTCGGCTGTATGGCCAAACTCTCAATGCTTTAGTAGTTCACTTACTTCCAAGGAATCAGTCTCTGTTGTATTGTCAACGTAATGAGGGTCTGGACAGCACACGGCGGTGCCGCTACGACGAGTTTTTATGCACGCGTGACCTCCTGGACAATCTGACTCCAAGCCGCAGGATATCAATGATCCTTCATCATCTGTGGCCGGTGCACCCACTTCGCAAGGGTTCTCGTATGATACTTTAGGGCGACCTGTGACAAAATCCATGCTTGTAAATTGGAAAGTAACTCTCTATGTTGCCTTTTCGCGTCTAAAAGGGGCGAGAGTATTGCCATTACCATAACCACAATTTCATATTCTGGACACCTACTAAGAAATTTTCAATAGAAATAGGACTTGGTTCCAACTAGGATTCAAACCGTCAGGATCTCAGGATCGCTATTATTCGCACTATGCGCTTTGACATCAAATGCCCTTCTGATATTAAAGGATCATTTGCTACAAAAGCGCATTGCTAATATGACTATTTTTTAGTAGATAAGCCGTTATGTTAAGATGCCCTTTTGATACAAAAGCCAACGAGGCCATCTATCTTTTACTCGTCTATATCTAAATACAAAATGTCTAGAATGGTTGTAGGGGCATGTTACCAAAGCAATTTTCAACCTTCTAAGTAGGTACTTACACACTGGATATCCCGTGCACAGCTCTCCAGAACAATCAGCGTCTCTGACCCTCACACACTCCTCGCCATCGGGACAAGGGAACCCAGCACATGGGTCATCACACTCGCAAGTAGGACACCCATCTGCGCCCGTCTTGTATCCGTATTCGCAAACTCCTGCGCAAAGTGCGCGTGCACACGAGTCTAAGCTCCGTCCTCCGGTGCGTGCGGGAAGTGGGGTGGTGGAACACTTCGTTGATGAAGAGGGACCCATTGTGCCTCTGAGTTTGTTGCCTTCTGAATCTACACACCTGTTGATAAGGAACATTTTTATTTGAATTTTATATGAAAATGTTAAAATAAAGCTGCACTGGCCATATCTGTCGTCTGTGCGACTTCACAGTTGGTCCCACTTAGCGGGAAACGACAGTGCGGCAGGCATATAAAGAGTTGGTGAAACAATTTGGGCTCCTATGATAAGGGCTATTCCTTGCTTTAGACTGGGTAATTGGAAGAAGGTAGGGAAGGCCTTCGACTTGCAGTAGGACAGCACATGCTTGTTATATTATTTAACAAAGCTTATCCAAAGTCCAAACAATATTATAGTATACTATTTGTACTTAGAGTAAGTTCCCGTAGTTAATTTTTAGACATCTGCTATAACACATGTCTAATTCTACTTACCAGCAAACCAGTCCATTTCTAGAACACTGTCTCGATACGAAGGTCCCGTCATTGGCACACTGAGGCACATATCCCCTTCCCTCCTTTTCACTGACCACTAGCAACTCCGCAAGCATCTTCTGCTGAGTGCACATGGTAACATTGTGGGGCAGTATGCAATGACGGCCGCATTCCCCTCCATCACAGCACTTCTGCATCGAGGGACACTCCAAGTCGTGGGCACAGGGAGTACCGCAGTCTAGGTCGGTACTTGAAGGTACGGGACATGTTCCGGCTTTTTGGAGTTCTAGAGACGCTGGACAGCATACTCCGTAGTCGTTTCCTGGAGAAACGTGTTAAAGATGAAAGATTAGGTTGCTAAGTATACAATACTATACAATACGGTAAGTATATGATCAGCGCTGAAAGTAATAAGGTTGTGTGACAGAAGTAAGCCTTCCGATAGGCGGAAGTAAGCGACGACGACGTAGTAGTAGATCCCCTCCCATAGCCGGCGGTTGACCGGTGCACTTCGTAGTGCACCCCGTCCCCCCACAGCGACTGTCCCAACCGAGGGCGCCTCTTCAAGGCGCCCTCGAGTATGTCGCCCCTTGCCCTTCTGGGTCGAGCGTGGTAGTTGCACGCTCGCCCTTAAGTCCGGTGAAGCTGTAAAGGCCTCGCGGCCAACAGCGTACATCACTCACACACTCACACACACGCACGATAAAAGTTAAGATATTGAAGGTTGTTAATTTGCACTAACGCTTTTTCAACGCGCGTTATTAAGTGTTGGAGTGCAACACATAGCTAACAATATAATTATTAGAGAAGCGCTTACAGCGCGTTGAAATAGCGCCCATGCCAACGAGGCGTGAGAATAATTTATTGTCCACAAAAGAGTTAAAAACTAAGTAGTAATTTAGATCGGCCCTAAACCAGGCAAACAGTCCGTATCTTGGGAAAAAACTACTGTAATAAAACGTAGTTCTCAATCAGCACAGACCGGCATAGCATTATAGGCATATATTAGAAAATATCTTGCTTAGTTGAGGAGTTCCTATGGCTTCCTTCCGGCTCCATCATCAGTCCTTGGACACCATACAGGTCTGAAATACTCGTCAAGACAAATCCAATGAGCTCAAACACGATGAGATTACAATAAGTAGTCCATTGGCCACCTTTCGGCTTTAACATAAAACCCTGAACACTACCTGGTTGTAAAGTACTCGTCAACACCATTCTAAGAAGCCTAAACACGATGGGATTACGCTGTATAGTTCACATGTTCCCATGGGCACCTTCTGACTTCATCATCAGACCAGCTCCATGGTATCATATTATTGCATTGTCATTGACTTTAGTATACGACTATGTATATGCCAAATTTCAGCTCATTCAGATATACGCAAGTGCTTGAAAAATTATTCACAAGATTTGAACCGGAAAAACAGACATACGAACATACGAACAACAAAAAGTGACAGAGAAAGCCAGTTTTTGTGGCGCTCTTTGGGGGAGGCCTATGTCCTGCAGTGGACGTCTTTCGGCTAAACAAGAAGAAAAATAGAGCGAATTTATACATACCTGATTCAACAAGACATCTATACAATGGTGGGCAGTTTGGTTTTCCAGGGTCTGTGCCACACAAGAAAGGCCGACTTGTTTCTGATATAAGAAGAGGTTCTCCTACTGGACAAATGTTTTGTAGACTACGCCCTCTTTTACCTGTGAATTTAAATTGTGACACTCTTGAATTTATGGTTGTTATTCGATAACTTGGAGTTGAGGCAAAACAGGTTCGAAGAATATTCGTAGATAAAATAGGTACCTATATTTTACATTCTATATTCGAAATTCATCCAAGTACCTTTGCCCCTTATTTCCTGCGGGGAAATTGTTGGATGGGTCCAGTTGCAGAATAAATTTTGAGTATAGATCTGCTTGCATACCTTCAATTCACGATGCTACAAACAATTTGACAAGACAGCAATTGTACACCAAGCTCAGTGCTAAGAATGTTTCTATGCAATGTTTGAATATTTCGGTCTCACGGTGAATCCTACCAAGTGTCAAGCGATTCTTGTGGGGAGCTCTAGATTGATATGCAGGGTGAATATTGGAACTTTACCTCCACTTGAATTCAACGGGACAGTTATCCCTCTAAGTTCTAGTGTCAAAGACCTTGGTCTGCATATTGACACGACGCTAAGCTGGCAGACTCAAGTTACGGCCGTTGGTCAAAAGGTAACCGGTGTATTGCGATACTTATATCGATTAAAAAATTTGCTCCCTTCCAATACTAAAGCAATGCTTGTACAGTCCCTAATTTTCCCTATCATCGACTATGGTGATGTGTGCTACTTCGACCTGAATGCAGATCACCTCAACAAACTAGACCGTCTTCTCAATATCTGCATTCGATTCGTCTTCAACCTTCGTAAATATGACCATGTGTCGGTGCATCGTTCTCAATTAAAGTGGTTGCCTATTCGTCAGCGTAGAACTCAGAGGGCACTGACAACATTATTTTCTATTCTCCATTCTTCAGCCTCACCTACTTATCTTACTTCCCAATTTCTATATTTGTGCTCCAATCACGAGAAAAATCTTCGCTCCTCAAGTAATCGTCTTCTTCAGTGCCCTTCTCATCGTTCTGATTTTATTCACTCCTCCTTCTTCGTCCAATCTATCCTTCGTTGGAATGCATTGCCTCAGGAACTCAGGATGGTAACCAACCGTCTCTCTTTTAAAAAAAAACTACACGAGTACCTACTCGAAATGTTGGCAGAATCCTCTCAATGATAGTTTCACGTCATTATGTATATGTATATATATATATATATATATATATGTTTATATGTATAACATTATTATTAGTTTTATATATAGTATTATTATTAATTTATTTTATATTTTTTTTTTTCTTACAATTTTAGCCACGTATTTTCGCACCTACCACACATGTTTCCACACCACCCTAAGGTAGACTGGGAGAAAATGCCTCAGGCATTAAGTCCGCCTTTGTACATACATATGTGCATAAAGAATAAATAAATAATAAATAAATAAATATGACCTGCAGGCTAGCACGGGTGGTAAGAATAGTCTTGGCATCCTCGCGCTAAGAATGGTATCGCGCAGGACAAGATTTTGTGGGCCCGTGATTCGAGTTTTGTACGCAAGTCTAATTAATCTCATCTATACGTTAACGCAACACAATTGTTAAGACGAGTGTTTTCCTGTCAATCTCTAGTCGAAGCAAGCTACTCGTATTCTAGCACGTAAGACAAAGCAGTTATCTCATGCTTAGGGTGACAAAACCCCCTCTAATCCTGCTGATGCTGGTTTTGTGTCATATTTTTAATACTTACATGTAGGCACAGGCGGGCAGGGCGGTCTCAAGCACGGCGTCTCTTCCAACTGACAAGACAGCTGTCCCGGACACGTGACTGACGAGCAGGGATCCCTACACTTGCACAGTGGACAACCCTTGCCGTCCAGCTCGAAGCCGAGTGGGCACAGCATGCGGCACGTGTGGGCGGCACACGGTGCTACCCGGGTGCAGTTCACCAGGCTAGCTGCCGGTGCCCTGGTACCTGGGACCTGGGGCGAGAAATGCAGGACCAAATTATTTGACGAAGTTAATGACGAGGGTTTCCGGAAAATATTTTTTTAAGATAATGTCATATCGTTTAGGTTTTCTTCTTTTTTGGTTGCTTTACGAAGCTGTGTCATTTATGCTAGCGTAATATTATCAAGTGGTAAATTAGTTAGATTGTCCGATAATGATGGTAATAAAGGACATTGTCGAAAATTGCCCCAGAACCAACAAACATTTGACCCAACCCATGCCATCATTATTTATCTGTTTTATTAAAATAATGGCAAATAACCGTATCTAACGGCTTCTGAATTATAACCGCTTGTCCGTTTAATAATAAATGCCTTAAAGAGTTTATGGGTGATTTGAAATCATACAAGACACATACATACTTTTTTCATTGCTGTTGGTTTTGGGGCAAATCATGTATGGGGACAGAACAATATCCTTTCACGAAAAAGGCCGATCTTGACAGTAAAGCAGGAGATGTTTTATATCGGTAAGTAAAATTTTCGATGAGTCAAACAACCTTTGTACAAACGTTGTTTTGAGAATAAATAAAAAATCGGTTTTTCAATTTGTTATTACTACCTTCATACGTATTATAGTACCAAATTAATATAGAAAATGCCACAAGTATTGGCATTGAAACAAATTGACGACTTTGCTCTTCAATTTCCCGTCAATTTTTTTAGGCTTTATAAGACTTTATAGTGGAGGGTAAAATCCCGCAATGGATCTGGCGTGATGATATACATAGATAGAATGAAATGGGTTTTAGGACCATTTTCAAAAATGCCTGTGTTCCAATCTCACCTCAAACCCAGTTGCGTCGACGCACCAGCAAGAGCTGACTATCTCATTATCGCACTGGACTTCCTCGAACTCTCCGTCCGTGGCCCGGCAGCGCGGGGTCCGCAGTGCTGATAGTAGACCCCGACCACCGCGGCTATTCTCAGCAGCTAACGCGCGGGATATCCGCTCTGATGATAGCTTTAGGTTCTCACAACCTGTAATTGAAATATTCGATACCTGTACTTTAGAGGATTAGCAGACGCGAGATAATGCAAGATCTTGACATTGACATGTTAAGCGATGGTAACCTGCGCGATTCTAAATATGAGAGCAATATCAACTTCAGAAAGACTTACGAAGAAATAGCTTATTGGAAAAAAAGAACTGACGGTGTCTTAGTTTTAGATTTACATTCAGAAGGGGTCTCTTTGTTATAGTAGTCTTATTGGCTAGCTCCATCTATTATTTTGATAATCATCTGATATAGTTACCAGTAAACAGTGGATCGATACAGGCTCGTCCACAGGACGTGGCGCAGCAGACTTGCTCGCCACATTCATCATCTGAGTTGCACGGAGTCGCCCGCGCAGGGCACGTGCCCTCCTCCGCTGGACATCTTCCTCTCAGCTCGGCACTTGCTGAAAAAATGCATTATGGTTGTGTATTCGATTGCAAATTGGAATCGAATGGAATGGAAATGAACACGATGGAATTAAAGTTGTGAAGGCATGAATGAGCCAAAATACTGCTTGTACTATCGGCTCCCAGGAAGAAGGTGTGGAGAGGTGGAGGTCAGGACCCTTAGACATGAGGAGTACGACTCGAGGAGAAGGGAGGACTATCGGCTCTTCTTGTATTACTGTCAGTTGTTGGAAGATGATGAAGACAGAATATACATGCAACAATGTGCGTTTGTTGCGCGATGGTTGGGTGACTTATTATATACTAGGGTGGTGCATCGCACACTCAATAAAGCTGACGCCAATCGTGTGTGTGTGTGTTTGAGTGATATACGCTGTTGGCCGTGAGGCCTTTACAGCTCACGCTCGAGCCAGAAGGGCAAGGGGCGACATACTCGAGGGCGCCTCAAGAAGGAACGGCCTTGGTTTGGACAGTCGCTACGGGGGGAGGGGGTGTAATTAGTGCACTGGTCGGCGGGCTAGGGGATCTACGACTTCGTCGTCGTCGTTCGTATCCGGAGCGGAAAGAAGCGATGACAAAGCATCGGGGGGATTGCTGAGAACATGTCGCGGCCGGTGGTAGCGGCAGGGGTCGGGTTCGGCTGATGCCAATCATTATGCTGCTTTCAATATAGCTACTAATGCACAAAACGCAGAGATTTGCAACTTCGGCATGCGGCTGCATTGCTACATTCAGAACGGTTATAAGGATCGGCGCAAGCATTTATAAGGACCTTATTAAACCACCCTAAATAAAACAAGACATTGTTGATGCAGTCAAATCGAATTACAACATTTTTAAATCAGGAGTGGGATAAACTGTATGAGGTCTTTACCGTGTTGCAGTAGCAGCGCGCAGGCGCAGAGCAGCGCCGCCCTCACCGCCGCCGACATCGCTGCATTACACACGCGAGTACTATTGACAAGAGAAGTAACATAATATAAATATAAGATATAAAAATGAACTTGTAGTGTTGTACGACCGCGGTGTTATTAGTGATCACCAAGATAAGGCAGCTTTCGACTAGGTCAGTCGGGGATTACCGATCTCCGTGCTTTTATTTGTTTTTTAAATAAAACGTAGGATGGATTTACTCGTGTCGTGGGTTCGTTAACAAACATGGGAATTCACATACACAAATACCCAGACTGAAACAAATAATTGTGGATCACACAAAGATTTGTCGCGTGCGGGATCGAACCCGCGACTATTAGACACAGTGGGCGGAGCGGCTTAAGCTCTTAACCACTGCGCTAAATCGTCCGTCAAATGAAAGGCATGCTAAGACATTAGTCCCAGTTACTACTTAATGTGGTAGTCCTTAAGCCAAATCGGAAGGCTTATGGGCGACATGATTAGTTCCAACAGCAGACGGCCACAAACCTGCCTATACCAATTTGCACGCGGGCTGCGTGATGGAGTATGACTTAATCTTTCTCATCTCGTTTTGTGAGAGAAGGCCATGCCCAGCAGTGGGACAGTGTAGGCTGATTAATTTTTTATTACGGTATACTTAACTATATCATATAAAAATAATATAATATTAGTCCTGCTAAGAAACTTTCCCACCGTTTGGCACGGGCCTACTCTCAAACTGAAAGGGCTTAGGCCATAGTCCACCACGTTGGCCCTGTGCGGGTTGGCGAACTTCACACACCTTCGAGAAACTCTTAGGCATGCAGGTTTTCCCACAATGTTTTCCTTCACCGTTAAAGCAAGTGATAATTATTTTTAATACGCACATGCTTTCGAAAATACAGCGGCGCGTGCCTGGCTTTGAACCCGAGACATCTGTCTTTGCAATCCAACGGTCTAGCCACTATCACGTACCATATATTCAATAAATATAAATCCGTGAGGGGAGAGAATAGGACGTACCTAGTGCACGAGGATCTAATGCAGGTTTGGTGGAAGTTTTTGGCTACTTGTGGTTGCTATAATAATAAATACTGCCCATAAGGCTCCTAACTTCTCTAAACGACTAGGTACCGTATTAAGTCGTACGTTATCGGTACCCACGCCTTAACACGCATTCGAGCGCTTTTTCAACGCGCGTCGTCATATTTCTATAAACGCCTTTTAAAAAACTGTACTGTTACTCATTTGTTTCATTCTAGCGTTTTTTTAAGGCGCGTCGAAAACCCGCTCGTGCGATTGAGGGCTAGTTAAAGTTTTCTAATGCTTTCTTCTAATTGTTCGTGTTTTTTTTTCTTTTATTGAATTGTATTCAACATTATAAAACTTTGTAAACGAAAGAGACTGTTTCTGACATACAGGGTATCCTAGTTCAGAAGCCAGGGTAACATTTACACGTATAAAAATTGTTTGATGTCAAAAAAAAGCTATGCCATTATCGTTAAGTTTACGGACAACATTTATTAATTATTTATTTTTTAAGGTAAACTAATAGCTAAAATCGAAATCATAGGCTACATAAATAGATAGCACACCCAATTAGAGGTTTCCATGTATAGTAATAGTATAGTTAATAAAGTGGTTTAGCAATTGCTGATTTAGCACACAACACACTATTTTACTTAAGCAAAAAAAAAAAACTTGGAAGTTCAACTGATTTCTTATCGTACTGCTTTTTGTAGTGGCCAAGCAATAAGTCTGAGGTATGGACTGTATTATAATGGAATGCAAGTTGCGTGGGCTGTTGCAAAGTAATGATAAATTTATCGCAATGATAAATGGTAGAGGTACAAGTTCGAGATCGTAGTGTCAGGTAAAAAATGAATACCTACATAGTATAGGTATGTAATCTAAGTACTTACGAATACAATAATATTTAATTGTACTTCGAGTGAATCATACCGACAAACTTGGGCCGGCCTTGCCGCCACATTGATTGGATACCATCGTTAAATATTAATTAGATATTATAAGTTCGTTGTACACAATGCTATATTCTCGTGGTCCGTACCAACTAGACTACACAGCTAATTGGAAGACGAGGAAGAGATTTATTTTTAAACAGGTCCTATTCGCTGTGACCACAAAAATCTTAATAATAAAACACTAGAAATGAAAAAGCGCACGATTTCGTTCGAATATATTGTGGCCGCTTTTATACATGCACAGTTTGAAAGAATAGGCATAGACTCATTATTGCTGTAAATATTCTTTCCGATAAATTGTACCTTATAAGTACAGTTTTATGTTTTGGAAGACTTTCCGTAGTTGGATGTGCTGCAAAATACCAACTTTAGTTATTGTATCATCTACATTTGTGAACGAACATCCCGCCACATATATATGAGCCAAATCTGATGATTTTGCTCATATATGTGTGGCGGAAGCATAAGCGGCTATACTACTATATCATCACGCCAGGTCCCTTGCGAGGTAGGCAGAGAGTACAGAGCTCCAACGTGTTCTTTCCTTACATATTCTTTATTTCCATGTTCTTTACTTTCTCTCTGGCTTCCTTCACTCTCATAGTTCGTCTCATACACGCTCGCCGGTTACGGAGACTCTTGACTTGTCCTTCAGATAAGACTCGGTCTATTTGGTCATGGTAAGATAGTCTAGGTCTTCTATAGTCTGGGTCTTCCCCGGTACCTACATCCTTCCACTTTCGAATTGTAGGTATATACCATTTTTGGTGTCCCATTACTAGGACTAGGAGATGTAATAATTTATTTAAGGGCTACGACCAATAAACACAAAACATAGCGTATTACGATAACTTGTGAAATGCTATTTATTTGTGCTCCATAGAGAATACCATAACGAGATAATTTCACAAAGTTATTGCATTAAGCTGCGTTTGGTCAGAGCTCATACTGTAAGGGTCAGGTGGAAAAACTTGATCAGTGTTATGCATAATTTCTACTATGGTGACAATTAACGGAAATAATAAAAAAATCAACAGACAGGCTTAGCACGAATATTGAGGCGCTTTTATAACGCGTAGTACTGAAGCGCTTTTCAGAAAAGAATGTATTGTTAGACGTTAGTTACATTCCAGCGCTTTACTAACGCGCATTGAAATAAGCGCCCGAGCGAACGAGAGGTAAAGATCTGAGTCAGTTATTGTCACTTTGCGGTCTAGTTTGCACTCTAGGACACCAAGCCTTTACAGTTTCACCTGGAAAGACAGCAAGCGTGCAACAACTACGTTTCCACTCGAAGAAATAATGATGGTTGACAAAACGATTTCCCGTTCAGAGATCAAATCCGTGACTTTCATTCCGTGATCCGAGCTACACTCAACTAAAATCAAAGCAGTTATGATTATCCCACATTTTTGCAATTAACTTTTATCACAAACATTATTGGAACAGAAGCAAGCAAGTTATCGCATAATGGTTATGTTGGAAGGTGCAACTGCAAAAAGTCTGCAGTGTCAGTTAAAAATTGAGTTCCCTGAAACGGAATCGAGTTATTCCTCATAATAAACCAGTCGATCATGTATCATGCTGTGTGTACACGATTTATAGCCGAGATTCCGAACGCGCGCGCATGCGGCCTCGCGCCACTTCGCGGTTACGTACACTGGGCTTTCCCGCGCAGTCGACGATGCGTTCGGAATTTTAATTATATTTATTTTATTGTTCTCTAATTACTTTTTAAAATACATTGTACAAACACGAACAACCCCCAAATACTGTTGTTGATTTTTTTTTATTTATTTAAATGGATCTCCAACGGAAGATGGGTCTCCTTTTTTTAAAGCCTGGGCCGTGATAATATCACTAAAAAACAGCAGTATAATGCTAACCTAAATCTAAACTAAATAAATATACCTCAAGATCCGTCTGTATGTAAGTATAGGAAAAGTGCAATTTATTTTTCCTGTGACAAAATCTTCAAAAATTGACATTTATCAACTACTTAAAACGTAGTGATTATACTTTCTTTGCAAGTACCTATTATAAAATATGGTTAAATTTTAGGCGCCTTGATAAAGCATAGCAATTATTTTGTTGTGCAAATTGGTATAAAGCTGCCTTGAACGTAAACGGTTTTTAGTGATATTTAGACAAAAAAAATACTGAAGAGAAAATATTTCCCAATTTCCTGACTACATTTTTGTATCTATAAAGTAAGTTTAATATTTATTTACTTAGACACTTTTTATAAAAATTATACTGCACAGCTATTAATGTTTTAGTTCTTTTTTATAATTGTTCTCATTATGCCATTTCCTTTACGTTTATTTCGTTATCCGAAATTACGGAAGTGACGTAATAACCGGGCCCATCGGCTGCATGCTAATTAACAATTACTTTCTCCGTTTTTAGTTAGAAGACTAGCGTTTAAGCGGACGTTGAACCCAGTCTATTGACAATGCAGCCATATATTTTAATCTTTAACTACACGTTCGTAATTACGTATAACATTTTTAAATTACCGTTATTTGTAGACAGTATTTTTAAACAGTTTCTTTTAATTCCATAAGATTAAGAAAAAGATAATATTGTAAATATTTATTTTTGACTTTCTTTTTCTTAATCTATTGTTATATCTTTTTTCGTGGACACATAAATTATATGTATAAGGTAGGGGCCGTATAAATTTAAGTAAGGAACTTTAGGAAGTTGTTAATTTTGAAAAAAAAACACACCGTCACGCCTATATTCCCCAGAGGGGGTGGCAGAGGTGTACTGAGTACACCCACGTTTCGCCGACGATGTTAGGTCCCATGTAACGAGGGCGAGCCTATTGCCATATATCGGGCACAATTCCAGACTCCGGACTCATACTGGGAATTTTTTGTTAGAAAAACTACATTTGTCCGACCTAGGATTTGAACCCAGGACCTCGTGATCACAAAGCGATGCGCTTTGCCACCAGACCAACGAGGCAGTCACATTAATTTTGATTAATGAAAAATGTTGATTAAGACCAACTAACATCAAGTCTATTCAGTCAAGTGTTATGCCGTGAAAAATAATTAATGGTGATACCACGCCCAGCCGCATCGAACCGGTGAAATTTGCAAATCATTTCCGTATTACTTTCTTTTAATGTGGAAACCTCAAAAACAAATTGTTTAGTTTAAAAATGTTATTATGCAGACAAGAACGACGTTCGAGTTGGCCCTTAAAGTAAAAGCCCGACAGATTCACAACTAGTATTTTATCAATAACATTAAAAACATCTACAAAATATTCCACTGCGCACTGTAAAAAACATCTATCTTCCTTATAATTCACAAAAGAATAAATAATGATAACACGAATTTAACTGCGATTTCAATCACGTTTCAAACAAAAGTAATAAACGCACTTATACCATAAAAACTGCCATGCAAGTATGACATTTGCTTTCCATAAGTTTTATTTACGTCATCAATAAGATATCCAAAGTTTTAGTATTGCAGCAGCTTCTACGAGTATCTAACTTCGCAAACTACTAAGAACGAGGCGCCACGCCATCGACCAAGTTGTCGATAACTTCGTCTTAGTTGTAATACCGGATCACCGTGTGTAACACTATCGGAAGACATGATCTATTAATCATAGAATTCTGAACTGAAAATTGTAGATAATAATAACATAATAAACGCAAGACCTGAAAGTAGTTTGTTCTAAATCAATAACTGAATTGATTCCACCTATTTTTAATATATCTTACATTTTTTTTTAAATTTGCTAAAAATCCTTTTACTCCTTCAGAGCGCTATAAAAAACTAAATTTATTCTTGATTCATAGCAATAAGCAGATTACAAATGCATTCCTAACCCGTATTTCTCAAAATGCACACATACACATACAAGTTTCATTGTTAATTGGGGTGGGGTGCTTAAAAAAGGGGTGAAAACCTTTAAATTTGGAAATTTGGTTTTCGTTTTCAATTTATGAAGCAATTCTCTAATCAGGGTGTCTGAGGTCTTGCGTTTATTATGTTACACCTTGTATAGATTTAGTTACTTTTAATTATACGTTAATATCGTTGTCGCGATGTTTGAGGAGGCTACACTCTGGGCAATCTGTACTAGTATATAGTAGGATGCTAATGCAAAGATATGCATATCTGAAGAGATGCGATTTCCCTTCGTCTTACAATGGACGTCTTTCGGCTGAGAATGATGCGACAATAAAATGGGCATACATATAAGCCATTTTTGTGTGTTTGCACAAACAGGCTTTTTACTAGTATTTAGTAACAATTATTGTGTCTTCTACATGAGTGTGTCAAGTCTAGTCCAGATTATACCCTGTTTGAAATGACAATAGCTACAAGTCTCTTCTCCAGAGGAGGGAGTGGAGTTGTCTTCTTTAACGATGAATAAACGAACTGGCTCATATTATGTTCCGTGTTCATTGTCGCTAAAAAAAGAATAGATCATTGTTATTCAATCGTGTCTTCGTTATGCAAGGACGTATTGTACACGGTACTGAGATAATCTTGGACCAGGAATATGTAATAAGGCATTTTATTTCACAATCGGCTTTTGATCGAGTCACCGTCACCGGTTGCTTTAAATTACGAGTCTCTCATAGGATTTTACAGAGAAGCAAAAAATGAGACCACGGAAGAAGAAGAGGAAACAAGATCTTCCGTGAAGTTCCGTCACCCTGTCACGACTATAGTCCCAAGCGTGGGTGGCAGTGACAGTTTGGGTACTGTGTACATCTAAGTCTCAAATCAAAGTTAGGCCCAATGCGCCTAAAATGGAACGAGCTTATTGCCAGGATACCGGACTCAATTCTAAACTCGAAAAACACTGGATTTAAACGAAAGATAGTTCCACCACGCGCCATCTAGACATGAAAGCCAACGAGGTAATTTATCATTTACTTACCGATTGTATTGATGCTTTCCTGTTTTTTTTTCATATAATACAAAATCCTATATCATTACGCCAGATCCCCTTGCAGAGAAGACTGAGTTTTGACAGGTTTCTTCTTTACAGACCTTTCTGGCTTCCTCCACTCTCATACACGCCTACACGCCTGTTGGTTGGACACGGTGTATTTGGTCATGATAAGATAGTCTCGGATTTACCCGGTTCATCTCTCCACTTTTACACTGTATATCTGTTTCGTCATTCTTTCTTCTTCTATGCTCGAACCACAGAATCATAACCTTTCTTATCTTTACACCTATACTATCTTTCATACCTACACGCTTTCTTACTCAATGCTATTAGTATTTTGGTCATGGCATATAAACCAACTACAACTAAAACCCAAGATCTTTCTCCACAAAGCTGTAAAAGCCCTTTCTGCGTAGCCGGTGTGTCGCAAGTTTAGGAGTGAGTGAACTCGTCGACGCGGTGACGCAACCAATGCACGTAGGTACCCAAACGCAGCGGTGAAAGGCGCTATGGATGTAGGGATGCCAACCTTTATTTTAGAAGAAATATATTGTATCGGATTCCGTAGACTGCTTCGCTAACTACATCGGGTAGTCGGGAGTTTATACTCACACGGCACGTACTCATAAATGTGTGATTCGGTGTGGGTATGTGAATTTCATGACAGTAAACGCACCCATGACACAGGAATAATTAAAAAAAAGGAAGAGTGTAGACTCTTCCTTTTTTTTACTCTGTTATATGTATTTTTTTTAAAAACGCAGCCCCAGACTAGGAATTATTAATGTTTCGTGGGTACATATAAAGGAAGTTGTTTTTTTATGTGTTTGTATGATCAGTATGGTAATGGCAATGGATTAACAGTTGTGGAAATATAAAGGGGAGGCGTTTGCTTAGAAGTGGGAAAGTAAAGTAGGTTGGGAAAAAAGTCAGAATTTACGTAAATATAAATTTAGTGTACACTATTATATTATAATTAATATAATAGTGGGCACTAAATATTAACTATTAATATTTAGTGTACACTATAAGATAATAAAGTCCGTCACATAAATAAAGTACAGGTATACAAGGATATTCGGAACTAACGTTGTCATTCAGTGAAATGTCACTTTATACTGTCGTAGAGTTGCCGTTAGCTATGAAAGGACGTTGTCGAAAATTTTCCCAGAACCAACAAACATTTGACCCATGCCATCATTATTTATCGATTTTATTAAAATAATGGCAAATATCCGTATCTAGCGGACAATTTGCAATCTACAACGAATATTCCAAAGTATTGTATCGAAGTCGCCGACATCTTTACTGAATGTCAACACACACACACACAATATAACCTCATACGTATCAATGGCTACTGAATTATAACCTCAAAATCTAATACTTTATGTGCAATATGGCAATTCCCCCGCTTATCCGTTTAATAATAAATGCCTTAAAAGAATTTATGTATGACTTGAAATCATACCAATATTTTTTCATTGCTGTTGGTTCTGGGGCAACTCATGTATGGGCGCAGAACAATGTCCTTTACTCAAATTAATTTCTTAATAAGTAACCGTGCAGTAAAGACCCCTGTCGAAATATTCATTGGAATTTCGATAATATTACTAAATGATAACTCTAATTTCACATCAATGTCATATCATTGTCATCCACGGAGTAAGAAATCCTTGTGGCACTATAAATCTGATGTTATATTATAGATTATAAAGCATAATAAAATACTCTATTTCAGGCGACAGTCGGCAACCCTAGAGGCACGCTGACTAATAGGTACTGTGCATTTTAGTGCATTCAGTTGAAGAGGCAAACGAAGTGTGCGAGTGTATTGATAGATAGCCTAGTTGTATGCTTTCCCATTGCACACATCTGTTGTTATTTAATACTTTAATTGCTAAATAAAAATATGATTTTAACTATACTTACTTTTAGCTTTTATAAAATAAAATAAATACCCTAGTATCAAGCACACATAGTGCGTAAATGAGGCCGCTTTTGCCGCCATTTTTGTTGGTAATGCTCCGTCTAGACTAGTCTTAGTTTAAGATTTTAACTAAGTCTTATGAAATTCGTAGTAAATGCTAAAAAATCTTAATTGTTATAATTTTTCGAGTTTCTTTTAGTGAATACAAAGTTTGATTTAAGCCAAAAATATATCACGCTTATGGCCTTATTATAATAATTCAATGCGTTACTGGTCGGATCAAGATCGGATTCTGTCATTTAAGAGAATCATAGAAAGGTTAGTGAGTTAAAAAAGCGATTAGATATACCAATAAAAATAGGAATCTCGGAAGAAATGTTAAGAATTTGAGTCGTTATTGCATACAATTACTACATACATAAACTATAAAAGGTTAAATTTTGCAGATTATAAATGATGAGGATAAAATTGAAAAATACTCAAATACAGGAAATAGTCGCTTTTTTATTTGTGACTGATCTTATTCATCAAATTAATTTAAAATAATTTGCCACAAGGGCACTATTTTGTAAAATGTTATTATCTTATCTTTAAAGCGAGTAACAGAGAACAATGGAATCATAATAAAACGCAAATGAAGAACGAGGGTCTGGAAGAACTCATCTAAGTAATAGGTACCACAAACGAAACTTTGGAAATAGATATGAAATGTAATGTCATTAAAGATTAAATTCGTTTGCGTCGGCTTAGATAGCGAGAGAGTAAAACTTTAAAGTCAACGCGCCCGTTAAAATTGACGAGTTCAGGGCCCTGATTCGAATTATCAATTAAACACTTAACGCGGCGGGTAACGATACCTTCGTGACACGTTTGTTTAATAGTGTTTAAACTCCAGGTACGTACGTCGTACGTAACGTCGAATAGGTCAGAGGTGCTCAGGGAGATAGAGAGGTTCTATGGGCAGTTGTATACCTCAGTAGCTGAACCTGTTGTTGACTTGGTAAAAGACCCAAGGGCCAAGCTAACCCGACACTACACTGAAGATATCCCGGACATCAGCCTGTACGAGATTAGGATGGCTCTCAAACAACTTAAAAACAACAAAGCGCCGGGTGAAGACGGAATTACCGCAGAGCTTCTGAAAGCGGGCGGATCGCCGGTACTTAAAGTCCTTCAGAGGCTGTTTAATTCCGTCTTGCTCGAAGGAAAAACGCCGGAAGCGTGGAACAGGGGTGTGGTGGTACTCTTTTTCAAGAAAGGTGATAACACTTTACTGAAGAATTATAGGCCCATCACACTGCTGAGCCATGTTTATAAGTTGTTTTCGAGAGTCATCACGAATCGTCTCGAACACAGGCTTGATGACTTCCAGCCTCCCGAACAAGCCGGTTTCCGGAAAGGTTTTAGTACCATAGACCACATACATACGCTGCGGCAGATTATACAGAAGACCGAGGAGTATAACCGGCCACTATGCTTGGCGTTTGTGGACTATGAGAAAGCCTTCGATTCGATCGAGACTTGGGCGGTTCTTAGATCTCTCCAGCGATGCCGCATTGACTATCGGTACATCGAAGTGTTGAAGTGCTTGTATAATACAGCCACCATGTCAGTCCGAGTACAAGGGCAGTGCACGAAGGCGATCTCCATAAAAAGAGGAGTAAGACAGGGAGACGTCATTTCTCCGAAACTGTTTACGACCAACATAGAGGACGCCTTCAAGCTCTTGGAATGGCGAGGACTTGGCATCAACATCAATGGCGAATACATCACTCACCTTCGATTTGCCGACGATATTGTGGTCATGGCGGAGTCGCTGGAAGATCTAGGACGAATGCTCGGCGACCTCAACAGAGTATCTCAACAAGTGGGTCTTAAAATGAACATGGACAAAACGAAAATAATGTGTAACGTCCATGTCGTACCCACCGCACTCACCGTTAGGAACTCTACTCTTGAAGTTGTCGACGAATACATTTACCTGGGACAGGTAGTCCGGTTAGGTAGGTCCAACTTTGAGAGAGAGGTCAATCGACGAATCCAACTCGGCTGGGCAGCGTTCGGGAAACTGCGCAACATCTTCTCATCCAAAATACCTCAGTGCCTAAAGACTAAAGTTTTTAGTCAATGTGTGTTACCAGTGATGATATATGGATCAGAGACGTGGTCTCTTACTATAGGTCTCATAAAAAAGCTTAGAGTTGCTCAGCGAGCTATGGAGAGAGCTATGCTCGGCGCTTCTCTACGTGATCGAATCAGGAATGAGGAGATTCATAGAAGAACCAAGGTCACCGACATAGCCCTTAAAATTAGCAAGCTGAAGTGGCAATGGGCGGGCCACATAGCGCGAAGATCGGACGGGCGTTGGGGCAGAAAGATTCTAGAGTGGAGACCACGTATTGGCAAGCGCAGCGTGGGACGACCACCTGCCAGATGGACCGACGATCTTGTGAAAATCGCAGGAATCGATGCAGGTGGCATCGGACCGGTTACGCTGGAAAGCGATTGGGGAGGCCTATGTTCAGCAGTGGACAAGTATAGGCTGAGATGATGATGATGATGAAACTCCAGGTGCATACAGAATACCATTACTCGGGCATTTCTCGAAATTATCGTAACACGTTGCGTTTGGTTGAAAAGAATAAGGCCCCCGGGTTTGGTTTGAGCGAGTTTGTAACCAACCTTTTGCGCTTCGCCAGTATCTATTACAATAGGTATTTCAGATTTCAGACTTGAAATATATACGGTGACTTTTCAGTTGTTTTTATGGTGAAGACGTTAAATTCTATGGTGGTATGGGTTTTCGGGATGACCGATAGGAAATCTTGAAATAACACTAGGGTCTTGTCCGGTACTCTTATCTTCCCTGATATCCGAGGATGCGCAGAGAATGTCTATAGACAAGATTAAAAGGTTACTAAAAAGAAAATAACTGTTTGGCATTCCATTAATTATGATCATCAAATAATAGGATACGGCATATATTTATAGAATACAGTTTGCTTTCATCTTGTTTTCTGTCTGTAGAAGCTTGTAATTAGCGTTTGGTCTAACATATTACATTACCATAGATTTTCATTAGTCTGTAAGCTTCTCTTAAAAAAATACATTAGTTTTAGAGGAGTTTTGGCGGGCAGTCGATGTGTGTTGTTGTCAATTTGCCTTAATTTACATTAAAACTTGTGTTCGAATAATAATGTGTAATGTTGGTGGAATACTAACCATTATGTATTCCTATCTGTGCATGAGTGAAGGTGGATAAGTAATAAAGTGATAAAACGTGCCTTTTTGATTTCTCTCAAAACCGTCGTCGCAATTGGTATGTAAAGTATCCATCGCTTTACTATCCAGGGTGGGGTACTTCACCAATTTCATATTCATCGTTGTCATCAAGTTCATCGGGAAGTTGAATTAATTTAGACAAACTCGATTATACATGTGACTGGACACTGGCAAATACACTTAAATAAGTGTGAAGCCATAACTTAAAGAAGAAGAAGAATGCTTTATAAGAATATCCGAAAGATGTCCATTGAAAAGCAAAGGCCTCCACAGGGATCGCCATCAGACGGCATCGACTGGTTTTGTGTTGTACGCATCGAGCAAAAAATATGCCTTACGAAGTGCGATTAACTGATTGTCTCAATTTTAATAATAATTGCCTGCCTCGCTTGCTTTGTGATCACGAGGTCCTGAGTTCATATCGTAGGTAGGACATTTTTTTCAATTTATTTGGGTAAACAAACAGTGACACATAAATTCTAAATTGTTCAGTACACAAACACAAAAAGAATAAAAGGTAATGTGTAATTAATTACACACCGTTTGCCACAGATTACTACACTTATGTTAAATATTACAAATGTAGTTTTTCTAACGAAATACTCCCAGTATGAGTCCGGAGTCTGGAATTGTGCTCGGTATATGGCTATGGGCTTACCCCCTATTACATGGACCTAACATCGTCAGCGAAAAGTGGGTGTACGCAGTGCACCTCTGCCACCGTCGCTTGGGGAATAAAGGCGTGAACGTGTAATTGCCTAAATTATTTGAAAATTATCTTTCTATCTATATCATCACGCCAGATCTCTTGCTTGATAGGCACAGAGTACAGAGTTCCAACAGGTTAGTTTCTTCATACCTCTCTGGCTTTCTCCACTCTCATAGTTCATCTCATACACGCTCGCCGGTTACAGAGACTCTTGACTTGTCCTTTAGATAAGACTCGGCCTATTTGGTCGCGGTAATATAGTCTAGGTCTTCCCCGGTACCTACATATTTCGACTTTCCATTTCTGAAAATTATGTGCTATAATATCTACTAATCACAGAACACTTGTTTACATAAACTATGTAGTCCTTCGATATCTAAGATCTATGTGAGTGGTATAGAGGAATTACTTGTCTAGACAGAGCATCGAGTGCGAGGAAATGGCGTGTGTATGTGTGCGCGCGAATGATCTACGCTGTTGGCCGCGGGGCCTTTACAGCTTCACCAGACAAGGCGGAAACGGCATTAAATGTGTCTATCTATAGGGTAGATAAATTGTAGTACGCACACGCACGCACAAATTGACAACTTTTAAACAAATTTTCAAAAAATCAAACACTGGTACACGCACACATGCGTGCGTAACTGATGCCGCTTTTAGGCGCAATTTTTGCTAGCAATGCTCAGTCTAGACCAGTCTTACATCCGTCTAAGTAGTTACTTCAACTCAAGTATTTACTTAGTACATCATTTTCATTCTATAGTTGAGAACTGTCAAAAGTAAGAAATGTCAAAGTTAGATTTTTTAGCCAAGTATAGAAATTTAAACTCATACATACACAGGCTAAGAAAATTTCTTAAGAATAAGTAATTAAATATCTATAGGTGTACATGTTAAAGGTCGGTGGGTAGTGATTAGCTAGATTGAACTAAGTACCCTTTGTTCCATAGCTGTGTGGTTCAAAATCTTCACTTATGTATATATGATTAATTACGATATATGACAATAGGCTCGCCCCCTGTTACATGGGACCTAACATCGTCGGCGAAACGTGGGTGTACTCAGTACACCTCTGCCACCCCCTCTGGGGAATATAGGCGTGACGGTGTTTTATGTATATAAAATGATGAGCAACACCGCACCTCTATTGAGGAACATAAATATGATTTCATTCATTCAATCGATTACGCAAATTTATTTTAGGTATTCGAGATACAGTTAATGGTGACTTATCGATTGCAACATAATCACGATGATCTCAGAAACAAAAACTGGATAGGATACTGTGACTTGGATTAGCATAACAAAAGTCAACAGTATTACAATAGATAAAGGAATTCATTTCACATGTATGTTAAGAATTCAAATGAGCTAGGATAGGGCATTGTTAAATAAATACAGTAATAAACTTGAGTGACGTATCCAAAACTTTCTACATTGTTATTTTTGATGGCTTTATTTAAAATGTCATTTTAATCTTAATTTGATTTAGCTCTTTTCACTACCTTAATATATTTGTAAAATAGGTTTTAAGCAATCTATCTTACTAAAGCGTTTTTAGTTGCAACAGGCATTTTACAAGTGGATAAGGATGACTCAAAACGGACATTTAAAAATTATGATAATTGTAACACTGACACACTGACTAGAAAAAAAAGAATAACATTAACGAAAATATATTAATTAATCTGTGGATCCGAAAATAATTGCGTGCCAAATTATTTTCGTTAAATCCCGAACTAAGATATACCTTTATTCTGTACCTTAAAGTATAATTTAATATTTAAAGTTAATCGCTCTTGTCATTTAAATAAATACCTAAGCGTATTTTGTCAATGTCAAGTTACTGTGAACACTATTTTATTCTCAACTTTTTTAGAGCAGTGACCAAAGAAAAAGAAAAGAGAAAATTAAAAGAATGTTATTGTAATATATGCTGATTCAAACATATAAAAGCTGACGAGGCCATTGACTTCCTTTCAGCTTTCATGTTATTAGACGAATGAATGAATGAACGAAAAAGTAAAGTTTATTTCGTCTATAGTGTTCTGTGTGAGCCAAATTCATTTAGTGTATACGTTTTATCTTATAAAATATCTACTTTTTTATAAAACAAGATTGGATAAAATGTCTGAGGAACGCTGCAAATATCTTTTGTTAGACAAGCGGCGTATTTCGGAATATCCTGTTAAAATATAATGAGATGTAGGGATCAAATCTGATAAGTTGGATTTCTTTACCAAAAAGGTGATGGGTATTATAATAATGAAATATGCGTTTAAAAAAGAGCAGTCCAGAGTCTGGATTTGTGTTCAGTATAGTGGCAAAGGCCATTGATGGGGGAGGCCTATGTCCATTTGTGGACGGCTTTCGCACTTATAATATATTTTATAGTAAACAATAATTTTTTTCTTAAAATTAATAATATATTTTTATTATATACCTTTACAAAGTTTTTATTTTGTAATTGAGAGGACTGCGTAGAAACTGATTGATATAATGAGAATAAGTACATGTATTAAGCCGATCGTCCGTTATCTATACTTTACTTAATCGTTCTGCATTTTTCACCCCATGAATGCAATGTATACCAAAAGAACTGTTAAACTCTCAATTTTAAAATAGTAATCATGGAATTTCTTGCCCTTCTCCGCAGGAACGACATTCCGAATGGGTGGTAGAGTCTTAAGTAATCACTAACTTTTTCTTTCTTGACTATTTATTAATACTACTTGGTCTACATGAAAAAAAAACTTTTGATTTTGAAAGAAGGAGAAGAAGATAACGGCCGACGCAGGCTCGATTCCCGCACGGGACAAATCTTTGTGTGACCCACAAATATTTGTTTCGGTCTGGGCGTATGTGTATGTGAATTTCATGTTTGTAAACGAACCCACAGTATAGGAATAATGCCTAGAGTCGGTCTAAGTTTAAAAAAACCAATCGTGTGAATCGCCACTTTCTATCTATCTATCTATCTATAACCTCACGCCAGATCCCTTGCGGGGTAGGCAGAGAGGCCACTTTCACGTCTGAATATATTTTTTAAACAACTTTCCTTGCAACAATATGATTTTTTCTAACAAAGGGCCAACACGACGTTCCAACACTTGGACCGCGAAAGCAGCGCGTGACAGACAAACAAACAAGCCGGCTGAGGTCATTGATGTTGGCGCTTTCACGATTTCACTCAACGCTGCCGGTGACACTCTTTTATTATGTTTGTAGGTGTCGACTGTCGTACAATTACCTACGAGTAACGCTTTACGCCCAATTATTGATTACGCAAATCAGAATCGTTTATTTGTTTATGAATTAGTTTGACCATGGCGTTTTATTCTAAGGTGTACAAACGTAGGCATACATATAGTTTTGTCGGAATAGGCCATACTTTTCTTCCACTGTACCCCTGTAGCGCAGGTCCCACACTAGCCTCTATTAATGACATGATCCTCCGGTGTCAAGGTTTTTTGGAACTCGCCGTAAATTAGTTTGAAAACTAACCCAAAGAGTCTGGAACTAGGTTTTTTAGGACTCGCAGCGAATATTGTGTGAAAAAGTAAACAGGAGGAGTAGGCAAAACGTTCTTTTGTAAATCAGAATGTTTAGAATAAATATGTGGCTGTATACTGAATTAGCTAAAACTAAATTAACCAATAATCTTTAAGCCGACATTCATTGTTTCTACAAAATATGTTTGTATTTGCCATTTTAAGTTAATAATAAGAAGGGAACTACCACGATTATAATATATGAACATGACGCAGTGGGTCCAAAATGCTCATAGATGTGAGTACAATATTGTTGTTGCCTGAGTACATATTTATAGCGAAAAGCGCGAAAAGTATAATGAAAAGTGTTTTCCTTGTCTGATGATCTGGACAATAGTGAAAAGTGTGCCTGGAGGACCCAAAATGGATTTCTTTTTCCAATAATTCAGATATATTAATTAAAATAAAAAAGTCATCCATACAAGTTAAAGAGCTTATCTTAGACTTTTTTTATGCATTTTTATACGTATCTAATCTAGCCTATTTTTGGGAATTGGGGTTAGGTTCCCCCTTAACACTAAAATTTGAAAGATATATCAATTTAAATGGCTGGAAAAGTTGTTAAAACGCGCTAAAGAGGGGAAAGTATCGACCATAACGAGGGTGGGAATCTTTTGTGGAATCGTTTCTGATAATTTATAGAGTCGACAGTTTTACGAGATGAAATGTAATATCTATAATCTGCAATGAAATTGCCGTACTTATAAATGATATGTAGCGCAGTTATTTTCAGGGAAAACCATTATTTGCACTGTTTTAATCGGTTTTTTAACGTTGTAAATCATATAACGTAGAGATTTTAAAATAACTGGCGTACTTAATTGTGTAGGTTTTTTGTTTATGGCATCACGACGACGCGTATTTTGCCAATGTCAAGTATTACAAATAGTCATTTCTAAATTAATTCAACTCTCTGATAAACTTGATGACAAGATGATTAAGAAATTGATGATGTGCCCTACCCTGGATAGTAAAGCGATGGATACTTTACATACCAATTGCTACGGCCGGTTTGAGGGAAATCGAAAAGGCACGGTTTATCACTTTGTTACAAAAACCTTCACTCATGCACATATAAGAATACATAATGGTTAATATTCCACCAACATTACACATAATTATTCGAACACAAGTTTTAAAAATTAAGACCAATTGACAACAACACTTCGACTTCCCGCCAAAACTCCTCTAAATAACGTCTGTCTCTAAAACTGATGTTTTTCTTAGAGAAGCTTACACATTATTAACAATCTATGGTATATAAATAATATAAAAAGAAAAATTCAAAAAAATTTCCAAAACTTCATTATTTATTTACAAATCAAGCGATTCGTTAGATAAATCATCTTTCAAATAGCTTTATACGTGCACGTGAATTATTTTTTAAAAAAATCTCTGAAACTGTCTATTTCAATGTGTGAAAATTGCGCATCCACGTATTTTTTTTATTAAATTCTTGACTTTAAGCATACTATGTATTTTAATCGGATACATATAATATGGAAATCGGCAATCAATTTTGTACAATTTTAAAAATCATTGAGCGATTATGTCGATTGTATCAGTCCCTAAAACGCAACCCATTCCAATTTACATAATTTAAATGCAAATTAAAATATATTTTTGTTTTATCTAATGGTGTATAGTATTCAGATTTGTGGAATATTTTTCTAAATTTTCCACAGTACCTATGTCGCGTGAAAAAGACTATAACGTATCTAATTGGTATAAAAAAATAATTAACATCGAATAGAACGGTGACACAGCTAAAAAAGGCGAGAAGAAAAGAAATAAATCTTTAAGTTGTTAAAATAATGCTTATTCAAATAATCGACTTTTTCAGCTATGTCAGTATGACATTGAATTGTGAATCATTCATCATTCAATTATCATGAACATTTATAAAGCATTAATTTTAAAAATGGAACTATTTACATAAGAATAGAGATGGATTCTTTTATTATCATTTTTTTTTCATAGATCAGAAGCTTATTTTTTAAACTTAGCTGGCAATTATAATGTGTCATACCGTTGCATATTTTAATCTAGAATTGGAAATAAAAACGCTTTAACCAAAACTTACTGACTATATGTTCTTCATCAAGTATCTATAAGGATCTTTTGGCCCGCGGCCAAAATGTGAAATGTCACTACATGACGGTCGCAGTTCTTTTTATAATTAGTAACCGTTAAATTTTACTCAATATTAACCTTGGATTTACACCAACAGGAGGGCCCCTGTCAATGTCATCCATTGGTTAAAAGAGCCTTGTCGCATTATATTGCTATACAAAAATATGAAGAGATGGGAAAAAAGCAAACACAATATAACACATATGTCCATATAACAGCAAAAGATAGGCGATGAAGTTTCCAACTTGATTAGCAAACGGTGATCAGTGTTCCAAAGGCATAGTGCATATGAGTATTTCGTTATACAAACAAAAATTTATTATTAAATGAAAAAATAATATTCAGTATTTATGCAAGTCAAATGTTTTAAGACATGTTGGTTACTGAACCAATAACCATATCGGTCAGTACCGACGACAGTACATTTTTATGGTTATATTGACCTGATTTTACGTTCAGAATGTGCTCCAAACGAAGGAACTCTTCAGCGGCCAATGGCATAGGCCCGAAATTTTGTATTCACATTTATTTTGATCGACCGTTTTAATTGCACTATAACCTGGCTGCTTAAAATCTTGTTTTTATAAATGCTTTTTTACAATCATTTATTTACAGTGAAATTGGTTTAGAGTAGGGATTCCCAAAGTGGTCAGTGATATCGGTTTCCTAGGGGACGACATAAACGAAAACTGATTTTGGGGGTCGACAAGGTCTAAAAATCGACCCCTATTAATTAACTCAAGTTCTTATTTGAAACTTTCAAGGTACTGTATAAGTTGTGTTACGTGTACCAACTTATTATAAGAATGACTAATATTTTAGTAGGAAGTATCATTGTTGTAGTTTACTCACTTAACTAACCGCAAAGTTTTTAAATTGGTAAGTATTTTGTATCAATAGGAAAAAAACTAGAGAAATGATTTTTAAAGTAATTTGGCTAAGGGGGTCTGAGGTATCAGTTCATTTTCAAAAAGGGGTCTCTTGTCCAAAATAGTTTGGGAATTGCTGGTTTAGAGTTTAGTATCAAGGATCATTGAAGTATTTTACGCTTATTTTTTTATTTTCTTTCTCCGACCTTACACTAGTTGGCAAACCCAGTTGTCTCATACGCATTCATTTGTAAGTAAATCCCAACGTTACATTACATGCAACTTGTTTACAACATACAACTCTGCTTTAGTTTTGTGCTAACGGCAAGTTTTGAAACTCGTTATGTCCAGGTCGGTTTCGTGACTAGGCATGATAAATTTAGCCTCAGAATTGTATTTTATTAGTCTACTATGCAGGCTTTCGTGATTCTGATTTCCTAAAACTATAGTAGGTAATTAATATTCTTTTACCTTTTTTCAGTAATGGAAGTTATATGAAAACTGCTGAACAATAAACGAGATTCCTATATTACTTTGAAAAAAAAATACGTCTTAGATTTTGAATGATAAAAATAGTATGTTTATTGTTGTAGAGAAAATATTATAATAATAATAATAATATAATAATGTCAGCCTATACTGCCCACTGCTGGACAAAGGCCTTCTCTCACAAATCGAGGTGAGAGAGATTAGGTCATACTCCACCACGCGGACCCACTGCGGATTGGTGGAGGCAGGTTTGTGGCCACCTGCTGTTGGAACTTATCAAGCCGCCTTTTAAGGCTTCCAACTCGGCTTAACGACTACCTCATTAAGAGGTAGCCGGGACCAACGGCTTAACGTGCCTTCCGAAGCACGGAGACGCTCGAATATGAAAATGCCACAAACGTTCACCCATCTCGGGCCGACCGAGTCGAACGCTGCTTAACCTTGGTAATCGGTAAGAATACCGCGGTCGCACAGCGCTACGAGCGCCTCGAGGAAAATATTAAAAAAATAAAATATTAAGAAAATGTCAACTCAGTAGATAAAGTTTGACAATGTAAAATATGCACATTAGAAATTAAGATTTAATTAACAAATTGAAATTAATAAACTTATTCTATGAGTTCATAAAACACATACTTCACATATAAAAATACGTGAATCAAAACAAATGTTTGTGGTCACACAAAGATGTGTCCCGTTCGATTGAACGAAATTCCTAAATTGATGAAATTAAATGCTCTGTCGCTTCATTTTTTAAATAAAAAGAAAAGAGACGCAATTAATATTTATTTACGAAACTACGGTACTTTAATTTGTACTAGTATCTATCGTATATCGTAAAAAATATAATTATTAGCAATGTAAATGTGTTCTAACCTTTATGTTAAAGCTTAACTATGCTTTAATGATACGCTCTATAAACGTTCAGAGTAACTGAAATTACTAGCTATGTAGTTATGGCTCCTACCAGGAAATAATAAATTTAACTATACACGGCCATAACAGTTTTTAATTATGTATTTTTACACATTTCATTTAGTTTTTAAATCAATTATAATTATTTCCGCTTGTGTAGTCATTGCTCCAGTTGGCTGGCCGGTTTGGTGTCAGTCTGAGAACCTAATATAAATTATTTTAGTCTGAAAAAAATCCACTGCATCGAGCTTGCACCTTCATTTTTTTATTATTAAAGGATTACTTCAATTGGAGAGGTCTTTGTCTGATATTGGACTGCTTTTGGTTGTTCATTCATCATGTATGATGATGATGACAGTGACATGACAATTTACTTGACAGTTGGCTGTAATAGGCCAGTTGACTGCTATAGGTTGACGCATCAGTCCAGTAGAAGATCTATTTATCATACGCCACGGGTTTGGCAAAATTTTAAAGTGCAAGTAGGTCTTACACAAGCTTTTTTATAAAAAGGGACGGGAGGTAGATTCTTAAGTAACTCATGACAATTCATACGTTTTTTTTGTTCTACGTGAATAAAAAACTTAAAAAACTACTGCCTCGTTGGTCTAGAGGCAAAGCGCATCGCTTTGTGATCACGAGGTCCTGGGTTCAAATCCTAGGTTGGACAACTGTCGTTTTTCTAACGAAAAATTTTCAGTACGAGTCCGGAGTCTGGAATTGTGCCCGGTATATGGCAATAGGATCGCCCCCTGTTACATGGGACCTAACATTGTCGACGAACCATGGGTGAACTCAGTACACCTCTGCCACCTCTACTTCGGGAATATAGGCATGACGGTGTAAAAAACACAAATAAACACCGTACGCTCATATTCCGTTTGGGGGTGGCAGAGATGTACTGTGTATACCCACTTTTGCCGACGATGTTATACCGCGCATAATTCCGGGCCTCCGGACTGGTACAGGGTATTTTTTATTAGAAAATCTACATTTGTCCGACCTAGGATTTGAAACCTGGACCACGTGATCGAAAGCACATTATTTGCCACTAAACCAACGAGGCAGTTAAAAACTTTGATTTTGAAATAGCGGACGAATCATTTTATCGGACATAATTCCAGTCAACGAACTTCGTAATAAATACCAAGGAATCCCAGATGTCTGTGATAATAAACACCTGTGCAAGTTACCAATTAGTAATGAAACGTGACGTGTAGTCCATACTAATTGCAGTGTCCGAGCGGCGCAAGCGCACTTTCACCGCGGTTGACTCACGGCATGCGACATACCGGCCGAGTGAAACGCGAGTAGAGAGAGTCCGCAATTACTAGCGTCAGCTGCGTATGCGCATCGTGTTGGAATAGATCGAAGTGATTTCGAAGAATTCTTCTATTCCTTGATCTTAGCTGTCTTCTGTACTGTAAGTACGTTTTTTAGTATCTTTGCGGAATTTTCTGGAGTATATGTAGGACTATGGCCTAAACCCTCTCAGTTTGAGAGAAGGCCAGTGCCAAATAGTAGGACAGTATCTTACCAGGGCAATTATTATATTATTATATGTTGGCGCTCGTTATACTGAACACAAATCCATAAAAAAATCAAGAATCTATTTTTTTTCCATGAATAAATTATTTATAGAAGCAAGGATAGCCTAGTGTTAAGACTGTTGGACTGCAAAGTCAGAGGTCTCGGGTTCAAACCCAGGCACGCACCTCTGTCTTTTCGAAAACATGTGCGTATTAAAGATTAATCATCACTTGTTTTAACGGTGAAGGAAAACATCGTGAGGAAACCTGCATGCCTCAGAGTTTCTCGAAGGTGTAGTTCGCCAACCCGCATTGGGCCAGCGTGGTTGACTATGGCCTAAAACCCCCTCAATGTGAGAGGAGGGCCGTGCCCAACAATGGGACAATTTCTTAACAGGGCATATATTATTAATTTTTTATAATTAAAAAAGAAACTTTCTTGTTGCCCCGCGTGTGTGGCGCCCTACCCGTGGGGTTCGGGGCAAAGAAAGCATACAATGCTATCTACATAACTATGGTTTGGTAGGGTATACTTCACTTTGACTAAACTTTATTCTGATTTACTTTTAAATGAGTAATGTGGATTAAGAACGTCGTCTATTACGTATTCCATAAATTTTGCCAAATTTAAAACGACAGCCTGTATATTTTTTTTTAATACTGTCAGCAGAATCTTCTAACTGGCCGTCTTTTATCAGACAGAGGTGTACACCCCCTTTTCGCCGACGATGTTAGGTCACATGTAATAGGGGTGAGCCTATTGCGATATACTGGGCACGATTTCAGTCTCATACTGGGAATTATGATATTGGCAGTCTATTGTTGTAATAGTTTTTCAAGAGCTACTTCAAAGTACCATACGTTAGTAAAAAGATTTATATTTTTTTTAACAAAAAGAAGCGTTGTGTCTGTAGGTATTGCTCGTTGTGTGTTGTTTGTATGATGCCCCATATATTTGTAACTGTGTACGTACAAGATATTTATACTCTTCCAAGTGAAGATGGATATGTATAGTTGTATATTTAATGAATTAGAATGGATTCACAAATTTTAAGTGTATATGCTATTAAGTAAAACACGTTAAGCGCATTGTGTAAGATCCGGCAGTCTTCGTTCGCGGAGGATATCCGTTTTCCGGCAGACGCCGCATTTGGAAACTAGTACAACTAGCATTGTGACTTCTGTTAGCTTTATTTTATTTACTGGTAGTAAAGGCGTTTTGCTTGGCGTATTTGGTTCAAATGTTGACGTTCATCGGCCAATCAAAACTGAATGAACCATAGGGTAGAGTCAGACCTATCTATCTATCTATCTATAACCTCACGCCAGATCCCTTGCGGGGTAGGCAGAGAGTACAGAGTTCCAACAGGTTCTTTCCTTACATACCTCTCTGGCTTCCTCGACTCTCATAGTTCGTCTCATACACGCTCGCCGGTTACGGAGTCTCTTGACTTTTCCATCAGATAAGACTCGGTTTATTTGGTCGTGGTAAGATAGTCTAGGTCTTCCCCGGTACCTGCATTAAAATCATTATTATTATTATTTGTATCTCGCTGACATTCACGGGCCTTACCCGGACCGTCGAAAGGCTTGCATGGGGACATGGGTCCAACACGTAGAGGCCTTTTGCGAGAAGTTAATGTTGTGTAAGTCACCTGCTGAGATCACCTGCTGAAAATGAAGAAATATACCCAGCAAACTGACCCCGGCAGGTGCAAGGACTATTTTAAATTATGGAAAGAAAACAAGGGCGATGTTAATAAGGTCTGATATCAAAAAATGGACTATTTCAAAGTGGACGGGTACCGGCCATAATTAGTGATACCTACTTTTTGTGTGTGTGAATGATCTACGCTGTTGGCCGCGGGGCCTTTATAGCTTCACCGGACCAGAGAGCGAGTGTGCAACCACTACGCTTGAGCCAGAAGGGCAAGGGGGCAACTAGTTCAAGGGCGCCTCAAGGAGGAACGGCCCCGGGTTGGGCAGTCGCTATGGGGGAGGGCGTATACTAGGTGTCTCGCCGTGGTGCTTTGCACCGGCCGGCGGGCAAGGGATTCTTCGACCTCGCCGGCGAGGTCGGTGTCTGATACCGGTGTGCGGTATCTGTATCCGAAAGAAGGGATGTAAGGGCATCGGGAGGGTCGGTGAGAGTGATACCTACTACCCGTGGCCAGCGGTGACTCGCGGCTCCCTAGATTGGACCTCAAACGGTCGTCATAAGACAACTGAGGGCACACCAGAGTGAGCGGCTCAGGGGTGTCGAGAGGTGTGCTGCGCTTTCTCCGAAGCTACTCTTCTTCTTCTTCTTTTTAAAAAACGTAGCCTATACTAGGATTTATTCCTGTGTCGTTGGTGCGTTTACAAACATGAAAATTCACATACACAAATGCCCAGACTGAAACAAATAATTGTGGATCATAAAAAGATTTGTCCCGTGCGGGAATTGAACCCGCGACTATTAGACACAGTGGGCTGGGCGGCTTAAGCTCTTAACCACTGCCCTAAATCGTCCGTCAACAATAAATTGTGGTAATATATCTCCCTATTATGACTGCTTTTTAACATCATTTTGTTTTTATATGTATTTCCTATAGATCCCAGGATAGCGACTTTGACCATGATGCACATGCAGTTAAAGCTACTTTGTCAAAAAACTAAGAGGTGTTATGATGGCAGCCTGGTCTACTGGTACAGCATAGACCGTTACGAGTAGGGTTCGATTCTTGCATGGACAAATATCAGCATCTGTTTGAGTTTACAGCACACGAATATTTTCTATATATTTCTATTTCTAAGTAGAGAACAAATACGAAGAAATCTCAAACAACTCCAAATCTATTTAAATACAAAACAGAAATCTGGAAACGGTTATTTCGAGTAAACCCAAACAAGAATTCAGACGTTCATTGATGCATCCATTCAATCACTCGAGCGCTGTTTACAAATACCGAATCTATTATACCGAATACAAACGCGAGAATCTTAAATATAGAACTTGAAGCCATGACATGGCTTCTATTAGCCACAACTTGGCGGTAACTTGGCTGTATTCATAGCGGGAGAGTGCCCGAGGGATTTACGCGTAACTTCCTTGTGGCTTTGTGTTGTTGTTCATAAATATGTAACACCGTACTAACAATATAGTTAAACAATATCATTTTCCGATTCAAACTTTAGTAAGAAGCAATAAAGTTCAGTTTTCAGGTTAGAGTCCTTGGTAATTGTTACGTTTTTGAAAAATGGTAACAAGTTACGAAGTTTTGAAATTATGTGCTATTTTATTTAAACACAAAGGTGAGTTACACAGGATTTTGGGATTTGCAAAATCGTTCGTCTCAGAGAGCGATTTGTGTTGTAAGTTCCCGAAAGAGGATTAAGGTACTTTAGGTGTTTGTACGGGAAACGGGACGAATTCCGAAAATAGGGCATTACGGCGAGTGAATAAATTGAAAATCTTGAGACTTCTATCTATCTATAACCTCACGCCAGATCCCTTGCGGGGTAGGCAGAGAGTACAGAGTTCCAACAGGTTATTTCCTTACATACCTTTCTGGCTTCCTCGACTCTCATAGTTCGTCTCATACACGCTCGCCGGTTACGGAGACTTGATTCTTGTACATCTTGTACATTCGAACATCTTGAGACTTCATTCGAGTATTCCAGTTTGATAGCTTGATTCGTACGCAATAAATATTATTATGCATTTGTAGCTCCTCTTTATATCGCTACATGGTCATGTTGATGACCCTGATTGACTATTTATACAAATAGGTGGTAAAAAATATCTATACAAAGTGTATCGTAAATAACGCAAGACCTCAGACACCCCAATTCGGTAATTGCTTCATAAATTCATTACGAAAACCAAAAATCCAAATTTAAAATCTGTAAGCCCTTTTTTAGGAACCTTCATACTCCAATTAACAACGAAACTTGTACATGTATGTATTAAATGTGTGCGTATTGAAATGCATTTGAAATCTCCGTATTGCTTTGAATCAAGAATAAATTTAGTTTGTTATAGCGCACTGAAGGAGTAACAGCATATATTGCAAATTTAAAAAACTAAGATACATTAAAAAATGTTGGAATCAATTCAGTTACCAATTTAGAATAAAGTACTTTTAGGTAAGTATTTATGTAAAACATACCTAAAAACTAATCTCTGAAACAACTGATCCAATTCTGAAAACTTTCGCACTGTCAGGAAGCTACGTTATTCCTGAGTGCTGTCGACTACTTTATTGAGTTAGAAATAGACAAATAATACAAAATCACCGCGTGCAAAGCCGCGGGTCACAGCTTGAGACAACAACTCGACCGACTATTTAGCGCAGTGGTTAAGAGCTTAACCCGCTCCGCCCACTGTGTCTGATAGTCGCGGGTTCGATTCCCGCACGGGACAAATCTTTGTGTGAGCCACAATTATTTGTTCCGGTCTGGGTATTTGTGTATGTGAATTTTCATGTTTGTAAACGCACCCACGACACAGGAATTAATCCTAGTGTGGGGCTACGTTTTTGAAAAAAAAAAATAAACAATCTAGAATAAGGGAAGACGCCCCAGATGTACTCAAGGAAAATACATTATCACTTAACTTTTATTTTTTTAAGCTATTTACATCCTTAAATACCATAGCCTATCGACGTCACAAATGTCCCACAAAAGGATGTATGTCAACTGGACGCTTATTTTACTGGATCTATTAAAATACAGCTTGTAAACTGATTGTTCTACTTATAAGACGCATGCCGGGGTGCGAATCAAGGAGCGGCGAAACAGATTAAGTTTAGACTAACAAAAAAAGACAAACAGAGCAATATGTGCCCCAAGTCTGCTATTTTTACGTGTTTTGCAATCGTGACATGCTACAAAAATCGTGCTAAGAGTTGGCAATTGTTTAACTGGTACCTACGACTATGGAAAAGAGAACAATAATTATTGTAGTGTGATTAGTAGATTGAAAACTGTCAAAACTAAAAATTGTAATGGCAATGATTAATAATTTTATTAAAATTACAATAACGGACTTGGGGCCCTGGACTCTAAGTAGCAATAAAGAACATTAATCAGTAAATCTTTTAATTCTCTGGAATTGCCTTCGATTAGTGTTTGTAGCCCTTTCTTATTCCCGATGCCCTTATATCCCTTCTTTCGGATACAGATACCGCACACAGGATCAGACACCGACTTCGCCGGCGAGGTCGAAGAATCCCTTGCCCGCCGGCCGGTGCAGAGCACCACGGCGAGACACCTAGTATACGCCCTCCCCCATATCGACTGCCCAAGCCGAGGCCATTCCTCTTCGAGGCGCCCCTGAGCTAGTTGCCCTCTTGCTCTTCTGGCTCGAGCGTAGTGGTTGCACGCTCACCCTCTTGTCCTGTGTAACTGTAAAGGCCCACGGCCAACATCGTAGATCATTCACGCACACACACACACACACACACACACACACACACACACACAAAGTCCTTTCTTATTTGTAAAAGACGCTATGTAAAGTACCCACTAATATTATAAATGTGAAAGTTTTTATGTTTGGATGTTTGTTACTCAATCACGCAACGCACAGATTTGAATGAAATTTGGCACACAGATAGTCAGACAGTAGATTACTTGGATTAACACATAGGAATTTCGATTAAGTTGATTGTACTCGTAAAGATTAAAGGACAAAATAAAATAGAGTACATTTTTTACTATAAAATGAGAACCCGTGTAGGGAAATCAACTGTGATGGTATTAAAATTAATTTATATACATACACGATGCTATTTTTATTCATTTATATTTCTATCAGTTTTCAACTTAAATCCGTTTCGATCCTCAACATTCACCTACTTCCGCATCCGTCTATACAATTCTCTCAATCTAAGAGATTAAATTTTATCGATCAAGTCTTTCGCCATTTGCCCTTACCGGTGCGCAATCGCATCGTGCGGTTAACATGGATCCGTTACGATGCGCCAGCGCACCGCGCTGCGTTCACTGACCTACACGCGGATCTATGCGATGGGAAATTCGCTTGTTAATCGTACAGCAAAAACAGATTTTACTGGCAGTTTTCCACGAAGTTATAGTCTAACGGCAATGGCATTCGTTGAATAGGGTGTATGACGACATCGTTCGTTATAAAAATAAAATAGAGTAGGAGTAGAGTAGAAGAGTACTCTGTAGAAATAAATTTCGCCAACGATATCAAGTCTCAATGTACTACTGGTGTGCTACTGGTAAGAAAACCCTCAATAACTATGACTCACTGCGGACGATCCCTTGGGAACTCAAAATTAAAACCACCGCGATAAAATTGGAAAAATAGTCTTAATTCAGGCGTAATATTAACGTAAGTCCTAACTTAATCAAAATAAGAACTTACTTAATCAACTAAAATGCGTTCAATTAGTTTAGACTACTTTAAGAGAATATATACATTTGTAAATTTATTTTTAAAGGTATGTATCTACTATCTCTTTTCTCCTAAATTCGATTCTCGTTTTATTTAATTTGATACTAAATCCTTAAAAGGTTGAGATTGGAAACTGCAAAAGGCATCTGCGATAAAAATAAAACACCAACAGAACCGTCCAGAAACCCACTAGGAACTATAAAATGTAAAACTTGATGTCATCATTAACCTGCTAAATTGAGTAGGCAATATCCCAATGAGAATCACAGTTTAAGGCTCAGAAATACTACATGTCTTTCCGATTACGGCTTTAATTAAACAGCAATAAGCAAATACGTATTATTTTAAACATAAAATATGGCTAACATATTGATATTTTCTAAAAATAATTATGGAGTTTTAAGACTTCTGAAACATGCATGGAAATAAGTTTAAGAAAACCGGACATTTTAGAAAAAACTGTTGTATTAGGGCTGCACCAAAACCGGATTTGAGCGTTTCCTTAATCAGCAATTTCCTCAAATGTTAATTTAACCATAATTCAATTTAAAAATAAATAACGGAAAGTGTTAATTAACCATTTCAAATTAAAAGACTAGCCCAAAGAGAATATAATCACTACGTTTAGACTAGCCCAGTTAATTCCCGTCGGATATTCTCAGTTAAAGCTCTGATCCGTTGAGGTTTAACTATAAAGGTAATTTTATCCAGCAAAGTGATATTTAAAACGGACAACTAAAACTTCGTGTCTATGCTGTTGGCCGTTGAGGAGTTCCTTGATCTGGAGCTAATCCTCGTTGTAGATTCAGGTCATGCTTACCATAAAAATGCATTGTCATCGGAACTGAACCAACGTGTCAAATTAACGTAGGATAAGAGGAAACGGTTGCCGATTCAGATTGCAATTTTTGACCTAAAGAAACAACGCAAGTTAAAACAAAGCTTGTAAAATACTTTTTTGGCCAAGATTCTTATCATGCCCGTTATTCCTCAAGTCAAGTGCAGTCCGCAAACGCCCTTAGAAGGCAACAGCAAAATGAAAGTCGTGGTTTATGCGCTTAGATTGGTAATAAAACGGATTAAGTGCACTTGTCGGGGCCTGTAGCGGATTCGGCAGCCTAGTTCATGCCACAAGCAGTGTTGCACGTCACCAGTTGATTATTGCGATTTGCGCCTTTACCTAACAATGTTCCTGATTTAATTAATGTTAGGGTACCGTTTTAGGATTCGTAAAACGGGCCTGATCCAATCCCCAATCATTGTATATTTTTCGTTATTGACAATTTGTGTATTAATCCAGAATAGGGAAGACGCTGTCTTCTGTAACATCGTGACACTCAGGAGACTTGATTTCTTTCTCACCTGTACACATTGTAAGCATCAACTTTAAATTTATTTTCAAAGATTTGCCCTACTCTAGGAATAATTCCTGTGTCGTTGGTGCGTTAATAGTTGTAAACAAATTTAACAACGATACCGACACAAATGTGTAAGACACACAAAAGACACACTTGCAGGGATTGGACGTTTCGATGCCTGTGATGCTATTCCACGCACCAGTAAGTAAATATTTTGAGCTACTACACGGATAATAATACAAAGTTTCTTTGAAAACTCGTATAACTTCGACATAAAGAAAGAATTCCCCTGGAAAAAGATCGGCGACTATTTGATGGATATAATTCATGATCTTTCTTGAAGTACCTAATAAAGGATGATTTGTATAGGGGTACACACGTAATGTGCTGTTTGTTTACAAAATGGACCAGGAATTGAAGGTTAGATGCGGAGTGCACAGACTCGGTCATCTCTTATGATGATCTTTGAAGGAGGCTAATGCTGGGTCGTAGACATTTTTCAACCGATACGAGAATTATTGTATCTTATTTAAGTTTGATACGAAATCCAATCAACAACAGAACAACTCACACTTAGCTGTTTAATTAAAACGGCTTGATTACAACCATAAATCATTGTTCAGTTTTTGTAAACAGCTTTTATTGTTTCCGTTTTTACTAAATCACAGATATTTAGAGTGGAAAATTGTATTGTTAACCGAACTACATGTTATCTTGATGTTTGATCTAACAATTTATATATCTGATTGATAATGATCAAGCCATTCTCTAGTTTGTTGGAAATGAATTGTTAATTTTAACTCGTATAATGTGTGAATGTATAATTTAGATATTTATTTTGTGTTCAAAGTGAAAAGAAAAATCATTCATTTGTATAAGCCAATAAAAAAGCATTAACAAACGTCAAAATAATTTTATTTTTTACGGCCTCTACTGAGATGATCCGGCGACAAACTGAGCGAGTTTTTAACATAATTTGTTTTATTCGACTGGCCTTTCTGATAAACAATTTTTTGTTTTAATTAATCGTATTTTTGTTTAATTGAAGTAAGGCTATACCTGTAGTGCTGGATGAGCGCAGGAGTAACAGGTTACCTCTGCTTTCCAGGAGAAGCTGTAGGGAGTGTGGGCAGCTGGAGCAAGCGCTCATGCGTTGCTCTTACGTCACTGGTCAAGAAACTATTCAACTATTACTACTATTGTAAGCAACTACATATCGTTACTCTAGTGGCGTATAATATTCGAATCCTAGATCGGACCAAGATTTCAGAATATCCACATCCACAATACATGCAATCCAAATTAACATTTAGTGTTCTTGTGGATTTTCTAGCAAGAAATTCTTAATAGCAGTCTGGAGTCTTTAATTGTGCCACCGTGATGGTGTGATGATGTTAATTTTTTAACATTAATACTATCTAAATCAGGCTACAAGAACATCTATGTTACTTTTATATGACCACAATTACTACCTCATATCCTAGAGGTATATGTCCGCCATGATGACCGCATCGTTCCCAAATCACTATTTTTATTTCCTTCATCCTCCTGGCTAGTTAATTATCACCAATAACGGCTCAAGCTTTATTAATCAAATTAAGTTAACGGGACGTATAGTTACCGTTAACCTCAATCGAATCATAAAGGATAAATTATTCACAGTAATGTGGTTGTTATTTTCGACAGCTCGTATTTTGATGAATAGTATTTCTAGCAGCTGGAAATTAAAAAACCGGACAAGTGTAAGCAGGACTCACTCTCTGGAGCTTCCATTCAAGTGACAATAGATGTCGTTATTTTAATATTTCATCAAAAAGTATGTATTATTATTGTATTGTATTGTATGTATTATTGTATTCTATCATTATATTAACTAAAACTATTCCCTTCGTGTTGTACACTCATTTCTATCCTTATTTTAATGTTTTGTCTCTCTGCCACTCAAAGGTTTGCTGTCAGAGAACTCAATTTTGAGTTAGGCTCGCCTTTGTACATTTTATTTTATTATTATTTTATTTTGTAACATTTTCTGTGTGTGTACAATAAAGAATTAAGAATAAGAATTAAGAAAAAGAGTTTTGTGATGTGATAATTACATATAAACAATTTTCGCATCTTTTCCTTTACTTATACTGCAAAGCCTGCTTCTTGCTAAATGTATGTTTCAAGAAATTACAGTAGTATGCTTTGATTGCACTGACTTAGAAGTTTTAACTTTTTTTACACTGCCAATGGTCCATTGTTAGTGGACTTAGTATTTGATATAATTTCTTTTAACTTGAGCTTGTTAGCCGATAGTACCGCAAATCGAGTAAGATTTGCGGTACTATCGGCTAACAGCCCTGGAACAGTAGCCAAGTAGACTTTCTACAGTCTTTAACACTAATAGGAAAGGATTAAAAGTAGAATGACATTTTACAACGAAAAGTGGTCAGTGGTCAAAATAAAGATAAAATGCTTAGCATTGGGCTAACCCCTCCGCCCTACTAGTATAATAATACGTAAATGTTTGTCATGAAATAGATCGAAAAGACTGGGAAAAAACCCACGTGTGTTTAATTAAAAATAATGACGGCACAGTGTCAGGATACAGCCAATATAAATATAATCAGTGTTCCGCAGTGTTTGCTCTGACTGAGTTGCCAGGTATCTTCAGCTAGCTCGATTTTGTATGCTTATTGCGAAGCATCTAGACATCCCGTTACTAGCTGGCTTAAGTAAAGAACTTGGGCGTTATTTATACTTTTAATTATAGTATAGGTATCGGCAAGGTATAGGTAGAGGCGCTCGTAGCGCTGTGCGACCGTGGTGTTCTTACCGATTACCAAGGTTAAGCAGCGTTCGACTCGGTTCTTCCGAGATGGATGACCGTTTGTGGCATTTTCATATTCGAACGTCTCCGTGCTTTGGTAGGCACGCTAAGCCGATGGTCTCGGCTACAACATAGTGTTGTAGTCGTTAAGCCGAGTTGGAAACCTTAAAGGCGCTTGATAAGTTCCAATAGCAGGTGGCCACAAACCTGTCTCCACCAATCCGCACTGGGTGCGCGTGGTGGAGTATGACCTAATCGTCCAGCAGTGGGCAGTATAGGCTGATATTATTATATCGGCTTTGTACTCGATGTGAATTGCCATGGAAAGCATTTTAAACCCCTTAACATAACATCATCATTATCAGCATATGCATATGCTTATGCATAAGCAGTGATAGCCTAATGGTTAGACCTAGGGACTGCAAAGTCAGAGGTCTCAGGTTTAAGCCCAGGCACGCACCTCTATCTTTTTGAAAGCATATACGTATTATAATTTAACGATCACTTGCTTTAACGGTAAAGGAAAACATCAAGAGGAAACCGGCATGCCTAAAAGTTTCTCGAAGGTGTGTGAAGTTCGCCAACCCCCACTGGGCCAGCGTAGAAGACTGTGGCCTACGGTGGGACAGTTTCTTAACAGGGCTAATATTATCATTATCAGCCGAAAAACTCATCCTCCACAGCATGACTAAAGATCACTTGATCCACTAGACTGAGTTTATGCTGCACACATCCAGCTTTTTCTGCAAAATAATTAAACTTCTTAATATTTAACTTACTTAGAGGATGAATTCAAATATAAAGGATATTGAGGTTTAGGAAGCCCTCTACGAGTATAAAATTTTATGTGCTACCACCACCCCCTGGTTTGATATTGAGTTGTCTGTCAGTCAGTTAGTTATAATAAGTAAATACATTATTATTGGCATGCACCTATACTATAACATTCATCAAGGTGTCAAGTGTTAAGTCTCATAATACGGTACGGTAGAGCTTCAGTAGTAGACAGTGTACGTATTATCATCTCAGCCTATACTTATTCACTGCTGAACATAGACCTCCCCAATCGCTTTCCAGCGTGACTGGTCCGATGCCACATGCATCCAACGACTACCTGCGATTTTCTTCTATGATACCAATTGGGGGGGTTTGCCACGCTTGGCAGGCGGGTTGGCGAGCGCATTTTATTGGTTGTGGATATCTAGGTAAACACTACTGCCCATTCTATATAACACAGTGGCCATATATGTATCTAATCTACATACTTGCAGAAAATATACAATATTTTGTCTAGTCCATTATGGACAAATAGAACAACTTTCGCAGACGGCTTAAGACGTACCGCTCATTCGCCGCTCGATTCAGTCGCGGCTTCGATTCTCGTACGGAGCAAATGTTACAATTATTTGTTTCGGTCTGGGTGTTTGTGTATGTGAATTCTGTATTTGTAAACGCACCCATGACACCGGAATATTTCATAAGGTAGAGCTACATTTTTACAAAAAGAAATCTTTAACCGGTGCCGGTGGTGTTATCTTCAATTACGGTTAGATATAACTTGAATAAAAAAATAATTTTATCTCGAAAGATTATTTGCTTTATGGACGTCTAGATTCTGCTCGCGACTTCACCCGCGTTGACTTTAGACAGGAACGTAATATTTTTTCGGAATAAAAGGTATTCTATGTATAAATCCCGGTAATAAACTGCCAAAATGAAAATGCGAGCTTTGCGGAAGATGTGCGGAGTGAAGCTGACCGACCGCATTAGCAACAGCATAGTAAGACAGCGAGTAGGTATGAAAGATAGTATCGGTAAAGATAAGAAAGTGCATGCTCCGTTGGTTCGGGCATATAGAAAGAATGCCAGAGAAAAGATTGACAAAACAGATATACAATGTGAAAGTGGAAGGATGCAGGTACCGGGGAAGACCTAGACTATCTTACCACGACCAAATAAACCGAGTCTTGTCTGATGGAAAAGTCAAGAGTCTCCGTAACCGGCGAGCGTGTATGAGACGAACTATGAGAGTCGAGGAAGCCAGAGAGGTATGTAAGGAAAGAACCTGTTGGAACTCTGTACTCTCTGCCTACCCCGCAAAGGATCTGGCGTGAGGTTATAGATAGATAGATAGATAGATAAACTGCCAAATTTCATCTAAATGCGTTCACCCGTTTTTGCGTGATTTAGTACCAAACAACCAAACATACAAACTTCCACATTAATAATATTGTAGGATTATACTCTTACCCTCTGAAAATAATTGGGCGTGAAATGCATGAAGTAGAGCGTTTGGCATGGTCTATTGCATCGAGTGAGTGCGGCACAGCGGACCGACCCGTTACCACGGTACCGCTGGCTATCAGGGTTACGTCTTCACGGCTCGTCGGCTGCGCGCACGCGACCCGCTATCATATCAGTTCGTAATTTTTGACTTATTATACTGATTTAATTGATATTCGTATATTAGGGTTGCGTAGGTAAATATACCTTGAACACTCGTATCTAAACTGTTTTGAAACGGAATTGAATTTATAGATTTTGAATTTATTGCGTTTCGAAATATTTTGTTCTTTAGGTGTTTATTTTACAATTTCATTATCATTCAGGTCGGCCGGAACAAGGAAAATATGTTCAGGTTCATTCACAGACAGTGCTAATATGGGATGTTTATGCGATATAACCCAAACGATTATAACCTTATATCGTACTCTGCGTGCCCTAACAACTGCACGCAGCATGACTTGATGTATGCTTCCGACAATGCATTAAATGTGGCCGCGTTCTGGGCTACATCCATATATTTTTTTTGCCGTCAAAATACTAAGAAGAAGAATGATATTGTAAAACTGGGGCGAAAAACATTTAGCACTCTTAAATACTCCGAAGTTACTAAAATAACCAGGTTATGTATGTATGTATGTATGTATACTTGACGGATGATTTAGCGCAGTGGTTAAGAGCTTAAGCCGCTCCGCCCACTGTGTCTAATAGTCGCAGGTTCGATTCCCGCACGGGACAAATCTTTGTGTGATCCACAATTATTTGTTCCGGTCTGGATATTTGTGTATGTGAATTTTCATGTTTGTAAACGCACCCACAACACAGGAATAAATCCTAGTGTGGGGCTACGTTTACTTTAAGCAAATAAAGCAAAATAGTATACTAAAGTAGCTTCTACCCGCGACTGCATCCGCTTTGACTTTAGACAGGAACCTAACATTTTTTCGGGATAAAAAGTATCCTATGTGTTATTTAGGTAATAAACTGTGTGCCAAATTTCAACTAAATCCGTTCAACCGTTTTTTCGTGATAGCGTGACACACATCCAAACATTTAACAAACTTTTACATTTATGATTTTACTAGCTTCCGCCCACGACTTCGTGCGCGATGACTTTAGACAGGAAACTAACTTTTATGGACATCCAAACATCTAAACACACAAACTTTCACATATATTAGCTGTGCCCGCGACTTAGTCCGCGTGGAATAGCCTCTTAAACATAAACCTTACATATCTCCATACAAACTTTCATCCCCTATTCCCTATGGTTATTTTACACCCTTGAGGGTAAAACTTTTACAAACTTTGTATGTCATATTTTTTTATATCCAATCAAAAGCCTAAAAAATAAGTTTCAAGCTTCTAGCTCTAAAAATAACGATACTTCCATACAACTTTTCATCCCCCCCCCCCCCCCTTTCAACCCGTTACAACCCTTTTTCGCATTAAAAAGTAGCCTATGTCTTTTCTCAGGCTCTAGACTATCTGTGCACCAAATTTCATTTAAAACGGTTCAGTATTTTTGGCGTGAAAGCACGACAGACAGACAGAGTTACTTTCGCATTTATAATATTAGTAAGGAAGTAGGAAGTAGGAGACCTACTTATATTATTTTCATGAACATTTGATATGATATGGAAATGGATAAGAAAATAATACTAAAATATATGTTTCAAAACGTCATCGTTTTGAAACAAATAATGTTAACAAACAAGTACTGAAGGTAACCAGCTCTGAACATATTATTATAACACCGAGGTCCAAAAACTTAATAAATAAGTACCTAATAATCATTCACAATGGATAGAACTCTGTACTCGCTGCCTACCCCGCTAGGGATCTGGCGTGATAATATAAATAGATAATCATTTACAAAGTTCTTTGCCTCTAAGGTACTCTTAACTAAGCAATTCGCTATTACGCTTGAAATGTTTGCCTAGTTAAAATATCCGGAATAATGTAAGGAATGTGAAACATTTCCAAGTTCACTAGTGTGGACTTTGACGGCGGTCTACGAGACCTTTGGTATTTTAAGCACTTGCGTCTACTGTATACAGATATTTCGCTGTGACTATGTACTTATTTATCGGCTTGATATGTATTGATGTGTATGATATAGGTCCGCGTGGTGGAGTATGACCTATTGTCTTTTACCTCGATTTTTGCGAGGAGGCGTGGGCTGAGTACTTATAGGTTGCTTTATCGTGCACTTATGTTTAAATAGTGACTCCATAATTATGTTCCAGCCCGCAGGTGACCACGAACCTGCCTCCAGTCCCCACTGGGCTCCTGTGTTGGAGTTCGAGCTACTCTCGGTTACTTTATTTGTAAGAGGTGGCCTTGGTCCCAGTGTTGCATGATCCTACTGCCATAATGCCTGCTGCATTATTACTACTGTGATATTCCGATAGGAAAATTCCAAAAGCACTTTGTGGCTAAAGCGATGATGCCCTGGGTTTGAGCCTCACGATCGCCAGCTGTGCTAAGCGCCACTAGACCCTGCCACATCATGAGCTATACTAGTTAAACATATATTATTATGTACATATATCTCTCTTTAATAATAAAAATGCCAACCACAACAAAGGAGTCGATCCTTTTACCTTCATTTCCATTTTTTCTTTATAAAGACGAGCCTTTGTTGTCTCAAGGCTTACCGAAAATTCTTCACTAAAAATATTTACAGAAAAAAGTCCTGATTTTAACAGAACCTTTGTTTTAAAGAAAATTCGCTTACGTATAGCGTTAGAAATATTAATATATTTATTCAGTCGAAAATCCAATGGTATTATGATGGCTTTTTTACGTCCATTCTTGTGGAATTTTATTAAAGAGCTCGGTTTTTACGTTACGGGAAATTATAGTACGACAAGGATCTTTTGGCTCATGGATGCCATTGACAGGGGGCGTTGGTAGAATTTAGGGTTAATATTTAGTAAAATTTACCTACTTCTAGGGAAATATTTCAAAGGTGGGTCCGCACGGTTCCTAATTAAAAAAAGAACTTGAGTAAATTTCATAGCAAACGGTAATTCTGCGACTGTCATGAAGTGACATTTCACTTGATGCGGGCGGTAGTTCCGATTTGGCCGCGGGTCAAAAGATCCTTGGTACCATACGATAACCGCCGACTTTGACGTTTAAATGAAGTACGACGTTTTTAATATTATATTTCTCACTTCTAGTTATAAAAGAAGGCCTTTTTCATTCATCGAACAGTATTGATATTTTATATTATTCATGGCAAAAGCAAATAATGCCATTTGTTCTTTATAAATTTAGAGTAGGAACAATATTTGTAGGCCAATTTCGATGCACATTGTTATGAAAAAAAGATAAATAGATATATTGTTTTTAAACGGAGAACAGTTAAAAAAGCAACTTTTATTGGAGTTTCAGAACCACACGTGGCATGCAATACGATGCGATGTAAATATTGTATTTTCCTGTTAACAAATTTATATACCTACAAGTTCCATTTTTTATGTTTGATCACAAAGCAAACTGTATTCCATTTTTATATTCTGTATAGATGCTACATTATTCACAAAAAAATTAGGTCCCAAAAAAAGTTGCGTGTACTTTTTAAAAATAAAAAAAAATAATGCGCCAACCACGCATTTTGGGGATAAAGAAACATTTCTTTGGCATCATCAGGTGGCTTTATTACTCTGTTTAATATCCTTAACAACAGATAAATATTACCCGCATATACAATAACTAAGTTAAATTAAGTCAAGGAAATAGACAATGTCAGCGTTGGCATACATGTGTCGCTAAATAATTATCATCGTTTACCATCGTCTTGAAGAGCTCTTTCCAACATACCTGAAACAATAATTAACATGAAATATTAACAAATGTATACCAAATAATTTAAATTAACAGCCGTAATACGGATATTTTAAACTAACTTCAAGGCAATTTGTACACAGATTAACTTAAAATATTAAATCTTGGATTGAAATAGTTTCTGGTATGAAATTTTTCCGATTAATAAGTGCAGCCAAAGGGTTTTGGCGGGAAGTCGAAGAGTGATGTTGTCAATTTGTTTTAATTTCCAAAACTTGTGTTATTTCGACTAATAATGTGTAATGTTGGTGGAATATTAACCATTATATGTTCTTATATGTGCATGAGTGAAGGTAATTGTAACAAAGTGATAAAACGTGCCTTTGCGACTTCCCTCAAAACGGCCGTTGCAATTGATATGTAAAGTATCCACCGCTTAACTATCGACGGGGCACTTCATTAATTTCATTATCATCGTTGTCATCAAATTGATCGGGGAGTCGAATTAATTTAAACAAACACGATTATGTATCTCACTGGGCACTGGCAAAATACACTTATAATTAGTGTGAAGCCATAACTTGAAGAAGAAGAAGAAGTGCAGCCAAAAGATTAAAAGAAGGTAGAATTCTGATTCGGCTAGCCTCAAAATCATCATAATCATCATCATCAGCCGAAAGACGTCTACTGCAGGACAAAGTCCTCCCCAAAGATCGCCACAACGATCGCCTTTGTGCTGTACTTATCCAGCTTCTACTTGCGACCTTAGGTCAGCGCTACACCTTGTGGGGGCCTGCCCACTCCACGTCTTCCGGTGCGCGGTCGCCACTTGAGAACCTTTCTGCCCCAACGGGCGTCAGTTCTACGAGCGAGCCGCAACCGCAAAATATATGAACGCAATTCTTTGTAGGATTTAGCAATACTGGTAAAATATTTGTAGAGCTGATCCTGCAATTTGTAAAAACATTTACAAAAAAAATACACCTCAGAATGTATGGTTCCTAAGTCCACACACATAAATCTTATATCCAGCCAAATCCTAAGCATACACTTGTGAATTATTTACTGCCATTTAATAATAAATAAATAATATTAGCCCTGTTAAGTAACTGTCCCACCGTTGGGCACGGGCCTCCTCTCAAACTGAGAGGGTTTAGGCCATAGTTGGCGAACTTCACACACCTTCGAGAAACTTTTAGGCATGAAACTTTGCGATGTTACGATGTTTTCAGTTTCCGTTAAAGCAAGTGATAATATTTGATTTTTTTTAATACGCACTTGCTTTTGAAAAGACAGAGGTGCGTGCCTGGGTTTTAACCCGAGACCTCTGACTTTGCAGTACAACGGTCTAACCACTAGGCTATTACTGCTCCCATTTCTGCCATTTAGTGATAAGTATTTAAAGACTAAGCAATCATGATAAAACCACTATAGGAAACATTTGTACGTTTATATGTGGTCTCCAAGGGAGTTTGGCGAATGTTTTAACATTAAAAAAACGTATAAACTATGTTTTTTCATACGCATGTATTTTAAAATAAGGCAATTCGTAAATCTATTCTATAAGCCGCTAACGCAAGCGATGGGTGAGTAAAAATCTAACAGTGGAACATAAAATATCTCCACAAAAAGAAAAAATAATAATGCGGTGCAACATGGCTGCATTGGCTTTCTCTTTTGTCCATTTATTTACTCAAATGTCGGCGTGCTGTTTACGGAGCCGTCCATATTTGTTTCTATGTATGAATTATGACCGACTCAAAATTTATACGAGAAAACGAATCGAAGCCATTTGTGAAATTGCGTTTTCCAATGTACAGTTAGTCTGCTTTATAACATGGGGCACTGTGTTAGATTTTATAACAAAATTCCCATTGACGTCACTAAACTTAGTGCAAATAAGTTCAAAGCTTGTGTAAAACGAACACTTTGTAAGCTAGCTTATTATTCAATAGAAGATTATTTAAAAGATAAAAATGCTTGGATAGATGCTATTCCAGCTCCATGACAACCTATTCAACTGTTGTTAGTTAACATTTCCTCTCTTCCTTCTATTAATTTAACACAATATATACTTTTTTTTTGTAAATGAGGGAACCATGTAGCCATTCTCATAAATAGTATTATTCGCTTTTTTAACTTAGACTCACCTGATGACCAACCTACATTGTTCTCCCATACCCCACAACAGAATGTAGATGAAAAAGTTTGTAATTTCTTATTTTGAAAGAGTAACCGTGGAGTTTCTTGCCCTTCTCCACAGGAATGACATTCCGAAGTGGCGGTAGAGTCTTTGTTACTTTTCTGACGATTCATAAATACTGTAATGGTTTACATGAATAAAAAATATTCTGATTCTGATTCATAATGGAGAACAGATCCTAATTCGCATGAGCGAATTTTAATGAGCGATAGTAAAGCGCTGAAATAAAATATATAGCTAACGATATATTTAAAAAATGTGCATTGAAAAAGCGCTCCTGAGAATGCGAATGGCTGTTTGATGCAAGTAGGGTGATTGTTTTTTTCCGAAATGACTCCAGATAAAAAGAAAATGTAGGGAATACATTTTCTTTTTATCTTGAGTCATTTCGGAAAAAACAATCAGCCTTCTCTTCAACCACCCACCTTTGAAGCCGAAGGTTTACATGTATCCTGTAGATGCAGACTTTCTAAATTTACGCAGTGGATCAAGTTTTTAGTTATAAGAGCCAGTGGTGCTCGGTACATATAAAGATCATCATCATCATCTCAGCCTATACTCCTCCACTGCTGGAAATAGGCCTTCACAATCGCTCTCCAGCGCAGCAGGTCCAATGCCACCTGCATCCAACGACTTTCTGCGATCTTCATAAGATCGTCGATTCATCTAGAAGGCGGCCGTCCCAGGCGGCGCTTGCCAATACGTGGTCTCCACTCTAGTATCTTTCTGCCCCGAAAAAATGAGCACAGCAGTAGATCGGAGGGAGTCGTAACTTTTCCTCTTATACAATAATATTGAAGCTACCAGCAAAAACCAACCTTTACCACCTATTTCGGTACCGGTGCAAGGATTAAACCGTATACCCATTTTAAAAACACAAATCCAAACCTTAAATGTTTTTGTTCGTATATTAAGCGCTAAATTTAAATCATGTATTTACTGTACGATTTTAAAACTTAACCTTTTAAAGCATTATGCGCACCTTCGTATTAAAAGTTTCCTTTATATTAACACAATGAAATATAAATAAACATATGACGAAATCGTGTAGGAAGTAATATCAATTGCTTACACATAAAAGATGATGCGATCTTTTTGTGAATGTTTAAGTTATAATTGAAGTGAATTGTTCAATTTACCAACCAGTATTTTGTCTAGATATAAGTTTCCATGTACGACCAACCTGCATATCAGTAGAGGTATCAGTTTTACCTGTTTACAAAGCTCATTCTTCAAAGCGTATTAATTTGTATTAAAATTGTATGGCAATAGTGACTGTCTGTCTGAAACTATTCCGGATAACTTTTTTGAAACCTATGTACTACAGTCATTTGCTAACACTGCCCTCGTACCCATGAAATAATGGAGTAATCGATATTTTGACGAATTTAGTTTTTATCAAAAATACCATATGCCAAACTGAACTTATTAATAAGGACAGTAACGAAGTGTTTAAGTTTGGAATCGCTAATTTGGAAGTCCCTCATACACTTCAGTGATTAAACAAGATCGATGCGAAGGGTGGTCTATCAACGTGGCATGGATGTTGGCGACAAATGTATTATAACGAGCCCAGAATAACGAAATGAAATGGAAATCATTGTGACAGTTATGCCACAATCTCCCGTTGTGTTTTTGGAAGTTCCTCCATGGCCGAGAAAAACTAAAAATATTTGTAAACACTCTTAATTTCGAATGAAAGTAGGTAGGTACATCGTTCTTTAAAATTCTTTATAGCCGTGGCTTCAAAGCACAATGGTTACTCACCAAAATATTTTCGCAATAAACTTTGTTAAACTAAAACTCGTCTGTTTAGCCGACGACACTAAACCCGTATGAATTATACCGCAATGCAGCTGTGTCAAAAACATTCTTTCTGTACTATGCCGAAGTTAAATTTTTATATAACTTGAAATAATCCTAGTGTTTAGACCGTTGGACTGCAAAGTCAGAGGTCTCGGGTTCAAACCCAGGCACGCACCTGTCTTTTTGAAAGCAGGTGCGTATTAAAAATTAACTATCACTTGCTTTAACGGTGACGGAAAACGTCCTGAGGAAACCTGCATGCCTAAGAGTTTCTCGAAGGTGTGTGAAGTTCGCCAACCCGCACTGGGCCAGCGTGGTGGACTATGGCCTAAGCCCTCTCAGTTTGAGAGGAGGCCCGTGCCCAACGGTGGGAAAGTTTCTTAACAGGGCTATTATTATTATTGTAATATTCACTGTATACCTACAGAATGGACTCATGACCTGGTCGTTGCGGGTAAATCTGGATGCGTACAACACTAAGGGCCACCTGCACGAACCGGGGTTAGCGTTACCTATTGACTAACTCGAGGTCATCATCATCATCATTTCAGCCTATACTTGTCCACTGCTGAACATAGGCCTCCCCAATCGTTTTCCAGCGTAACCGGTCCGATGCCACCTGCATCCAACGATTTCCTGCGATTTTCACAAGATCGTCGGTCCATCTGGCAGGCGGTCGTCCTACGCTGCGCTTGCCAATACGTGGTCTCCACTCTAGAATTTTTCTGCCCCAACGCCCGTCCGATCTTCGCGCTATGTGGCCCGCCCATTGCCACTTCAGCATGCTAATCCTGAGGGCTATGTCGGTGACCTTGGTTCTTCTACGAATCTCCTCATTCCTGATTCGATAACTCGAGGTGATTACATAAAATTGCCTTCAAGTTAACGTTATACCCTCAAGCTAGCCAATAGGTATAGCTTACCCTGGTTCGTGCAAGTGGGCCTAAGTCGGTCATCGCGGCAATCTTTAGGGAGGCTTTGTTCTGCAGTCTGAGAGGAGTTAAGTCTCACCCAAAAAATGGTATTTTGCTACATAAACCATACGTAATACCTTAATGAGAAATGGGCTATCAGAAAACCAGGGAGCTTGTTTGATACGCACCATAGCAGCAACCATGGCAGCGAGAGCAGTATTTAACTTCTTTATGATGTATCTAAGATTTTCTACTTAAGGAAAACAATTGTGAACTTATATAATACCTCTGAGATTTACTTCTTTACATTCTCTCTTTAACTCAATAAATTGCCTCAAAGTGTCCTTTATACTTTCAATCAATCAATCAATCAATCAGCCTATCGTAGTCCACTGCTGGACATAGGCCTCTCCTAACACGCGCCATTGCAAACGGTCCTCCGCCTTCCGCATCCAGTCTGTCCCAGCGACCTTTTTGAGGTCGTCGGTCCATCTAGTCCATCGTCTTTATACTTTAATACTAGTGAATACGAGGAGGGATCAAAAAGTAGTGAGAATGAGATAGAATATAATGACTATTGATAACTTAATAATTTTCCAGTCCAGCGCTTTTCCAAGGCTTCAATCCCTTTCACAAAAAAAGTTTTGTCTTGGTCCTGCAAAAAGCTCTCCACGGCATCCATCACCTCGTTATCGTCTTCGTACCTGTTTACCCTTAAGTATTTTTTCAATTTGGGGAATAGATAAAAATCGCTAGCCGCCAGATCTGGTGAATAAGGGGCGTCGAATTGGTCGACCACCAGCTTGCTGAATGGCAGCCATCGCAACTGCCGACCCGTGCGCGGGTGCGTTGTCTTGATGAAACAGCACGCCCCTTCGAAGTTTCCCTCTCCTTTTCTCTTTGATGGCATTCCTCAACTTGGGAATTAAAGCTGCATAATATTGGCCTGTAATAGTGGTGATTGATTACCTGGAGCGTGCTCCAGGTAATCAATCAACAATATTCCTTCTGAGTCCCAAAATATTGAGGCCATAACCTTGCCAGCCGATGCCACGACACGAAACTTCTTCGGGATCGGTGATGATGGCCGTTTCCATTGCGAAGATTGCTGTTTTGTCTCGGGATCAAAATGATGGACCCATGTTTCGTCCATTGTTACGAAACGAGACAAAAAGTTTTCAGAATCTTCTTGAAACTTGTCCAACAGAATCTTCGAAGAGTCAAGTCGATTTTGTTTCTGACTGTCGGTTAACATTCTCGGCACATAACATCTTGCGGAGACTTTTCTCATATTCCAAGATTGTTTCAATATGGATTGAATACTTCCATATGAAATGCCCGTTTCTTGAATTAAGTATCGGATGGTAACTCTTCGATCGCTCAATATAATTTTCTCGACTTTCGCAACATTTTCTTGGGGGACTGACGTCGATGGACGGCCGCAACGATGTTCGTCTTCCGTGCTCGTTCTCCCTACTCGAAATTGAGAAGCCCACCTTGCGACAGTGGAATACGGTGGAGCAGACTCTCCTAATGTTGCCTCCAAATCGCAATGAATCTCTTGCGTCGTTAACTTTTTTAAACAGAGGTATTTAATAACGGCTCGCACTTCGTTTTTCTCCATTTTCGAGAACACGTTCCGACACGAAGCAAACAAATGTCTACATTCAGAAAAAAACAAAAGAAAATCGAAGATTTTTTTTTATTATTATTACAAATATGTATCTGAGCTATGCCTGCCAGTATTTTTTTCTTTTTTACCAAGGAGTATGTCGTTCTCACTACTTTTTGATCCCTCTTAGTATAGTCAAAAATAAGACTTATCCTCTACAATGAAATCATCAACACCTTCTGGTTAAGGGGCCATTAATTCAAAATCTATAAGACTGTTTCTTACGAGTACTTTACTTACTTATCGAAAACGTATCATGAAGTGTGCAGATTTTTCCTTAAATTTTATTAGTTCTTGCTTTAACCTTTGACTTAAATATTAAAAGACAATTTTAGCCTTTAAATTATAATTCCACATTTCAAAACATATTAAATTAGTTGCAAATACCAGCTTTTATCATCCAACAAACCCGTATACCATCTTATTTAATCCATTCAGATATCCGCTGGAGATATTTTACCAGCCTATTATAGGGTAGACAATTCTGGATGCTGTTAATTAAAGGCTCGATCCCAGCCAATGGCAGTTCAATTCAATCACAGACTATTGCCGGACAAGACAAACAAATAAACCAAGATAGTTAGGGCAGTGACATCTAAATGACGACGTACAAATAGACCTAAATTCTGGCCGCGTGACTTGTTGCTTTTCCGTGCCTCTAGTAATATGTATTTATTAAATTAATTTTACTTTCGGTAATAGTTGTGAGGAAAGGAATGAGGAGATTCGTAAAAGAAGCAATGTCACCGACATAGCCCATAGGATTAGTAAGCTGAAGTGGCAAAGGGCACATAGCGCGAAGATCGGACGGGCGTTGGGGCAGAAAGATTCTAGAGTGGAGACCACGTATTCGCAAGCGCAGCGTGGGACAACACCTTGGTAGGTGTAGTCTGGTAGACTGACCGACTATTTTGTGAGGATCGCAGGAAGTCGTTGGATGCAGGTGGCAATCAACCGGCTGCGCTGGAGAGTATTTGGGGAGTCCTATGTGCAGCAGTGGACAAGTATAGGCTGAGATGATGATGATGATAATGAATAGTACTGGAATAATACTAGTGGATGGGAATATCACAAAACTGACCGTCGTAGCGATTTTTGGACGAGGCCTATGTACTGCAGTGCACATCTTTTGGCTAATGTTGAAGCGCTTCTGAAATGTGAATTGATTTTAATTTAATACACACAATATAGAATACACACTATTTATATCTTGCATGTATTAAATTAATTAACTGTGTATTCGCTCTACGATGATTCAAGAAAATTTACTTCATTGGAAAGTAATGGTATAGTAGATAATATTTGTAGAAAACTATTATTTCGACGTGTCCAAAGAACAAAGCCCTATAATCCAGTATTTATACTTGACATACACAACCTTATCGACGGGCAAGAAAGTTGCAAATGCCATTTATTTTGTTTGGCATATGTAACTTTGCTCTATGAGGCCATCGATTTATACAACATAATTTTAAGTCCTATACTCATTCGAATTAATAGAGGGAAGAGAACCTCTCCAGCTAATTAAAAACCTTCGTATAAACAAAATGGCGGAAGCTATTGAGAACGGTACAAAACTTGAACTCTGTGTCTGCGCTCTCACTGAAAGAAGCGAGAGCTAAAAGTTTTTATAAGAATATTCAACAACTTGCAACCTTTTTTTTATCTTATCTACTTAAGTTAACAGTATTTAGTAACCAATATAGTGCAGAGTATATTGAAGGACTAACTAGTTATTTCGCCCGTTCTTAATGTAGTTTTTGAGCAAATCATATGACCAACTCACATTCTTTCGTTCCTCTTGGACACCCTGACGTGTTTGTCACCGAATTCCAGAACCAAACTTTTATAGTGTATTTTAGGGGGCATGGCTACGGTATTCTTAGCCATCACCAAGGTTAACCAGCGTTCGCCATTGTCAGTCCAAGACGAGTAAATGTTTGTGGCATCCCCCATATTCGATGGTCTCCAAATTCCGGAAGACATTAACCGTTGGTTCCGGTAACCATTTCATTTTTTCGTTGTTAAGCTAGGTTGGATAAAATCTGCTTCCACTAATCCACAGTGAGTCCGCAGTGTGGAGTATGACCTAATTTCTCTTAAAAACTAATGGCTTTGCTAGAGGCCTTTGCCTGACAGTGGGACAGTGTAGGCTAACTAAAAGGGATTTAAAAGATTAGAGTAATTCATACAATATTGATCGTGTAATTTGTTATGGAGTCTCATAATTTAATTGCGTTTTCAGAATGAGACAAACAGTGTGGTAGCTAGAGCACCCAAATCTTCTCAGTCACAGCAACGCAAGATAAACAGTGCAAAGATCCTGACTTATAAATATTCAACAGTTTTAAACGTTTGCCTTTTCGCATGCTGGTTTAAACGGACGCGATCTATTTTATTGCTCTGTACTGCAATTGTAAATAGAATATTTAAAACTTATGGTATTTATCAAGCACACCATTTTACCCAGTGATGCTTTAGATTTTATCTTTTCCCAACAGCGTTTAGTTTTCGTAGTCCATATGTTTCAGCGCTTAGCAAATGCTTCTCTACTCTTCGTAGGCCAGCCCTTAGTAAGATTTCTTTTTCATATTCCGCTATCTCGGTCTGCTGATAAGGCTTTGCCTTGAAACATTTCCAAGCCATATCTGCCTCATAGTTGTCTCTTCTTTGTAGGCTAGTCTCTATTGAGATAGTCTGCCTTATTGTAGCTGTTTATAGTCTCTCTCATAAGATCTTATCCTGCCATCTCTGGTAAGATCATCATCATCATCGTACGGCGGTGTATCCTTGATAATACGAACCACGATCAAAACTTAATGTCAGAGTGAAGGAGCCATTGTTTAGCCTCTGTTGTCAGCTGGTGCAGCCCCTTGAATCCGCCGCTGAATTTTCGAGTGGTATAGTCCTCCACGATGTACTGCATAGTCTGCACTGAGTTTCCACAGTCACAACAAGGAGACTCAGTGATGGGGGTCACAGGTGGGGCTGTGAACCTTGCGACTCCGGTTCTGTAAGATGAGGTTTCATCAATCGGTTTTTTTCCAAAACATAATAATCCATTGCAAGGAAAACGCTTCCCTTTCTTTGATATGTCCCATTGCTGGGTAAAGACCCTCCCCCCTTTTGTAGGCCTTTGTAGTTCCTCATTAAGGAGTCTGTCTCATCCTACCATATCCACCTTGGTCTATCAAGAAACCGCTTCGCTCTGAGACTGGGGCCGCAGTTTTTAACATTAAAACAGTCATATGAAATTACTCTGGTAAGTCCAATAGATCTTTTCATGCATTCGTGATGGCATGTAGTGTGTAGATACGAGAAATATGAAGTCATACAGTAAATTATAAAGCAGCATGATGCAGCGAGCATGCGACGGTAAACTAGGCACTAAAAGCATTAAATATTCATTACGTGAGAACTCGGCGTGAAGAGATAAAACAGCTTGGAAAGCATTTAACAGCCCCGTGTGGACAGCTTAGTATAGTGCTTCCTTCCTGTCCTGATTATTCTATAGATACTAATATTATAAAGAGATTAAGTTATATAAGTATGTTTTATGTGTGTGTGCGTGATCTACGCTGTTGGCCGAAGGGCCATTAGGGCTTCGAAGAATGTATGTTTGTAGGAGGTTACCTCTGGAACTAATGGTCCGATTCTGAAAATTCTTGCACTGTTAGTAAGTGAGTGCTATAGGTCTTTATTATGATAAGCTCAATTACAAAATAAGCAAAGCCACGGGGAACAGGTAGAATAAAATATAACCCCTCATTAACATTTACCTCACTCACTCGTGCGTTAGGGTGAAGAGAAATAGACATGGAAGTTAGAAGTGCAAATATGTAAACTTTAAAAGCTTCCGCTGTTCAATTTTATGTTCACTACTGCCAAAGATGGGCAAAATGTAATCAGATTATAGATTACAATTATATTTTGTAATATTCAATAATGATTCAAGATTAAAAAGTGTAATCGTAAACGTTGTAGATTACAAAATGTAATCATAATCGTTAATCATTAATACACCATCACGCCTATGTTCCCAAATCGGGAGTAGTTAATCATTAATCTGATTGCATTTTGCCCATCTCTGACTACTGTGCGTGTGGTCGTATGGACTGAAAAAACGGGTAAATATAGTGTAACACATTGTTAGTAACACATTGTAACGACTTGTATATCTGCAACATTTTTAAATAAACCACTTAAATTGAGATTGTGTTATTCTTCAGGTAAAGGGTAAAAAATTATTTACACCGTTTAAAGCCAATTCAACAAAGCAATACAATATGTGTCATTGGAGATTTTCCAATAAATGTTGTCCTTCCTTCATAACTGTCGTGATATTACTTATTACTTACAAAATATTACCAAGCTACATGTCATTCAGTATATTTAGATAACATTTCTAACTTTGACATTCCTTTTATATAAGTAAATTTTTTGTCTCACAATAAGAAACTATTTAAAAAATATAAGATCCTAAGCACGTTATATATGTGTTCTTGGTGCTAAGTAGGGGAGACTATGCATGAGTCAGATTTTGAAAGAGCAGGTTCTAAAACTGACTCTTTCATACACACTTTCCCTTACCTAAACTTTTATAATGCGAGTAACAATCAATCAAATATAGGTAGATACACGCTCCCCGCACGAAAAATGGCACCATCAAAAGGCAGGCAAAAGTGGACGGCGCTAAAATTTAAGAGGCTTCCGCTTTTTTGCAAATACAACTTTAAGTGATACGAGTAGGGTACAATATGCCCTAATTAATGTTTATATCATTACTATGGATTTGGGGACGTTTTTTAGTGTAACTTTTGAACGGGACTGAGTATCTTGCTATGATATATAGATGCGTGTAACTCAAATAATATGTTTTGAATATCGTAGATGTGACCGTTAACATATAAAAAATACTTCGTACTACTTACTCGTAGCAAAGAGATGAAACAGTCTGAAAAACATTTCAACAATTGGGTCGGCACATACATTTTAACTGCGTCAACGCGCGGCATATGGACATATGCATTTTTAACGTACCAACCAACATGTTAGGAATTGGAAGCTTTTATTTTGTTCTGTTCACCAAACATGATGTATTTAAAAATTTAGATAGATAAACCTGCTCATCATTGTACACCAGTGAAAAAACAATTAATAAACATAATGCTTATCAAAGACAAATGTGTACAATTGGCGGTCTATCTATCTATCTCTATCTATATCATCACGCCTGATCTCTTGCGGAGTAGGCAGAAAGTACAGAGTTCCAACAGGTTCTTTCCTTACATACCTCTCTGGCTTCCTCCACTCTCATAGTTCGTCTCATACACGCTCGCCGGTTACGGAGACTCTTGACTTGACCTTCAGATAAGCGTCGGTCTATTTGGTCATGGTAAGATAGTCTAGGTCTTCCCTGGTACCTACATCCTTCCACTTTTGTTTTGTATATCTGTTTTGTCATTCTTTCTTCTGACATTCTTTCTATATGCCCGAACCAACGGAGCATACCCTTTCCTATCTTTACACCGATACTATCTTTTATACCTAATCGCTTTCTTACTAAGCTGTTGCGAATACGGTCGGTCAGCTTGAAGCGGCGGAAACTGACCGACCGTATTCGCAACAATTGGCGGCCTTATTGCTAAAAGCAAATTTTTCCAGTCAACCGATAGTTCAAAACGAAAAATTTTGTCGCTTACGTAAATAAGCCCAAATTATAAATCAACCCATACTGTTCAACTGCTGGGCAACTCCACTAATGGGATCCAGTGCGGAATGGCAGAGATAGGTCAAGTCACCTGCTGCTGGGATTTATCAAACCTATAGCCATAAAGCTACCTAGACTTAAAAACGACTACATGATAACCAACGCCTTGACGTGCCTTCAAATTGCCACCATTGTAAAAACCCCACAGTTAACACCTGCAACTGTCCTACTATCCAGAACACCAACCATATGAAATACCTCGGAGTTATTATCGACAATACACTCTCCTTCAACCAACACATTGAATGTTTAGTCAGAAGAGTCCGTAAATTAATATATGTATTTAAAATACTCAGAAAAATTGCTAATTCAAAACTAGTGACACAAGTATACTTAACCCTATGTCAGTCCATAATCCAGTACTGTATTACCTCATGGGGAGGAGCCCTAAAAACTGTTTTACTGCCCCTCGAACGTGCCCAAAGAGCAGTTCTAAAAGTTGCCAATTTCCATTCTTTTCGCTTTCCCACTATCCTGTTATATAAGTCCTGCAAGGTGTTAACAGTCCGCCAACTCTTTATAATGCATTTACTATTAAAACAACATAAAACACTCGCTTTTACAGCTGACATGACTATTAATAAGAGACGGAAAGATATAGTCTGCCTTTCAAATTCATCTTCAAAACATATATATACTAATAGATTTTTCACTTTTCTAGGACCTTTTCTGTACAATAGAATAAATAAAGCACTAAATATATACAAATTAAATTATTTTAGCTGCAAACAAATGCTACATAACTATTTACAAAGAATGTCCTACGAACAGACGGAACAATTACCAGCAATTTGTAGATAACATATTTTCTCATAGCATATCATAACTTTAATTTTATTATAAAAGTAGAATAAAACATATGTTATTAGTTAAGCCACTTTCTAATCAAATAAGCTATATTATTGTAATTAAAATTATTAGATTTACGATGCTTTAGCACTAATCATGCCTGAAACACAGGTCTCGACCTAGTTCAGGCAAACCGGTAAATATACCTACTTAAATATAAGTTCGAATAAGATTGTATCATGTACTGATCTTAAATGAATAAATTTATTATTATTATTATATAAATGCACGGGATTTATTCATATTATTCTTCTATTCCGGGATTTTATTGATATATTGCTTAATCTATGTCCATAATATCTCGAAAAGAAATCCCACGTGTATCTTGATATCAGCGTAAACCTTTGGCTAAGTTCCCAAAATCGCCCACTATATAAATATTATTTTTATTGATTGGCATTTTAATAGGCTGGTCAATAAATTTAATATCGAGATTAGGTTATTTTCAAGCAGCACAATATGGTGCCAGTATTTCTTCGTTCCATTTTTGGCAGCAGGCTGCCGGGATTCAAGGTTAACTCTTGTTTATTTTGTAGTAATTCACTTGCAAATATACTACACATCAGGGCTGGCATTTGTCATGACAAATGCCATTTGTTTCGTTGGGCATTTTCATCGATCGTTTTTGGTTGGTTAGGGTTGTACAAAATTAAAAAAGAACATTCTAAAAATATTTTGCTTATTTGGATAGTTTCGTTGGCCATGTTCTGGCTCCTTCATCAGACCCTGAACACCATCCGGGTCTACAATACGCGTCAAGACAAATCTAAAGAACCTGAATACGACAAGGTTATGTTAAGTAGTTGGGTAGTTACATTGGCCACCTTCCATTCATTAGACACCATCACAATCCAACATGCCTAGACACAAGGGGGCTAGGTTGTGTAATTGTCATGTTCCTATAGCCTCCTTCCGACTCCATCATCAGACTCTTTCCGCTCATGACATTTCAGCTCAATTGGATCTGCAAGTGCATGAATCAATAACACAATAATGGATCACAGAATTTAAACCGGAAAGACAGAAAGACATAGGAACAGTGCAAGCTAAATAAAAGCTTGTAAGAATATTTATCATTGTATCGACCACTGAACAAAGAAGTAAAGACGCTGTTCTGCTCCACAATTGTAACAACACTGTTTTAGATCCAGAGTAATAAATAACGTTTTCTCATTTACACAAGAATCCAAAACTATTAAGAATCAAGCATATTATTGTCACCATCGTAGGAATTTTAATATTAAGAAGTAGTGAAGCCGCGTGTACTCGTCGCCACGTATGTGAGAAAATTATCACGAAATGCTTCAGTACTATATGCATTAATATAGAAGATACAGTAGCTTAAGTTGGTACTGTGTAACATATCCAACTACTGAACACCTTCCAAAACTTCTAACTGTATTTATAAGGAGTTACAATTCATTGGAAAGTATTTTTAAAACAATTATGTGAGTGAGTGTCCATTTTTTCAAACTATGAATAAATGGCAAAGCAGCGACAGTGTTTTTAAACTAAATCGTGTAAGATTTCACTTCCACTTCTAGTGTATATTATTAAGATTTATGTGGTTTCAATAAATAATAAAAAAATAATTGAATCTACGGGCTGTAGAAACACGCAACATCGCGTCAAAACACCTTGACAAAGCAACCGATAAGGTAATGCCATTTTGACAATTAATTATTTAACAAATGAGAAATTTATTGTTGCTATTCTGGGCGCCATTGTGTTGTCTTATCAAACTAAAGTTGTCTTAAAAAACCATTGCTTTACTCAGAACCAGGCGATCAGTGCCCCAAGTCTGCTATTTTTAACGTGTTTTGTAATTGTGACATGGTACAAAAATCGTTCAACTACAATTGTGCCAAAAGTCGGCACTTTTTTGAACTGGTACCTACAACTATGGAAACCATAAGAATTATTGATAGGTACCATAAGAATTGAAAAGCATTGAATTAGGAGATTGAAAACTCTCAAAACTAACAATTATGATGTCAATGAACAACAATTTTATTCTATCTATATCATCACGCCAGATCCCTTACGTGATGATATAGATAGATAGAACAATTTTATTAAAATTGCAATAACGGACTATGGCCCTGCAATCACGCAATGCTTTCTAATTTAATCCATCCCGAAACCATCGCGTGGTTGGTACAGATTTGCCGGAGTTCTGTAACATACAACAATTTCAGGATAAATTTAATTTAAATAGTGATAAAAAACCGCGGCGATGTGCAATCGTTCCGGTAATATTTGCTTTGCTGGAGAAACCTATGTCCAGCAGTGGACTGCTTTAGATTGATAATAATGATCTGCTTTTCTTAACACACTTTCTAATAATATTATGAAAGTCACAGTACGATCCAACATTTAGAAAACGAAAAAATAATTTCTTGTTTCAACCCTAATAAATGTATGTGTGTCTGTGTATAAATATGTATGTAAGGGTGTGGACAAAGGCCGGGAAGATGTCTTGGATGACCGCCAGTGAATACATTATCGATATAAAACCTAACTTTACATTGAAATATTCACCGGGAAACGATATCTTTTCTTTTGTTTTGGTAGGGATATGTCTTTTGGGAAATCTTTGTACAGATTGAGAATATTGCAATAAAAGAAATCCATTGCTATTTTTTATTCCCCGAATATGTATTCAAATAATAAAAATTCATTGCTAGTTTTTTTTTTATTCCGATGAAAAAAAAAATGTTTTCTTTGTCGAGTTTAATATGTGAGTCTGTGTATGTATTAAAAAAAATAAAATAAAACAAGCGTTTAAGTATTGTAACATTCAAATATAAAAAAACTGTTTTCAGTCAATATTTTTATAGCAAGATTTCATTGAACTTTTACTTGGTAGCAGATATGTATGTATATAACTGTATGTACCATTACCACTGTAAATTTATATACTATATGAGATTATGTCACAAATTTTGATTACATCATGTTTAGGTTATAAAACGTATACACAAATTAATTCGGGCGACTGTTGTACTGTGCTTCACACAATATTTCATACAAAAACACTTTCACTTCTTATTTTAAACGCTTTAAAAACGTTTTATTAAATAAAAACTTGATTTTATAAAGTTTTTTCTCTTAGTTATTAAAGTGAAACTTTTATTAGATCGTTACAAACTTTTTGGTCTGTGTGTTGCATGTCGCGTGACACGCGACATGCCCGACCGTCACGCGACATGCAACGCGCTCGCCAGAGCAGCCAAGGCCAATATGTTTCACTTTTACCGTGGTTTCATAAAACCACACAAGGGTTTTTTACTTGGCAGTTGTAAAAATCAACATTTGTTAGGTAAGCTGGGCGTATAAGAAATGAATATCTAAATCTTGAGAGAGAAATCTAGTCTAAGCGTTACAGAAATGACAATGACAAACCTGTGTATTCCGAACAGTCATTTGTCATAACAAATTACAAAGCTTTGCGAACACCGCAGGTGGTGTCGCCTTTTGACTGTTCTTGAAATTTTTGGTAAGATGTCCTATCTTACCAAAAATTTTAATATTTTTTAATTAATTAATAAGTTCTATAATAAGGATCTATAAGATAGGTACTAATAATATATGATTTGTTAAAAATCCAATAGGTAAAAGATTATTATTACATTCTTCTTCTTCTTCTTCTGGTGCCTCTCCAACTAGTGAAGGTTGGCTATCAATTTTTGGAAATCGTCCTTATCCTGTGCGGCACGGAAGAGCTGTACCGCGCTAGCAATTCCCATCCACTCCCGGATTTTTCGGAGCCACGACTTTTTTCTGCGGCCCACACGCCTTTTACCGGCAACTTTGCCCATCATAATGACCTGTAAAAGATGATATCTATCGTGCCTAAGCACGTGGCCGAGGTATGCAGTTTTTCGTCTTTTTATGAGGGTCTTATTACATATTGAATAGGTATTATTACATATAATAATATCCCTGTTAAGAAACTGTCCCACTGTTGGGCACGGGCCTCCTCTCAAACTGAGAGGGTTTAGGCCATAGTCCACCACGCTGGCCCAGTGCGGGTTGGAGAACTTCACACACCTTTGAGAAGCTCTTAAGCATGCAGGTTTCCTCACGATGTTTTCCTTCACCGTTTAAGCAAGTGATAATTAATTTTTAATACGCACATGCTTTGGAAAAGACAGAGGTGCGTGCCTGGGTTTGAACCCGAGACCTTAGACTTTGCAGTCCAACGGTCTAACCACTAGGCTATCACTGTAATTGAAGCGCAAATCTTTATAATATATAAGATAACCTTTATAATCCTAAATAATAAAAAAAAAAAAAAAAAAAAACCGTCACGCCTATATTCCCCAGAGGGGGTGGCAGAGGTGTACTGAGTACACCCACGTTTCGCCGACGATGTTAGGTCCCATGTAATAGGGGGCGAGTCTATTGCCATATACCGGGCACAATTCCAGACTTCGGACTCATACTGGGAATTTTTCGTTAGAAAAACTACATTTGTCCGACCTAGGATTTGAACCCAGGACCTCGTGATCACAAAGCGGTGCGCTTTGCCACCAGACCAACGAGGCAGTCAATAATAATAATTTTAGGTTATTGAATGATTTTTTGTTATGTACTATAAGTATATGGATGACAACATAAATATGATAGGGTTTACTTACTATAATTTGTAAAATTAATACCCTTTACAATTTTTAAAATTTTAAGTACCTACGATAACATTTTTTTCAAACAGCCGAGGAGACCTTAATCACAAAGATATTTTAAAAAGGTCCGACAGTCAGTGCCTCGCTTGATACGAATGTTTTTGGCAAAAACCGGACCCTGCGAAATGTGAGTTAATGTAAACTTTATTTAACCGAGAGGAAATATTATCTGAGCGACGCCAAAAAGGGATAATGATTGTACTCATTCTACACAAGCAATTTGAGATTGTCAAATAAATAATGTACCTACTTGATATCACGTCACTAGACGGACAATTTGGCGCAGTGTTTAATATGCCGCTAGTGTTGTAAAAATGAGCGCTGAAGTCGAGCGTTTAGCGCTGAGTCGCCTCTCACGAGCGTTGAAAAACGTAGAAGACGCGAGCGTTTTAAGCGCCGACTCGAGCGTTTTTACAATACTATATGCCGCTCTGCCCACTGGCTCGAATAGTCGCGGGTTCGATTCCCGCACGGGTAAATCTTGTGTGTGCCTCACAATTATTTGTTTCGTCCGGTATATTTATATGTGAATTTTTAAGTTTGTAAACGCACCCACGATAAAGGAATAATTTCTAGTGATGGGCAATTAAAAAAAAAACAGTTATTCTTTAACTGTAGGAGTGTGTATAAAATAGAACACTTAAATATAGACAATATAGAAGTTTGAATATGTCTCAGGGTACATGGTAGCTTTCGTATACGGATAAAAAAGGGGTAAATCTGCGAAATTTCATTGAGATATTTCACCAGAAATTGATGTAGTAGTTCCATATATATTTTTTAAGAACAAAAATAAATCTTGCAGTGATAGCCTAGTAGTTAGACCGTTGGACTGCAAAGTCAGAGGTCTCGGGTTCAAACCCAGATACGCACCTCTGTCTTTTCGAAAGCATGTGCGTGTTGAAATTTAACTATCACTTGCTTTAACGGTGAAGGAAAACATCGTAAGGAAACCTGCATGCCTAAGAGTTTCTCAAAGGTATGTAAAATTTGGCAACCCGCACTGGGTCAGCGTGGACTATGACCCAAACCCTCTCAGTTTGAGAGGAGGTCCGTGCCCAATGGTGGGACAGTTTCTTAACAGGGCTAAATTCTGGGCTCTTAACAAAAATAAATACTGTGGCCACACTAATATTGTCGACGTTGTTAGGTCTCAATCACTAATAATTATCATTACGATTTCTGTGGTTCCAACCCAATAGGGGGCGATCCTATTGCCATTTTAGGAAACAATTCCAGAATTTTGATTGATTCTGAGATTTTTTCTATATGAAAACTACACATCTGACCTAGGGTGCCAAAACCAGGATATCGGGATTGTTAGCCCAACCGTGAATCCATAGACCAGGTAGGTAATTCAGTTTTGTAAGATTCTTTTTTATTTAATAAAAGGCATTTGGACGGACGTGTGTATTTGTGTGTTCCACAATTATTTGTTTCGGTCTGGATATTTTTGTATGTGAATTTTCATGTTTGTAAACGCGCCCACGACACAGGAATAAATCCTAGAGCGGGACCACGTTTTTTAAAAAAATTATAAAATTGTAAATTTTAACACTTTTTACATTTAATTTTCCATTGACTGCTTCGTTAGTCTAGTGGCAAAGCGCACCGCTTTGTGATGAAAGTGGGTATACTCAGTACACCTCTGCCACCCCCGCTTGGGGAATATAGGTGTAACGGTGTGTTTTAATTTTCCATAATATAGGACCACTGGATCAGTCGACACCTACTGATTTTTGTTTTAATCTGGGTGACATGAAGCGAGCTTAAAACTAGCCTCGACTGCGGTCACTGGGCCAGGCGGAAATGGGAACCGGTCCGGCTATAAACAGCTGGTTACCTCTCATTTTGATATGTAAACGAACACAAATAGGCTCCGGAAAGCTTGTTAATTGTTGCTTGATTCAAAACAATTTGCAATGCAGTTTTATGCGTTTAATTCAGTGTTACTGATGGAAGTATTTTTGGTATTCCTATGCTACTAACGGACTATTTTCCTATGCTACTGGCTTGACGGACGATTTAGCGCAGTGGTTAAGAGCTGGAGCCGCTCCGCCCACTGTGTCTAATGGTCGCGGGTTCTATTCCCGCACGGGACAAATCTTTGTGTGCCCACAATTATTTGTTTCGGTCTGGGTATTTGTGTATGTGAATTTTCATGTTTGTAAACGCACCCACGACACAGGAATAAATCATAGAGTGCGGACACGTTTTAAAAAAAATAAAATAAATGTAAAAGTTTGTATGTCTGGATAATTGTTACTCAATCACGCAAAAAAGGCTGAACGACGATTTAGATGAAAGGACTTTGTTGAAATGGCCCCAGAACCAAAAAACATATGACCTATACCTTTATTCTTTATCTATTTTATTCTAGTAGTCGCAAATATCCGTATCTTACGGACAATTTGCAACTCAAAACGAATATTTCAAAGTATTGTAAGTAATTAAATCCAAGTCACCTACATATCTTCCAAATATCAACGTTGTTATTCAATTACAGATGTCAATTCTATCAATCGGTTATATTCAATCGATTACAATGAACCATAATGAATGTTACTATTGCTGATAAATTTTAACGTAACAATTTTACAGATGTATTACTATTGACTACTAAATTATAACCTCAAAATCTGATATTTTTTTGCAATAACGTATTTCCCCCCGCTTCTCCGATTAATAAATAATAAATGGAGATAATTTACAGGTGCTTAAAATGAGTTTGTATATCTTAGAAGCGCCTTCAGTAAGGATGGGAAATATACTGACATAGAGAGAAGAGTGAGTGCAGGGAACAGAGTGAATGGTGCGATGGGAAAGCTACTCGGGAGCCGGCACTTAAGCCATAAGGCGCAGCTGGCCATACATAACGGAGTTCTTGTCCCAACGCTGTTATATGGTAGCGAGAGCTGGGTATGTAAGAAGGAGAATGAAAGTAGGATAAATGCGGTAGAAATGCGAGCTCTGCGGAAGATGTGCGGAGTGAAGCTGACCGACCGCATAAGCAACAGCATAGTAAGACAGCGAGTAGGTATGAAAGATAGTATCGGTGTAAAGATGAGAAAGGGCATGCTCCGTTGGTTCGGGCATATAGAAAGAATGCCAGAGGAAAGAATGACAAAACAGATATACAATGTGAAAGTGGAAGGATGCAGGTACCGGGGAAGACCTAGACTATCTTACCACGACCAAATAAACCGAGTCTTATCTAATGGAAAAGTCAAGAGTCTCCGTAACCGGCGAGCGTGTATGAGACAAACTATGAAAGTCGAGGAAGCCAGAGAGGTATGTAAGGAAAGAACCTGTTGGAACTCTGTACTCTCTGCCTACCCCGCAAGGGATCTGGCGTGAGGTTATAGATAGATAATAATAATAATAATAATAATATAAAAAATATCTAAATATTTGGACCTGGCTCATGAGGTTACCGCCATGTGGAATGTTGATTCAACTATCATTATTCCGATGGTCGTATCAGTCAACGGCCTAATAGCGAAGAGCTTCGATAAACACCTCGAGAAGCTCTCGCTTGGCAGTTGGGTGAAGGGCCTGATACAGAAGGTGGTGGTAGCCGTGTCCAACACGGCGCGCATAGTGAGGAGATTTCTCTCTTTGGAGCCCTGACCACCGGTAGCTTGGGTCGTAGACCCCGTTACCAGTGGAGCACATTTTTTGTATAATATATATAAGAATATTTGTTTTTTGTATTTTTATATATATTTTATAAGAAATTGTATTTAAATAAATGCATACATAATAATAATAAAACTTTATTTAACCAGATTATTTCGTACATTAACAATAAGGGAGCGACAATGGAGCAACAACATTGGTACATTATTACGAATAGGTGTGTGTGTGTGTGTGTGTGTGTGTGTGCGTGCGCGCGCGTGAGTGTGGGTATGGGCAAGAGAGAGAGAGAGCCTATTGTGATACTAGTGATATAGAAAATATTCTGTGTCGTCATATGTTTTGTTTTGGAGAAAACGGCGGACAGTCCTTTTACAATTGAAAGAAGAAAGACTATTGATGGGGCATTTGGCATTAATTTTGTTATAGAGGGAGGGGCCGAGGTAATAAAAGAATTTCCTTGTGAAGGATACTCGGGTTTTTGGTAGGGTACATATTAAGTCATTACGACGTTTGGTGGTTGGTTTGTGTGGGATTTTTTGGTGTTGTAATAAGATCGTATACAAAATGAATATTTGCCTTATATTGAGCACATTCCAATTTTCATACAGCGCAATGGTAGGAAACAATATTGGGCGGAAGGTGGCTACTTTTAAGATGGCTCTGTGCGCAATTTCTAGTGGCTTGAGAGTCGTTTTAGCAGCACCTCCCCAACTTGTGATACAGTAGCTGATGATTGAGTAACACAAGGCATAGTATACATTGCGGATAGCAACTGAGTTTGCAACATAACGAAGGGTTTTAAGGATATACATTAATTTTCGAACTCTTGCCGTAAGAAAATCTATATGGGGTTTAAATTTAAGATTTTTGTCAAGAATGATACCGAGGTATTTGCTGTGGTCACTAGACGTAAGTGAAGGACATTGGCAAGTTAGTGTATTCGTGAGACAAGCATGAGCTTTTATAGATATTGTAGATTTGGGCTGTGAAGCAGAGCTGATTGAGAAAGTAATAAACTTAGTTTTTGAAGTATTAACAGTAAGAGTATGGGAGTGAAGCCATTTTACAGTGAGATCAAAACCTTGTTGAGCTTTGTGCTCAAGTTCTGGGACAGAATTAGCGACAAATGTAATTGCGGTGTCGTCTGCAAATGACACTACTTTTGCGTTAGCGATATTTAATTTGCAAAGGTCATTTATAAACACAAGAAATAAGGTTGGACCTAGAACACTCCCTTGCGGGATTCCGTAATTACTACAAGGCAACTCATCACTATTGTGGTTATCTATTTTTACAATTTGTGACCGATTCGTAAGATAACTCCGAAATAATTGCAACTGTGGCCCCCTAACACCCATACCCTCTAACTTTAATAAAAGAGAAGAAATAGGAACAGTGTCAAATGCTTTTGTAAGATCTATAAAAATGGTTAAAACTTTTTTGTTATCATTTAGGTTATGTATTATATAGTTAGTCAGATCATGAACTGCATCACTAGTAGAACGGTTTTTGCGAAAGCCAAATTGTTGTGGAGACAATAAATTAAAGTGCTCAAGGTAATTAGATAATCTCTTATTAATCAGACGCTCAAGCACCTTAGATAAAGAACTCAAAACCGCAATAGGTCGGTAGTTATTAGGAAGGGTCGCATCTCCACTCTTAAATATTGGATGAATTATAGCTTTTTTGAATGCATTGGGAAAGGTTGAAGTATGAAAGCAAAGATTGAACACGTAACAAAGTATAGGTGCTAGGCAAGAAGAATATCTTTTTAGGATGATTGGATTAATACTGTCCCAACCTGTTGATGCATTAGATCTTAAATTTTGTATGATAGACACTATTTCGTCTGTATCTATATTATCAAGAACAAATGAAGAGATAGTTGAGGTTTGTGAGGTTACTGCTTGTGTTAGTGGTTGATTAACAGTTATGCTAGCTGCAAGATGTCGTCCAACATCTGCAAAGAATCTATTCACTTTATTGCAGGACTGTGCGGGATTTTCTTCATGTAATAGTTGTATGGGTGGATGTTTAGTTTTGGTGGTGTGTGTTATTCTTTTGATTGTATCCCAGAGTGTCTTAGGGTTATGGATAGCATTATTTAGTTCGCGTGTATCATATTGCCGCTTTGCCTTTTTCAAGATCTTTGTACAGAAATTTCTGTATCGTTTATATGTAATTTGTAATACTGCATTATCTGGAGATTGCCTGAGTTTTTTATGTAAGTTGTCCCGATTTCGTATGCACCGTAACAGTCCTGGAGTCATCCATGGTTTTAGGATTTTCTTCTTAGAAGGTATCCTAACAACAGTTGAATTTTCTGTAATGGCTTTAGTCAATAACGATATGAGTGAGTCAGTGGCCAAATTAGCATCTGGTATGGAGAGAATGGGAGAAAAATCTAGTTGACTAAAATATTTATCCAGTGCTACATAATCAATTTTAGCAAATGTAGGTGTAACAGAAGTATATACTCGTTTATTGTTAATACAAACTAGTAAAGAGGAATGGTCAGTAACTGAAGAGTCGTAAACAAGGGTTATGGAAGGCGATTTGGTTCGTAACATGACGTGATCCAAACAACTTTTGGCCCTAGTTGGCATAGTGTGAGCAGGTAGAAAACCATGATAAGCAAGGGTGTTAAGATATTCATGAGAGTAGGTGTCGTAGGTGATAATGTCTATATTCATGTCACCGGTTATGATGACGGATTTAAATTGATTAAGCGACGGTAGTATAGAGTTAAGGGTTGCGAGGAATGGGTTAATAGTATTATTTGATGGGGAACGATACACACAAAGAATGGCCGTGTCAGAATTTACTTTTATTATCAAACCCGAAGCAGAGACGAAAAAGTCGGGCTCTTCACATGTGTGTAATAAAGTTGATTTAACATAAACGACGACACCATCGCATTGGTTTATATGCCTGGTTGTTCTATGCATATTATAATTGTCCATAATAGGTATATTGCTGTTATTGTTACACTGCAACCAACATTCGGTAAGAACTATAATGTCGCAGTCTAACGGAATACGATAGATTAGTGTTTGTAGATTAAGATAATTACAATTAATTGATCTGATATTTTGTGTAAGAATTTTTAGATACGAGTCTGGACAACTTATATAAGACGTTGTTAGTTCCGGTTGACAACAGTGGTTGTCTGATACAGAATATTGGTCAACGTTATCAATTAATGAAGGAATATTAAAAGACATTTTTGTATAATTATAAGAAAAATAGAAAAAATGAAACACGCGGTATAATTTATATTTATAAATGGAGGTAAATTAATGACAACATCATAGTCCGTGTTTGTAGGTATTACTCCTGGGCGTTCTTTACACAGACTAATAATATTGCATATCTGCCAATTAGTTGATAAAAGATTAATGTAATCTAAATATGTGTATTTGTGATGAGATCCCAAAAAAGGTAATGTCTTTGTGTAAATGACACACCATGAAATTATGTGTTTTAAATATATAAGAAAACATCTATTAGTTATATAATCTTGTTTCTTATTATAAATCTTTATATTCAAAGTTGAGGTGTAATGTGTTATAAGATAGTAAATATTATTGTTGGACGGGAATGTATGTGTGTAGTGTAAAATGTGATTGTTCAATGTATGTGGATTTATAATTTGTAGACACAAATGCACAATTAGAGTTATGGATATAATTATAAAATCATATATTAAAAGAAAGTAATTGTTCAAATTATAAAAGATTAGAAAATTATAAAAGTAATAAACGCAAGAGTAAAAAGTGTAAGAAGGTGAAAATAACAAGCATCGAATAAATAGTCATTGTATACATGACTTGGCTAGTTCATTTAATTGTAATTCATTTTTTATTATTATGTAAGCACTATTATTTTCCCTTCTCAACATAATGTTTCCGTTAGATACCCAACAATGGGCATAATTATTAATTTTAGCAAAATTTCGTGTGAGATAAAACAATCTTTTAGAGTACGATGTCAGCTGTTCGGCAATGTAAACAGGTATTATCTCACTATTGATACCCAAGTGTGACGAGTTTATTTTGTTTGCGGAGTGCAACTTATTATAATCCTTGACCTTTGCCAGAAAGTTACTCTTTATTAAAGAATTTGAGAATTCAATTTTTATGCATGAGGTCTTGCTGTCTCTTTTTGATGGTTGTCTCGAAACATCACGAATATTTGACTCGCTTAGTTCCAGTTCTACCTGTTTCGATAATTTTAGCACCATATCATAGATACTGTTCTTAGTTTCTTGCGCTATTTTTGGGACATTCCTTATTTCCACGCAAGTCTTTAATTGGCTACGTTCGAGGAACTCCAATTTTTCGTCTAGTAGAGATATCTTCTGAAGCATAGTAGTTCGTTCCTTTTCCAGTATATTTATCTTGCTTTCCAATGTTGTGAGTTTATCCGACATATATGTAACTGATTTTTCAATATCTTCGTTTGTGCTGCGTATAGAAATATTCAATTCTTTCACATCCTTCAAATGGTTTTCCAAGGTATCCAGTCTTTGGTTTTGGGTGGTAGTGAGTGTTTGCAACATCGACATAAGATCCTTTCTAAGCTTGTCGAATTTTTCGTCCATCTGGTCATTTGAACGGCGTCGTTTTGACCGCTGGGGTAATTTATTGTCGGCATAAGCACCCGTACCTGATGTTTCAGATTCAGACGCAGATATTGCAAGAACACTATATTTGTTAGGCGGTGTATGCAGCATCTTCAACTTTTTATTTTATAATAAATTATTTAGTGGGTACCACAAAAAGCACAATGCAAATACGTGATTAGATCTCACACCCTACCAGCAGCGCACAATAGGCTGATCCTTTCGACCAGAATAAGAATTATTGGCCAGAATAAGTACTGTAATTGCAAGTGTCTTTGCCCTTTCACTTGATTTTGTAGGACACTGCACAACACATACGTTGTTATAACGAGATTTTACTTTAAAAGTTATTAAAGCTACTATTTTACTTTCGTTTGTTTTGTGTTTTGTTTGACACTGTTTAAGTCACACACTGGTAGTTACATTAATTTGAAATGTGAACTTTACACCACCTTTATTATTAAAAAAATGCGGAGCGTACTCTGTGCTCGGCAACGACGCGCGAGGGAATGATAGATAGATTTTTCATTGCTGTTGGTTCTGGGGCAAATAATGTATGGACGCAGAACAATGTCCTTTGGGTGGAGACATAGGACTTTTTATCCCGGAAAAATGTTAGATTCCTGTCTAACCCAACGCGGACCAATTCGCGGGCAGAAACTAGATGTTTTATAAAAGAAAGGTATGGATTCCGATTCGTACAGTACAAATACCGCATGTATGAGCACACCCACGATATACCGACGATATTAGTTCCTTATATCATAGGGAGGCAGCCAATTGTCATAATACCGAACAATTACAGACTCCGAACTGCTACTCATAATTTAGCCACACTGCGCAACTCAACCAACTAATTCTTTCAGCACCTAAAATTTAGAGCCAATTCATATACTTTGCCCACAACAAATATTTTTCTACCAATTTCAATATTATCTATATTCTGCATGCCAAACACAAACACAAGACGGTTGAGATATTTCAACGGAAAGCTCTTTCATTTCCAACAGCGCACGCGCTATTCTGGGTCACTTTGTTTGCTTTCAATATGTTAATGTCAACAATTGCGGAGACATGGAAGAAAACGACACGAGATAAATTTTCCACAGCAACAATGTGTGTGTGTGTGTGTGTGTGTGTGTGTGTGTGTGTGTGTGTGTGTGTGTGTGTGAGTGAGTGATGTACGCTGTTGGCCGCGAGGCCTTTACAGCTTCACCGGACTTAAGGGCGAGCGTGCAACCACTACGCTCGAGCCAGAAGGGCAATGGGCGACATACTTGAAGGCGCCTTGATGAGGCGCCCTCGAGTATTAGTAAAAGTTTGTGTGTTTGTTACTCAATCGAACGCATCTACCCATGCGAATCCGGTAATCGTAGCCACCGCCGACTACTATCCCCCCCCCCCCCGACCCCCTCTCACATCAATAAACTCCAAGTGGTTCAAAACCGCTTCCTCCGTAAAGCCGTAGGAGCCCCCTGGTTCGTACTGAATGTTGATCTCCACTCCGATTTAGGTCTCAAACCTATTCGCGCCTATATTAAAAAGGCAACAACACGACACTTCGCGAACGCATCTACTCATGCGAATCCGTTAATCGTAGCTGCCGCCGACTACGATCCCCCCCCGACCCCTGCCGCCGCCGCCGGCCGCGACATGTTCTCTCCGATCCCCCCGATGCTTTGTCATCCCTTCTTTCCGCTCAGAATACGGGCGACGACGAAGACGTAGTCGTAGATCCCCTCCCATAGCCGGCGGTTGACTTAGTAGTGCACCCGTCCCCCTACAGCGTCTGTCCCAACCGAGGGCGCCCTCGAGTATGTCGCCCCTTGCCCTTCTGGCTCGAGCGTAATTGTTGCACGCTCGCCCTTCTCGCCCTTAAGTCCGGTGAAGCTGTAAAGGCCTCGCGGCCAACAGCGTACATTACTCACACACACACACACACACGCGCAAAAAGGGCTGGATTTGGATGCAATTTGGCACAAAGATAATTTATTACCTGGATTAACATATAGATGCCTCGACTCGACTGCCTCGTTGGTCTAGTGGCAAAGCACGTCGCTTTGTGATCACGAGGTCCTGGGTTCAAATCGTAGGCCGGACAAATGGAGTCTTTCTAACGAAAAATTCCCAGTATGAGTCCGGAGTCTGGAATTGTGCCCGGTATATGGCAATAGGCTCGCCCCCTATTACATGGGACCTAACATCATCGGCGAAACGTGGGTGTACTCAGTACACCTCTGCCACCCCCGCTTGGGGAATATAGGCGTGACGGTGTATTAATATATAGGATACTTTTTATCCCGGAACAATGTTAGATTTCTCTCTAAAGTCAGCGCAGACGAAGTCACGGGCAGAAGCTAGTAATTCATAAAATCAAAATCAGAAATCACACTAAATTAGAATCAACACTGATTAACCAATAATCGCTTATCAAGTTATAGTCCATTCACACTTCGAAGCCTTCGGACTCAGATGCACAGTTGATGGCAACAGCTGGCCATTGTTGTATCTTCAGTGGTGTGGAAACGAGTCTATCACAACCGATTCTCTCCAATCAGAATATTTATGTTAACTGTTGTTATATTGTGGTGATTTAAAAATAGTTTTAATTATAGTTATGGGTCCTGGGTTCAAATCCTACGTCGGACAAATGAAGTTTTTCTAACAAAAACTTCCCAGTATCCGAGTCCGGAGCCTGGAATTGTGCCTGGCATATGGCAAAAGGCTTGCCCCCTATTACATGGGACCTAACATCGTCGGCGAAACGTGGGTGTACTCAGTACACCTCTGCCACCCCCGATTGGGGAATATAGGCGTGACGGTGGTGGCGTGTGGTGTAATGTTTTCTTATTATGGTCACTAACAATTTCTAGTAGTATTTTTAGTGGTGCTTATTATAGCTGGCTATTACAAGGTCTAGGTACGGTCCTGAGTTCGAACTCAGGTCGGACAATGTGTGGGATTTTCTGTTAAAATTTATTAATAATTTCTACTACCGAGGTCTACATTCGGAGTCTGGAATTGTGTGTGCCGAATAAATTACAAACTTACAGAAATGATTACGCCCAAGGGTCTAAAAGGAACAAATCATGAATTCAATTTGTTATATTGACAAATTTGGCCTTTAGGCTGTGGATTTAGTTAAACCCGGGATTGAAATTTTCCGGATTTCTAAACATAGTGAATTAATGGATAGAGTTTCGTCTGATTCTACTAAAATATAACTTATTTATTGACATGTTTATTACGTATTTTTATGTATGGATGGGGGTGGTGGAAAACTAATACCAATCAATTACATTACGACAAAAGAGGAAATTGGGACGTTAAAGTAATAATATTCTATACACTGATCTCTATTCACCCCATTAGTTCCGCCCCCGTAGATTTGTTCAAGAGCTTATGAACACAAACTCTTTTCTTTTCCAAATTACTCTGTATTTACTGAGTTCTTAGATTTACGCGAATATTACACAGAAAATAAAACTATTTTTTGGCTCATATCGCGGTTTATTTTTGATTTTAAATAATAATAATAATATTTTATTTGCAAAAAAATGGTACAACAGTATGTAACAAACAGTGGTAAGTAATTAAGATAGAATATAGTATTACAATAATTGGTTGTACAGTGGCCTTTAACAATAGCACCATTGACTCCTAAACTGAGTTAATACTCGTACTATAGGAGTCCGTGGCTCTCCGTTCTAGGTATATGATGACAAACCAAGTTCCCGATGTTTCGAGTGCTTTGCAGCACCCATGGTCACGGGTAGGACTGAGGTGTTAGATGTCCAAAAGGCATAGTTGGAACTATGCACTATACTAACTACTACTATCAAAAATAAACCGCGATGAAATTCGAAAAATAGTCTTATTTCATACTCTGTATTTGCTCTGTACCTACATCCTTCCACTTTCGCATTGTATATCAGTTTTGTCATTCTTTTTTCGGACATTCTTTCTATATGCCCGAACCAACGGAGCATACCCTTTCTCATCTTTACACCGATACTCTCTTTCATACCTATTTGCTTTCTTAGTACGCTGTTGCGAATACGGTCGGTCAGCTTCACTCCGCACATCTTCCGCAGAGCTTGCATTTCCACCGCATTTATCCTACTTTCATTCTCCTTCTCCTCTTTCGAGGTAATAAAGTATAGTTAAAAGCATTTTAACGTTATAACCTGGAGTTAGACAATAGGTAACGCTAACACTGATTCGTGCAAGTGGGTCTAAGTATACTAGCTGTATAAGTTGACTGAGTCACTAAAACAAAAGTTAGACATTACTTTTTTTTTGTAAGTCAGCAGACGTACATTACAACTTTCACCAATTATGTACATTAACTTCGTGTTTATACTTTTATGTGTGCGAACTAATCTCTTTAATGATACCTATACGACGAATGATGTCATCGGGGTGTTTCTAAGTTTCGGTAACAGTTGCTCCCGATAGTAAATAATAATACACTTGTAATTTAAATACTCTGATTCACTATATTTATAAAAGTAGATACAATAGCTTAATAAGTTTTGTTTATGGTTTTGTTTTTTTTTTTTTAAATAAACGTAGCCCCACTCTAGGATTTATTTCTGTATCGTGGGTGCGTTTACAAACATAAAAATTCAGATACACACATACCCAGACCGGAACAAATAATTGTGGATCACACAAAGATTTGTCCCGTGCGGGAATCGAAACCGCGACTATCGTTTTTAAGTTGAAAAAGTAATGCAAAATCAAGAGGTTCTTATTCATGTAGACTAAAAAGTACTTATGAATAGTCAAGAAAGAAGGCTAGTGATTACTTAAGACTCAACCACCCGTTCGGATTTCTCAGTCAAGGCCGTGTTCCGATCCGGTGTTAGATGTAAGCATTGTAATTATTTAGACGTTTGTAAGAGCTGTTGTATTCGCCTATACAAATAAATAATTTTTTGACTTTGACTTTGAATGTCATTCCTGTGGAGAAGCAGGGCTAAAAACTCTACTGTTACTGTTTTTAAAAATGAGTTTTACAATTCTTTTTGTGTATATTGCGTTCATGGGGAAGGGGAGAACCATGAAAAACGAGGTAGATAGGCTTAGGTATTGATAAAACGTAAATTTACTTACATTTATGGTAGCAATAACTTGTCTAAACAGTCTCTCTGATTTAAAAAATTGTGACTTGGTAAAGGTATATAATAATGAGTAATTATAATGATAATAATACAAAATAAAAAATAATAAGTTCGATCAAAATTTTTGATTATAGCTCCAGTGTGATGCCGAACGAGGCTGAATACAACAGTACTACAAATTATCTGTCCAAGGATAATAGACGGACGAGTCCGCACCAGCAGCACCTGTTCAAGAGTATGACTTGAAAAGCAGCTATTACTTTCCTAGAACATATTGCGGGGAAGAGAGTGACCCGCTCCACAGAGCCGCCACTAGCGAAGACATTGATACCGTAACCCTACTGTACCCTCCAACCAAACTAAGAATAAATTTGTGTTGGGAAACTATTAGTTCATTGATATTAAAGAAGGTCCTGTAAAGAACTGCATGCACCTAGAACAACATTGGGAAAAATTGCATAATTAGGAGGACCATAGAAAATATTTCTTGATACTCGACAAAAGATAACATTAGTCTTACTTTTAAATCTGTTCCTTTTTCCGCGAAATGATGAACATCGCAGGGCATAAGTTATTGGTCGCGAAGTACAGAAGTTATTAGTTATATATAAATAAACATGTAGCATATAGGAAATTACTCTTCGCTATCATATTGTACGATATATTATGTACATTAATACAATTTGCAAATAGTATCCTGATTGTCCCCTGTTAAATGTCCCGAAATAAGGGGGTTTGCGGGCGGAAACCCCCTTATTTCGGGACTCGGGACTGCCCTAATGTTTCCATTAATCGTCCGCTGGGCGACAAAACGCTTTTCTGATTCGAATTTGCGAAACATGGCCGTACAAAACTAAACGGTGACAGCAAAGTTTCTTGAACTCTCGGTCCATAAGTACAAGGTCAAGACTTAAAGGATTAGGTCACACCACTGGGTTTTTGAAAATTATGTGTCTCATCATTATCATGATAGGGCATAATAGTTTCCAATGTGTGATCATGTCTCTATTATAATATTATTATGATCTTAAAAAAGGCAGAGATGTACTGGCTACACTCATATTTCGCCGACTATGTTAGGACGATTCTATTGCCAATAAGCCGGGAACAATTCCAAACTCCGAACTGCTAAGCTGTGATAGAAAGACCCCTTTGTCCGATGCAGAAATCAAATCTAGGATCTCGGAATCTCCAGCCGTACCATGCGGCCCTAGATTTAGTACATTACGATGTGACTTATCACATCAGTATATACTAAATCTAGAGGAATTCTGAGGCCCTAGATTCGATTCGACGGAGATCCTATCTTGCCTAACGGTGAAAAAACCCTTTATGTCCCAGATAACCCAACAACTTTTTGAAAGACGAGAAATTTCAGAAGAATGTCGACAAGTTCATGTTATTTTGTCCCTTTCGGACCCCAATATCTCGGTCAAACGTAAGTGTATGAACCCATCTCTTCCCGTCTCCTAAAGAATGACAGAGTGTGCGAGAGATATATAATATATGTTTTTATTGTTGAACGTTGGAACAACACTGCTGTTGATTAAGGACAGTTTCAAACGAACTGTCGTTAGGGAGTTAGGTTGTTTTTGAATTGTCCCCGGGTCATTGTGAGGGCATCAATTCCATAAACAAATTCCAATATTTTTTTTTTCAAATTCCAGTAAACCGAATCTTAACCGCTGTCGATCACGTTTAATTGATTTCGTCTTTTATAAGAATACGAATACATTGATCAGCGATGGTTAAGATATGGTGTAAGCGGACTCTTTTTTTTTAGTAAATTTGGAGCCCACTAACAAAATTCCACTAGTAAACCCTAATGTAAATCATTGCCGATTAACCATGTTTAGCTGCTTTAAATATTACTAGAACACGACAATATTAATTGGCGTCGATTAAGGATTTTGTTTGTAGAATTGAAATCCACTTATGAAATTCCTCAAAACCTAATCTTTACATTTTACTTTAACTGTTTTCATGTATTGAGGGGCGGCGGTTGACGTTCGGTTTTAGTTGAATTTTGTTAGCAGAATTGGGACCTAGATCCTGAGGCCGGGTTTGTGCCGAGATTGATGTGTTTTGCCAAACTCAATTAATTAGCTTTGAGGTTTTTGAATTTGTTCTGGTATGGTGGCTTTATTCGTGGCTTCAATCGTGTATTCGTCTGGCTCACATGTTTAGTAATTACGAGTTGGCTAAAAAATTGAAAGTAGCATCACATTATAACATGCTTCTTTTAGGCAACACTAGAGGTACTAGATTGGTTGAATCAAATCTTTTATTAAGTACTACTTGGCTTAACCACTACCACATTAAGTGGTAACCGGGCCCAACGCCTGAAGCCCGGCACGTATTGCCACAACTCAAACTCCAATTATTTATTATGCATAAACCTTGTAGGAGTAGTTACAAACTGCCATATTTATATTTTTTTTCACTTACTTATCTACTACTCATCCAAAATACCTCAGTGCCTAAAGACTAAAGTTTTTAGTCAATGTGTGTTACCAGTGATGACATATGGATCAGAGACGTGGTCTCTTACAATAGGTCTCATAAAAAAGCTCAAAGTTGCTCAGCGAGCTATGGAGAGAGCTATGCTCGGCGTTTCTCTACGTGATCGAATCAGGAATGAGGAGATTCGTAGAAGAACCAAGGTCACGGACATAGCCCTCAGGATTAGCATGCTGAAGTGGCAATGGGCTGGCCACATAGCGCGAAGATCGGACGGGCGTTGGGGCAGAAAGATTCTAGAGTGGAGACCACGTATTGGCAAGCGCAGCGTAGGACGACCGCCTGCCAGATGGACCGACGATCTTGTTAAAATCGCAGGAAATCGTTGGATGCAGGTGGCATCGGACCGGTTACGCTGGAAAGCGATTGGGGAGGCCTATGTTCAGCAGTGGACAAGTATAGGCTGAAATGATGAATCTACTACCGGATCGGAACACGGCCTCCACTAAGAAGATCCGGCAAGAAACTCAGCGGGATTGTCTCTTTTGTCTAATTCTCTATTCATTACTTTTCCTATCATTTTCTGTATAGACAAGTCTCGACAAGCAGCACCCGTTCAAGTATGACTACTTGAGCAACCATCACCTCCCTCGACCATAAGTGAAGGAAGTGACCCGCACCAAATAGCCACTGCAAGAATAGCTGTTAGTGAGCATGACCAATCTCAGACCCCAGAGCAGTCAAAAAAGTCTACAAAAGAAGGTGTACTTTGAGCTCGTTTGGCACAACACGCTTTGACATTTTTGTTTAAATTAAAGACGTGCTTTATGACCAATAACTTGACAACATCAAATAATAACAAATAATAATCCAAAAATTAATTTAGATTTTATATCAAGACATACATAAGCCTTCGTATTTTAATTACGCAAGCCCCGATGAAGTCGGGAGCCGCCTTATTGGCCGGAATAATAAAGGATTCTGTTATACAATGCCGAGGTGACTTATTACGTAAAATTAATTGCTTTTGCGTTACGATATTATTATTCTCGGTACGAAATAATACAAGCTGTTGCGGTTGCTATTGCGCCGATAGCCTTCGATGTATGCAAATAGTTGCAGTATTCTAGAAGTAGAGGTCATTTCATTATTGTATCAGGCCAACCAAGTGAAGTCAGTGAAGCCGCCTTAATTGGTTTAATGAATGACGAAATACGATTTATTCCACTTTAATTACCTAGGCGGTATCATCTGGGTTGTCAAAGGCATCTAATTAATATCCAATGATCACGCAACATGATTATAGCAAGTTTTTAGCAAGCACTAAGTTGACTGAAAATAATTTAGCTAAAAATGAGGCTTTGTTTGATATCGTTGTTCAATACCAGTCATAATACAACGGGCTATGAGTGCATGGAAATAGGTTGGAATGCATAGTCAGTGGTCTTGAGTTCGAACCCAGGCACGCACCTCTATTTTTTAGAAACCATGTGCGTTTTAAATATTAACTAACATTTGCTTTAACAGTGAAGGAGACCTGTATGTCTAAGACTTTCTGAAAGGTTTGTGAAGTTCGCCAACCCGCACTGAGCCAGCGTGGTGGATTATGGCCTAAACACTCTCAGTTTGAGAGGAGGCCCGTGCCCAACGGTGGGACAGTTTTAACAGGGCTAATGTTATTTTAGATAGTGGGTACATTCTGAAGAATTCTTTCTAAAGGTCTCTCAATTCTTTCGAGTCAACATACAGTTAAGTAATCGCCCCATCATGGCAGATGACTCATTGTAGTACCTTCGAAAAGTGTCGACATATCTATAAGGTTTGAATAATCGGAATTTGTGGAAACATGAATGTGGTACAGAGCGCTAAACTCAATCGACTCCGTTGTGGCAAATGCGTACTGGTTTGTTCATCTTTTTATAGTATATGTGAAAAGGATGGCATGTCCATCTATCTTTATCGTCAAGCCAGATCCCTTGCAGGGTAGGTAGAGATGGCGTATCATACGCTAATATCAATTAGTTCGTGCTAAACTTGTCCCAGGGCGGACTCTGGAATCTTTGACTCGCCTTCAACCCATAACAAAGGGCTTAGCACGAAAAGATTGACGTTAGCGAGTAAGCTTGCTGTCGCGTTCATGTATATTTAGTAATAGCCAACGTTTTCGTTCTAAGCCTTCTAAGATGTTACGATAGAAATTAAATCTAAAGTCTTTTTGACAGAAATTGAGAAGCCCAAAGTATGTGCTATTCTTAAAACCTATACTCCGTGAATACTTCCACGTGTTTAAAGTCTTTTTGACAGAAACTAAAGTGCCCTATATGTTTATAAGTCCCGAATCTTCTATTCTCTGATTACTTCCGGCAGTTCAAGTCTGTATTCTAACCTTTCTGATCGTAATAATAAGAGACATTGATGTGGTTCTAAATAATATAATTTAGGCAATATAGCGTTTATTTTATGTAATCGTATCTATTTACATAGCTTCTCGTTGGCTTCGCACTGCGAACGTTTGCACCGAATTTAATGTGCCGGCAAATACACATACACCTCCTGGCTGGATTATGTTCCAACGTAAGGTTTTTACTTTTCCTAATTGTTTTTAACACCTAATTCATATATTTTATGACAGCTATTCAGAGGAAATCCTGCACTAAAAAGGCTAGAGGCTAGGTTATAAAAATCACTAAAGTCAGAATCACCATTGCCAAAAACTCAATTTTTGTTACACGATTATTTATTCATTAGTCTTCATTTACCTTCGTTCAGTAGAAGCCGTAATATTTTACAATTTACGCAAACACGCCAAAACTCGTATCAGTAACTTCCCGTAAAGCCAAACCTTAATTCAATTTACGCCCCATCGCGTCCGCCAAGAACTGATAAGTCCCAATACCCAAATGGAGTTCTATGCCTCTACCATGAGTCGCCGTTTTTACGTCCGTTTTGTACTTATCCAAATGTATATTACATTATGAAGACGTTAGTACGAAAAGATTTAGCGTGACGCAAGCGAATTGAGATGCTATCTTTGTCTCACCTAAATAAACTTGAATGTGACAGCACGATCGCTTGCAAGCGTCCTGCTAACGTACAAAAGCCCTCAGATTTTATACGTTGTCCTACGTGGGCAATGGAAAGCCACGCGTTTGGACGTAAGTAAACAAAACTAGAGGGTGCGCGATATATGTGACCACGAAGGAACTGTGACTTCAGGCGCATAGTTACTCGGATAATGTAATGCAACTACTCTCATGTTTATTTAGTTATTAAGTCTTTTACTATGTTTACTCACTTATGAAAGATATTGTCTGATAGAAGAGCGGAACCTCCTAATACAAGCAATAATTTTAGCTTAACAGGAGATTCCAAATAAGCAATGTAAATGTTTGTAAGTGGTGAAATAAACGTTTTTATTTTTTTATTTTATTTATTTTTTATATCACATAAATCGAGAGTACTTCTTTATTCCGTTTTTCATATTGTACTACTACTGCTACTATATCATCACGCCTGATCCCTTGCGGGGTAGGCAGGGAGTACAGAGTTCCAACAGGTTCTTTCCTTACATACCTCTCTGGTTTCCTCCACTCTCATAGTTCGTCTCATACACGCTCGCCGGTTACGGAGACTCCTGACTTGTCCTTCAGGTAAGACCCCGTCTATTTGGTCATGGTAAGATAGTCTAGGTCTTCCCCGGTACCTACATCCTTCCACTTTCGTATTGTATGTCATTCTTTCTTCGGACATTCTACCTATATGCCCGAACCAACGGAACATACCCTTTCCTATCTTTACACCGATACTATCTTTCATACCTACTCGCTTTCTTACTACGCTGTTGCGAATACGGTCGGTCAGCTTCACTCCGCACATCTTCCATACTCGGCATTCCATTCCACAAATAATACTCGGCATCTAAAAACGTCGCCAAGGATCGTGTGACGTTCTTGTAGAACAAGGGTTAGTTTTTAGGGTATTCTATCCCAAGAGCAAATACTATCCTAACCACTACACATTTCTGATCACTTATAGCTCATGCTTTAAGAGATCACTTGTTGAAATATGGTCATTTGGCATATTAATACCTATAATTGAGGACTATTGGAAGTATTAATATTTCAAATGTTCATATTTCATTTTGCCTAATACTAAGGGTTGCTAGGAAGCAACCCTTAGTAGTAGGCAATATCCACCAAACCACACGAGGTTAGCGCAGAAACCTATTGTAGTTCTATTGTGCCTGCATTCCTACGGCTTGAGGTATTAAACGCGCACAATACCGAGATTCATCTTTGTTATTCATAATCATCGATATATTATTCGTGCCTGATAGTTTAGGGGATAACGGACAAAATGACAGCCAAAAACGGCCGCTGAATATACAGTGCGACAAAATCGAAACTAACACTGTCATCAAGTAACTTTATGACATTCGCAGAGTTGCCATTTACTATGAAATTTATCTTTATATTTTATAATTTTTTTATATATTTTTTTATTTTGTTGTATAATTCAATTTAGTTTACCGCGCCTACATGGTGCTGGCAGCTTCATTAAATTCGTTGAGAAAATACGTCAACTCTGTCGAGCTAATTAGTAGTAAGTAAGAGTAAGAGTTAATTAGTAGTGGCAAGTAGTAAGTAGGAAAAAAATATTAAATGATAGTTTTACACTAACGTTCACCAGTCAATATCATCCATGAGCCAAAAGATCCTTGCCGGATTGTACTTACGTATCTTTACTTGTAGTAATCAGCAACTTTAGAAATGAGTCTTTTTACTACTAGTATTATTATTTAACAAACTGCAGCATTCGTCCGCACGTTGGCAATGGTTGCATCGAACTAAGTCAAAATAAGACCACACTCATAGTTGTGTTCTTATTTTGATGACCGTTCGGGCTTACCTTTAATTTATTACAAATAATATATCCATGTTCATGGTAGACCCCAACCTCAAAACACCGGAGTGTGGGAGCCGGCGAGTTGGCAACGGCACTGATTATTGTGGCTGGGTTATGGTGGCAAGTCACGCGATGATTAAAGGAAACATGTAAATGTAGGTTGATCGAGCAACGGGACAAGACATGGCTGAATTAGATTCGTATTTTTGCGTTTACAATGTGTGGAAAGTACTGTTATACTGTTTGCCGATTCTGAAAATAGAGGGGGAAAGAGAGGAAGGAACTAAAATAAGTCAATCAATTTGTTGATCTTAGTTGTGTACTATTGTTGCCACTAACTACAAGTAAATATTATTATATAAGTTAAGACGATTTAGGCTTAGGAAAAGGTAGCGCGATGATTTGAACACCTGTGTGGGTACTTTAGGGGGAGGACTGGAATTGCCAGCATTGATCACTTGTTCCGTATGGCTCAAAAAAGAAGCACATACGCAAAGCTGACGGTCAACCTCCAGTAATGGAGAGGCACTTGAAGAATAAGAAGAAGTGGGGAATGTGTGGCCCCAAGTTCCAATAGATCGACAGTTGTGGAGATGTAAATGGGGGACCTCAGCCTATTTTAGTGTCCTACTGACAGGCTACTAAAAAAAAGTTAATCTCACAGAGTACGTCTATACCATACTTCGTGATCAATCTTAATTTATAACTACTATATATGTACGTAGTAATCTCAAAAACGACTTATGTTTTTCACATATGAAAGACTGATGCACGAGTAGGGTGAGTTTACGTGTCATTTAGGTACACATAATTTATGACCTTTTTTCGCGAATGAATGTACAAAGTGTTATTTTTCCGTACTTCCCATGCGAAGCCGGGGCAGGTTGTTAGCTGTGTTGTTAGTACACAATAAAGAATCCCCAATCATTCCCGCCGGTGGGAGCGGGCGCTATAAATCAGTCGGCGCACAATGGCCACCCTGATGTGGTCTCCGCACGCGACGCCTTCTCATACATCTATCGTCTTCTGTAATAAAGTGTAAATCATTTCGAAACGTCCGAGCTACCGTTAGATTGATTTTTAGTCTGTATCAGAGAAATTTATTATATTCTATACAGACAATTTCGACGTGCGTACAAGACTTGGATCGCCGACGCCGTGGTCACCTTGCTCTTCGTGCCAAACCTCCTTTGTCCTCTGAAAACGATTGGGAAAAAGTAAAGGTGCGTATTATTAAAGCACCGGAAGAGGAAGTTTTGGCGGGAAGTCGAAAAGTAATGTTGTCAATTTGTTTTAATTTCCAAAACCTGTGTATACCTATTTTTCGCCGACGAAGTTAGGTCCTATGTAATAGGGGGCGATACTGCCATATACCGGGCACAATTCCAGATTCCTGATCGATACTGGGAGATTTTCGATAGAAAAACTACATTTGTGCGACCTTGGATTTGAACCCAAACCTCGTGATTACAAAGCACTTTATTTGTTACTTTCCGCCGTTTTTTGACGAATGAAAACAAATGTGATTTAATTCGTCGAAAAACGGCTGCAAATATTAAAGCACATGTATCGGTGTGGTCTTATTTTGAATTAGTTCTATCTCAACATAGCCAAATCCAGCTTGTTAAAATTTGCTAAAATTACAATAATAAAAAAAGATCTGAGGTCATTAATAATTTAAAACTAATTTCTAGAGCTACGAGTAGCTCTATGCTATATGTAGGTATATGCCTAAAGGCACGGTCAAATCAACGCGTCATGCCGCGTCCGCGATGGCGTGCACGGTGGCGATCATTCCCTGCAGTAGTATTTGTGTGGACGGGGTCACACCAACGCGTTCTGCGCGATCTGTGCGGCGCCTGCACGCGCGATCATAGGGAGATACTCGCGATCGCAGACGCGGCTGAACGTGTTGGTTTGGTTGTAATAATATAATAATAATATCAGCCTATACTGCCCACTGCTGGGCAAAGGCCTTCTCTCACAAATCGAGGTGAGAAAGTTTGGGTCATACTCCACCACACGGACCCAGTGCGGATTAGTGGAGGCAGGTTTGTGGCCACCTGCTGTTGGAACTTATCAAGCCGCCTTTAAGGCTTCCAACTCGGCTTAACGACTACCACATTAAGTGATAACCGGGACCAACGGCTTAACATGCCTTCCGAAGCACGGAGACGCTCGAACATGAAAATGCCACAAACGGTCACCCATCTCAGGCCGACCGAGTCGAACGCTGCTTAACCTTGGTGATCGGTAAGAACACCGCGGTCGCACAGTGCTACGAGCGTTTGGTTGTACCTTTAGTATATACAAACGCGGCCGTTTTTGGCTTTCATTTTGTTTGTGGTGCGTATCTATCTCTATCTATATCATCACCACAGATCCGTTGCGGGGTAGCCAGAGAGTACAGAGTTCCAACAGGTTCTTTCCTTACATACCTCTCTGGCTTCCTTCACTCTCATAGTTCGTCTCATATACGCTCGCCGGTTACGGACTCTTGACTTTCCCTTCAGATCCATAATCTAGATGTCATAAAGTGTAAAATGATTATTTAATGAATTTAGTTTGATTTATTATTATACATAAAAAGTCTATAGAAATGGAATTGTCATACTTTCGTTCTGAAACGCGATTCAAAAGTTTTTTTATTAAATTGTCTCGCAGTAAGCATTGTAAAGTAAAAACTAAATAACACTGGGAATAGTTTGCTTGTTTGCTTAACGAATTTGCATTGAAGTACGGCAATTCAACATATATATAGCTAGGCACTAGTAGTAACTAACTACTGCTGAGAACTTTTAATATATTACAACTTAATTAACGCACGTAGGTAACTTGAGTTATTATACTTTTGCTCCACCTGTGTCGTAATCCGTTAATTAACACGCTAATATAGACATTACGGCGACTGACGCCCTGGTCTAGTGGTTAAGAGCTTAAGCCGTTCCAGGTACTCGTTCAAATTGTCGCGGGTTAGATCCCCGCTCGGGGCAAATCTTTGTGTGGCCCACAAATATTTGCTTCGGTCTGGGTGTTTGTGTATGTGAATTTTATGCTTTTCAACGCATTTATAGCACAGGAATAATTATTAGAGTAATGCTAGGCTTTTTAAAAAAGTGACACGCACTTGTAGTTAATATTTAATGCTTTAATTGAGATGCGTGTGTGTGTGTGTGTGAATGATGTACGCTGTTGGCCGCGAGGCCTTTACAGCTTCACCGGACTTAAAGGCGAGCGTGCAACCACTACGCTCTAGCCAGCCAGAAGGGCAAGAGGCGACATACTCGGTTGGGACAGTCGCTGTAGGGGGACGGGTGCACTACTAAGTGCACCGGTCAACCGCCGGCTATGGGAGGGGATCTACTACTACGTCGTCGTCGTCGCCCGTATTCTGAGCGGAAAGAAGGGATGACAAGGCATCGGGGGGGTCGGTGAGAACATGTCGCGGCCGGCGGTGGCGGCAGGGATCGGGTTATTAGCGATTTCTTTAAAGCGCATTTTGGGGCAGGCGTTTATTTTAACGTAACTTATATAGGTCAGGAGCAGTACAATAATATTTAACATCTTTTTAGGTACATAACCTATTCATAATTGATTACTATCTTAAGAAGTTCGTTAATATTATATAAAATTACTCGGGCCTCAAAACTTTATCAAAGTTTTTATTAAACTTTAATTTAAAGTACATTTTCATTTTTAGCCGCGTGGTTCCCGGCTTAGAATAGGACCAACCCATCTCATCCCATCGGGTGTCGTACAAGGCGACTAAGGGAAAACTAGGGAATGGGCAGCAGCGTTCTCTTAACACTTCTGCGATCAAAAACTGCGCTCGCCAACCCGCCTGCCAAGCGTGGCGAGTATGGCAAATCCCCCCTTTGGGGAGGCCTATGTTCAACAGTGGACAAGTATGGGCTGAGATGATGACATTTTCATAATATTCTGACGGATTTATTAATTTAATTAGTTACTTACTTAGATGCGTCGAACGTGACACGCAATAATATGAAAAGTACTAAGGTACTTTACTTTTAAACAACTTAATTAATTTAAGTTAGTCCATTATTCATAAAAAAACTCACGTAGCGTTGCATTGTCCCGGTACGTCAACGAACACCAAGGTTAAGCGACGATTAGCTCGGTCGGTCTAAGATGGGGACTGTTTGTGATATATCCGTATTTGAGTGTCTCGTCCCAACATTGAAAAGTTTGATAAATTTAACCAGTAGGCGGCCACAAACCTGCCTCCAGCGCACCGCAATGGGTCAGTGTGGTGTAGTGACCTAATTTCCCACACAAATCTTGGTATGAACCACAAATGTTTGTGTTTGCGTGTTTGTGTAAAGACAAAAGTCTTCAATCAGTGCGTCCTGCCCGTTGTAACATATGGAGCCGAACTCATGGTTGGAATGGTCCATAAATTTAAAGTCACTCAGCGAGCTATGGAAAGGGCTATGCTCGGAGTTTCTCTGAAGGATAGAATCCGGAACGAAGTCGTTCGACAGAGAACCAAAGTTATCGACATAGCCCACCGGATTAGTAAGCTGAAGTGACAATGGACCGGTCACATTAGCCGAACAACCGATAACCGCTGAGACAATCGAGTTCTTGAGTGGAGACCACGGACTGGCAAACGTAATGTAGGGCGCCTTCAGGCTAGGTGGAGCGATGACCTTCGTAGGGCGGCTGGCAGAAACTGGATGCGAGTAGCCGAGGATCGTGCCCAGTGGCGTGCACTTGGAGAGGCCTATATCCAGCAGTGGACTGCTATAGGCTGATGATGATGATGTTTGTGAATTTAATGTTTGTAAAGGCAACATCACAGCAATAATTTCTAGTGTAGAGCCACGATTTTTAAAAAAGGGCATGTAGAAGCAAAGTATCTTTTTCTATATTAATGATAATATAAGCCCTGTTAAAAAACTGTCCCACCGTTGGGCACGGGCCTCCTCTCAAACTGAGAGTGCTTAGGCTGTAGTCCACCAGTGGCCCACCAGTGGTCCGCTGGCCCAGTGCGGGTTGGCCAACTTTACACACGTTCGAGAAACTCTTAAGCATGCAGGTTTCCTCGTGATGTTTTTCTTCACCGTTAAAGCAAGTGATAGTTACTTTTATAAAACGCACATGCTCTCCATGCTCTCGAAAAGACAGAGGTGTGTGCCTGGGTTCGAACCCGAGACCTCTGACTTTGCAGTCTAACGGTCTAACCACTAGGCGATCACTGCTTTTTCTATATTGTTCAGTTAAATTCTTCAGCTTAAGGATTAAGTGTTTCCATATCTGTAATTCTAACTATTCATATTTCACCAAATATCAGAATTTCGTTCATATTGGGGCAACGTCAGAAATCGTATATCCGGATACGAATATATATTATTGAAATTCCGTTCTTAATATAACGGGGATACAGTCAGAAATATATTTCCATACCTATAACTTCACAAAGGAATGACGTCATAGTGATCAAAGGAAATTTAGAAGCATGGTATTCACCAAACTCGTACTAAATTGTCGTAAAACGTATTTAGTACGAAATTGTCTATCTATCTATCTATCTATAATCGCACGCCAGATCCCTTATGGGGTAGGCAGAGAGTACAGAGTTCCAACAGCTTCTTTCCTTACATACCTCTCTGGCTTCCTCGACTCTCATAGTTCGTCTCATACACGCTCGCCGGTTACGAAGACTCTTGACTTTTCCATCAGATAAGACTCGGTTTATTTGGTCGTGGTAAGATAGTCTAGGTCTTCCCCGGTACCTGCATCCTTCCACTTTCACATTGTATATCTGTTTTGTCATTCTTTCCTATGGCATTCTTTCTATATGCTCGAACCAACGGAGCATGCCCTTTCTCATCTTTACACCGATACTTTCTTTCATACCTACTCGCTTTCTTACTACGCTGTTGCTAATGCGGTCGGTCAGCTTCACTCCGCACATCTTCCGCAGAGCTCGCATTTCTACCGCATTTATCCTACTTTCATTCTCCTTCTTACAGACCCAGCTCTCGCTACCATATAACAGCGTTGGGACAAGAACTCCGTTATGTATGGCCAGCTGCGCCTTATGGCTTAAGTGCCGGCCTCGAAGTAGCTTTCCCATCGCACCATTCACTCCGTTCCCTGCACTCACTCTTCTCTCTATGTCAGCGGTGTATGTCCCATCCTTACTGAAGGCGCATCCAAGATATACAAACTCATTCACATATTGTCATAATTATAAACAATTTCAACACTGAGTGTGAGAAGATATTTGTAACTCATGGTTAAGGAATGGAATGGAATCTAATGACATGGAGTGGAGTGGAATGGACTGGACTAGACTACAGTGGAATGGAATAGAATACTCTTTATTGTACACCAACAAAATTATAAACCGAAAATGTGAGATAAATAGACGACACAATAGGCGGACTTATTGGTAAAAGCAATTCTAGACAACCTAGTCAGGAACAAAACATTAGGAAGGAAAGTATGGAGTAGATTAAGACCTTTCTTTACTGACGTTTGTGCTTGATCCAAGTAACAGGTACGAGTCAAGGCACTTACTGCGCGTCAAAATGCCAATGCTGCCCGCGTGAGTTTCTCGGGCCAGGAGTCCACGCATGTGGTTCACTCGTTGACGAGCACCAACTACATCTTCAAATACTGAATATTAAAACCGCTATTATACCAGATTTAAGTCAGCTTTCCCTCTGGTATCTATTAACCTTTTATCAGAGAATAATTTGCTCTTTTTCTCGTAAGTAAAAGGGGATTAACGCCGAAGGCATTTTCTTTTATAGGGCATTAGGACCTTTAGAGCTCGCTCGCGAACACCCAAGAGAGTCGACTGGCGAAGCAGTTTCACGAAAAGCTTGGTTTTACGAGGCATTCCCCAGATGTGTTGTAAGCACAGACGTAGATGGAAGTACTGTCAGATACAGAAGAATTTAATTTAATTTGTATGAACATTAAAAAATGTAATGGTTTGTCTAGTGCCACGACGACTTGATATAATGCAATGACGGTTGGAAACAGTGATTTGAAAGTAGGCTGCGCAGCTTAATGAACCTAGTAATCGCGGGTGTGAACCCTGTAACGGGCAATCTTTTTGTGGCCCACAAATATCTATTTCGGTCTAGGCATTTGAGCATGTAAAAGTGAAATATGTAAACGTACTCATGACATGAGTATAATTCCTACTGTGGAGCTAAGTTTATTAAGGTTGAAAAAAATCACTGTAAACGGAAAGTGATCTTGTACAGATAATGATTACAAAATGTTCGTCGACTCCTGTCATTCAATATCGTTTCTGTTTTACATAATAACCCTAAGATAATTCCTAACCGAACCTACAAATATGCGATTAGCAAATACGACATGTATGAAATTAAAATAATTCCAAGTCAAGAGTCTCCGTAACCGGCGAGCGTGTATGAGAAGAACTATGAGAGTAGAGGAAGTCAGAGGAAAAAACCTGTTGGAATTGTACTCTCTGCCTACCCCGCAAGGGATCTGCCGTGATGATATAGATAGATAATTCCAAATATAAATATTGGAATATTGGACATTTGTTAGAGTTTTTTGTAGCTGATTTTATCCATACAATGGTGCCATAATTACGCACATGTATGCACATGTAAGGTAGGCATAATAAACTTGCGAATAAAAACTATGTCTTAGGCATCTAGTTGCATAATTTAAAGTTGTTGGGGAAATGTAGTGACTCTAAAGGGTGTTAGATGAGATAAACGGTTCAAACTGCCTTAATGGGTATTAACATAAAACGACTTGCTCCTATATCCTCTATAATATAATTGGAGGGTTTTTTATAGAAATATCGGGAATGCCCTCAAAGCGTGTTTACGGTAGCATAGCCCACAGCTGCTGCTCCCGAGCCCGGGGTCCGCTTTCTTGCATTTTGTTCTTCACTTCGCGCGGTCTTTGACCTCTTTTGTGGAAAAGCCACTGTTACTAAGGAAGTTATTCTCAATCAAATAGCTTTAGTAGTTACTTTTTAATAATTTTTGTTCCATATCTTTAAACTTAAAGTTATTGAATATGAAGTTTCATAAGATGTGATTCTTCTTTTTTGATTTTTTTTTTATTCTTCTTTTTATTTATTTTTTAAAAACGTATCCCCACACTAGGATTTATTCCTGTGTCGTGGGTGCGTTTACAAACATGAAAATTCACATACACAAATACCCAGACCGGAACAAATAGTTGTGGATCACACAATGATTTGTCTCGTGCGGGAATCGAACCCGCGACTATTAGACACAGTGGGCGCTTAAAACATGTCGCCTTTCAGCCCTCAATATGTTTTATTGCAATAAAACCAAAAGTATAATCGTTTTTTTTTGTAATTAAATGATAAAAGAGGTAAATTAGCTTAGTCAAGTTATGGTAAAGGTGCAGTCAGCAGCGAAAGTCACTTAACATTGTCAATTTTTCTGATCAGTAGTACTCTTGCCCTGCCTGCAGCTAGCCCTGCAGCTAGGTGGAGCGACGTTATATAACACCTCCGATAGTGTCAAAAATTGTTTTTATTTTTGTCTTTATATAATAGGATGCTTACTAAAAAGCATTTTTTTACAAAAGGTTTTTTAATTTATATGTAATGGCATATTATACTCACGGTCGCTTTGTTACTTCGTTTTTAAGGCGGTTTCGCGTGTTTCCGCAATTGCAGGTTAATTAAAGAAAGAAAAAAAGAAAGAATTATTTATTTTGATAAACACACACAGTCCAAAAACAAAGCAACAACAATAAATTGTATTTAATTCTATATCAAATGAATCTGGACACATGTTGTCATCAAAATGGGTTCCCCATTCAGCTAAAAGCTGTAACACGGTCGTAACCGTGCTACAGCGCTGATTTTCAATGAGGGCCCAAAGTGACGTGCGAGCATTGAGTCAAACTAAAAACAAGTATTTAATTAACTTGAAATGATAAAAAAGACACAATTTTGAGTTGTGAGACTATTTGAGCGGAGGTACAATATACAGGGTGGCTGGCAGCGGTTGCAGGACAAAAGCCGCAGACCAGATTCAATGGAATGACTTGGGAGAGGCCTATGTCCAGCAGTGGACTGATACGGGGTGATGATTATGAATCTTTTTTCTGACGAAGCTCTTTATTTTAGAAACGATGGCGAACATTGTTAAAACATAAAGATCAGCGACATCTTAAAATACATTTAGATGAACAAAAATAATGGATTTCATGCAAAACAAACATGTAAGCGATTTGACAAATTGAAAATGGTTATCGACTCGCCAAATATGTTATGGGTGGTCCATATTAATAAACGAGCAGTTCAAACAATCGTAGCATAGAATCTCTGGCAATGATTCAAGATGGCTGCGTCCCATCGCCCCACGCCGTATGCGGCCACAATGGAACCCCATTGTTATGCTAAATCAGTTCGTTGTAAACGCACATTTTGATAAGTAAGCACGTACTGCATGTGTAAGCCAGTCTTGAGTTGATTTGAAACAATTTAAGGTGTATAAACACGATCCAAACCAGACGAGGGGTACATCTATATATTTAACTATATCATCACGCCAGATCCCTTGCGGGGTAGGCAGAGAGTACAGAATCCCAACAGATTCTTTCCTTACATACCTCTCTGGCTTCCTCCACTCTTATAGTTCGTCTCATAGGGGGGGTTTACCATCAATTTATAATTTGTGCTAATAGGGTTCTTTCCTTACAGAAGTCTCTAGGCTTGTAAGGAAATAACTTCTTAGCACTCTGCACTCTCTGCTTGGAAGCCAGAGGAATAACTCCTCTTAGAAAAAATATATTTTTTATTCTAAGGTGTAAAGATGGGTAAGTATGCTCCGTTGGTTCGGCCATATAGAAAGAATGCCAAAAGAAATAATGAAAAAACAGATATACAATGCGAAAGTGGAAGGATGTAGGTACCGGGGAAGACCTAGACTATCTTATCATGACCAAATAGACAGAGTCTTATCTGAAGGACAAGTCAAGAGTCTCCGTAACCGGCGAGCGTGTATGAGACGAATTATGAGAGTGGAGGAAGCCAGAGAGGTATGTAAGGAAAAAACCTGTTGGAACTCTGTACTCTCTGCCTACCCCGCTAGGGATCTGGCGTGATGATATAGATAGATAGAAAGATTCTAAGCTCCTCTCTTATAGTTCTACAGTTAAGAGTTTCTACAGTATAAAAACAGAGCCCCACACTAAGTTTTGAATTACAATCATGCGGTTCGTATATGCAAACACCCAGACCGAAATAATCATTTATAGTTGACGGACGATTTAGCGCAGTGGTTAAGAGCTTAACTCGACTGTATCTAACAGTCGCGGGTTTGGTTCCCGTACGGGACAAATTTTTGTGTGACCCAAAATTATTTGTTGCGGTCTGGGTATTTGTGTATGTCAATTTTCATGTTTGTAAACGCACCCACGACACAGGAATAAATCCTACAGTGGGGCTACGTTTTTTATAAAAAAAAGTTGCCCCATACATTACTCCATGCGGGAGTCGAACCCGACTACTCGATCTTGTGGATGGAACAGCACCCAGCTGTCGTCAAAATACATAGTTGGATATTTGTTTGTGCAAGCAATGATAGGCGTTTATTGTCCGCTGTACTACTCGTATCAGTAGAGCGACGACTCAGTCAGAAATAACAACTATAAAAAAACACTCCTTAATAGCATTGTTTATACAACACTTGATTTTATCGCTTGTTTTTCGAAACATACATACATATTGGTACTATCCAATGGGTCCAAGTACACTTTTAAGTATGATAGGGTTAATTATTTGGAACGGATTTGCATGATGGATTCAAGTGGAAGAAAAAGTGTAGTCTCGAACCCATTCGCGCCTTTATTAAAAAGGCGACATCCCGATATTTCGCGAACGCGTCCAATCATAGGAATCCTCTAATCGTAGCCGTCGCCGACTCCTAACCTAACTCCCCTCCTATCAGCCGCTACCGCCGTCCGCGACATGTTCTCACCGACCCTCCCGATGCCCTTACATCCCTTCTTTCGGATACAGATACCGCATACAGGACCAGACACCGACCTCTCCGGCGAGGTCAAGAATTCCCCTAAGTTTATATATGGGGATAGAATGGTCTGATTTATAAACCAATTGAATACACAGTAAATATAACTCAACTTCATTCTGATGATATCATACCGTTCGAGCAAATAGTAGGTAAAATAAAACACAGCAATATATGTAACAATAGGAAACCTTTCTGACTTGTCATTCGCAACCAACCATTGCCACGCCAGCGCTAAGTAAGTCGAGCAAAGGAACACTATTTTTGCGCACACCACAATGGACGCGACTGACAGAGCACTTTTCACCCCATTTAGAGCATTCCCATTCTGAATGGCCCTTATAATGGAACCCACGCGATATTTTTAGCTGATTTATCTTATCGCAAATGTATGCACTTAGTAGTTATTTCTTTCTTTTATTAAAATAATTCTTTTTTTATTTATTGTATACAGTACATAATTAAGTATTATTTTCACAAGTGTTATACAAAGGCGAGCTTAACTCCAAATATGAATTCTCTTCCAGCGAACCTTTGAGTGTTGAGGGATGAGAAAGTAAATAAGAGGGCAGTTGTGGCCGATTTTTAATTGGAAATTCCAAGATCATCTTCGCTTCCTTTACTTAGGTCTACACGAAATAAATGACAGGTCCCTAAAGCTATACTTAAGCGATACTTATCTTCGAATCAGAAATCCGTTGAAAAGAACAAAGGAACAATAATAATATTTATAAAAACTGGTTTATGACATTTAAAATCTCGATTGTAGCATTCGACATTTAAAAATTAACAACCTTATTTTTATTATTTAACATACCTACGTCAGAAAAATAAATATAAAAAACATATATCTTCTTTTTTCGTTAAGGCGCGAACGCGGGTGATTGTTGTATTAAATATAAATGTTATTTTATTGAAGGACCAATCATTCATTTTAAGCCGGACTTTTGAATCCTACATTAGTAGGATTATATTAATTTAGGATAATATTAATTATAAATGTGAAAGTTTGTATGTTTAGATGTTTTGATTTGTTTATGACCTGGGTTAACACAAAGTGTACTTTCCATCGCGAAAAAATGTTAGGTTCCTATCTAAAGTCAAAGCCGACGAAGTCGCGGGAAATAATTAGTAATTAATAAAGTTTACAATTCCTCAAATCAACAAGTGTAACCGACAGGGTTATGCAAAATTCCTTGTTTCCAAGAATATCTTCGCTCAAAAATCAGCAGGGTCGCGGTGCCATTGGTACGCTTTTCACATAGCCTACTCTACTCTGTGACGAAAGAAGAGCGCGTATTCGGGGCGAGAAACAAAGTCAACAATGCCTTTGTGAATGCCCTTCGGCCGCCTAGATGTTTGTCCGTGGCAAAGATATGGATCTAACAAAAATATAGCCCAGTTAATGATATTACAGGGTGAAAGAAAATAGTATTACACGATCTTTTAGCTTGTAATTTCAAGAAGTAAATATGAATGGTGGATAAATTACCAAGATAAATTTAGATAACCACTTCTGAAGAATATTTGATTAGATTGTCGGCAATGGAGCTGTCCCAAATAGTATCAATACACGTTCTTTTTATATATCGTTAGCCATATTATATAGAAATGAATGGGAATTTGTGCTTGAATTCTGCTCCAACTCTACGCGTATGTACTCGTTTGTGTTAAAATGGTATGTAAAGGTAAAGTTTACTCTGGATAAGATCCATGGTATTACACAATTTTTTTGGATATTTGTTACTCAACTCTGTCAAAACAGCTGCTTTGATTTTGATATATTTTTGAGAGGGGCAAATTATTTATCTATGTATATCATCACGCGAGATCCCTTGCGGGATAAGCAGAGAGTACAGAGTTCCAACAGGTTCTTTCCTTAAATACCTCTCCGGCTTCCTCCACTCTCATAATTCGTCACATACACGCTCGCCGGTTACGGAGGCTCTTGTCTTGCCTTTCAGATAAGACACGGTCTATTTGGTAATGGTAAGATAGTCTAGGTCTTCCCCGGTACCTACATCACTCCACTTTCGCATTGTATATCTGTTTCGTCATTCTTTCTTTCGAAATTCTTTCTATATGCCCGAACCAACGGAGCATACCATTTCTCATCTTTACACCGATACATTGTGTTTTTCATTATTGGTTAATTATGTTTAGGAATAGCATATTGTTAACATAGATTAAGTCTGGATGGATGGATTTTAAGCTGGATACGACAGCATAAAGTCGTAGTAATTTTTGGGTAAGACCTATGACCTATAGGGATGTCTTTCGGCTTTAGAAGTAGAAAATTTAGCCTACTATGTTCGGTAACGGTATGGCAATATAGGCGATATTGTGTGTTTTTAAGGATACTACAGACAAATATGACTTCCATTTTGGAATTTGAGATGGTAAACGCGTCATATTTTGAAGTAAATATGTAAGCATGTCCCGGACGAAACTGCAAGTAAGAGCTAGATAGTGTCAAAAAAGATTTTAACAGTGTGTTGTCCTTGTATTATTTTCGCATAGGTTTATTTCAGTCTGGATTAAATAATTAATAACATCAAGGTCTTTTGAAAGATCGTTTAACTTAGCAAAATGGTCCATTGCTGTAATGAAAAACATTCATAATTCAAAAATTATTAGAAGTGAAAGACTTAAAGGATTCTATGGAAATTTATTAAAAACGAGTAACAAATGTAAATAAAGTGTCTGATCAGATATTGTATGGGTACATAACTACATCTAATGTTTATGTAGGTATAGAACGATTTTTACCTTAGCACTCAAATTTCTTTCTGTAAACTAGAAATATACCAATTTTTTTTGGGGAAATATTTTACTAAGTGATTTTTGTTCGTTTTCTATCCAGGTCAAGAGCCTCCGTAACCGGCGAGCGTGTATGAGACGAAGTGTGAGAGTGGAGAAAGCCAGAGAAGTATGTAAGGAAAGAACCTGTTGGAACTCTCTGCCTATCCGGCAAGGGATCTGGCATGATGATATATATAGAAAGATAGATGGATTATAATAAGGGAAGATCTGTTTGTTTGTAATCAATAAACTCTGAAACCACTGGACTGATTTAATAATTCTTTCACCATTAGAAAGCTACATTCTCCAACAGTAAACTTGGTAAGTAGCGCTGTTGTCAAGCCGCGGGAAACTGCTAGGAAGTTATTTTGTAATAAAATGAACGCGTTGCCAGCCGTGAGTAACGGCTAGTCCTACTAATATTATAAATGTTATAGTTTGTATGTTTGTAACTCAGTCACGCCAAAACGGCTGAACGGATTTGGATGAAAGGACATTGTCGAAAATTGCCCCAGAACCAACAAACATTTAACCCATGCCATCATTATTTATCTATTTTATTAAAATAATGGCAAACTTCCGTATCTAACGGACAATTTGCAATCAAAAACGAATATTTCAAAGTATTGTAAGTACTTATATCGAAGTCGCCGACATCTTTAGTGAATGTCAACACACACAATATAACCTCATGTATTAATGCCTACTGAAACATAACCTCAAATCTAATACTTTTTGTGCAATATTGCGACTCTCCCGCTTGTCCGTTTAATAATAAATGCCTTAAGATAATTTATAGCTGATTTGAAATTATACAGATATTTTTTCATTGCTGTTGGTTCTGGGGCAAATCACGAATGGGCGCAGAATAATGTGCTTTGGCACACAGATAGTTTAAATTAACACATAGGATACTTTTTATCCCCGAAAAATGTAAGGTTCCTGCCTAAGTCAACGCGGAAGAAGTCGCAGGCAGAAACTATATACATACAATGCTTTCTAGGAAGGGAACTGGTAGTAGTAAGTTAGCTTAGCGCGGTAAAGGGTTATTTGTTAAATGTCAACGCTAATTTAGCGATGCAACGCGATAGCGCGGTTCGCGCTTTTTAGGGTTCGCAAACACGCCACCTGTCTCCACTCGCTTAGCTTATGTATATTTGGCTACTTTCACTTAAACTTGTTTGGTTTATATGTTGTTTTATACGTATAACCCGTTTGGACCTCTACGGCTTAGTAACATATACCAACAACTAAAGTAAGTTATTTAGTTAAGCTAACAGTAAGAAGCAGTGATAGCCTAGTGGTTAGACCATTGGACTGCAAAGTCAGAGGTCTCGGGTTCAAACCCAGGCACGCACCTCTGTCTTTTCGAAAACATGTGCGTATTTAAAATTAATTATCACTTGCTCTAACGGTGAAGGAAAACATCGTGAGGAAACCTGCAAAAGGAAACCTGGAAAAGAGTTTCTCGAAGGTGTGTGAAGTTCGCCAACCCGCACTGGGCCAGCGTGGTGGACTATGGCCTAAACCCTCTCAGTTGGAGAGGAGGCCCGTGCCCAGCAGTGGGACAGTTTATTAACAGGGCTAATATTATAAAGTAAGTTACTTAGTTGAGTAGAATATAGTATCGTAGAATATAAATAGTTTAGTAAAGTAGTTTAAGATTATCTTAAATAAAAAAAAGAAAGATTATCTCATTACCTACATTTATACTGCCTCAATAGTTTAGTATAGCGTCTTGGGACTGACAATCATGAGGTCTGTTCCAAGATCGAACAAAGTCTTATTGAGGATTTTTGACAAAAATTCTTGGGAGTAGTCCGGAGTCTGGAATTCTATATATCTATGTATATTATCATCCCTAGCGGGGTAGGCAGAAAGTACAAATTGATTTAGAACCTGGAATTGTGCCCGATGTAATGGCCATAGGCTCGCCCATTTTATATTGGCATCTAACTTCGTCGGCGAAATATTGGTGCACACATAACACCTCTGCCCCAATCTTTAGAAACGTGTTTATTTTATTTTTATATCAAGTAAATTGAATTTTGCACGTCATCGATGCTGAGTTTGACGGAGATTGCCAATATAAAAGTACGAGCGTACTCAACAGCCATTTTATTGCAAATTCGACGCCAAAATGGCCGCAACCAATTAGAAGCGAGCTCAACCGAGCCATTAGCGGCCGATGAGTGATGTTTACAAAATTCTCCATGATATTGGCGGGCATTATATATTAATTAGATCTCGTCATGCTAACTATCACTACAGTTTCGCTAATGACGGCAATTATTTTTGTGGTGTCATGGGGATACTAAGCCCACCTTCGCAAGACCTAGCTCCTTCTCTACATCCAGACAAAATAATGGCGGTCATTAGTATCATGAGAGGACATTTTTTCTTTTTAACGAGACATATTATTAATTGTTACTAGAAAAGCACCATTTAAAAAGTAATGTTAATATTTATATAGTGGCATAAGGTGCGACTGTTGACTATGACGTCCTGGGTTTGAAAAAAGTGTTTTATCTATCTATTTATATCATCCCTCCTAAAGAGAGACAGAGAAGTCTGTAGTGTAGGACCTGTTGGAACTCTGTACTCTCTGCCTACCCCGGAGGGGAAAAAAGTGATAATAGGGTTTTTCTATAAAAAAAAATAGTGACGACATTGTCGGCAAAATATAGACGTAAATAGTACACCTCAGCTGTCCCCGCATGCTCGTACAGTGTTTAATATGTTTTAATAAAAAAGGCTATTTCACTACTAAGATAGCCTAAGAAAATTCTTAATAGGTATTATGTCTGTACAGATATAGACCATTCATATAGAAATCAATCATCTATACCATTTTATTGCTCCTAATAAGCCCCGTTAGTCTACGCTCTGATGAAAAAACTACCAAAAAGTTACGAATGTTGGTATACTCTATTAGGGACGTACCTATTTAATTTATTTTGCTCTCGTAGAAGCTCTAATTTAATGGCAAAATGTCAGACATTACCTCAGCGTTTCTTCGACCTAAGTAAAGAGGTTATTGTAAATCCTGCTACTAAAATAGTATTTCGATGCAAAAAGCATGGCTTCTTTTTGGAACAACTAATCTTAACGCTTACTATGCAATTTTCATAATCCGGTACTCACCTTCGAATGTTCGCTAAATTCTTGCTAACGAACTCTCTCATTAAGGACATATCTCTTATCAACATACCGTATACTAGGGTAAGTTGTAGTTTCTGCTTACTTCTTTGGGTTTACATGCGTTTAAAATTAGGCAGGTAAGAAACACCCTCACGCCTATGTTCTCCAAGCGGTGGTGGCAGAGATGTATTGTGTACACCTATTTTTTGCCGAAGATGTTAGGTTCCAAGTAATAGAGGCCGAGCTTTTAGACATATCCCGGACAGAATTCCAGCTCCAGACTAATACTGGGAGATTTTCGATAGAAAAACTACATTTGTCCGATCTAGGATTTGAATCTAGGAGTTCGTGACCGCAAAGCGCATTATTCGCCAAAAGACCAACGAGGTAGTCGAAAAAATACTATTACTATAGTCCTCCACATCGGTTTCGATGACGGCGACCCAATATTACAATATTATTTTCGTTCATGAGCCAATAAGGATATGGCTCGCTAAACCGAATTTGGTCATAAACACGCGGTTGCAACTAGAAAAATAAAATTGACCTCGGGTATTATATATGTAAGTATAGAAGAGGTTGAGCCTAGTTTTTTGAATCTGGTGCTTCTGGTCAAGTGTTTGAAGGCGAGTTTTTTCAAATGCTGGTACGTAGAGACGATAGAGCGCTTAGATGACGTGTGTTGTGCGAGCTCCTCCAAACTTTTGGGGCTAATAGCACAGAAGTTAAGATGTTTTTTGAGCACATCCTTGTATCGTAAGTGCTGGCCACCATGCTTCCATTTACTAATCTGTGGTCTTCCATACGAAAAATGCCCACACCATCTGAGTTGTCAACATTCCGGAACGACGTATAACTTCGGTATTAGGTACGCGATCCTGCCACTTAATCTTCAGGATGAATCTTAAACACGTATGATGGAACAAGTCGATAGAATAGGTAGGTAATGAAAAGCTAATAGCTTTTTTATCGACGTATCTATTTCGTACGTTACTCAATATTTTTTAGGTATTCGTTTCAGACCTTGCTCACTTTGTTATTAAATATTTCGCTGAACTGGAAATGCGATGCGTGTTTCTGAAGTTTATACTGTAATGAAATTCAATTTTGCAGCAATATTAAATTTTTGCAGTACAATTATGATTCGTTTCTCCTACAAAACAAAGCTATATTTTATTCTTGTCTACTTATACGGACAAATATTTGTTGTTTTAAGGTCGTTTTATAATAAAGGATCTTTATTCAGACTTCAATTTTGAGTCAGATTGTCTAGCAGATCTGTTTCTAGGAAATAGTATGATTTGTACCTCGAAATTTTTCGTAGCAACCTTGGTAATCTGTTTTTGGGCGGGGCGACTACCTACTCATATAATATTAGCCCTGTTAAGAAACTGTTCCACCGTTGGGCACGGGCTCCTCTCAAACTGAGAGGTAGGTCATAGTCCACCACTCTGGCCCAGTGCGGGTTGGCGAACTTCTCACACCTTCGAGAATCTCTCACTCTCAACTCACGATGTTTTCTTTCAACTTTAAAGCAAGTGATGATTAATTTGTAATACGCATATGCCTTCGAAAAGACAGAGGTCTGTGCCTGGGTGTGAACCCGAGAACTCTGACTAGAGATGAGTCGTATTTATTAGAACAGATCCAAAGAACAGGTATTTTACGAGAATAGGTGGCACCTAATCCAATTCTGGCAATACCTAATCCACCTAATATTCATATTCTAATGCTAATGTTTAGCCGTTTAGCGCGCTCACTCACACCTGTTTCCGCGCTCTCTCACTCACTCATATGCTTATCGCTTTGCTCTGCTTACGTGTAAGGGAGCGAGACAGCGCTATACAACGCGTATTGATATAAAACAAATGTAAATATAATGAATTGAAATCTTTTAAATACGCCATCTTGCAAACGCTAAACTCTTGCGGAATATTTAATATCGCAAGACTCACAACTTCATACATTCGTAAGTTAACAGTCCTAAGCCTGTAAAAAGTATGAAGGGAAGATACCAATTCATCACTAATATATCATTTAATGATAAAATAGAAAGCAAGTATTACTTTATTCAACCAATTTCGTGCAGAAATATCTAACCCGATCAAAATAAAAAATATTTGATTCCATTTTGAAACTTCAATTTTCTTAAAAGTGTTATTATGACTCAATATAACAAAACAATTTAACATTAAATTAATTCAAATATCGATAATTCGATATCAGGATTTGATATAGAATAGGCGGATTGAGATCACTAAGTAACGGTATGTGTATGAGATCATTGAGATTAGGTGGATTAGGTGGAATAGGTATTTGGATTAGGTATTTATGCAGACTAGGAACAGGTGTACTTAGTACCTGATTTACCTAATACAACCCATCTCTAACTCTAACTTTGCAGTCCAACGGTTTAACCACTAGGCTATCACTGCTCGACTACCTACCTACCTACTCATCGTCGGCGAAAAGTAGGTATACACAGTACACCTCTATCACCCCCCCTCGGGAAATATTGACATAACTGCTCACTATTCATCACAAAGTCTCTATTTAAATAACCCTGTCTTTCTTAGCTTGCACGAGCTTCAACACGTTAAGAAAGGTTTTGCCAAAGTTTAAGCCTGATCCATGAACGTGAGTATAGCCACTAGCAGTTTTCCGCGACGTCGTACCCGGTGGATAACAGCGCCACCTACCGGGTCTATGTTATATATGTTACTTCTGGATAAGGTAGCTTACCAATGGTGTTCGAAAATCGGATCAGTAGAACCGGAGATTACCCCGAACATTCAAACTCACAAACTTTACCTCTTTATAATATTAATATAGATAATATACGATTTAGCGCAGTGATTAAGAGCTTAAGCCGCTCCGCCTATTATGTCTAATAGTCGCGGGTTCGATTCCCGCACGAGACAAATCTTTGTGTGACCCACAATTATTTGTTCCGGTCTGGTGTATGTGAATTTTCATGTTTGTAAACGCACCCACGACACAGGAATAAATCTTAGTGTGGGGCTACCCTAAAATTTAAGCATGAAAAAGCTACGGTCTTTGTCTCCCTTTAGACTTCTCCGTACCTTATTAAAAATCTAACCCAAAATATTCACACTACACCTTATATACCTGAAAATATCTTTCTCACAAAATCCAACCAGATCATTCTCTCAAAGAATTTCTCTCGAAGGAGTGAGCGAGAAAAATTAAAGACGTGTCACATCACAGGCAATTTTCCCAGTGTAAAGGCTCAAAAGATTATTCCGCTGTGGAAGCGGAACAAACGGTCTTTGCCCAATCTCGCACAGATTCCTTCAACACGTTTCGTCTTGAAAGGAAAGCGAATAAATCATTTTAGCAAAATATTCCTGGCTCCAAAACTTATATTTTGTACACACCGTTACACCTATATTCACTAAGCGGGGGTGGCAGAGGTGTACTGACTACACCCACTTTTCGCTGACGATGTTAGGTCCCATGTAATAGGGGGCGAGCTTATTACCATATACCGGGCACAATTCTAGACTCCGAACTCATCCTAGGAATATTTCATTAAAAAAACTACATTTGACCGACCTAGGATTTGAACCCAGGAACTCGTGATCACAAGACCAACGAGACAGTCAAACCTAGTCCAGTTTTGTATTTAGGTATTTTTGGAGCTAAATATCGGTAATGGAATTTACTTGTTAAATAAAACTAAATTAAGATCGTACCTATTTACTCATCTCGGCCTGAAGTCATAAATGCAAGAAAACAATTTTTGTGAATTAATCTGGCGAGTAACTAGAAGAGAAAGAAATATTATTTATTTATTAATTCTTTATGCACTTATGCACATAGGTGAACTTAATGCCTGAAGCATTTTCTGCCAGTCTACCCTTTAAATTACCCTATTTGTGCGTGACTCTCTCAAAAGCTTCATACCAAAATTAGAGTTATTTACTTATATTCTATTTATAAGTATACGTGTCCATAGGAACAAGTATTTGAAAATATAATATACTAGCTGTTCGCCGCAATATCGCGCGCGTGCTTTTTCTAAAATAAAAGTATCTTAAGTTACTCCTTATAACATCAGCTATCTGTCAACGAAAGTCCCGCCAAAATCAATACAGCCGTTTCGGAAATTAGCCGGAACAAATAGACAGACAATAAATTTAAAATTTTTGTTTATCATACTGAGTTCTTAGATTTACGCAAATATTACACATAAATAAAATTATTTTTCGCATTTTATCGCGGTTTATTTTTAGTAAGTTAGGATTAGTTTAAGTTCCCGTCCTTTCGAGTGAACGGGAACTTAAAAACGGACGATTTAGCGAAGTGGTTAAGAGCTTGAGCTGCTCCGCTCACTGTGTCGAATAGTCGCGGGTTCGATTCCCGCACGGGACAAATATTTGTGTGCTCCACAATTATTAGTTCCGGTCTGGGTATTTGTTTGTGAATTTTCATGTTTGTAAACGCACCCACGACACAGGAATATATCCTAGTGTGGGGATATGTTTAAAAAAAAAAAATATATAAAATAAAAAAAAAAAATCAAAACAAACCGCGATAAAATCCGAAAAATTGTTTTATTTCATGTGTAATATTCGCGTTAATCTAAAAACTTAGTAAACACAGAGTAATTTGGAAAAAAAAAGATTTTACGTTCATAAGCTCTTGAACAAATCTACAAGGGCGGACTTAATGGGGTGAATAGGGATCAGTGCACAGAATACTTTTACTTTAACGCCCCAATTTCCTCTATCGTCGTAAATAATTGATTGGTATTAGTTACCACTACGCCCATCCATACCTATAAATACATAATAAACATATCAATAAATAAGTTATAATTTTAGTAGATTCAGACGAAACTGTACCTATTAATTCTTTATGTTTAGAAATCCGGAAAATTACAATCTCCGGATTTAACTAAATTCACTAAATCCACAGCCTAAAGGCCAAGTTATATTGACAAATTGAATTCATCAATCGAAAATGAACCGCGATAAAATCTGTAAAATAGTTTTATTTTATTTGTGTTTTTGTAATTAGTGCCGTATATACTTTCATATGCATTTAGTGAAAAGCTGTTATTTTGACATTACAAACAGACACTTCAATTTTGTTTATTTGTATAGATTAATATCTAAATAGATCAATCAAATGGTAAGCTTATTGCAGTACAAAAAGCTATATTTTTTGTATCCTATCAGTCGCAGAAAAATCACCTAAATCAGAAGCGAGGCTTATTGCAACGGAAAAGCTATTTATTTTGATCGTATTCTATCAGTCGTGTTCTTTATATAAAGGTATTAGGATAAAAACATTATTTCTTTATACTTAAATAAGGATGTTTTTTTAGTTCCTTACTTTTAAAATGTAGCTCACACTAGGATTTATTCCTGTGTCGTGGGTGCGTTTCCAAACATGAAAATACACATACACAAATACCCAGACCGGAACAAACAATTGTGGATCACACAAAGATTTGTCTCGTGCTGGAATCGAGCCCGCGACTATTAGACACAGTGGGCGGGGCGGCTTAAGCTCTTAATTACTGCGCTAAATCGGAATGTGGATGAAACCAAACGGATGTGGATTGCAGTCGTTTAATTCTGTGTCTACTTTTTGGCTTAGAATAATAATTCTAGGCTTTTTGGCATAATACTCACTTAGGCAACGTATATTGGGAAAGAAAAAATAACGACACGCCATCATCATGCTGATTCATATAGTGTTTTTATTGTATTTTTTACTACGTAACTATTACTGGAGGAAGCCAGAGAGATATGTAAGGAAATAATCTGTTGGAACTCTGTACTCTCTGCCTACCCCGAAAGGGATCTGGCGTGATGATATCGATAGATAGAGTAACTATTATTTATGTATATTATTTATAGTTTAATTGTAGTGATTACATACTCTTCTTTCTTTCATATTATTTTTATGTGCTCGAGTGTACTAAAACATAATTTTATAATAAATACTATCTATCGAAATGAATAATAAGGAAACATACTAATTTCAGTCGTACAAGGATCTTTTAGCCCGCGGCCAAAATCAGAACTAACATGTCATCAAGTAAAATGGCATTTTACAGTCGCGGATTTGCCGTATGGCCGTTCGCTATGAAATTTACCCAAGTTTTTGAAGTGAAAACTTCTTCAGGCGCGTTGGGCAGTTTTTGAGATGGGAAAAAACAATTGTACTGGCGACACTGTTACCGTTACCGACACCTCTGTATATAAAAAAAAAAAAAAACTAAAAATATTTCCTGAAGATTCAAAAAATACAAACGTAATTGTTCAAGTTTTCACTTCTGTCGGCACTCCCGGAGTGCCACTGTTTGTTTTTTTTTTAAATCAGTAACTTGTTGAAATACTGCCCTGGAAGAAAAAATATTAAATGGTAACCCTAATTTCACACCTACGCCCTGTCAATGTTATCCACAGGACAGAAGATCCTTGTCGCACTGTAACTATTATATGCCCTTGGTTTAATCGTAGTGATTACATACGCTGTTTAATTTTTATTCGTGCGCTCTTTGCACAAAAACATTATGTTATGACGGACGATTTAGCGCAGTGGTTAAGGTCTTAGCCCGCCCCGCCCACTGTGTCTAATAGTCGCGGGTTCGATTCCCGCACGGGACAAATCTTTGTGTGATCCACAATTATTTGTTCCGGTCTGGGTATTTGTGTATGTGAATTTTCATGTTTGTAAACGCACCCACGACACAGGAATTAATCCTAGTGTGGGGCAACGTTTTTTAAAAAAAAAAAAAGTAAAAAAAAAAAAAAGTAAAGTAAAGTAAAACTGAATAATACGGAAATATATAAATTATTTTGCCATAAACTGATTTTATTAGTGGCTAGTGTTAACCCATAGACAGCTGTGTTTCTTCCGTACCTTAAACGGCAGCTCAATATCACATATATATCTACAAATTGCCGTTTATACTAATTAAAGGCGTTTGTCTTTGTATAATTTTCAAACAGAAAAAAATTGTAGAAATTGATTTATGTGCGGACAGTTGACAACATAATAGGTATTACTTTTAAGATTTATCATCTTTGGCTAAGCTCTATCCCATGCGGGTGATGTGCAAAGCAAAAATTAGTGGATAAACGAAAGTACAATAAGGGGTACTTATACAGATATTTAATGTGACAGCTACAATAATGTGGGTATGCTTCGTTGGTTCGGGCATATAGAAAGAATGTCAGACGATATAATGACAAAACAGATATACAATGCGAAATTGTAAGGATGTAGGTACCGGGGAAAACCTAGACTACCTTACCATCACCAAATAGGCAGAGTCTTAACCGTAGGACTAGTCAAGAGTCCCCGTAACCGGCGATCGCGTATGAGACGAACTATTAGAGTGGCAAGTGGAGTTGCAACTCTGTACTCTCTGCCTACCCCACAAGGGGTCTGGCGTGGTGATATAGATAGATAGGTAATATAACAGGGTAAAGGTTTCGATAAACAACATTTGTACCAATGCAGCAAAGTTTTGTTATTTAATATTATTTAGGTGAAATTGTTACACTTATCATGTGGCATTTTCCTAATTTCACTAAATCATACAATTATTAAAACATCGTTCCGTCAAATTTATATTTAAAGTACAACAATTGCCAAGCTACTTTCGTTATCTCAATCTTAAGTGATTAATGCCGTGAATAATTCAACTTTATATCTTTGTGACTACTTAGCTTGGCATGCAAATTCGACATTACAAGAAACTAAAGTTATTCTCCTGACCTCAATTACATTATCGTCTACACCGATGTCTGAATAGTGAATGTTTTCTTTTATCGCTTCGTCCGTGATATATGAAGCTATAAAATAAATAAAGTAATAGTAACCTGCCAAGTAACCGTGACAACATCGTGATAAAAGTCGCACACTGTCTTACCGGTTAAACTTCAAATAACTTTCACATTTTTTGTGTGGGCCGCTAACATCGCCGACAAACATCTAGAGAATGTATACCGCTCCACGAAACCATAAAAATATCCTCGAATACTCAATGAATGCGACGCTCATTCACAAAACAAACATAAACATTCACGCGCGCAAATCTAATAAAATCGAATTAACAATGAAATTGAATGGCACACACCTCCTAGGAAACGCGTACAGCTCCAGGTTTGCTCGGGGATCCTCACAATTGTTAAATCACTGCGTTCACTTTGGTATGTCACTTGTGGCACTATCACTCGCGACTCGCGTCCGCTGACGTTTGAATCGACGTGTACTCTTCGCACGGGCGCTCGACAAAGACTGGTTGCGTGGTGGCGGCGCGAACCGCCGATCGCCTTCTCGAATCAAGGCCATGCAAAACTCTGCTCCCATTTCCCTCCAGTGGAAAGTGTTCGTATCCGTGATCCGTGCCCCTTTCGGGCAGGTGTGGGAGAAAGCACCCAAAAATTGATCGTTCTGACTCATTCGTTGAGATGATTCGCTCGTCTACACCGTTCGATGGACATGGAAAGTGAAAGAACCGGTTTTGGAGGCGCCAAATCTGTCGTCGAAAAAGAAAAAGTTTAATGTGTTTGGTCTGTTGCAGATGTGGACTCGACTGTTACGCGGTCGAATTTCAAAGTAAATGCGAGCGGGGGGAAAAGCATTATGTATTCGTTTAATTTTCAGCTCCCGGTGATTTACGGTCCTACGCAAACAGACGTGTTGTAAAAAAGTTTCACGGCAGGTTTGCGATCCTTCTTTAAACAAAGCATTCATTATTTAACTTTACTTGAAATAAGCAGAAAAAATACGGTGCCGGCGGAGTGCGCCATAAATAATTTCAAGTTTTAATTTACAACTTGGCAGCACTCATAAACATAGCCAGTGCAACGGGATAGTTTGGACAAGTACATTTTGTCTTTCTTAGGTTTCTCGAAGTAAAGTAAACAAGTGATTAATCAAACTTATGCTTCAAGATGGTGCAGTTTTGATCAAGCATGCCCAAATGTTGTGTCTAAACCCACAACATAAAAACTCTGAATAGGTTAATCGACAATAAAAAATTTCTGCTCTACCTATTCTAGACCTATTCGATATCTTTCTTACAATGGATGATGTATTATTTAACCTAAAAAGCTAAGTAAGCGATGTCTGAACTATAACAATTAATCGTCGCGGAAAACTTATTCCAGTATTTGCCTTTGAAGATTCTCAGTCCTATGGAAAAAACCAGAAAGGTGAGCAAAAAAATGATTTTTAGAAAATGAATATTTTAGTTTGCCATTGAGTTTCAGCTCAAATTCTGTCTGTTATGACATCCTGGTACTTGAAAACGAATTTCGTTATAATTAACGCATGTATTTGTTGAGTACATCGTTCTCGATCTTCTAGTCTGTTATGATGCCCTGGTACTTTATATTATAATGGCATAGAAATTACACAAAATATATTATTTTTATTAAATCCCTAAAAAGGGAGATTGAAGAGATGAAAAACGTATCCATGGATCGAGATATGGATCCTAATGAACGGGGGTCATTTATTTAAAAGATTGAATTCTGGTCACTTACAATAATATAATTAATTAACCTATAGTTCTATGTGGAACAAAATCTGCGTGACCATCTTGTTCGACTAGCCAATATAAATAATTGAATTATTTTTGTTCAAGCAGTTCGATCATCAGACTACTAGAGATGATACATTGGTTTTGTTCACAAATAGTTTTTATACATATAGAATTACAAAATTATTCAATTTAGTAGATAAATTCACTTTCCTAAATAATTAATAGTAACATTGTGATTTAAACTATTTTAGTGAAATGTACTAAAACTGGCAACATCATGTCACTAATAATTATCAGAAATTTTCGGAATTTTATGTACTTTTTCCTTTTTATTTATGCTTAAAATATAAATTGTGCGAATTCGCACGAAAGAAAATGTATTCGTGGGAATCGACTACTGAATGAATATAAATTTTATAAGTTGGCGATTCGCACAATGCGAGTGCGTGTACTGTTCGTGCGAATCGACAACTAACCCTACAATTCGATATTATTTTTTTGATCACGCACGTTCTGTGCCTATCGATATGTTCATCAGGTCATTTTTCTTTGAATAGATTTACGAAAAAATCATTTCATACTAATAATTATTGGTATCACTATTAAGCTTAGCATTTATGGAGCTTAGGATTTACTGATAGCAGTAAACTATTTATTCAATTCAACTAGTGGTCCCCGAGATTTCCGCCTAGAAATATAAATACTTACAACAACTTTATCTCTTCATAATATTTAATTATTGTAATCAAAGTCAATAGGGGGGGCCTTTGTCCTGCAGTGGAGGTCTTTCAGCTGAAGATAGATCAAAAATAATTAATGTATAGTCAAAGTCAAAAATAATTTATTTGTATAGGCCAATACAATAGAACTCCCCTCCTATCAGCCGCTACCGTCGTCCGCGGCATGTTCTCACCGCCCCTCCCGATGCCCTTACATCCCTTCTTTCGGATATAGACACCGACCTCGCCGGCGAGGTCGAAGAATGCCTTGCCCGCCGGCCTTGCAGAGCACCACGGCGAAACACCTAGTATACGACCTCCTCCATAGCGACTGCCCAAGCCGAGGCCGTTCCTCCTTGAGGCGCCTCGAGCTAGATGCCTCCTTGCCCTTCTGGCTCGAGCGTAGTGGTTGCACGCTCGCCCTCTTGTCCGGTGAAGCTGTAAAGGCCCCGCGGCCAACAGCGTAGATCATTCACACACACACACAGCTCTTACAAACGTCAAAATTATCACATCTTTACACCTTTCTACCCTAGGTCGGACAAATATAGTTTTTCTAACAAAAAAATCCCAGTATAAGTCCGGAGTTTGGAATTTTGCCCGGTGTCTATCAATAGGCGCGCCCCCTATTACATGGTACCTAACATCGTCGGCGAAAAGTGGGTGTACTCAGTACACCTCTGCCACCCTCGCTTGGATATATGCGTGACGGTTTTTATTTTATTTATTCTTTACATATAACACCGGATCGGAACGTGGCCTTCACTGAAAAGATCCGACAAGAAATTTAGCGGCCTAATCTTAAAACTTAATTTTTTTTGGCCTTTCTGATAACGATTTTGTGTCTTATTTAATATTGTATTATACAGCATTGTTTAATGTTGCTGATGGAGGAGCTGCTCTAACCCAATCAATTTTAACGTCAAGATAATCCAAATTTTTTTAATACCCTTTCTTACGCATTCTAGTTTTAATTGCCTTTTTAAACTTATTGGTAGGCATATTTCGGATATCTATGGGTAATTTGTTGTAGAAGCCTATACTCTACTTTACCCTGAAAGAATTACTAATTCTGTGGAGACGTCTAGAATTTACAGTAAGATAATCTTTGTTCTGTGTATATACTCGTACATGATAAATGTCGCTATATTTCTCAAAGTTACAGATATTCTTTTTAACATATAGAAGATTTTCATAAACAAATTGTGAGGCAACAGTTAGAATATTTATTTCTCTAAATTTTTCCTTAAGGGAAGCTACATATATAATATGGTGTACATATATAATATAGCTATACATATAATATAGTGCAGGCCAATTACAATAAATAGCTCTAATGAAACGTTAGGTAGCAAAAAGCTACTGTAGCTTTTATGTGTTTAAAGCGACGCAAAAGGGATTACTTTGTTGAACAATAACAAAAGACAGCCGCTTTGAACAGACAATGAACAAGTTAATTGGAAAAAGTCCTTAAATAGAAAATTATTTTTAGACCTTCGGTGTTTTCACTTTGTGTTGAAAGTCAATGCTTTGTTACTAAAGGTTTGATAAATGAGCTTTGGTTAATTATTTGTTTTTTTAAAAGACGTTGCCCCCAACTGGATCAACTGAATGATACTGGCGTACACGGCGCATTTACAAACATAAATTTTACATGCACAACTCAGGATTTTTGCATGTAACATTCGTAAATGTATTATGTTTTTATTTATATAAAACGGTGGACTTCTGAGACGGGGCAGTAAGGTCAACTCCCTCAACCGTTTTAGCTACAGGAAAACGGTCTTAAGAGACTATACTTAATTTTTTGCGATATTTTGAACTACATTTACAGATTTTGAATAATATGTACAGTCAGCAAGAAAATTGGCAATTGATACAAAACTTTTTTGATGCCAATCGATCCTGTTTCTTATAAGAATTGAAAACTTTTATTGAACTCACTGAGGTTAGAGAACTAGAAAAGTCAGAATTCGAAAAAACCTTTCGTTGAAAATCGTTTTTATGCGATTTCTGGCTTTTCTAGTTCTTCAACCTTAGTTGGTCTAATAGAAGTTTTTGATCCTTATAAGAAACAATATCAATTGGCATCAAAAAAAATTGTGCACTTTGCTACGGCGATTTCCTACGAAATGTGAAAAGTTTTTTGCCATTTCTAACTTTTCTAGTACTCTAACCTCATTAGGTCCACAAGAAGTTTTTGATACTTACTAGAAATACGGCAAGAGACATAACAATAACTTCTCGCAAAGGGCATGCAAGCCTTTTAAAGATCCGGATAAAGCCCGTGAATCCAGCGAGATATAATATAATAATAATAATTTATATCGAATCAATTTTACATGTTAGTAGTAAATTTGGCATTATAATTTTATTTTATATATAGCAAAGCTTGGTGTGGTGGGCCGAGGTGAGCATTGGGTATGAACATTTATTCAATGCTCAAGAAATGGATTATACATTTTGCTTATCATTGCTTTCAGGATACCGTTGGAGCTTCCACGCATCCTATGCATGACTGAGGCAGCTCTGTTTCTAATGATTGCGTAGAATCATCAACGCGAGCCTCAGCAAACATTTGTGATGCACTACAAAAGCGCGGAAGTCCAAACAGTGCCTTAAAAGCATTATTATACTATACTGTACTGTGTATACTTCACCCACAGGCTGCATGCGTAGAACGTTTGGCAATATGCTTTGACAATAGTCATTTTAATATGCAGCGAGCTAACCTGCGGGCGATCATATTACTTCGGACCGCCAACACCCTACGCTCCATCTCTATATCAGCTTTATCAAATAAATCCTCCGTGACAACTATATATGTTAATGCAATTTTATATATGTTAATTTTCAAACAAGATATACATAGGTACAGTGACATACATAAGAACATACAAAACATCAAATTAACAGTTAAAATGTGAGCAATAGGTATCTATAATCGAAAGTTCAATATAAATTTGAGTAGCGATCCGTCTAATAATTTTATCCCAAAACACAATAGAATGCCACGCAAATCATACTAAGGCAGTACTTATCTAGAATTTTCAAACCAAGAACTAGTCATTAACAATCTCACTGAGCACTTTAACGCAATAAAAAATATAACTTTTATTATACCCAGCAAAAAGCCTTGTCATTGTTACCGACCAAATTATTTTTAATTTAAAGGTACACTCCGAAATATTAAGTAGATATCACCGGTTAAATTCAACTATAAACGGTCTGAAAGTGTACTAAAATAATTATAAAATTACCGTATGTCCGATGGTATTTCCAGCGACAATTTCAAAATCCTTTCTTACTCGTCACTTGCATAGTATAATGAAAAGTGCAAAAAATTATGCTTCTACAACTTTCGTTTAAGTTGTGCTTTGTCAGTCCATAAAAGTTAAAGTTTTATTAAGTAGTTGAATATAATACCCAATCAATAATTTCTCCTAGTAACCTTCCCCTTTTCTATTCAAATTGAATCATATAGCCAGTATTCTAAGAATGGCTCACAAATGCTCTTTACAGCAAATAGGAGAAAGCTATTCGAGAGACCTTCGATACATAGCGCGGCTTGAATAGGCCTTTTGATATTGTATGGTTAGGTTAGGGCTGCCGCTAATCCGCAGTACTAGGGAATGAAAGGTTAAATTTTAACTCTTTTTAAAATTGACTTTACGATCGGACTTAGCACCGATTGACGTTGGCGGAACGCTATCGAGTTTATATACCATCCTTTTTATACTATAAATTTATTAAATAAAGATGAGAACGTGACAACACACATTCTCGATAACTTTATGCTAACATCAATCGATTTGTACTAAGGCCTCGATTATACAATAGCTCTTAATGTAGTTGAAACCATAACAATTGTATTTAATGAAGAGGTTAAATTTTACGGCTGAACTGTTATATGTTATAAACTGTGTCACAAGTTTAGTTTTTAGCTTATTCGGCATTTTCATATTCGAACGTCTTCGTGCTTAAGAAGGAACATTAAGCTATTGGTCCTGGTTACCACTTAAAGTGGCAGTTGTTAAACCAAGTTGGAAACCTTATAGGCGGTTTGATATGTTCCTAGAGAAGGCCACGAACCTGCCACCACCAAAACTGGGTTCACACGGTGATATATGTCTAGGCCCGCATTACAGAATGAAAATCAGTTGTGAATCTAACACTAACGTTTTAGTACAAAAATCAGTTTTTAAAACTAGATTGACGACTGATTTACGTTCTGTAATACGGGCCTTAATCTCTCTCACCTCGATTTGTGAGAGAAGGCCTTCGCCTAGTGTGACAGTACGACAGTGGGACAGTATTTGCCAATTTATATAATATATTTCCGTTGATTATTAGATCTATAAATTGTTCTATATCATCACGCCAGATGCCTTGTTGTAATAGTTGTATGATTTAGTGAAATTAGGAAAATGGCACAAACATAACTTTGCTGCCTTGGTAAAAATGTTGTTTATCGAAACATTTAACCCTGTTATATTACCTATCTATCTTTATCACTACGCCAGATCCCTTGCGGGGTAGGGAGAGAGTACAGAGTACCAACAGGTTCTTTCCTTAGAGACCTGTCTGGCTTCCTCAACTCTCATAGTTCATCTCATACACAGTTGCCGGTTACGGAGACTCTTGAATTGCCCTTCAGATAAGACATACTATAGATTATTTCAACCCTATTATCAACCCATTTATGGTAGTGCAATCGCAATGGGCTTTGGTGTTCAAATTAAGCTTGACATTTGCGAATGACAATTGAAATTACTTTCAAATGTCAAATAAAGGAGATTGAAGTGAAAGAGGTTTGGAACGACGCGGTAATTATTCAATGTAGATTTAGTTAATGGAAATAGGTAAAGAAGGGATTAGATTGAGGATTGTGACTATCATATAGTCATTGTTTAGCTGCGTATCAGGTTAAATGAATCACTTCATAGAGATAAGCATTCAATATGGTCGGTCGTTCGAAACACTATCAACCCAGATTTCATTCCGATTATAGGGTATCTCAAGCATAAAAAATACACAGTCACATATATATTCCCGAAGCGAGGGTAGCAGAGGTGTATCTGTGAATATATAGAATCAACTCTGCGGATGGATCTACAGTATTATACATATTTCCTTAATGATATAAGGTCCCATGTAACAGGAGTCAGTCTATACCATTCTACCAGGCGCAATTCCAGACATCGGAATGATTCATTGCATTTGTTTATACAGTAACTTCAATAACACTTTGTCCGATATAGAATTTGAACTAAGGGCCTCATGATTGCCAGTAACGCCACACGCTACTAAATTAACTAGCTAGGCATTATCTACATCTCATCTAACATTAGCGGCGAAAAGTGATGGTGCTCGGGTACACCTCTGCCACCCCTGCTTAGGGTATACAGACGTGGAGTCTTACCAGGATCTCCACTTCGCGGATAATGACAATCTAACAATAACCTATTAACTATTTTTTGTTTGAGCAACTCGAATCACCGAATCACGGTTTTAATCCGACGCGAGCCGAATCTTTGTGTGTACTTAAGTGTAGATAATTGTTACGACTATATAATGAAGTCAAAGTCGTTACATTTTATATTACTATCTATCGAAAACATATAAAAAATAGAATCATAATGTATATGATTTATGAATCAAACATGAATACATTCTTAGACAAGTCTCCAGACTTTTTGGTCACGTAATTTCTCATCTATCGTGAAGTATCGACCTTAGACGAGTGCTAACACTAGAACTCGCGTGGGGGAAGATCCCACGGGAATGGGGACGGACCCTCTCAGAGATATAGGTAGGAGTTAATTCTACGCTGGACAAGTGCCTATTTGTTAGATGAAAATGTTCGGCTTGAAAAGAGTTAAGTAATTAAATTAATTTAAGTAGAGGCCTGGTACAGAGTTTGACATTGTGTCCGGCATAATGAAAATAGGCTCGCCCCCAGACCTAATATCGTTGGTACAAAGTAGGCGGACACAGTACACTCTGCCACTCTCGCTTATATTTTTATTTTTAAACCCAGCCCCACACTAGGATTTATAGGAATAATAATAGGCTTCTGTGCGTGGGTGCGTTTACAAACATGAAAATTCATATGCACAAATACTCAGACAGAAACAAATAATTGTGGGTCACACAAATATAAAGCGGCTTAAGCTCTTAACCACTGCGCTAAATCGTCTGTCATGGTTGTGCATTAGTTGTGTTAGAATAGAAAATGAAAATACCTATCTACTTACAGAATAGAAAATCAAAATACCTATTTACTTATAGAATAGATCTGTGTCAGGTCAATGACTCATACAATACAAGTGCCCCGGCTTCGCACGGGTGAATTATAAGCATAAACCTCTTAAATTTGTCCATTGATGAAAACGGTATGAAAATTTGTTCGGGAGTTATTGAGTTTATCGCGTTCCGACAGACAGATGGATCTGTGTATTTTCCCATAAGTATACTATCAATAAGCTGACAACGGTTTGACCAAGATCAGAGGCCGCTAGATTCACTATTTCGTATAGTCGCGGGTTCGATTCTCGCGCGCGACAAATCCTTGTGTGGGCTATCTCCATTATGCCGTCCCATCTGCTGGACGATAGTCCAGTGATTAAGAGCCTAAACTGCTCCGCCCACTGGAACGAGAAGCCGCGGGTTCGATTCCCGCACTGAACCTATATTTGTGTGACCCAAAATATTTGTTTCGGGTGTATGTTTATGTGACTTTTAAGTTGGGAAATATACCCACGACACAGAAGTAAATCCTAATGTAGGGATACGTATTTAAAAAAGTCTGGGTAGCTCCGTAGAGCGGGCGATTTATTTCATGAAATAAAAACTTCATTCACTCTCTATCTATCTATATCATCACGCCAGATCCCTTGCGGGGTAGGCAGAGAGTACAAAGTTCCAACAGGTTCTATCCTTATATTGTCTCAATTGATATAAAACCATTTTTCGGATTTTATCGCTGTATATTTTTATTTTGAAGTTCCCGACGTGTCGAGTGCTTTGCAGCACCCTTTTCATTGACCAATTTCATGTGTAATATTCGCATTCGACAAAGTCGGTCTAAGATGGGTGACTGTTTGTGGCATTTTCATATTCGAGCGTCTCCGTGCTTCGGAAGGCACATTAAGCCGTTGTTTCCGGTTAGTCGTTGAGCCACGTTGGAAGCCTTATAGACGGCTTGATAAGTTACAACAGCAGGTGGCCACAAACCTGCCTCCACCAATCCACACTGGGTCCGCGTGGTGGAGTATGACCTAATCTCTCTCATCTCGATTTGTGAGAGAAGGTCATTGCCCAGCAGTGGGACGATATAGGCTGATATTATCATTATTTTATTATTATTCGCTTAAATCTAAAAACCGAATATCATTCTCTATTGACAACAAGTTAAATTTTTTTATAACTGTATAAAAAAATGTTAACTGGTTAACTTTGAGTATGAGTGGAAATAAAAAACTCGTTAGAGCACTAAACGGTATTCAATTCTCATTGTAACCTTTGGCATTCACATATTTTCCATACCAAAAGAACCATGTAGCGATTAAAGAGCTTTTCAAACAAAAGTTGTAATGAATAAAATAAAATTCTAAATAGCAGGCGCAATAAAATTACTATATATCTACATCAATATATTATTTGTACTAGATTAAAGGTTTCGTTACATAGCCGACGCAGCGCAACGGGAGCGCGACGGTGGCGCGACTTGGGACTCCTGTAATGTACTGAAATATACGAGAGACGCCACTCAGCGCAGCTCCGCTCGGCGCGACGGCAAACGTCATGACCGAACTTAACCGAGCTGTGCCGTCGCGCTCCGTCGGCTATTTGATCAAACCTTAAGGGTCAACTAAATGACGGGCAAAAACGGCTGTGATTGCATGTACCTACAAATATATACAAGTAGTTACCAACTGCAGAGAATAGTTTTAAAGTATTGATATACAAGCTGTAACATAATGAACGCAAGTCCATAAACTGGTTTCGAAATCGGTAACTAGATTGATTCCAACAATTTTTAATAAATCTTGCTTTTTTTAATTTGCAAAATATGCCGTTACTCTTTCAGAGCGCTATAACTAACTAAATTTATTCTTGATTCAAAACAATACAGAGATTTTAAATGCACGTTCAAGTTTCATTGTTAATTGGGGTATAAAAAAAGAGTTACTTTAAATTTGGAAATTTGGTTTTCGTATTGTAAAGCAATTATCTAATCTGAGTGACTGAGGTCTTGCGTTATTTACGATACAAATTATATATATATAGTCATCATCATCTCAGCCTATACTTGTCCACTGCTGAACATAGGCCTCCCCAATCGCTCTCAAACCCAGCCGGTCCGATGCCACCTGCATCTAACAACTTCCTGCGATCCTAAGATTCCCAAGATCGTCGGGCCATCAGGTAGGCGGCCGTAATATATTTGTAGGCTATTTGGTGCTTAAGTTATTTTGCAATTAATTGTTCCAGAACCACCATAACATGTTCGGCATAACAGTAGGCATTCTGATGGCAAATATTGGCCAAATCATAGATTTTCGTTATTTTGCTACTTTATTTATACACCGTCACGCCTATATTCCCCAAGCGGGGGTGGCAGAGGTGTACTGCGTACACCCACGTTTCACCGACGATGTTAGGTCCCATGTAATAGGGGGTGAGCATATACCGGGCACAATTCCAGACTCCGGACTCGTACTGGGAAGTTTTTCGTTAGAAAAACTACACTTGTCCTACCTAGGATTTGAACCCAGGACCTTGTGATCACAAAGCGATGCGCTTTGCCACTAAACCAACAAGGTAGTCACTACTTTATATGATATTATTAATGGACGTGAGCAGGTGTGAGAACACCTCTGTACGCAGTACACCCAAATTCGCCTACAACGCAAGCTCCCAATAGTAGCAAACTTATTGCCATTATTCCGAGAATTATTCTAGGTTATTAGCAATAGGCTCGCCTCCTGTTACATACCTACCTAACATCGTTGTTGTTGCGAAAATTGGCTGTTCAAATAGATGTACACCTCTGCCATCCTCGATCGGAGAATATAAGCGTGACGATGTTTATTTTTTTTTATTTCAGACTCCGGCATGCCACTGAAAATTTTTGACAAAATTCCTATTTACACTTTGTCAAACCTTAGATTCGAAACCACGCAACTCTAAAACAAAGAGTCAGTATGATATCCTACATTCAAAAATTTCAGTGAAAATTAAAGCAATATTTCCATATTAAAATGGTGCCCATCAACCCATTTTTGCTCGGTCGTTTTGGGTAACAAGCTTATTGTATATACCAAAATAATACTCGTAAAATATAATGTGTCTGCAATATCTTAAATTCTAATTAGCAAAAGATAATTAAACTTAATGTAAATGTTTCATGATTATGAAAGATGGCGGACATTAACAGACTTAAGGTCCCAATTCTAGTAACGAAGTCCCGCTAAAACCGAATCTTAACCGCTGCCGATCAATGTTTTTGCATCCTAGTTGTGCGATTTTTTTAAACAAAAAGAAACTGAACTAGAAAATCATAAAAGCAACATACCCTAAACTAAAACACAAAAAATTAAATATTTGAAGTCGGTGTGAATCGGTCGGTGACCCTTAATATCTCAATCTACAGTTCCATGTTGAAGATGTTGCTATTAAGGAAAGTTTTTAAGGAGTTTCCTGGGCATGTAGCCAAGTAAAGATTTCACAGTCGTTACCTTGTAAAAAACAAAAGAATGTACAAAAATAACATTTTACAACACAAAAGTAACGCGGTCAGAACAAGGCGCTATCCATATCCATCTAAGACAATGGAAATACACTTCCCACTTGGCTAGGCATTCTAGTATATCTTCAAAGTCCAAGGGCCAATACCAATTAAATTAAAATGGTACCATCTTGCAGCTATATTCAACCTAAAGCAGAAGGAATCAATGAAATCTGTTCATAAACAAAAAAGCCTAAACATTGTATTTAACAAACGAATTGAAAACCACCATATTTTTTTGAAGTCGGTTATAAACGGCTAAGCGCCTTTGATCGCGGAATTTTGTCAGTAGAATTGGGTCTCTATCCTGTCTTTACAAACAAACAAACGAAGCTGTAACGCAATGAAGGTCCTAAGCAAAGATACCCTAAGGTCCGCGATGACGTCACGACAAGCGCCGAGGTAATGCGGATTTCCCACACACCGTCTCTCACCCAGCTATTTTTTATTAAATGTTAAATAAAAGGCGCTCGTAGCGCTGTGGAGGTGCTCGTAGCACTGTGCGACCGCGGTGTTCTTACCGATTACCAAGGTTAAGCAGCGTTCGACTCGGTTGGCCCGAGATGGGCGACCGTTTTTGGCATTTTCATATTCGAGCGTCTCCGTGCTTCGGAAGGCACGCTAAGCCGTTGGTCCCGGCTACCACTTAATGTGGTAGTCGTTAAGCCGAGTTGGAAGCCTTAAAGGCGGCTTGATAAGTTCCAACAGCAGGTAGCCACAACCCTGCCTCCACCAATCCGCACTGGGTCCGCGTGGTGGACTACGACCTAATCTCTCTCACCTCGATTAGTGAGAGAAGGTCTTTGTCCAGCAGTGGGCAATATAGGCTGATATTATTATTATTATATTAAAATAAAAATGTATCTAATTATGGAGGCCTTAAGTATAAATCATCATCATCATCATCATCTCAGCCTATACTTGTCCACTGCTGAACATAGGCCTCCCCAATCGCTTTCCAGCGTAACCGGTCCGACCCACCTGCATCCAACGACTTCCTGCGATTTTCACAAGATCGTCGGTCCATCTGGCAGGTGGTCGTCCCACGCTGCGCTTGCCAATACGTGGTCTCCATTCTAGAATCTTTCTGCCCCAACGCCCGTCCGATCTTCGCGCTATGTGGCCCGCCCATTGCCACTTCAGCTTGCTAATCTTAAGGGCTATGTCGGTGACCTTGGTTCTTCTACGAATCTCCTCATTCCTGATTCGATCACGTAGAGAAACGCCGAGCATAGCTCTCTCCATAGCTCGCTGAGCAACTCTGAGCTTTTTTATGAGACCTATAGTAAGAGACCACGTCTCTGATCCATATATCATCACTGGTAACACACATTGACTGAAAACTTTAGTCTTTAGGCACTGAGGTATTTTGAATGAGAAGATGTTGCGCAGTTTCCCGAACGCTGCCCAGCCGAGTTGGATTCGTCGATTGACCTCTCTCTCAAAGTTGGACCTACCTAACCGGACTACCTGTCCCAGGTAAATGTATTCGTCGACAACTTCAAGAGTAGAGTTCCCAACGGTGAGTGCGGTGGGTACGACATGGACGTTAAACATTATTTTCGTTTTGTCCATGTTTATTTTAAGACCCACTTGTTGAGATACTCTGTTGAGGTCGCCGAGCATTCGTCCTAGATCTTCCAGCGACTCCGCCATGACCACAATGTCGTCGGCAAATCGAAGGTATGTGATGTATTCGCCATTGATGTTGATGCCAAGTCCTCGCCATTCCAAGAGCTTGAAGGCGTCCTCTATGGTGGTCGTAAACAGTTTCGGAGAAATGACCTCTCTCTGTCTTACCCCTCTTTTTATGGAGATCGCCTTCGTGCACTGCCCTTGTACTCGGACTGACATGGTGGCGTTATTATACAAGCACTTCAACACTTTGATGTCAATGCGGCATCGCTGAGAGATCTAAGAACCGCCCAAGTCTTGATCGAATCGAAGGCTTTCTCATAGTCCACAAACGCCAAGCATAGTGGCCGATTATACTCCTCGGTCTTCTGTATAATCTGCCACAGCGTATGTATGTGGTCTATGGTACTAAAGCCTTTCCGGAAACCGGCTTGTTCGGGAGGCTGGAAATCATCAAACAAAAAAAAAAAAAAAAAAAAAAAAAAAAAAAAAAAAAAAAAAAAGAAACCTGCGTTCGAGACGATTCGTGATGACTCTCGAAAACAACTTGTAAACATGGCTCAGCAGTGTGATGGGCCTATAGTTCTTTAATACAGTGTTTCATAACACTGTATTAAAGAATTTTCTTGAAAAAGAGTACCACCACACCCCTGTTCCATGCTTCCGGCGTTTTCCCTTCGAGCAAGACGGAATTAAACAGCCTCTGAAGGACTTTAAGTACCGGCGATCCGCCCGCTTTCAGAAGCTCTACGGTAATTCCGTCTTTACCCGGCGCTTTATTGTTTTTAAGTTGTTTGAGAGCCATCCTAATCTCGTACAGGCTGATGTCCGGGATATCTTCAGTGTAGTGTCGGGCTAGCTTGGCTCTTGGGTCTTTTACCAAGTCAACAACAGGTTCAGCTACTGAGGTATACAACTGCCCATAGAACCTCTCTATCTCCCTGAGCACCTCTGACCTTTTCGACGTTACGTTTCCGTCCTCTGTCTTCAGCTTCGTCAACTGGCTTTGCCCAATAGACGCGTCTCTTGCGAACACTTTGGAGCCCTTGTTCTGCTCTATGGTCTCCTCAATACGTCTTGTATTGAAGGACCGTAAATCGTGTCGCAAGGACTTCAATATCCATAGTCCATTGAGCTGCCTATAGGACTTAGCATCATCGGAGGTTTGAAGTGTCATGGTACGTCGCTCAGCCATAAGGTTTCTGGTGTAGTCAGATAGCTTTTGAGGCTTATTTAAAAATAAAATGCTGCGGTGGGGCTTAAAATGCTTGGACCCGACCGTATGGACAGTCTCTACCAACCTATTGTTGATTTCGTCCACTGATGCGCTGCTGTCTAGCAATTCGAAGCGGTTTGACAATTCAAGTTGAAAGTTCTCGGGGTTTTGGATATGTGCATTAGAAAGTTGGAGCGTAGACTTCATCAGACGCGATCTTTTCATTTTGACATTAATATTTAATGTGCCTCTGACCATTCGGTGATCACTGCCGGTTTTTATCCTGTGAATCACGGAGACTTCATTAAATATTTATCGCTTGGTGCTCATGATGAAGTCTATCTCATTTTTTGTGAAACCATCAGGGCTCATCCAGGTCCATTTCCTATGAGACGGCTAAGAAAGAGTTCATCATAAAGAGTCCCTCCTTCTCCAGAAATTCGGCCAGCCTCTGACCCCTGGGGTTGCGCTGCCCATATCCAAATTGGCCTACTCTCAACTCATCATCGCCCCGTTTGCCCAGTCGCGCATTGAAGTCACCCATAACTACTGTAAAGTGTGCTTTGGAGGTATTTATGGCTCTACTAATGTCTTCATACATAACTTCGACCTCATCATCTGAGTATGCCGAGGTCGGTGCGTAGACCTGTATGACCTTCAGCAAATATCTTTTGGATATTCTGAGTATCAGGTACGCTACCCTGCTCGACACACTAGTGATGGACACAACGTTGTTTATGAGTGACTTGTGGACGATAAATCCGACACCACCTTGGGACTGCTCTTCGCCCTCCCGGTAGTAAAACAAGTTGCCAGATTTTAAGGTTATCGTGTCCTCGCCCTCTCTTCGGACCTCCGATAAACCAACAATACTCCACCGCAACTTGTTTAACTCTTCTTCCCGCTCAACTGGCTTCTCATCTGTCCTCAATGTGCGTGCGTTGTATGTCACCAGGGCCAATTTTCGGTTTTGGTGGTAGCCGAATCTCTGCCGGAGATTCTTAGCACCCCTTGTCCTGTCGTTACCATGGCTGCTACCGTGGCCAGGACGAACAGGACCGCCGGGGATTAGGGGCCTGGTTTTCTTACTTTCTTCCATAATTGGGGGTGTTTGCCATACTCGCCACGCTTGGCAGGCGGGTTGGCGAGCGCAGTTTTTGGTCGTAGAAGTGTTAAGGGAACGCTGCTGCCCATTCCCTAGTTTTCCCTTAGTCGCCTTGTACGACACCCGATGGGATGAGATGGGTGGGTCCTATTCTAAGCCGGAAACCACGCGGCATGAAAATTTAACTGTTTCTCTCAATATTATCATAAAATGCGTAAGTGCGTATCTTTAATTATGTGTGGTATTAAATTTAAGTGATTAAAATTCCATCTGCGTCCAATTGACCATTATTTTAATCAACTTTTGATTAAATTCCTTAACTTCTCAGATTTACGCGAATATTACACATGCAATAAGAAACTTACGGGTTTTATTGCGGTTTATACTTTTATTTTAAGTATCCATCGTAGCGATGTTTCGAGCACTTTACAGTACCTATGGTCAAGTGAATAACCAAAAGCCTTCCTTTCGGAAAGGCAATGTAGTGTAGCCTAAGCATATTAGTGTGTAAGTCTATAACTTGGTGTTTTATAACATACTATATCAGTGTATACCCGATATTGATTGGTTTCACTCATCTCTGGAACATCGCACCCTACATGGCGACCCTGCCGGTAACAAGTATCTGCCTAGTGTGAGCGCGCATACCGTCGTACATATAAGCAAGTTATTAAAAAACAATATTGTGCCTATGCTCGTTGCCAAGTGGAAAGTGTATGGTTTTTTTACTGTGATGGACTACACTATTGTCTTTTGTAGACTTCGGTCGCGCCCAATACAAATTTCGGTTACGCGCTATATCAAAGATCATAACATACGTAAATATGATTATACTCCATTCGTCTTGATTAGATTTCAAATATAAATTATCATAACAACGATAATAGCCAAGATACAAAAAAAGAAATTAAATTACTACACCGCACGAGATCATTTCTAAAATTGCAACTTATCTACGAGTTAACTTCCTCATTTCGCATACTCTACATTTATGAAATAACTACCAACACTCAACAGAAAGCAAGTTTCACTATACTGGCGCGCTAAACAATTATCCGCGCTAACAGCCTTCTACACAAAAACTAAAGACAGTTACACAAGATTTATCTTAGTTTTTACGCTATTTAGAAACAATATGAGTAATGGACTTATGTGCGTGTGACGCGGTGTTTTGGTGAAATCATAGAGGTCAAAGTGCCGGAGAGATTGTTACGAATCCGGCTGTGAATTTGTCTTTTTGTGTCCGGCGTCCGTGCGAAACTGGGTCATTGTCGATAGATGTTCAATTTATAAGAGGAAGCGTTTACGAATTGAATTCGGTATAGTGCAGAAATCCCGCAGTGATGCAATGATGGTATATCCAATTCGTTCGTCGATCGTAAATTGTCTGGGAATCAAATGATTTGTGTATATTTACTCGGGCTAAATTGGGAATTTAATTGTTTTTTCAGTGAAATTATTTAAAAGCACTACTTTAAAAGTACCCAGCGGTTGATTTAAATTATGGTTTAAACAGATTTAGATCATTGAACTTTGGAAGGAGTAGATGGAGTTAACGAACGCTGCCCCACACTATATTATTTTTCACATAGGATGGGTAGTGACAGTTCTAAGTGCCAACCAAAATTATATTTAATTCAATTGTGTTAAGGCATAAAAACATGAGTATAGAAACCGGTCATGCTTCTTATTGCCATTGAATAAAGTATAATTTTCTTTGACACTTACAACTGTGACAGTACCCACCTAACATGAAAGTATAGGAATTATTCCTGTGACGTAGCTGCGTAGCCTTCATACGCACAAACAGCCGGACCCAAACTTGTTGTAGCTTACACAAAGATGTCTCGTGCGGATTTAAACACGTGACCATTATAATAAGCGAAACAACTTACACTTTGACCACTAGAACAAGTTGTCATATTTGTTATTTCTTTCTCTTGATTTAAAAAGTTAATTTCTTTCAAATTATTCAAATAGCACACAAGCCATAATAATCAATAAGACAGTAACTTTCAAAACGCGTAAAGCTTATAAATCAGACCGCCACTGCCTGATCAAGTGCGTCTGGAGAATACAGAGAGCGTGTGATTATAATCACTTGGGTAAAATAGCCTGTTATTTACTCATGTGTAAAGGTATGTTTATAATGTATTATATATTTACATCGCAAGCGTATCACCTGACTCAATCGTCGTTCTCAATGCTATACCATTTATTTTTTTATTATAACTTCACCCACACTTTGAATATTCCTTCTTTATTTATTTATTTATTTATTTAAGAAACTTAACAGCTTACAATTAATAAGGTACAATCATATACATAAAAAGAAACGCCAATGACGAAGTTTGCAAATTAGCAATAAATTACAAAGGTAGACATTAATCCTCAGACAAAGAATTAGAATTAAATAGCATAGATGTGCACGCGTGTGTGTGTGTGTATGTTTGTGTGCGTGTGCGTATATGTATGTGTGTATGCGTGTGTGGGTGTGTGTGTGGGTGGGTGTGTGTGGGTGACTTTTAGAGGTAGAATATTGGCATGATGATGGTGAAAAATTATTTATTATCTGCTAATATTCTTATGATGTTTGTTTTAAAAGTGTTGCGAGAAGAATTAAATAGGTCGAGTGATGAAAATTTATTGTTGTACAATGCTGGTAATCAATTAAAAGGTAAGAATTTTGTATAATTATTTGATGCTTGGGGGGTTGAAAGCAGTAGAGTATTCCTGGTTCTTTTATGGGGAGTATTGAGATTAATTTTATCTAGCAATTGTGGACAGTCAAATTTGTTATTAAGAATATCTTGTACAAACATCATGTCTAAAAGTTCTCGGCTTTCTTCTAAAGTGTTAATTTTAAAACGGGTGCATGAATTCAGGTAGTCCTGATCAATATTATTGGCTTTATAATTAAGGTGTTTTATGAAAATGTGTTGAATTTTTTCTATTTTATCTATGTATTTTTTGTAATAAGGTCGCCATATGATACTTGCAAATTCTAAAATACTTCTAACGTAGCAGTAATATAATGCTTTAAAGCATTGCAAGTCTTTAAATGGTTGAATCATGTGTAAAATAAAACCAAGAGACTTATATGCTTTACCAGTTATATAATCTATGTGAGCCTCAAAAGAGCACCTATCATCGAGAATCACCCCCAAGTCCTTCACTTGATTCGCCTCTTCGAGTCCTCATTGTTGATGTTGTAATTAAAGATTAAGTTATAGCGTTTGCGAGAAAAAGTTATGACCTGACATTTTTGGGTATTAATACCTATTCTATTGTTTTTATAGTACTCTCCCAGCCTATTAAGATCTGACTGAAGTAGATGACAGTCTGCTTCGCTATTTATTTTGCGGAAAACTTTCTTGTCATCTGCATATAAGAGGCATTTCGAGTTATGGAGGGAAAGCGTTATGTCAAATAAAAATATATTAAATAATAAAGGAGGTATATGTGATCCCTGGGGAATACCGGAGGTCAAAGTTACAAAGTTAGATCGGTAACTACCCATGACAATTGCTTGACGACCATTTCTAATATAAGATTCAAGCCATCTGTGTAAGGTTCCCTTGATTCCCAGCGCTTTCACCTTGTCGATAAGGATGTTATGGTCTACTCTATCGAATGCTTTTTCGAAGTCGGTATATATAACATCTATCTGATTACCATCCCCCATATTAGTCAATACATATTGGGTAAATTCCGATAGATTAGTGTTTACTGAGCGAGATTTGAAGAATTCATGCTGAGATGTAGGTAAACACTATTTACAAGAGCTGTACAGGTAATCGTTTACGATAGTTTCTAGCATTTTGCCGAAAATATTTAAAAGTGAAATGCCTCTATAATTGGTGATTTCCCTTTTGACCCCTTTTTTATGAATAGGGATGACCTGTGCATCTTTCCGCTGCTTGGGAAAGATACCTTCGTCCAAAGACCTCTGGAATATAATTCTTAGTGGATCTGTGAGCCCTTTCTGGCATTGTTTTATGAATAGAGCTGGAATTCCATCGAGACCTGCACCCTTTTTCTTATCTCACTTCTTAAATGTTTTGCTTAGGCCATCTGAAATGATTTTAACTGATGTGATATTGTTTGAGGCCAGAGATTCAGTACGAGGTGCTGCATTATATACGGGAGGCGATGACGTAAATATACTTTGGAAAAATGTATTGAACGCGTTACAAATGTTTTCCCCACCGGAGAGGGTAATACCTTTGTACATCATACGACACGGAAAACCGGAGTTTTTTCTCTTGCTGTTAACATCATTTGTCACATCTAGAGATATAATTATGAAAACATTAAGACTCCATCGAAACCTGGGCGGTTCTGGATGCTCTGCAGCGATGTGGTATCGATTGGCGCTATATCGAAGTGCTGAGATGTCTATATGATACCGCCACAATGACCGTGCAGTTCCAGGACCAAAAGACCAACCCGATCGAGCTGCGTCGAGGTGTAAGACAGGGGGATGTAATATCCCCCAAGCTCTTCACCAATGCACTCGAAGACGTCTTCAAGACGCTGGACTGGACTGGGCGGGGCATTAACATCAACGGCGAATACATCTCACACCTTCGGTTTGCCGATGATATCGTCATCGTGGCAGAGTCACTGGAACAGTTACGCGAAATGCTGCATAGCCTAAATGGAGCCTCTCGAGGTGTCGGTATCGGCATGAACTTGGATAAAACCAAGATCATGTTTAATGAACATGTCACGCCGGGCCCGATCTACGTCGATGGTTCGGTGCTCGAAGTTGTTCGGAAGTATGTCTACCTTGGACAAGTTGTCCAATTTGGTAGAAACAACTTCGAGAAAGAAATCAACCGCAGGATCCAAATGGGTTGGGCAGCATTTGGCAAACTACGTCACGTTTTCTCTGCGCCTATACCGCAATGCCTGAAGACTAAAGTGTACAACCAATGCGTCCTACCTGTTATGACCTACGGGGCCGAGACGTGGACACTCACAGTGGGACTGGTCCACAAATTTAAAGTCGCACAGCGGGCTATGGAGCGAGCTATGCTCGGCGTCTCTTTGAAGGATAAAATTCGTAACGAGGTTGAACACAAAGTTACCGACAAAGAACCAAAGTTACCGACATAGCTCGCAAACTCAGTAAGCTGAAGTGGCAATGGGCTGGTCACATCTGCAGAAGGACCGACGACCGATGGAGCAAACGTGTCCTAGAGTGGAGACCGCGACTTGGTAAGCGTAAGGTAGGACGGCCCCCAGCTAGATGGACCGACGACCTCAAAAAGGTCGCTGGGACTGACTGGATGCGGAAGGCGGAGGACCGTGTTCAATGGCGCGTGTTAGGAGAGGCCTATGTCCAGCAGTGGACTGCGATAGGCTGATTGATTGATTGACTATGTTAGTAGATAATAAGTCAATAAGACGCAGTAGGTATTCTTTTAGCCTATGATATCCCACTAATGGAAATTGCCGTGAGCCTTTTTTGAGTTGTGGAAATCTTCAGAATAAATAAATTCTGTGAAAAGTACGGAATGAAAAAATCAAAATGAAAAATATTGTCCAAAAAGGTAAACCGACTTCAAAAAGCAACAAAATAAAAATATTTGAAGTCGGTACTGGTTGGTGCAGTCGGTTACTTGGCACCGACTTCAAATATTTTTATTTTTTTGCTTTTTGAAGTCGGTTTACCTTTTTTTATAAAAGATTTTTATTTTACAATTTTAAGTGACCAGTGAATTATTCTATAGTAGGGTACCTATAGGATTGACGTAATACCCATAATATCTCAATTTACACATGCCTATTGTTTGTCGTTAAGGAGTTCCCTGGTGTATCTTCTAAGTCCAAGGTCCAATGTCAATAAAATTAATATGGGACCACCTTGGATAGATACTGAACCCAATGCAAAAAAAATATCAAAATCGGTCCACAATTGAGGGAAATATCGCTGAACATACATAAAAAAAAAAATCATACATACAACCGAACATAGAACCTCCTCCTTTTTGAAGTCGGTTACAAATGATAACCTGTGAGTCATAAATTACAATGGAATTGAATGAATTAAGAGTGTGTATCGAATTGGTGTGTAGCGGAGATTGGACGGTCGTTGGGGCAGAAAGATTCTAGAGTTGAGACCACGTATAGGCAAGCGCAACGTGAGACGGCCGCCTACCAGATGTACCAACAATCTTGTGAAGATCGCAGGAAGTCGTTGGATGCAGGTGGCATGGGACCGGTTCCGTTGGAGAGCGATTGGGAAGACCTATGTTCAGCAGTGGACGAGTCTAGGTTTAGCTGATAATGATGATCATCAGTTGTATAAAATAACAGCCAATTCGATTGAATCTATCTATATCATCACGCCAGATCCCTTACGGGGTAGGCAGAGAGTACAGAGTTCCAACAGGCTCTTTCCTTACATACCTCTCTGGCTTCCTCTACTCTCATAGTTCGTCTCATACACGCTCGCCGGTTACGAAGACTCCTGACTTGTCCTTCAGATAAGACCCGGTATATTTGGTCATGGTAAGATAGTCTAGGTCTGCCCCGGTACCTACATCCTTCCACTTTCGCATTGTATATCAGTTTTGTCATTCTTTCTTTGGACATTCTTTCTATATGCCCGAACCAACGGAGCATACCCTTTCTCATCTTCACACCGATATTCTCTTTCATACCTATTTGCTTTCTTACTGCGCTGTTGCGAATACGGTCGGTCAGCTTCACACCGCACATCTTCCGCAGAGCTCGCATTTCCACCGCATTTATCCCACTTTTAATCTTCTTCTTACATATCCAGCTCTCGCTGCCATATAACAGCATTGGGACAAGCACTCCATTATGTATGGCCAGCTGCGCCTTTTGGCTTAAGTGCCGGCTCCCAAGTAGCTTTCCCATCGCGCCATTCACTCTGTTCCCTGCACTCACTCTTCTCTCTATGTCAGCGGTGTATTTTCCATCCTTACTGAATGCGCATCCAAGATATACAAACTCATTCACCTGCTCCAGCACATCGTTCCTAACCACAATCCTTGCATTCGTTCTGGTTTCTTCCCGTTCAAAAACCATAATTTTGGTTTTCTTCACATTCAAATGTAAGCCATTTTTCATGCAGTCGTCTTTCATAACTGTGACTAGTGATTGCAGATCAGTGGCTGTTGGCGCTATCAAAACCGCGTCATCTGCATATAGTAGATGATTTACCACTAGATCACTCATTTGTGCACCTTCATTCATCGCTTTCAGTCTTTGAAGACTTTTATCCAAATATATTATAAACAGTCTAGCGGACAACACGCAACCCTGCTTGACGCCGATTTCAACGTCAAACCAGGGTGACATGCTCCCACCCACCCGTACGCATGCCTTGCAGTCCACATAGGTAGACTGGACGGCCCACAGCAGAGTGCCATTTATACCACACTCAGGCAAAATGTCCCAAAGTCTTCGATTGAATTGGCTGTTATTTTATACAACTCCAACTCTACTCAACTATAAAATAAGTAAACTAAGGTATTGTCTATTCCAAAAAAAGATTAAATAGCGATGTACATAATTCCAAAAAAAAATACGTATGACTTTTCATAAATTTCTTTAAACGGGTAACTCTAAAGCGTAAAATTCCAACGGGAATTCTCTGCGTTTTAGTCCTCAAAAGTTCCTTAATAAAACACAATTTCTGTAATAGAAAAATATGCGCAGAACACGGGGGTAATCTCTCGAAACTCATTTATCTCTTTCAGAATATAGAGGTAACAAGACTCGTGTTATACACTAAACTACGGGATCTTGTTTGCCCTACCCTTATTTCCTTTTTCTCACGGAGAATTCGAAAGTAAATTAGATCATTCTTTTGTACTACTTCGTCGCCGCGTCGTCAGAATATATTTTTTTCTGTAGAAACCCAAGTTTTTAACCGACTTCAAAAAGGAGGAGGTTCTATGTTCGGTTGTATGTATGCTATTTATATATATGTTCAGCGATATTTCCGTCAATTTTGGACCGATTTTAATGATTTTTTCTGCATTGGTTTCAGTATAGCTCCACGGTGGTCCCATTTTAATTTCATTGGCATTGGACCTTGGACTTAGAAGATACACTAGGGAACTCCTTAACGACAAACAATAGGAATGTGTAAATTGAGATATTATGGGTATTACGTCAATCCTATAGATACCCCACTATAGAACTAAGCAGTATATTAGCCGACTTCAAAAAAGGAGGAGGTTCATAATTTGTCTGTTTTTTATAACTCCTTTGCTTATGAACCGATTTTGATGATTCTTTTTGCATTGGGTTCAGTATAGTTTTGAGGTGGTCCTATTATAATGTTATTGGTATTGGACCTTGGACTTTGAAGATACACCAGGGAACTCCTTAACGGCGAACAACACGAATTTATAGATTCTGTTATTATAGTTATTATAGTTATTATATTAATCCTGTAGGTACCTTACTGTACAACTCAGCAAAATAATATAATATCGGTATATAAATATTAGTAAATAATTCACTCGTCACTTAAAATTGTAAAATAAAAATCTTTTTAAAAAAAGGTAAACCGACTTCAAAAAGCAAACAATAAATATTTGGAGTCGGTGCTGGTTGGTGCAGTCGTTTTCTTGGCCGAATTTTTAATTGAGTAGCGACCCATACCGGAAGGCGTCGAATGGGTCGGCTTCCCACAAGATGACTGGTGATCTGTTGATGCTATAACATGGATGCGTACAGTAAAACACCGGATGTGGTGGTGATCTTTAAGGGATGATGATGATAGACGTTGAGTCTATGAAAGAAAAAAAAACACTTAAAGAACCTTTCTAAAAACAAGCTTTTATAGGAACAACACAATCACCATATGTGGCGTAGTTGAAGAGTTTCTATGGCTTCCTTCAGGCTCCATCATTAAACCCTGGATACTATTAAGGTCAAAAGTGCTCACCAAGACATATCCAAGAAACCCATACACAGCAGGGTTATATTGAGTTGTTGGGTAGACTCATCGGCCACCTTCCAGCTTCATCATCACACCCTGAACACTATCTGGTTGTATAATACTTGTCAATACCAACCTTACAAGCCTAGGGGGTTACGTTGTATATTTTACATGTTCCTATGGCCACCTTCCGACTCTGCCATCAGACCAGCTCCATGGTACTATATTATTGCATTGTCACCGGGGTTACATACGTATCCAAATTGCACCTCAATCGGATACCCGCAAGTGCTTAAAAATGGATCACAAGATTTGAACCGGAAAGACAGACCGACAGACAGACATAAGAACAGTGCAAGTTAAATAAAAGCATGTAAAAAGTCTTAATATTATCGTAATGTCAAACTTCTGTTTTCACAAACACACATTAGAATAAAGAGGATACGTAGAAATTTACTAAAATGTAATTTAAAATAAAAGCGTGTTAACTGCCTCGTTGGTCTGGTGGCAAAGCGCATCGCTTTGTGATCACGAGGTCCTGGGTTCAAATCCTAGGTCGGACAAATGTAGTTTTTCTAACGAAAAATTCCCAGTATGAGTCCGGAGTCTGGAATTGTGCCCGGTATATGGCAAATGGCTCGCCCCCTATTATATGGGATCTAACATCGTCGGCGAAACGTGGATGTACTCAGTACACCTCTGCCACCCCCACTGAGGAATATAGGCGTGACGGTGAGACGAGAAAAGCGTGTTAACAAAAAATATTAAACAAAACCCAAACACATCATTTATTTTGTATAAATCCTTACAAATTTTCACTTGTACATATATACTTTTTTCTCAATCTAATTGACCACCGGATCGGAACGGGGACTCCACTGAGATGATCCGCCGAGAAACTCGATGAGCGTGTCTTTTTTCATTAAACTCAATTTTTTTTTACTAAGGGAATATAGAACATTATTCACAAAAAAATACTCCCCTTTTTACAAACTAAACCTTTACAACACCTATCTATCTATCCATCTATCTATATCATCACGCCAGATCCCTTGCGGGAGAGGCAAAGAGTACAACACCTAAAGCAAAGCTCAACACGAACCAAGAAGTTTCTCGAAATAATCGTCGATAAATAGAACCCAGTATCGATACGATCGCAAAAAATCGAACTCGTGGTAGCCCCGGCGTGTAATCGATTACAGTGGGGGACGGGAGATTGATGAGGGCTCGTGTAGCGCAAGGCTCAAGGACTTAATGTCATCTGTCAACGTCGCGGCGCTGCCTGCAAGAACACCTTTCTTATACTGAAATCACTTATAAAAAGATCATCGGATTGAGGCTCTTCTTGTAACCCTATTTAGTTCAAACATGGAACTATAACGGCTAGATGAATGTTTTTCGAAAATCTTGCAGAGGAATTCTGCAAGCGTCGTCGGAAGCTCGTAGAGCATGTCGGACTCCTACCTACTAAAAACAGCTTGGTAGCCAGGATCGACATCGAAGAAGTTCTGGGATCTCCGCTAGGAACGCACAGGTACCTCTCTGTCTCGTTCCCCGAAGAAAACGCCACCAACGACGACCTTTTCTTTTTAACAAAATTAGGCTTAAGGCCTAGCGGAAGAAAATCTTCCGAATTTATGAAATTTAGCCTGACTGTTGAAAATGTTTGTGCCGTGGCTAATGGCTACGCAACAGCTGTTTGACGGACGATTTAGCGCAGTGGTTAAGAGCTTAAGCTGCTCCGCCCACTGTGTCGAATAGTCGCGGGTTCGATTCCCGCACGGGACAAATCTTTGTGTGATCCACAATTATTTGTCCCGGTCTGGGTATTTGTTTGTGAATTTTCATGTTTGTAAACGCACCCACGACACAGGAATAATCCTAGTGTGGGGCTACGTTTTTTTAAAAAAAAAAAAAAAAAAATTGTTTGCCGAGGCTAATGGCCTCTCACGCATTCATTATCAGCATCTCAGCCTATACTTGTCCACTGCTGAACATAGGCCTCCCCAATCGCACTCCAGCGCAACCGGTACGATGCCACCTGCATCCAATTCCTGCAATCTTCACAAGATTCTCGGTTCATCTGGCAGGCGCGCGCATTAAATCTTCTGTAAACTATATAGTAGGTATCCATACTGATAAGTATTCCTAACAGGGTATCGAACGTTCCACCTTTAGACAAGGTGATCGTAAAGGTAAATCAATTTTCAAATAACTTCATTATATAAGATAGGGCCCAGCAAATTCCATTATACATAAGGGTCTATAAGTGGATCGGAACTATGGACATGTTATCAGGACCAAGCTGTCAGGGTAACGGAGAGGCGTGATGGAGCGACGAATCGTTTTGGTTCACTCTGATAAAACGCTATCGAGGTTAACGCATCGCTAGCACTAGCTGGTGAAAGTTTTTAGGTTAAGGGCCGAACACTTTTGAACAATTTTGTTGTCGTACTATTTATTAGCAGTAATAGCCTAATGGTTATACCGTTGGACTGCAAAGTCAGAGGTCTCGGGTTCAAACAAAGGCAGGCTCTGTCTTTTCGTAAAAGCATGTGCGTATTAAAAATTAATGATCACTTGCTTTAACGGTGAAGGAAAAACACCGTGAAGAAACCTGCCTGCCTAAGACTTTCTCGAAGGTGTGTGAAGTTTGCCAACCCGCATTGGGACGGCGTGGTGGACTATGGCCTAAACCCTCTCAGTATGAGAGGAGGCCCGTGCCCGACAGTGGGACAGTTTCTTAACAGGGGTAATATTATTATACTATTTTTTTGTGTATGTGAATGATCTACGATATTGGCCGCGGGGCTTTTACAGCTTCATTGGGCAAGAGATCTTGTTGTACTTTGTACACCTATATTTCGCTGACGATGGTAGGTTCTAATGTGGCGGCGAGCTTATTCTCATATACCAGGCTCAACCCCAGACTCAGGACTGCAACTAAATATTTTCCAAGAGAAAAAGCATCTTTTGACTGACCGAAAGATTCAGACGATAATACCGACGACGTCCTAAGAGGTGTCGTTTAAATTATCGTATAAGTGTCGTTTAGATCATTTTCAAATTCAAATATACGTAACTGACATTTACTACTAAGAGAAGGGCTACAGACGATAATGTCGAATATTGTATCGTTCGCTCAACCATCGTTCTGACAGTGAAAACGACGTAACTAAGAGTAGGATTATACACGACATATGCCGAGATATATCGATTTTTCGAGGACTGCCTCGTTGGTCTGGTGGCAAAGCGCATCACTTTGTGATCACGAGGTCCTGGGTTCAAATCCTAGGTCAGACAAATGTAGTTTTTATAACGAAAAATTCCCAGTATGAGTCCGGAGTATGGAATTGTGCCCGGTATATGGCAATAGGCTCGCCCCCTAATACATGGGACCTAACATCGTTGGCGAATCGTGGGTGTACTCAGTACACCTCTGCCATCCCCGCTGGGGAATATAGGCGTGACGGTGTGGTGATTTTTCGAGTAGACCTGCTGATCCACATGATCGCTGACGGATGATTTAGCGTAATAGTTAAGAGCTTAAGCCGCTCCGCCCGTTATCTCTAATAGTCGCGGATTCGACTCCCGCACGGGACAAATCTTTGTGTGACCCACAATTATTTGTTCCGGTCTGGGTATTTGTGTATGTGAATTTTCATGTTTGTAAACGCACCCACGATACAGGAACAAATCCTAGTGTATGTTTTTAATTTAAAAAATCACTTCTACCTCAATATGCGGCTAGACTAACAAGGTAGTCTTAAATAAACTAACAAGGATAATTATTGGGTGTTTCTTCATTATGAAACAGCTAATTCTAACGTTTATAATAAACTCGTGCCAAAGCTAGTAGAATATTAAGGAGTTACAAACTAAGCGGTATGAATTTAACTAACTCGAAGTAATGGCTTTCACAGGTAAATTAGGGCTGCTAAACATTTTTTTATATATATTTATCATCATTATACTAATACGTGAAGCAAAAACTATGTATCCCTTTTTACGAAAATTGCGCGGAGGAGAAGTATGAAATTTCCCGCACTTATAGTTTATATCGAGAAGGAGTGCAGAATACTAATATTTTTTTAAAATTATGCAAAATCAATACATTAAATCAATAAAAAACACATTACACACACTACCATGAATTTGACACAATACACTTCAAATTGAGAATAGATTAATATCGTTTGTTTTAAATATTATTTGTCTATAGTCTTACTGAATGTCAAACATAACCAGCAAACCATGAAATAGTTTTTACAAAAAACATCGTTTACAGAGAAGTTTTGTATCATTAATTAAATTATCGAAATATGTATGTCAAGTTTAATGGACAGCAATTTCTTTTTGGTTCTTTGTTTCAATAAAAAAATAATTAAAAAAACGTATTCTTTCTTTTAATCATTTTTTGTTTTTTTTTCTTTATTTAAATTTTATATAATTTGTTTGAAAAAAATAGGCACATTAACAGTGTAGCCTTGGCGACATCTGTGATTATAGAAGTATAGTCTTTGACAATAGAACCTTAAGAATGTTCAAACTTATAATTTAAATTAATTATGGTCGAATTTCGACCAATGGGCGACCACTAGTTTTATATAAAAACGTGTCTCACACTTGGATCAGTTCCTGTGTCGTGGGTGCGTTTACAAACACGAAATTCACATACACCAACACCCAGGCCGAAACAAACATTTGTGGGACACACAAAGATTTGTCCCGTGCGGGAATCGAACCCGCGACTACTCGATCCAGTGGGCTGAGCAAGTTAAGCTCTTGACTACTGGACCAAGCAAATTACCGTACCTAATTTCTAAAAAAAAATGCCTAATTTTTTTTATTATTTTTGTATCCTAGGCCGTTTGGGATGGTATAGGTATATTTAATTAGAGCAAGATACATGCAGAGATATGCAAAATGTTATCAGATTAATGATTATCATTGCATTTTGGGTTTAGGTTTAGCTGATAATGATGATCATCAGTTGTATAAAATAACAGTCAATTCAATCAAATTCAACAACTCAACTATAAAATAAGTAAACTAAGGTATTGTCTATTCCAAAAAAAGATTAAATAACGATGTACATAATTCCAAAAAAAAATACGTATGACTTTTCATAAATATCTTCAAACGGGTAACTCTAAAGCGTAAAATTCCAACGGGAATTCTCTGCGTTTTGGTCCTCAAAAGTTCCTTAATAAAATACAATTTCTGTAATAGAAAAATATGCGCAGAACACGGGGGTAATCTCTCGAAACTCATTTATCTCTTTCAGAATATAGAGGTAACAAGACTCGTGTTATACACTAAACTACGGGATCTTGTTTGCCCTACCCTTATTTCCTTTTTCTCACGGAGAATTCGAAAGTAAATTAGATCATTCTTTTGTACTACTTCGTCGCCGCGTCGTCAGAATATATTTTTTTCTGTAGAAGCCCAAGTTTTTAACCGACTTCAAAAAGGAGGAGGTTCTATGTTCGGTTGTATGTATGCTTTTTTTATATATGTTCAGCGATATTTCCGTCAATTTTGGACCGATTTTGATGATTTTTTCTGTATTGGGTTCAGTATAGCTCCACGGTGGTCCCATTTCATTTCATTGGCATTGGACCTTGGACTTAGAAGATACACTAGGAAACTCCTTAACGACATACAATAGGAATGTGTAAATTGAGATATTATGGGTATTACGTCAATCCTATAGATACCCCACTATAGAACTAAGCAGTATATTAGCCGACTTCAAAAAAGGAGGAGGTTCATAATTTGTCTGTTTTTTATAACTCCTTTGCTTATGAACCGATTTTGATGATTCTTTTTGCATTGGGTTCAGTATAGTTTTGAGGTGGTCCTATTATAATGTTATTGGTATTGGACCTTGGACTTTGAAGATACACCAGGGAACTCCTTAATGGCGAACAACACGAATTTATAGATTCCGTTATTATAGTTATTATATTAATCCTGTAGGTACCTCACTGTACAACTCAGCAAAATAATATAATATCGGTATATAAATATTAGTAAATAATTCACTCGTCACTTAAAATTGTAAAATAAAAATCTTTTTAAAAAAAGGTAAACCGACTTCAAAAAGCAAACAATAAATATTTGGAGTCGGTGCAGGTTGGTGCAGTCGTTTTCTTAGCCGAATTTTTAATTGAGTAGCGACCCATACCGGAAGGCGTCGAATGGGTCGGCTTCCCACAAGATGACTGGTGATCTGTTGATGCTATAACATGGATGCGTACAGTAAAACACCGGATGTGGTGTTGATCTTTAAGCGATGATGATGATAGACGTTGAGTCTATGAAAGAAAAAAAAACACTTAAAGAACCTTTCTAAAAACAAGCTTTTATAGGAACAACACAATCACAATATGTGGCGTAGTTGAAGAGTTTCTATGGCTTCCTTCAGGCTCCATCATTAAACCCTGGATACTATTAAGGTCAAAAGTGCTCACCAAGACATATCCAAGAAACCCATACACAGCAGGGTTATATTGAGTTGTTGGGTAGACTCATCGGCCACCTTCCAGCTTCATCATCACACCCTGAACACTATCTGGTTGTATAATACTTGTCAATACCAACCTTACAAGCCTAGGGGGTTACGTTGTATATTTTACATGTTCCTATGGCCACCTTCCGACTCTGCCATCAGACCAGCTCCATGGTACTATATTATTGCATTGTCACCGGGGTTACATACGTATCCAAATTGCACCTCAATCGGATACCCGCAAGTGCTTAAAAATGGATCACAAGATTTGAACCGGAAAGACAGACCGACAGACAGACATAAGAACAGTGCAAGTTAAATAAAAGCATGTAAAAAGTCTTAATATTATCGTAATGTCAAACTTCTGTTTTCACAAACACACATTAGAATAAAGAGGATACGTAGAAATTTACTAAAATGTAATTTAAAATAAAATCGTGTTAACTGCCTCGTTGGTCTGGTGGCAAAGCGCATCGCTTTGTGATCACGAGGTCCTGGGTTCAAATCCTAGGTCGGACAAATGTAGTTATTCTAACGAAAAATTCCCAGTATGAGTCCGGAGTCTGGAATTGTGCCCGGTATATGGCAAATGGCTCGCCCCCTATTATATGGGCTCTAACATCGTCGGCGAAACGTGGATGTACTCAGTACACCTCTGCCACCCCCACTGAGGAATATAGGCGTAACGGTGAGACGAGAAAAGCGTGTTAACAAAAAATATTAAACAAAACCCAAACACATCATTTATTTTGTATAAATCCTTACAAATTTTCACTTGTACATATACACCTTTTTTCTCAATCTAATTGACCACCGGATCGGAACGGGGACTCCACTGAGATGATCCGCCGAGAAACTCGATGAGCGTGTCTTTTTTCATTAAACTAAATTTTTTTTTACAAAGGGAATATAGAACATTATTCACAAAAAAATACTCCCCTTTTTACAAACTAAACCTTTACAACACCTATCTATCTATCCATCTATCTATATCATCACGCCAGATCCCTTGCGGGAGAGGCAATGAGTACAACACCTAAAGCAAAGCTCAACACGAACCAAGAAGTTTCTCGAAATAATCGTCGATAAATAGAACCCAGTATCGATACGATCGCAAACAATCGAACTCGTGGTAGCACCGGCGTGTAATCGATTACAGTGGGGGACGGGAGATTGATGAGGGCTCGTGTAGCGCAAGGCTCAAGGACTTAATGTCATCTGTCAACGTCGCGGCGCTGCCTGCAAGAACACCTTTCTTATACTGAAATCACTTATAAAAAGATCATTGGATTGAGGCTCTTCTTGTAACCCTATTTAGTTCAAACATGGAACTATAACGGCTAGATGACTGTTTTTCGAAAATCTTGCAGAGGAAATCTGCAAGCGTCGTCGGAAGCTCATAGAGCATGTCGGACTCCTACCTACTAAAAACAGCTTGGTAGCCAGGATCGACATCGAAGAAGTTCTGGGATCTCCGCTAGGAACGCACAGGTACCTCTCTGTCTCGTTTCCCGAAGAAAACGCCACCAACGACGACCTTTTCTTTTTAACAAAATTAGGCTTAAGGCCTAGCGGAAGATTTTATTTATGAAATTTAGCCTGTCTGTTGAAAATGTTTGTGCCATGGCCAATGGCTACGCAACAGCTGTTGAAATTGTTTGCCGTAGCTAATGGCCTCTCACGCATTCATTATCAGCATCTCAGCCTATACTTGTCCACTGCTGAACATAGATCTCCCCAGTCGCACTCCAGCGCAACCGGTACGATGTCACCTGCATCCAATTCCTGCGATCTTCACAAGATGGTCGGTTCATCTGGCAGGCGCACGCATTAAATCTTCTGTAAACTATATAGTAGGTATCCATACTGATAAGTATTCCTAACAGGGTATCGAACGTTCCACCTTTAGACAAGGTGATCGTAAAGGTAAATCAATTTTCAAATAACTTCATTATATAAGATAGGGCCCAGCAAATTCCATTATACATAAGGGTCTATAAGTGGATCGGAACTATGGACATGTTATCAGGACCAAGCTGTCAGGGGAACGGAAAGGCGTGATGGAGCGACGAATCGTTTTGGTTCACTCTGATAAAACGCTATCGAGGTTAACGCATCGCTAGCACTAGCTGGTGAAAGTTTTTAAGTTAAGGGGCGAACACTTTTGAACAATTTTGTTGTCGTACTATTTATTAGCAGTAATAGCCTAATGGTTATACCGTTGGACTGCAAAGTCAGAGGTCTCGGGTTCAAACAAAAGCACGCACCTCTGTCATTTCGAAAAAGCATGTGCGTATTAAAAATTAATGATCACTTGCTTTAACGGTGAAGGAAAAACACCGTGAAGAAACCTGCCTGCCTAAGACTTTCTCGAAGGTGTGTGAAGTTTGCCAACCCGCATTGGGACGGCGTGGTGGACTATGGCCTCAACCCTCTCAGTTTGAGAGGAGGCCCGTGCCCAACAGTGGGACAGTTTCTTAACAGGGGTAATATTATTATACTATTTTTTTGTGTATGTGAATGATCTACGATATTGGCCGCGGGGCTTTTACAGGTTCATTGGGCAAGAGATCTTGTTGTACTTTGTACACCCATATTTCGCTGACGACGGTAGATTCTAATGTGGTGGCGAGCTTATTCTCATATAGCAGGCTCAACCCTCAAACTCAGGACTGCAACTAAATACTTTTCAAAAGCAAAAGTATAAATTGACCGACCTAAAGATTCAGACGATAATACCGACGACGTTCTAAGAGGTGTGTATATGAATTTTCAAGTTTGTAAAAGTACCAACTCAAACTCAAATAATTTATAGTGTGCCCTGCTTACGCTTATAAATAGTCAATTTACATGTTTTTTAATCTAATTTAACTACTAATCTACCACCGGATCGGAACGCGTCCTCCACTGAGAAGATCCGGCGAAGAAACTCATCGGGCTTGTCTTTTCTATTTACTTCTCTTCCTCTTTTTTCTTTTCTTTATTTTCAATCTTATTGTGTGGATACAATGTTTAGGTTACAATTAAATAGTTTACGATCTAGCTCCAGTGTGATGCCTTACGATCGAGATATGAATCTAATGATGTTATCTGTAAAGAGCGTCTAAAGGATTCCAGATGGACCAGTCCCCACAAGCTTCACCCGTTCACGAGTATGACTACTGGAACAGCCATCAATCCCCTCGGCCATATTGGAGTCCTAAATCCTAGTGTATGTTTTAAATTTAAAAAATCGCTACCAGCTCTATATGCCGCTAGACTTACAAGGTAGTCTTTAATAAACTAACAAGGATAATTATTGAGTGTTTCTTCCTTATGAAACTGCTAATTCTAACGTTTATAATAAACTCGTGCCAAAGTTAATGGAATATTAAAGAATTACAAACTAAGCGGTATGGATTTAACAAACTCTGAGTAATGCCTTTCAGACGTAAATTAGGGCTGCTAAACATTTTTTTTATATATATTTATTTTATACAAAAACGTGTCCCACACTAGGAACAACTTCTGTGTCGTGGGTGCGTTTACAAACACGAAATTCACATACACAAACACCCAGACCGAAACAAACATTTGTGGGTCACAGAAAGATTTGTCCCGTGCGGGAATAGAACCCGCGACTACTCGACCCAGTGGACTGAGCGGGCTAAGCTTCTAACTACTGGACCAAGCCGTCCACAAATTACCTAATTTCTCTGATTACATTTTGCCCATTTCTGGATACATGTGTACATGTATGCAGATTGTAGGTTCTTGAATACAGTTTGAAATTTTACTTTCCATGAAAGAGTAATAGTGTTATTAGTTTTTAGAATGTTTAAATAGTTAGAAAGAAGAAAGACAAATATTTCGACGTGTCCAACAAACAAAGTCCTATAATCCAGTATTTATATTTGGCATAAATCACCTTATCGACGGGCACGAAAGTTGCAAATGCTATAATTTTGTTAGGCATATGTATATTTTCTATAGGACCGTCGATTTATTTCACTGTGTTACTAAAGGTACATAAAATAGTAACAGCACATGTTGTCTGGGTCCAAACAGGACTCTGTCTTCGCGCTGCACTAGTTATAGTGCAGCGCTGGTTTTCTGGCGGAACCTTTGCAAGTGGTGTCATGGGCGATAAAATATCTTTGTTACAGATACTCAACGCAAAATCGGAAGGATGTAGGTATCGGAAAGACCTAGACTATCTCACCATAGACCGTGTCTGATCTGAAGGGCAAGTTCAGTGTCTTCGTTAACGACGAACGTGTATTAGACGAACTATGAGAACGGAGGAAGCCAGAGAGGTCTGTAAGGAAAGAACCTGTTGGAACTCTGTACTCTCTATGCTGCAAGGGATCTGGACGACGTCTGGTGACGTTTAGATAGAGACATAAATAAATAGTTGGTAATTTGATTATTAAGTAGTTATAACATACCGGCGTGACAATCTAAGAAAATGTAGTAAAAAGGGAATTGTGGCATAACTTCGAAAAAAGACACATAGGAAAGAAAATTAAACTCTTATTTAATCAACTAGTTGACGAAAGATAATCAACGTGACTCTGACAAAAAAAAACCTTAATATCATACTGCTAACTACAGACCCCTGAATATTGTTATCTATTTAACTCAAAGATAGATTTACCTACTACCAGTCGAATTTTCACATATTTTATACTAGTCTCTGCCCGCGACTTCGTCCGCTTTGACTTTAGATAGGAGCCTTACATTTTTCCGGGATAAAAAGTAGCCTATATGTTAATCAAGGTAATAAACTATATGTGTGCCAAATGTCACTCAAATCCGTTCAGGCGTTTTTCGTGATTGAGTAGCAAACATACAAAATTTCACAGTTATAATATTAATAGGATGGAACAAATTGGCAAAATACCACTGACATTAAGCAAGAGAGAATTAAGAAATAAAGACGGACGATTTAGCACAGCGATTAAGAGCTTGGCGTTGCCTCGTTGGTCTGGTGGCAAAGCGCATCGCTTTGTGATCACGAGGTCCTGGGTTCAAATCCTAGGTCGGACAAGTGTAGTTTTTCTAACGAAAACTTCCCAGTATGAGTCCGGAGTCCGGAGTATTGTGCCCGGGATATGGCAATAAGCTCGCCCCCTATTACATGGGACCTAACATCGTCGGCGAAACGTGGGTGTACTCAGGCGTGATGGTGACGATTGAGAGCTTAAGCCGCTCCTCCTACTGTATCCAATAGTCGCGGGTTCGATTCCCGCGCGGAACAAATCTTTGTGTGAATCACAATTATTTGTTTCGGTCTGGGTATTTGTGTACGTGAATTTTCATGTTTGTAAACGCACCCACGACTCAGAAATAATACTAAGAGTAGGGCTACGTTTTAAAAAAAGTAATATAAAATTCACGGAAAAAAGCTGGATGAGGCTGGATGATAAGTTATTATGGCGATTTATTGGGGAGCCCTGTGTGGTGCATTGGACAAGAATCGAAGAGGTAATTTTCCGTATAACAGAAACAGCCCTATCAAAGCCACGATTGCGTAACGTAATCACCCCCCTAGCTGCCGACTCATCCCCTATTGAGGGTGTGCAGGTAATTACCCACCTCTCACCTATTTATAGCTGAGAGTTTTTTAAGCAAACTTTTATTCCTAAGTCGCAAGTGCGTTCGGGGTGGAAGACTTTGGTTAAATCTAAAGTCCGGAACTTTGAAGCTCGGCGATGCGCAGACCTTGACGCAAAGCTCGACCACCCGTGGCGATCAATTATTATTATATTAATGATGTGCTCATATGCCCGTAATATACGAGGATCTTTACCAAGAAGATTGGCTACATAAGCCACATACGAGCGCGCGATCGTCGACAATAACGGAGTTTATACAGTCGTCCTGGCCGAAATCGGTCTAGATCTCATCATTAATTTGCGAGTGCATTAACAAGCTTGAATGTCACATATAAAAATAGTCAGACTGAAAGAAATATAAAGTGCGTAACACACAAATGAGTCTCAAACAGGAATCGAGCCTGCGACTATCAATCCAGAGAGAAGAACGGCTCCTACTCTAAGCACTAGTCCAAGCAGTCGTCATATCTTAATGCTTTTGTGTGTGTTTGTGAGTGATCTACGCTGTCGGTCGCGGTACCATTACAGCTTCACCGGATGCATCGATCGATATTTATAGGAGTGTATGATGATATCATAATCATTAGCTATCTCTGCGGTGCATAAGCCGCCTTTTGTGCCATTCTTCGGTGTCCTGTGCCAATCGACTATCCCAAGTTCTTCCCCCAACTCCAGTGTATGATATAATTAAGGATATAATTAAGAATATTTTTTTCCAAAGCAAATTTTTTATTAATTCAATTAGTAATTTTTTTAAGTTTATGTGTTTGTAACCTAATATATAAAGTACATACCTATTGAATAAAGACCTAAAGACCATATCAATTCCTGCGCAGGAAAAATCTTTGTTTTACCCACCTACGTATGTTTGTATCTAGATGTTTGTGTATCTTAATGTCATGTCTGTAAAGGCATAACACAGAAATTATTCTTAGAGGCCTATGACTTTTCTAAAAACACACAAAAATATGCCAAAATGTGTCGTATACGTTGCGTACGTCGTTCTATTTGTCATTCTTTTTAACCCTATCATAGTTCCCAAAAATCCTTACTGAGTCCGAGCAGTTAATTTTGCTATTTACATTAAAACACATATTTGTCCTTGAATTGAGGTCATGTATCAATATCCGGCCCCTAATGTACTGGATATTGGCTTGTCCGAAATTTTTGACAACGTTGTGGAGACGTCTGGCCAGTTTATTTATGTTGACCTAGATTTCTATTCAGGTCTTTTATTGTTAATAACTTTAGGTACCTATTTACTTTACGGGAAAACATGGTGCGGGATTCTTTGCGATCTTCAAGGTCAATCAACGTTCGATTTAATCAATCTGAGGTGGGTCACAATTTGAGGTATCTACATTTTAAATCGTCTTTGAACTTTTGAAAGCTACCCTCCTATCAGCCGCTACCACCGTCCGCGGTATGTTCTCATCGGCCCTCCCGATGCCCTTACATCCCTTCTTTCGGATACAGATGCCGCACACAGGATTAGACACTGACCTCGATGGCGAGTTTGAAGAATCCCTTGCCCGCTAGCCGGTGCAGAGCACCACGGCGAGACACCTAGTATACGACCTCCTCCATAGCGACTGCCCAAGCCGAGGCCGTTTCTCCTTGAGGCGCCCTTGAGTTACTCCCTTGTCCTTTTGGCTCGAGCGTAGTGGTTGCTCGCTCTCTTACCCGGTGAAGCTGTAAAGGCCTCGCGGCCAACAGCGTAGATCAATAACACACACACACACGCTTCTAAAAGCGTGCTAACCCGTTGGTGTCGGGGACCACTTCTTGAGGTACCTAAGCGTTCAGCCCAGGCGGAAGCCTTAGAGTCGGCTTGATAATTTTCAACAGCAGATAGCCATACACCTGCCTACAGATTCTTCCTAGGATCTGCGAGGTAATATAATATCAAACTATCCCCCTTCTCTATTTAAGAGATCGATTAAAAGGCCTTTTACCCAGAAATGCTGTAACTAAGGCTGATTTTTTTAATTTTTTTCTGAAACACCCATTTTTTTTTGTTTGAAATTATTATATATTTTTAGGTATGCTTAAAAAGTAGTATATTTTTTTCCTTTAAATAAAAATTTTTAGCCTTACGCTGCTTACCATGTATAGAAAAAAATTGAAAAACAAAACATTTTTGAATTCTGAATCGAAAAAGGTAAAATATGGCCGCTGTCGATATGTGCCTGTAACACACAGCATAAGCAAATAAAACCAGATTTAAACATAACTTCAGGATGCAAAAATATATAAAAACGCTCGCCGAAATTATAACCTTCATGTGCCCACAATAATGAGTACAAAACGCAGGTGGTCGCGTGACGCTAATCTCGCGTAAAGCCCCAAAACCTTCAACAAAGCCCGCATCACGACACATTAACGAGACACCTGTGTCCACGCGATAATGAATCAAATACAATGAACACTCACTTGTCGACCCTGAATATATTATGAATTTAAATTTGTTGTTTTTAAATACACACTGTTAAAACAACAGCGTGTCAAACAATAACACATCCGTCGGGACGGACGGCTCGTCGGATATTAGATAGATAGATAGATTACTCTTTATTGTACACCAAAACATATACATAGAGAAAAAAAAATAGGATAATTTTTAAGGAGGAAAAGGGAGAGGAAAGAGAAAGACAACAAATATATAATGCTAATGGTAGAATGAATTAACAGACCGTGTCTCATCTAAAGGGCAAGTGAAGAGTTTCCATAACCGGCGAGCGCGTATGAGACTAAATCAAAGGGTGAAGGAAGCCAAAGTGGAGGAAAAAACCTGTTGACACTCTGTTTTCACTGAATACTGATCCTGCAGTGAAAACAGAGTGTCAATCAAGGGATCTAGCGAAAGATAGGTTCATTTTGAAATAGAATAAACAGTATACGTTTTTTAATATTCAATTTACAAATAACGGACGAGTTTTTTGTGTGTGAATGATCTACGCTGTTGGCCGCGGGGCCTTTACATCTTCACTGGCCAAGAGGGCGAGCGTGCAACCACTACGCTTGAGCCGGAAGGGCAAGGGGGCAACTAGCTCCAGGGCGCCTTAAGCAGGAACGGCCTCGGTTTGGACAGTCGCTATGGGGGAGGGCGTATACTAGGTGTCTCGCCGTGGTGCTCTGCACCGGCCGGCGGGCAAGGGATTCTTCGGACTCGCTGGCGAGGTCGGTGTCTGATCCTGTGTGCGGTATCTGTATCCGAAAGAAGGGATGTAAGGGCATCGGGAGGGTCGGTGAAAACATGCCGCGGACGGCGGTAACGATTGATAGGAGGGGAGTTGGGTTAGCCGATTAGCCGATTACTGTGATTGGACGCGTTCGCAAAATATCGGGTTGTCGCCTTTTTAATAAAGGCGCGAATAGGTTCGAGACCGAGATCGGACTAGAGATCGACATTCCGTATGAACCACGGGGCTCCGGCGGCTTTGCGGGGGAAACGGGATTGAACCGTTTGGAGTCTATCGATGTGAGAGCGGGGGGCGTGCCCGAACACCTCACAAGCGTACGTCATGATGGGCCGTATACAAGTTTTGTAAAGTGTCACCTTATTCCTAAGGGACATTTTACTCCGCTTGCAGATCATCGGGTAAAGACGACCGACGACAAAGGCTGCTCGGTTACGGACTCGCTTGATATGCGGTCCGAAGGTCATGGTATTGTTTAGGGTAACCCCTACATACTTGACCTGTTTGACCCAGGGAATAGGTAGGTCAAACATGGTCACTTGACCGAGATTACTACTAGGGTGGCGCAGGGAGGGGCGCGGGGTGGCACCTCTGGAGAAGAACACCGCAGCGCTCTTGTCCGGGTTAACCTCAATAACGGACGATTTGGCGCCGTAGTTAAGAGCTTAAGCCGGTCCGCCCACTGGGTGGAACGGTCGCGGGTTCGGTACCCGCACGGGCCAAATCTTTGTGTGACCTACAAGTATTTGTTTTCCTTCCAAAATTTATTGATAAAACCAAATTTCCAAATTTATAGGGTTTTTTCCCTTTTTTAAGTACTTTTATTGTGTGTACGTATTGTATCTTGTACGTGAATGTGTACGTATTGAGAAATACGTTTTAAGAATGCATTTGAAATCGCCGTATTGTTATATATATAGGTGTGTTGAGAACACCCACGTTTCGCCGACGATGTTAGGTTCCATGTAATAGGGGGCAAGCCTATTGCCGTATACCGGGCACAATTCTAGATTTTAGACGAAGTTTTCGTTAGAAAAACTACACTTTTCCGACCTAGGATTTGAACCTAGGACCTCGTGATCACAAAGCGACGCGCTATGCCACTAGACCAGACAATTAAAAAAATTTAAAATACCTAGCAGTTATAGCCTAGTGGTTAGACCGATGGACTGCAAAGTCAGAGGTCTCGAGTTCAAACCCAGGCACGCACCTCCGTCTTTTCGAAAGCATATGCGTTTTAAAAATTAACTATCACTTGCTTTAACGGTGAAGGAAAACATCGTGAGTAAACCTGCATAGGCATGCAGGTTTCCTCACGATGTTTCTCGAAGGTGTGTGAAGTTCGCCAACCCGTACTGGGCCAGCGTGGTGGACTATGGCCTAAACCCTCTCAGTTTGAGAGGAGGCCTGTGCCCAACAGTGGGACAGTTTCTGGACATGGCTAATACCTACTACCTACAGTGCTAATAATAAGATACCTACATAAAAAAATTGTTGGAATCAATTTAATTACCGATTTAATACCAACTACTTTCAGGTCTTGCGTTGATTATGATACACCTTGTGTAGTATGATGTAGTAAAGAGTATTCTATATTCCGGTAAAGCGTACTAAACTGCGACAGTTACACATACAAGGTGTAACATAATAAATGCAAGACCTCAGACACCCCGATTAGAGAATTGCTTTATAAATTCAATACGAAAACAAAATTTTCAAATTTAAAAGTTTTTACTCTTTTTTTAAGCACTTTTATACCCCAATTAACTATGAAACTTGTATGTGTATTTATGCGTTTTGAGAAATATGTTTTAGGAATGCATTCGAAATCTCCTTATTGATATATATATCAAGAATAAATTTAGTTTGTTATAGCGCACTGAAATATAAGATACCTACATGTAATGTACGATTTAAAACCAACTACTTTCAGGTCTTGCGTTGATGATGATACGCCTTGTTCCCCTCCTATCAGCCACTGCCGCCGCTTACATCCCTTCTTTCGGACACAGATACCGCACATAGGATCAGATACCGACCTCGCCGGCGAGGTCGAAGAATACCTTGCCCGCTGGCCGGTGCAGAGCACAGCGGCGAGACACCTAGTAAACGCCCTCCCCCATAGCGACTGCCCAAGCGGAGGCCGTTCCTCCTTGAGGCGCCCTTAAGCTAACTAGCTCAAGGGCGCTAGCCAGAAGGGCAAGGGGCCAACTCCTCCTTGCGTTTCTGACTCGAGCGTAGTGGTTGCACGCTCGCTCTCTTGTTCGGTGAAGCTGTAAAGGCCCCGCAGACAGCAGCGTAGATCGCACACACACATGATACACCTTGTATAGTATTACGTAGTAAAGAGCATTCTAATTTCGGTAAAGCATACATAGCTAAAGCATAAGACCTAGACTATCTTACCATGACTTATTAGACCGTGTCTTATCTGAAGGGCAAGTCAAGAGTCTCCGTAACCGGCGAGCGTGTATGAGACGAACTATGAGAGTAGAGGAAGCCAGAGAGGTATGTAAGGAAAGAACCTGTTGGAACTCTGTACTCTCTGCCTACCCTGCGAGGGAGCTGGCGTGATGATATAGATAGATAGATAGGTAAAGCATACTAAAACTGCGGCAGTTACATATATATTACACGTTGTTTTCTTTCACCGTAAACAAGTGATGGTATTATGTAGGTGGTTATATTACGGCGCACGAGCAACAATGCTTTGATTTGTAATAATGGCGTAACATCCATTGTTTAGACTTGTTTGTTTTCAATTAAACGGCAATTTAGTAAACAACTGTTACAGGTGTAGGCATTTACTACTTAATCTATTACAACTGGGTATTTTTTTCGTTAGAGGTATTTAATTGTTAGGTCTAAAATTAGGGATAGAAAAAATACCGTCACACCTATATATCCTCAAGGCTGATGGTGGTGGATGATGGTACCTATATTCACTAAGCTGGGGTAGCAGATATGTCAAAGTCAAAGTCAAAAATTATTTATTTGTTTAGACCAATACAAGAACACTTACAAACGTCAAAATTATTTCATTCTTTTCATGTACCACCGGAATGGAATCCACTGAGACGATCCAGCAAGAAACTCAGCGGGGTAACTATTAATTTGTTAGACCTTTCTGATAACCCTATTTTTTATTAAATTGTATTATACAGCATTGTTTAATTTTGCTGATTGCGGAGCTGCTCAAACCCAATCTGTTTTATCGTCAGGATAATCCGAAATTCTGTAATATCCTTTCCTACACAGTCTAGTTTTGACTGTCTTTTTACACTTACTGATATGCATGTTTCGGATATCTATGGGTAGTTTGTTAAGGAAGTGTATATATTGCCCCATAAGAGAATTACTGATTCTATTGAGTCGAGTAGAAAGTACAACAAACATCTTTGTTCCGTGTATAAATATGATGAATGTCGATATATTTTTTTAGTTTTATTAGCTTTTTAGTTATTTTACATCGATATATAATTAATTTGATCGACGCTGTACCCAAATATCGCGGACAATGTCAGATCCCCAAGTTGTATTGCGAGCTTATTGTCTTATACCGGGCACAATAATTCCATAAAGTCTTCAAAGACTGAAAGCGATGAATGAAGGTGTACAAATGGGTGACTTAGTGGTAAACCATCTACTTTATGCAGATGACGCGGTTTTAATAGCGCCAACAGCCACTGATCTGCAAACACTAGTCACAGTTATGAAAGACGACTGCATGATCAATGGCTTACACTTAAATGTGAAGAAAACCAAGATTATGGTTTTTGAAAGGGAAGAAACAAGAACGAATGTAAGGATTGTGGTTGGTCACGATGTGCTGGAGCAAGTGAATGAGTTTGTATATCTTGGATGCGCCTTCAGTAAGGATGGGAAATACACCGCTGACATAGAGAGAAGAGTGAGTGCAGGGAACAGAGTGAATGGTGCGATGGGAAAGCTACTCGGGAGCCGGCACTTAAGCCATAAGGCGCAGCTGGCCATACATAACGGAGTTCTTGTCCTAACGCTGTTATATGGTAGCGAGAGCTGGGTATGTAAGAAGGAGAATGAAAGTAGGATAAATGCGGTAGAAATGCGAGCTCTGCGGAAGATGTGCGGAGTGAAGCTGACCGACCGCATTAGCAACAGGATAGTAAGACAGCGAGTAGGTATGAAAGATAGTATCGGTGTAAAGATGAGAAAGGGCATGCTCCGATGGTTCGGGCATATAGAAAGAATGCCAGAGGAAAGAATGACAAAACAGATATACAATGTAAAAGTGGAAGGATGCAGGTACCGGGGAAGACTTAGACTATCTTACCACGACCAAATAAACCGAGTCTTATCTGATGGAAAAGTCAAGAGTCTCCGTAACCGGCGAGCGTGTATGAGACGAACTATGAGAGTCGAGGAAGCCAGAGAGGTATGTAAGGAAAGAACCTGTTGGAACTCTGTACTCTCTGCCTACCCCGCAAGGGATCTGGCGTGAGGTTATAGATAGATAGATAGATAGATAGATAGACAATAATTCCAAACTCTGGAATGGTAACTACTGACAATTTTTATGACGATAGAAAATCTCTAACAACACTGTCTGAACTTGTACTGAAGTTTCTTCGTCGAAAAAAGTGTTTGTTTAAGTTTTCTCTGCACAAAACCTGTGCCCAATGGATCAAAAGCCCCTATTATATTAGAATCTAACATATGTGTAATAGCCCCTTTTTTATTGGCATTTAACATGGTCAGCGAAATAAGGGTGTACGGAATTCATCTTTGCCCACAGAGGTCCAAATTAATAGTACTTTTCATCCGTGGCTTTGGGACTCCTGCCAACCAATACAAGCGGTGTATTTTTTTCCGAACGAAGTTCCGCAAATATTGACCATCAAAAGTGGCATCATACTGTGCTACATTTGCAAAAGAACTGCCAGAACAATCTTGACATTAACTGTCTCACGTCCAAAATATAATTTAAGCAACAATGGATCGTCATGGCGGATCTAAAATCAGTGTCACGACAATTATTACTATTCATGCCCTGTGCCAAATGAGCGATGGCTTTCCCACCAGCTGTGTCATTCAGCTGAAACGTCACTGGTGGATCCGGTTTGGGGATTGTCTTTTGTTGCGAAAGGTTAGACTAAGGCAACATTGAATATATTGCCCAATCCGCGTGTTGGAAAACCCCAAAACGCCTGTACTTAATAAGCTACTAGTTAATATTGTTGAAGAATTATATTTTGGTAGGCGCTATTTCATTCATAAGAGAGAGCTTAGGACGAACATATTGACGTTAGCATAACGCTATCGAGTTGAAATGCCATCCTTTTCACACTATTTTACTGAATAAAGAACCGTGACGTCTCTTTTTCTCAATAAACGTGACGATGACGTCAATCTGTTTGTCCTTAGCACTATGAAAGAAGTAACTAAAGCTAGTGGGTAGATAAGGTTAAATAAGCTTTAGATGGATGACCTTTTCAACCTGGCTGGTACTAAACTTATAACCGTTGTTATGCTTATTTGATTAAACATATATCAAATACATACGAGGAACCCTGTTGAATAATCAATCAAATATCACCACCAAGAAAAAACCTTTTTATTTACCTTCTGTTCCCCGGAGGATAATGTTTATTTTTTAAACTGACAACAGTTGAAAAACATGGAATTAGTCTTTTGTCCTTCTTTGTCGTGATTGCCTATATCGTACTTCATTTAAATTAGTACTATATCATTAAGTAATTGTTACTTCATCAAAGACTGCTACTTCATCAAAGACTGCTACTTCATCAAAGAATAAATGAACTAGGTATGTACGTAGTCAAAATAAATTATAATTTTCGCCCGAGTGAACTAAATATATTCCAGCGGGCTGAAAGGGACTATGACGAGTCTGTAACGAAATTCGCCACTACATTAACTTTATAACGTAATACGTCCCTACGTAATATTATGACGTAGAGCCATTACTTGCACTAATGTGGCGTTAACTCGTTAATCGCGGTGTTGGTGTGCAATTATGGTAAGCATTTAGTAAAATTTTCTAACTTCCAAGGAGATATTTCAACATCATTATCATCTCAGCCTATACTTGTCCACTGCTGAACATAGGCCTCCCCAATCGCTCTGCAGCGCAGCCGGTCCGATGCCACCTACACCCAACGATTTTCTGCGATCCTCACAAGATCGTTGGTCCGGCCTGGTAGATGGCCGTCCCACGCTGCGCTTGCCAATACGTGGTCTCCACTCTAGAATCTTTCTGCCCCAACGTCCGTCCGATCCGTCCGCGCTATGTGGCCCGCCCAAGTGGCAATGCACTTCAGCTTACTAACCATATGGGCGATGTCGGTGGCCTTGGTTCTTCTACGAATCCCCTCATTCCTGATTCGATCACATAGAGAAACGCCGAGCATAGCTCTTCCCATAGCTCGCTGAGCAACTTTGAGCTTTTTATGAGACGTGTTTTAAGAGAGCACGTCTCTGATCTTAGTGTTAGTCTTGAGGCACTGAGGTATCTTGGATGAGAAGACGTTGCACAGTTTCCCGAACGCTGCCCAGCCGAGTTGGATTTGTCGATTGACTTCTCTCTCATAGTTAAACCTACCTAACCGGACTGCCTGTCCCAGGTAAATGTATTCGTCGACAGCTTCAAAGAGTAAAGTTCCAAACGGTGAGTGTGGTGGGTACGATATGGACATTCAGCATTATTTTCATTTTGTCCATGTTCATTTTAAGACCCACTGATTAAGATACTCTCTTGAGGTCACCAAGAATTCGTCCTAGATCTTCCAGCGGTTCTGCCATGACTACAATTTTGTCAGCAAATCGAAGGTGAGTGATGTATTCGCCATTGATATTAACGCTAATTCCTCGCCATTCCAAGAGCTTGAAGGCGTCCGTCAAGGTGGCTGTAAACAGTTTCGGACAGATGACGTCGCCCTGTCTTACTCCTCTTTTAATGGGGATCTATGATATACTTTTAGGCTTCATCATCGGACTCTGAATACTATCTGGTTGTATAGTACTTGTCAATACCAATCCAAAAAGCATAAACACGAGGGGGTTACAATGTATAGTTCACATGTTCCTATGGCCACCTTCCGACTCCATTATCAGACCAGCTCTATGGTACCATATTATTGCATTGTCATCGAACTTACATGAGTTTGCCAAATTTCAACTCAATCGGATAACAAATCGGATAACGGTGCTTGAAAAATGAAACACAAGATTTGAACAGGAAAGACAGACAGAGTCATACGAACATAGAAAGTTAAAAAAAAACATGTAAATATTTTTTGGATTAATTTCATAGCAAACAATAACTCTGTGATTGTCATGTAGAGACATTTCACTTGGTATTGGAATGTATGAACATGGACCCTAATACGCTTAAGGTATACGGAGACAAACTATATTTATGACGGCGGCGACCAATCACCATCATCAACAGAAAGACGTCATCTGCAAGACAAAGACCTTCCCCAAAAATCGCCACGAGATAACTGGTTTTGTGATATATTCATCCAGCTTTTACTAACCTTCGGTCGTGACTTCCTTTGGACTGATTTGTGGCAATCTCTATACACATTTAAACTCATCTGATTTGAACGTGAGGCCCTGTTGAGCTTTGGTCACATCCGTGGGCCTCTTCGTAGCACCAGACGGCCAAATCGCAAACATATGTTTCTACCAAAGATTACAATAATATTTGGTTTCTACTCTCTTGTCGCAATCGATAGCGCATTATTTTGACCATGTAGCTTTTCCATGTCAAATGTCATTCCTGTACATTGTTACGTTTTCTATTAGCATTAACGACAGTAGAAAGTCCACTAGGCCACGGGCATAGCACTGAATTCACTCAATACCACATTACGGAACCGATACCAAATAGACCGAGTCTTATCTGAAGGACAAGCCAAGAGTCTCCGTAACCGGCGAGCGTGTATGAGACGAACTTTGACAGCGGAGGAAGCCAGAGAGGTATGTAGGGAAAGAACCTGTTGCAACTCTGTACTCTCTGCCTACCCCGCCCAGGATCTGGCGTGATGATATAGATTAATAGATAGATACAAAACAATCAATTAACGCGTACAACCTTTGTCCTTGCGTACGACCAAAAAGGGCCTTAACAATCACACCAAATTCCGAGACAACAAGTTTCGAAAATACGGAATGTTACTGCAATGAGTCCAAACATTCGTATAATGACCAATATCCTGGTATTGCAAACGTATCTAATGCACAATAGGCCAAGTCATAAATTTCATAACCCAAACACGGCAGGGATAATTCCCAAAGGTTACGAACCGGACGTAAACTTACCAATCGTTACTGACTAGTGTAGCTCGGATGCGCGTGAGTGATAGAAAGGATCTACATCCGTACAGACATCTAAATATATTTTACCAATTTGGAAAATAAATTGTGCTATATCGGGAACTGAATCGATTCTTTTTTTTACATTTGTTTTCCTATTAAGTAGGCTCTTACATGGTCGGCGATAAGTAGTATACCTCTGCCACCCCGTCTTAGGGAATAGAGGCGTGACCACGTGATACCATGTTTTTTAAAATTCTTAAGTCACACCAAACGTTTCCCTACCCACTGTATTAAAAACGTTAACCATAATTAAAAGCGATACAACGATTTCAATTGAGTTTCTTAATATTATTCCTCTATATTTTAGGTTGTGTAATTAATTTGGATATCTAAATTCTTCGTAAAGAAAATTTACGCGTCAAAACGGAAACATTGATTTCTGTAACGAATTTGTAAAGCAAAAATCTTTAGGGTGTCTAATGTCTAACGTCATTTAAGTTACTCATTGAAGGCGTATTATCTGAGGGCTTAGCACTAACAGATTGGCGTTAGCGTAAAGCTATCGAGTTATAATGCTATTTTATTCACACTACAACTTTGCACACTAAAAAAGGTGATCAAAGAAGAAAGTTGATAACTTTCATCACTTACATTTAATGGATCACTAAAAAAAAATGTTGGGGATCGAACCCGTGACTACTTGTCGAGCGCTATTAACAAATTGACTATGCTGCCATCAATATCAGAGCTTATTACTGAATAAAAGATATACTCGGATCTATATCTCTGAATCCAAAGGATGCCTATCCCTTTCAACTTTAGTACGACATTTCCACAACTCTAGTACCAACTTCTATTGTGATAGATTTCAAACAACCAACATAGGTATGCACCTCAAATAAACAACTTCCAACTTTATGATAACACGGTAGAGTTGCTAATCAAAAGTTAGTGGTGCAGTTACATGTTGGGTAAGGCGTTGCACAAACATATTAACTCAGTGATTCAGTGTGCCGATATTGTGGCAAGGTTTATGTGAAAGTTATGTAATTACGTGGTTAAAACAATATGTTGGCTTTGGTCCTCTTTAACAACCGTCAAGTGAAGTACCGGTTAGTAACTTCTCGATTAGAGTTACTCGGTAATTAAAACTTTGACGGGTGATTTAGCGCAGTGATTAAGAGCTTAAGCCGCTCCACCCGCTGGGTCGAATAGTCGCGGGTTCGATTCCCGCACGGGACAAATCTTTGTGTGACCCACATTATTTGTTTCGGTCTAGGTATATGTGTATGTAAATTTTTATGTTTGTAAACGCACCCATAACACAGGAATAAATCCTAGTGTTTGGGCAAAAAAATGGGCACTCCGCGAGTGCCGACAGAAGTGAAAACTTGAACAATTACGTGTGTATTTTTTGAATCGTCAGGAAATATTTTTTTTTTATAATCAGAGTAGTCGGTAACGGTAACAGTGTCGCGAGTTCAATTGTTTTTTCCCATCTCAAAAAATGCCAACGTGCATGTGTATCTATGTAACTACATACACAATATATGTACATACTTATACACAGAGGTGTCGGTAACGGTAACAGTGTCGTGAGTTCAATTGTTTTTTCCCATCTCAAAAAATGCCAACGTGCATGTGTATCTATGTACGTACATACACAATATATGTACATACTTATACACAGAGGTGTCGGTAACGGTAACAGTGTCGTGAGTTCAATTGTTTTTTCCCATCTCAAAAAATGCCAACGTGCATGTGTATCTATGTACGTACATACACAATATATGTACATACTTATAAACAGAGGTGTCGGTAACGGTAACAGTGTCGCGAGTTCAATTGTTTTTTCCCATCTCAAAAAATGCAAACGTGCATGTGTATCTATGTACGTAGATACACAATATATGTACATACTTATATACAGAGGTGTCGGTAACGGTAACACTGTCGCGAGTTCAATTGTTTTTTCCCATCTCAAAAACTGCCAACGTGCATGTGTATCTATGTACGTACATACACAATATATGTGCATACTTATACACAGAGGTGTCGGTAACGGTAACAGTGTCGCGAGTTCAATTGTTTTTTCCCATCTCAAATTATGTCTACGTGCATGTGTATCTATGTACGTACATACACAATATATGTACATACTTATATACAGAGGTGTCGGAAACGGTAACAGTGTCGCGAGTTCAATTATTTTTTCCCATCTCAAAAAATGCCCAACGCGCCTAACGAAGTTTTAACTTCAAAAATAAACTGGCTAGTTTAACCGTCGGATAGAGTTACTTCTCATCATCATCAGCCTATAGCAGTCCACTGCTGGACATAGGCCTCTCCAAGTGCACGCTACTGGGTACGATCCTCGACTACTCTTATCCAGTTTCTGCCAGCCGCCCTACAAAGGTCATCGCTCCAGCCTGAAGCCATCCTGCATTATATTTGCCAGTCCGTGGTCTCCACTCAAGAACTCGTTTGTGCCAGCGGTCATCGGTTGTTCGGCAAATGTGACTGGCCCATTGCCACTTTAGCTTACTAATCCGGTGGGCTATGTCGATAACTTTGGTTTTCTGTCAAATGACTTCTTTCCGGATTCTATCCTTCAGAGAAACTCCGAGCATAGCCCTTTCCATAGCTCCCTGAGTGACTTTAAATTTATGGACCAGGCCAATAGTGAGTGTCCACATTTATTCCGTAAGTCATAACAGGCAGGATACACTGATTGAAGACTTTTGTCTTTAGGCTTTGTGGAATGGGCGATGTAAGTACTCGACGTAATTTCTCAAAGAGCTACTCAGAGATGGTAAAATTCGTACATAGACTTACTTGCAACTTTTATTGCCGATTAGACTTTACTAGAGGGAGGAGAAAGAGACTTAGTGTGTTAAGTAAGACATTTACAGAGACGTCCTTTAAAATGTGCTTACGAGAGATTGTAGATGAATAGTTTTCACTTGCTAATAATAATGGAAAATATATACGAGTCGGCCATAAAAATCATAAAAATTGTTTATTAACATCTACTTATTAATTCATCAGACAAATAAGAATAATGATATTAATAAAGATGCAATATATGGGTGATACCTATTGCATTCGTCTAATAATTAATTTTGTATTGTGATAAAAAAAATCCTTGTGTGGTTTTATGAAACCACGGTAAAAGTGAAACATATTGGCCTTGGCTGCTCTGGCGAGCGCGTTGCATGTCGCGTGACGGTCGGGCATGTCGCGTGTCACGCGACATGCAACACACAGACCAAAAAGTTTGTAACGATCTAATAAAAGTTTCACTTTAAAAACTCAATGATTTTATTCAAGCTACCAATCTTCTGTACTAGATCCACATTTAGGGTGCTATTGATTCAAATTTTTATGCTGTTGGCCGAGGGGCTTTTAGAACAAGAGGGCGAGCGCGTAACCACCACGCTCGAGCCAGAAGGGCAAGAGGGCAACTAACTCAAGGGTGTCTCAAGGAGGAACGGCCTCGGCTTGGGCAGTCGCTAGGGGGATACTAGGTATCTCGCCGTGGTGCTCCGCACCGGCCGGCGGGCAAGGGATTCTTCGACCTCGGCGGCGAGGTCGGTGTCTGATCCTGTGTGCGGTATCTGTTTCCGAAAGAAGGGATGTAAGGGCATCAGGAGGGTCGGTAAGAAACATACCGTGGACGGCGGTAGCAGCTGATAGGACGGGAGTTAGGTTCGTAGTCGGCGGCGGCTACGATCAGCAGATTTATATGATTGGACGCGTTCGCGAAATATCGGGTTGTCGCCTTTTTATTATAGGCGCGAATAGGTTTGAGACCGAGATCGGAATGAAGATCCACATTCCGTATGTACCACGGGGCACTAACGGCTTTTCGGAAGAATCGGGACTGGACAGCTTGGATTCTATCGATGTGAGAGCGGACGGCGTACCCGAACACCTCACAAGCGTACGTCATGGTGGGCCGCATACAAGTTTTGTAAAGTGTCACCTTATTCCTAAGGGACAGCTTGTATGAAGTGGGGGGTAGAGCGCGTCATTTCGATGCGATACCGAAAGGCGCAATTCGACAGGAAGTCTCGTAAGATGAGCACGAGTCTGTCCGGCACACCCATTTGTTAAAGCTTGTAGATCAAGCCGTTGTGCCAGACTTTGTCGAGCGCCTTCGCGACATCGAAGAAAAGGGCACCCTTGTAGACGGGTTTGGGTTTGTTGAGGCCAGTGAGGATGTGCTCCGTGATGCAGTGCACTTGATGGCCGCAAGAGTGTTTGGCTTGAAGACCAAACTGCTCCTTGATGAGAATACCCCTGGACGATACAACGTCTTTGAGCCTTGCCAGGAGCAAGCGCTCGTAGATCTTTGCCAGGGAGTTGAGGCGACTGATAGGGCGGCAACTCGTGGGACGACCACGAGGTTTACTGGGTTTGAGGATGCCTATGACGTCTTTCCACTGAGTGGGGAAGGTGCAGTTCTTCAGGGTGACATTAAGGATGGCTTTTTAAACTTTTTCCCAAAGGGCAATGTTCTGCGTCTATACATGATTCGCCCCAGTACCAATAGCAATGAAACAATGGTAGTATGACTTCAAATTATCCATAAATTATATATATATATATATATATTGGAGGTTATAATTAAGCGTAGCCAAGATGTCGGCAAATTCGATTTAAGTACTAACAATCATACAATACTTTGATGTACTCATTTTGGATTGCAAATTGTCCATTAGATACGCATATTTGTCACTATGAGAATGAAATGGATAAGTAATTATTATATAGGTCACATGTTTGTTGATTCTGGGGCCATTTTCGACGATATCTTTTATTAACAAAGAATAGGACAATTAAATTGGTTTTAAAACAAAATTAAACAAAACCACAAGCGGCAGAAGGGTATTGTATCCGCCCACATGTCGCTGACCATGTTAGATCCTAATGTAACAGGGGATGATCCTAATATAATTATACCAGGCATAATTTCAAACTCTAGACTGCTAATCACCTACTAAGATTTTTTGATAAAACAGATTTTGATGAAGAAGACTTTTCTTAAGAGTTTTGTCTTTCGAAGGGGAAAACGCTTCGGAAGATGCTCAGGCCTCTGTAATACGTAGACCGACTGAGGTATGTGGGACTATAACCACACTATAAAGTCGTACGATTGGAACCCAGAACCCCGTGATAATCTAAATAAGGCTGCTTATCTATACATCTATACGTATAATAAAACTGTAAGGAAGTCATGTTTGTACATGGAATATTTTTTGAAAATAACAAGCCAGGGGTATCGTACTATCGATGTAGAAGTCAATTCTGCAATTTTTGGCTTTCGTGTCTGTCTGTCTGTCTATCTGTTTGTCTGTCTGTCGAAGGGTATGAACCATCATCACGCAAAAACTACCTGGCGGATTTTGATGAAACTTTGCATGCGGATATCCTATAATGTTAGGTAACATTTTGTATAGTATTTATCTCGGAAAATTAAAAGGTTTCTCCAGAGAAGACGAAAATAAGCCAAACGTTGGATTTCTACAAAGCCACTTCACTCCAAATCCGTTTGATGGATTTCAATGAAATTTTGTGTAATTGTAGCCTGTATAAAAGATCACCATTCTGTATACTTATATTTTCAAAAAAAATTATCAGTTTCTGAGGAAAGTACAAAAAAGTCAATTTTGATAAATCATTCATTGTTTCAAAACTACTTCTCAGATGTCAGTGAAATTTAGCACAGAGATATTTCATATGACAGACAATATAGTGAATATTTAAGTTTTCAGGAAATCAAATGGTTTGTAGGTAAAAGTAAAGCATCTATATCTATACATACTACATATAATAAACTGTAAGGAAGTGGTGTCTGTACATGAAATATTTTTAGTAAATAACAACCCAGGGATATCATTCTATCCATTTAGAAGCCAATTCTACAATTTTTGGTTTCAATTTGTCTGTCTCTCCAATGGTATGAACCATCATCACGTAAAAACTACCCGGTGGATTTTGATAAGACTTTGCATGCGGATACCTTAAAATATTGAACACCACGTTATATAGGTATTAAATCGGGTGCTTTCTATATACGCATCTTCAAATTATAATTGCAAGTTAATGGTAACAATATGGTTGTTGAGCTTAGACTATGCATTTACCGAAAGTCTCTTGCATAATACACAGTAGTGACCAACTAATTGCAAAATATGCACATACACACATACACACACACACACACACTTACATAATATAATATAATAATAATAATTGTTTATTTATTGATCACCACAGACAGAACATATAAATGAAAATTACAGCAAAATAGTACCTACTTAAGATGTAAAAGATTCTGGCTGTGGGTCACTGGTGCCTGAAGTAGGTAAAAAGAACCTGTAAAACAGGTCACCAGGTCCCCACCGCTCGACAACTTGAGAAAATTATGTAAGTACACTTACTGCAAAGTGCAAGTTAAAAATATGTTTGTTAAATACAGATTTATGAAAAATACAAGTATACATACAGACATAGACAATGACAATTAATTACGTTACAATATTTAAAAGATCTTCAGTGTAAGAGTAAGACTGTTTGAGTAGCCATTCTTGAAGTAACACTTTTATAGTATGGCGATTTTTAGAAAAAAGTGTTAATATCTTGTGAAGTTTGTTATACAGGAAGGGCCCTAGGAATACAAAAAACCTGTGACTAAAAGCAGTGTTAAGAGGAGTCGATAAAGCAACGAGATGGTTACGGCGGGCGAAATTAGAGGCATACTGAGTTAAGGAGTGTTGTTTGAGTACAGTAGCCAGAACGAAAAGTTGACGAACACTTAAAACTTGGGCGTACTCAAAGAGCTTGTTTGTGGGAAAGAGACGAGGCTTAAAACAGCATACCTTTAGTAAGGATCTTTGTGCGCGCTCCAGCTGTATTAAGTGCGTTTTGGCAGCACCACCCCAAGTCGTTATGCAGTAATTTAAAATGGTTTGGCATAATGTTAGATACACCAATTTCATAGTGGCTTTATCTGCCGAGATATGGAGTTCCTTAAAAATATAGATAAGCTTTTGAACTCTACCAGATAAAACTCCAATGAATTCCCTAAAAGTGAGGTTACAGTCAAGTACAACGCCAAGATACTTTACAGATGTGACTTTTTCAATACAGTCTAAATTATTTATAACACTTTCCGGTGCATTATTATTGGAGTTAACTGGATTTACACTTATGTGCAGTGAATCAGCCATAGGGTTTACATAATTGCGAATAGAGAAATTTATCACTTTGGTATTGGCAATGTTAAGAGTAAGTAAGTTACTCATCATCATCATCATCATCATCATCTCAGCCTATACTTGTCCACTGCTGAACATAGGCCTCCCCAATCGCTTTCCAGCGTAACCGGTCCGATGCCACCTGCATCCAACGACTTCCTGCGATTTTCACAAGATCGTCGGTCCATCTGGCAGGCGGTCGTCCCACGCTGCGCTTGCCAATACGTGGTCTCCACTCTAGAATCTTTCTGCCCCAACGCCCGTCCGATCTACGCGCTATGTGGCCCGCCCATTGCCACTTCAGCTTGCTAATCTTAACGGCTATGTCGGTGACCTTGGTTCTTCTACGAATCTCCTCATTCCTGATTCGATCGCGTAGAGAAACGCCGAGCATAGCTCTCTCCATAGCTCGCTGAGCAACTCTGAGCTTTTTTATGAGACCTATTGTAAGAGACCACGTCACTGATCCATATATCATCACTGGTAACACACATTGACTAAAAACTTTAGTCTTTAGGCACTGAGGTATTTTGGATGAGAAGATGTTGCGCAGTTTCCCGAACGCTGCCCAGCCGAGTTGGATTCGTCGATTGACCTCTCTCTCAAAGTTGGACCTACCTAACCGGACTACCTGCCCCAGGTAAATGTATTCGTCGACAACTTCAAGAGTAGAGTTCCCAACGGTGAGTGCGGTGGGTACGACATGGACGTTAGACATTATTTTTGTTTTGTCCATGTTCATTTTAAGACCCACTTGTTGAGATACTCTGTTGAGGTCACCGAGCATTCGTCCTAGATCTTTCAGCGACTCTGCCACGACCACAATGTCGTCGACAAATCGAAGGTGAGTGATGTATTCGCCATTGATGTTGATGCCAAGTCCTTGCCATTCCAAGAGCTTGAAGGCGTCCTCTAAGGTGGCCGTAAACAGTTTCGGAGAAATGACGTCTCCCTGCCTTACTCCTCTTTTTATGGGGATCACCTTCGTGCACTGCCCCTGTACTCGGACTGACATGGTGGCGTTATTATACAAGCACTTCAACACTTCAATGTACCGATAGTCAATGCGGCATCGCTGGAGAGATCTAAGAACCGCCCAAGTCTCGATCGAATCGAAGGCTTTCTCATAGTCCACAAACGCCAAGCATAGTGGCCGATTATACTCCTCGGTCTTCTGTATAATCTGCCGCAGCGTATGTATGTGGTCTATGGTACTAAAGCCTTTCCGGAAACCGGCTTGTTCGGGAGGCTGGAAGTCATCAAGCCTGCGTTCGAGACGATTCGTGATGACTCTCGAAAACAACTTATAAACATGGCTCAGCAGTGTGATGGGCCTATAATTCTTCAGTAAAGTGTTATCACCTTTCTTGAAAAACAGTACCACCACACCCCTGTTCCATGCTTCCGGCGTTTTCTCTTCGAGCAAGACGGAATTAAATAGCCTCTGAAGGACTTTAAGTACCGGTGTTCCGCCCACTTTCAGAAGCTCTGCGGTAATTCCGTCTTCGCCTGGCGCTTTGTTATTTCTGAGTTGTTTGAGAGCCATCCTAATCTCGTACAGGCTGATGTCCGGGATATCTTCAGTGTAGTGTCGGGTTAGCTTGGCTCTTGGGTCTTTTACCAAGTCAACAACAGGTTCAGCTACTGAGGTGTACAACTGCCCATAGAACCTCTCTATCTCCCCGAGCACCTCTGACCTATTCGACGTTACGTTTCCGTCCTCCGTCTTCAGCTTCGTCAACTGGCTTTGCCCAATAGACGCGTCTCTTGCGAACACTTTGGAGCCCTTGTTCTGTGCTATGGTCTCCTCAATACGCCTTGTATTGAAGAACCGTAAATCGTGTCGCAAGGACTTCAGTATCTGTCCATTGAGCTGCCTATAGGACTTAGCATCATCGGAGGTTTGGAGCGTCATGGAACGTCGCTCAGCCATGAGGTTTCGGGTGTAGTTGGATAGTTTTTGAGGTCTATTTTTACGGTGGGGCTTAAAATACTTGGACCCGACCGTATGGACAGTCTCTACCAGCCTGTTGTTGATTTCGTCCACTGATGCGCTGCTGTCTAGCAATTCGAAGCGGTTTGCCAATTCGAGTTGAAAGTTCTCGAGGTTTTGGATATGTGCATAAGAAGGTCGGAGCGTAGACTTCATCAGACGCGATCTTTCCATTTTGACATTAATATTTAATGTGCCTCTGACCATTCGGTGATCACTGCCGGTTTTTACCCTGTGAATCACGGAGACATCATTAAATATTTGTCGCTTGGTGCTCATGATGAAGTCTATCTCATTTTTTGTGGAACCATCAGGGCTCATCCAGGTCCATTTCCTATGAGGCGGCTTCTGGAAGAAAGAGTTCATCATAAAGAGTCCCTCCTTCTCCAGATATTCGGCCAGCCTCTGACCCCTGGGGTTGCGCTGCCCATATCCAAATTGCCCCACTCTCAATTCATCATCGCCCCGTTTGCCCAGCCGCGCATTGAAGTCACCCATAACTACCGTAAAGTGTGCTTTGGAAGTATGTATGGCTCTACTAATGTCCTCATACATTACTTCGACGTCATCATCTGAGTATGCCGAGGTCGGTGCGTAGACCTGTATGACCTTCGGCGAATATCTTTTGGATATTCTGAGTATCAGGTACGCTACCCTGCTCGACACACTAGTGATGGACACAACGTTGTCTATGAGTGACTTGTGGACGATAAATCCGACACCACCTTGGGACAGCTGTTCGCCCTCCCGGTAGTAAAACAAGTTGCCGGATTTTAAGGTTATCGTGTCCTCGCCCTTTCTTCGGACCTCCGATAAACCAACAATATTCCACCGCAACTTGTTTATCTCTTCTTCCAGCTCAAGAAGCTTCTCATCTGTCCTTAACGTGCGTGCGTTGTATGTCACCAGGGCCAATTTTCGTAGTTGGTGGTAGCCGAATCTCTGCCGGAGATTCTTAGCACCCCTTGTCCTGTCGTTACCATAGCTGCTACCTTGGCCAGGACGAACAGGACCGCCGGGGACTAGGGGCCTGGTTTTATCTTTTTCTTCCATTTTAATAAATTGGGGAGGTTTGCCATACTCGCCACGCTTGGCAGGCGGGTTGGCGAGCGCAGTTTTTGATAGTAGAAATGTTAAGGGAACGCTGCTGCCCATTCCCTAGTTTTCCCTTAGTCGCCTTGAACGACACCCGATGGGATGAGATGGGTTGGTCCTATTCTAAGCCGGGAACCACGCGGCCTATGTATAAGTAAGTTACTATGAAGCCAATTCCTAACGGTGTCGAAACCAGTTTGAGCAAAGCGATAAGCATCTGACCATGATTTTGCAGTAAAAACGAGTGCTGTGTCGTCGGCATAAGAGAAAATTGATCCATTTTCCAGTTTAAGATCGCATAGATCGTTGATATAAACTAGAAACAGGGTCGGGCCCAGTATACTACCTTCAGGCACACCATAGCCAATGGGCATTTCAGAATAAGACCTTATTTTTACACGTTGGGTCCTACTAGTTAGATAACTCTGGAACAAGGATAATTGGATTCCTCTAATTCCCAGCGATTCTAGTTTAGATATAAGATTGGAAATCGAAACCGTGTCAAATGCTTTAGCAAGGTCCAGAAACAATGCGACACATCTGTGACCATTATCCATTCTCCCTACAATATGATCAGCTAGGTTATGGACAGCATCAGCCGTAGAAAAATTCTTGCGAAATTCAAATTGATTTGCTGATAACATATTGTGAGTTTCTAAATATTTCACCAGTCTACTGTTGAGTATGGATTCGAGAATTTTAGACATTGCTGGGAGCACTGAAATGGGCCTATAATTTTCAACACGGTTTCGGTCCCCAGATTTTAAGATAGGGTGAACGAGAGCCTTTTTGAATAGGTCCGGGAAAACGCCAGATTTAATACTAAGATTATAGATATGCGTGAGTGGCGGGACAAAAGTACTGCAGCACTTCTTTAGAAGTGCTGGAGAGATCCCGTCCCAACCAGCTGCAGTATTGATTTTCAGTGACATAATAAGACGTTCCACTTCCAACTCATCAGTTTCAAGCAGTACGAAAGAACTCCGATGAGAATTGCGAGGAAATTGCGACGGATATGTTGAGAGGTCATTCTGAAATTGGTTAGCCAGTTGGCTTCCTATATTTATGAAGTACGAGTTAATTGCATTTATAGAATCCTGCTTATTGGTATTGGATTTTAGGAGATCAACAGAATGATTGCTAACAGGCTATTTAGCTGTATTATGTTGTTATTGTGTAAGGTAATGTACCTAATTTGTGTCTATGGGGTGGGGTCCTGGTGATCTGTAATACAGGCCTTGGCCTAACTCAGACACCAGCTCCTCACATTCATTAATTATGATATTATAAAAACTCTTACCTTACTTATATTATTAACCTGTCCTTACACAATGTGAGGAGAAATAAACGCTTTATTATTATTATTACTAGTGGTCGCCCATAGGTCGATATTCGACCTACTCTTTCATCGTTTGCTGGTTATATTTGATATTCAGTAAGACTATAGACAAATAATATTAAAGACAAACATCAATTTGACGTGTATTGTGTCAAATACATGGTAGTGTGTGTAATGTTTTTTTCATTGATTTAATGTATGCTTTATGCATAATTTAAAAAAAAATATTAGCATTCTGCACTTCTTCTCTATATAAACTATAAGTGTGGGAGATTTCATACTCCTCCGTCCGCGCAATTTTCGTAAAAATGTGTACAAAGTTTTTGCTTCACGTATTAATATATAGATTATTATTATCTAGTAGCCTGTTTTTATATACTTCGTGAGTAATGGTGTTGGGTATGTAACTAGTAATTACTATTTGTTATTTAGATTAATCATATTTAATGTTTTAATTATGTACCTGTTTATTACTCCAAAGATAATAAGATAAAAATAAATAAAATAAATACTAGTTATTACTATGAAAATGTAGTATGTAAGTAGTTTTATGAAATAGGTGTAGTTTTATATCTATACTTACCAATACAAATAATATAATATAATACGATAAAAAGGAAGGATTTGTATTATTGTATGTTTGTAACGAAAAAAACTCTAAAACTACTTGACCGATTTTAATGATTCTTTCACCATTAGAAAGCTATATTATCCAGAAGTAACATAGGCTATGAAACATATATCTGGTAGGTGGCGCTGTTGTCGACCTGGTACGAAGTCGCGGGAAACTGCTATAGTTTATACTTTTAAGACACAAAAAATATTTACCACCACGACCATTATTTTAAAAGAAGCCGGCAGAGATATTGGGATCAACATTTCTATTTGAAACGTCCACATTTCACCAAATTGATTTTAAATAGCCAACCTAATAGCGGCCGTGATGCAGTCTATGCCATCCCACTGCTGGGCAAAGATCTTCTCCCACAAATCGAAATTGGAAAAGGATTGGTGGAGGCCGGTGTGTGTGTGTGTGTGTGTAAATGATCTACGCTGTTGGCCGCGGGGCCTGTACAGCTTCACCGAACAAGAGGGCGAGCGTGCAACCACTACGCTCGAGCCAGAACGGTAAGGGGGGCAACTACTAAAGGGAGGGCATATATGAGGTGTCTCGCCGTGGTTCTCTGCACCGGCCGGCAGGCAAGGGATTCTTCGACCTCGCCGGCGAGGTCGGTGTCTGATCCTGTGTGCGGCATTTGCATTTGAAAGAAGGGATGTAAGGGCATCGGGAGGGTCGGTGAAAACATGCCGCGGACGGCGGAAGCGGCTGATAGAAGGGGAGTTAGGTTCATAGTCGACAGCGGTTACTATTAGCGGATTTCTATGATTGAACGCGTTCGCAAAATATCGAGTTGTCGCCTTTTTAATAAAGGCGCGAATAGGACCGGTTTGAGGCCGCCTGCTCTTGGAACTTATCAAACTGTCCATGAGGCTTCCAACTTGGCTTAACGATTACCACATTTATTGATAACTGAGACCAACGGCTTAACGTACCTTTTAAAATACAGGGGCGCTCAAAAAAAAAGAAAAGCAAAGGACATCATTTTCAGTCAGACACTGCTTAAAATTTGTGATCGCTAGAACACCACGTACTTACAGTTCTCAGCTTATAACTATACTACGTGTAATTAGGCGTAACATTCTGGATTTTTAATTTCTTCCATCCTAGGGAACAGTGTCAAGATAATAATAATAATAATAATTCTTTATTTTAAAAAGAAAAAAAAAAAAAAAAAACGATACAATTAGCAAAACAATACTATAAACAAAACAATACTATTAAGGCTGATATGGTACTAAATTGAGAGTCTTCTGTCTCCCAAGCTAGAGTAAATTTGTGTTATGGGAGACAGTGATCCTCAGTTCAACAGTGAAATAGCCAGTGCATAGTTTAGCTACATTCAGTGTCAGTCATAGCTATCAATCAGTGCTCTATTTACGGGTAACATACAGATGTTGTATAAATAAGTAAGGAAAAATAGATAACGAAACAAGGAAAAATGATGTGTAGTGTATGTCAGTGAGTCACTGGGTGATCATTATATCTTGAGTTGTGTTATTAGTGTAAAGTCCAATAAGATACTAAGGTTTAAAATAAAAAGCGCCTATTATATTATTATTGGCAATATAATAAATCTGAGTGGCAGTCGGCGCCGCGCAGGCGTCGCGTCTTGTCGTCAAACGCGATAGTTGGCGACCGGCCACCAAACGCAATCTGAAGCTTGGAATCTGGGCTTAGCACCAACAGTTCTCAGTTATCAATAAATGTGGTAATCGTTAAGCCAAGTTGGAAGCCTCATGGACAGTTTGATAAGTTCCAAGAGCAGGCGGCCTCAAACCGGTCCTATTCGCGCCTTTATTAAAAAGGCGACAACTCGATATTTTGCGAACGCGTTCAATCATAGAAATCCGCTAATAGTAACCGCTGTCGACTATGAACCTAACTCCCCTTCTATCAGCCGCTTCCGCCGTCCGCGGCATGTTTTCACCGACCCTCCCGATGCCCTTACATCCCTTCTTTCAAATGCAAATGCCGCACACAGGATCAGACACCGACCTCGCCGGCGAGGTCGAAGAATCCCTTGCCTGCCGGCCGGTGCAGAGAACCACGGCGAGACACCTCATATATGCCCTCCCTTTAGTAGTTGCCCCCCTTACCGTTCTGGCTCGAGCGTAGTGGTTGCACGCTCGCCCTCTTGTTCGGTGAAGCTGTACAGGCCCCGCGGCCAACAGCGTAGATCATTTACACACACACACACACACACCGGCCTCCACCAATCCTTTTCCAATTTCGATTTGTGAGAGAAGATCTTTGCCCAGCAGTGGGATGGCATAGACTGCATCACGGCCGCTATTAGGTTGGCTATTTAAAATCAATTTGGTGAAATGTGGACGTTTCAAATAGAAATGTTGATCCCAATATCTCTGCCGGCTTCTTTTAAAATAATGGTCGTGGTGGTAAATATTTTTTGTGTCTTAAAAGTATAAACTATAGCAGTTTCCCGCGACTTCGTACCAGGTCGACAACAGCGCCACCTACCAGATATATGTTTCATAGCCTATGTTACTTCTGGATAATATAGCTTTCTAATGGTGAAAGAATCATTAAAATCGGTCAAGTAGTTTTAGAGTTTTTTTCGTTACAAACATACAATAATACAAATCCTTCCTTTTTATCGTATTATATTATATTATTTGTATTGGTAAGTATAGATATAAAACTACACCTATTTCATAAAACTACTTACATACTACATTTTCATAGTAATAACTAGTATTTATTTTATTTATTTTTATCTTATTATCTTTGGAGTAATAAACAGGTACATAATTAAAACATTAAATATGATTAATCTAAATAACAAATAGTAATTACTAGTTACATACCCAACACCATTACTCACGAAGTATATAAAAACAGGCTACTAGATAATAATAATCTATATATTAATACGTGAAGCAAAAACTTTGTACACATTTTTACGAAAATTGCGCGGACGGAGGAGTATGAAATCTCCCACACTTATAGTTTATATAGAGAAGAAGTGCAGAATGCTAATATTTTTTTTTAAATTATGCATAAAGCATACATTAAATCAATGAAAAAAACATTACACACACTACCATGTATTTGACACAATACACGTCAAATTGGTGTTTGTCTTTAATATTATTTGTCTATAGTCTTACTGAATATCAAATATAACCAGCAAACGATGAAAGAGTAGGTCGAATATCGACCTATGGGCGACCACTAGTAATAATAATAATAAAGCGTTTATTTCTCCTCACATTGTGTAAGGACAGGTTAATAATATAAGTAAGGTAAGAGTTTTTATAATATCATAATTAATGAATGTGAGGAGCTGGTGTCTGAGTTAGGCCAAGGCCTGTATTACAGATCACCAGGACCCCACCCCATAGACACAAATTAGGTACATTACCTTACACAATAACAACATAATACAGCTAAATAGCCTGTTAGCAATCATTCTGTTGATCTCCTAAAATCCAATACCAATAAGCAGGATTCTATAAATGCAATTAACTCGTACTTCATAAATATAGGAAGCCAACTGGCTAACCAATTTCAGAATGACCTCTCAACATATCCGTCGCAATTTCCTCGCAATTCTCATCGGAGTTCTTTCGTACTGCTTGAAACTGATGAGTTGGAAGTGGAACGTCTTATTATGTCACTGAAAATCAATACTGCAGCTGGTTGGGACGGGATCTCTCCAGCACTTCTAAAGAAGTGCTGCAGTACTTTTGTCCCGCCACTCACGCATATCTATAATCTTAGTATTAAATCTGGCGTTTTCCCGGACCTATTCAAAAAGGCTCTCGTTCACCCTATCTTAAAATCTGGGGACCGAAACCGTGTTGAAAATTATAGGCCCATTTCAGTGCTCCCAGCAATGTCTAAAATTCTCGAATCCATACTCAACAGTAGACTGGTGAAATATTTAGAAACTCACAATATGTTATCAGCAAATCAATTTGAATTTCGCAAGAATTTTTCTACGGCTGATGCTGTCCATAACCTAGCTGATCATATTGTAGGGAGAATGGATAATGGTCACAGATGTGTCGCATTGTTTCTGGACCTTGCTAAAGCATTTGACACGGTTTCGATTTCCAATCTTATATCTAAACTAGAATCGCTGGGAATTAGAGGAATCCAATTATCCTTGTTCCAGAGTTATCTAACTAGTAGGACCCAACGTGTAAAAATAAGGTCTTATTCTGAAATGCCCATTGGCTATGGTGTGCCTGAAGGTAGTATACTGGGCCCGACCCTGTTTCTAGTTTATATCAACGATCTATGCGATCTTAAACTGGAAAATGGATCAATTTTCTCTTATGCCGACGACACAGCACTCGTTTTTACTGCAAAATCATGGTCAGATGCTTATCGCTTTGCTCAAACTGGTTTCGACACCGTTAGGAATTGGCTTCATAGTAACTTACTTATACATAGGCCGCGTGGTTCCCGGCTTAGAATAGGACCAACCCATCTCATCCCATCGGGTGTCGTTCAAGGCGACTAAGGGAAAACTAGGGAATGGGCAGCAGCGTTCCCTTAACATTTCTACTATCAAAAACTGCGCTCGCCAACCCGCCTGCCAAGCGTGGCGAGTATGGCAAACCTCCCCAATTTATTAAAATGGAAGAAAAAGATAAAACCAGGCCCCTAGTCCCCGGCGGTCCTGTTCGTCCTGGCCAAGGTAGCAGCTATGGTAACGACAGGACAAGGGGTGCTAAGAATCTCCGGCAGAGATTCGGCTACCACCAACTACGAAAATTGGCCCTGGTGACATACAACGCACGCACGTTAAGGACAGATGAGAAGCTTCTTGAGCTGGAAGAAGAGATAAACAAGTTGCGGTGGAATATTGTTGGTTTATCGGAGGTCCGAAGAAAGGGCGAGGACACGATAACCTTAAAATCCGGCAACTTGTTTTACTACCGGGAGGGCGAACAGCTGTCCCAAGGTGGTGTCGGATTTATCGTCCACAAGTCACTCATAGACAACGTTGTGTCCATCACTAGTGTGTCGAGCAGGGTAGCGTACCTGATACTCAGAATATCCAAAAGATATTCGCCGAAGGTCATACAGGTCTACGCACCGACCTCGGCATACTCAGATGATGACGTCGAAGTAATGTATGAGGACATTAGTAGAGCCATACATACTTCCAAAGCACACTTTACGGTAGTTATGGGTGACTTCAATGCGCGGCTGGGCAAACGGGGCGATGATGAATTGAGAGTGGGGCAATTTGGATATGGGCAGCGCAACCCCAGGGGTCAGAGGCTGGCCGAATATCTGGAGAAGGAGGGACTCTTTATGATGAACTTTTTCTTCCAGAAGCCGCCTCATAGGAAATGGACCTGGATGAGCCCTGATGGTTCCACAAAAAATGAGATAGACTTCATCATGAGCACCAAGCGACAAATATTTAATGATGTCTCCGTGATTCACAGGGTAAAAACCGGCAGTGATCACCGAATGGTCAGAGGCACATTAAATATTAATGTCAAAATGGAAAGATCGCGTCTGATGAAGTCTACGCTCCGACCTTCTTATGCACATATCCAAAACCTCGAGAACTTTCAACTCGAATTGGCAAACCGCTTCGAATTGCTAGACAGCAGCGCATCAGTGGACGAAATCAACAACAGGCTGGTAGAGACTGTCCATACGGTCGGGTCCAAGTATTTTAAGCCCCACCGTAAAAATAGACCTCAAAAACTATCCAACTACACCCGAAACCTCATGGCTGAGCGACGTTCCATGACGCTCCAAACCTCCGATGATGCTAAGTCCTATAGGCAGCTCAATGGACAGATACTGAAGTCCTTGCGACACGATTTACGGTCCTTCAATACAAGGCGTATTGAGGAGACCATAGCACAGAACAAGGGCTCCAAAGTGTTCGCAAGAGACGCGTCTATTGGGCAAAGCCAGTTGACGAAGCTGAAGACGGAGGACGGAAACGTAACGTCGAATAGGTCAGAGGTGCCCGGGGAGATAGAGAGGTTCTATGGGCAGTTGTACACCTCAGTAGCTGAACCTGTTGTTGACTTGGTAAAAGACCCAAGAGCCAAGCTAACCCGACACTACACTGAAGATATCCCGGACATCAGCCTGTACGAGATTAGGATGGCTCTCAAACAACTCAGAAATAACAAAGCGCCAGGCGAAGACGGAATTACCGCAGAGCTTCTGAAAGTGGGCGGAACACCGGTACTTAAAGTCCTTCAGAGGCTATTTAATTCCGTCTTGCTCGAAGAGAAAACGCCGGAAGCATGGAACAGGGGTGTGGTGGTACTGTTTTTCAAGAAAGGTGATAACACTTTACTGAAGAATTATAGGCCCATCACACTGCTGAGCCATGTTTATAAGTTGTTTTCGAGAGTCATCACGAATCGTCTCGAACGCAGGCTTGATGACTTCCAGCCTCCCGAACAAGCCGGTTTCCGGAAAGGCTTTAGTACCATAGACCACATACATACGCTGCGGCAGATTATACAGAAGACCGAGGAGTATAATCGGCCACTATGCTTGGCGTTTGTGGACTATGAGAAAGCCTTCGATTCGATCGAGACTTGGGCGGTTCTTAGATCTCTCCAGCGATGCCGCATTGACTATCGGTACATTGAAGTGTTGAAGTGCTTGTATAATAACGCCACCATGTCAGTCCGAGTACAGGGGCAGTGCACGAAGGTGATCCCCATAAAAAGAGGAGTAAGGCAGGGAGACGTCATTTCTCCGAAACTGTTTACGGCCACCTTAGAGGACGCCTTCAAGCTCTTGGAATGGCAAGGACTTGGCATCAACATCAATGGCGAATACATCACTCACCTTCGATTTGTCGACGACATTGTGGTCGTGGCAGAGTCGCTGAAAGATCTAGGACGAATGCTCGGTGACCTCAACAGAGTATCTCAACAAGTGGGTCTTAAAATGAACATGGACAAAACAAAAATAATGTCTAACGTCCATGTCGTACCCACCGCACTCACCGTTGGGAACTCTACTCTTGAAGTTGTCGACGAATACATTTACCTGGGGCAGGTAGTCCGGTTAGGTAGGTCCAACTTTGAGAGAGAGGTCAATCGACGAATCCAACTCGGCTGGGCAGCGTTCGGGAAACTGCGCAACATCTTCTCATCCAAAATACCTCAGTGCCTAAAGACTAAAGTTTTTAGTCAATGTGTGTTACCAGTGATGATATATGGATCAGTGACGTGGTCTCTTACAATAGGTCTCATAAAAAAGCTCAGAGTTGCTCAGCGAGCTATGGAGAGAGCTATGCTCGGCGTTTCTCTACGCGATCGAATCAGGAATGAGGAGATTCGTAGAAGAACCAAGGTCACCGACATAGCCGTTAAGATTAGCAAGCTGAAGTGGCAATGGGCGGGCCACATAGCGCGTAGATCGGACGGGCGTTGGGGCAGAAAGATTCTAGAGTGGAGACCACGTATTGGCAAGCGCAGCGTGGGACGACCGCCTGCCAGATGGACCGACGATCTTGTGAAAATCGCAGGAAGTCGTTGGATGCAGGTGGCATCGGACCGGTTACGCTGGAAAGCGATTGGGGAGGCCTATGTTCAGCAGTGGACAAGTATAGGCTGAGATGATGATGATGATGATGATGATGAGTAACTTACTTACTCTTAACATTGCCAAAACCAAAGTGATAAATTTCTCTATTCGCAATTATGTAAACCCTATGGCTGATTCACTGCACATAAGTGTAAATCCAGTTAACTCCAATAATAATGCACCGGAAAGTGTTATAAATAATTTAGACTGTATTGAAAAAGTCACATCTGTAAAGTATCTTGGCGTTGTACTTGACTGTAACCTCACTTTTAGGGAATTCATTGGAGTTTTATCTGGTAGAGTTCAAAAGCTTATCTATATTTTTAAGGAACTCCATATCTCGGCAGATAAAGCCACTATGAAATTGGTGTATCTAACATTATGCCAAACCATTTTAAATTACTGCATAACGACTTGGGGTGGTGCTGCCAAAACGCACTTAATACAGCTGGAGCGCGCACAAAGATCCTTACTAAAGGTATGCTGTTTTAAGCCTCGTCTCTTTCCCACAAACAAGCTCTTTGAGTACGCCCAAGTTTTAAGTGTTCGTCAACTTTTCGTTCTGGCTACTGTACTCAAACAACACTCCTTAACTCAGTATGCCTTTAATTTCGCCCGCCGTAACCATCTCGTTGCTTTATCGACTCCTCTTAACACTGCTTTTAGTCACAGGTTTTTTGTATTCCTAGGGCCCTTCCTGTATAACAAACTTCACAAGATATTAACACTTTTTTCTAAAAATCGCCATACTATAAAAGTGTTACTTCAAGAATGGCTACTCAAACAGTCTTACTCTTACACTGAAGATCTTTTAAATATTGTAACGTAATTAATTGTCATTGTCTATGTCTGTATGTATACTTGTATTTTTCATAAATCTGTATTTAACAAACATATTTTTAACTTGCACTTTGCAGTAAGTGTACTTACATAATTTTCTCAAGTTGTCGAGCGGTGGGGACCTGGTGACCTGTTTTACAGGTTCTTTTTACCTACTTCAGGCACCAGTGACCCACAGCCAGAATCTTTTACATCTTAAGTAGGTACTATTTTGCTGTAATTTTCATTTATATGTTCTGTCTGTGGTGATCAATAAATAAACAATTATTATTATTATATTATATTATGTAAGTGTGTGTGTGTGTGTGTATGTGTGTATGTGCATATTTTGCAATTAGTTGGTCACTACTGTGTATTATGCAAGAGACTTTCGGTAAATGCATAGTCTAAGCTCAACAACCATATTGTTACCATTAACTTGCAATTATAATTTGAAGATGCGTATATAGAAAGCACCCGATTTATTTTATTATAAAGATTGCAGCCCTGGTAACAAAAGAAGCGGTGAGAGAAACTAGTTTTTAAGTTTGGGATTGTACACACCTTATCTTTACGTCGTGTGTTGATAAAGATAGTTGGGTCATATTTTAGCGTGGAGTGTTGAAGGAGGACCGAATGTAGAATAAACAATTGACGAACAGTCAGGACCTTCCATCGCTTATAGAGGTCAGTAGTGGAATGAAGAAAAGGTAGCTTATGGCCTTCCTTTAAAATGGCTCTCTGAGATCTTTCAATTTTCAGAAAATGTGTTTTTGTGCTCCCTCCCCAGGCAGTAATGCAATACATAAGAAGAGTTTGACATAGCGTGACCTGTCGCAATGATTTAAAGATAACTATGAGTTTGCGCAACCTTGCTGAAAGAAAGTCGATGTGCTCTTGAAAATTTAGCCTTTTGTCTATAATTGCACCTAGGTATTTTATGGATTCTATATTTTCAAGATGGGGCATGAACAATTTATGTCGTTAGGATTTCCACAGCAGTGTGATTTTATATTAAGTGAGGTGTCCACAACGTCCGTGTTCCTCACACAGAATGTTACGAGTTTCGTTTTATTAACATTTAACGTCAACATATTATTATTGAGCCACTCTACAACCCTGTTAAATCCTTTTCGGGCATTCTCAAAAGCTTCTGTCCAAGAATAACCACTAAAAAGTAAGGCTGTGTCGTCGGCAAAGGTTATAATTTTAGTGTGTTCAAGGTCTAGATGACAGAGATCATTTAAATAAGTCAAAAATAGGGTTGGGCCAAGTATACTTGCTTGTGGCACTCCAAGACTGATAGAGACGTCCTCACTGATATACTCATCAATTTTAACAGATTGCGTACGATTTTGTAAATAATCTTTAAAAAGTTTTAATTAAAGACCCCTGATTCCTAGAGATTCTAGTTTTTTTTAATAAAGATTACTATTTAAGATAACATTTATGATGATAGTTTCTAAAAATTTATATGAAAACAGTCATTACAAGTAAAGATTAAGTGTTATTAAGCATGATGTTTTGTTACCATCTTAATTATAGTTGACTTTTTAATAGGTACTCACTATAAATTATGAGGTGAAAGCAGTCCACAGTCTGAAATTGTGCGCCGGTCTAAAGGCAATAGGTTCGTCTTCTGTGTACCTATCCTCCTCGGGTCCTAACTTTCCTACTGCGTACTGTGTGGGTGGGTGTACACAACGAAACGAAAGAATACCGTAGTGTTGTGAAACCGCGGTGTTTTTGGCGATCTAGTTTCGATACAATCCAGTTTGGTGAGTCTGAGATAGGTGCCGTTTGAGGCATTCCTTTATTCGAGCGTGTAGAAGCTTCGGAAGACACATTAATAGTCTTGGCTGCCACTTAAAATGGTAGGCGTTCAAGTCAATTCAGCCGAGTTGCAAGTATTAAAAGTCATGGGTGGCTTGATAAGTACTAGAAGCAGATGACCGCAAACCTGCTTTTTTTGGTTGAGGGAAATCCTTCACACAGTCACAGGAGGAAACGAAGAGTTACACCGAGATTTCTATCGACTAAGATCCTAAGGTGAAGCAGAGTTGCTTCAGCTTATCAATGTAGCTAGGGTGGGTTACAGGAACGCGTGAGCAACCATCTACGACTCGCCAGCGAACGTCCAGTTCTGTGAAAACTCTGTGACTTGGCCGGGACACTTTTCCCTCACCTTCACTCTTCCCCCTTGAGGGCCGGCTGTTATACGCAGGCGATTGACAACCCTTTTCCCAAAGTCCCCATCAAGACACACCTTTTTTTAAAACAGAATAAACTCTTTATGGGTTCTCGTCCGTATTCGGGACACACGGAGGGGTTATGTCGTAGTCCTTGATCCATCAACACTCGGGGCCGTAGCCCCGGCTGTTGATGGACCAAGTGTAGCGACTAAAAACCCTGCGTAGTCATTTGACCAAGTGTGCTGACTAAAATCCCTGATATGACACTGTCTTCGCCGCAATTGTCAGGATCACGGGAAAACAAAACACGATATCCCCGACCCGACGCGGCCTGCCTTTACAGGCTTTCTTGAAAGCGTGTATCAGGCACTCTATCTCCCCTATGCCTCACGACAAATCTTTTTTTTTATTTCCTGGGAAAAATCCTGCAAAAACCCCACGCTTGCCGACATCAGCACTTTAGAGGGGCTCCAGGATCTCCGTATGGAATGCACCGGTGCCCCTCTTGTGCCGCGCTCTTAAAAGCTCGCCGTAGGGGGGAGACTTGATGACATCCTCCCCTTCGCACCGGCGCGATGCTCACGGCGACGTGGGCCACACCACGCCGTCGTCGACCTCGGGGTCGCTCGTGTCAGGACCCCCACCCCTTGCATCTGCGACCTCGAAGGCATTGGTGCATTGGTGCAGGGGGGAATCAAAATAAACCTACCCCAACCAACCTGCACTGAACCTGCGTGGTGAAGAATTACATATTCTCCCTCATTTTAATTTGTCAGATAATACCCAAACCTATAATGGTTTGACGCATATACCTATACCCATAATATCTTTATAAACTTGCAGGTAATTTTAATAACCTTGTGATGACACATTGTTTATACCTAAACTGTATTTTTTACGACTGTCCTCAAAGCATTCATTTTTATTTACTCTTGGTTTTAATTCCATTGTAAACAGATGGCAGACGCTTTATTAAATTTCAAATATGGTATATTATTATTGTCCACGCCCAAATCACATGTTATAAAACCACCTGAGGGCTAAGCACAAATAGGTTGATGTTAGTATAAAGCAATTGAATTGATATGCTATCCTTTTCACACTAACAATTTTACTAAATAAAGATGAACGTGACAGCACGTTATTTCTCGACATCGTTATAATAATTACCCAAAACTTTGACATTTAAAATGCCTCATTTTAATATGGTGGCTCTTTTAATGATAATCTGTTCTTTGTTACCTCTAATTAACGTAATTATGTTAATTGCGTGAGTTGGGCTAATTTTTATTCCGTAGCTTTTTTCAAGTTTAGGCTGTAAAAAAATCTTTACAGCTTTGCCTTTTTGCTATATGATTTAAGGTCTAAATTTGAAAAAAAACACGTATATACTAAAAATTAACCAACTTAAAAAATAAACTTAATTAGAGGAAACATAAAACAGAAATTATCATTAAAAGTGTTATAACATTAAAACGAAGTATTTTAAATGTATACACAGGTTTTTAAAACTTTAAAAATATGGAACAACAGGGAATGTCACTTTAAAAATGTAAATAGATTTATATCAACTATGAAACACTAATGTTTACGACATAATAGATAAAAAACCCGTCCTCAGCGTTTCCTTTACAGCTTCACCAGGCAAGGGGGCGACCGTGCAACAACTACCCTCCAGTGGGAAGGGCAAGTGGGGCAACTAACTCACGGCAGCCTCAAGGAGTAAAACGGGTCACGGATGGTTGCTTACGCGTCCCCGTAACCCGCCCCAACCACAGCGACGAAGTGGAGCACGGTGGGGGTTTTAGCCGATAGGAGTCTCGGCATAACCCCTCGGTTCCCCCAATGGCGAGCAGTTATCCTATGAAGTGTTTCCCCCATCAAAAAAAAACAAACCTAAGGAGGAACCGTCTCAGCTTGGGCTGTCGCTATGCGGGAGGGAATATGCTGCGTATCTAGCCGCGGTGTTCTGCACCGGTGGTCGAGCAAGGGATTCTTCGACCTTGCTTGAGGAGTCAGTGTCTGATCCTGTGTGCCCTTGCTTTGCGTGCCCCAAAACTGACGCGGAGCAAAACTTGATGGCCCAAAAATACAACGAATGAGGCCGCGTTCCGGGCCGCTCCTTTATAATTATAACATGTTTGCCGTCAAAACGTATGTTGACGGACGGCTTGGTCAGATTAAGAGCTTAAACCACTCCGCCCAATTGATCGTGGAATCGTGGGTTCGGGTTTGGTGACAAATCTTTACGTGATCCACAGATATATTTCGGTCTGGGATATATTACGAACTGTGTATGTGAATTTCTCGTTTATAAACGCACCCATTACACAGGAATAATTCCAAGTGTGAAGGTGTTTTATTACAATATAGAAACGCTAAGAAGAATAGAAAAGCCACAAAGAAATTGCTTTACCCGTTGCGTAGCTTAAGTGGCCTTGATGCGACTCAAAAAAAAAATTAAAAATACTTCCGTATCATTTTCGAAAATCTATTGTCCAGCAGATAATGCTTACGTCTTATTTTCCTTATCTGCGTGTTTTGAATAAATGATAACTGCGCAAATGAGTTTCGAAAAACCCAAAGTACCTTCTACTACATAAACAGGTTAATGTGCGTTATAGAAAATAAAAATTATAAACACCTAACCCAAGGAAACGAAAGAGGAATAATTATTATAGCGTTTTCTTAAGGAAAGAATAAGTCATAACACATTCGGAACCCTCGAAACTGAATTTAATGGACCTAATTGTTGGCAAGTACAGAGCCCGACCTTTCATGATTTGGGTGAAATTGCCATGTACATATTTCATGTAGGTAATATGAGAAAGAGTAATGTGACCTTTGACACGCCCTGCCCTACATACTCGTCCTACCTTGGGCCTGATCTGTTGTCTTTAGTCGTGGGTGTGGTATCTTAGGGGTCCGTTTATAGATATCGTCTCGAGAGCATCGAAAAGCGCTCGTTTTTTCAGAACAGACAACACAGAACGTGAGTCATCTGCTCCAGCATGAAAGAACTCGCGTACCGGGGGAGCAGGATTTAAAACGCTAAACCCCCATTCGTGCGAGCGCTTTTTCAACGCGCGTTATTATTATTCTACACTAAGTGCATTGGGACGGCTCTCCAACGTCCTCTTATTACATACTATATAAAAATAGATCTTATTTGAACCTCCCAAAACTCAATTCAGTCGCGATCAGTTTTCGCTCTACTCCCTGAGGAGTACTATGTGAGTGGATCTTAAAAAACATGATCCAAGTAAGGAAATAAAAAGAGCTTACGTTATAGGTACAAAATGATCCCTCGAGATGCAACAATATATGGATGACAGAAACTATATGAGAATTGTTCTTGGTCAGTTCCCTAGAATATTCATCTTTTTCTCTGATAGTACTTAATTTAGTAAGTACCGATAAAAATCTGGATGAAAACCCATACAGGACCTGCGAATCGAACTTGGTTATTGATTAAAAAATCGAGTTTTATTGCGGTAGTGTAGGTATAAATCTTACTAACCCAGTGTAAATAATACAAAATAAATTATAAAATTTGTTTTTTTATTTATTTTAGTAGCTACCCTTGCATATCTTGAAAATGTTAGGCTTTACTTGCAGAAAATACTTTTTGCCAAAATCTTAGTACAAGTAGTTACTTTCCCAAGTAGCTTTCCCATACTAAATCAGTACGACTGGAATACGGGAAAAATTGCAGATCAGACAAGATGCCTATTTTATACCCGATTGCTCCATAAGGAAAGTAGTGTTTATATGCTTTATGTTCTCTGTGAATCTTTATTGTGGGTGCTTAAAACTTGTTTATCAAGCTTGTTTAGCAACAAACGCCTTAACCATAATTATAAGTTATGCTCTATTCATTTATTCTTATTTACCCAGTAGGTACATATAAAATATAACCTGTCTTGTTAGAGGAAAACAAGCAAAATGAACATCGGGTATTTACCCACTATTATTGGGTGAATATCAGATACCATAGAGTCGGGTTTAAAGAATCGTGGTTCCACACATATCGTTTAATAGTCCGCAGTCAGAGTTCATTACTTATAGCAAATAGCATTATATGTTCGATGTAATAGTATAGTAAACTTACCAATATAATGTCTTATGTTATTATAGACCGAACTAGCCTTCAGCAGGTTTCAAATTTGTAGCTCATTTAGGCCTATTCCAAATAAATCAGAACCAAGTATTGGTCGATTCTGTATTCCCATAATTCTTATTGTATGAAAAGAAACTATAAAGACCGCATAGAGAAGACCCTCCACTCTATGCCCTTCACATGCTGGAACCCTAAAAGCTGAAACCAGTTTTGTACGAGGAAAATTCGGATTCAAGGTTGTTGATAATATCTACATAAAAGTTCAATATACGTTGCAGTGACTATAGCCAACCAGTGGACAACAACAACGATCGATTTGAGAACACAGTTAAATGCATAGCAGTAAGGAGACAAAGAGTGAGGAATTTCGATTACAAACTTCTACTACGACGTGAATTGGCAATCGGAACCAATGTAACTAATCTGTTAGAGCACGTTTGAGAAGGGAAATACTACAAACAGGCATCCATCTCAGACTCAGACTGAGACAAACCCTGCATAGCCTTGGTGACGCTGAAATCACTGCGGTAATAGGTACCTTTATGCACAAATTTGTTTCTACTGTGTAGTTCTGAACTGCATAGTTGCATGTATCTGTCAGATTAACGTTATTCTAGTTTATATTTATCTATATTTTTGGTGCATTACATAGCTTTAAAAGTGCTGTCTTGTTCATCTTAAATACAACATGAATAACCAGCTGCAGGGATCCTTGCATCTAAATTTTAAATAAATATACCTGCTTTCTAATTAAACTTCCAATAATGAGTAGGTAGAATCTACACAGAGCCATAATTTCAGTTTTGTAGGTATAAAAACTTTGACGTTCTGAACGAGTTAACGTACTATATAAACGTTTCCTGTGGCTTGAATCCTACAAATAACTTCCCGTGTGACAACGGCGGAGCATCAGTCACAATAATAACTCGTGCGCATTCGGGCGAGCTTACAGATTTGAATAAATTGATTTTTCAATATAATATTATCTAAATTTAAGAAAATGGAGAAAACGTTGATATTGTTAGGGTTAGCGACGACGGTTTTGGGTAAGTTATATTTTAATATTTTCAATAAATATTTTTTATATTAATTTCTGTGTTCAAACAGAGTTCCAACATATACATAATATGAACTGAATTTCATATTCAGTTCATATTATGTATCTGTTGGAACTCTGTACTTTCTGCCTACCCCGCAAGGGATCTGGCGTGATGATATGTAGATTATGTATCTAATTGAGATTAAGTATTATTATTATTATTGTATCTCCCTGATATTCATGGGTTCACAGACCATTAGAATACTTGCGTTACGAGAAATTACTTGGGTATTCTAGAAGAGATGTATTTCTTGTTTTCGTCTAATTGTCAACCAAAGGTCAAAGTTTTTCAAGCTTCAATACGGGTCCGATTGGGCGGAAAACTAGTGATGAAAGGACTGATGATCCATTTCTTAATACATGAATATTACAATTGTATTAGAATTAATTAATGCAGTTTTTATGAGAAGTAAAAAAAATCATAAACGGACTTTAATGTAATTTATAAGATAAGATCGTTGGTCTGGTGGCAAAGCACATCGCTTTGTGATCACGAGGTTCTGGGCTCAAATCCTAGGTCGGACAAATGTAGTTTTTCTAACAAAAAATTCCCAGTATGAGTCCGGAGTCTGGAATTGTGCCCGGTATATGGCAATAGGCTTGCCCTCTATTACATGGGACCTAATATCGTCGGCGAAACGTGGGTGTACTCAGTACACCTCTGCCACCCCCGCTTGGGGAATATAGGCGTGACGGTGTATTTTTTTTTTTATAAGGTATATTTCAAGTAAAAACCTAATATAAATCCTGTCCACGGGGGATGTTACCAAGAACGCTGGGTGCCTTATTTTATTAATCATACATTTGGTTAGACCTGGCATTTTTCTATATTAACATAGTTATTTGACTTATAGATCCTTATGCCTAGCTTGGAGGTCCCAAATGAAAAACCAGCTGTTACTTGGAAATACGATTTTACCAATACATTGCGAAATTAATAGGAAAATTTACTTACTCAAGTAATTTCATCAATTACATTAAATCTACAACATTAAATCTATTATTCACTCGACATTGTTAGAAAATCCATCCATACATTCATCCATACAAAGCGTATCCAAAAGCGTACTAAAGGGCCGGCTTGTTATTCTAGTATAACATACCTAATTGGATTTCGTAAATTAAATTCCGTTAAACTAACAGAAAGTTTATGAGCCGAGACCACAGATAATGAGTACATACCTATAGGTGGTTCTAACAATATTATAGAACATTCGATCTTCAATAGAGATAAAGTTACTCTCTGTGTTAGACCCAATATCGATAATAGCTCGACTCAATGCTCAGATTGATTGATTTAAATAAAGAATTAAGGGGAAACCAAACCCTCACTCCCATAAATCTATTCACTGATGATAATTGATAAATGTACTGCGTATTTGTTATAAGAAATATATATAAAAATGAAAATGAAAAGGTCGTGAATTAAATGTATAGAGTAAAATTTAATTTTCCGTATTTAATTGTCTAACAAAATATTTTTAAAAATCTCTATCTTAAATATACATTACAAATGTTCTATTCAAGTCAAGAATCTCCGTAACCGGCGAACGTGTATGAGACGAACTATGAGCGTGGAGGAAGCCAGAGAGGTATGTAAGGAAAGAACCTGTTGGAACTCTGTACTCTCTGCCTACCCTGCAAGGGATCTGGCGTGATGATATAGATGTCCTATTTAATGGTAGATTGGATACGTATAAAATATACACGAAAAAAGCTAGATATACTCTATAACTTGTATGAATGTTTTTTTTATTTTAATTATTATATCTCGACTGCCTCGTTGGTACAGTGGCAGTCGAGATATAATAATTATAATAATTAAAATAGCGTATCGCTTGATAATCACGAGGTCCTGGGTTCAAATCCTAGGTCGGCCAAATGAAGTTTTTCAAACGAAAACTTCCTAACTTGCCTACCCCGTGATGATATAGATAGATGGAAAGAAAACTTCTCAGTATGAGTCCGGAGTCTGGAATTGTACCCGATATATGGCAATAGGCTCACACGACTGGCTCGACCCAGTGCGGATTGTGGAGGTAGGTTTGTGGCCACCTGCTATTGGAACTTATAAAGCTGCCTATAAGGCTTCCAACTAGGCTTAACGACTACCCCATTAAGTGATAACCAGGACCAACGGTTTGACGTGCCTTACAAAACACGGAGACGCTGAAAGATGAAAATGCAATTAACAGTCACCCATCTCAGACTGACCGAGCTAAACTCTGCGTATCCAAGGTGGTCGGTACGTACACCGCGGTACTACCGCACCATGAGCGTCTCTGTATAAAATTAAAGTAGTAAATGGATTCCAACGAATTAAGGGAATTAGTAGCGTCGATGACCTAAGGAATTTTTGTTTGAAAATTTCCCTTGTCTGCTGAACTTGAAAACAGTGAAATGTGGGCCCGGGTGACCCAAAATGCAGGATATTTCAAACAATTCAGATATAATAATTACACCGTCACGCCTATATCCCCAAGCGGCGATGGCAGAGGAATGAAGGAGGAGTTTATTTTCGTTTTCAGCTTCAAGCGCGCACGTTACTTGGGGTACTATTGGAACTCAGCGCTCTGTGGTTGTGGGTCTTTCTTCTTTCTTTCTTTTCAGATGTGTACTGAGTACACCTACTAATCGCCGACGATGTTAGGGCAATATTACATGGGACCTTCACTAATGGAAATGTAATCAAAATTCAATATTAAAAAGAAAACGAACTACTTGTAAACTGGAAAAAAACAAGTTCAGTCCCTCCCGTGACCATGGGTGCTGCAAAGCACTCGAAACGTCGGGAACTAAAAATAAAAAAATAAACCGCGATAGAATCCGTAAAATAGTTTTATTTCAAGTTTTTTTGCTACTATATAACTTGAGGCAATAAACTAAAGATTATACCTACTTAAATTTAAATTATTATCACACAAATTTAAAGATTACGTAATCGAAAAAAACATAAAAAAAATCTTCCAATATATATTTACATAATAAGTAGAGATTCTAAATATTAATCATCTAGCAAAAAAAAACGACTGAACCGTAAATGTCCTTTCCTTAAGCAATTAATCATTACAAAAACCAATCCAATAATAGCATAAACCTATAGTATCTATCTTTATTATCACGCCAAAATCTTTGCAGGTTGGAAGAGAAGGATTTTTCTTACGAACTTCTATCTCTTGCTCCACTCTCATACTTATTAGCATGAGAGTTAAGCAAGAGATATAGGTCCGTTGGACGGCCTTTTCCCAGCAGTGGGACGGTATAGACTGATATAATAATATGCTGGGCAAAAGCTTTCTCTCACAAATCGAGGTGAGATATATTCTCTCATACTCCACAACGCTCCACACTGGGTCCCAGTGCGGATTGGTGGAGGCAGGTTTGTGGCCAGAGTGGCGGATACGCAAAGGATCTGCCGTGATGATATAGATAGCTATATCATCATGCGGGGTAAGCAGAATACAGATTTCTTACATACATCTCTGGTTTCCTCCACTCTCATAGTTGTCTCATACCTCGCCGGTTAGGGAAAATCTTGACTTGCCCTTCAGATAAGACACGGTCTTTTTAATAAGATGAGATAATATGGTTGTTTTTGTATTCACAGAGTATAAAAACAAATATGCGAATCTTATCTGATGCCACTGACATTGAATCCCGGCTGGTTTAACGAGACATCTCGCCAAACCGGTCGTACTTACAAAGGAGTAGATCCTGACATGTAAAAAATAATAAAAATACCTACTCAAATGACGAATCGAACTTCAAGAACAGGAATCTTTAATACCTTTATTTATGTAGAAACCAACTATGGTATTGAATATGAGAAACAAAAAAAATACCATTTATTTAATGTGTATTTACTTCTTTATTTGACATATTAAACTTGTTTAATAATAAAGCGTATCTGCTAACTATTTATTAGGTACTAGTACAGCCCGCGACTTTGTCCGCGTTAACTTTAGACAGAACCCTTACATTTTTCCGGGATAAAAAGTACCCTATGTGTTAATCCAGTTAATAAACTATCTGTGTGCCAAATTTCATCCAAATCCGTTGAACCGTTTTTGCGTGATTGAGTAACAAACATCCAATCTTCTAAACATACAAACTTTCACAGTTATAATTCGTATTAGTTGGATTAGTAAGATATTACCGAGTGTATTAGTAAACGTGTAATCTTTTTATCCTTTTCTGTATACTAGTGGTCGCCCATATTCGACCTACTCTTTCATCGCTTGCTGGTTATGTTTGACATTCAGTAAGACTATAGACAAATAATATTAAAGACAAACACCAATTTGACGTGTATTGTGTCAAATACATGGTAGTGTGTGTAATGTTTTTTTCATTGATTTAATGTATGTTTTATGCATAATTTTAAAAAAATATTAGCATTCTGCACTCCTTCTCTATATAAACTATAAGTGTGGGAAATTTCATACTCCTCCGTCCGCTCAATTTTCGTAAAAAGGTGTACAAAGTTTTTGCTATTAATATAAAATATATAGATAGATGACTGACCCCTTTGTCTAATGGCGAATAGCGATCATGAGCTCCTGGGTTCAAATGCTAGGTCGGCTACTAAGGTCGGATAAAATAAAACTTTTCACTAGAAAAAGCCGCGTGGTTCCCGGCTTAGAATAGGACCAACCCATCTCATCCCATCGGGTGTCGTACAAGGCGACTAAGGGAAAACTAGGGAATGGGCAGCAGCGTTCTCTTAACACTTCTGCGATCAAAAACTGCGCTCGCCAACCCGCCTGCCAAGCGTGGCGAGTATGGCAAATCCCCCCTTTGGGGAGGCCTATGTTCAACAGTGGACAAGTATGGGCTGAGATGATGATGATGATGATGATGATGAGAAAAAAATCTAGTATCAGTCCGGAGTCTGGCATTGTGCTCAGTAAAATAGCAATAGGCTCGCCCCCTATTACATGGAACCTAACATCGTGGACGAAAAGTGTGTGTACATTACACTTTTGCCACCCCAGCTTGGGGAATATAGGCGTGACGAAAAAAATTACGAGAAAATGTATGTAATTATTATTATGATCGAAGTGTTCAGCGGGTTACTACCCCCGAGAACTACCGAAGAGCCGCGTAGAGCGCGCGTCTGTGTGCATGATTCTAAAGGTTTCGCCACGTAGCTGGCGCAGCGAGACGGGAGCGCGACGGTGGCGCGGCTTGGGAGGTTTTAATCTATTGAAATGTACGGGAGACGCCACACAGCACAGCCCCGCTTGACGCGACAAAAAACGTTATTACCGAACATAGCCGAGCGCTTCCGTCGCGCCCCCGTCGCGCTCCGTCGGCTATTTGACCAAAACTTATTAAGACCACTAGAACTAAGATGTTTACCCGTTCACATAAATAACAATATAAGCAAATAATATCAAATAATATTTTTTTTTGTTTGTTACAGGTGCAGTTCAATACAACGGATTGAGAGGTATGCATATTATTAAATACGAAATATTTTAACCAAATTTTAAGTATGAACCATAGATAATACAGGTATGAACACTTGTCATTTCATTTATGAATGTCACTTCATTCAAATTTATAAAGTAACAAGGTACCTAAGTAGGTATAATGTTGTTTTACAATTGTAAAAGGGGGTATTTAGCCGATGATATTTAAAGTTGCCGTTAGTTTCAATAATATTTTTGCTATGGGACAAGGTTGATTTGTAGACCACTCCACTCACTGGATCCAATAATCTGTTTTATTCAATAATACTTTACAAAAATAATATATAAACTTAGAATTTTATAAATTAAGCGTACCAATCTACGCACAATGTCAGTATCATAAGTCATCAACAAGACAATACATTTTATGACTGATTAACAAAAGTTCCAGTATCAAATTGTTTTTCAATATTTTATTTTCACAGATTTTGGGTTGTACGATCCCTGCTAAAATAATAGCAGGTTTGATTTCCGCATGGGACTTTGTGTATGTGAATTCCTAGCGTAGGTTTAAAAAGATAAAACTAATCTTTAAAACCTTCCAGTCAAATTTGGCTGGACCGATGCTCTCGCCGACACGGAGTACTTCTTCAAAATCCCTCGCACCATCAAGGAGGTGGAGGCGGAGGGATGGAGGCGCACAGAGCGTCCCCCCGGCTTTCTGCCCGAGCTGAGGATGTACTGTCCCTCTGGTAGAGGGGTCTGCCCTCTATATGACCCTGCTGGCTTCGTCGCCGGGCTCATGATCGCTGTGAGTATTCATTATTCCCCTATTCATTTTACCACCATCTCTATACCAAAAAAAGGAATAGAGCTATAAACTGTGTTACATCCATATCTCTTTCTTACAGCAAAGTAAGGTTATACAGCTTCGTGAAAGAGATTGTTAGTATACAACCTGTAAGGATTTGCTTGGATATATTTAATAATTATAATAATATTAGCTGTTGTGTTAAGAAACTGTCCCACCGTTGGGTTCGGGCCTTCGCTCAAACTAGAGGGTTTAGACCACAGTCCACCACGCTGGCCCAGCGTGGGTTGGCGAACTTCACACATATATTTAATAATTTATTAAAAAACTTAACATTTAGGGGAAACAATAATCCAAGGTGGGGAGTTTTCAGGAGTTTTTAAACGTAAGGAGACATATACAGACAACAGACCAGTAATGAAAGCGAGTATATGAATAGCATTGTCGACACTGTTACGGGAAGTAGCGATAGAGGTATAATATAAATTCGGTTTAAGACAACAGGTTTGTGGGAATTTCACAAAAATAATCTCAAATCAGATTGGTGGAGACACATGTCTCCATTGCGGCAACTTTCTTGATGAGTATATGCTAGTCGAATCGAGGCGACAACGTCGCCGGAACGCATTCGCAACGATTATCTAATTTATTTGAATGAACAAGATCAATAGTAGGGTCGGAGACCGCGCCGCCCGTCAACTACGTGGATCCTTGTGGATAATACATCACCACACCATACTCATCAATATAAAACGTAAATACCGAATCTGAACTTAGGTAACAACTTAGGTATAAAACTCTAAACTTTAGAAAAATAACTCTTACTACTGATTGGTTCGATTTATCAATAAATCGTATCGATGATTCGAACAAAACAGTGTTCTGAATGAGCCAATTTTATGCGATTTTATGGAGGATAATTTTATGGGTATTTTGTGCGCATTTAATTTTTGAAGACAAGATACCGTCCATTACTATACTTATCTAGAATCTCGCATGTTTATTTATAGGTAATGGTTGATAGGCACGTATTTATACTTAAGTACTTACTATAAAATATCCTGCAGATTGTTGTGCCATTGAACGATTTCAATCACGGAAATAAATCAGACGAATAATTGAATCGACGATCTTAAAGAATCGTTGTTGACAACGAACATGATACCTATATAATAAAGACTTTGGTTACTATTAATATAATATAGTAATACGTTGATTACTTACAAGTGAATAATCAAAGAATAAAGACAAAAATTTCTATGTTCCTGTTTCTACAATAACATCTAAACCTCTCGATGTATTTAGATGAAATTTGACAGAAGAGTAGATTATAAGCTGTATTAATATAACTGCTACATAAATTAGATAAAAAATAACGTAGTCAGGAGAAAAATCAGTTTTTGAGGTTCTCCGATTTTTAGACACAAACCTGCCTTAACTAATCGCTTTCGATCCGCGTGGTGGAGTATGACCTGTTCTTCCCTAAAAGGCCGTAACAGCATTTTAAGCCGAGTCAAAAAGATATCCAAAACTTGATAAAGGTTATATTTACAGTTCCCAGTCGACGAGTTCGAATCGCCCAAGGTGAAGCCAGAGACGAAATTCGTGAAATGGAACGCACCAGCTACAGATGGCGAACCAGCCAGGGCCTACTGGACCGCTACACAGTATTACGTCTCAGAAGGTACGTGTCTACTTAATAATGATCCGTCTACAGCCAAGTAGAATCTACAATCTTTTACAGGGAGTATTTGGAAAAGCAAAGGACAACACAAAAGAGCTCAGAGGTTGGAAGTGCGCTTGAGATAACTTAGCCTTAATAATTGGTTGTCTCATCTTAAACCATCCAGGCTGCTTTGCTTCACCCCGAGCAACCAGTTTATATGGATGTGGAAACGACTTAAGTTTATTTTAGCGCACATAATACTTTTAGCTTCGGCGATCGGTGATTTTGCGACTGTATAAATACTGCATCGCGTTTAACTGCATTCGATCGCGAAATCAAAACGGCACGTTTCTGCAACATAGTCGAAGTTGCATCGGCGCGGGTAGGAAGGAAAGAGGTTGAGTGCCAGCAGTGTATAGCATGTGTGGCGTTCAATCGCTGCATTGAGCCTCTAAAAAGCAAAATGCTTGCGCCGCGAGTTTGTATGTGTGCGAATCAATACGTGCAGACGCAGTATCGAGATTTCGAAAAGCAACTAAATCATTGATTGCAGATGGTAAATGTTGCTAGGTAGATCGCTATAGCTAACACCTTTGTTTAGTATAAATGTCGATTTTTTTTATCCTTACAACATTTAGAGCCGTCTACAGTGAAGATAAAACGGCCTATTTCGGCCATAAACTAAGGATGTAATTCCATTTACAGAGTCCCTGAAGGCAGGTGCAGGTCCGCAAGTGCAGAACGGCGCGACGCTACAAGATGGCGGCGTGTGGGTGCCGGGACCCGGTGGCAAACTTGTACGCATCCCTACCACCGAGGCCGAGCTCAGTAGCACACCGTACAAGAAACAAAACTGCATACCTAATATGGGTCAGTATCACCTACTTTTACTTATAACGACTATAATGAAGATGGAGAAAAAATTAAAAGAGTAACCGTGGTGTACCACAAGATTAGCATTTTTTAAGTGGTAGTAGAGTCCTTGTTCATTTCTTGACAACTTCCTTACTATACATGAGTTACACAAATAAGAAACATTTTAAAACAGCCTTTGTTCCTCGCTGCCTGGACCTGCAGTTATGTTGTAGAATAATAAAATCGTCTTCAAGTTCTGGACTGGACAGGACAAAGCATTACCATAAACACAGAGTACATTTACCAGTAATTTGCCAATGATATTGTTTTAGGTGTCATTCTAAGAAAAATAAAGGATCTTTCAGACATAAAAGTTTTCTAAAGATTTTTTTTCTTTACCATGTGACAATTGGGCAAGGATTTTGAAAGGGTACGAACAATTTTAATCCTCAAGAATACAAAAGGTCCTATTACTTGACTATCACGGCTTTTAACATTATTGGTAAATGTTTTGTATCACCAGGTACCCACTACTACTACAATATGACAAAGGACATGGACTGCGACGCCTTCGAGCCCTTCTTCGCGCTGATCTCGCATGGAAATCTGATCGGAACCGGCTTCCAGATTGTGGGCAAGCTCACCCACCCGCAGCCAAGGGAATGGTTCGAGAACTTCGACACACCTGAAAAAATGAGCTTAAAGGTAAAGAAAGACACCAACCCATTCTAATCCCTACTGCACAAAGTCGTTGTGATGATCTTTTGGAGAAGGCCTTTGTTGGTGCTCGAGCCAGAAGGGCATGGTGGCAAGTAGCTCAAGGGCGCCTCAAGGAGAAATGGCCTCGCCTTAGGCAGTCGCTATGGGGGATGGCGTATACTAGGTGTCTCGCCATGGTGCTCTGCACGGCCGGCGGACAAGGGATTCTTCGACCTCGTCGGCGAGGTCGGTGTCTAATCCTGTGTTCGGTATCAGTATCTTAATCACCTTTTTTATATAGGCCCGAATAGGTTCGAGACCGAGATCGGAGTGGAGTTTGTTCTGCAATAGACATATTTCGGTTAATGATGGCTAGTCTCCAACCCATTTCAGGACTTACCTATACGTGTATAAAACATACTCTGTAGATGTACCGCGAAGTTTTTGGGAGCGGCGTATCCTGCGTATCGTAAATATATGCTCCTTGAGAAGAAGGAAGAAATATTATTTCAGCGTAAACATTGATGTTAAAACTAATTAAGTCAGATGCAAAATTAGACGCATTTGTTTGTTAATAATTGGAAAACTAAGAGCTACAAATTACAAAAATACGTAAAATAAAGGTAATGAAAAAGCTAATAGCATATTTTCAGATCAATTTACAAAAACTTGTTAAATATTCTGGACCGTATAGAGCTTTCCTCGAGACGTTTTACTTTGTGTTTAGCGAGTATCAATGGCGCAAACATAGGTTTCGAAAAGCTCTAAAGTTAAACCTGGGATTTGAACCCTAGACCTGGAGGAGGCAAGCGTTGCTAACTAGGTCTTAGTTGTAATAGTTATTAATTGATGTTCGAAATATCCGAAGAATAAAACCTGCATTTTAAACACAAGCCCTTATTCACTATTATCAATTAAACACGGAACTCGGGGCGTTAGGACAACTTCATGAAATAAAAGTAGTCATAACATTATACCCACATAATATGATTAAAAAAAAATAGAAAGTAAAAAAATAATAATAGCTTTTTAAAAAACAAGCCTGAAACAAGACTTGCCGGATCTTCTCTGTAGACGCCGCGTTCGAATCCGGTGATAGATTTGTTTTTAGATTTATAAAGTAAAATCAGTTGAAACACCACCAATATTCACTTATTAGTTACATATATGTTCCACAGGGTAAATACTTGTATACATTCATTCATTTATAGAATGAAATGGCCAGTAACTAAGACATGTTTAATCGTTTAACCAATTATCAAATTCTGAACACACTTATTAACAATAATCACCACATCTATAATTTCGTATAATTTAATGACTGAGGGTAGATCTTACTCAAAGGAGCTCTCACGACAACCTTCCTTGTTGCTGAATCAAAACGAAATGGCCTAGAATCCGTCGACAACCGATGATCAGCCAATATGGCGACCTTTCGCAGTGTTACCAGTATTTAAAAATCACGACTCCGAATTTTAACGGCGATAATAGATTAGATAGATTTGTTGTTAGAGAAGACAAAAAAAAATGAAAATTCAGTTTGAATTACATGCCCTTGCAGAGTTTATACAAAATAAATTATTTTGAATTTAAGTTTAATCCTTTTCTGGCATACAGAATATTACACGTTCATTTCACTATAAGGGCCAGATTTCATAAGCTTGTTTTTTTTTCATATAGGAAAACCATCGAGTTGTGCCCAATGATTATCACTACGACTGTCTGGTAATAAAACTGTGTCTATATTATTAGGTAGATACTATAGTGCAAAAGAAAACACACTATTTACCTACTTTGAATCACTTCCTACTATTTGCAAGATTTTTTCTAGTATTTTTACTAAGTTTGTTGATAGCCTTGGTAGTTTTAGCATTCACCTTAATTCTTAATTAGACTTTTCCGTAGAGTTTTATAACTTTAGATTACATTAAGTCCATAGGCATGGGATTGAGCAGAGAAACGAGAAACTGACCAGCGCGAAAATTTAAACTGCGGCAGTGAACAGGGAAATGGGACATGAGCGACAATGTAAGCCCCGGCCGTGAGCAAAGAAATGGATCAAGGGGTTATTGTAAACATTACACGCCCGCACTTCTATTTTCACTTCCCTGCATATTGTCGTGCCCGTGGATTGATTGTGCCTATCTACCTAAGCTTGAACGATTTTGACGCTATAGTGACGTCGTTAAATGTGCTCTCAAATTCATCTGTATTTAGTAAATTTATAAAAGATGGTAAATCAACTGGATAGCGTTACGACAACGTCAATCTGTTTGTGTTAAGCCCTCGGGAATAACATAAAATCACCCTCTTCGCACTTTAAGTCTCGTAATAATATTGAAAAAATATGAGGTTATTAGAATTAAAGTGGCCTAACTAATATAGGAAACCAAATAAATTTTTGACCCAAAAAGCTTTACTGGTAGGTAAGGTCTTTTTAAAACCAGAATAGGCTACATTCATTTTGTTAAAACATTATGTAATCTGGTTCTTATGGTCACATTATACTTATGTCCGAACGTATTAAGGCGCAAACACAAAACTATGATTTTATATAGCACCCCTTTTTAAAAACATAAAGCATAATTTCTCTTGTTCTTGTTTTTTATCGCTATTTCATTACTGCATATCGGGAAATGCACCCACGTTCTATGTGAATTAACACGAATTATACGTAGTATATTTGTTCTCACCTAGTGACTAAACTAAACCCTTAGACCAACAAAGTTTTTATTATAAGTTTATCGCAAAAAACTGCTACAAAATGAACATAAAACTTTAAATCAGCGTCCCGATCTCGTAAGAGGCTTATTAAATTTTATGAAATGAGATGCTTGTAAATAGATCAGTTTTTCGAAATACGTCCGTTAATTCTCGACTCAATCACAACCTTTTTGTGAGGTTTTTCTGACACTAGGGACTAACATTGTTATGGGCGAGCCTGTTGCCTTTACGCCGGTCACAATTCCAGGCTTTAGAGTATCACTAAAAAAAAACAGTAAAACCTTATCCAGTTTATCCGATCAATAGGAACCCAATCCCACGTAACTGCACGCCGTGTTTCACTACCACTACTATCCACTAGAAGAACCAGGCCGACTCTAACAAAACCATTAAGTATGACAGATTAACCCCATTTTTCCTTCCATCCAACAGGCAGTAACTCCGTTCGCGCCGCAATGCCTCTTCGACTTGGTTGAAAAGTACGGGATGCTGTCCCTCCACATATACTACATCGATGAGCCCTGGAACATCAAGTGCAAGTAAGCACCCTCTACCGTCGGCTTCTTATTTGAGAACCTTAAAATAAGCGTCACAAAAACCTTAACATCACGGTTCGAGAAGCGGGCTGTCAAATTCTATACGATTAAAAATAAATAACAACCAGTAAGACCTTAGAATAAGGACTATTCCTTACTCTATGAGTCAGTCAGTCACAGTTTCGAAGGTGCCTGTCTGTATGTAATATTTGACAGTCCGCTACTAAGCGACGCTTAAATAGAATCAGAAACCGACTATTAGGCTTATAACTTCTACTGTCAATCAATGCTATATGGTTTGTGTATATTGATTAGTGTTAAGGCTTTAAAAATGCGACTAGTCTTTGTATTCGATGATTCTCACCTGGAGTTGAAGCCCGTCAGGCACAAATGCCCTCCTGTAATGATACAGTAACTATCAGTAAATTTTGCAAGAACTGATTGCAGCGCTCCTTAATCTTTCTGCTTGTGCAATGTCTTCGTGTGCAAAGTCTCTTGAAAACACCAAAATGTCTGCTCGTAAAAATAAATCATAAAAAATATATACACGCCATATTTATATTTCCATTATACCTACACCGGGAAATGTATCGTAGTTGTAAGACCTTTTGAACAATAAATGATTCTAATTCTTTTTCTTCTTTTCTTCACTATTTCTTTGATATCCCTTTCATTGCAATGGCTGTTCTCGTGTTTTGTGTGCCGTTCGCTTGGTTAAGTGGTTTGAGCATAGATTAATCGTTCTATCATCGAAGACGCGCCGTATACTGCCTAATCGCTTACAATACAATACAATATCATCCAAAAGTCGGATCCACTGAAGGATAAAAACCTCCCGCAAAGATCGACAGAACGACCGGTTTTGTTGTCTCCGCATCCAGTTTCGATATCATTTTATCGTAATACACACATCGTTACTCGCATGTGACGTAAAACTAACACACTAACAGAACGTTGCACACGTATAGTGCTGTAATTCGAATAATAGATACTAAAATACGTCGCGGCGTAAGTATGCCAATGACTTACTTGCTTACGTCGTATTGGAACGCATGTAAAAGCGCTAATATCTATATAAGCGTCATTCGGACCGCCTATACTCAGCTCACTGGATCGAGTGGCTCCGGTTCACTCCTCGAACGGGACAAATATTTGTATAATGCACAGATATTTGTTTCGGTCTAGGTGTCTGTGCATGTAGCAATTGTGTTTGTGAATGCACCGATCTATAACGCATGGATATGACTCAATGCACTCGTGAAATCAATACGAGAGTTGCACCTAGTGTGGGGTACGCACAGGAGGTACGTTTTCAAAATAGAAATAAACTACCAATTCGCTCTAAAAAAGGAGGCTTTTAAAAGAGGCTCCTGACAATACAATAAATCAGGCTAAACTGTCTTACGTGTTGGACAAAGCCCTTCTCTAACCAATCGACATGAGAGAGATTATACTCCACCATGCGGACGTTTTGAGGTTTGTGGCCATCTTCCTGCTGTTGGAACTTATTAAGCTGCCACATTTAGAAGTAAACGGGACCAATGGTTCAACGTGCCTTGCGAAGCACGAAGGCAAATGTGTCTTCGTGCACATTGATGCATGATGTAAATAAATAACGTTGACGGACGATTTAGCGCAGTGGTTAAGAGCGTAAGCCGCTCCGCCCAGTGTGTCTAATAGTCGCGGGTTCGATTCCCTTCCGATTTGTGTGGCCCACAATTATTTGTTTCGGTCTGGGTATATGTGCGTGTGAATTTTCATGTTTGTAAACGCACCCACGACACAGGAATAAATCCTAGTGTGGGGCTACGTTTAAAAAAAAAAAAAAAAGATTCTCGATTGGCAACCATGTACCGGAAGACGTAGGTAGGTCTTCATAAAATAGATGTCTGATAAAGGTCATGAATAATACGGCCTCTGACTTGTAGTGGACGTCTTTTGACTGATGATTAAATACTATCTTCTGTATCAGGATTTTCATAAAACTACCTACAGAAAGCTCCTTAAGTAAGAAGTGCCTTAATAGTATTCAATTCTCTTAAAGGGCCTCTATATGTTACACTCACCGATCTTTTGGAAGGCGCTCCGACATCGCCTAAAGGACTGATAAACTCTACGGTAAAATCGTCAACTCTTTGTACATACATAAGCCTGTGCTGTCGCACGGCTGGGACAGGACCTACTCTCACAAATAGAATTGCGTGCTTGATAATATGGACAATAATCTCGACAAAATCTCTGTAGTTACGGCTATAAGACCTAGCCACTACTTGAAATTTCACACATAACTATGAAATATTAAAATCCATAGTCACCACACTTCCGTGATTTGCATCTCATAACAAAGAAGCATGGATAGAGCATGTGATACCACGTCGATATTTTCATATCCAGAGCGTCCAGTTGTGATGGAGTACGTCTTAGCATGCCAAAACGGTAAGTAAGCACACAGCACAAATTCTGCTATTCAATGTTTTCGTGTTTCATTTATATAGGAATATATAAATGCCGTTGATTGGTGGCTATTAAGATTTGGTTTTAGCGCAGTTTTACCAAGACCATGAGGCCAGTCATGTTCAGCTATATTTAATGCTTGGAATATACCAGGAGCAGCGCCGGTCCTGGGGTAGAGCGAGAGGAGCGGCCGATCTAGGGGCGAGGTGGCAAGGGGCGCCAAAAAGCCACATGCACACTTTTTTAAAAGCTAAATATGACTTTTATATAAGCTTAATCTGTCTGTTTAGAGGCTGGGCTAGCCTTGAACCTATACCATAAACCGCATTCATTGTAAAATTGATTTATTTTGAAAATTCGGTAATTATTATTTAACATAAAAACTAAATACAATTTACGTGAAGTGAAAACCTCGACCAAAGGGCGCTGAAAGACAATCTCGCTCTACCCTGATCAAGAGCTAGGGCCGGCTCTGACCAGGAGGACTACGTTGTTCTCCTCTCCCACCTTCGTAAACGTTAGTGTTAACCTGTGTTAAAATGCGGCTTATAAGTAACACGTTGCCGCATCTCTTTTAATGCATTAAATATTGGCTACACATGCGTACAACTCCAGTAATGAACGCATTACCACACAGGTGGAGCAGGATCATCCAAAAAGGTGATGTTATCAATAAATGTACCTTATATACAGTTTAGATATAGCCTACGAAATACGGAATAGCAACGGATATAGTGCAAGACAATTACGAGTAAGTCATGATCTCACAGGTGGGCGGCGCCACAAAATTTTAGTTTCAACTGAACCGTCCTCGCATTCGGTTCTATTCAATTTTAATAATTTGTAGATGATTAAATTACTTTAACGACAACGACTTATACCTTATATTTGGCTCGTGGATGACATTGACCAAAGAGATAGGATTAAAAACATAGAGGGAGCATGTACAAGATTATAAGAAAGGAGACAAATTCATCATCACCAGCTACACCCTTGTACACTTCTTTTGACATTAATGACATAGACTGTAGACCATACTTGTATTTTCCCATAGGTGTAGTATTGAGACTTTCCCATATAACTGCGAAAGCTTTATCGATGAAATCATTATGTCGAAAATTAAATATTTTTTCAATACAAAATGTCACTATATCTCATATTGCCAATTATAGATGCGTAACTTTCTTAAGTTTTGTAGTAATCAATAATAGTAATTGTATCTAAAGAATCTTGACATTCGTTTTATGTTAAGAAGTTGGATAGTTTCATTAGCTACCCTCCGGCTCCATCATCAGACCCTGGACACTATCCGGGTGTAAAGTACTCGTCAAGATAATTCATCCAGCCCAAACATGGCAGGGTTATATTGAGTACTTGTGTGCTTCCATTGGTCACCTTTCGGTTTCATCATCAGACCCTGAACTCTTTTTTTTATATATTTTTTTTTCTTTTTATCTTTTATAAAACGTAGCCCCACACTAGGATTTATTCCTATGTCGTGGGTGCGTTTACAAACATGAAAATTCACATACACAAATACCCAGACCGGAACAAATAATTGTGGATCACACAAAGATTTGTCCCGTGCGGGAATCGAACCCGCGACTATTAAACACAGTGGGCGGAGCGGCTTAAGCTCTTAACCACTGCGCTAAATCGTCCGTCAAACTATCTGGTTATATAGTATTTCTCCTATCTCCGAGTGCCTCGTTGGTTTAGTGGCAGGCTTAGTGTTAATTTTGATATCCAAATTAACTACAAAACATGAACCAGTACCTACGTACATGTTTACGTATTGAGGAATATTACTTCGGATACTATATACTATAATTGTCTATTATAATTATATACTATAATTTACTTAAGTAAAGCGAACTAAGACAGTTAGTGCAATTTTAGGAAATTGTATTAAAAAATAGACTGCCTCGTTGGTCTAGTTGCAAAGCGCATCGCTCTGTGATCACGAGGTCCTGGGTTCAAATCCTTGGTCGGAAAAGTGTAGTTTTTCTAACGAAGACTTCCCAGAACGAGTCCGCAGTCCTCTGCCACCCCCGCTTGAGGGATAAATGCGTGACGGTGTAGTATTTCTCAATACCAATATAATCAGACTATATATGAGGGGGTTATGTTGTATAGTTCCCATGTTCCTATAATCACCTTTCCACTCTATCATCAGACCAGCTCCATGGTACCATATTATTGCATTGTCATCGAACTTACATACGTATATACCAAACTTTAGCTCAATCGGATACCCGCAAGTGCTTGAAAAATGGATCACAAGATTTGAACCGGAATGACAGATAGACAGACACATAGACATGCGAAAATTGTAAAACTTGTAAAATAAAATTGAACCTTTCATAACGTTTTTATTTATTCCAATCTAAGCGCGAAAATATTTACGAACATACCTACTGCAATATAATTAATTTAAAAGAGAATAATTTGAAGTTAATTTTACATTGAAACTGCTACTGGTTGTAATCTTCGCTATTTGAGTCCAACATTGAAGCACTCTTTTGTAAGATGTTTTCAAAAGATGCCATTTTACTGAGTTCAACTTTAATGTGCTCTTAGTATTGCATAAACACACTATTCATTTAGGCTGCAATATCTGTAGGCATACTAAAACAAAAAAACATGCGTTAATAATTATTTATTTACCAATTTTCGAAAATTCTATCGTAATCGATGTAAATTTTCCAATCATTATGACTTATCTCTTTGGGAGTACGATTATTAAGATTCTATCTAAATCTAATCATTTATGCTCAGGAAAAACAGCCAATCTGGGGTAGTTATTATGCATCTTCAAACTAAATACATCTTTTTTTGAAAATACATTTTATCTTTACCATGATACAGCAAAACCAAGTCACCGGCCGAAGCTTACATGATTTAGCTTCATCTGCTTTTCTAGACCAAAAAGATTTGCATTCCAATATAAAGCACGGTATTTTAGTTCTGTGGCACCATGTTTTCACAAACATTTTAATTATATATCTTTTTATTAATTGAAAACAAATTAAAAGTCTCCGAGAACACGAGAACACGGTTACTAGGCAAACAAATATTAACCGATAAATTTGCGTGGAGCCTACGTCATAATGACAAGTCATAAATTTTTTAATAAAAAAGATGTTCGTACAATGATTTTTAAATTGGTTACCTAAATGGTACCAAGTGTTCAGAAAAAGTGTACGGCTGTACTTCATTTGTAATCCCTCTATGTTTTTAATCCTATCTCTATGACATTGACAGGTTGACATTGACAGTTGGTGTAAAATTAGGGTTATCATTTGTTAAAATTTCCCTACTTCCAGGGAAATATTTCAACAGGATCCATTTTCCGCCGGCCGATGCATAGCACCACGGCGAGACACCTAGTATACGCCCTCCCCAATAGCGACTGCCCAAGCCGAGGCCTTTCCTCCTTGAGGCACCCTTGAGCTAGTTGCCCCCTTGCTCTTCTGGCTCGAGCGTAGTGGTTGCACGCTCGCCTTCTTGTCCGTTGAAGCTGTAAAGGCCCCGTGCCTAACAGCATAGATTACGCACGCACGCACGCGCGCACATGCACGCTCACGCCCACGCCTGCACGCACGTCCACACACACGCTCACGCACACTCACGCGCACTAACACACGCACACGCGCTCACACGCACAAACACGCACACACACGCACACACTTGCACACGCACACGCACGCACACATACACGCATACACTCGCGCACACCTACACACACACACACACACACACTCACACTCACACACACTCACACTCACACACACACACACACACACACACAGGCACGCACACGCACACACACAAGCATTACAAGAATAAAATCACAGAGCAAATTTAAAGAGAGAGTATCACTGCGTGGCGTGACGCGAGATCGCTAACCCAAGGAACTGGTAAGAACTACGATAACGACACGTATTTTCTCCACAGGAGTGGTGACTCGATACAGCCACCACCAGCCCTCGACAGGCTCAAACTCAACGGCTACAGGTACGCCAAGCAAATCGCAGACGCTATGACCAAGCTCTTCAGTGGGTAATGGAGGATCTGTTCTTTGTGATACATACCCATGTAATTTTAGGTACAACTTTAGTAGATTTATTTTATCTGATAGAATAAAATAGTTTTGGAAACAAAAATATTTTTATTTCTCGTACTTTTCGAGATTTGCTCGATATAAGGTGACGGCTACATCATAATTGTTAGTTTTGACAATTTTCAATCTACTAATTCAAAGCTTTGTATTTCTTACGGTACCTATCTATAATTCTTATGGTTTTCCATAGTCGTAGGTACCAGTTCGAACAATTGCCGACTTTTGGCACAATTGTATTTAAACGATTTTTGTAGCACGTCATAATTACAAAACTCTTAAAAAATAGCAGACTTGGAACACTGATTGTCATAATAATATCAGCCTATACTGCCCACTACTGGACAAAGGCATTCTCTCACAAATCGAGGTGAGAGAGATTATACTCCACGACGCGGACCCAGTGCGGATTGATGGAGGCAGGTATTGTGGCCGCCTGCTGTTGGAACTTATCAAGCCGCCATTAAGGCTTCCAACTCGGCTTAACGACTACCACATTAAGTGGTAGCCGGGACCAATGGCTTAACGTGCCTTCAAACGCTGCTTAACCTTGGAAATCGATAATGGACACCGCGGTTGCACAGCGCTACGAGCGCCTCGCGATTGTCATAAACAATATTATATTATGACTAGCTGTTACCCGCCGCGTTTGTTATGTAATCCATACTAATATTATAAATTCGAAAGTAACTCTGTCTGTCTGTTTGTCTGTTATCATTTCACGTCCAAACCGCTAAACAGATTGCGATCAAATTCGGGAAGGACATAGATTTTATCTAAGGAAAGGACTTAGGCTAACTTTTCTCTCAAAAATAAACTTACAGTGAAATACACGCCTGAAAATAACGCGAAAGAAGTTGCGGGTTCAGCTAGTATCTTTATGAAATTATAGCCTATGTGTTATTGTAATGTATTCTTCTAATATAATAAATCTGAAAGTTTGTGTGACGTTTAAATGTTTAGATATTTGGATGTTTGTTACTCAATCACGCAAAAACGGCTGAATTGATTTAGATTAAATTTGGCACACACATAGTTTATTACCTGGATTAACACATATGATAGTTTTTATCCCGAAAAAATGTATGGTTTCTGTCTTAAGTCAATGCGGACGAAGGCGCGGGCAGAGACTAGTAAAAATATAAAATGAACGCGTGTGAAGCAGCGGGAAACTGTTATTTATTATATAAATGTGATGTTCATAAACAATTATTTATCGTCCATATGAGTGAGTTGCTAAGTAATTTAGCAACTCATATCAGAGATTTCAATTAATTTATAGATCTCTATATCCGAATCACTGATTGATTTTTTATAACCTTATTAAAACTAACGCTTCTAATCTTTTGAATTATCGTACTATCGATCGTTAGATCTATTTATATTGTTACTTTATCTTCCAATATTGATTATAGTGTGATAAACTATTGAAAAACAATATTATTATTATTACCATCCAAAAATCAGTGTAGGTGTCATCTACTCGAATACCGTCACTTTTTTATCACGTGAATAACGTAAAAACAAATAAAATAAAACGAAGAACTATATCGCAAAATCGACTTCCACAGAAGGAGGGCAATGTTTTCTTAATATAAAAAAATAAGTAAATACTTATAAAATAAGTATAACGAAGGCAAGTCCATGTCTTATCCGAAGGGCAAGTCAAGAGTCTCCATAACTGGCGAGCGTGTATGATACGAAGTATGATAGTGGAGGGAGCCAAAAAGATCTTTAAATAAAGAAGCTGTTAAAACTCTCTGCCTAGCCCGCAAGAGATCTGGCGTGATGATATAGATAAATAGATAGATGACTATACACCCGAACGTTCGAAATTAACCTGTATGCCAACATATCACCAACGATGATAGGTCCAATGAATACAAATTCCGACGCAGGAGGACTAAAAAAAAAACGATTATTTTAACATTAATTTATTGAAATTAAAATGTATTACAAATTGTAAATAACTATAATGTCGATGGCTGAGCTAAAAGTGATGGGCACGGCGTGATGATATTCTTCCACGCGCATCGTCCTACGCGCGCTTTACGCGGATATTAGGAATACGCACGGACTGGCGGCGTGCGGTATGCATCAGCATTCTATATAATAGCTAAACGACTATTTCAGATTTTAAGATGAAATATCTCTGGCAGCTTCCGTTGTTCTGGGAGGTAGTGGCTGATCTTTCGGATTTTGTGCAGATCCGGGTTCGGCGTATATGTTATCCGCATACACTATACACGCGGCATAGTAATGTACCACCCAGTACAAGTGTACCGAGTAGTATACCATATAAGTAAATGGTCGTATGGTATAAGATTGGACTGTAATCTATCTGAACTAATCTCCGGCCATCAATCCTATCTTAAGTATCGTGCAGTTTATGCAGATTTATCGAATTAATTTCAAGAGGGATTGTTGTTAACTTATCGATAGATTTATCTGATACGCTAGTTATCTTCATAGGCTGTCATCTGATCTGGCCATTAACGTTGACTATGGTGAATTCATTTGTTCTCAGCTAGCAGTTATGTCGAATCGTGGCTAAGAAACTTCCGGCCGCGATAATCGATTCCTCTCGTTCACAGATGAGCTGGACTTGTGCCGGGTTTGGGAACACGACGGCGTAGCGACGGTCATCTAATTTTTCCATAGCTAATTTCGTCAGGTTAAGGATGATCTTCTTACAGGAATTGTCAGCTGTTCTTCCCTCAATGATTCCGCTGATGCACTCCCGATGAGATCTCATTTGATGATGGAGTTCTTCTTCACAGAGATACCTTGTACTAACCCTCGGGCATTCTGCCTCTATGTACACGTGAATATTATTTCCACTGATTGCCAGGAAACGAAAAGTAGGAATAATAGCTTGCCTACTCTTATTAGGTATTATAACTAATCTTTACATTGAAAATTTTAATGGAGATACTATGGGAAATCCAAAAATAAAAACTATTCGGTTACCGCTATAATAAGATGCTGTCCGATCACATCGTAATATTCTCATAAGTTTAGTTCTAATATCTGATCTTTACTATAAAACGTTCAAAGTTTAGGTAATGAGATGAATGCGCGATTCGCTACAAAGTGCTAATGCATTTTCTAACTAACTTAATTCGCCTAATAAGCTATCGGTATTATCGCTAATTATTACTAACATTTGTGCATATTTTTTATAAGTATTGGTGTCAAGTAAAATATGCAGAGTTTCGTTTAACTGAATTTGATTCGCTACAAGTTTCGCAATTATTTTCGTGTGTTCATCCATTAGCTCTTTGCTAAGGCTAATATGATCATTTTGCTCTATTGTAATCCGATGTTAATTATATTCCTATGTCATGTCTTCCGGCTTTTGACAAGTTATCATTATTAAACTTTGCTCTCTGATTTTATTTATTATATAATTTAGTATCTAGTTAAATGTTGTGTTTTAACAGTATAATAATTCACAAGAGTTAACCTCACTTTACACAAACATCAACATCTCGTCATCCTGAACTTGAAACTTACGGATTTCTGCGAAAACTTTTTTGCTGGTGAGACAAACATTTTGACGGTTAAATATCAAATTTGAAGAAAATTCAACACACAAAATAAACAAAGAACACTATTTGTCGAAAGTTCTACTTCCGCATCGCACAAATAAATCAGCTGATTGGTTGACATTTGACGTTACGTTGGTTGACGTTTGAGTCCAGAAGGGTGGCCAAATAATTATAACCATAGACTAGTCGCAATAAATTAACAAAAAACTAATTAAAGGGTGCGTTCCAGGTGCAAATTTTTCGACATAGTTTGCCCCACCATGCCTAATTGGATAGGTGCCTCAAGAAGCCCCGCCTACATATTGATCTATTGTTTAATGCAACCTATTGCATTACACGTATACGCAGCCATTTTCGTTCTGCGGACATAAGGCCCTATACACATTGCAATATAAAATTATAGTCCGATATTATTATAATAAATATAATATTTTAAGAAGTTTATAATGGAAGCTAACATAAACAAATCACTATCGGAATTACACCTCCATCTACTTTTGTTTCATTACGTAATAAAAGGAAAAGAAAGAACGAGGATCCCAGTTCGGAATTGTCAAGTTTTAAGGAGGAGATGAGGAATCTTATGTTTTCTTTGTCTGCCAAACAAGGAGAAGAGTTCAAAAAGATTGTACCTACCCTGACTGAAATACAGCAGTCAAATCGCAATATCGAAAACTCAATCGCATTTCTTACTGCCCAAAACGAAGAATACAAAAATAAAATTGGGAAATTGGAGAATCAAGCACAGGAAGATAGAAAGTATATCACCATACTGGAAGAAAAAATCAAAGAAATGCAGAAAAATTTGAAGAAAATGAGCTTTGAGATAAAGAATGTGCCGAAAATAGAATCTAAAGAAACTAAGGAAGATCTGATTGCGATGGTTCTTGCTTGTCGAAAAATATTGGCTGTGAAATATTCAAATCAGACATAAAAGACATCTACCGGGTGCGAGAAAAAAAGGTAGGTGTAAACAACATAGCTATTATTGTAGAAACTACTTCAACACTGATTTAAAACGATATCCTCGAGATGTGTAAAGAATACAACGTGAAGCATAAGACGAAAATATGTGCAAAGCAGCTGGGGCTCCGTACAGGAGAAGATACACCTGTTTTTGTTTCTGAAAACCTCACTGCCAAGTCAGCCCGCCAACACTTTCTCGGAAGAAAACTTGTCAAAACCAAAGCCTTTAAATTTTGCTGGACTGCGTACGGCAAAGTATACATCAGGAAAGATAAAAATTCCCCAATAATCTTAGTCAAAAACGAATCACAAATTTAAAAGATACTTCAAAAAGATTGATTAAGCATGGCTGAAATAGTTTTTAAATTTATGACTAAATTGGTCTATCTTTATTACTTGTACCACACACAATTACACAAGGAACTTAAACTCAATTTCATAGATAATATCTGCGTTAAACTAAGAACTCAACAATTATACAATACTTTCCTAGTAATATTCATTCGCCTCTCTAAAACCACTGCCACTTACCTATACATTGTGATGCCCATTTAAGCTCATGTATATCCTATGACTATATGATTCTAAATATACTATACTATTATTATACACACACCTGTGCAAAAACAAATAACAAGTATTTACAAAATATTGTTAACACATTCAGACCCTATCTAAAGTCTCTTTATGGATAGCTCCTTAACAACTTTAAAAGCAATAGACAAAACTGAAGTTGCTACATCAGTAAGCTGTAATATTGAGGATTTAAGTAAATGAAAAGTAAATAAAAAAGACTTAACAGTCATTACACAAAATATCCGCAGTGTCTACAAAAACATTGATGATCTTCAAATTACTCTAAACAATTTAGATTTGGAAGTAGATGTCTTAATACTTACAGAATGCAGACTTGATCCAAACAAACCCATTCCACAAATAAGTAACTACACCTCTTTTGTTACTACTAACAAATTAAATCAGAGCGATGGTGTATCCATTTATGTTAAGAATAATCTTAAACCTGTAGTTAAGGAAATCAAACTAGATCACAGTTCATGTTTACAATTAGAACTATTCAACTATATTATATTAGGAATATATAGGTCACCCTCAAATAAAAGCGCTGACAGATTTATTGAATCCCTCCGTTTACATCTGGACTTACTAAAAAATCGCAATAATTTATTTATTTAATCTCGACAATACACTATTCTTACAGGTAATAACCTAATGTAATAGCGTAGCACAGTCACTAAATACTAATACAATATCTAAGTAAAACCTAATACAATCTCCTACGATAATACCAAATATGAGGTTTTCGTGAATTCGCTCAGTGAGCACGTAAACAGATCAATTAATCCCGCAACCATGTTAAGCGTGCGCAGCGCCCGCACAAGCGGCGTACGCTGCAGCAGGTTGGTGCGCGCGCGCGGCACCAGCACAATCAGGAACACAAAGCCTAACCTCCTGTAAAACTGCTGGGTTTTGTACTCTGCCACGAAGGACTTTAAATAAGTAGATAGCTAGGGCTACTTCCCGTCTAGCTTCCAGTTTCATATAGCCTACCATACCCAGAACAAATAAAGTTGGATACAACAGCGGATATCCGGGATAAACCCCATACTGTTTTAAATACAGGAACCTTATAAATTTATTCTGAATACGCTCCGACATCAGTCTGTATTTGGCCTCATATGGAGACCAAATTACCGCATTACTTTTACTAAATGACTTTTTACGAAAGCCTCATACAATGCTTTTAAAGCTCCGATGTTGGAAAATTGACCGGCTTGTCTCAAAACAAACCCCAGATTCCGATAAGCTTTCTTACATACGCCTATAATATGTTTCGGGAAATTCAAATCTACAGTAAATCTGACTCCCAAGTCTTTCACCTCAGTGACACGTTGCAGCGGTGCCCCTTCCATGTGGTATGGGTGGTGACGCGGGGCGCGCGCGCGACTAAACGATAGCACGGAACATTTAGCCACGTTAAAGTATAATTTATTTTCCAAGCTCCAACTTACAACCCTATTTATATCCTGCTGCAGCATGACATGATCCTCGGTCTGATCCACTCTACGGAACAACTTCAGGTCGTCAGCAAATAACAAGGGGGTAGACCCAGTGACGACTTCAGGTAAGTCATTTATCATTAAAATAAAGAGCAATGGGCCTAATGTGCTGCCTTGACTCACCCCAGATCTCGTAAAGTAAGGTTCAGAATAGTATCCACCACAATCGACGTACTGACATCTATCACGCAGATAGCTCGCGAAGAATGTCAGCGTATGCGGCGTGCAGCCTACTCTTGCCAACTTTGACAGCAGGACATCATTATCTACTGTGTCAAACGCCTTTCTGAAATCAAAGTAGGCCACGTCTACTTGCACACCAGCATCTACCGCCGGTACTAGGTGTGTCATAAAATGCATCAAGTTTCCCGTTGTTCCCCGTCCCGGTCGAAATCCGTGCTGCGCGTCAGACAACTGGCTCCTTATCTGTAGGCAGCTATGAATTGCCGCTTCGAAAACTTTAGCCGGAGTGCATAGGACAGCTACAGGTTGGTAATCACTGGGCTCCGAACCACCGCCTCCTTTAGGTACGGGCACGACTCGGGTGAGTTTCCAGCTATCGGGAAATGTCGCGGTCTTTACACAAATAAATGTAGCAACGGATCGACCAATACCTCGCAACAATCCCGGAAGACGTACGCCGGTATACCGTCGGGCCCCACTGAGCGCTTAGGCGGCAGGCGGGCGAGCGCACGCCGCACGTCAGCGCGGCGCAGCGGCGCGAGGTGCACCCGCGCGCCCGGCCACGGCGCCGCCGCCGCGCTCGCCGCCGCTACGCTCAGCGCAGCCGGCTCCAGGTTATAAACAGAGTGAAAGAACTGCGCGAACTCACTTGCGCATTCCGGTTCCGACATTTTTTATTAACTTCCGTTTGCTTGAGTAACCTTTCCTAGATCTCACGTAGTCCCAAAACGCACGCGGTTCCGCTGCCAGGTGACTTTGCACGCGGTCGCAGAACCGATCGTGCGCCCTTGCAGTCTCAGCTTTAACTCTCGCTCTCATACGACCGAACGCGTCATAATCGCTACTCAATCTACTGCATTAATTCTAACCGGAGATATAAACATCAATCTTATAAAAAATAATGACAACAGCGCCGAATATAACAATAAACATTGTTTCTTAATGATGCTATCAGAAAATGGTTTGTTACCCGGACATACTATACCTACCAGAGAAAAAAATTGTTTGGATCACTTCATCTTAAAATTAAATAACAACACCAATGCTAGCATTGCAGTTATAAATACTTCCATCACAGACCATCTGATGGTTATACTATGCATATCTAAGATCAAAGTCATTAACAACTGCTCTAAAGTAAAAACTATAACAGATTTTGACTCAGAAGTGCCTAGCAAATAAAAAACCTATCATCTTTACTATATAGTGAAGATCCGAATACACTGATTAATTTGCTAATTGGAAAAATTTCTGAAGCACTGCAAGAAAACACTAAAACTATTAACCTTCCAAAGAGTAGACGGTAGAGGTGAGTCGTATTTATTAGAACAGACCCAAAGAACAGGTATTTATCGAGAATAGGCGGCACCTAATCCAATTCTGACAATACCTAATCCACCTAATATTCATATTCAATAAAAACTATAAACTAATGTTTAGCCGTTTAGCGCGCTCACTCACACCTGTTCCCGCGCTCTCTCACTCACTCATATGCTTATCGCTTTGCTATCCCACTTACGTGTAAGGGTGGAGGGAGCGAGACAGCGCTATACAACCTGTATTGATATAAAACAAATGTAAATATAATGAATTGAAATCTTTTAAATACGCCATCTTGCAAACGCTAAACTTTTGCGGAATATTTAATATCGCAAGACTCAAAACTTCATACATTCGTAAGTTAACAGTCCTAAGCCTGTAAAAAGTATGAAGGGAAGATACCAATTCATCACTAATATATCATTTAATGATAAAATAGAAAGCAAGTATTACTTTATTCAACCAATTTCGTGCAGAAATATCTAACCCTATCCAAATAAAAAATATTTGATTCCATTTTGAAACTTACATTTTGTTAAAAGTGTTATTATGACTCAATATAACAAAACAATTTAACATTAAATTAATTCAAATATCGATAATTCGATATCAGGATTTGACATAGAATAGGCGGATTGAGATCACTAAGTAACGGTATGTGTATGAGATCATTGAGATTAGGTGGATTAGGTGCAATAGGTATTTGGATTAGGTATTTATGCAGACTAGGAAAAGGTGTACTTAGTACCCGATTTACCTTTTTTTTTACGAGGGGAAATGCCTAACGCATACCCCCGGGCCTAGGGCACGGCCCGGATGATTATGTGGGACTCGCACCCACTAAAACCCCTCGGCGTCCCACTGCCCTTTTGCCGGTCCACAGGAATCGTCACCAGCATGACCTCTGTGGTACCGGCGGGCTCGGTCCGCAGTTTGGCGCGGACCTCGACACGTGTAGGGGAGTTCGGTGTCCCCTTACCACCTTTTGGAGGCTGCGCGGACGCAGCGCTTTTCCGGCGTGGGCCTGCTAAGTGCTAGGGCGCCGGGGTGCCCTCCCCGATGCCTGCAGGCCGAGATTACAGTGGGCGAAAGTCGTTTCGGGCGTAGTCCCTGCGCCTTCGCCCAACGCGCCGTCTACGAGCGGGATTGGAGGACGTCTCCTCCCTCACCCGCTCTGCCTCCTCCTTTGCGGACATGACGGCCTCGCAAAAGGCCGCCATTGCCGCCCAGGCGCTCTCGCTCCCAACCATGGATGATATCACAGTCGGGAGCGATAGCGCCTGTCCCCCTGCACCGAGCGCTCCGGCGAGCCGGCGCCGCTCGTCATCCCATGCCGGGCACACCAGCAAAGTGTGCGCCGCCGTGTCTTCCGGGGCTGCACAATGGTGGCAGCGCTCCACCTCCTCACGCCCGATCCGCCACAGATACCGCCCGAAGCAACCATGCCCGGACAGTACCTGCGTCAGACGGTACGTGAGGACGCCGTGTCGTCGCCCCAGCCACTCCCAGAAAACTGGCAGCAGCGCAGCGATGACGGCGTGACCGGCAGTGGGATGGGCTAGCTTGCTCCACCAGCCCTCCAGCGCGACTCGGTGCAGCTCCGTCCGCCTCGCTCTCGGGGCGCAGGGATCCAAGGTGTTGGTACGATCCCTACGCCAGGCGTACAGCTCGGAGAGCCTGTGCCTCCAGCTCCCACGGGAGCGTCGCCGCCTAGAATCCGATGGTGCGGTATCCTCGGATGACCCTAGCAGCCATGACTCGCTGCGCGCGGTGCAGCAGCACTACGTTTCGGGCCGTCAGGGCGCTTGCCCAAATTGGGGACCCGTATAGGGCCTGGGACCGCACCTACCCCGCATACAGCCTCCTCGCCGTGGCCTCTGGCCCGCCCAGGTTTGGCAAGCGCCTCGAAAAGGCCCCATTCATGGCAGTCGCCATTAATTTTGGCGCTAGGGCGGCAAAGTGGGCCCTGAATGACCAGCGTCCGTCCAGGATGAGGCCCAGGTAGCGCATTTGGGTCTGGATGTTGATGCGCTGCCCCCCGACAACGATGTGAGCGTCAGGGGTAGGCCGATTTCTGGGACCGTGGAAATACACGGCCTCAGTCTTACTGAGGGCCACCTCCAGGCCAAGCCGTCGAATGCGCCCCACCATCTGGGCCACGCCAGCTGTGGCCAACAGGGCCGCCTCCCTGTGACTCCGGGCTCTCGCGGTGACCAGAGTATCGTCCGCGTAGCACGTTACTGCCAGACCTGGCAGAAACGAGCCACGCAGGACCCAGTCGTAGGCGATGTTCCACAGGAGTGGTCCGAGGACAGACCCCTGTGGAACCCCGCACTCGATGTTCCGCTCCTGCTACCGCGACGGCCCGGGGTAAACCACCCGCCTGTTCGCGAGGTAGTTCCGTATGGTCAGGTGAAGGTATCCGGGGACGCCGTGGTAATCCATTCCCGCCATTACCGAGGAGTAGGGGACTGAATTAAACGCATTGGCGATGTCCAAGGACACCGCCAACAGCACCTGCCTCGGACCCACGGCCTCATCCGCCATCTTTTGGACGCGCTTTAGTGCGTCCACCGTGGACCTGCCCCGCCTGAAGCCGAACTGGCAACTCTGTAGGTCCGGCCCCGTCTGGACAGCCTCGTCGAGCACCTGCTCGACGAGTCTGTCCGCAATCACTCTTTCAAAGAGCTTGCAGACTTCGTCGAGCAACACAACGGGGCGGTAGGCGGACGGCGAGTCTACCGGGCGCCCCTCCTTCCTGATCAGGACCAGTTTCCCCAACTTCCAAAGCTGAGGAAACCGGCCCTGCCTGAAGCACTCGGTCCAGAGAACCCTGAGACGGCGGCCGAGCGGACCGTGGGTTAAAACCCACACTCGGCCGGGGACTCCATCTGGCCCGGGTGCCACCTTCTTCGTCCTAAGCCTGCGGACGGCGGCGTTTAGCTCCTCTTCCGTGACTTCCGGAACGGCTTCGCTCGACGGCATGTTGGGTCCGGGTGTCCGGGACATTGCCGGAGCACTGTGCGCCGTCCCCTCCGGGAAGAGGGCCGACAGCACGCCATCCGCAAACGTTGGCGGCATGGTCTGTGTAAGAGGGGGCCTCCAGGGGCGGAGTTTGTTCCGCACCATGTGGTAGGGGCTTCCCCAGGGGTCGGCGTCGATGCTGGCCAGGAGCTCCACGCGGGCCCGCGTCTTGGCGTCTGCAATCGCCACCTGTAATGCGGTCTTTGTCGCCCGGTAGACAGCATACAGCTCCTCCTCCCTAGGCGTCAGGCCCGGTAAAAGCGGTGGGTTCCGACGGCTTCGTCCCCGCTGTCTGGTGTACTGGCGGCGCGCAGCGACGCAGGCGCATCGCAATTGCGCAATTTCGCGCGACCACCAGTACACCTGTCGTCTGCGAGGAGCTGCATGCCGTATACGGGGCATGGCGGCATCGCAGATCTCAGAGATGCGGCTCTAACCCACTCGGCCTCCCCTTGGATTTCGAATGGGGAGACCGGCGCCGGTGTCCAAGCCTGGACCTCTGCTGCCTCGATTGCAGCCTCCACGTCCAGGCGCGCCAAGGCCCACCTCGGCCCACCACCCGCTACGTCAGCCGGCACGGCGGCCCGAAGCTCGGCGGATACCACAAATCTGATATATACATGATCAGACAGGGTCTCCACCGAGTTGACGACTCTCCATCCTCGTACCCGGTTCGCCAGTGTCGAAGTGGCGAAGGATACGTCCACCACCGAGCCGCCGTTCCGCCTGACACATGTGTAGGCCGTGCCCCTGTTGAGGACTGCCAGTCCCTGCGCATGCGCCCACTCTTCAAGGGCCTCCCCCCTCACATCGTCGACGGGGGTACCCCAGGCCGAGGACTTGGCGTTGAAGTCCCGCGCGACGAGAACAGGACGCGGCCGAGACCGCACAATAAAGTCGCCGAGTCGCGACAGGAAGGCCTCGACTCGGGTAGCGGTCGCTTTGGCAAGAAGAACACCCTGACCACTACCATGGCCCCCACACGAGCGGTGACAAAGCCCCTCTGTCTCTCAACGCCTTCGAGAGACAAGGAGCCCCCACGCCTCGCCAGCAGAATCGCCACCGTTCCCTCAACATCGCCGGCCCAGTTGCTGGCGGGCAGCACAAAATACGGTTCGGCGGCCACCGCCACGTCGATCGACCAGTCTGCCATGCTCTGAAGCAGGAGGTCCTGAGCCCTGGTAGAGTGGTTGAGGTTCGTTTGTTGAGACTAACGGGCTTGCCGAGTGTGCCGCAACTTAGGCAGTGTGCGGCCCCCGCGCAATCCCGCGCCTGGTGTCCCGGCTGCCCGCAGTTGTAACAGCGCTCCCTGCTGTCCTTTATTCCCGCTGGACAGAGAGTGCCGACGTGCCCCTCCACCTGGCAGCGGAAGCAGCGCAGCGGCCTTGCCTTCAGACGGGCCACGTTTGCGGACACCCAGCCCACCAATAGCCGCTTGGCATCGGCCAGCTTTTTGGCGGCTTCTACGGGGCAGATCACTACGACCGTGAATAGGCCTCTGTAACCCGCCCGTATGTCGCCGCACTTGACTTCTCGAAGGCCGCAGCCCCCGTATTTTACCACCGCGGCGATGAGCTCTTCAAGACGGACCGAGTCGTCGAGCTCACTTATGTGGAGGCTCGCCGACTTGAAGGGCCGCGAAATAAGGACATCTTCGGCCGAGAGTCCTTGGCGGAGCTTCTCCGCCAGTGCGTCCGCCTTCGGGGAGCTGGTCGCGCCCGGGACTTCGAGCAGGCGCGCACCTGTGATGGTGCGTTTGGCTCTGAGCCCCTCGATTCCGAGCTCCCCGATGTCAATGGTTGACCTGGCGCGATGGAGCAGCGCAGAGTAAGTAATGCCGCGCTTCTCTGCCCCGGGTGCCAGGGTCAGCACGACTGCCGCCGAATCCGGAGCGCGGAGCCTCCGGCGTTGACGCGCTCTCGCCTTTTTGGCCTTTCTGGGCTCCTTCTTGCCGGCCCCTTTGGCCCCCGCGACCTCCCACTGACCCCCTACCCTGGCATTGAGAGGCGCTGGTTGCCGCTGCGGCGCCTTTTTCTTCCGCCCATTGGCCGTCCCCTTAATTCCCCTGGCTTTTTGGACCGCAGGGGGTTTGGGGGCGGCGGGTGCAGCTGCGATCGGTATGGGTTAGGGCGTCTGCACCAACGTCGATAGCATGGCATCCTGCCCCGAGGGGCGACTCTGGGTTTTCCACGGTGCCTTCTGCGCGGCCTTCTGCGCGTACGTCATTGCAGGGGCGGGCGCTGTCAGCGTCTTGTTGACGTTCGTGACTTTGCCCTCCAGGAACGACAGTCTCTGGAGGACTTTGCCCATCTCCTCCCTAATCAAAGTCGTCAGGTCACTGTCTGGCGCTTTAGGAGCCACCTTGGGAGCTAGATCTTGTGGCCTGTCCTCAGTGTCAAGGACCATGGCCTTAACCACGTCCAGCTCCTTTTTCATCTCCGCCATCTGCTTGCGGAGACGGGTGTTCTCCACCTGCAGACGGCGGACCTCGTCCGAGGCGGTACGGGAGAACACCTCTTGCACCACCTCGTCGAAGGTGCTGGCCGCCAACTTCAGCGCCTTCTGGCACGTGCCCTTGAGCCCCTTTGATATGCGGGCTACGTCACGTATGTTCTCGAGGGACTGGGCCACTTTGCCTTTTAGCCCCTCAAGGAGCAGCTCGTCCGGGTTCGGATTCAACGAGGCTTGCGACGCCGCACGGGAACTACTCCCGGCGGCCAGTGCGGCCTCGTTGACCGATTGGTCCGCCTTTTGTTTGAGGGCCCGCCTTCCCGTGGTGGGGGGTCGTCCTCTGCCGCGTTTGGACTGTGGTTTTGGCGGTTCGTCAGCATCCGAGCCCTCGCCCGAGCCCGAACGACTGCCTTCCGGCCTTCTGGGTCGCTTTTTGCGCCACATTGTGGTGCTTCGAGCGAAGCTGGAGTCCGAGGTGGACATTTCGCTCACTTCCAGCTCCTCTTTTTTCTGTCGCAGAAGCGACCTGCTGTAATCGTTGCATGACCACAACCGGTTCGTTGGGCCTCATCACCTGCAACTCGGTGTCCTTTGTTCCTTTGAGAACCTTCTCCTCCTTCTTGTCGTTATTTTTGTTTTTAGATAGGTTTTCCATGAGTATGGGGGAAATACAACGTCGACCCGGGCGGAGACCCCTGCACCCGGGCAAGCCTAAATACACCGAGGGGTCGGCCGGTACCTCGGGTTGCCGCACCTGCAGCTAGTAATTTTTTAAAGTGGTTTTCTTCCACGCGGCCCAGCCGGCGAAGGCAAGGCCCCCGTCCCAGCGTAGAGCCGAAGCTCATCGTTGTCGGTTACGGGTTCGCCATCGGTGGTCAAAGACCATGTCTGGAGGCGGGGTAAGCGCACACCAGACCCGACGACTAGGAGGGAAGGGAAAAGATTGGAAAGGAAGTTAGGAATGGATATAGATAAGGGGAAGGGAAGGGTTATGTTAGAGCTTCGCGCCCTCTCCCGACTGTCGTTACCGCGGGGTCTCACTGGTCCTCTCTGAAACCCAGAAAGATACCTAGAACTCCCCGGTCACACTTCTCCATTTTACCCGCTGCGCCCCACCCTCTCCGAAAGCCAGAGATTGTGAGGGGCAGCATGGCGACTCCCGCCACATGCGCCGGACTATTCGCCGCCGCCGGCGGTCCCTCCGGGAAACGAAGGGGACCGCCGCCGGCGCCTAGGGTGCACCACGAGGAGGTTGTCCGACCTAGCACCCCTACCTGATTTACCTAATACAACCCATCTCTACCACCTAATATTCATATTCAATATAAACCAATGTTTAGCCGTTTAGCGCGCTCACTCACACCTGTTCCCGCGCTCTCTCACTCACTCATATGCTTATCGCTTTGCTATCCCGCTTACGTGTAAGGGAGCGAGACAGCGCTATACAACGCGTATTGATATAAAACAAATATAAATATAATGAATCGATATCTTTTAAATACGCCATCTTGCAAACGCTAAGCTTTTGCGGAATATTTAATATCGCAAGACTCAAAACTTCATACATTCGTAAGTTAACAGTCCTAAGCCTGTAAAAAGTATGAAGGGAAAATACCAATTCATATATCATTAAATGATAAAATAGAAAACAAGTATTAGTTTATTCAACCAATTTCGGGCATAAATATCTAACCTAATCAAAAAAAAATAATTGATTCCATTTTGAAACTTCCATTTTCTTAAAAGTGTTATTATGACTCCATATAACAAAACAATTTAACATTACATTAATTCAAATATCGATAATTCGATATCAGGATTTGATATAGAATAGGAACTCGTTGGAACTCTGTACTCTCTGCCTACCCCGCAAGGGATCTGGCGTGAGGTTATAGATAGATAGATAGATAGATAGATATAGAATAGGCGGATTGAGATCACTAAGTAACGGTATTTGTATGAGATCATTGAGATTAGGTGGATTAGGTGCCATAGATATTTGGATTAGGTATTTATGCAGACTAGGAACAGGTGTACTTAGTACCTGATTTACCTAATAAACCCATCTCTAGTAGATGGGCCATTAAACCATGGATATCCCTAGGCATCCTGCGCTGTATCAGAAACAGAAACAAAATGCAAAGACAACTTAAATCCAATCCTCTCGATGAGGTCTGAAGTATCACTTACAGAATTTATCGTAACTATTGCAACAGTTCAATAATAAAACTAAAACATAATTACGATAGAACACAATACTGGTCATAAATCCTAAGTCATTATAGAACAATATTAAAAATATTACACATACGAAACAATCCAAAACATCTAATGTAAAATTACTTGAACCTAATCAATGCCCCACTAAATCAGTCAACAAAGTTAATAATTTTTTTGCCAATATCGGACAGAACCTTGCTGAACAAATACTCAGCAGGGATTTAACCAACAAAAAAATAGTCCACCCATCGTTCATACTCAATCAAACTCGTTTGCTATATTTTATACTGATCCCAATGAGGTAAACAGTATACTTATGTCTCTTATATCAGATAGCGCCACTGGATGGGATAATATACCTACAAGGTTTTTGAAAATGTCAAAAGAATTAGTCACTCCCATTATCAGTCACTTCCAAAAACAAAGATTGTCTATCTTTGTTTTTCGAAGGGAATCTTCCTTAATCATCTTAAGCAATCCATCATTACACCAGTTTATACAAGTGGAGACAGAGGCGATGCCAACAATTACCGCCCCATTTCTGTATTACTGGTTATAGCTAAAATCTTAGAAAAGTTGATCAACAAAAGACTAATAGATTATCTAAACAAAAATAACATCCTCTCTAATTCTCAATACGGATTTCGGCAAGGTATAGACCTAACTGCAAAAATAATCGAACAATTAGACCAAGGTAGAAAATGTATGGCAGTGTTTTTAGACCTAAAGAAGGCATTTAATACCGTTTCTGTACCCACTATTATGCTTAAATTGGAACAAATTGGAATTAGAGGTAAGCAGTTGGAACTCTTTAAGGATTACCTACGAGGTCGCAAACAAAAAGTAAAAATAGGAGAATACACCAGTGATGAACTTCAAGTAGGCTACGGTGTTCCGCAGGGTAGTGTATTAGGGCCAACCCTTTTCTTAATTAAGGATCTATGTAATTTCAAAATTAATAAAGGCTATACTTTGTCCTACGCTGACAACACTGCTATTATTTTTACTGGATGCTCTTGGAAGGAAATCCAAAAAGCTGCAGAAACTGGTCTGGCTAGATACATGTCCTTAAATCGAATCTACTCACTCTAAATACCTTGAAAACGAATTACATGTGTTTTTCAATCACCAATAGAAATCAACCTAAAAACTTTGTACTTAAAATCCACACCTGCAATAATCCTTCTTATAACTGTACCTGTCCCATAATAGAACAAGTAGCCTGTACTAAATACTTGGGAATAATGATTGACCAAAAATTATCCTGACACCCCCACCTTGAAGTAACCAATAGCCGAATAAGGAAACTTATCTGTCTATCTATCTATCTATAACCTCACGGAAACTTATCTGGATCTTTAATACCCTTAGATACGTTTCTTCTATTAAGTTATTAAACCAAATATACACTGCACTTGCTCAATCGGTACTGACATACTGTTTGCCGGTATGGGGAGGGGCCTCACAAATGATTTTTTATGCCTAGAGCGCGGGCAGCGGTCCCTTATAAAGATTATGTATACTAAGTCCTACAGATATCCTACAGAGAGCTTATACGCCATTATCGGTTTACTGAGTGTTCGGAAACTATATATACTACACTTACTTAGAGAAAAACATAAAACTGTGTTCTATGATCAAAACACTAACACAAAAAGAAGGAGAGACATGAAATACACTTGTGTTGCAAAAACGACTTATGCTAGTCATCAGTTTAAGAGACAATCCGAATACATAAACAACAATATCTGCCCACTCAACTCACATGAGTTAAAAACAAAAATAACTGAGTGGCTTCATAACTTAAAGTATAGTGAAGTGGAAGCACTACTACATGTTGTTAAATAAGTAAGTTGAACAAGGTATAGGTGGTACGGACAGACACACACATACTCATATCACACAAACACAAAAGTACACACACACATACATATTTTTGTTATTTATTTATTTTTATTTTTTCCCCTTCTTTTTTTAGTATTTTATTTTGTTTTCTTATTGTAGCTATAACTTTGTACTAAGCATATTATTTAAAAGACTCTCATGTTTGTATTTCATTAGACATGGCATCCTGGCACAAGTATATTTTATACTTAAAAGGATGTTCCAGTATTGGATAAAATTATTGTACACATGGTAAGAGAATAAACTATTTTTTTTTTAACCTAACGGAGAACCAGTACTCTAAACTGCATACAGACTTTCTTAAAACATGGACTTGACTAGATGTAGTAATGTAACTCGTCGTAATAAACCAAATTTGAATACCCTAGTAAAGGACTCCCAAGTTTCTTGGACTACTGATAACGATCCTAACGATTTCATGAACATATCCTGCGACGGCGAATCAGTTCCTGTTGCCAGAAACGCATCAAAACCTTCAAAGTCATGTCCGGTAACAATGGAAAATATTTCATCCCTGGTTGACCAGAAGTTACGTACAGGCTTGAGATTATTTGCCTACTGCTTGCATATCTGTAGAGATTAGATATAAAAGCCTTTGTTACTAAAGAAATTGAAATAGTCAAACCAAAGTTTACTTAAATAACAGATTTCCTCGCTTCTGAGCAAAGCGATATCAAAAGTGAGCTCCAAGGCAAATCTGAGATCACAATTTTTTTTTTATTTAAATTTATTTAGAGACTTTTGTACGACAATTATGTACATATCAGTCTCATAGTACCTTTTACAAAATTTTAGTTTAATTATTGTAGTTCACTAGTACATTTTTCAATAAAATTAACTAAAACTCTTGCTTCCTCTGAAGTAGGAGCCGATAAAATGCAATGATACATACCAACATCATTCTTATTTATATTAAAGCATATTATCATCGCTTGCCTTTCCATCGCATATCGGACACACTCCACAAGAATATGAAAAACGTCCTCAATAATTCCACAGGTTTCACAATTTGGTGACTGGGATATTTTCATAAGATATTTAAACTTATTAAGTGGTGAATGTCCAGATCTCAGCCGCAAAGCCACTACAACCAATTTCCTATTTAATCCTATGGCCTGAAACCAGGGTATATGAGGAGGCTAACACTGTATAGATTTGTACCATATCCCTTTTACTACCGAAATTCTGGTAAAATGCTCTTTTCACAGTTCGTGACATTTTCGTCTGTATTTAGGTAATACTTCAGAGTAATTTGGTATACAGTTAATTTGCTTCCCGTTTACTATTCCACTTTTTGCCAGTTTGTCAGTCTCCTCATTACCCTGTAAACCAATGTAGGACGGAACCTGTTGCAATGTCAATTTAACACCTTCGATGCAAGTCGTGCATCTTCGATAGTACACTATACGCTATCGGGACACCTCTGAAACCAGAGGTGCTCCGAGCGATGTGTTGTAAGGCACTCTTACTATCTGTGCAAATAACTACGTTGTTGTATCTAACAGACTTTATGTATTACAATGCTTCAGACAACGCAATGAGTTCCACCGACATAATTGAAATTTCGCCAAATATTTTAAAGATATTATTTAAGTTTACACCTTTTGGATCATAAAAAGCAGCACCTTGACATTGACTACTTTAAGCGCCATCTGTATGACATTCCGATCTGAATATTTATGTCCTAATTCATCCAGTACGTCATATTTCAAAGCATTGATTTCATTACTTCTTTTGGAACAATTAACAGTATTTACTTTTGGGTGTACATCTGTGGTATTAATGTTTGTTATCCAAGTCTGTAGATTAAACATCTCAAGCTGTGAAGAACTGGAGACCACTTCATTTCTGACTTCATCCATTAGGATTGCCAGCAAAGGCCACTTTTCTCTCTTTGCCCAAAAACAGTTTTCACATAGGCTTCGCAGGTGCACTAATGCCTTATTATGAAATGATCTTCTCGAGATTAGGATTTCAGGCAAAATTTATATCCTAGATATGTTCTTCGTATGTACAATGGAACCACACAGAGCTCACTTTCCATCACATGAATTGGGGTGCTATTGATGAAACCACCCCACAAATCTGAGATCCTGATTTTGTATCTTATCTAGTTTATTTAAGTTCATTTTAGCACTATTATTGTACAAATAACATGAATAATCAATTCTACCTCGTATTAGGGATATATATAATCTGCGTAAATGACATTGATGAAGACCCCACGATGAACCAGCCAGTACTTTCAGTAAATTAAGAAACTTTTCCGTACGTTCGACGATTTCATTAATGTGTTTAGACAAACGTAGTGATTATCTAACCATAAACCCAAATATTTAAATGTGTCAACTAATTGCAATCTACGCCCATTTACATTTACTTTAATATGCTGGTGCTTCCGACGTCTTGTAAAACAAAAAAGCTTTGATTTTGTTTGTGATAAATTTAAACCTAAATCTTCTAAACTGGGCATTATGTTATTTACTGCGCTTTGAATTTTTCGCACATTATCAATCATATTGCTTGACGTATTAAATAAAACGAAATCGTCTGCATATTGGCAAAACATAACATCACCTAATTGGTCAGCAACTTTAACAGTTGCAATGTTGAATAAGAGAGGAGACAAGGGATCCCCTTGCGCTAAACCTAGCATATCTGATTAAGTCACCATTGAGTTCTTGTTTGTCTCCAATTTTCAAACATCTATCACTCAGTAATTTCTAGAGGTACTGGCAAATTCTTTTGCCAACTCCACATTCATCAAGTATAACAACTAATTTCTCAACTAGAATATTGTTATATGCATTTTCTATCTCAACAAAACATGCTAACGTTGAATGATTTGATGAGAATCCTATTTGAATCTGTGAGACTAAACTACCTAAACATTCCTGACCTGACTGATGTCGTCTGAATCCTGCGGTAAAAGGTGACATTAAGTTATTTCTCTCAATAAACTACTCTAACCGTTTTGTAAGCATAGAGTGAAAAATTTTACAAATACAAGATATTAATGAAATCGGCTGAACTTTACTTCCTACATTCTGTGTTGTGCCTTGTTTGGGAATCGGAATGACGCGTATATCCCTCCATTGACAAGGAACTTGGCCACTAGTAAATACACAATTAAAAATTTTGAGTAGTTGCTGCTTTCCTACACGCGGCAAATGGAAAATCATCGAGTACCACCGACATCGAGTGCCGTCATCTCCCGGCGCGTTGTCTTTTTTTTAAACATTTATCTTATTCTTGTGCCGTAAATTCAGTCTCCAGCATTATATTTGTAGACTTAAATAAGGGAGAGTTACAAAGAACATAATCTGGCGTAAAACTCGTCAAGAGTTCATTCTGTTTTTCTTTACTTACATGGAATTTACTTCTTTTATGTCCTTTTATCCACCTCATACGGAAACCTCACCTCAAACTGATGTTGATTCGTTAATATCACTACAATTTTGTTTCCAGCTGTTATATTTTGCTTTCTTAATGGCTAACTGTGCAGTTCAATTTTTCCTTTCTAGTATTGTCAAGTTATATAGGGTTTTTCCTAAAATTGCCTAATGCTAATCTTCTTTCGGCTATCAGTTTGGAAAGTTCTGGGTTCCAATAATGTTTAGGTTTGAAACCGCTATTTAGGCTATTACAAATCTTAATAGTTGGGATACATTCTTCAACTGCGTTGTTAATTTTTTCGATAAAGTTATCATAGGCATCTTGGACAGAAACTTCCTCAGGTGTACCAAGATACGGCGCAAAATTTTCGTGTTTGATATCTATTCCAGTTTCCTGATTTAAAATTTAACCTATTATAGGTGTCTAACTTTTCATAAAAATTAAATTTAATGTTTATAATTAAGTGGTCACTCCCTAGATTTTCATTCGTAATAGTCCATTCGAACTTAATCGTAATATCATCAGACGCAAATGAAACATCAGGGAAAGTTTTATGTAACACATTATTCACTAATTTAATTCTTGTCGGTTCTTTAATATTAAGGGAAGTGAAACGACACTCTAATGCTGAATCATACAATATTCTACCTCTAGTATTAGTTCTGTAAGACCAACTAGTGTGATGCGCATTAAAATCGCCAACAACCAAACATTTTTCTGAAAAGAGCTTGAAAACTTGTTCCCAATCTTGTTGTGTAGGACGACAAGACGGTGGACAGTATATCAGAATTTTACTTTTGAGATGACTCCAGTTAAGGATGTCCAACCATACGATTTCTTTTTCTGAATTACCTAAAATCACGGGATTTTGAATAACTCTAATTGACTTATATATGATAGCTGCTACTCCCCCATATCCATCTTACCTATCACTACGAAATACATTATAATTGTTAACTCTAAGGTTGTACTCACTTTGCAGTCTCACAAACTAGTGTTATATGTATTTGCTCTTGAGGTAACAATAGTTCTAATTCAACTCTTTTTGTTTGTGAACTCTGTGCGTTCCACTGTATTATGTTAAGCAAGTAACACTTATTACAATTATCCATAATTAAACATAGCGAATATGTTGCTCCAAACATCATGCTCTATTATTAGTTTAACAAGAAATATGAATAATAAACTTAATAAATAATTAGATCTTTACATCCTTTCATTGTTAGAAAAACATATATCTTTAAAAGTTCTTAAAATGCTTCTTAAACGCATTTTCACTGGACTTCTTGATCAGTAATCTTCTTGATCAGTAATGTCCTCTTCTACATCTTCTAAACATTGATCCAATTGTATATCGTCTTCATTATTGTTTAATGTACTATACATGTTTTTGGAGCGTTTGGTTTTATCAAAAGCTGTCTTAATTTTCCTTGTGATAGTATACAATTTATTGTAGCATCGTCCTTACTTATACTCTTATTCCCACTCTTTTCGTCCTGAATTCTCTCTGTTGCTATTACGTCTTCAGTCAACAGTTCATCATATCTTCCTCGTGTGGCCAGAGTTTTTGCTGTTTTTTGGTTATCTACAGCAGAAATCTTATCTTTTCTTCTTGTTAAGTAAATTTCAAGAGCTCTTCTGTAAGGGCAATTCATCTCACTCATTATATTTCTAATTTCTTTTTCTTTAAAGAAGACTGGACATATACTTTTCTGCAACGCCAAATGACTCCTCTTACAATTAGCACACTTGTAATTCTGTGTTTCACAATTTGGGTGATTTTCCAAACATTTAGGACATACTATTTTTCTTGAAGGGCACGAACGATAGCCAAATTTCCAGCACCGGGAACACTGGCTAACGGGGAAAACGTACGGCTCAACTTTAAAGCTACATCCGTATCCATAAACGTACGGAGGTAAAGTTGCACCTTTGACACCTATGCGACTAGTTTCACTATTCACCCACTCGCCTCTCTCAGTTATTTTTTTAATCTTCTTACATATATAATCTCATAATCACATTCCAAGTTTTCTTTAATTTCCTCTTCATTTACGTCCAAGTCTCCCTGCCTTACAATTCCATATGATATGTTTATTTCATTTATTAACTGACATCTATATTCTTTTTCTTGAATTTTATCGGAATTCAGCAATTTTTCTGAATCTTGTTTGTTTTAAAATTAACATAAATTTTATATGGGTTTTTGTATTGCATTTTTAATATATTCTGTATATTTTCCGGCCTTAATAATTTGGCCATACCGAATTGTTTAGGCAACACGTCTTTGCCGGTGATACATACTACAAAACAAGATGCATTTTAGATGTTATTCCCACTTAAAGATAAGTTATGTTCAGCTTCCTTTGATTGTCCTCTTGTAATTCTATTATTGTGTTTCCTCACTACTGTAAACCCGTCTTCATATTCTACTATTTCCTCACTATCTTCTCTTGTTCTCTTCTCCGGTAAAACAGGATATTTCTGATTAAACTCCCTTCTTCTCTCTTCTCAATAATTCTACATACTCGTTGCTCACTCATTGTCATTTCCTCTTCATTTCCACTAGAAACGTTATCCATTATTAAATATCAACATTATAATAATATATGTAGGGTAGACAGAAAAAAACACTCGTTGCGAGAAACACTTGCTGATAGATGTGCGCTCAGCCTGCCGTCTCGCACGCGACTGGATAAAAAAATTGGAAGCAGAAAAATGATCTCTGCAATCTGGAGAGACGCCTAGCGGCTTCTGAGAAACTCTCTCGTAGTCGAAATCTTGAAATTGAAGCAGTTCCGAAAAAACAAAACGAAAACGTTATGCCGATTGTGGGGAAATTATGCGAAACGATTAATATTTCCTTAAATAGTTCTGATATTCAGGTCTGTCGCAGAGTCGCCAAAATGGATCCGAAATCCAGCCGTCCCCGTAACATTCTGGTCCCATTGTCGTCGCCTCTTCTCCATGATCAGATACTCTCTGCGATTACTCAGTACAGTATATCCTCAAAGAATAACCTGCTCAATTCTTTACATCTTGGAGTTATTGGCGATGCATAAAGAATTTATGTATCGGAACATCTTTCCCCTGAATGCAAAAAACTATACGCCGCACTAAGAAAAGTTGCCAAAGATAAAAAATTTTACTTCGTATCGATAAAATTTGGTCGCATTTACGTGCAAAAAAACAAAACGTCGGCGGCCATACACATAAACAATTTTGAAACATTAAATAAACCATAACTGTATTTATCCTTCCGCTTTCCATTTTCTTTAATTTTAAAATCAAATGTTGTTAATTATATTTGGTATGTATTTTCTACTTTATATTATGATGATTTTTTATCAGAACGTTAATAGAATTAGAAATAAGTTATCTGACTTATACACTAATGTTTTAAATAGCAAGGCAAACCTTTTTGTTTCCTGGGGAAAATCCTGCATAGGACTTCCGCGAACCTCGGGGGAAGCTTGCGGGGCGTGTCTGATTCCTACCGACTAGAAACCCTAGGGTGGCCGACATCAGCAATTTGGAGGGGCTCCAGGATCTCCGTATGGAACGCACCGGTGCCCTTCTTGGGCCGCGCTCCGAAAAGCCCGCCATCGGGGGGAGACTTGATGGCATCGGGGGGAGACTTGATAGCATCGGGGGGAGACTTGATGAAACCTACCCCAACCGACCTGCGTGGTGAAGAATTCTATTCTCTCTCATTTTAATTTGCCAGATAAGTGCAAAGTCCAGATCTGAGGTAGTATACCCAAACCTAAAATGGTTTGACACATATACCTATAACTTTGCAGATAATTGAAATAACATTGTGAAATAACATTGTTGATACCTAAACTGTATTTTTTACGACTGCCCTCAAAACATTCATTTTTATTTACTCTTGGTTTTAATTCCATGGTAAACAGATGGCAGACGCTTTATTAAATTTCAAATATGGTATATTACTGTTGTCCACGCCCAAATTACATGTTATAAAATCACCTGAGGGCTAAGCACGAACAGATTGATGTTAGTATAAAGCAATTGAATTGGTATGCTATCCTTTTCACATTAACAATTTTTACTAAATAAAGAAGAACGTGACAGCACGTTATTTCTTGACATCGTTACGCTAATTACCCAAGACATTGACATTTAAAATGCCTCATTTTAATATAGTGGCACTTTTAATGATTATCTGTACTTTGTTTCCATCAATAAAAGTAATTATGTTAGTTGCGTAAGTTGGTTAATTTTTATTTCACACATTTTTTATATCTATACATATACATATAATATCTATACATATAATAAAACTGTAAGGAAGTCGTGTCTGTACATGGATTATTTTTACCTATCTACCCAGGGATATCCTTCTATCGACGTTGAAGCCAATTCTACAATTTTTGGCTTTCTTGTCTGTTTGTCTGTCTGTCTGTCGGTCTGTTGGAGGGTATGAACCGGCATCACGCAAAAACTACTGGGCGGATTTTGATAAAGCTTTCCATGCGGATACGTTAAAATATTGGCTAACATATTGTGTAGTATTTATCTCGGAAAATCAAAAGGTTTTTCCAGAAAGGACGAAAATAAGCTAAATATTGTATTTCTAAAAAGACACTTTACTCCAAACCTGTTAGATGGATTTTAATGAAATTTTGTGTAATTGTAACCTGTACAAAAGGTAACAATTCTGTGTACTTATATTTTCGAAAAACTTAACAGTTTTTGAGAAAAGAGAAAAAAGTTAATTTTGGTTTATTATTCATTGTTCCAAAACTACTTTTCAGATGTCTGTGAAACTTAGCATGGAGATATTTTTTACGACAGACAACATAGTTAATATTTACGTTTTTAGGAAATCTAACAGTTTGTAGGGAAAAGTAAAGCATCTATATCTCTACATACTACTTATAATAAAACTCTAAGGAAGTCATGTCTGTGTATATTTTTTGGAAATAACAACCTACGAATATCATTCTATTGATGTAGAAGCCAATTCCACATTTTTTGGCTTTCGTGTCTGTTTGTCTATCTGTCTATCTGTCCAAGGGTATAAACCATCATAACGCAAAAACTACTAGGCGGATTTTGATGAAACTTTGCACGCAGATATCTTAAAATGTTGGATAACATATTGAATAGTATTTATACCGGAAAATCAAAAGGTTTTTTTTTTCAGAAAATACAAAAGTAATCGAAACATTGAATTTCTAAAAAGACATTTTACCCCATACCTGTTTGATGAATTTCTATGAAATTTGGGATAGTTGTAGCCTGTACTAAGGATCATAACTCTTTACACTTATATTTTCGAGAAATGTAAAAGTTTCTGAGGAAAGAAAAAAAGAGGCGATTTTGATAAATCGTTCATGTTCCAAAACAACTTAAGCTACTAGATTGTCGCAGGATATTCCGTAAAACTTTATTACTATTTGTTCCGAACTGCAATGTTACGACGTAAATTATGTGATTTTGGCTACACATGAATTCCTCCATGAATTGATATTGAACTCAGGTTCGTCTCCTCACGAAAAACTATGCAGTAGTTAAAAGCACTCACTGAAAATTGTTCATACACGTTTGATTTAAACACTCAAACATGATTTCGTGCATAAACCAATGATGCATTCAGGACTGTTTCTTCCGGAGAGAACTCTAACGATGAATTGGCCGGATACAAAACTTTAACGACGATTAATATCTTACAAGAAGTCTAAAACTTTTTGAGACGGCGTTAGTGGTGTGTGTTGAATAAGGTCATAACACTTTTTATTACGAAAAATATATAACATAGCAAAATATACAATAGCATGACTTCTGCGGAATATCTATTATTTCTTCATACTAAAATGGCTAAACGGATTATAAAGAAACTTAATATGAAAGAAACCCAGAGATATAAAATGAGCAAGTGGAAGAACGTTGATATTGGGAAAGACCTAGACTATCTTACCATAACCAAATAGAACGTGTATTATCAGAAGGGCAAGTCAAGAGTCTCCGTAACCGGCGAGCGTGTATAAGACGAACTATGAGAGTGGAGAAAACCAGAAAGGTCTGTAAGGAAAGAACCTGTTGGAACTCTGTACACTCTGCCTACTCCGCAAGGGATCTGACATGGTGATATAGTATTAAAGTATCTTAAGCCGTGTTATAATAATATGCAATATGTAACTTTGTTAACACACTTAATCATGCCGATATTATCCTGCATTATATGCATTTGGTGGGTTTAAAGGTCCAAAGATATTAATCTTATTTTGTCGAAAGAAAAGCCTGGCAATCCGTTGATTTCCCTCTTTCTCTTCATCGGCGACTGGAAGGTTGGGGTCCCCAATCCTGAAATTGTTCTGCAGCGAAAATTTACTCATATTTAAGTCGACTTTATAAATACTTTTGGAAAACAAAGACTACTTTAAGCGATAAAACGTAGACCGCCTTACTTACTTTGTCAAATAGTCGCAAGTACGAGCCCCGCACAGCACACGGGAATATTGATTTGGGATTTGTGATTTTGAAATAAAGAAGATATTTTATACACATACAGGCACAATAAAAAAAAGTTTGTTCTTGTGAATATCCAGAACGGTGGTACCGATTTTAAATACACTATCATTGGAAAATGTAGGATTTCTCAGAGACTGTTGTCTACTTTTTACCTTGGGAAATGCAATATTTCAGGGGATAGTTGTTTTTATTTCTCCATATTAATACGGCTGAACGGATTAAAAAGGAACTTAATATGGAATAGAACTTAATATCTCTTAAGTCTAGGAAAATTATTATTCCAAATAGTCCTACTTATCTATGTCAAATTACAAAATAAACGCGTGCGAAGCCGCGGGAAACAGCTAGTTTACAATATAATGAATCTTTTTAGCTATACAGGAAGTATATATTTTTATAGCCTTGATTTGAAAAATGGTACGTATATTAAAAATTAACCCAACTCACGAAATAAACTTAATAACGTTAATTAGAGGAAACAAAACAAAAATTATCATTAAAAGTGCTATTTTATTAAAATGAGGCATTTTAAATGTATACACAGGTTTTTAAAACTTAAAAAATAAGCAAATAAACAAGGAACGTCAAAAAAAATCTAAAGAGAATTATATACTATGAAACACTAATGTTTACGATATTATTTATAGAAAACCTTTCCTCTGCGTTTTCTTTACTGCTTCACCAGGCAAGAGGAGGACCGTGCAACAACTACCCACCAGCTGGCAAGGAAAGTGCAACAACTAACTCAAGGCAGCCTTAAGGATTAACCACCTCCGCCTGAGCTGTTGCTATGGGGGAGGAAATATACTACGTTTCTGCACTGGTGGCCGGGATTCTTCTACCTCGCTTGCGAGGTCAGTGTCTGATCCTGCGTGTCCTTGCTTTGCGTGCCCCAACACTCACACGCAGCATGACTTAATGGCTGCTCCTGACAATACAATGAATGTGGCCGCGTTCCGTGCCGCTCCTATATAATTATAGCTTGTTTGCAGTCAAAGCATACGTTGACGGACGGCTTGGTCAAATTAAGAGCTTAGACCACTCCGCCCAATTGATCGTGGAGTCGTGGGTTCCGGTTCGGTGTCAAATCTTTGTGTACACAAATATATATTTCGATCTGAGGGTTTGTGTATGAGAATTTCTCGTTTATAAACGCACCTATGACACAGGAATAATTTTAAGTGTGAGGGTGTTTTATAATAATATAGAAAAGCTAAGAAGAATAGAAAACCTGCATAGAAATTACTTTACCCGTTCCGTAGCTTAAGTGGCCTTGATGCGACTCTGACAAAAATTAAAAATATTTCCGTATCATTTTCGTAAATCTCCTTTTGTGCAGCAAATAATATTTAAGTTTTATTTTCCTTACCTGCCATGTTTTGTATAAATTGTAACTGCGCAAATGAGTTTCGATAAACCCAAAGTACCTTCTACTACATAAACAGGTAAAAGTGTGTTATAGAAAATAAAAATTATAAACACCTAACCCAGCCCAAGCGAGAGCAACAGAGTGTGTCCACTCATATATCGCCCACGATGTTAGGTCCCTGGGGACGAGACTATTGTCATTGTACCATGCACAATTCCAGACTCCGTATTCCAAATTTTTAGATAGGAAAAGCACACTTTACCGTATAAAAGATTGGACCCTAGGACGCTACTAGACGCTATTAGGAAGTCGAGCTGTGAGTTATTGGCATCTTTTAATATAGGCAACAAAGAGTGAGGAATTTCGGTAACAAATTTGTACTATAACATGAATTGGCAATCGGAACCAATGGTCTAACTAGTCTGCTAGAGCGTGCTTGTTAAGGGGAATACGAAAAACAGGCACCCGTTTCAGACTGAGCCAAACGCTGCAAAGCTTTAGTGACGCTGTAATCACTGCGGTAATAGGTACCTTTATGCACAAATTTGTTTGTACAGTGTAGTTCTGCAATCAATAGTTGCATTTGTGTGTCGCATTAATGTCATTCCAGTTTATCTTTATGTAAATTTTTGGTGCATTACATGTGCAAAAGGTGCTGTCTTGTTCATCTTAAATACAAAAAGAATTGCCAGATACTGGTATCCTTTCATCTAAATTTTAAATAATACTGCTTTTGCGTTAAACTTCCAATATTGAGTAGGTACAATCTCCACAGAGCCATAATTTAAGTTTTGTAGGTATAGACCTTGACGTTTATACGAGTTACCGTACTGTATAAACGTTTGAATCCTACAAAAAACTTCCCGTGTGACCACAGCGGAGCATTAGTCACAATAATAACTCGTGCGCATTCGGACAAGCTTACAGATTTGAATAAATTGATTTTTCGATATAATATTATTTAAATTTAAGAAAATGGAGAAAACGTTGATATTGTTAGGGTTAGCGACGACGGTTTTGGGTAAGTTATATTTCAATATATAGACCCGTTGCCCTACTAAGCATTATCTCCAAAGTGTTGGAGAAAATTGTAAGTAATCGCTTAATCCCCTTTCTTGAAAAACATAATATTATTTCGAAGAGACAATTTGGCTTCCGTAAGGGCGAATCACCTAAAGATGCTGCGAGTCTTCTTGTAAGTTTAGTATCCCAACATATTGAGAATGGTCATCGATGCCTTGGAACATTCTTAGATTTAGCGCGCGCATCGATACGGTATCTATTGGACTCTTGCTGAAGAAACTTGAATCTGTAGGAGTCAGAGGAGTTCCCCTAAACTGGTTTTAAAACTATCTAGTTTCACGCAAACAATATGTGAGAATTGGTGGAATCACTCTGTAGGTTTACAGAGTGATGAACATCCCATTTCTTTTGGTGTTCCTCAAGGAAGCATACTCGGTCCTGTGCTATTTACATTATACATAAATGACATAATTAATCTCCCATTAGTCAATGCAGATATAATTGCTTACGCTGATGATACAGCAATAATCCTTTACGGAAAATCTTGGGATCATGTATACCAGCAAGCACAACAGGCCCTTTCACAAGTAGCCGACGTATAAGACTCTTCTTCTAACTTTAAATGTAAGTAAAATTAAATATCTGCGTTCTCTAAAACAATATCGTCTAGTCACTTTTCAGATATGAGTCTAAAAGTAAATTCCATTACTCAGCCAAACCAAAACATACAACATATAACCACTAATGAAACAATAGAACGTACTAAATCGATAAAATATCTCGGTGTCATTCTCGATGAAAATTTGACGTTTAAGGAATCCACTAGAGGTCGAAAGCTTATTCATTTCCTCAAGAAACTACGCAATAGCACGCCTGTTGATGTCCTACGCCGAATCTATTTCGGCTTGTGCCAATTAGTCATTCAGTACTGCATTGGAGTATGGGGATCTGCCACTAAAACAGCATTTATATCACTGAAAAGAACCCAGCGAGCAATTATCAAAGTAGCTTTAAGGAAGCGATACCGTCATCCGACACATGCCTTATATCACGAATTTAGGGTCCTCAGAGTACGTCAGCTATTTATCCTTAATGCTACAATCAAAACACACAAGAGCCTTAAGGACCGCCCAAATAACCTAGATATTATGTCAAAAAGTGTGTACAGAATTCCTTTACCCCCCTACATATCCGGACTCGCCAGGCGAAGTCCATCCTTCTGTCATCCTCAAGTAACAACGTAACCAAATTATGCAACTTGAAAAATTGTGCCGTCGCCACTTCTATAATGATGTTAAAAAACAAACTTGTCTCCCATACCCCACAATTGGCAGTGTATACAGAACAGCTTTTGTTTTGCCGCTCGAGTGTCTATTTATTTTATGAACGATTATTGGTCATAAAGCACGTCTTCAAAGCAAACAAAAATGTCAAAGCTTAGCGTATCGTGCCAAACGAGCTCGAAGTACTGCTCCTTTTGTAGACTTTTTCTGACTGCACTCCGGGGTCTGGGATTGGTCATGCTCACTAAAAATATGGATGAGGGAGGTGATGGCTGCTCAAGTAGTCGTACTCGTGAACGGGTGCTGCTTGTGGAGATTGGTCCACCCAGAATCCTCTAGCTTTTCATTATAGCATATATTTAAAAATAGTCTTATATCTCAGTCGTAAGGCCCCACACTGGAGCTGGATCGCATTAATAATTTTGTATAGTATAAAAATGTATGTATCTATACAAAAAATGATGAAAAAAAATTAATGGAGAATTAAACAAAAAAGACGAGCCCGCTGAGTTTCTCGCCGGATCTTCTCAGTAGACGCCGCGTTCCGATCCGGTGGGAGATTAGTAAGTTAAAAAAAATATGTAAATATGACACTTTGTAAGCACCCCCGCAGTGTTTATACATAATAAACGATTTGAGTTTGAGTAAAAACTATTAGTATTATATATAAACTCAAACACATATACACATACGCACACACACGCACACACACAAACATGGCCAACCAAATGCCATTATCATAATTTTGTTTTCATTTTATGTATTCTTCTAAAGCATTTTAGATACGTTAGCAGTTGCTAACGTATCTAATATACTCATTTTTTTTATGTAACAATGTTTTATTTTGGTAAATCTGAAAACTCAAGTCTCAAAACACACGCTATGCTTAGTTTGAGGCTGAAAGAAATTGTGTACTATTGTTGTTACAAACTTGTGAATAAAAGCTTTTTATTTTTTTTATTTATTATATTTTCTATAAATATTTTATATTAATTTCTGTGTATGAAATTAAGTTCATATTATGTATCTCGTTGAGATTCAGTATTATTATTAATATTGTATCTTTCTATCTATCTATAACCTCACGCCAGATCCCTTGCGGGGTAGGCAGAGAGTACAGAGTTCCAACAGGTTCGTTCCTTACATACCTCTCAGGCTTCCTCGACTCTCATAGTTCGTCTCATACACGCTCGCCGGTTACGGAGACTCTTGACTTTTCCATCAGATAAGACTCGGTTTATTTGGTCGTGGTAAGATAGTCTAGGTCTTCCCCGGTACCTGCATCCTTCCACTTTCACATTCTATATGTGTTTTGTCATTCTTTCCTCTGGCATTCTTTCTATATGCCCGAACCAACGGAGCATGCCCTTTCTCATCCTTACACCGATACTATCTTTCATACCTACTCGCTGTCTTACTATGCTGTTGCTAATGCGGTCGGTCAGCTTTACTCCGCACATCTTCCGCAGAGCTCGCATTTCTACCGCATTTATCCTACTTTCATTCTCCTTCTTACATACCCAGCTCTCGCTACCATATAACAGCGTTGGGACAAGAACTCCGTTATGTATGGCCAGCTGCGCCTTATGGCTTAAGTGCCGGCTCCCGAGTAGCTTTCCCATCGCGCCATTCACTTTGTTTCCTTCACTCACTCTTCTCTCTATGTCAGCGGTGTATTTCCCATCCTTACTGAAGGCGCATCCAAGATATACAAACTCATTCACTTGCTCCAGCACATCGTTACCAACCACAATTCTTACATTCGTTCTGGTTTCTTCCCTTTCAAAAACTATAATCTTGGTTTTCTTCACATTCAAGTGTAAGCCATTGATCATGCAGTCGTCTTTCATAACTGTGACTAGTGTTTGCAGATCAGTGGCTGTTGGCGCTATTAAAACCGCGTCATCTGCATAAAGTAGATGGTTTACCACTAAGTCACCCATTTGTACACCTTCATTCATCGCTTTCAGTCTTTGAAGACTTTTGTCCTGATATATTATAAACAGTCTAGCGGACAACACGCAACCCTTTTTTTTTTTTACACATAGAAAACCCTTTATGGGTACCCGTCCGCGATCGGGGGACGCGGAGGGGTTATGTCGGAGTCCTTGGTGCATCGACAGTCGGAGTGACCCGGCCGTCGATGCACCAAGTATACCGACTAAAAACCCTGTGGTGACACCACTACGGCCGCATAATGTCGGGACTACGGGGACGAAAAATCTTCACGCGGCCCCGACGCGGGCTGCCTCTTCAGGCCCCTCCTGGAAGCATGTATAAAGCGCTCCCCCCACGCTGTCGATGATTGACCGGCGGAGCTCCTCACGTTCCGCATGTGCTACTGGGGCCACCACTGCGGCGCCCGTTTTTCCCGGGGCCGCTGCCTCCGGCGCTGCTACCACTGGCTCTGTGGGCTTCGGAGTGAGAGCGGCATGCAGACGCATATTCTGTTCCCTGAACCACTCAACTTTCATTTTGAGCCGCGCATTCTCTTCAGCGACTCGTTTCACCTCCGCAGGGACTGACACCTCGAAGATGCCGTCAACAGCCTGCCGGATGACCTTGGCGGCATCTTTGAGTGCTTTCACGGACGTCCCCTTAAGGTTCTTAGACGAACCGGCCACTCGGAGGATGTTTTGCACCTGCTGAAGTGCAGCCTCCTTGTGGTCGGCCGGTCCAAGAGACCCTCCTAACTGGCTAAGAGCTTCTTCTCTCCGCGTTGGCGGCGCTGTCTGCACTGCTTCCTCTAGGGCTGTCTCTTTCACAGCCTGGCGCTCGAGCAGCTCAGTTTTCTTTGCTGCGAGCTCCTGCTTCTTTTTAGCCAGGCCGACGTAGAGCCCATCGCCGGGCGGTCGGCCTCGGCCGTGTGGCACCTTTGTTGCTTTTTTGGCTACGGCCTCGTCCGAGCTCGCCGGCTCAGAGGAGCGCTGCCGCTTGCCACTTGCGCTTGCGCTGGGCCGTCCACCATCCGCGCCATCCGAGTCCGACATGGAGAACTCGTCGTCTGTGGGACCGAATGCCTCCTTATACGCGGCCAGCAACCGCCTTGCCTCGCTGTTTGAGTAGCCTTCCGGCAACTCGTCGTCGTCCGAATCGACGAAGAACTCCTGAGCCTGCTTTGAAGCAGCCCCTTTCCCCCACTGTGCCGCAGCAGCGGTACGCTCATCCAGCCGTTCAACAAGAACAACCGGTTGAGTTTTATCAATCGAATGCAAATCGGAATCCGTTTTCGTTTTGCCAGAGTCGTCGTTTGGTCGATGTATCAAAGTGTCCCCCCAGAATACGAGGGACAGCCAGAGCCCGAAGGCCCTGGGGAGGATTCTCCAGCCTGGGACAAGCTGGTACCTCCCTGGGGTAGTTTCTGTTCGTTTTGAGACATCACATTTTATGTGCTGACCTACAGCTTTGGGCGCTTGGCGGAGTTTTGCCCCTCCGCTTCCAGCCGCGGCACGCCGACCGCAGCATTAGGCACATCGTGCCGAGCAGTCTCTCATCGTCGACCAACCACACACTACGAATGCCGGCTCCCTGTCCTCTCTTCAAACGGAGAGTACAAGGAGCGAGCGACTCATCCAACCTTTCGCAGCCAAAACGAACAACGACTCCCGGTCCCTCTTCGAATGAGGAGCGAGGGGAGCGAGCCAACGATCCGACCACGACGCGCCACCTACTGCACCCGACCCTCTCCAAACCGGGGATTGAAGGGGGCAGCCAGGCGCAACCAACTTCCGGACAGAACCGGGGAACGAAAGATGCGTTATTCAGGAAAAGAATGGGGAGGGATTGGACCGAAATTGGGGAAAGGGTGGCGCATGACTGTTTCTGTTATGTCTGTTCAGAAGGACCAGACCAATAGCAGGCAGCAACCGCGAGCAGGATACAGTCACACTTGCCTTGGGGATCGTCGCGACCGTGCGCTACTCCCAAGACCACGCCAAATTGCTTGCCGGGACAGACGAGCAAAATAGGCGAGAAGCTATGCCACTGCGCCTCGAAGGACGCGACAACACGCAACCCTGCTTAATGCCGATTTTAACGTCAAACCAGGGTGACCTGTTACCACCCACCCGTACGCATGCCTTGCAGTCCACAAAAGTGGACTGGACGGCTCGCAACAGAGTGCCATCTATACCATACTCTGGCAAAATGTCCCAAAGTCTCTTTCGCACAACTCTGTCAAATGCCTTCTCCAGATCTACAATACCGCAGAAAACCTTCCGCCTCACTGCCAGATGCTTCTCTACGATGTTGCGGAGTGAGAAGACTTGATCCGAACATCCTCTTCCAGACCTGAAACCCCCTTGTGCCTCGCACAACATTCCATCGGACTTCACGCGCATTCTCCGTTCAATAATTTTACCGTACACCTTGGCTGCCAAGCTGATCAAACTGATGGCTCTGTTATTGGCGCAGTCATATTGTGAACCCTTGCCTTTATACAAGGGTACAATCCAATCCAATCTGTAGGGACTCTACCGGTCCTCCAGCAAAGGTTTGCAAGGGCCCGGAAAGCGTCCCGGACGCAAGTTCCACCATATTTGATCATCTCGGCAGATATCATGTCTACTCCCGCAGCTTTACCGTTTTTCATACTTCCTATCGCCCATTCAACTTCTTCCATAGTGATGTCCTCCGTTGATTCTGGTGCCGTAATCTCGCCTTTGGGCACGTCTGCGGCATCAGCATCCGGGTCATCTCCATACATTTCTCCAAAATATTCACTCCACCGGTTTAGCACAGCTTGTGTGTCTGCAAGAATGTCACCATCTTTAGATTTTATCCTTTCCATTCTGGAGCCTGACTAATCACCTCGAGCCTTTCTCACCTTGCTCCAAAAGAGTTTGGTGTTGTTCTCGAAGTTCTTCGCCAGCCTCTCCTCCTCAATCATACTGGCTCTTTCACGCTTTTCTTTCACTAAAGTTTTAGTGGCATTCTTGCATTGCCGGTATATTTCTTTCCTCATCTCTGTCATACTGGCATTCAGGTTCAAAGAAGATACATAGTCCTGCCACGCTTTCTTCTTACTTTCTACGGAGCTTTGCAACTCCGCATCCCACCATGCATCACCTTTTGCTGTAATATGCTTCTTTGAGCAACCACATACTTCTTTCGCGGATTCCACCAAACTCTCTTTCAGGCTATTCCAGCATTCATCTACATTTGAGTCCGAAGAGCCTGCTGTCAAAAGCTTGTCCCGGACTCTGTCTTCATACATTCTCCTCACGCTCTCATCTTGCAACTTTTCAACCTTTAATCTTTCAAGGTCTCCGAAGGGGATACGCTCTCGCCAGTGCCTCCACTTCCTGAACAGACCACTAAACCGCGCAACTACGAGATAGTGGTCTGATTCCAGAGTGGGGCCTCTATACGCACGCGTATCTTGTAGTTTGCTTCGGAGACGGTTATCAACCAGGATCAGATCTATCATGCTTTTTTGTTCATTCCTTCTCCACGTATACATATGTATGTCCTTGTGCTGGAATATCGTGTTAGACACAAGGAGACCCCTTTCCAAACAAACATCTACAATGAGCTTAATATTGTATCTCCCTGATATTCACGGGTTCACAGACCATTGGAATACTTTCGTTACGAGAAATTACTTGGGTTTTCTAGAAGAGATTTATTTCTTGTTTTCATCTGTTTCGTTTGACAATTAGACGAAAATAAGATATAAATCTGTTCAAAAAAGTCAAAGTTTTTCAAGCCTCAATACGGGTTCGGTTGGGCGGCAAACTAGTGATGAAAGGACTGATGATTCATTTCTTATTTCATGAATATCACAATTGTATAAGAATTAATTAATGCAGTTTTTATGAGAATTAAAATAAACATAAAAGGACTTTAATGTAATTTATAAGATATATTTCAAGTAAAAACCTAATCATATAAATCCTATCCACAGGGGAATGGTACCAAGAATGCTGGCTGCCTTATTTCATTATTCTTAATCATATATTTGGTTAGACCTGGCATTTTTCTATAGTTACATAGTAATAGAAAGAATGCCAGAGGAAAGAATGACAAAACAGATATACAATGTGTAAGTGGAAGGATGCAGGTACCGGGGAAGACCTAGACTATCTTACCACGACCAAATAAACCGAGTCTTATCTGATGGAAAAGTCAAGAGTCCCCGTAACCGGCGAGCGTGTATGAGACGAACTATGAGAGTCGAGGAAGCCAGAGAGGTATGTAAGGAAAGAACCTGTTGGAACTCTGTACTCTCTGCCTACCCCGCAAGGGATCTGGCGTGAGGTTATAGATAGATAGATAGATACATAGTTATTTGACTTATGGATCCTTATAGCTGGCTTGGACGTCCCATATCAAAAACCAGCTGTTACTTTGGAACTACAATTTTACCAATACATTGCGAAATTAATAGGAAAATTTACTCACTCAAGTAGTTTTAGGTTCAAGTAACATTAAATCTATTATTCACTCGACTGTCGCTAATGGCAAATGATGTGTTTCACGCCATTGTTAGAAAATCCATCCATACAAAGCGTAACCAAAAAAGCGTACTCTACGGCCGGCTTGTTATTCTAGTATAACATACCTAATTGGATGTCGTAAATTAAATTCCATAAAACTAACAGAAAGTTTATGAGCCGAGACCACACATAATGAGTACGTACTTATAGGTGGTTCTAAAATTGTTATAGAACGTTTGGTCTTTAATAGTAGAAACAAAGTTAGTCCCTGTGTGAGACCTAATATCGATAATAGCTCGACTCAATACTTATATTAATTAATTTAAATAAAGAATTAATGGGTAACCTAACCCTAAGTCCCAAAAATAAGGTCGATTAACAGAAGATTGTTAATGAATGTAATGCGTTTTTGTTATTATATATATATATATATATATATATATATATATATATGTGTGAAGTGAATTTAATTTTCCTTATTTTGTTCCACGAGTATTATATATTACAGATCTATATTTATCTACATAATAAGAAGCGATTCTGAATGTTAATCATCTAGCGAAAAAAATGGCTGAACGGTCAATGTCCTTTCCTTAAGCAATTAATCATTAGAAAAACTATTCCTACAATAGCATATACCTATAATGCCTCTCTATATCATCACGCCAGAACCCTTGCAGGGTAGGAGGAGACTACAGACTTCCATAAGGCTTTTTCTTTAGGGACTTATATACCTCTTGCTTCACTCTCATACTAATAAGTATGAGAGTGGAGCAAGAGATATAGGTCCGTTGGACGGCTTTTGCCCAGCAGTGAGACGGTAAAGACTGATATAATAATATGCTTGCTAAAAGTCTTCTCTCACAAATCGAGGTGAGAGATATTCTCTCATACTCCACGACGCGGACTAGGGTTGCCACCTCTTTGGCATTCGAGCAAACAAAGTACACTGATTTTTAAAGGTAGGTAAAAAGTACGTTGTATCAAAATAAAGTACTTCAGTTTACTATTTTGCTTAAAAACATATTTTTTAATTACTTTTAGAAATTTTCAATCTCTATTATCACTGCTCAGCTTCACAGCAGTTTCCAGTCTATGATAACTTAAATAGACTGGAGAAAGATAGTAGCAATTAAGACGTGTTTATAGTATTTACTATTTTCTTTAAGTTTGAGAGGTTAGACCTAACAATGATGTTTTTTTTTAAACTAGCTTACCTTAGATCCACTTTGCTTTTAATTGAGAATACTCCACTTAAGTCACTTAGCCGTTACACGTAAAATTGCGATCATTTTTTTCTTTTTAATGATTTATGGATAATGAATCTTAAAATATCAAACTATGGGAAATAAGGTATATTCGCGTACTTTACAGTTGTTATACAGTATAAAGTATACTTAGCCTAAATAACGTGCAATACTTATAATAAAGTACGAATGGTAACCCTAACGCGAACCCAGTGCGGATTGGTGGAGGCAGGTTTGTGGCAAATGTGACGGATACGCAAAGGATCTGCCGTGATGATATAGATATATCATCATGCGGGCGCAGAGATACAGATTTCTAACAAGTTTTCCTAACAGACACAGGCTAACAGGCTTCCTGCTTGTATATAGTACTCTGTGCTTCCTGCACTCTCGTTGTTGTCTCATACCTCGCCGGTTAGAAAGAATCTTGACTTGCCCTTTAGATAAGCCACGGTTTTTTTGGTCATGGAAAGATAATATAGTTGTTTTTGTATACACACAGTATGAAAACAAAAAAGCTTGCTAATCTTATCTGATGCCTTGACATTGAATCCCGGCTGGTTTTACTAGACATCTCGCCACACCGATCGTCTTTACAAAGGACTAGACCCTGACATGTGGACAATAATAAAAATACTCACTTAAATGACGAATCGGAGGTACTCCACGAACAGGAATCTTTAATACCTTTTTTATATAGAAACCAACTATGGCATTGTACATGGGAAAAAATAGACATTTATTTAATGTGTAGTTACTTCGTTATTTTCGGCGTAATAAAGCGTACCTACGAACTGTTTTTAGGTATATAGACATAGTGTGTTTGGTACTGTTATTATTTTTTCTTATACGTTAATAGATTACTTCCCCGTTGGTTTAGTGGTAAATAGTGCGCTTAGCCATCATGAGGTCTTGGGTTCGAAGCTAGGTCGGATAAAGTAAAACTTTTCTCTAGAAAAATTTCGAGTATCAATCCGGAGTCTGGCATTGTGCCCGGTAAAATAGCAATAGGCTCGCCCCTATTACCTAACATTGTCGACGAAAAGTGAGTTTACATACATCTTTGCGACCCCTGCTTGAAGAATATAGGCATGACGGTGTTTATATTTGTAATTTTTTGAGTATGTAGAAATGTGTCACTGAAATACCGAAAACAAAAAAAAATGTATGTAATTATTATTATAATCGACATGTTCAGCGGGTTACTACACCCTCTGAGAAGTGTTGATGAGCCGCGTAGAACGCGCGTCTGTGTGCGTGATTTCAATAGTTTTGCCATATAGCCAACGCAGCGCAACCGAAGCGCGACAGTGGCGCGGCCCGGGCAGTTGTAATATACTAAAGTGTACGGAACACGAAACACAGCGCAGCCCGCTCGGCGCGACGGCAAACGTTACGACTGAACATAGCCGACCGCTCCTGTCGCGCTCGCGGCAATAAGAGGCATCATTTATGTTTATGTATATTACTTATGGTTTTATGCCTTAACACCATTGAAATAAATATTAATTTCGTTTGGCAATTAGAACTGTCACTACCCATCGTATATCAAAATTACTATAAAACTAAGATGTTTACCCGCTCACATAAATAACATTATAAGCATATAATTTTTTTCTTGTTTGTTACAGGTGCAGTTCAATACAACGGTTTGAGAGGTATGCATAGTTATCATCAAATACGAAATGTTTTAACCAAATTTCAACTATGAACGTTGCTATCATTTTATTAATGATTGTCTCTTGATTCAAATTTATAAAATAACAAGGTACTTAAATAGGTGTAAGTTGTTTTACAATTGTAAAAGGGGGTATTTTGCAAATGGTATTTAAAATTGCCGTTACATTCAATAACATTTTTGTTATTATCCTAAAGAATAAATAACAATTTATTTTTCTCACATATAATTTTTTCTCGAAAAATACTATTGAGTCCTTGTTTGGAACGTGGGTAAAGTGTAGACACCCACTCACTGGATCCAATAATGTGTTTTTCCTGTTTTATTTATTTATTCAATAATACTTTATTAATATAATAGATAAACTTAAAATTTTAATCTATGCACAACTATAGTAACATAAGTTAAACGAGACAATAAATTTTATGACTGACCAGCAGTTTCCCGCGACTTCGTACCCAATCGACAACATCGCCGACTACCGGGTCTATGTTATATAGCCTATGTTACTTCTGGATAAGGTAGCTTTATAATTGTAAAATAATTTTTGAAATCGGTCAAGTAGTTTTTGAGTTTATTCGTTACAAACATACAAAAACACAAATCTTTCCTTTTTATAATATTAGTATAGATTAAAAACAGATCCAGTATGTAATTCTTTTACAATATTTTATGGCGCAGAACTTAGGTTGTACGATCCCTGCTAAAATAATCGCAGGTTTGATTTCTGCACGGGACATTGTGTATGTGAATTTCATGTTTGTGAACAAACCCACGACCCAAAAATCATTCCTAGTATAGGTTTAAAAAAAGATAAAACGTACGAATTTTGATGCACAGCAGCCATGAAATAGGAAGATCTAATTTTTTAAATCCTTTCAGTCAAATTCGGCTGGTACGCTGCGCTCGCCGACACGGAGTACTTCTTCAAGATCCCCCGCACCATTAAGGAGGTGGAGACGGAGGGGTGGAGGCGCACGGAGCGTCCCCCCGGTTTTCTGCCCGAGCTGAGGATGTACTGTCCCTCTGGCAGAGGGGTCTGCCCTCTATATGACCCTGCTGGCTTCGTCGCCGGGCTCATGATCGCTGTAAGTATTCATTATTCCCCTATGCATATACCCTCTGCCGTTTTGCTTAGGAACTGGGGCTTACCACCACCTCTGTACCAAAAAAAATCCATATCTCTTTCTTACAGCAAAGAAAGGTTATAATAGCTTTGTGAAAGAGATTGTTAGAATGCGCCCAGAGATTTGCTTAAATATATTTAATAATTTATTAAAAAACTATTTTATTTCTGGGAAACAATAATCTGAGTTTTCACAAACGTATTACAAACAACAGACCGTATATGAATACTATTGTCGACACTGTTACGGGAAGTGGCGATAGAGGCATAATTTAAATTCGGTTTAAGACAACAGGTTAGTGGGAGTTCCACGAAAATAATCTTAAATCAGATTGGTGGAGACATGCTTGCGGCATCTTTTGATGATGATGGGTATACGCCTAGTCGAATCGGAGCCAGTGCGTCGCTGGAACGAATAAGCAACGATTATCTGATTTATTTGATTGAACAAGATCAACAGTAGGGTCAGGGACAGCGCGGCTATCCGTCCACTACATGGCGACTTCTGGATAATACAGCACCCCCTCAGACTCATAAATATAAAACGTAAATACTCAATCTAAGCTTAGATAACAACCAAGGCATATAACCCTGAACTTAAAAAAAAACTAGTACCACCTATTGAGTCAAATGATATAAATCGTAACGATAGTTCGAATAAAACAGTGTTCTAAATGAGCCAATTTTATGCGCTTTTATGGGAATCTTTTTATGGATATATGGAGGGCAATTAATTTTTTTAAGCCCGGATACCGTACATTATTATACTTCTCTATAATCTTGCATGTCTATTTATAGATAATGGTTGATAGGCACGTATTTATACTTAAGTACTTACTATAAAATAGCCTGCAGATTGTTGTGCCATTAAACGATTTCAGTCACGGAAATACATCAGACGAGTAATTAAGTCAACGATCTTAAAGAATCGTTGTTTACAACGAGCATGATTCTATTTACTTTGATTACTATAAATATAATAAATACTTTGATTACTTACAAGTTATTAATTAAAGAATTAATACAAAAGTTTTGTATTTATTCTTTAATTAATAACCTTTGGGTGTGAAATTTGCCAGAAGAGTAGATTATAAGAAAATCGCGTAGGCAGGAGAGAGAAATCAGTTTTTTAGGTTCTCCGATTTTTAGACACAAACCTGCCTTAGCCAATCACATTCGATCCGCGTGGTGGAGTGTGACCTTTTCTTTCTCACCTGGATTTGTGAGAAAAGCCTTTTCTATAACAGGTTGTAACAGCATTGTAAACTGAGACAAAAATGTATCCAAAGATTGATAAAATTTATATTTATAGTTCCCAGTCGACGAATTCGAATCACCCAAGGTCAAGCCAGAGACTAAATACGTGAAATGGAACGCACCAGCTACAGACGGCGAACCAGCCAGAGCCTACTGGACTGCTACACAGTACTACGTCTCAGAAGGTTCGTGTCTACTTAATAATGTTCTGTCTACGGCCAAGTGGAATTAACAATTTTTAACAGGGAATATTTGGATCACCAAGTACGGTAGAGTACTAAAGCAAAGGACAACACAAAATATCTCAAAGGTTCGAAGTGCGCTTAAGATAACTCAGCCCTAATAATTGGTTTTAGGATCTTAAATGCTAATTAAGTTAAGATCCTATAGCCAACATTTACCCTTAGAATTCCTAAGTTTCATACATCCAGGGTGCTTTGCTTAACCCCGAGCAACCAGTTTATATGGTCGTGGTAATGGCTTAAGTTTATATAACGCACGCAATACTTTTAGCATCGGCGATCGACGATTTAGGGAATGTATAAATAAATACTGCATCGCGTTTAACTGCAGTCGATCGCGGAATCAAAACAGCGCGTTTCCGTAACAATATTGTAGTTGCATCGGCGCGAGGAGAGATGAAGGAAAGAGAATAAATGACAGCACGTAGGGTGTGCTGTGTAGCGTTCAGCCGCTGCATTGAGCCTCTAAGAAGCAAAATGATCGCGCCGCGATTGGAGTTTGTATGTATGCGGATCGATGCGTTCGAACGCAGTATCGAGGTTTCGAAAAGCAATTAAATCATCGATTGCCGATGGTAAATGTAGCTAGCTAGACCGCTAAAGCTCAACACTACTTCTAACTAATGCATAAAGTTAGCCCTGACGCGTAGACTGAACACGTGTGTGTTCAGTATAAATGACGATTAATTTTCATTTTTTATCCCCACAACGTTTAGAGCCGTCTACAGTGAATATAAAACAGCCTATTTCGGTCACAATCTAAGAAAATAATTCAATTTACAGAGTCCCTAAAGGCAGGTGCAGGTCCGCAAGTGCAGAACGGCGCGACGCTGCAAGATGGTGGCGTGTGGGTGCCGGGACCTGGCGGCAAACTTGTGCGCATCCCCACTACCGAGGCCGAGCTCAGTAGCACACCGTACAAGAAACAAAACTGCATACCTAATATGGGTAACTACCACCACTACTTTTAGTAATAACAACTATAATGTAGATGGAGAGAAAATTGAAAGAGTAACCGTGGAGTACCACTAAATTAACATGTTTTAAGTGGTAGTAGAGTCTTTGTTAATTTCATGACAACTTCCTTGCTATACATGAATTCACATGAAAAACCATTTTATTTCTGAAAACAGCCTTTCGTCCTTGCTGCGTGGGCCTGTAGTTATATTGTAGAATACCACAGTCTTCAAATTCTGGACTGGACAGGACAAAGCATTACCATCAGCATCGAGTACATTTACCACTAATTTGCCAATGATATTGTTTTAGGTGCATATGCTGTGACTATTTATCCCATACATCACTACACTCGTCTTTCGAAGAAAAATAAAGGTTCTTTCAGACATAAAGTTTTCAATTGATTTTTTCCTTTACTATGCGATATTTGGACAAAGGTTTTGAAAGGGTGCGAGCAATTTCAATCTTCAAGAATACAAAAGAATCTATCACTTCACTATCACTGCTTTTAACATTGTTAAATGTTTTGTATCACCAGGTACCCACTATTACTATAACATGACAAAGGACATGGACTGCGACGCCTTCGAGCCCTTCTTCGCTCTCATCTCGCAGGGGAATTTGATCGGAACCGGCTTCCAGATTCTCGGCAAGCTCACCCGCCCTCAGCCAAGGAAATGGTTCGAGAACTTCGACGCACCTAAAAGAATGAGCTTAAAGGTAAAAAAAGATACCAACCTATCCTAGTCCCAACTGCACAAAACCGTTGTTTAGAGAAGGCCTTTAGTGGTACATCCACTATGCTGAGCCAGTAGGGCAAGGGGGCAAGTAGCTCAGGGGGGCCTCATGAAGGAACGGCCTCGGCTTGGGCAGTCGCTATGGGTGAGGGCGTATACTAGGTATCTCGCCGTGGTGCTATGCACCGGCCGGCGGCCAAGGGGATTCTTCGACCTCGCTGGCGAAGTCGGTGTCTGATCCTGTGTGCTGTACCTGTATCCAAAAGAAGGGAATTAAGGGAATCGGGAGGTTCAGTGAGAACATGCTGCGGACGGCGGAAGCGGCTAATAGGAGTGGAGTTAGGTTCGTAGTCGGCGGCGGCTACGATTATGGAACCCCCTAATCGCAGCCGTCGCCGATGATTGGACGCGTTCGCGAAATATCGGGGTCTCCCATTTAAATATAGGGTCGAATAGATTCGAGACCGATATCGGAATGGAGAAGGGCCCTTGTTCTGCAGTGGACATCCGGAAGATGACAGCTAACTCTTTAACCCGTTTTAGAACGTACTATACGTGTATAAAACATGTTCTGTAGGTGTACCGCAAAGTTTTTGGGGACGCCGTATTTCGCCTCGTAAATATATGCTCCTTGAGAAGAAGATGGAAATAATCTTTTAGCGTATACATTGATGTTAAAACTACTTATTCCAAACACAAAATTAGACGCATTTATTTGTTATTAATTGGAAAACCAACAGCTACAAATTGAAAAAATAACGAAAATAAAGGTAATGAATAAACTAAAAGCACAATATTTTTAGATCAAATTACATATCTTTACAAAAACTTGTTAAATATTCTGGAACGTGTAGAGCTTTCGTCGAGACGTTTTAATTTGTTGTTAGCGAGTGTCAATGGTGCAAACATAGCTTTTGAAATAGTTAAATTTGGGATTTTAACCCTAGCTGCACCGCTCTTGGCTGTAATACTTTTATTGTACCTAGTATGGAGACTGGAGGGGTCTCCAACACAATTTTTGATTGAGGTTCGAAATATCCGAACTATATAAGAGTTGCATTTTAAACGCAATACCCTTTTTCGCTATGACCAATTCAACACGAAACGCGGTGAGTTAGGACCACTTCGTATAATGATCGTTTGTTGGCAATCCAGTAGCATACAGAATATTACACATTTATTTTACAAGATATCGTATCAGGCCGCGTTTGCTCATAGCAAAAGGGCTAAGCTTTTAACCGCTTTATTTTTAGGGTTTCGTACCTAAAACGAAACCCTTATAGGATCACTTCGTTGTCCGTCTGTCCGACAGTTATCACCTCTTTTAGGGTATTTTTTTTCAGGAACGGCTAGAAGTTTTATGTTGAAATTTATACCAAATACGAAGGTCTACAGTCCCTTACTAGTGAAAAACAATAAAGGTTCTAAGTAAACTCAAACAACTCAATATCTTTTATATGACCATTTAAAGTAACTCATTAGAAATTATATAACACTTCCCGTTGACCTAGAATCGTGGAATTTGGCAAGAAGTAAGGTTTTAAAGTTTAAGTAAAGGAAAAAATCCGATATTTGTCAATTTATAACTATAACATATTAAAAAATATTATTTTCCCTTAAATCTGATGAAAAATTAAAATAGCGCAGTCTAGTGACTACCTCACACACTACAACAATACTTTTTTGTCTATGTGCTATCAGTGACATTTTGTGAAAATATTTTGATTTGTGGTGAATAATATTGATGCACACACGCACACACAGATGGGGCCACAGATCTCTCATATCTGTGGCACCAGCTGTGTACGGTATAGGACGTAAATAGGGAAAATGCGAGTAATTCAAATAAGGGTCAAATATTTTTTTTTACAAACTTTATCGCATTAGAATAATGTCCAAATGTAATGTGTCAATGTACGTAACAGTGTTTGGAGCATTTATGATGGAGTGTTTAAAATGCTTTCCGTATAATCGTATGACAATTTCTGCAACCATTCAGTAAGCTTGATTTTTATGTTGAATTTGGTTAGTGTGTATATACATATCAATCGATTAATTGTATTATAAAGGCGTGCACTTAGGATTGGGTACTGGCGACTTGCAAATGCGGTGCGAAATTGAACGGTATCACAAACCGGCCGACCGCGGCGCCTCTGAAGGATGCTTGAATCGAGGGGGAGCGTAGAATGTCGACGTAAGATAATACGCAATATGAAAAGTTGTCGCACAGTAAGTACCTGGGATTCAGAATACAACAGGGAAGTAGGATAGTCTCTACGCTTAAAATGCATAACCTTTAGAATCGCTCTTTGTGCTCGTTCAGCTAGAAGTAGTCGACTTTTATGTGGACCTCCCCATACCGGAATGCAATAGGTGATTATTGATGCACATAAGCTTTGGTAAACCAAAGTTAGAGTTTCGGGGTCTGCTAAATTTCGGAGTTCTTTGAATATATAAATTAGTTTCCTCGTCCGCGTACATAATGCCTCTATATGGGCGCGCCGGTTTAGTTTTTCGTCTATGTACACCCCGAGATATTTGATATTAGAAGCCAGGGTGAGCATAGGACATTGACAGTTTGTATCATGATCTGGACAGTTGTGGGCTCTAATAACATTGGACTCAGGAGGTAAGGAGGGAGAATTGGGCAAGGAAAAACGTATAACTTTGGTCTTCTGTCAGTTGAGAGTTAACGAGTTTGCTGAAAGCCACTTCATGACGAGACAGAGACAGTTTTCCGTTGTTTGCTTGGCCTTTTCCCAATTTACATCATGTGATATTATTGCGGTGTCATCTGCATAAGTAAATATTTCGCAGTTTGGAATTGACATTTTACACAGATCATTTATGTAAATTAGGAATAAGGTTGGTCCTAATATAATTCCCTGGGGGACTCCAAAACTAGTGAGCTCATCTTCGCTAATAACAGAATTAATTTTTACACAATGCCGTCTTTCAGATAAATAGTCGGTAAATATTTTAAGCGCTGCGCCACGGATTCCTACGTTTTCCATCTTCGCAAATAAGGTAGGGACAGAGACAGAATCGAATGCTTTGCACAAGTCCAGGAATATACCGTAACATTTTAGTTTATTATCCAGTTTGGTAGCAACGCTGTTGGTAAGATCTAGGATGGCAACTTCAGTAGAGATTCCCTGTCGAAACCCGTAATGATTATTGGATATGATTTGAAATTTGGAAAGAAATGACATCAAAGACTTGTTCAAAACTTTTTCGTGAATTTAGGATAAGGAACTCAATACAGAAATTGGTCTGTAGTTGGAAACATTGCTTTTGTCCCCGCTCTTATAGATCGGATAGACTACTGCTTTTTTAAAAACTTTGGGAAATATACCTGTGTCAATGGCGCGATTACAGATGTGCTTAATAGGAGGGGAAAGAGTAAGGCATGATTGCTTAAGAATTTTTACAGAGATATTGTCATGTCCGGTGGCGCAATTAGAGCGTAGACTATTTATTAGTGCACAAACTTGAGATTCATCGACTGGCATAATTACAAGTGAGTTAGATAAGGGTGGCTGGGTTGTAATTAGCGGGAAACTGGGTTGCTTAATTGTGGAGGCCAGATTTTTACCTACATTGACAAAGTAGCTATTAATTTGATTGATAGATGTTTTAGCATTAGCGAAGTCTGGGATGAGTTCATTCGGTGATTGCGGCTGAAAATTGGAATTAGTGATAGCTTTAACTGCTTTCCACGTAGCTTTAGTATTATTTCTGGCTTTCAGCAACTCGCTTTTGTCGTATGCCCGTTTTAGCTTAGTCATTAAATTATTAAGAAAGTTGCTATTTTATTGTTGTCGCTTTAGTGTTGGCGTTGTTATTTATTGTTGTTGATTTACACAAAGACATAATTTTAGTTTAAATTATTTAAGTTAATTCTTACGTTAAAGTGATCTTCGCAGCAATATAAACAAGTTGATGGAGATACCATGACTCTTTTTCTGATTTTACGCCAATTTTTCCTTATGTCCGCACATATCGGGTGCATTTCCATTGTATAATAGTAGCAATCCACCAATCCATTGTATAAAAGTATAGCTAAATACAAAATAAAAATAAACTACAGAATAAAATACTTCTACAGCTGTTCACTAATTGCGCGCCAAAATGGCGGGCGTTTAAAATGCTCTTATCTGTTTGCTATCTTCAACATTTTTTTTTTTCGCCCTTTAAATATTTTTTGCACTTATATATTGATGTAATCTATCGTATAAAAATATAAAAAGAATACACGCTTATTTCCTATTGGATCAGATTGTCGATTTATTCTTTTATTTTTATATAGCTTGAATGAAAATTAAATGTTATCATTATATTAATACGTGAAGCAAAAACTTTGTACCCCTTTTTACGAAAATTGCGCGGACGGAGCAGTATGAAATTTCCCACACTTATAGTTTATATAGCGAAGGAGGGCAGAATGCTAATATTTTTTTAAAATTATGCGTAAAAAATACATTATTTCATTAAAAAATGATTACACATGTAGCCTACTCATGCACGCAACTAAAACTATTGACTATATATTAACAACAGTAAAATATTTATTACTACGTCATCATGTTGTGCATTGGAAACGCGCAGCACTAGTAGGATCACGCGCAATGCGCGTGCGCAGACCAGGCGGCGCAGCGGTCTTCCGCGCCCCCCAGTCGGCCCACATACCTCGCGCGCGAAGCCTGTGTCGCTTGCTACCGAACGCTCGATAATACGAGATCGCATTATTGCTAATTGTTATTTATTCTGTATTGTCTGAACTGTTTTTCTATCTATCGCTCTTCATTATACTCCTTCGCTTCTGTGGATTCTTTGTACTCTTGTGTGTTGTGATATCTGTGTTGTAAAAATAAACTGTCTACCCTCTACATATTCGTGGACTATATTTTTTCTACCACCTCATCACACCGCCGGACTACATACGCGCCCATATCTGGTGACCCCTATAAGGACACGAGGATCAAGACGAAGAAATGAGCGACAGTAGCAACGACTCTGTTACAACCGTAGGCTCGCGCAGCGGCGGCAGCCATGTCACCACTCGGCCAACAAAAGCAGTGCGCGTGCCCACTTCACGTAAAAATAATACCCGGCGAATTAAAATAAAAGTTCCGGAATTTTCACCAGAAGACCCGGAACTTTGGTTTACATTGCTTGAAGGGCAGTTCGAGTATCATGACGTCATCGAAGACTCGATCAAGTACAGTCAAGTGCTCAACAACCTGGGGATTCAATACTCGAAGGCCGTGAAGGATATCATAGCTAATCCTCCTGCCAAAAACAGGTACGATAAAATCAAATCTGTGCTGATCAAGCGCCTCTCAGCCTCGCACGAGGAGAAGGTCAAGCGGTTACTCACACATGAGGAACTAGGAGACAGGAAACCTTCGCAATTCCTTAGGCATCTGCAAGACCTAGCAGGACCATCCGTTCCAGAGGATTTTTTAAGGACGATATGGAGCAACCGCTTACCTCACGACATCCAGACTGTGCTGGCATCCCAGCCAACACATTCACTGGAGCAGCTGGCAGACCTGGCCGACCGAATCCAGGAACTGACAACTCCGCGTGCTGTTGCTGCTACGTCATCCCAAATCGCCACTGGTTCCCATCCATCTGAAGAGATTGCGGAACTGAAGAGGATGGTGCACCAGCTTACCCTAAAGCTGGAGGAGCATACCCGTGTATCGTGCTGTTCGACGTGTACTACCGGTCGCTCGAGACAACGAGAACGCTACCGCTCTTCATCACGACCGAGAAGTCGCTCAAACTCCAGTTATCAGAAATACCCTGTATGCTGGTACCACAGCAAGTTTGGCACCAAAGCAAACAAGTGCATCAAGCCCTGCGACTTCAGGAAGGCGGGAAACTCCGCAGGCACTCGCTGATGGCGACGACCGATTGCCTAACCTCTACTGGTCGCCTTTTCGTAACCGATCACAGTTCCAGCACGCAGTTCCTGGTGGACACCGGCAGTGACCTATGCGTCTACCCTCGTTCTGCGCTTCGGGACCGTCGAGCAAGGTCAGACTTCCAGCTTAGTGCTGCCAATGGAAGCATCATAGATACTTTTGGCACAATAGAGCTTAATTTAAATCTAGGCCTTAGGCGTAATTTTGCTTGGCGCTTTACTGTGGCAAATGTAACAAAGCCAATTATAGGCGTTGATTTCCTTAGCTTTTATAATTTAATAGTAGACTGCAGAAATCAACGCCTAATAGACAACACCACAACGCTCACAGCTAGCGCTTCTCTTGCTAAAACCAATATATATTCTGTTAAGGTTTCAACAGGCGACACGCGCTTCCATGCCATCTTGGGTAAGTTTCCTGAAATAGTACGCCCCTCAGGCACACACGTGTTTCCAAAGCACAACACGGTGCACCACATTAGGACTACACCAGGACCTCCTATCTCATGCACTCCCCGCAGACTTGCCCCCGACAAACTCAAAATCGCTAAACAGGAATTTAGCCTCATGCTTAGCAGTGGCACAGCGCGTCCTTCTGAAAGCCCCTGGGCTTCCCCTTTACACCTAGCGCCTAAGAAGGATAACGGCTGGCGCCCCTGTGGCGATTATCGCATGCTTAACGCACGGACTATTCCAGACCGTTATCCGATTAAGCATATACACGACTTCGCCCACTCTATTTCCGGTTGTACAGTCTTCTCTACAATCGACTTGATGAAGGCTTATAATCAGATCCCCGTTTTTGAGGCGGATATACATAAAACAGCGATTACTACACCCTTTGGCCTGTACGAGTTCCCTTTTATGACCTTTGGTTTAAGGAATGCAGGTCAAACTTTCCAAAGGTTTGTTGACGAGATGACGCGAGGCCTCGAGTTCTGTTATTCTTACTTGGACGACTTCTTAGTATTCTCCAGGGACGAGGCCGAGCACGAAACCCACCTTCAGCAGCTCTTCACCCGCATGAAGGACTATGGTGTTCTGATCAACACCTCGAAATGCGTCTTCGGAGCGTCTGAAGTAACTTTTTTGGGTTACAGAATATCCGCATCCGGTACTAAACCTTTGGAAACAAAGGTCAAGGCCATAAGCGACTTTCCTGTTCCCACGACGGTCAAGCAGCTTCGTAGATTTTTAGGGATGATTAATTTTTACAGACGGTTTCTACCCGATTCCGCTTCAATTCAAGCCCCTTTAAATGCATTGTTAACTGGTAGTGTTAAATCTTCTCACCCTGTTGACTTATCTGGTGACACACTGCTAGCCTTCAATAAGTGCAAACAAAGCCTCGCTAACGCTGCACTGCTGGCACACCCTGATTGCCAGGCCGATCTCGCTCTAGTGACAGATGCGTCCGACCTGGCCATGGGTGCAGTCTTGCAGCAATTAAAAGGCGATGTATGGGAGCCCCTAGCATTCTTCTCGCGGAAGTTGAGCCCCTCTCAACGAAATTATTCACCATACGACCGCGAACTGTTAGCAATTTATGAAAGCATTAAATACTTTCGCCATATGCTAGAGGCAAGACACTTCGTCGTTTTCACCGACCATAAACCGCTCAGTTATGCTTTTAGTGAGAGGAAAGCTACCTGTTCGCCTCGACAGTTTCGTCATCTCGATTACATCTCGCAGTTCACCACCGACATTAGACACATTTCGGGCAAGGACAATGTTGTAGCCGACCCACTGTCACGTGTCGAGGAACTGCAGATGCCAATGGACTTAGACGTGCTGGCTTCATCCCAAGCATCTGACGAAGAGTTGGCTCAACTTCTGAGAGAAGAATCTTCACTCCGTCTCAAAAAGTTAAGGATTCCTAACTCACAAACAGAGCTTTATTGTGACGTCAGCACCACCTCTCCAAGACCCTTTATCACCAAACCATTGAGGAAACAACTCTTTGACAGCCTACATAGTTTCAGCCACCCAGGCGCCAACGCCACCGCCAAGCTAATTGCGACGCGATTCGTTTGGCCTGGGGTGCGCAAGGACTGTCGAGGGTGGTCTCGTCAATGTTTGGCATGCCAACGCGCCAAGGTATATCGTCATGTGTCGTCACCGTTAGGCACATTCGATCTACCTCGCGCCCGTTTCCACTTTATCCACGTGGATATCATAGGCCCACTTCCTATCTCTCAGGGATACCGGTACTGTTTTACTGCTGTGGATCGTTTCACTCGCTGGCCGGAAGTGACTCCTATGGTCGATATGACAGCCGAAACAGTTGGGAAGGCAGTAATATCGTGGATATCCAGATTTGGATGTCCAACGGATATTGTCACCGATCGCGGTCGACAGTTTGAATCTTCACTTTTCCAGTACCTAGGAAAAGTGATTGGATTCAAGCATCGCCGAACAACAGCGTATCACCCAGCTTGTAACGGGCTAGTGGAACGATTCCACAGGCAGTTAAAAGCAGCGATAATGTGCCATGCGGATTCTAACTGGGTGGACACGTTACCTTTAGTGCTGTTAGGTATTAGGAGTTCTTTTAAAGATGATCTTCAATCATCCTCGGCTGAATTGGTTTACGGAGAGCCGTTGCGCTTACCTGGCGAATTCTTCCAGGCTGCGGCTCCCCACTCCACCGATATATCGGACTTCACCACTCGTCTTCGCCAATTAACTTTTAAGCTCCAACCTTCACCAGCTGCACGTCACAATAATGACAAAATCTTCATTTATAAAGACTTGACCACATCAAGTCACGTTTTTATTAGGGACGATACATTGCGTGGTGCCTTTCAACCACCTTACTCTGGCCCCTACGAAGTGCTTGAGCGTAGTGACAAGACATTCAAAATCTTGGTCAAAGGGAAAAGTGTCACTGTATCCATAGACCGCCTCAAACCGGCCTATATACTGTCCGACCCATCTGTCAACCCCACTTCTTCACCATCTGCTAACCCCATTCCTACTCCCTCTTTCAACGCCACCCAAGGTTCCGGTCCTCATCCCGAGGCCCAGAAGGACGTCAGAAAGACGCGTTCAGGCCGCGTAGTTCATTTCCCTGATTTTTATCGCCCGTAGTGACGGTCTCTGGAGGGGAGTGATGTAGCCTACTCATGCACGCAACTAAAACTATTGACTATATATTAACAACAGTAAAATATTTATTACTACGTCATCATGTTGTGCATTGGAAACGCGCAGCACTAGTAGGATCACGCGCAATGCGCGTGCGCAGACCAGGCGGCGCAGCGGTCTTCCGCGCCCCCCAGTCGGCCCACATACCTCGCGCGCGAAGCCTGTGTCGCTTGCTACCGAACGCTCGATAATACGAGATCGCATTATTGCTAATTGTTATTTATTCTGTATTGTCTGAACTGTTTTTCTATCTATCGCTCTTCATTATACTCCTTCGCTTCTGTGGATTCTTTGTACTCTTGTGTGTTGTGATATCTGTGTTGTAAAAATAAACTGTCTACCCTCTACATATTCGTGGACTATATTTTTTCTACCACCTCATCACACCGCCGGACTACATACGCGCCCATACACACACTACATGTATTTGACACACACAAGCATATATACTCTTTTGTTTATTGTAAAGGCTGTGGTCAAATTGAGAATAGATTAATATTGTTTGTCTTTAATATTATTTATCTATAGTCTTACTGAATGTCAAACATAACCAGCAAATGATGAAAGAGTAGGTCAAATTTCGACCAATGGGCGACCACCAGTTTATTTAATTACGGCAAAATTTTATAAAGAAAGAGCACTTTTTTAAAAGGTATTTTTATAGACTGCCTAGTTGAACAAGTAGTTACCGTACTTTGCGTTTAGAGATCGCGGAGGATCTCGTACAAATTGTAGGGCAAAATAGAGCAAAATGTAGTTTTTCTATAGAAAATTTTCCAGTACCAGTCCAGAGTCCGAAGTTGTGCCCGATATAATAGCGATAGCCTCGCCCCTATTACATTGGCACCTTACATTCTCAGCAATAAGTTGGTGTGCGCACAAAGTACACCTCTTAGCCACTCCCGTTTGGGGAATGTAGGCGTGCCGGTGTGTGTGAATTTTTTATACGGAAATAATTGAATATCAACGTAACGCAAAAATAAACATCGTCACACCTGTATTCCCCAAGGTGGGATGTGTGGGTGGGAGGTATCATGCAATAGGGGGCAAGCCTAATGGCATTATATCGGGCACAATGCCAACACTGGAAATATTTCTATCGAAAAATTACATTTGTTCTGACCTGGGATTAGAACTCAGGACCTCGTGATCGCTACGCGCTTTATTCGCCAATAGACTAACGAGGTATAGGTAACTTTTTTGAAGCTTTTATGTCTACCACATACGAACACAAAAGCTTGACCTCGTGTTTAGGCTTGTTAGATTGGTATTGACAAGTACTATACAACCAGAGGATGTTTAGGGTCTGATGATAAAGTCGCAAGGTGACCAACGGAACTACCTAAATACTAAACATACCCCCGCCGGGTTTGGATTTGTTGGATTTGTCTTCACAAGTTCTGTAGACCCTGATGGTATCCAGAATCTGATGATGGAACCGAAGAGAGGCCAATGGAACTACCCAACTACTCAACATAATCCCACCGTGTTTGGGATCGTTGGATTTATCTTGACGAGTTCTGTAGACCCGGATGATGTCGAGGGTCTGATAATGGAGCTGGAGGGTAGCCAATAGAACTTCTCAATTACTGAACATAAATCCTGCAGTGTTTGAGCTCGTTGGATTTGTCTTGACGAGTTTTATAAATTCGGACGCCGTCCAGGGTCTGATGATGGAGGTGGGGGGTGGCCAACGGAACTACCCAACTACTTAACATAGCCCCGCCGTGTTTGGGCTCATTGGATTTGCCTTGACGAGTTCTCTAAACCCAACGAACCTACAATTTGGCGCTGAATCTGGCCGAACTGAACCCAGTACGAAACCCTCAGAGCACGAGTCCTACTACGAAAACCATCGAGTTTTGCCCAATGGTTATCACTACGTCTGTCTGCTAATAAAACTGTGTCTATATTAATAGGCAGATACTATAGTGCAAAAGAGATTCACTATTACACGATAGATTTAGTCGTGTTGAAGCGAAAGCTTAGGGGATGTATCCAATGGTATAAAAAAGGTATAACTGGTATAAAAAAGTGCGTTAAAAATTATTAAAAAGAACACTTCATTAAGTAACATCTACCTACTGATCCATCCAAATACTACCTATAGCTTGGCTGAAAATTCGAAACATCGAAGGTATCTACCGATCAGCTGACGAGCTGCTCCGCCCTTCAATGTCACTTTGCGCTTGGCATTGGTGTTTGTTCTGTTTTTATTGCACTAAAGTTGATACGCAGATTATACTTATTGAAGGCATTGGACACATCATCAGGATGACTAAAATTACACCGTGTATTTACTATGAATCACCTACTATTTTCAGGAATTTGTCAAGTATTTTTACTAAGTTTCTTGGCAGCCTTAGTAGTTTAACAATCACCATGATCCTTAATTGGACTTGTCCGTAGACTTTTATACCTTTTTACTTTAACTTATCACCAAAGACTTTAGATTACATTTAGTCGATTACATAAAACACGAACAATTTGACGGTATAGTAACGTTGTCTAATGTGTTTTCAATTTCTTATTTATTTTGTAAATTTATAAAGGATTGCAAATCAACTCGATAGCGTTAGGGGACGGCCAAACCAACGCCTTTCGCCCCAGCCGCGGTAACGTCTCCGGCGGTGATCACGGTGGCGATCAGTATCTGCCTATGATTGCGCGTGCAGACACAGGACGCGTTGGTGTGAAAAAAAAACACCGTCACGCCTATATTCCCCAGAGGGGGTGGCAGAGGTGTTCTGAGTACACCCACGTTTCGCCGACGATGTTAGGACCCATGTAATAGGGGCGAGCCTATTGCTATATACCGGGCACAATTCCAGACTCCGGACTCATAGTGGGAAGTTTTCGTTAGAAAAACTTCACTTGCCTGACCTAGGATTTGAACCCAGGACCTCGTGATCACAAAGCGATGCGCTTTGCCACCAGACCAACGAGGCAGGCGTTGGTGTGAACATTTCCATACACATATTACTGCAGGAGCTGTAGGTCTACCATGAAACGTAATTCCGAACTTTCGGATCGAAATTTCGGGCGATTCCTACCACGAAGTGCTTTCGTTCCGAAATCGGTCCCGAAGACGGCTTGTGACGTTTCGTCCGTCGTAATATGCTACCATGAAGTGATTCGATCAAACGAAGTTTCGGTATTTTGACAGCACTTCTTTCGTAATTTTAACCTCAATTATACGAAAACTAAAGAGGTAAATTCATACTTTCGTAAGTATGAATTTTAATTCTTTGGCTGTTTAAATATAAACATGAATGGTTTAATGGAGATTTTGTTGATATCTTAAAGCAATAAATGCAATCAAACTGGAATTATATGGTGTTTTATAATATGATTATTGCTATTTTAACATAGAGTACAAACATACGGAAAAACACGATTTTTCTATAAATCCTTTCAAAGATCGAAAGCAGAAGGGCATCCGCCTAGGTTGCGATGACTCTCATAATTCTTGTCGAGTTACTTTCAAATACCAAATAGCCTTCGTTGCCGTTAATAACAAAATATAAAAATTGTTAAAACAAAAAAAATCCTTGTGTGGTTTTATGAAACCACGGTAAAAGTGAAACATATTGGCCTTGGCTGCTCTGGCGAGCGCCTTTCACTTTATCCCTACTCCGCGGCCGACCGTCACGCGACATGCAACACACAGACCAAAAAGTTTGAGACGATCTAATAAAAGTTTCACTTAAAAAAAAACTATATAAAATTGTAAAAACGCAAAAAGAAAATACCATAAGTAGTGGGCACGAACTCGCGTCGAATTCTATAGCATTTTTGACATTATTTATTTCGCCATTACAACTAAACAAATAATTGTGAAATTTTGAAATATTATATGTATAGTTCGTACCTTTATGTCATTATGACAGCTTGACATTTAATAATTTTACACGACTAACTTGAAATGTTCATAAGTTATCATGTGCCTGATTAGAAACAAATGCACTTTTTATTTGGTTGGTTTATACTACTTCATTTATTACCTACTTTTTTCATAAACGGAAACATACTTCGCATCTGTCATTCATTCACGAACACAGTCTATGGTGCCCGACCGAAAGAAATAAATCCGATGCAACTTCATGGTAGGTACACGTATCGTATTTCGTTCGTGTATCGTTCGGCTCCGAAGTTTCGGATTGAAACTTTCATGGTAGACCTACTGATCGCCACCGTGCTTGCCACCGCGGCCGCGGCTGAACGCGTTGGTTTGGCCGTACCTTTACGACAACAACTTGTTTGTGCTTTACCTACAGGAGTAACTTAAATCACATGGTCTCGTACTAACATTGACTACATACGTGCCTATTAGAATCAAAGTAGCTTGACTGATAATGAAAAACAAATGAATTTTTGACCCATGAAGCTTTAAGGTACTTCTACTAGTAGGTAAGGTTTTTTTTTCACAACCAGAATGCAAGGCAAATTATGTGAACTGATTCTTTTTGTCACATTATATCGCTGTCCGAATGTGATAAGGCGCAAACTCGAAACTATGATTTCATATAACACCCCAATTTAAAAACATAAAGCATAATTTCTCTTGTTCTTGTTCTTATCGTTTTTGCATTCAGTCAGATATATATAGGTCCTTATCATTTATATCTGTTATCATGACGTAATTTACGTTTTTTCATTTTCAGGGTTTATTTAAATATTTTTTGACCATTTCACTATTTATTGTAAACCTGTACCGGGTAATGTACCGGGTTTTGCACCCACGTTCTGTGTGAATTAACGTAAAACATACGTAGTATATTTGTTCTCACCTAGTGACTAACCCTTAGAGCAAAAATGTTTTTATTATAAGTTTATCGCAAAACCTGCTAAAAAAGGGAACATAAAACTTTCAATCAGCGTCCCGATCTCGTAAGAGGCTTGCTAAATTTTTTGAAATGTTGCCACTGAGATGCTTGTAGATTAATCACTTTTCAGGAATACGTACGATTAAATCACAACACAATCACAACCTTTTTGCGAGGTTTTTCCTGACACTAGGGACTAACATTGTTATGGGCGAGCCTGTGGCCGTTACGCCGGTCACAATTCCAGGCTCCAGAGTATCACTAAGAAATACAGTAAAACCTTATCAGTTTATCCAACCAATAGGAACCCAATCCCTCGTAACTGCACGTTGTTTTTCACTACCACTATCCACTAGAAGAACCAGGCCGTCGTTACTCAAATAAAGTCATCAAGTTTGACAGATTAACACCATTTTTGCTTCCATCCAATAGGTAGTAATTCCGTTCGCTCCAGAATGCCTCTTCGACTTGGTTGAGAAGTACGAGATGCTGTCCCTCCACATCTACTACATCAATGAGCCCTGGAACATCAAGTGCAAGTAAGCACCCTCTACCGTCGGTTTCTCATTTGATAACCTTAAAATAAGCGTTACAAAAACCTTAACATCACGGTTCGAGAAACGGGCTGTCAAATTCTATGCAATTAAAAAAAATATAACTGGTAAGTCCTTAGAATAAGGACTAGTGTATTCTATGAGTCAGTTAGTAATAGTTCCGAAGGGCTGTCTGTATAAATTAATTTATCAGTCCGCTACTAAGCGACGCTTAAATAGAATCAGAAACCGACTATTACCGATTTATAACTTCTACAGTTAATCAATGTTATATGGTTTGTGTATATTGATTAGTGTTAAACCTTTAAAAATAAACTTGTCTTCATACTCGATGATTTTTCACCAGGAGTTGAAGCCCGTCAGGCACACACGCCCTACTGTAATGATACAGCAACTATCAGTAAATTTTGCAAGAACTGTTTGCAGCGCTCCTTAATCTTTCTGCTTGTGTAATGTCTTCGTATGCAAAGTCTCTTAAAAACACCAACAATCATAAAAAGTATATTCACGCCATACTTATATTTCCATTATACCTTCACCGGGAAATGTATCGTAGTTGTAAGACCTTTTGAACAATAAATGATTCTAATTATTTTTCTTCTTTTCTTCACTATATCTTTGATATCCCTTTCATTGCAATGTCTGTGCTCGTGTTTTGAATGCCGTTCGTTCGACTAAGTGGTTCGCGCATTATACTTCCTAATCGCTTACAATAAATACAATATCATTCAAAAGTCGGATCCACTGCAAGACAAAAACCTCCCCCAAAGATCGACAGAACGACCGGTTTTGTTGTCTCCGCATCCAGTTTCGATAATATTTCTATCGTAATACACACATCGTTACTCGTGTGTGACGTAAAACTAACACACTAGCAGAACGTTGCACACGTATAGTGTAACCGTTTATAAGAAAGGGAGAGACGCATCTCCGTTTATTGAACAATCTGTGCTGCAATTCGAATGATAGGTATTTATACTAAGATACGTCGCGACGTAAGTATGCCAATTACTTACTTGCTTACGTCGTATTGGAACGCATGTAAAAGCGCTAATATCTATATAAGCGTCATTCGGACCGCCTATACTCAGCTCACTGGATCGAGTGGCTCCGGTTCACTCCTCGAACGGGACAAATATTTGTATAATGCACAGATATTTGTTTCGGTCTGTGTCTGTGCATGTAGCAATTGTGTTTGTGAATGCACCGATCTATAACGCACGGATATGACTCAATGCACTCGTGAAATCAATACGAGAGTTAGTACGCCTAGTGTGGGGTACGCACAGGAGGTACGTTTTCAAAATATAAATAAACTACAAATTAGCTCTAAAGAAGGAGGTTCTTAAAAGAGGCTCCTGACTATACAATTAATCAGGCTATATTGTCTTACGTGTTGGACAAAGCCCTTCTCTAACCAATCGACATGAGAGAGATTATACTCCACCACGCGGACGTTTTGAGGTTTGTGGCCATCTACCTGCTGTTGGAACTTATTAAGCTGTCACATTAAGAAGTAACCGGGACCAATGGTTCAACGTGCCTTGCGAAGCACGAAGGCAAATGTGTCTTCCTGCACATTGATGCATGATGTAAATAAATAACGTTGGGATAGAAAGATTCTCGATTGGCAACCACGTACCGGAAGACATCGGTAGGTCTCCATAAAATAGATGTCTGATAAAGGTCATGAATAATACGGCCTCTGACTTGTAGTGGACGTCTTTTGACTGATGATTAAATAAATACTATCTTCTGTATCAGGATTTTCATAAAACTACCTACAGACAGCTCCTTAAGTAAGAAGTACCTTTAATAGTATTCAATTCTTTTAAAGGGCCTCTATATGTTACACTTACCGATCTTTAAGGCGTTCCGGCATCGTCTAAAGGACTGGATAAACTCTACAGTAAAATCGTCAACTCTTTGTTGATATACATAAGCCTGTGCTGTCGCACGGCTGGGACAGCACCTACTCACAAATAGAATTGCGTGCTTGATAATATGGACAATAATCTCGACAAAATCTCTGTAGTTACGGCCATAAGAACTAGCCACTACTTGAAATTTCACACATAACTATGAAATATTAAAATCCATAGTCACCACACTTCCGTGATTTGCATCTCATAACAAAGAAGCATGGATAGAGCATGTGATACCACGTCGATATTTTCATATCCAGGGCGTCCAGTTCTCATGGAGTCCGTCTTAGCATGCCAAAACGGTAAGTAAGCACACGGCACAAATTCTGCTATTCAATGTTTTCGTATTTCATTTATATAGGAATATCTAAATGTTGGTCGTTGATTGGTGGCTATTAAGATTTGGATTTAGCGCAGTTTTATTAAGACCATGGGGCCAGGCATGTTCAGCTATAACGCTTAATATATACCAGAAGCAGCGCCGGTCCTAGGGTAGAGCGAGAGGAGCGGCCGATCTAGGCGCCAGGTGGCAAGGGGCGCCAAAAAGCCGAATGCAAACTTCTTTAAAAGCGTAATCTGACTTTTTTAAAAGCTTAATCTGACTGTTTGGAGGATGAACTAGCCTTGAAGCTAGTCCATTAATCGCATTTCTAGTAAAATTGTACAGGCGAAGGCTTAGCAATAACAGTTGATTATTGAAAATTTGGTAATTATTATTTATTATAAAACCGAAATACAATTTACTTGAAGTGAAAACGTCGACCAAAGGGCGCTGAAAGACAATCTCGCTCTACCCTGATCAAGGGCTAGGGCCGGCGCGGACCAGGAGGACTAACGATATGTTACCTACGTTGTTATGCTGTCCCACCTTCGTTAACATTAGTGTTCACACCTCTGTTAAAATGCGGTTTATAGAGTACGCTTAAAAGTAACACGTTGCCGCATCTCATTTAATGCATTAAATATTGGCCGCACATGCGCAAAGTCTGTTAATGAACGCATTACAACACAGGTGGAGCAGGATCATCCATAAAGGTCATGTAATCAATAAATGTACCTTATACACAGTGTAAATATAGCTATGTTTACTCTGCCCATTAAATACGGGATAGGAGCGTATATAGTTAAAGGCAACTAGGCCTTGATGTCACAGGTGGGCGGGGCCAAAAAAATTATGTTCGACTGAACCGTCCTCGCATTCGGTTCTATTCATTTTTAATAATTTGTAGATGATTAAATTGTTTTAACAACGACTTCGTTGTCAAAGCACTATTTCCCACTGTCAGCCGCATTCAGGCGACGCTTCATTCTAAAGAGTTTTTGCCTTGCAACATCTTTACTTCTATTCAGCACTTCGGGAATGTGCCTTATACCCTGTTTAATAAGTGACAATGATAGGCGACAAGTGACAATTTGACAAATTTGTCAATTATAAGTCAAACGAAACTGTAGTGCCAAAACGATATTTTGGGCCGTGGATGATATTGACAGGATGACATTGACAGTTGGTGCGAAATAAGGGTTATCATTTAATTAAATTTCCCTACTTCCAGGGAAATTTTTCAACAAGTTGGTCTGCACGGTTACTATTTGAAAAAATAACTTGAGTAAATTTCATAGGAAACGGCAACTCTGAGACTGTCATGAAGTGGCATTTCCCTTGATGACAGCGTTAGTTTCGATTTTAGCCGCGAGCCACAAGATCTTTATATGACTTTAGGCTCTACTGTCTTATATATACCCCTGGGCATATACTAGGCACGACTGTGTATAATGAACACATGAATCTAAACTTCAATTATACTTAACTGTTTGTGATTTAGCTTTTCTGGACATTTTGTGATTTTGACTTGATTCACATTTTTTCTTCACATAACATCTAAAATGTTTCTCTTTAACCTACTATATTTCAGTGCACATATCATATAAACTCAAACTACATTTACTTTGCGTTGACTAAATAGGTTATATTTCACAGGCCATTACGTGTAACAGCACCTTGAGCCATTACAGTACTTGTCGAAAATAATTGCTTATGCCATCTTGGTTATATTCTATATTAGATTTATAAGGTGCTGTCCGAAACAGGTAGATAGCAACTGTCTGGTAGGCTGCTGGTCATAAAAACCACACCAATGTGTACGTATGCCTTATGTTCCTGCTCCGCCTAATATGTTATTTACAATAACACAGTAACTAAGACATTATTCAGATGAGGCCTATATTTTAATTCGTTAAATGAGATGTAAGGTAATGACTTTACAACTTGGGTGTAAATCGAGTGGCGGTAATAATGTAGCCACAATGCATTTTGACACAGTTGTTAGCATTAACGCAGGCCGAGCAGAAGCATTACAAGGCTTCTTTCGAATACAGGTACCGCACACAGGTTCAGACACCGACCTTGCCAGCAAGGTCGAAGAATCAGTTGCCCGCCGGCCGCGTAGATCACCCTCGTAGGCCTCTTGTAGCGTAGATCACCCACGGACGCACGCACGCACGCACGACCGCACGGAACAACCCAAGGAACTGGTAGGAACTACGATGATTATGCGTATTTTCTCCACAGGAGTGGTGACTCGATACAGCCACCACCAGCCCTCGACAGGCTCAAACTCAACGGCTACAGGTACCCAAAGCAAATCGCAGACGCTATGACAAAGCTCTTCAGTGGGTAATGGAGGACCTATGCCCATATCCATGTAATCTCTAGGTACAACTTTAGTAGATAGAATAAAATAGTTTTGAAAACAAATTTATTTTTATTTCTCGTACTTTCCGTGATTTGCTCGATATAAGAGTCACCTTAACAACCCCAACATAACTGGGCCCCAAGCCCGTTATAGCAATTTCAATAAAATTGTTGTTCATTGAAATCATAATTGTTAGTTTTGACAATTTTCAATCTACTAGTTCAACGCTTTGTAATTCTTCTGGTACCTATCAATAATTCTTATGGTTTTCTATAGTCGTAGGTTCGAACAATTGCCGACTTTTGGCACAATTGCAATTCAACGATCTTTGTAGCATGTCATAATTACAAAACATGTAAAAAATATCAGACTTGGGGCACCTTATTGTCATAAACAATATTATATTATGACTAGCTGTTACCCGCGGCTGCGCACGCGTTTGTTACGTAATCCATACTAATATTATAAATTCGAAAGTAACCGTCTGTCTGTTTGTCTGTCACGTTTTCACGTCCAAGCCGCTGCAGAGATTTCGATTTGAATTTGGCAAGGACATAGATTTATTCAGGGGAAGGACATAGGCTAACTTTTCTCTCAAAAATATACTTAGAGTGAAATACACGCCTGAAAATAACGCAAGCGAAGTTGCGGCTGTGTTATTGTGAAGTATTCTACTAATATTATAAATGTGAAAGTTTGTGTTTGGATATTTAGATGTTTTGATGATTGTTACTTAATCACGCAACAACGGCTAACCGGATTTGGATGAAACGACATTGTTGATGAAACGAAACGACAAACCAACAGCAATGAAAAAATACTTGTATGATTTCAAATCACCCATAAATTCTTTAAAGGCATTTATTATTAAACGGACAAGCAAATCGCAATATTGCACAAAAAGTATTAGATTTTGAGGTTATAATTCAGTAGCCTAGTATACGTATGAGTTTATATTGTGTGTATTGACATTCAGTAAAGATGTCGGCGACTTCGATTTTAGCACTCACAATACTTTGAAATAGCGATGCGCGACTGCGAATGATTTCATTCGATTCATTCGACTTTATGAAACATTCGAATTATTCGAATGATTCACGAAAATTAGTTACTAACTGCCTCCCATTCGACTTGCTGGCCAAATGAACGAATAATGAATAAAGTCCGGCGAACGAATAATGAATTTACCTGTCGGTCGCACCACAGAGTACAAAGGAAAATAACTTAGCATCATTCGGCCTGCAGCTTACCCCAACGTCCGCTAGGGGCGCTTTTTGTGCTGAAGCACTGTAAGCGCTTTTAAAAAATTTACTATTAGCCGTTTGTTTCATTCCAGCACTTGATTACCGCGCGCGTATTATAATTAAATTCTATACTAGAAACTTTACTAAAACGCACTTTTAAACACAAACCAGCAGAAGCGTTATTATTTAGTTTAGTTGTTACTACTCATTCGCACACGTAATTTGTTTTGGCGCGGAAATGGCGCGAGAAGCGGCGAATCATTCGAATAATTCATTCATAATCGGTCGGAGAGTCGCAGATAATCTAACCGAATCGCCATTAGTAGTTACTAATTAGTAGTCGGCATTCGAATATAAAAATTAGTATATTACTAATGTTCAAGTCGAATCAGAAAATTAGTAGTTGTAGATGATTCGAATAGACGAATTATTCGCAGTCGCGCAACTTTACTTTGAAATATTCGTTTTAGATTGCAAATTGACGTTAGATACGAATATTTGCCATCATCATCATCATCATAATTTCAGCCTATACTTGTCCACTGCTGAACATAGGCCTCCCCAATCGCTTTCCAGCGTAAACGGTCCGATGCCACCTGCATCCAACGACTTCCTGCGATTTTCACAAGATCGTCGGTCCGTCTGGCAGGCGGTCGTCCCACGCTGCGCTTGCCAATACGTGGTCTCCACTCTAGAATCTTTCTGCCCCAACGCCCGTCCGATCTACGCGCTATGTGGCCTGCCCATTGCCACTTCAGCTTGCTATTTGCCATCATTTTAACAAAATAGATAAATACTGATGAAATGGGTTAAATGTTTGTTGGTTCTGGGGCAATTTTCGATAATGTCCTTTGGTACACAGATGGTTTCTTACCTAGATTAACACATAGAATACTTTTTATCCCAGAAAAATGTTAGGTTCCGGTCTAAAGTCAACGCAGACAAAGTCGCGGGCAGAATCTAGTGTTATAAATGTGAAAGTTTGTATGTTTACATGTGTATGAGCTGTTGGGTGTTGCGGGGGCCGTACATGGTACCCCCTTCTGCTTCGATATCGTATAGTCGTCACTTACAAATGTACTTAATTTAAAGTAAATTATAAACTAAGCGATATTTGAAACTATGCTAAGGGTACGTTCACATACACTTCACCTCTTTCCGAATGAAAAAAAAAATTAAACCAAGTACAGATTTTTTTTTGAATAACATACACTGAAATTACAAATTAAAACATACAATTGTTACTTGGCCATAGACAACCAGTAAATAATATACGTAATTAATAATTCACTCATCATCAGCCCGTATCAGTCCACTGCTGGACATAGGCCTCTCCCAAGGCACGCCATTGAGTCCGATCTTCGGCTCTTCTCCTCCAACCGCTGCCCGCCACCCTCCGTATATCATCGCTCCATCTAGCTGCAGGGCGTCCCACACTACGTTTGCCAAGCCGCGGTCTCCACTCGAGAACACGTCTACCCCAGCGGTTATCGGTCCTTCGGCAAATATGGCCAGCCCACTGCCACTTCAGCGTGCTGATCCTGCGAGCTATGTCGATGACCTTGGTTCTCTGTCGGATCACCTCATTCCGGATTCGATCTTTCAGAGAAACTCCGAGCATAGCTCTCTCCATAGCCCGCTTAGCAACTTTCATTTGGTGGACTTGTCTCACCGTAAGTGTCCATGTCTCGGCTCCGTATGTCATGACAGGTAGGACGCACTGATCAAAGACTTTTGTCTTCAAACTTTGAGGTATAGGCGACGAGAAGACTTGACGTAGTTTCCCAAACGCTGCCCAGCCCAGCTGTATCCTCCTGCGGACCTCTCTCTCAAAGTTGTTTCTACCTAATTGTAGTATTTGTCCGAGGTAGATGTATTCTCGTACAGCTTCGAGAGTAGTTCCATTTACATATACTGGCTCCGGAATGGCATGCTCATTGAACATAATCTTGGTTTTATTCATGTTCATCCGGAGGCCAATGCGTTGGGAAGAATCAGCTAGGCCGCACAGCATCTGTTGTAATTCCGGCAATGTCTCTGCCATAATGACGATATCATCCGCGAATCTTAGGTGCGAGATGTACTCACCGTTAATGTTAATGCCGCGTCCTTTCCAGTCCAGCGTCTTAACCATATCCTCCAGTGCAGTCGTAAACAATTTAGGTGAGATAACATCGCCTTGTCTCACTCCTCGATGCAAGGGGATATGCTTAGTCCGCCGATTTTGTACTTGGACGGTCATTGTTGCAGCGTCATACAGGCATCTCAGCACTTGGATGTATCGCCGGTCGACCTGGCAACGTTGCAGGGATTCGAGAACAGACCAGGTTTCGATGGAGTCGAAGGCTTTCTCGTAGTCCACGAATGCCATGCACAGGGGCTGATTATACTCCTGGGTCTTTTGCATAATCTGCCGCACTGTGTGAAAGTGGTCTATAGTGCCATATCCTGTCCTGAAACCAGCCTGTTCCGTTGGTTGAAACGCGTCAAGTCTTCCCGAAAGGCGATTTGTGATGACTCTAGAAAACAACTTGTAGACATGGCTTAGGAGGAAAATCGGTCGATAGTTTTTCAGAAGGGTCTTGTCTCCCTTCTTGAAAAACAAAACGACTACACTCCTGTTCCATGCCTTTGGAGTTCTCCCAGACAAGATAACGAATTAAATATACGCTGAAGTTGTTTGAGCATAGGAGTACCTCCTGCCTTTCGGAGCTCCGTAGTAATTCCGTCATCACCCGGGGCTTTTCCATTTTTAAGTTGTCTTAGAGCCATCTCGATTTCGTCAAGGCTGACTTCTGGCAGCTCGTCTGTGTAGTGGCCTGTTAGGGTGGCTCTTAAATCCCTTATGTCGGGTTCCGGTTGGTTAACTTGCGTGGCGTAAAGTTGGGAATAGAAATTTTCGACTTCCGCGAGAATTTCTGGCACCGACACGACGACTCTTCCGCTTAGAGTGGTCAGCTTCGTCAGATGGCTCCGGCCAAACTGTTGTGCGAAGACTTTTGACCCCCGATTCCGCTCAATCGCTCTTTCTATTTGGCATGTGTTAGAGCGTCGGACGTCTCGTCTTACCAGCTTCGTGATCTTTTTATTCAAAGCCCGTTGTTCTGACGATGTGACTGCGGGGTCTTTGCGTCTTTTCTCCATGAGTTGCAGACATTCCGTTAAAAGTCTCGATTTCTTTCCGTTGCGCCGCATCTTGCAGAACCTTGTTCCCTCTTCCCTTAGGATGTCAACCACCTGGTCGAGTTCCTCATCGATATCGTCATCAATTGTGTTTTCCAGAGCAGCGAATCGGTTCTTTAGTTTCAACTGAAACGATTCGGACCCAACTACGTGTTGGAGCAGGTTAGGTCGGAGTGTGTTCTTCATCAAACGGATACGTTCCAGCTTATAATCGATATCCAGAGTGCCTCGCACAAGCCGATGGTCGCTACCAGTTTTAAACCTTGTAACCACTGAGACATCTCTAAATAAGCGCTTCTTGTCCGCTATGATGAAGTCGATCTCGTTTTTAGTGTTTCCGTCGGGACTTTGCCACGTCCACTTCCGTTGGGGCCGTTTCTGAAAGAAAGAGTTCATTAAGAATAGCCCCTCTTTTTCCAGGAAGTTGACGAGCATTTGTCCCCTATGGTTCCTGCTACCGAATCCGTGTCGACCCACTACCGATTCGCTACATGTTTGTACTCCCACTATTGCTTTGAAATCCCCCATGACAACGTTGAACTGAGCCTTGGAGGTGTCGTGTAAGGCTTTGGATATGTCCTCGTACATATCCTCTATTTCATCATCCGAGTGTGTTGATGTTGGTGCGTAGACCTGGATGACCTTAAGCTTATATCTCTCGGTTAATTTAATCACAAGGTACGCAACCCTTGTCGATACACTGGACATTTCTTCAACGTTGTCAGAGAGGACTTTGTTGACAAGGAACCCGACGCCGCCTTGAGATTGATAGTCTCCTTCTCTGAAATACATAAGATGGCCCGATTTTAAGGTTACGATATCCTCTCCCTTTCTTCGGATTTCGCATAATCCAAGGACGTGCCATCTTATGTGTCTCAGTTCCTCTTCTAGTTGCGCCAGATGTTCGTCGAGCCGCAACGTACGTCCGTTATACGTGGCTAAGGTCAGTCGGTTTTGGCGGCCTTTCGTAACCCGGAGATTCTTAGCACCCCCCACCCTGCCGTTACCGTGACCGCCGCCGTGGTCAGGAATAGCAGGGTTGCCGGGAACTGGGGGCCGTGGGTTGTTTTGGCTTATCATAGGGAGGTAATGCCCGTAATCTCCACGCTGGGCAGGCGGATTGGAGATCGCAGAGCGCGGCTTCTCGCACCAGTGGCGCTGCTGCCCATCACCAGTCTGTCATTTAGCTGCGCAGTTTGACAGTGGATATACCGCCATTAGCCGGTCGCCAGAGCCTCGTTTGCTGTTTGGCAAGGTGCACCACGAGCAGGTGAGGTTGGCTTGGGGCACTAGGATGGTGATGTACCTCTCACACCCCTGTACCCCTCACACCCCTGTACCCCTGTACCCATAATTCACTCACAAGCATAAAAATACGTTAGCGATACGTACTTTTGGCACATACACAAAATATATGTCGTCAGATGGCCAAAGTAACTAGCATAAGAGCTCAATCTTGAGACTCAGACATGGGCGGGGTTAGGTTTCCAAACAGCTAATCACAATGATTGCTCATCAGTTATTTAATCACATAACTTATCCACATGAAACACAATATCAACCATTGAAGAAGAATTTGAATGTTTTGCACATTCAAATTCTTCTTCTATCATATCATCTTTTCTCAATTTACCTAATTCAGCACCTTTCATAAATATCATTTCTACCGATTTATATGGATATAAATATATACGATACCGATATATACTGAATATATCTACAATTCTTAGCTGATCAGACCAATTGTCCGTAGATTTATTAAGATCTGTATCTCCATCCTTTATTTGTATCGACTCACTTATTTTCGTTTTCAGAGCCCTAGTTAATACAGTCACTACCTCTTCATGCATTCGTTTCAAATCATCTGATGTCAAACACACTCTCGAAAATGCATCAGCCACAGCATTCTATTTACCTTTAACATAAACAATTTTAAAATCATATTCCTCTAGAATTAGTCTATATTTTAAAAGCCTACTAGAAGGATATTTTATTCCAAAAAGATAGACTAATGGTTTATAATCCGACAACATTGTGAAATTTCTACCATATACATAAGGCCTGAAATGTTGAACTGACCCAACTATCGCTAGAAGTTCCTTATTTATAGTTGGGTAGTTCCTTTCAGCTTTATTCAAAGGTCTACTGGCATAAGCGACTGGTCGCAAGTCTTTTTACAAAGAACTGCTCCAATAGCTCTACCAGAAGCGCCTGTCTGTATTATAAATTCATTTTTTTCAGAAAAATCTGGGTATTGCAAAATGGGAGGCGAAATTAAGGCATTTTTTAAAGTTATAAATGCTTGTTGGCATTCTTCTGTTCAAATGAATGGTTCATATTTTCTAGATAATTTATTTAATGGTATAGTGATACCAGATAATGAATTGATAAATTTACGATAGTAGTTGCAGAACGCGAATTTTTTTTTAACTTCGTCTGCATTTTTTGGGTTGGGTAAATTGTTACTATTTTTATTTTCTCTGGGTCCGGTGAAACTTCTTGGTCTGAAACTAAATGACATAATAACAAAATTTATTTCTTTAAAAATTCGCTATTCTTAGGGTTTAATTTAAGATTAACTTTTCTAAGTCTTTCCATAACAGATATTAAATTTTGATTATGTTGATATAAGTTTCACCCAAATACAATCAAATCATCTAAATAGATAAAACATTTATCAAATGCTATTCCCGACATTGCTACTGACATCATACGGCTAAAACCACTTGGACTTATCTTGAGCCCCGTTGGTAGGCGTTTCATGTAGTACTGACCGGTACTAGTAGTAAAAGCTGTTAATTTCCGACTATTAGGGTCCAAGGTAACCTGATAAAAGTCAAAGTGACTGAAATATATTGCACCGAAAAGAAATTCTAATTGATATTTGAAAGGGTATCATCGCAAATGATTTCGTTTAATTTTCTATTACTAAACGCCTGTCTATTACTAAACGCCCTTTTTTTTCTTTTACATCTATACTTTTCTTAGGCACCAATAAAATAGGACTTGACCGTTCGCTATTGGATTCTTCTGTAACGTTATTTTCTAGCATTTTACTGATCTGTTTATTGATTTCTGGTCGTAAAGCTTGGGGTAAACGGTACGGCTTGACATAGATAGGAGTTGAATTAGGCTTAATAGTTATAGACTTCGTAAATATTAGTAGTTGTCGTTCGATCTCCATCCACATAAAAAACATCAGAGTACTTTGCGCAAATAGACTCAATCGACCTCTGTTCCTCGTTATTTAAATAATTAAAATTTAATTCCGATAATAATATAGGGTTATTATATCTACGTCAAGGTTACATTTATTAAATTCACACACATTATATTCACTTAAGCGTTGCAATTCTGGTATAAAAGTAGGCAAAGATACATCCTCCTCATTAACATTTAATATTTTTTTGTATTCTTTGATTATAGCGCTGGGCAGAAGGCTTTATTTGCTTCGTCACCAGATACTCGACCGAGTGCCCGCATTGATGACCGTACACGCTGCACAGTCGATAGGCCTATCTCCTCTTGCATCCGCCGACGATGGCACGGAAAAGTGCGATTGCGATTCTAACCACCAACCATACACCAATATTCAGGTGGTCCACGCAGCTTTCAATGTCCCTTATTGTTGCGTCGTTGTCCCCAGCTGCCTTTTGGTTTATATAAGTATCTTCTTTCTCTACCGTAGACCGGTACATGGCTCTTGTTACTTGTACCGACCTCCGAAAAGGATGCCTACGGCAGACCTGTCAGGGTGACCATGAGCTGTTGGGTGTTGTGGGGACCATAAATGATACAAACTTCTGCTTAAATATCATATATTCGTGTCTCATAAATGTACTTAATATAAAGTATATTATAAAGACGACATTTGAAACTATGCTAAGGGTACGTTCACATACACTTCAGATGTAACCCAATCACGCAAAAAGGGCTGGATTTGGATGCAATTTGGCACAAAGATAGTTTATTACCTGGATTAACATATAGATGCCTCGATTCGACTGCCTCGTTGGTCTGGTGGCAAAGCGCATCGCTTGGTGATCACGAGGTCCTGCGTTCAAATCCTAGTTCGGACAAATGAAGTTTTCCTAACGAAAAAATGAGAGATGAGTCCGAAGTCTGGAATTGTGCCCGGTATATGTCAATAGGCTCGCCCCCTATTACATCGTCGGCGAAACGTGGGTGTACTCAGTACACCTCTGCCACCCCTACTTGGGGAATATAGGCGTGACGGTGTGTTTGCTTTTTAACACACCTATTATTCCGTGTAATTTTTAGGTTACTGTCTAAAGTTAACGCGTCAAAGTTGCGGGCAGAAACTATTATAAATATAAAATGAACGCGTCCGAAGCAGTGGAAAACGGTTATTTATGGTATAAATATACTGTACATAAACAATTAGTTATCATCCATATTACATAGCAACTCCTATCATAGATTTCAATTAATTTATAGATCTCGATATCAGAATCACTGATTGTTTTTTTTTTAAACCCTATCAAAACTAACGCTTCTAATCATTTGAATTATCGTACTATCGATCGTCAGATCTATTTAGATTGTTACTTTATCTTATAATATTGATTATATAATGATAAACTATTGAAAACAATATTATTATTATTACAATCCAAAAATCAGTATAGTTATTATCTAGTCGAATACTGTCACTCTTTTGTCACGTGAATGACTTAAAAACAAAAAAGTAAAAACAAAAACAGATAATTAAAACAACCACGATTATACGCAGTGGTTAAGAGCTTAAGTCGCTCCACCCACTGTGTCTAATAGTCGCGGGTTCGATTCCCGCACGGGACAAATCTTTGTGTGATCTACAATTATTTGTTCCGGTCTGGGTATTTGTGTTTGTGAATTTTCATGTTTGTAAACAGAATCAGAATCAGAATCAGAATATTTTTAATTCATGTAAACCATTACAGTATTTATGAATCGTCAGAAAAGTAACAAAGACTCTACCGCCACTTCGGAATGTCATTCCTGTGGAGAAGAAGGGCAAGAAACTCCACGGTTACTCTTTTAAAATAAGAAATTACAAACTTTTTCATCTACATTCTGTTGTGGGGTATGGGAGAACAATGTAGGTTGGTCATCAGGTGAGTCTAAGTTAAAAAAGCGAATAATACTATTTATGAGAATGGCTACATGGTTCCCTCATTTACAAAAAAAGTACATATTGTGTTAAATTAATAGAAGGAAGAGAGGTAATGTTAACTAACAACAGTTGAATAGGTTGTTATGACTCAAGTGGAGCTGGAATAGCATCTATCCAAGCATTTTTATCTTTTAAATAATCTTCTATTGAATAATAAGCTTGCTTACAAAGTGTTCGTTTTACACAAGCTTTGAACTTATTTTCACTAAGTTTAGTGACGTCAATGGGAATTTTGTTATAAAATCTAACACAGTGCCCCATGAAAGACGTGTGAATTTTTGACAGACGAAACGCACCCACGACACAGGAATTAATACTAGTGTGGGCCAACGTATTTAAAAAAAAAACAAAAGAACATGCTAAACGGTCACCCATCTCAAATTGATCGATTAGAACTATACTGGTTTATCTTAATATCGCTAAGAAGGTTTACATCTTTATTATAACAGGGGACTCAATGCTTATGGCATTTTCTTAAAATGTTTGCTTTCCTTTAAAACGGACACGAAGTTTTTTAAAAGTGTAGAAAGTGAAGAAGAACCACGGTGGTCTAGCAGCGCGTAGAGAGCGAATCGTTCGAATCTAAGGTAGAAAAAGAAATGACTTCCACAGAAGGAGAGTGATGTTTTCTTAATATAAAAAAATAAACACCGTCATAACTATAACGAAAGCAAGCCCGTGTCCGGAGGGCAAGTCAAGAGCCGCCGTAACCGGCGAGCGTCTAATATACGTACTATGAGAGTGGAGGAGGCCAGAGGTCTGTAAGGAAAGAACCCGTTGAAACTCTGTATTCTCTGCCTACCCTGCAAGAGATGTGATGTGATGATATAGATAAATAGATAGATGACTATAACCCCGAACGTTCGAAATGAATCTTTATATATACCCACATTTCACCAACGATGATAGGTCCAATGCAATAGAGAGTGAGCCTTTTGCCATGATACACAATTTAAGAGTCCGGAAATCTATTGAGGATTTTAGATGGAAAAAAATTAAAAAAATCTCTCTGCCTCGTTGGTTTAGTGGCAAAGCGCATCACTTTGTGATCACGAGGTCCTGGGTACAAATCCTAGGTCGTACAAATGTAGTTTTTCTAACGAAAAATTCCAAATATGAGTCCGGAGTCTGGAATTGTGTCCGGTATATAACAATAGCCTCGCCCTCCGGGACCTGGAACCTAACATCGTCGGCGGAAAGTGGCTGTACTCAGCACACCTCTGCCGCCCCCGCTTTGGGATAAAGTCGTGACGTTGTTTGTGTGTGTGTGTGTAAAACTCTTTCGTAACCGGCGAGCGTCTATGAGACGAACTATGAGAGTGTAGAAAGTCAAAAAGGAGGTAAGGAAAGAACCTATTGGAACTCTACTCTCTGCCTACGTCGCAAAGGATCTGACGTGACGGTATAGATAGAAATACACTTTGTCCAAACTAAGACCTTCAGGGCCACTTGATCGTCAGTTCTAAACGCCAAACACCAATGAGTCAGTCCATAAAAGAATTATTATATGATATATGAAAAATATATTATATTTTAAATAAAATATGAAATACGCAGCATTATTATAGTTTACTCGAATGTTTGGCAATATGAATTAACATTATATCGCTGGCCGAATGAAGCAGCTACATTACTAAAAAGCAATAACAAGAAAATTGCAGCTTTATATCTTTGAAATTAGGGTGCTAAATCAAATAATTATATTTTTGAGTTGAGCCACTACAACATTCGGCCAGAAATATGATCTTAAGTAAATAAGATTCTCCATAACAACTGTCTTCGTCTCGTTATCATTACCTATAGTTGTAGAATATCACCATTCGTACCTACTGTCAATGTCACCCCTGAATTATAATCAATAAGTACGGCAATGAGCTGGGAAGTGGGCATGGATTTGGCCAGCGCGAGAACGTAAACCGCGGTAGTGAGCAGGTTAATGGACATGAAACTGGCCAGCACGAGAATGTAAACCGCGGCAGAGAGCAGGTTAATGGACATGAAACTGGCCAGCACGAAAATGCAATTATTCATTCTTTAATTTTCTTATTCATTTACATCTGAATGTGTGGAATCGTCGATATGGCATCTGTGGCGTAAAATACAGCATATGCCAGCGATTGTGTGGGCCTAAAAGGTTGCTGCCTCAGCATGTTGCTGCACCATAAAAAACTTATAGTGCAGCACTGGTATTTTGGCAACACCATTTTGTGTGTGTGTGTGTGAGTGATCTACGCTGTTATCCGCGGGCCCTTTACAGCTTCACTGGACAAGAGGGTGAGCGTACACCCACTATGCTCGATCCAGAAGGGCAAGAGGGCAACTAGCTCAAGGTCACCTCAAGGAGGAACGGCCTCGACTTAGGCAGTCGCTATGGGGGAGGGCATATACTAGGTGTCTCGCTGTGGTGCTCTGTACAGGCCAGTGGGCAAGGGATTCTTTGACCTCGCTGGTAAAGGTCGGTGTCTGATCCTGTGTGCAGTATCTGTATTCGAAATATGCCGCAAACGGCGGCGGCTACGATTAGGGGGTTCTGATTGTTGGACACGTTCGCGAAGTAGCGGGTTGTCGCCTTTTATATAAGCGCGAATATGTTCGAGATCGAGATCGGAATGGAGATGGACATTCCGTATGTACCACGGGGCACCGACGGCTTTTCGGATTAATCGGGACTGGACAGCTTGGAGTATGTCTATGTGAGAGCGGGCGGCGTGCCCGAACACCTCACAAGCGTACGCCATGATGGGCCGCACACGTTTTGTAAAGTGTCACCTTTTTTCTGAAGGACATTTTACTCCGCTTGAAAATCATCGGGTAAAGACGGCCGAGCACAAAGGCAACTCGGTTACGGACTCGCTTCATGTGCGGTCCGAAGGTCATGGTATTGCCGGCAATACCTAGGGTCGCCCCTATTACATTAAAACATCGTCGGCGATATGTGAATACAAGAAATACAGACGTGCACACTTAACCTCTGCGTGACGATGGTTTTTATAAGATCTCATACTTCACCAATCTGCACTGGGTCGCCGTGTATATACATGTTCTCTTTGGCCTCCATTTATGAGAATACACCTCTGCCCAACAATAGGAAGACAGTATAGACTGACTTATTAAGTACACACATTTGCATATCAAATGAAAATTAATATTAATTAATACTGAAATACTGTTTAATATAAATGAGGCAAACACGAAAAACAGACTTTTACACACCTCTTTAAACAAAAGACGTTTACTAAAAACGTGTCGGATATTTTTCAAAAATTTCGGTTCCGTTGGTGATGACTTTTTCTTTAAAATTAAATACATCTTGCGCCCATTTTATAGCTGGTATGTACATAGGCATTGATGTAAAGTATTTCGCCGGTATTATATTTATTATTGCTACTACTTAGTACTTACTTCGTGATTATTACCAATATGACAAGGGGCGATATCGTAAGTCTTATTTTTCCATCGCTACTATAAATCTAATGCCTCCGATAGTCCTGAATGTTATGCAGTAAATATTGTTTGTACAAAAAATATAAGGAGCGGACAGCCCCCCCCCCCCCACAAGATGGACCGACGGCCTGGTGAAGATCGCTGGTCGCTAAAGGCTGGACACACACAAAGCCGATCGTCTCATCGGGATCTTTTGGGGGTGTCCTGCAGTAAATGTCTTTCGATTGATCTGGCTGAAAAAATATACGGGACCATCGTAAGTAACACGAGTTTGTCAACAGTGGTTGTTTACCGACGGATGTTGAGCCACGAGGCGGCGTGTCTGCCTCTGATATATAAGCGGTACGTCGTTACACCCCGGTACAGGCTGCAGTCGAACCTGAGCTACAATGATCCGAACACTGGCCCTGATCACCCTCCTCGCCGGAGCGGCATATGGTAAGCATTAGCAATAAAATTAAATATTCGCGCGCATATAATATTCTCGTTCTGAGCTGAACACTTCTAAAATGTTGTTCTTATTTCAAAATTAATAATAGTTTTTTTTTTTATTTTTATTCCCACCACGAGATGTTTTAACATTAAAAATATTTAGGTAAATTCCTAATTTTTGTTTTTTCTTAAATTTCGGAACTGTGACATTAAAATTAAATAAAACCTTTTTTCTGGAATAAACCTAATTTTGCGCTCAATCTCACAATTAAAAAAAAAACGGGCGAACCTTTCATTAAATTATATTATATGACAGGGAAGCTACAAATTTTTCGAGCAGCACTCTTAGAAATCCACCAAAGTACTTTAATAACATTGACTTAAACTGAGACTTACAATGTTTTTCCTTCACTGCTACTTTGATCAGATTATTCCATTTATATAAGTTGCGGGCAAATTCCTGTCAAAATACGGAGTATTGAAAAAAGTAATTATACTAATCCACAAAAAAACAAACCATGTAGCCAAGTAGACTTTTCATAGACGTTAACGCTGATAGAAAACGCCAAAATGTACGGGAATGACGTTTTACAATGAAAACGTGTCGAGAACAACGCGCTAACAATTTTGTCAAAAGGATAGAATCAAAACGCTTGCTACTAGACCTATTATAATCAAGTTAATCCACCTTCGAATTTTTTCTCAGGTTTATTGTTTATTACAACGGCACTACGTGTTAACAAAATTGACTCACTCTATTTTTCACAACAATTTAATCTATTACGTCTAATCATACAAAAATCGGGTGATAATGGGATATCAAACCGTGTTGAAAATAATGTTGTACAATCGCCTGCACTAAGATATAGGATTATTACACAACAAAAACTCAAAAACTATCATACTCGTGCCTTTTTCCTTTACACATTTTGAATGACATTATTTTATTAGAAATGAATTGATCATTACTTTTCTTTAGAAAAAAGAAACGAGTGCCACACAAGAAATTATTCCTGTGTCGTGAGTGCGTTTACAAACATGAAATTCACATGCACAAACATCCAGACCGAAACAAATATTTGTGGGTCACACAAAGATTGGTCCCGTGCGGGAATCGAACCCGCGACTAATCGATCGAGTGAGCGGAGCGACTATAATCCGTCTATAATCCATTGTGATATTTGATGAATCATTATTGGTAAAAGTTGATTGTAAGATAATTTTTGCAAGCCCTGTGACGATGGACTGGTATTAATGGTGTGTTGACGTGTCCACGCTGCGCTTGCATTTCCATAGCCAAAATTGGAGTCACTGAAAGTGCACCAAAGGACAGACCAGAATAGTCACACATGCCTTCGCTTTGCCGAAATCGGCTAATTTGATTGAATGAATGAAGGAGAACAAAATATACGACTAGATATCATCTTTTACAAGAAGTTTTACAATAGCCAAAACCTTGTTAGAATAAAATATTATTATATTAATAAATAATCTACATTTACATGCTCCCTTTCAGGCTCAGGATGGACCACACAGTCTTTAAACGGTAAGCTGAGAAATATGAAATAAATATTACCTAAATCGCTATAATGCATGAAGACAAAATGTTTATCATGTCAAAGGCAAATGAAAATAAAAGTAGCTTACTACAAGCGTTTAAACAGTTCAACGTATTTTTTAATCGTAGGATCAATCGAAATTTCAATTGCAATTATAATAAGCCCTCCTTAAAAGGGACCCCAGAATAATAATTATATTTGGATGTCAAACGCCTCAGTCCCTCCCGTGACGATAAGTGCTGAAGGGCTCGAAACGTCGAGAACTTAAAAATCAACAATAAAATACAAAATATTACACAATCAATATAATAAATCACAATTAATTTTTGCCTAACTCTGCAGACGGGCTACATTTGAACTGCACATCAGTTGCAAAATTGAAGTTTGGATGTTTACTGAAGCTAACACATCAAATCTGCCAACAAACTGCGCAGTCCGCTTGCAGTCGACGTTCATTTGAAATGCAGCCCATCTCTTTAGACCGTGACATCGCTTGAACTTGCAGCTTTTCATTGCATTATTAGTTTAAATCATCGATCAAATATACGATGGGTTAAATCAGTATAATGTGCACTGTCTAAGATTACTTATTTGAAGTGTGGATATTATATAATCGACCATCCATCGGCGGATATGATCGTAGATTTAAAACTCGTAAAAGACCTTTGTAACTGTCTCGTCTCCCGTCGTTCTGCAACGGCGGGCGAGCAAGGAATTCTTCAACCTAGCCGGCGAAGTACAAGTAGGTGTCTGATCCCCTGTGCGGCATCTTTATCCGAATGAAGGGTAATGTGAGAAATCAATCCTTTTATGCTAAGCCCTCTGAATATGGCGTGTGCACGGCGCATTGTTATGAGATATTTGTATATTTACAGTGAGGTTTGCGCTGACTCTCACGGGTATTGGAACAACAGCTTTTATACAAATGCCTTTATACAAGGATAACGCGACAGCGGCCGGCTGGACCGAGTACACCCGCCCCCTCGTTCACAGCGGTTACGAAAACACTGCCATGTATTGCCGTGGAGACGGAGACCTTACAATTTGCATAATTTATGACGATACCGGCTTCATATGTGGTATGCAGCATTGTGTAAGTATTGACTGATTGCAATCTATATCATCATCACGCCGGATGACCGCCGGAAGCAGAGAGTACAGATTTCCAACAAGGTTTTACTAACAATACCTCTATTGCGTCCTCCACCCTCACGGTTCGTCTCATACCCGTTCGCCAGTTATGGAGACTCTTGACTTGTCCTTCTTATCTGAAGGACAAGTCAAGAGTCAAGACCGACAAAAATAGACCGTATCTGGTCATAGTAAGATAGTCTAGGTCTTCCCCGGTACCTACATTCTTCCACTTTTGCATTCTATCATGTCATGCTTCCGACATTCTTTCTATATGCCCGAACCACCGGAGCATATCCTTTCTCATCTTTACACCGATACTATCTTTCATACTTACACGTTTTTGCGAATAAGGTCGGTCAGCTTGACTCAATCTGCCGCAAAACTCGCATTTCGACCGCATTTATCTTGATTTCATTGTCTTTCTTACATACCCAACTCTCACTGCCAAATAACAAGGTTGGAACAAGCACTCTGTTCTGTATGGCCAGCTGTATCTTTTAGCTTAAGTGCCAGCTCTAAGCAAGCTAAGCAAGTAGCTTTCCCATCGCACCATTCACTCTATTTCCAGCATTCACTCCTTTCTCTATATCAGCGGTGTATTTTCCATCTTTCCTGAAGGCACATCCAAGATATACTCACGCGTATTCAAAAGTTAGAAGCCCCATCGTCAAACATTCAATGCCCTATTTCGACCTATCTTCAGCCAAAAGCTGCAACTACTGCAAGACAAAGGCCTCCCTCAAATACAGCCACGACGACCGGCTTGGTATTTGGCATCATATTCCTCAATGCCTGCCATGTTTTCAAATAATACAGAATAGTGATTCTAATTATCTACATAATTCAAAATACTGCCTATTTCGCCTAGTGGCGAATAATAGGTCGGAAAAAGTGTAATTTTTTCATAAGAATAATTCCAAGTAAGACCTGTTCTTTATCCCCAGTAAGTAAGTGGGACATAACATCGCCGGTGGGTGTACACAGTACACTTCTGTCACCCCCGTTTGGGGAGTACATGCGTGACGGAAATGATTCTAAACAGAAAGAACCTTATGGTTCCCTACCTGCCAAGAAAACAATATTTAATTCCCTGAACAATTATTTTGATATTCCCAGTATGACACGGACTACATCAGTAACCCGGCCTACGACTGGGACGACCAAGGCTACACGGGGTGGGATGTCACCCTTACCAACGGCACAGCCAAGTACTTTTACTGTCACTACCAGTATTTCGCTTCGGGCGGTAAGTGCTTCTTTAAGTACTGAGTCATCCAATTCATCACAACCACATTCTTTAACACAGATTTAATCGTAGAGGTACCTTTACAATTAATTCTGTGTTACTAAAGAAAAAATAATAATTTAAAAAGACCTTTTTTAAAAAACATGCTTTTATATCAAAAACACAACGGAAATATCTTGCACAGTCGAGATGGTTCTATAGCCTCCTTTCATCTCCATTATAAGACCTCACTCACGTCTATTGTACTTGTCTTGACAAATCCAACGAGCCCAAATACGGCGGGGTTATGTTGCGTAGTTGGGTGGTTCTGTTGGCCACCTTTCGACTTCATCATCAGACCCTGAACACTATCTGGTTTGATAATACTTGTCAATACCAATCTAACAAGCCTAAACACGAGAGGGTTACGTTGTGTAGTTCACACGTTCCTATGGCTACCTTCCAACTCCATCATCAAACCTGCTCCATGTATTGCATTATCACCGAATTTACAAAGCAAGTGCTTAAAAATTGGATCACAAGATTTGAACTGGAAAGACCAACAGACAGAGATACGAAAATTGCGAGTTAAATAAAAGCTTATAAAAAGGGGATGAGTCAAATTTAAGTAACTTTGGCTTATCCCCTTTTTCACACGATGCACAATCAACTTAGCGTTGACATGGCGTTGACAAGGATGCGCGCTATCGCTTTCATCTTTATTTAGTTAGTAGTGTGAAAAGGATAGCATATCAACATGATAGCGTTACTCCAACGTCAATTTGTTAATACTTGGAGCTCTGTTTTAAGCGGTAGTATTTACCAACTGCTATTTTTCTATGTTTAGAGTTCCTGGCTACAGATGCTGACACTCGCGTTGCTAATAGAGACAATACTAAAGTCCTTCAAGATGAATGTGTTTGGGTGTCTTACTTTGATAAAAGCCTAATGTGCGTTCCTACGAACACGACGGAAATAACTTCGGGAAACACCAATTTCACAAAGCAAGCCTGCGTCTTATGGATGGGTAACTAAAAATCCAAATATTTCACAAATTAAATTTAGTCTTTAACATTTGTAATTTCTTAACGCTCACTAATTCCGTAAAAGAAGACTAAGGTTACACATAGACTTCTACTGAAGCGCGAAAGATAAATATTGCTCAGATCGGATTACACTAGATATGTGTCGATCTTTACTGATACGATACATTGATATGAAACATGAACGAGAACCACAACATTCGAACCAGTTGTATAGAAAAAATGCCTCATTTGTATCCAAATCTCGATCTTACATTCACTAAACTTACCGTCTTACAGAACGGACGAATAAGCGACGCGATTTCGGTCGGTGGACCGACTGTACATGAATTTTGCTGATTCAAATTTTCCAAACGAGGCATATTGTGATTCGAATCTTGCACTGTTTTAGATACAAACGATCAAATTTAAATAGTGAGGCACTTTTACCATGTCTAGAATAGACTACGTCCCGCGAACAGGCAGTTATAAATATTAACTTACAGGTCATCACTACTATTGGAAAATGTCTTCAACTCTGGAATGCTCGGCTGAAACAATTTTGGCATGGTTTCCATTAATTTATGACAACGAACTTATTGGTATGGGGCGATTGTTGGCAGCCAGTTACAATTCAACCAATGCCTTTTGTGAATACCCAAGTAAATCAGACGTCGAGGTACGGATTTCTTATTATATATATTTTTTTTATCTCATACCGGAAGACCTGGCATGGGCAGGCTGACCACAAGAACGTGTAAAACGCTAAATGCGTATATCAGGACGCCGGTCGTTGCGGAGGCATTTGTCCTGCAATGGACGTCCTTAGGCTGATGATGATACTCTTTGATCACCTTCGGAAAGCTCTTGCCCAGACCAAACTAGATCCTAATGACCTAATCTCTCGCACATCGATTTGTGGAAGCATTATCAAAAGGCATTTGGCGAATTGGTCTTTTAGAAGCAGTTAGGCAATTTAAGAATTGTGCATTTAAGATTTACTAAGCCAACTTTGTCATGTATCCAACACGTAAAATCCCTTTGCGAGAATTTATTTATTTAGGGCGCCCGGTGGTGGATTGAAACTCCAGAATTTTACGAGACACTGCTACCTCAACTCTTCTTATACTTTGTATGTCGTAAACAGCCACTGTGTTTTTCCCGGCAAAAGACTTATCCTCGATCACAACTGTTTGGTACAAACTAGATATTTCGATTGTATTGTGGTGTTCCTGATACATCTTTGATCACCCAGTCGAAACTAAAAAGAATATCGAAATTAAATTTGGACCAAATCTATCCCAATGAAATGTTGGCGTACCTTTAACTAAATCGCGAGGTGATCGTGCGACTGCAGTGTTTTTGGCGTTTACCAATATTGAAGCCAAACGCTATGATGGATGACCGTTTGCAACATTTTCATATCCGAGTGTCTCCGTGCTTGGGAAATCACGTTAATCCGTTGGCACCTGTTAATGTGGTAGTCGTTAACTTCAGATTGAACGATTATAGGCGGCTTGATAATTTCCAACAACAGTTGGCCACAAACCTGTCGCCACCAATCCGCATTAGGTCCGCGTGGTGTGGAACCTAATATCTCCTACCTAATATATTCACCTCGATTTGTGAAAGGCCTTTGCTCAGTAGTGGGTGTAAACTGTATAAACTCTATATTTAAACTTTTGGTTTTACAGATGATCGTACCCGACGGTCCTGATTGTTTCTATAGTCTGGTCGACAGTCCCGCAGTACAGACCACACACACGTACTATATCGACCCGGCATACACTATCAGTTGTATATGGGAGGGTTAATTCTTAATTACCCAGAGAAGATACTAATCTATATTCGGCGAGTTATGCTATCACTAGGAATTCCTATATTCCTATATTTATATAACTTCCCTTATATTTATATAACTTAAATTCTTTTCATACAATGTGTACCTACTACTCAAAATTTTCATTTTGTTTGGGGTGAATCACACTGGAATATTTTATTAATGAAATACAATTATGGATCAGTACGATGAACCACACCAGAATATATTGACGTCGAACGGTTATGCTTTTATAGTTAATAAATATTTTGCAAAACACGAATGTTTTAATCCCAGTTCTACTACAATGTTACACTATGGTTGAGTGGTTTTTGGAAAACCTGGATTTGACCGCAGTTCTGAGTGAACCTAGTAGAGTATTGAAATGGAAATATTTATAATCTGACTTGAAAACCGGATATTATGTAAATCAAGGGTATAATTTCAGGCACGCGTAATTTCTCTTGCTTCTATCCGCGTATCGTAGAGATTTTCATCTAACGCAATGAATCAAAATAGACTGATATGCCTATACGTATCGTATGTGCCCTGAGCCAAGAGTAACATACTTGCGGTGTTTGAGGCATTCCGCGTGTAAAACAGTACTACCAGCCTTAACCGTTGTGTCCGGAAGATATACTATTTCCATGTCCGGATGTACATACGGTACGAGAGTATCGATGCATGTAGCATCTATACTCCCATACTGAATGCCGTTCCAACTTCCAGGGAATGAGAGTCATGCCTTTGGGCCTTTTGCCGTCATCTCGATGAAGGTTTTAGAATAGCCCCTATATTGACGCTGGCAAGAGCCCGACGGATAATTTTATTGGAAGAAGCGTGTATGACGTACAATCCAACCGGCGGTTATGCGACACGAGATTCTATGATGGCCGAGCTGGTCAACTCTTCCCTCACACTGACAGAGTTGCGAAACAACGCAGAAGACTCATATGCGGAGACTCAAAGCAATCCGAAATGTAGTGGGGCCTAAAAGGGCTTCTAAGGTTGACGGAGAGGTGTACTTGTAACCAGAGACCCGACTCCCATTCAGAAACAGGCAAAATAGGGCTCGGTCTGTGGAACTTAGGGACGTTTCAATTAATTTTTAAGATCGGACGATACCACTGTCTCAGAGAAGCAGGAACTTGGGGGAAGCAGTGTTCGGGCTGGCCAAAAACCAAGCATACTTGGCTTCGGCTAAATAAGGAATTCTACAACGTTAACAAACTTTTTTTTAACTCGATTAAAGTACTATGGGCCGAAGACAGGAATGCTAAAAGAGATTCGTCAGAAATTTTGTGTACACCAGACCTCCTTCAGATTGAATGTTTTCTATTGAAGAGGTGCTATTTCTTACAATGTTATCAAGCCTCTGTAAGGTGTGATTATACTTCCCGAGACACAACGGACGTAGTAAGGAAATTTTTGGACGAAAAGTAAAGGCCAAATAACAAAGTCATGTGAGGATTTATTTTATGTAAACGTCCGTAATATCTTCAAAATTTGTTTTTTTTTTCTTCTACTTGAAAGTCGGAGTATACTATTGTTGACTATTTTAAGTTCGGGACCAAAATCATTAAATTTTTCAGAATTAATGTTTGATCGTAACTTAGTGCTCATATTTGGTGATTTTTAGCTCCGACCCGACTATTTTGAGCTCTCCGATTAGAAATTGGTCATCACGCATATTTGCGTCATCTCCAGGATCTGGTACCTCTATGACGCCTAGACCCTAGGGTCCCATCATAGATACCAGACGATGAATTTAGATTCTAACTGTTTAATAATAGGATGAATCGAAACTGAAAATGGCCGGGCCGAGTGGGTCGCCTGGTTGACGGCCGAGACATACATACAAGATTACCCAAACCTTTATAAACTTACTTAGGTGGCTTGCTATAGCATTACCACACAATGTTATATAGCTCTGAAACTTTGCGACTAATTTCAGTTAACAGGGCATTTCTGTCCACCGCGTTAAAGGCATTCCGAATGAATTCCAACATTGAGCAATACCTTACCACACTTGCTCGTAGTAAAATGTATGACAGCCTCACAGCCGCCCTTCGAACCAAAGCCGATCTGAAGAGAAACTGAAAATAATCCCGTAGAGGATTGAAAATCTTCCCACCACATAGGTCGAAATCGGAGGAATTTTGGGGAAAATTGTGCGCGTTCACTTAGGAAAGATCTCCATCTTTACTAAGTGTACGCGCACAATTTTGTTTACCTATACAGTAATATTTTATAATTACTGTATATTATTATTATAACCTTCCATACATCTCAGTACTTACCTATTCATATCGTTTATAGTTTTAGGTTAACATTAAAACAATATTTTTATACGTTTTCTTTATTATAAACTTACAATCAATTGCATTTTTTTTTGTTATATATTTATATCCTAGCATTTCGTTGCTATTGTATTCCTTAGTAAGATTTCTATCCTCCGTCGCGGGATAGGCAGAGAGTACAGATTTCCAACAGGTTTTTTCCTTACAGACCTCTCTGGTAAGATTTAGTAGTAAGATTTAATCAATACACACAATACAATTGGCACCAAATGCAATTAGGATGCTAGGCACCTATTTCACACATTTAGAGCAGTATATTCATTGAGCCATTGTTTATAGCCGCATAGAGCATTGCCGCGTGGTTCCCGGCTTAGAATAGGACCAACCCATCTCATCCCATCGGGTGTCGTACAAGGCGACTAAGGGGAAAACTAGGGAATGGGCAGCAGCGTTCCCTTAACACTTCTACCATCAAAAACTGCGCTCGCCAACCCGCCTGCCAAGCGTGGCGAGTATGGCAAACCCCCCCAATTTATTAAAATGAAAGAAAAAGATAAAACCAGGCCCCTAGTCCCCGGCGGTCCTGTTCGTCCTGGCCACGGTAGCAGCTATGGTAACGACAGGACAAGGGGTGCTAAGAATCTCCGGCAGAGATTCGGCTACCACCAACTACGAAAATTGGCCCTGGTGACATACAACGCACGCACGTTAAGGACAGATGAGAAGCTTCTTGAGCTGGAAGAAGAGATAAACAAGTTGCGGTGGAATATTGTTGGTTTATCGGAGGTCCGAAGAAAGGGCGAGGACACGATAACCTTAAAATCCGGCAACTTGTTTTACTACCGGGAGGGCGAACAGCAGTCCCAAGGTGGTGTCGGATTTATCGTCCACAAGTCACTCATAGACAACGTTGTGTCCATCACTAGTGTGTCGAGCAGGGTAGCGTACCTGATACTCAGAATATCCAAAAGATATTCGCTGAAGGTCATACAGGTCTACGCACCGACCTCGGCATACTCAGATGATGACGTCGAAGTTATGTATGAGGACATTAGTAGAGCCATACATACTTCCAAAGCACACTTTACAGTGGTTATGGGTGACTTCAATGCGCGGCTGGGCAAACGGGGCGATGATGAATTGAGAGTGGGGCAATTTGGATATGGGCAGCGCAACCCCAGGGGTCAGAGGCTGGCCGAATATCTGGAGAAGGAGGGACTCTTTATGATGAACTCTTTCTTCCGGAAGCCGCCTCATAGGAAATGGACCTGGATGAGCCCTGATGGTTCCACAAAAAATGAGATAGACTTCATCATGAGCACCAAGCGACAAATATTTAATGATGTCTCCGTGATTCACAGGGTAAAAACCGGCAGTGATCACCGAATGGTCAGAGGCACATTAAATATGAATGTCAAAATGGAGAGATCGCGTCTGATGAAGTCTACGCTCCGACCTTCTTATGCACATATCCAAAACCCCGAGAACTTTCAACTCGAATTGGCAAACCGCTTCGAATTGCTAGACAGCAGCGCATCAGTGGACGAAATCAACAACAGGCTGGTAGAGACTGTCCATACGGTCGGGTCCAAGTATTTTAAGCCCCACCGTAAAAATAGACCTCAAAAACTATCCAACTACACCCGAAACCTCATGGCTGAGCGACGTTCCATGACGCTCCAAACCTCCGATGATGCTAAGTCCTATAGGCAGCTCAATGGACAGATACTGAAGTCCTTGCGACACGATTTACGGTCCTTCAATACAAGGCGTATTGAGGAGACCATAGCACAGAACAAGGGCTCCAAAGTGTTCGCAAGAGACGCGTCTATTGGGCAAAGCCAGTTGACGAAGCTGAAGACGGAGGACGGAAACGTAACGTCGAATAGGTCAGAGGTGCTCAGGGAGATAGAGAGGTTCTATGGGCAGTTGTACACCTCAGTAGCTGAACCTGTTGTTGACTTGGTAAAAGACCCAAGAGCCAAGCTAACCCGACACTACACTGAAGATATCCCGGACATCAGCCTGTACGAGATTGGGATGGCTCTCAAACAACTCAGAAATAACAAAGCGCCAGGCGAAGACGGAATTACCGCAGAGCTTCTGAAAGCGGGCGGAACGCCGGTACTTAAAGTCCTTCAGAGGCTGTTTAATTCCGTCTTGCTCGAAGAGAAAACGCCGGAAGCATGGAACAGGGGTGTGGTGGTACTGTTTTTCAAGAAAGGTGATAACACTTTACTGAAGAATTATAGGCCCATCACACTGCTGAGCCATGTTTATAAGTAGTTTTCGAGAGTCATCACGAATCGTCTCGAACGCAGGCTTGATGACTTCCAGCCTCCCGAACAAGCCGGTTTCCGGAAAGGCTTTAGTACCATAGACCACATACATACGCTGCGGCAGATTATACAGAAGACCGAGGAGTATAATCGGCCACTATGCTTGGCGTTTGTGGACTATGAGAAAGCCTTCGATTCGATCGAGACTTGGGCGGTTCTTAGATCTCTCCAGCGATGCCGCATTGACTATCGGTACATTGAAGTGTTGAAGTGCTTGTATAATAACGCCACCATGTCAGTCCGAGTACAGGGGCAGTGCACGAAGGCGATCCCCATAAAAAGAGGAGTAAGGCAGGGAGACGTCATTTCTCCGAAACTGTTTACGGCCACCTTAGAGGACGCCTTCAAGCTCTTGGAATGGCAAGGACTTGGCATCAACATCAATGGCGAATACATCACTCACCTTCGATTTGCCGACGACATTGTGGTCGTGGCGGAGTCGCTGGAAGATCTAGGACGAATGCTCGGTGACCTCAACAGAGTATCTCAACAAGTGGGTCTTAAAATGAACATGGACAAAACGAAAATAATGTCTAAAGTCCATGTCGTACCCACCGCACTCACCGTTGGGAACTCTACTCTTGAAGTTGTCGACGAATACATTTACCTGGGACAGGTAGTCCGGTTAGGTAGGTCCAACTTTGAGAGAGAGGTCAATCGACGAATCCAACTCGGCTGGGCAGCGTTCGGGAAACTGCGCAACATCTTCTCATCCAAAATACCTCAGTGCCTTAAGACTAAAGTTTTTAGTCAATGTGTGTTACCAGTGATGATATATGGATCAGAGACGTGGTCTCTTACAATAGGTCTCATAAAAAAGCTCAGAGTTGCTCAGCGAGCTATGGAGAGAGCTATGCTCGGCGTTTCTCTACGCGATCGAATCAGGAATGAGGAGATTCGTAGAAGAACCAAGGTCACCGACATAGCCGTTAAGATTAGCAAGCTGAAGTGGCAATGGGCGGGCCACATAGCGCGTAGATCGGACGGGCGTTGTGGCAGAAAGATTCTAGAGTGGAGACCACGTATTGGCAAGCGCAGCGTGGGACGACCGCCTGCCAGATGGACCGACGATCTTGTGAAAATCGCAGGAATTCGTTGGATGCAGGTGGCATCGGACCGGTTACGCTGGAAAGCGATTGGGGAGGCCTATGTTCAGCAGTGGACAAGTATAGGCTGAGATGATGATGATGATGATTGTTTATAGCTGGAGGCTTGTTGTTCACTCACTTTTGTAATTTAATAATAGGTTTCGAACTTCTTGATTTCGTAATAATATTCCCAATTCTTGATTTGAACTGGAGAAACAGATTGTTAGGATGAATTATTATAATTCCAATTGATTAAATCTTGACTACATTTTCCATTAATTTAGTTTAACTGAAATTATTATCACATATTAAATACCTTATAGGTATTTTACAATAAACAGTTTTTTTATGAATATATATGTTAATTTAATACTGTAACAAAAAAATATACTTAGAGGAACAATATTCTAAAATCACGCCCTTTGTATTTGACAAATGGATCACTGTGGTACGTTCCACTTGCGTGAACGATTGCGGCGCTGACAACGTTGTGAAATGGCGTTTGTCACACGTTTGGAACGTGGTCGGCGTGGGCTACAAGTGGAATGCACCCCTAGTGTCAATTTAATTTAACGGTATTTTAAGTATCGTCAAGGCTTTTGTTTTTTGCCGTAATGGCGACAAGAAGCCAATTTTTATAATTTACTGTATACTCAATTACTACTTGACATTGGCGAAATACACTGTTAAAGTGTGCGGCCATTAATTAAAATAGGGAGTATCGTCAAGGAGGTTTTTGGCGGGAAATCGAACAGTGATGTCGTCAATTTGTTTTAATTTCTAAAACTTGTGTTATTTTGAATTATAATGTGTAATGTTGGTGGAATATTAACCATTATGTATTCTTATATGTGCACAAGTGAAGGTAATTGTAACAAAGTGATAAAACGTGCGTTTTCGATTTCCCTCAAAACGGCCGTCGCAATTGGTATGTAAAGTATCCATCGCTTTACTATCCAGGGAGGGGCACTTCATCAATTTCATAATCATCCTAGTCATCAAGTTCATCGGGGAGTTGAATTAATTTTGAAATACTAGACATTGGCAAAATACGCGTTGTCGTGATGCCATAAACATAAAAAAAAAAGTATCGTCAAGGGACTTTTTGGCGGGAAACCGAATAGTAATATCGTCAATTTGTTTTTATTTGCAAAACTTGTGTTATTTCTAATTATAATGTGTAATGTTGGTGGAATATTAACCATTATGTATTCTTATATGTGCATGAGTGAAGGTAATAGTAACAAAGTGATAAAACGTACCTTTTTAATTTCCCTCAAAACTGTCGCGAACTGCGGTCGCAAATAACCTTGTTTATGGTTGTAGAAAAAGTTAAACGGTCAAGATGACAGATGAAAATCATTCGGCTTTTGTCTCAGGAAGAAATACGGAAAGGATTTAAGAGAATATAAAAGAACTATTTTATTATGGTCTAGCATAAAAGACTGAAAGGACATTGACGCATTATAATATATGGTAAAGGTAAACGTTTTAATGAATGTGGGAACTTTGAGGGTTCCAATGCATGTTATGTGTTCTCAATTGTATTATAAGAGCTAGTAACCGATGCGTCGGGTTGTTTAAGGATAGCCGTCAGATTCAGAGGAAATGTATTTTTAAAAAGAACAATGGCAAGATCCTACCTGAGTATCATAAGAGGTGTCAAAAAATGTGACTAATGCAAAACTTAGTCATTTAATTCGACCGTTTTTATACGATTTTAATTTTATATATAACACTTCAAGTTAATTTTTTTTTATGAATGTATTTAAATTCATATCCGGCTATATTTCAAGCATCAGACTTGCCGCTTTTGAAAAAAGAAATGCGTTCGAAAAAACGAATTAACAAAACATTAGTAAATCAATGCTTAATTCATATATAAAAACTAAATATAAAGTATTCATATATAAAAAGATTGTTTTGATGATTTACTGTTAAAGTAGTTCCTAAATAATAAATAGTCAAATATAAAGGCCGGCGTGACTTTATAAAAATATATTTATTTCACAATACAAATTAATAATAGATACTCAAAATATTAATGCAGTCAATTAATATTACTTAACGTTAGTGCGAACGGTAAGAGAGCTGAGTCGATATTAAATGTACTTTGCTTGGCGATGGCTTTTATAGGCATCGTCAAGTAAACAACTCCTTCTAGAATGAACCCACGCGTTATACGTCTTATTAATTGATATCTGCTTATTTAGCAAAACAGTTATGAGAATTGGACTGAGACTAAACAAGTAACCTGATATCTGTTTACATGATAAATACGCAGCTGAGGCAAGTTAAGCTGATTAAGCAAAACAGTACTTGGAATTATATTCTATGAGCAATAGTCTGTTTATATTGCATCATCTTTTAAAGTACTTGCACTGAGCTGTGTACTGGTCTAGTATACATAACTCCTCCCTCCATAAGTTCAAAATCAGCGTTCGATTTTTGAGAATGTTGATTTTGCTTATGTTTACATAAGGACAATATTTTAGACTTATAAATATATAAAACAATCAAAAGCACAATTAATAATATTACATAAATGATTATAGAACCTAAACTTATGCTATGCACATTCACTGAATATACGTGGTTTTCACTGAGATTTTCACTTTTACTGTTTAACACATGTGACAGGAACTGAAGATCTTCTAAGTTGACCTCATCTAGGCTGATTGGCTGCTTGTAGATTTTCTCTGCTGCTGTAATGCTTGGTAAATTTATAACTGGAACTTGATGGAAGACTTGATTAGTTAATTGAATGAGACGTTTCCTTAATGTGATGTTCTCTAATTTAGCTTCACATTCATTATCTAAGGTTAATATATAGGTGCCAAAAATTTTGAACTGGTTGAAATCATTTTCACAGTGCTCTGTGAGAAATGTCTGTTTTCCTGAATATAGTAACCATGTGTCAGGCCGAATAGATTTGACCTTGACTTTTGAAGATTTCACTGTAAGTGGAGAACATGATGTAATTTGTGAAGAAAATTTCATCAAATCTGTAATGCATAAGTCTTCATTAGTGACAGATAAATTATCTTCATAACACAGGAATTCTCCTTCGTCTATTTCTTTGCATGATTGTGATAGTGGAAGTATATCTGACCCTCTGACCAGGATTTGGGAATATTGAGGCGTTATTAGGAATGTTAGGTTTAAATGAGGATTATACATGGGAAAAGGATGAAGGTTGTAATAGTTATAGAAATCTAATTGGACAATTGGTATTGACATAATAAACGTTATTCGTTTGTCCTTAATATATGCTCTTATGTCTATACAATGTTCAATTTTTATTAAATTATCGGAATTTACTGGATACATTAATTTATCTATTTTCTCTATATCTTTAAGAGTTGATAACAATTCATCTATGTCTAAAATGGATTGATGTAAAATATTTAATCTACTGAAAGCAATAGCTGTTTCAACCTCATCTAACCTAGTTAACAAAATTTGAAAATTATGGATAATTAAATCGAAAGTATTCAAGACAATTTCCTTACTATGTTGGAATTGAGTTTTATTCAGAATGGATTCTATTTCGTTAATTGTTTTGTCTATTTCAATAAAATTGTTTCTCGTAGAGTTTGTCAGATTTACTAATACTTCAATTGTTTCGGAAACTAATGATATTTTGTTATCAATAGCGTTTTGTTTAGATTGAATATGACTTATTAAGGAATCGTATCTGATTGCGTCTTCATTATCTAAATTGCCGGTAATGGCTTTAACTATTGAACCTAGGGGATTTAAAATACCTCTTTTAATTCTAATTGTCGGGACTAATTGATTATAACGCTCTAATGTTAAACTCATAATATACTCAGTTTGCATTTGTGCATCTATGATATTTCCGTCTAAGAAATATACATTTAATTTTTCTTTTAAATAATCGTTAACTTCATAATACTTGTTAACGTTATATTCAATACTGTTACTAACAAATTTTAAATCTAATATTTTAATTATATTCCAATTATAAGTGCTAATGAATGCTTGTCCTTCCTTAACTGGGAAGATTCCAGGATTATCTTCAATTTTCTGAAGTTGAAGGGCCAGGTTTTGGGCTGCCTGTACGAGGATCAGGAGCGCGAACCTGCGGAGGACGTTTTATATCTTTTATTGGGACTTTTGTGTGTCTCTGATGAGACTCTACCGGTACTGTATTTCTATTAATTGTTCCAATAATTTTTGCTTTTTTATAACGCGGTTGGTCTTTACTACGCCTAATATTGACACCTTTTATGAAGACGGTGTCTCCTTGTTTAAATTTTATTCTTTCTTCACCGCCACGTTTTTCTCTAATTTTAATTTTATTATTTATCATTTTATCGGTTAAGAAATCATATAAGTGTTTAGTTCGTTTACGGTGCTCTAAAACAAGTTGTTGTGTATAATTTTTCTCAAAATCAACTTCAAATGCATTGGATGAATCTGTATGACCAAAAACTACTTCAAATGGCGTAAGACCAGTTGTTGAATGTATGGACTGGTTATACGACATTATCGCATATGTCATTACTGAGGCAGTATCTGTTATTTTCCTTTCATATTTTGCAAGTCTATAAATTTCTATTATTGTGGAATGAAAACGTTCAACAATGCCCATTGAGTTGGGGTTATGGGGTGTTCCAATATGTAAATCTATTTTATAAAATATTAACATTTCTTTAAGTAAATTATTATTGAATTCTGAACCTGGATCTGAACTTATTTTTCTTGGTACTCCGTAAATGGAAAAATATTTTATTAATGCTCTAATTATTTCTGGTGTTGTTCTATTTGAAACTTCTATGGCTTGACCTAATTTACTAAAGGAGTCTACTATCGTTAGGAAATATTTGCCTTCTATGGAAAATAAGTCTATGAAAATTTCCTGAAAGGGTCTAGTTTGAGTTTGAGTTAATTGAAGTTTAGGATTAAATGGTTTTCTATCGTATTTCATGGTTTTGCATGTTTCACAAGAATTAATTATACTTGATACGGTTTGTTCTAAATTTTGCCAGAAAAATGTTCGTTTAAGATGAGCAATGGTTTCTTTTATGCCACGGTGACAAGTTTTGCCAATATGGTATTTTAACACTATATCACGTTGCTCATTTTCATCTTCAACGTACACTACACGTTTTGTGCATTCAAAGAATTTTACTGAATCTTTTTTAAATAAGGTTATAATGATTTCTGAAAATTGTTTACGATGACGTTCATCGTCAAAGTATAGGAAGTATTTTATTTTAGGCCTAATATATTCTTTAAGGAATGATTTTATTAACTGGGTATTATTTAATGGTAAATGAACTTCTAATACTTTTTGTTTATCTCTGGATAAGTTTTTAACAGTAAATTCATTTCTGTTCCAGGTGTACACAAGTATTTGATTGGGTTTAGTATCAATTGCTTCTTGTAAAATAGGAATATTAGCAGAATCCGTGTTTTCTTCTGAATGGACAGTTATAAAAGATGATTCTGATTTTTCAGATGCGGTTAAGGTGCTACTATTTAAAGATGGAACTGGATTAGTTATTTCTGATTTGCTAGAATTTTCGGAAGATATTGTTATGGGACTAGAGGCATTAACTTTCATTGATAGATTATCTTTTAGTATATTAATTTTTGCACGTGAAAGCGCATCAGCGTTTCCATTTTGTTTACCGGGTTTGTATTTAATTTCGTAATCAAATGCTGTTAATTGTAATTTCCAATTAGTAAGTCTATTTCCGGGTTCTTTAACTGAATTTAACCACATTAGGGGTTTATGGTCACTTAATATGGTAAATTTATTTCCATATAAGTATGGCCTAAATTTTCTACACGCCCATACTATGGCTAATAATTCTTTTTCTATTGTACTATAACGGGTTTCTGCGTCGTTTAAAGTCCTACTAAGATAAGCTACAGGCTTGTCACTACCTATCGGTCCTTGTGATAGTATAGCGCCAAGGGCATAATTGGATGCGTCGGTTGTTAACAAAAATGGTTTAGTAAAATCGGGGTATTGTAAGATTGGGGCGTTTGTTAAAATTTCTTTACATTTCTCAAATGCATCAATATATTCTTTGTTAATTATAATTTTGTGTCTTTTCTTTAAACATTTAGTGAGAGGTTGTGTTAATTTGGAAAAATCTTTAATGAATTTTCGGTAGTAACCTACTAATCCAACAAAACTACGTATTTCCGAAGGTGTTTTAGGTAACGGAAATTGTAATATGGCTTTAATTTTATCATCATTTGGTTGAAGACCATTTTCTGTAATAGTGTGACCTAGGTAAAGAACTTCTTTTCTGAGAAATTCACACTTGTCTAATGTTACTTTTAAATTTGTTTGCCTAAGTCTTTCAAATACTTTTTCTAATTTTTCTAAATGTTCTTCTAAACTACTTGAGAATATAATGATATCATCTAAGTAAACTAAACAATGGATACCCTGTAAACCTCTAAGTATGTTATCCATTGCACGTTGAAATGTTGCGGGGGCTGTTTTTAAACCAAATGGCATTCTGGTAAATTCATAATGTCCATTTTGTGCTGTAAATGCTGTTTTAGATTGATCCTGTTTCTCTACTTCAATCTGATGGTAACCACTAGCTAAATCTACTGTAGAAAAATAACACGCTTTTCCTAATTTATCGAAAAGGTCTGAAATGTTTGGTAATGGGTATTTGTCGTCTACGGTTATTTCATTCAATCGTCTATAATCTATGACCATGCGAAATTTTCGTTCCCCCGAAGCGTCCATTTTTTTCGGAACTAAGTGAACTGGGGCGCTCCATGGAGAGTGCGATTCCCTAATGACATTGTTTCTTAATAATTTATCTATTTGTTTTCCAATTTCTTTATTTTCTGTAGGGGCATGTCTATATGGTTTTATATATATAGGATCTTCATTAGTGGTTCGAATTTTATGTTTAACTTGATTCGTAAAAGTTAAAGGAATATCATCACAATAGAATATGTCTCTATATCTGAAACATAATTTTTGTATGGCTTGTTTTTCTTCTCTCTTTAAATGGTCTAATCTTAATTTTGAAAGGTTTTGTTGTAACAATTTATTTTTATTTGTATTTAAATTTAAAGTATTGAGGTTATTGAAAAATTTTTCCTCAAATTTGTATACTTTTAATGGATTATCAAATTTTAATATAACATTCTGATCTGTAGAATTTTGTATAATAGTTTGGGCTATTGAATTTTTACAATTTACTATGGCATCGGGCATTCTAACTCCTGGTTGAAATTCTAAAAAATGTAATATTGCTTCACCATTTTTAAGATTTGTCGGAATTTTAACACGAGTTTCTGAACGCGGTGATAATTTAATTTCGTAGGGTTTTCTATACAATATCGGAATTTTAGTATTTCTGGTTTTTAAAACTTGATTTTTCATATCTATTGTGGCTTCTAGTTCTTTTAACAAGTCTGAACCTAATAAACCTCCGTATCTGCTATCTACATCATAAATGTAAAATTTGTGACAAAGTTTACTTTTAAAAGTTTTGGTTAAGGGCATATAAGCTACTTTACTGTGCCTACTATGTCCATGTGTACTAATTATTTCAAAAGGTTCTAAAGTTATAAAATTATAAAAGAATTTGTTTGCTATTTCGGGGCTAATGAAGGATCTAGTGCTTCCTGTATCTATCATAAATTTTGAATGAATTTCTGGTATTATAATATGTGGTAATTTTAAGGTTTCACTATAATTAAGTTTAACTATTTCGGGGGATCTTGGACCGGATCCATGGGAAAATTTTCATGTGGAGAAACATTATTATCGGGGTTTTCGTCGTCGACTTCATCGATTGTCACTGGCTCATATTCATTAAAGTATTCGTCAGTCTCAAAGTCAATGTCATCTACGTCATTCTCATATAAATTTTCAATCATGTTATTACGAACCGCTGTCCTCATTGTGACGTCATTATCTGTATTTAGATTTTTATTCATGAATTTATTGGGAATACCGAAACGGAATTGTTGATTTGGGTTGGGTTTGAAGAACCCAGATTGCTTATAATTATTTATGTTGTAAGGTAATCTTTGATCATTTTTAAATACTTTTTGTTGATTTTGCTGGATTAAATTAGGATTGAAGTTAGGTCGGAAGTTTTGATTTATTAATTGTCTTTGTGGGAAATTACTTTGAAGGAATCTATTTTGAGGTATGCCAAATTTAAATTGGGTCGAAATTTGTTTAGTTGTTTGTAAACTATTATTTGGTTTAACTTTACTTTTTGCATTGTAATGGTTATGGAAATTTACTTCTTCAGTAACTACTCCTAAGGCTGATTCTAAATTAGCGCATTTATTTAACCTAACGATCCTTAATAGGTCTTCTGGTAAGTTAAACAAAAAGCTATTTAACGCGGAATTATTATAAATAATCATTTTAGCGGCTTTAACGCCTTCATCGGTTAACAAATTTACTTTGGCTATAACTGAACTTTTTACGTCCTGGATTCTATGAGCTAAATCTATATATGATTCTTCTGATTTTAATTTAATGTTTTCTAAATTTAATTTCTTTTCATTAAGTTTTATTTTCTTTTCAATATTTTACGTTCTCAAGTGGACCTTGTGATCGACCCACTGGAAGTAATTTTCTTTTTCAATAAAATACGACAATGTTTTACGTAAGTTCAGCGATGCTTGTCTGATTCTTACGGCCCTAAGTGGTGATCTACGGCTTAGCGATGCGTGTCTAAATCCCGTGAGATCCTAAATTCTAATCACAAATTAGCGATGCTTGTCTAATAATGCGATATCCTTTTATCCAAATAATTCCCGCGATTTTTGACCGGAATTACAGGCTCGGGGTCTGAATGAAATTAGCGATGCTTGTCCAATTAAATTCAGAATAGACAGAAAAATAGGAACATGTGGGAAAGGTCAGAACTCACACAATGCTGCAATTTTTCATGCCGAATATCCGCTCTTTGAGTATCTGCAGGCACTTCTTGACAAAATTTCTTTGTTCGAAGGTAGGGTAGGTCCTTTTTCTAGGATTCAGCCAGGCGATTGTGGTCCGGAATCGATGCTTGTACTCCTGCACGGCGTTGAGCTTGTCTGGTATGACTACTGCAACACTTATCGCGACTGAAATCCTACCGTTCGGCTGCGCCAGTCAAATATAAAGGCCGGCGTGACTTTATAAAAATATATTTATTTCACAATACAAATTAATAATAGATACTCAAAATATTAATGCAGTCAATTAATATTACTTAACGTTAGTGCGAACGGTAAGAGAGCTGAGTCGATATTAAATGTACTTTGCTTGGCGATGGCTTTTATAGGCATCGTCAAGTAAACAACTCTTTCTAGAATGAACCCACGCGTTATACGTCTTATTAATTGATATCTGCTTATTTAGCAAAACAGTTGTGAGAATTGGACTGAGACTAAACAAGTAACCTGATATCTGTTTACATGATAAATACGCAGCTGAGGCAAGTTAAGCTGATTAAGCAAAACAGTACTTGGAATTATATTCTATGAGCAATAGTCTGTTTATATTGCATCATCTTTTAAAGTACTTGCACTGAGCTGTGTACTGGTCTAGTATACATAACTATCTAGTTAAATGTTGTGTTTTAACAGTTTAATAACTCACAAGAGTTAACTTCACTTTACACAAACATCAACATGTCGTCATCCTGAACTTGAAACTCACGGATTTCTGCGAAAACTATTTTGCTGGTGAGACTAACATTTTGGCTGTTAAATTTCAAATTTGAAGAAAATTCAACACACAAAATAAACAAAGAACACTATTTGTCGAAAGTTCTCTTCCGCATCGCACAAATAAATCAGCTGATTGGTTGACATTTGACGTTACGTTGGTTGACGTTTGAGTCCAGAAGGGCTGCCAATTAATTATAACCATAGACTAGTCGCAATAAATCAACAAAAAAAATCATTACGGGGTGCGTTCCAGGTGCAAATTTTTCGACATAGTTTGCCCCACCATGCCTAATTGGATAGGTGCCTCAAGAAGCCCCGCCTACATATTGATCTATTGTTTAATGCAACCTATTGCATTCCACGTATACGCAGCCATTTTCGTTCTGCGGACATAAGGCCCTATACACGTTGCAGTATAAAATTATAGTCGGATATTATTATAATAATTATAATATTTTAAGAAGTTTATTATGTAAGCTAACATAAACAAATCACTGGTGCTCTTCACGGTATAAGAAAATGTCTTTCGCGGAAGGTGCGATACCTTATTTATAATTCTTTAGTCAAACCGCACATTGATTACCGAATAGAAATCTGGGGGGCCGCTGCTAAAAGTAATCTAAGTGTATTACAAAAAGCCCAAAATAAACTAGTAAAAATTTTATTTAACTATGGTTATCGAAAATCGCTACAAAAAGTATATGATGACACAAAAATATTGAACATTACACAAACATACATCTACTATACATGCATACTAACACGCAAAATATTAAATAATGAAATTCATACTACATTAGCTTTTATCAAAAAACAGCAAGTACACAAAATGAAATTACGAAGAGCAAGTTACCTCGTTCTACGCCCACCCAGAACAAACTATGGAAAAATGAATATTAAATTTGAAGGTGTTAATATTTACAATAAGCTGCCGAAAGATATAAAAGACGCCAAGAGTATGACTAGTTTCAAAAAACTATTAAAATTACATGTTACAAATACGTGTAACTAAATAGAGACATGCATTTGTGCCTAATACCTGTCTCCGTTCAACTGATACACATATACATAAACAAACATACATAATAAAATAAATAAATAAAACATACATATAAAAAAAAAAAACTTTACAATAAATACAAATATAACCATAAGAATAATTATTAAGTTAATAAATATTCTTTCCAAATCTATTCTAAAATTCTTATAATTGCAGACCACATTCAATGCCACATCTAGTCTAACTTTACATCCGTGTTTGTTGTGTTCATTTTGTACCGTAACATCTCGAAACAACAACGAAAACATATTTTCTGTACGCTAACCTTAAGTGTATTTTTGTTAAGTCTTAATTTCTCTGTAATTGAATTAAAGTTATTCTTAAAGAGAAATAAAGATTCTTAAACCTGAATCACTATCGGAATCGGATATAAACACAACCATACAAAATGAAATTACACCTCTATCTACTTTTGTTTCATTACGTAATAAAAGGAAAAGAGAGAACGAGGATCTCAGTTCGGAATTGTCAAGTTTTAAGGAGGAGATGAGGAATCTTATTTTTTCTTTGTCTGCCAAACAAGGAGAAGAGTTCAAAAAGATTGTACCTACCCTGATTGAAATACAGCAGTCAAATCGCAATATCGAAAACTCAATCGCATTTTTCACTGCCCAAAACGAAGAATACAAAAATAAAATTGGGAAATTGGAGAATCAAGCACAGAAAGATAGAAAGTATATCACCATACTGGAAGAAAAAATCAAAGACATGCAGTAAATTTTGAGAATAACGAGCTTTGAGATAAAGAATGTGCCGAAAATAGAATCCGAAACTAAGGAAGATCTGATTGCGATGGTTCTTGCTTGTCGAAAAATATTGGCTGTGAAATATCCAAATCAGACATAAAAGACATCTACCGGGTACGAGGAAAAAAAGGTAGGTGTAAACAACACACCTATTATTGTAGAAACTACTTCAACACTGATTAAAAACGATATCCTCAAGATGTGTAAAGGATACAACGTGAAGCATAAGACGAAAATATGTGCAAAGCAGCTGGGGCTCCTTACGAGAAGATACACCTGTTTTTGTTTTTGAAAACCTCACTGCCAAGTCAGCCCGCCTACATTTTCTCGGAAGAAAACTTGTCAAAACCAAAGCCTACAAATTTTGCTGGACTGCGTACGGCAAAGTATAAAATTCCCCAATAATCTTAGTCAAAAACGAATCACAAATTCAACAGATACTTCAAAAAGATTACTAAGCATGGCTGAAATAGTTTTTAAATTTATGACTAAATTGCTCTATCTTTATTACTTGTACCACACACAATTACACAAGGAACTTAAACTCAATTACATAGGTAATATTTGCGTTAAACTAAGAACTTTACAATTATACAACACTTTTCTAGTAATATTCATTCGCCTCTCTAAAACCATTTAAGCTCATGTTTATCCTATAACTATGTGATTCTAAATATACTATACTATTACTATACACAAACCTGTGCAAAAACAAATAACAAGTATTTACAAAATATTGTTAACACATTCAGACCCTATCTAAAGTCTCTTTATGGATAGCTCCTTAACAACTTTAAAAGCAATAGACAAAACTGAAGTTGCTACATCAGTAAGCTGTAATATTGAGGATTTAAGTAAATGCATACACATAAATAAAAAAGACTTAACAGTCATTACACAAAATATCCGCAGTGTCTACAAAAACATTGATGATCTTCAAATTACTCTAAACAATTTAGATTTTGAAGTAGATGTCTTAATACTTACAGAATGCAGACTTGATCCAAACAAACCCATTCCACAAATTAGTAACTACACCTCTTTTGTTACTACTAACAAATTAAATCAGAACGATGGTGTATCCATTTATGTTAAGAATAATCTTAAACCTGAAGTTAAGGAAATCAAACTAGATCACAGTTCATGTTTACAATTAGAACTATTCATCTATATTATATTAGGAATATATAGGTCACCCTCAAATAAAAACGCTGACAGATTTATTGATTGCCTCCGTTTACATCTGGACTCACTAAAAAATTGCAAAACGGGAGATATAATCATCAATCTTATAACAAATAATGACAACAGCGCCGAATATAACAATAAACATTGTTACTTAATGCTGCTATTAGAAAATGGTTTGATACCCGGACATACTATACCTACCAGAGAAAAAAATTGTTGGGATCATTTTATCTTAAAATTAAATAACAACATCAATGCTAGCATTGCAGTTATAAATACTTCCATCACAGACCATCTGATGGTTTTACTATGCATATCTAAGATCAAAGTCAATAACAACTGCTCTAAAGTAAAAACAAAAACAGATTTTGACTCAGAAGTGCCTAGGAAATAAAAACCTATCATCTTTACTATACAGATATACAATGCGAAAGTGGAAGGATGTAGGTGCCGGGGAAGACCTAGACTATCTTACCATGACCAAACAGACCGTGTCTTAGCTGAAGGGCAAGTCAAGAGTCTCCGTAACCGGCGAGTGTGTATGAGACGAACTATGAGAGTGGAGGAAGCCAGAGAGGTATGTAAGGAAAGAACCTGTTGCAACTCTGTACTCTCTGCCTACCCCGCGAGGGAGCTGGCGTGATGATATAGATAGATAGATCTTAACTATATAGTGAAGATCCCAATACAGTGATTAATTTGCTATTAGGAAAATTTCTGAAGCACTGCAAGAAAACACTAAAACTATTAACCTTCCAAAGAGTAGATGGACCATTAAACCATGGATATCCCCAGGCATCCTGCGCTGTATCAGAAACAGAAACAAAATGCAAAGACAACTAAAATCCAATCCTCTCAATGAGGTGTGTGTGTGTGTGTGTGAATGATGTACGCTGTTGGCCGCGAGGCCTTTACAGCTTCACCGGACTTAAAGGCGAGTGTGCAACCACTACGTTCTAGCCAGCCAGAAGGGCAAGAGGCGACATACTCGAGGGCGCCTCGGTTGGGACAGTCGCTGTAGGGGGACGGATGCACTACTAAGTGCACCGGTCAACCGCTGGCTATGGGAGGGGATCTACTACTACGTCGTCGTCGTCGCCCGTAGTCTCAGCGGTAAGAAGGGATGACAAAGCATCGGGGGGGTCGGTGAGAACATGTCGCGGCCGGCGGTGGCGTCAGGGGTCGGGAGGGAGATCGTAGTCGGCGGTGGCTATGATTAACGGATTCGCATGGGTAGATGCGTTCGCGAAGTGACGTGTTGACGCCTTTTTAATATAGGCGCGAATAGGTTCGAGACCTAGATCGGAGTGGAGGTCGACGTTCCGTATGAACCAAGGGGCTCCTACGGCTTTACGGAGGAAGCTGTTTCGAACCACTTGGAGTTTATCGATGTGAGAGGGGGCCGAATGCCCGAACACAACACACGCATAAGTCATGATGGGTCGAACGCAAGTTTTGTAAAGTGTCACCTTATTTCTAAGGGACATTTTACTCCGCTTGCAGATTAACGAATGGAGACGACCGAGCACAAAGGATGCTCGGTGACGGACCCGCTTGATGTACGGGCCGAAGGACATGGTACTGTTTAGGGTGACCCCTCGATATTTGACCTCTTTGACCCAGGGAATGGGTCGGTCGAACATGGTCACTTGGCCGAGATTACTTCTAGGGCGGCGCAGGGAGTGGCGCGGGGTGGCTCCTCTGGAGAAGAACACCGCAGCGCTCTTGTCCGGGTTCACCTCAATACGCCACTTCCTGAACCAATTCCCTAGGGAATTGGCGGATGCCTAAAGGTGTCTGGTAATGAAACCCTGATTCCTATGCGAGACGTAGAGAGCGGTATCATCCGCGAATAGGGCTAGATGCGCCTTACTCGAACGAGGAATGTCGTTCGTGTAAAGGCTAAACAGGAGCGGAGAGAGAACTGAGCCCTGTGGGACTCCAGCACTGATGGAGTGGGAAGTGGAGCGCGTCATTTCGACGCGATAACGGAAGGCGCGATTCGACAAGAAGTCTCGTAAGATGAGCACGAGTCTGTCCGGCACACCCAATTGGTAGAGCTTGTAGATCAAGCCGTTGTGCCAGACTTTGTCGAATGCCTTCGCGACATCTAGGAAGAGGGCGCCCGTGTAGACGGGTTTGGGTCTATTGAGACCGGAGAGGATGTGCTCCGTGATGCGGTGCACTTGGTGGACGCAAGAGTGTTTGGCTCGAAAGCCGAACTGCTCGTCGATAAGGATACCCCTGGACGTTAAGAAGTCTTTGAGCCGCGCCAGAAGTAGGCGCTCGTAGATCTTGGCCAGGGAGTTGAGGAGACTGATAGGGCAGTAGTTCGCGGGGAGATTGCGAGGGTTGCCGGGCTTGGGAATGCCTATGACGTCCACCTCCTTCCACTTAGCGGGGAAGGTGCAGTTCGTCATGGCGGCGTTCAGTATGGCCACTAAGAGGCAGATGAGTTGGGCGGGCAGGCATTTCAGAACGCGGTTCGAAATGCCGTCAGAGCCGGGGGCTTTTTTAGTTTTGAGACCCATTATGAGATCGTCGACCTCCGTTTGGGTGATAGGAGGTAAGGAATCGGCGGAGGGTAGGGATGCCCTGCGCTCGACTTCCCTGTCGACCGCGTCCACGGGGCTGGTCGACGGACTGCGAGCTGGGGGTGCACTGGCTCTCGAGGGAGTCGGCGAGAAGCCCGGCCTTTTCGTCGTCGTCGAAGGCTGGGGGTGCGCCTGAAGGGTGGGACAGCGGGGGCATGCCAGTCGTGGAGTCGGTTTTGAGGCTACGCGCCAGCTGCTAGTAGGCCAGATGCGATGGCGCGATGCCCTATAGGAGGTCACCCCACCGTTCCTCCCGGATCTCCGCGACACGACGCTTTACCTCTCGTTGTAAAGCGCGCATCCGGGCCCGATTGGCTTCGGTGGGGTAAGAGTCATACGCTCGGATTGAGGCATTCTTGGAACGAATGAGATCCCTAACATCGTCCGGCAGTCGAAAGCGGTTGAGGTTGAGATCTTCCACCTCGACTTGCTTAGACGATCGACTGACAGCCGATCGGATGTGTTCGGTGAAGGCATCTACGGCCTGATCGGTGTCCTGAGGGGACGGGATGGAGTCCGAGCTGAGAGGGAGGGGGGGGAGAGTCGGCATCCGCCAAGGCCGTGCTTAGCGCATGCCAATCCACCACCGTCTTTTTTGGTCGCTGAGGGGCGGAAGGGGGGAACCGAGTCTCATGGCTACAGGTCGATGGTCAGAGTCGAGTTCCTGAACTACTTTCAAGGAGTGCAGCCGTAAGGTGACACCCTTCAGAAGCGCCATGTCCAGGACGTCAGGTCGGTGGTTGGCTCGATGAGGTCTTAAGTATCACTTACAGAAGATATCGTAACTATTGCAACAGTTTAATAATAAAACTTAAACGGTATTACGATTGAACACAATTACTGGTCATAAATCCTAAGTCATTATGGAACAATATTAAAAATATTACACATACGAAACACACTAAATCAGTCAACACAGTCAATCATTTTTTCGCCAATATCGGACACAACCTTGCTGAACAAATACTCAACAGGGATCCTAACCAACAAAAAAATAGTCTACCCATCGTTCATACCCAATGAGGTAAACAGTATACTTATGTCTCTCAAATCAGATAGTGCCACTGGATGGGATAATATACCTACAAGGTTTTTGAAAATGTCAAAAGAATTAGTCACTCCCATTATCAGTCACCTAGCCAATCTTTGTTTTTAGGGGGAATCTTCCCTAATCATCTTAAGCAATCCCTTATTACACTAGTTTATACAATTGGAGACAGAGGTAATACAGAAATGGGGCGGTAATTGTTGACATCAGTCAACAATTACCGCCCCATTTCTGTATTACTGGTTATAGCTAAAATCTTAGAAAAGTTGATCAACAAAATACTAATAGATTATCTAAACAAAAATAACATCCTCTCTAATTCTCAATACGGATTTCGGCAAGGCAAATGTACTCAAGACACTTAGACCAAGGTAGAAAATGTATGGCAGTGTTTTTAGACCCAAAGAAGGCATTTGATACCGTTTCTGTACACACTCTTATGCTTAAATTGGAACAAATTGGAATTAGAGGTAAGCAGTTGGAACTCTTTAAGGATTACCTACGAGGTCGCAAACAAAAAGTAAAAATAGGAGAATACAGCAGTGATGAACTTCAAGTAGGCTACGGTGTTCCGTGGGATAGTGTATTAGGGCCAACCCTTTTCTTAAACCCTTTACATTAACAATCTATGTAATTACAAAATTAATAAAGGCCATATTTTGTCCTACGCTGACAACACTGCTATTATTTTACTGGATGCTCTTGGAAGGAAATTCAGAAAGCTGCAGAAACTGGTCTGGCTGGATACATGGCTTAAATCGAATCTACTCACTCTAAATACCTTGAAAACAAATTACATGTGTTTTTCAATCACCAATATAACTCAACCTAACAACTTTGTACTCAAAATCCACACCTGTAATAATCCTTCTAATAACTGTACCTGTCCCATAATAGAACAATTGACCAAAAATTATCCTGGCACCCCCATCTTGAAGTAACCAATAGCCGAATAAGGAAACTTATCTGGATCTTTAAGACCCTTAGATACGTTTCTTATATTAAGTTATTAAACCAAATATACACTGCACTAGCTCAATCGGTTCTGACATACTGTTTGCCGGTATGGGCAAACTTATGCTGTTAATGCAATAATGAAATTTTTATGCCTAGAGCGCGGGCAGCGGTCCCTTATAAAGATTATGTATACTAAGCCCTACAGATATCCTACAGAGAGCTTATACGCTATTAGCGGTTTACTGAGTGTTCGGAAACTATATATACTACACTTACTTAGAGAAAAACATAAAACTGTGTTTTACGATCAAAACACTAACACAAAAAGGAGGAGAGACATGAAATACACTTGTGTTGCAAAAACCACTTTTGCTAGTCATCAGTTTAAGAGACAATCCGAATACATACACAACAAAGTGAATAAATCATTGAATATCTGCCCACTCAACTCACATGAGTTAAAAACAAAAATAACTGAGTGGCTGCATAACTTAAACTTTAGTGAAGTGGAAGCACTACTACATGTTGTTAAAAAAGTAAGTTAATAAGGTATAAGTGGTACGGACAGACACACAAACACAAATTTACACACACACACACACATACATACTCATCCCCCCCCCCACACACACACTCCCCCCCCCCCCCCAAAAACACAGTCGCGCGCGCGCACGCACACACACACACGCGCGCGCGCGCACGCACGCACACACACACACACACACACACATACACATACATATTTTTGTTATTTATTTATATTTATTTATCCCCTTTTTATTTTAGAAAGATAGTTATTATTTTTATTCTTCTTTTTTTTAGTATTTTATTTTGTTTTATTATTGTAGCTATAACTTTGTACTAAGCATATTATTTTAAAGACTCTCATATTTCTCTCAAAAATAAACTTAGAGTGAAATATACGCCTGAAAATAACGCAAGCGAAGTTGCGGCTGTTATTGTGAAGTATTCTACTAATATTATAAATGTAAAAGTTTGTGTGATGTTTGGATATTTAGATGTTTTGATGATTGTTACTTAATCACGCAACAACGGCTAACCGGATTTGGATGAAACGACATTGTTGATGAAACGAAACGACAAACCAACAGCAATGAAAAAATACTTGTATGATTTCAAATCACCCATAAATTCTTTTAAGGCATTTATTATTAAACGGACAAGCAAATCGCAATATTGCACAAAAAGTATTATATTTTGAGGTTATAATTCAGTAGCCTAGTATACGTATAAGTTTATATTGTGTGTATTGACATTCAGTAAAGATGTCGGCGACTTCGATTTTAGCACTCACAATACTTTGAAATATTCGTTTTAGATTGCAAATTGACGTTAGATACGAATATTTGCCATCATCATCATCATCATCATCTCAGCCTATACTTGTCCACTGCTGAACATAGGCCTCCCCAATCGCTTTCCAGCGTAAACGGTCCGATGCCACCTGCATCCAACGACTTCCTGCGATTTTCACAAGATCGTCGGTCCGTCTGGCAGGCGGTCGTCCCACGCTGCGCTTCCCAATACGTGGTCTCCACTCGAGAATCTTTCTGCCCCAACGCCCGTCCGATCTACGCGCTATGTGGCCTGCCCATTGCCACTTCAGCTTGCTATTTGCCATCATTTTAATAAAATAGATAAATACTGATGAAATGGGTTAAATGTTTGTTGGTTCTGGGGCAATTTTCGATAATGTCGTTTGGTACACAGATAGTTTCTTACCTGGATTAACACATAGAATACTTTTTATCCCAGAAAAATGTTAGGTTCCGGTCTAAAGTCAACGCAGACAAAGTCGCGGGCAGAATCTAGTGTTATAAATGTGAAAGTTTGTATGTTTACATGTGTATGAGCTGTTGGGTGTTGCGGGGACCGTACATGGTACCCCCTTCTGCTTCGATATCGTATAGTCGTCACTTACAAATGTACTTAATTTAAAGTAAATTATAAACTAAGCGATATTTGAAACTATGCTAAGGGTACGTTCACATACACTTCAATTCCGGGGGTTGAATGAAAAAAAAAATTAAACCAAGTACAGATTTTTTTTTTAATAACATACACTGAAATTACAAATTAAAACATACAATTGTTACTTGGCCATGGACAACCAGTAAATAATATACGTAATTAATAATTCACTCACAAACATAAAAATACGTTAGCGATACGTACTTTTGGCACATACACAAAATATATGTCGTCAGATGGCCAAAGTAACTATAAGAGCTCAATTTTCAGACTCAGACATGGGCGGGGTTAGGTTTCCAAACAGCTAATCACAATGATTGCTCATCAGTTATTTAATCACATAACTTATCCACATGAAACACAATATCAACCATTGAAGAAGAATTTAAATGTTTTGCACATTCAAATTCTTCTTCTATCATATCATCTTTTCTCAATTTACTTCATTCAGCACCTTTCATAAATATCATTTCTACCGATTTATATGGTTTTCTTAATATATCTACAATTCTTAGCTGATCAGACCAATTGTCCGTAGATTTATTAAGATCCGTATCTCCATCCTTTATTTGTATCGACTCACTTATTTTCGTTTTCAGAGCCCTAGTTAATACAGTCACTACCTCTTCATGCATTCGTTTCAAATCATCTGATGTTAAACATACTCTCGAAAATGCATCAGCCACAGCATTCTATTTACCTTTTACATAAACAATTTTAAAATCACATTCCTCTAGTATTAGTCTATATTTTAAAAGCCTACTAGAAGGATATTTTATTCCAAAAAGGTAGACTAATGGTTCATAATCCGACAATATTGTGAAATTTCTACCATATACGTAAGGCCTGAAATGTTGAACTGACCCAACTATCGCTAGAAGTTCCTTATTTATAGTTGGGTAGTTCCTTTCAGCTTTATTCAAAGGTCTACTGGCATAAGCGACTGGTCGCAAATCTTTTTGCAAAGAACTGCTCCAATAGCTATACCAGAAGCGCCTGTCTGTATTATAAATTCATTTTGTTCAGAAAAATCTGGGTATTGCAAAATGGGAGGCGAAATTAAGGCATTTTTTAAAGTTATAAATGCTTGTTGGCATTCTTCTGTTCAAATGAATGGTTCATATTTTCTAGATAATTTATTTAATGGTATAGTGATACCAGAATATGAATTGATAAATTTACGATAGTAGTTGCAGAACGCTACATTTTTTTTAACTTCGTCTGCATTTTTTGGGTTGGGTAAATTGTTACTATTTTTATTTTCTCTGGGTCCGGTGAAACTCCTTGGTCTGAAACTAAATGACATCAATACAAAATTTCTTCCTTTAAAAATTCATTCATTTATTCAATTCATTTCTTAGGGTTTAATTTAAGATTAACTTTTCTAAGTCTTTCCATAACAGATATTAAATTTGTATTATGTTAATTTAAGTTTCACCCAAATACAATCAAATCATCTAAATAGATAAAACATTTATCAAATGCTATTCCCGACATTGCTACTGACATCATACGGCTAAAAGCACTTGGACTTATCTTGAGCCCTGTTGGTAGGCGTTTCATGTAGTACTGACCGGTACTAGTAGTAAAAGCTGTTAATTTCCGACTATTAGGGTCCAAGGTAACCTGATAAAAGTCAAGGTGACTGAAATATATTGCACCGAAAAGAAATTCTAATTGATATTTGAAAGGGTATCATCGCAAATCATTTCGTTTAATTTTCTATTACTAAACGCCTGTCTATTACTAAACGCCACTTTTTTTTCTTTTACATCTATACTTTTCGTAGGCACCAATAAAATAGGACTTGACCGTTCGCTATTGGTTTCTTCTGTGACGTTATTTTCTAGCATTTAACTGATCTGTTTATTGATTTCTGGTCGTAAAGTTGGGGTAAACGGTACGGCTTGACATAGATAGGAGTTGAATTAGGCTTAATAGTTATAGACTGTTCGTAAATATTAGTAGTTGTCGTTCGATCTCCATTCACATAAAAAACATCAGAGTACTTTGCGCAAATAGACTGCATCGACCTCTGTTCCTCGTTATTTAATTATTATTAAAATTTAATTCCGATAATAATATAGGGTTAATATATCTACGTCAAGGTTACATTTATTAAATTCACACACATTATATTCACTTAAGCGTTGCAATTCTGGTATAAAAGTGGGCAAAGATACATCCTCCTCATTAACATTTAATATTTTTATTGGTATTCTGTGATTATGGCGCTGGGCAGAAGGCTTTATTTGGTTCCTCACCAGATACTCGACCGCGTGCCCGCATTGATGACCGTACACGCTGCACAGTCGATAGGCCTATCTCCTCTTGCATCCGCCGACGATGGCACAGAAAAGTGCGATTGCGATTCTAACCACCAACCATACACCAATATTCAGGTGGTCCACGCAGCTTTCAATGTCCCTTATTTTTGCGTCGTTGTCCCCAGCTGCCTTTTGGTTTATATAAGTATCTTCTTTCTCTACTGTCTCATAAATGTACTTAATATAAAGTATATTATAAAGACGACATTTGAAACTATGCTAAGGGTACGTTCACATACACTTCAGATGTAACCCAATCACGCAAAAAGGGCTGGATTTGGATGCAATTTGGCGCAAAGATAGTTTATTACCTGGATTAACATATAGATGCCTCGATTCGACTGCCTCGTTGGTCTGGTGGCAAAGCGCATCGCTTGGTGATCACGAGGTCCTGCGTTGAAATCCTAGTTCGGACAAATGAAGTTTTCCTAACGAAAAAATGAGAGATGAGTCCGAAGTCTGGAATTGTGCCCGGTATATGTCAATAGGCTCGCCCCCTATTACATCTTCGGCGAAACGTGGGTGTACTCAGTACACCTCTGCCACCCCTACTTGGGGAACATAGGCGTGACGGTGTGTTTGTTTTTTAACACACCTATTATTCCGTGTAATTTTTAGGTTACTGTCTAAAGTTAACGCGTCAAAGTTGCGGGCAGAAACTATTATAAATATAAAATGAACGCGTCCGAAGCAGTGGAAAATGGTTATTTATGGTATAAATATACTGTACATAAACAATTAGTTATCATCCATATTACATAGCAACTCCTATCATAGATTTCAATTAATTTATAGATCTCGATATCAGAATCACTGATTGTTTTTTTTTAAACCCTATCAAAACTAACGCTTCTAATCATTTGAATTATCGTACTATCGATCGTCAGATCTATTTAGATTGTTACTTTATCTTATAATATTGATTATATAATGATAAACTATTGAAAACAATATTATTATTATTACAATCCAAAAATCAGTATAGTTATTATCTAGTCGAATACTGTCACTCTTTTGTCACGTGAATGACTTAAAAACAAAAAAAGTTAAAACAAAAACAGATTATTAAAACAACCACGATTATACGCAGTGGTTAAGAGCTTAAGTCGCTCCACCCACTGTGTCTAATAGTCGCGGGTTCGATTCCCGCACGGGACAAATCTTTGTGTGATCCACAATTATTTGTTCCGGTCTGGGTATTTGTGTTTGTGAATTTTCATGTTTGTAAACGCACCCACGACACAGGAATTAATCCTAGTGTGGGCCAACGTATTTAAAAAAAAACAAAAGAACATGCTAAACGGTCACCCATCTCAAATTGATCGATTAGAACTATACTGGTTTATCTTAATATCGCTAAGAAGGTTTACATCTTTATTATAACAGGGGACTCAATGCTTATGGCATTTTCTTAAAATGTTTGCTTTCCTTTAAAACGGACACGAAGTTTTTTAAAAGTGAAGAAAGTGAAGAAGAACCACGATGGTCTAGCAGCGCGTAGAGAGCGAATCGTTCGAATCTAAGGTAGAAAAAGAAATGACTTCCACAGAAGGAGAGTGATGTTTTCTTAATATAAAAAAAGAAACACCGTCATAACTATAACGAAAGCAAGCCCGTGTCCGGAGGGCAAGTCAAGAGCCGCCGTAACCGGCGAGCGTCTAATATACGTACTATGAGAGTGGAGGAGGCCAGAGGTCTGTAAGGAAAGAACCCGTTGAAACTCTGTATTCTCTGCCTACCCTGCAAGAGATGTGATGTGATGATATAGATAAATAGATAGATGACTATAACCCCGAACGTTCGAAATGAATCTTTATATATACCCACATTTCACCAACGATGATAGGTCCAATGCAATAGAGAGTGAGCCTTTTGCCATGATACACAATTTAAGAGTCCGGAAATCTATTGAGGATTTTAGATGGAAAAAAATTAAAAAAATCTCTCTGCCTCGTTGGTTTAGTGGCAAAGCGCATCACTTTGTGATCACGAGGTCCTGGGTACAAATCCTAGGTCGTACAAATGTAGTTTTTCTAACGAAAAATTCCAAATATGAGTCCGGAGTCTGGAATTGTGTCCGGTATATAACAATAGCCTCGCCCTCCGGGACCTGGAACCTAACATCGTCGGCGGAAAGTGGCTGTACTCAGCACACCTCTGCCGCCCCCGCTTTGGGATAAAGTCGTGACGTTGTTTGTGTGTGTGTGTGTAAAACTCTTTCGTAACCGGCGAGCGTCTATGAGACGAACTATGAGAGTGTAGAAAGTCAAAAAGGAGGTAAGGAAAGAACCTATTGGAACTCTACTCTCTGCCTACGTCGCAAAGGATCTGACGTGACGGTATAGATAGAAATACACTTTGTCCAAACTAAGACCTTCAGGGCCACTTGATCGTCAGTTCTAAACGCCAAACACCAATGAGTCAGTCCATAAAAGAATTATTATATGATATATGAAAAATATATTATATTTTAAATAAAATATGAAATACGCAGCATTATTATAGTTTACTCGAATGTTTGGCAATATGAATTAACATTATATCGCTGGCCGAATGAAGCAGCTACATTACTAAAAAGCAATAACAAGAAAATTGCAGCTTTATATCTTTGAAATTAGGGTGCTAAATCAAATAATTATATTTTTGAGTTGAGTCACTACAACATTCGGCCAGAAATATGATCTTAAGTAAATAAGATTCTCCATAACAACTGTCTTCGTCTCGTTATCATTACCTATAGTTGTAGAATATCACCATTCGTACCTACTGTCAATGTCACCCCTGAATTATAATCAATAAGTACGGCAATGAGCTGGGAAGTGGGCATGGATTTGGCCAGCGCGAGAACGTAAACCGCGGTAGTGAGCAGGTTAATGGACATGAAACTGGCCAGCACGAGAATGTAAACCGCGGCAGAGAGCAGGTTAATGGACATGAAACTGGCCAGCACGAAAATGCAATTATTCATTCTTTAATTTTCTTATTCATTTACATCTGAATGTGTGGAATCGTCGATATGGCATCTGTGGCGTAAAATACAGCATATGCCAGCGATTGTGTGGGCCTAAAAGGTTGCTGCCTCAGCATTTTGCTGCACCATAAAAAACTTATAGTGCAGCACTGGTATTTTGGCAACACCATTTTGTGTGTGTGTGTGTGAGTGATCTACGCTGTTATCCGCGGGCCCTTTACAGCTTCACTGGACAAGAGGGTGAGCGTACACCCACTATGCTCGATCCAGAAGGGCAAGAGGGCAACTAGCTCAAGGTCACCTCAAGGAGGAACGGCCTCGACTTAGGCAGTCGCTATGGGGGAGGGCATATACTAGGTGTCTCGCTGTGGTGCTCTGTACAGGCCAGTGGGCAAGGGATTCTTTGACCTCGCTGGTAAAGGTCGGTGTCTGATCCTGTGTGCAGTATCTGTATTCGAAATATGCCGCAAACGGCGGCGGCTACGATTAGGGGGTTCTGATTGTTGGACACGTTCGCGAAGTAGCGGGTTGTCGCCTTTTATATAAGCGCGAATATGTTCGAGATCGAGATCGGAATGGAGATGGACATTCCGTATGTACCACGGGGCACCGACGGCTTTTCGGATTAATCGGGACTGGACAGCTTGGAGTCTGTCTATGTGAGAGCGGGCGGCGTGCCCGAACACCTCACAAGCGTACGCCATGATGAGCCGCACACGTTTTGTAAAGTGTCACCTTTTTTCTGAAGGACATTCTACTCCGCTTGAAAATCATCGGGTAAAGACGGCCGAGCACAAAGGCAACTCGGTTACGGACTCGCTTCATGTGCGGTCCGAAGGTCATGGTATTGCCGGCAATACCTAGGGTCGCCCCTATTACATTAAAAAATCGTCGGCGATATGTAGATACAAGAAATACAGACGTGCACACTTAACCTCTGCGTGACGATGGTTTTTATAAGATCTCATACTTCACCAATCTGCACTGGGTCGCCGTGTATATACATGTTCTCTTTGGCCTCCATTTATGAGAATACACCTCTGCCCAACAATAGGAAGACAGTATAGACTGACTTATTAAGTACACACATTTGCATATCAAATGAAAATTAATATTAATTAATACTGAAATACTGTTTAATATAAATGAGGCAAACACGAAAAACAGACTTTTACACACCTCTTTAAACAAAAGACGTTTACTAAAAACGTGTCGGATATTTTTCAAAAATTTCGGTTCCGTTGGTGATGACTTTTTCTTTAAAATTAAATACATCTTGCGCCCATTTTATAGCTGGTATGTACATAGGCATTGATGTAAAGTATTTCGCCGGTATTATATTTATTATTGCTACTACTTAGTACTTACTTCGTGATTATTACCAATATGACAAGGGGCGATATCGTAAGTCTTATTTTTCCATCGCTACTATAAATCTAATGCCTCCGATAGTCCTGAATGTTATGCAGTAAATATTGTTTGTACAAAAAATATAAGGAGCGGACAGCCCCCCCCCCCCCCCCCCACAAGATGGACCGACGGCCTGGTGAAGATCGCTGGTCGCTAAAGGCTGGACACACACAAAGCCGATCGTCTCATCGGGATCTTTTGGGGGTGTCCTGCAGTAAATGTCTTTCGATTGATCTGGCTGAAAAAATATACGGGACCATCGTAAGTAACACGAGTTTGTCAACAGTGGTTGTTTACCGACGGATGTTGAGCCACGAGGCGGCGTGTCTGCCTCTGATATATAAGCGGTACGTCGTTACACCCCGGTACAGGCTGCAGTCGAACCTGAGCTACAATGATCCGAACACTGGCCCTGATCACCCTCCTCGCCGGAGCGGCATATGGTAAGCATTAGCAATAAAATTAAATATTCGCGCGCATATAATATTCTCGTTCTGAGCTGAACACTTCTAAAATGTTGTTCTTATTTCAAAATTAATAATAGTTTTTTTTTTTATTTTTATTCCCACCACGAGATGTTTTAACATTAAAAATATTTAGGTAAATTCCTAATTTTTGTTTTTTCTTAAATTTCGGAACTGTGACATTAAAATTAAATAAAACCTTTTTTCTGGAATAAACCTAATTTTGCGCTCAATCTCACAATTAAAAAAAAAACGGGCGAACCTTTCATTAAATTATATTATATGACAGGGAAGCTACAAATTTTTCGAGCAGCACTCTTAGAAATCCACCAAAGTACTTTAATAACATTGACTTAAACTGAGACTTACAATGTTTTTCCTTCACTGCTACTTTGATCAGATTATTCCATTTATATAAGTTGCGGGCAAATTCCTGTCAAAATACGGAGTATTGAAAAAAGTAATTATACTAATCCACAAAAAAACAAACCATGTAGCCAAGTAGACTTTTCATAGACGTTAACGCTGATAGAAAACGCCAAAATGTACGGGAATGACGTTTTACAATGAAAACGTGTCGAGAACAACGCGCTAACAATTTTGTCAAAAGGATAGAATCAAAACGCTTGCTACTAGACCTATTATAATCAAGTTAATCCACCTTCGAATTTTTTCTCAGGTTTATTGTTTATTACAACGGCACTACGTGTTAACAAAATTGACTCACTCTATTTTTCACAACAATTTAATCTATTACGTCTAATCATACAAAAATCGGGTGATAATGGGATATCAAACCGTGTTGAAAATAATGTTGTACAATCGCCTGCACTAAGATATAGGATTATTACACAACAAAAACTCAAAAACTATCATACTCGTGCCTTTTTCCTTTACACATTTTGAATGACATTATTTTATTAGAAATGAATTGATCATTACTTTTCTTTAGAAAAAAGAAACGAGTGCCACACAAGAAATTATTCCTGTGTCGTGAGTGCGTTTACAAACATGAAATTCACATGCACAAACATCCAGACCGAAACAAATATTTGTGGGTCACACAAAGATTGGTCCCGTGCGGGAATCGAACCCGCGACTAATCGATCGAGTGAGCGGAGCGACTATAATCCGTCTATAATCCATTGTGATATTTGATGAATCATTATTGGTAAAAGTTGATTGTAAGATAATTTTTGCAAGCCCTGTGACGATGGACTGGTATTAATGGTGTGTTGACGTGTCCACGCTGCGCTTGCATTTCCATAGCCAAAATTGGAGTCACTGAAAGTGCACCAAAGGACAGACCAGAATAGTCACACATGCCTTCGCTTTGCCGAAATCGGCTAATTTGATTGAATGAATGAAGGAGAACAAAATATACGACTAGATATCATCTTTTACAAGAAGTTTTACAATAGCCAAAACCTTGTTAGAATAAAATATTATTATATTAATAAATAATCTACATTTACATGCTCCCTTTCAGGCTCAGGATGGACCACACAGTCTTTAAACGGTAAGCTGAGAAATATGAAATAAATATTACCTAAATCGCTATAATGCATGAAGACAAAATGTTTATCATGTCAAAGGCAAATGAAAATAAAAGTAGCTTACTACAAGCGTTTAAACAGTTCAACGTATTTTTTAATCGTAGGATCAATCGAAATTTCAATTGCAATTATAATAAGCCCTCCTTAAAAGGGACCCCAGAATAATAATTATATTTGGATGTCAAACGCCTCAGTCCCTCCCGTGACGATAAGTGCTGAAGGGCTCGAAACGTCGAGAACTTAAAAATCAACAATAAAATACAAAATATTACACAATCAATATAATAAATCACAATTAATTTTTGCCTAACTCTGCAGACGGGCTACATTTGAACTGCACATCAGTTGCAAAATTGAAGTTTGGATGTTTACTGAAGCTAACACATCAAATCTGCCAACAAACTGCGCAGTCCGCTTGCAGTCGACGTTCATTTGAAATGCAGCCCATCTCTTTAGACCGTGACATCGCTTGAACTTGCAGCTTTTCATTGCATTATTAGTTTAAATCATCGATCAAATATACGATGGGTTAAATCAGTATAATGTGCACTGTCTAAGATTACTTATTTGAAGTGTGGATATTATATAATCGACCATCCATCGGCGGATATGATCGTAGATTTAAAACTCGTAAAAGACCTTTGTAACTGTCTCGTCTCCCGTCGTTCTGCAACGGCGGGCGAGCAAGGAATTCTTCAACCTAGCCGGCGAAGTACAAGTAGGTGTCTGATCCCCTGTGCGGCATCTTTATCCGAATGAAGGGTAATGTGAGAAATCAATCCTTTTATGCTAAGCCCTCTGAATATGGCGTGTGCACGGCGCATTGTTATGAGATATTTGTATATTTACAGTGAGGTTTGCGCTGACTCTCACGGGTATTGGAACAACAGCTTTTATACAAATGCCTTTATACAAGGATAACGCGACAGCGGCCGGCTGGACCGAGTACACCCGCCCCCTCGTTCACAGCGGTTACGAAAACACTGCCATGTATTGCCGTGGAGACGGAGACCTTACAATTTGCATAATTTATGACGATACCGGCTTCATATGTGGTATGCAGCATTGTGTAAGTATTGACTGATTGCAATCTATATCATCATCACGCCGGATGACCGCCGGAAGCAGAGAGTACAGATTTCCAACAAGGTTTTACTAACAATACCTCTATTGCGTCCTCCACCCTCACGGTTCGTCTCATACCCGTTCGCCAGTTATGGAGACTCTTGACTTGTCCTTCTTATCTGAAGGACAAGTCAAGAGTCAAGACCGACAAAAATAGACCGTATCTGGTCATAGTAAGATAGTCTAGGTCTTCCCCGGTACCTACATTCTTCCACTTTTGCATTCTATCATGTCATGCTTCCGACATTCTTTCTATATGCCCGAACCACCGGAGCATATCCTTTCTCATCTTTACACCGATACTATCTTTCATACTTACACGTTTTTGCGAATAAGGTCGGTCAGCTTGACTCAATCTGCCGCAAAACTCGCATTTCGACCGCATTTATCTTGATTTCATTGTCTTTCTTACATACCCAACTCTCACTGCCAAATAACAAGGTTGGAACAAGCACTCTGTTCTGTATGGCCAGCTGTATCTTTTAGCTTAAGTGCCAGCTCTAAGCAAGCTAAGCAAGTAGCTTTCCCATCGCACCATTCACTCTATTTCCAGCATTCACTCCTTTCTCTATATCAGCGGTGTATTTTCCATCTTTCCTGAAGGCACATCCAAGATATACTCACGCGTATTCAAAAGTTAGAAGCCCCATCGTCAAACATTCAATGCCCTATTTCGACCTATCTTCAGCCAAAAGCTGCAACTACTGCAAGACAAAGGCCTCCCCCAAATACAGCCACGACGACCGGCTTGGTATTTGGCATCATATTCCTCAATGCCTGCCATGTTTTCAAATAATACAGAATAGTGATTCTAATTATCTACATAATTCAAAATACTGCCTATTTCGCCTAGTGGCGAATAATAGGTCGGAAAAAGTGTAATTTTTTCATAAGAATAATTCCAAGTAAGACCTGTTCTTTATCCCCAGTAAGTAAGTGGGACATAACATCGCCGGTGGGTGTACACAGTACACTTCTGTCACCCCCGTTTGGGGAGTACATGCGTGACGGAAATGATTCTAAACAGAAAGAACCTTATGGTTCCCTACCTGCCAAGAAAACAATATTTAATTCCCTGAACAATTATTTTGATATTCCCAGTATGACACGGACTACATCAGTAACCCGGCCTACGACTGGGACGACCAAGGCTACACGGGGTGGGATGTCACCCTTACCAACGGCACAGCCAAGTACTTTTACTGTCACTACCAGTATTTCGCTTCGGGCGGTAAGTGCTTCTTTAAGTACTGAGTCATCCAATTCATCACAACCACATTCTTTAACACAGATTTAATCGTAGAGGTACCTTTACAATTAATTCTGTGTTACTAAAGAAAAAATAATAATTTAAAAAGACCTTTTTTAAAAAACATGCTTTTATATCAAAAACACAACGGAAATATCTTGCACAGTCGAGATGGTTCTATAGCCTCCTTTCATCTCCATTATAAGACCTCACTCACGTCTATTGTACTTGTCTTGACAAATCCAACGAGCCCAAATACGGCGGGGTTATGTTGCGTAGTTGGGTGGTTCTGTTGGCCACCTTTCGACTTCATCATCAGACCCTGAACACTATCTGGTTTGATAATACTTGTCAATACCAATCTAACAAGCCTAAACACGAGAGGGTTACGTTGTGTAGTTCACACGTTCCTATGGCTACCTTCCAACTCCATCATCAAACCTGCTCCATGTATTGCATTATCACCGAATTTACAAAGCAAGTGCTTAAAAATTGGATCACAAGATTTGAACTGGAAAGACCAACAGACAGAGATACGAAAATTGCGAGTTAAATAAAAGCTTATAAAAAGGGGATGAGTCAAATTTAAGTAACTTTGGCTTATCCCCTTTTTCACACGATGCACAATCAACTTAGCGTTGACATGGCGTTGACAAGGATGCGCGCTATCGCTTTCATCTTTATTTAGTTAGTAGTGTGAAAAGGATAGCATATCAACATGATAGCGTTACTCCAACGTCAATTTGTTAATACTTGGAGCTCTGTTTTAAGCGGTAGTATTTACCAACTGCTATTTTTCTATGTTTAGAGTTCCTGGCTACAGATGCTGACACTCGCGTTGCTAATAGAGACAATACTAAAGTCCTTCAAGATGAATGTGTTTGGGTGTCTTACTTTGATAAAAGCCTAATGTGCGTTCCTACGAACACGACGGAAATAACTTCGGGAAACACCAATTTCACAAAGCAAGCCTGCGTCTTATGGATGGGTAACTAAAAATCCAAATATTTCACAAATTAAATTTAGTCTTTAACATTTGTAATTTCTTAACGCTCACTAATTCCGTAAAAGAAGACTAAGGTTACACATAGACTTCTACTGAAGCGCGAAAGATAAATATTGCTCAGATCGGATTACACTAGATATGTGTCGATCTTTACTGATACGATACATTGATATGAAACATGAACGAGAACCACAACATTCGAACCAGTTGTATAGAAAAAATGCCTCATTTGTATCCAAATCTCGATCTTACATTCACTAAACTTACCGTCTTACAGAACGGACGAATAAGCGACGCGATTTCGGTCGGTGGACCGACTGTACATGAATTTTGCTGATTCAAATTTTCCAAACGAGGCATATTGTGATTCGAATCTTGCACTGTTTTAGATACAAACGATCAAATTTAAATAGTGAGGCACTTTTACCATGTCTAGAATAGACTACGTCCCGCGAACAGGCAGTTATAAATATTAACTTACAGGTCATCACTACTATTGGAAAATGTCTTCAACTCTGGAATGCTCGGCTGAAACAATTTTGGCATGGTTTCCATTAATTTATGACAACGAACTTATTGGTATGGGGCGATTGTTGGCAGCCAGTTACAATTCAACCAATGCCTTTTGTGAATACCCAAGTAAATCAGACGTCGAGGTACGGATTTCTTATTATATATATTTTTTTTATCTCATACCGGAAGACCTGGCATGGGCAGGCTGACCACAAGAACGTGTAAAACGCTAAATGCGTATATCAGGACGCCGGTCGTTGCGGAGGCATTTGTCCTGCAATGGACGTCCTTAGGCTGATGATGATACTCTTTGATCACCTTCGGAAAGCTCTTGCCCAGACCAAACTAGATCCTAATGACCTAATCTCTCGCACATCGATTTGTGGAAGCATTATCAAAAGGCATTTGGCGAATTGGTCTTTTAGAAGCAGTTAGGCAATTTAAGAATTGTGCATTTAAGATTTACTAAGCCAACTTTGTCATGTATCCAACACGTAAAATCCCTTTGCGAGAATTTATTTATTTAGGGCGCCCGGTGGTGGATTGAAACTCCAGAATTTTACGAGACACTGCTACCTCAACTCTTCTTATACTTTGTATGTCGTAAACAGCCACTGTGTTTTTCCCGGCAAAAGACTTATCCTCGATCACAACTGTTTGGTACAAACTAGATATTTCGATTGTATTGTGGTGTTCCTGATACATCTTTGATCACCCAGTCGAAACTAAAAAGAATATCGAAATTAAATTTGGACCAAATCTATCCCAATGAAATGTTGGCGTACCTTTAACTAAATCGCGAGGTGATCGTGCGACTGCAGTGTTTTTGGCGTTTACCAATATTGAAGCCAAACGCTATGATGGATGACCGTTTGCAACATTTTCATATCCGAGTGTCTCCGTGCTTGGGAAATCACGTTAATCCGTTGGCACCTGTTAATGTGGTAGTCGTTAACTTCAGATTGAACGATTATAGGCGGCTTGATAATTTCCAACAACAGTTGGCCACAAACCTGTCGCCACCAATCCGCATTAGGTCCGCGTGGTGTGGAACCTAATATCTCCTACCTAATATATTCACCTCGATTTGTGAAAGGCCTTTGCTCAGTAGTGGGTGTAAACTGTATAAACTCTATATTTAAACTTTTGGTTTTACAGATGATCGTACCCGACGGTCCTGATTGTTTCTATAGTCTGGTCGACAGTCCCGCAGTACAGACCACACACACGTACTATATCGACCCGGCATACACTATCAGTTGTATATGGGAGGGTTAATTCTTAATTACCCAGAGAAGATACTAATCTATATTCGGCGAGTTATGCTATCACTAGGAATTCCTATATTCCTATATTTATATAACTTCCCTTATATTTATATAACTTAAATTCTTTTCATACAATGTGTACCTACTACTCAAAATTTTCATTTTGTTTGGGGTGAATCACACTGGAATATTTTATTAATGAAATACAATTATGGATCAGTACGATGAACCACACCAGAATATATTGACGTCGAACGGTTATGCTTTTATAGTTAATAAATATTTTGCAAAACACGAATGTTTTAATCCCAGTTCTACTACAATGTTACACTATGGTTGAGTGGTTTTTGGAAAACCTGGATTTGACCGCAGTTCTGAGTGAACCTAGTAGAGTATTGAAATGGAAATATTTATAATCTGACTTGAAAACCGGATATTATGTAAATCAAGGGTATAATTTCAGGCACGCGTAATTTCTCTTGCTTCTATCCGCGTATCGTAGAGATTTTCATCTAACGCAATGAATCAAAATAGACTGATATGCCTATACGTATCGTATGTGCCCTGAGCCAAGAGTAACATACTTGCGGTGTTTGAGGCATTCCGCGTGTAAAACAGTACTACCAGCCTTAACCGTTGTGTCCGGAAGATATACTATTTCCATGTCCGGATGTACATACGGTACGAGAGTATCGATGCATGTAGCATCTATACTCCCATACTGAATGCCGTTCCAACTTCCAGGGAATGAGAGTCATGCCTTTGGGCCTTTTGCCGTCATCTCGATGAAGGTTTTAGAATAGCCCCTATATTGACGCTGGCAAGAGCCCGACGGATAATTTTATTGGAAGAAGCGTGTATGACGTACAATCCAACCGGCGGTTATGCGACACGAGATTCTATGATGGCCGAGCTGGTCAACTCTTCCCTCACACTGACAGAGTTGCGAAACAACGCAGAAGACTCATATGCGGAGACTCAAAGCAATCCGAAATGTAGTGGGGCCTAAAAGGGCTTCTAAGGTTGACGGAGAGGTGTACTTGTAACCAGAGACCCGACTCCCATTCAGAAACAGGCAAAATAGGGCTCGGTCTGTGGAACTTAGGGACGTTTCAATTAATTTTTAAGATCGGACGATACCACTGTCTCAGAGAAGCAGGAACTTGGGGGAAGCAGTGTTCGGGCTGGCCAAAAACCAAGCATACTTGGCTTCGGCTAAATAAGGAATTCTACAACGTTAACAAACTTTTTTTTAACTCGATTAAAGTACTATGGGCCGAAGACAGGAATGCTAAAAGAGATTCGTCAGAAATTTTGTGTACACCAGACCTCCTTCAGATTGAATGTTTTCTATTGAAGAGGTGCTATTTCTTACAATGTTATCAAGCCTCTGTAAGGTGTGATTATACTTCCCGAGACACAACGGACGTAGTAAGGAAATTTTTGGACGAAAAGTAAAGGCCAAATAACAAAGTCATGTGAGGATTTATTTTATGTAAACGTCCGTAATATCTTCAAAATTTGTTTTTTTTTTCTTCTACTTGAAAGTCGGAGTATACTATTGTTGACTATTTTAAGTTCGGGACCAAAATCATTAAATTTTTCAGAATTAATGTTTGATCGTAACTTAGTGCTCATATTTGGTGATTTTTAGCTCCGACCCGACTATTTTGAGCTCTCCGATTAGAAATTGGTCATCACGCATATTTGCGTCATCTCCAGGATCTGGTACCTCTATGACGCCTAGACCCTAGGGTCCCATCATAGATACCAGACGATGAATTTAGATTCTAACTGTTTAATAATAGGATGAATCGAAACTGAAAATGGCCGGGCCGAGTGGGTCGCCTGGTTGACGGCCGAGACATACATACAAGATTACCCAAACCTTTATAAACTTACTTAGGTGGCTTGCTATAGCATTACCACACAATGTTATATAGCTCTGAAACTTTGCGACTAATTTCAGTTAACAGGGCATTTCTGTCCACCGCGTTAAAGGCATTCCGAATGAATTCCAACATTGAGCAATACCTTACCACACTTGCTCGTAGTAAAATGTATGACAGCCTCACAGCCGCCCTTCGAACCAAAGCCGATCTGAAGAGAAACTGAAAATAATCCCGTAGAGGATTGAAAATCTTCCCACCACATAGGTCGAAATCGGAGGAATTTTGGGGAAAATTGTGCGCGTTCACTTAGGAAAGATCTCCATCTTTACTAAGTGTACGCGCACAATTTTGTTTACCTATACAGTAATATTTTATAATTACTGTATATTATTATTATAACCTTCCATACATCTCAGTACTTACCTATTCATATCGTTTATAGTTTTAGGTTAACATTAAAACAATATTTTTATACGTTTTCTTTATTATAAACTTACAATCAATTGCATTTTTTTTTGTTATATATTTATATCCTAGCATTTCGTTGCTATTGTATTCCTTAGTAAGATTTCTATCCTCCGTCGCGGGATAGGCAGAGAGTACAGATTTCCAACAGGTTTTTTCCTTACAGACCTCTCTGGTAAGATTTAGTAGTAAGATTTAATCAATACACACAATACAATTGGCACCAAATGCAATTAGGATGCTAGGCACCTATTTCACACATTTAGAGCAGTATATTCATTGAGCCATTGTTTATAGCCGCATAGAGCATTGCCGCGTGGTTCCCGGCTTAGAATAGGACCAACCCATCTCATCCCATCGGGTGTCGTACAAGGCGACTAAGGGGAAAACTAGGGAATGGGCAGCAGCGTTCCCTTAACACTTCTACCATCAAAAACTGCGCTCGCCAACCCGCCTGCCAAGCGTGGCGAGTATGGCAAACCCCCCCAATTTATTAAAATGAAAGAAAAAGATAAAACCAGGCCCCTAGTCCCCGGCGGTCCTGTTCGTCCTGGCCACGGTAGCAGCTATGGTAACGACAGGACAAGGGGTGCTAAGAATCTCCGGCAGAGATTCGGCTACCACCAACTACGAAAATTGGCCCTGGTGACATACAACGCACGCACGTTAAGGACAGATGAGAAGCTTCTTGAGCTGGAAGAAGAGATAAACAAGTTGCGGTGGAATATTGTTGGTTTATCGGAGGTCCGAAGAAAGGGCGAGGACACGATAACCTTAAAATCCGGCAACTTGTTTTACTACCGGGAGGGCGAACAGCAGTCCCAAGGTGGTGTCGGATTTATCGTCCACAAGTCACTCATAGACAACGTTGTGTCCATCACTAGTGTGTCGAGCAGGGTAGCGTACCTGATACTCAGAATATCCAAAAGATATTCGCTGAAGGTCATACAGGTCTACGCACCGACCTCGGCATACTCAGATGATGACGTCGAAGTTATGTATGAGGACATTAGTAGAGCCATACATACTTCCAAAGCACACTTTACAGTGGTTATGGGTGACTTCAATGCGCGGCTGGGCAAACGGGGCGATGATGAATTGAGAGTGGGGCAATTTGGATATGGGCAGCGCAACCCCAGGGGTCAGAGGCTGGCCGAATATCTGGAGAAGGAGGGACTCTTTATGATGAACTCTTTCTTCCGGAAGCCGCCTCATAGGAAATGGACCTGGATGAGCCCTGATGGTTCCACAAAAAATGAGATAGACTTCATCATGAGCACCAAGCGACAAATATTTAATGATGTCTCCGTGATTCACAGGGTAAAAACCGGCAGTGATCACCGAATGGTCAGAGGCACATTAAATATGAATGTCAAAATGGAGAGATCGCGTCTGATGAAGTCTACGCTCCGACCTTCTTATGCACATATCCAAAACCCCGAGAACTTTCAACTCGAATTGGCAAACCGCTTCGAATTGCTAGACAGCAGCGCATCAGTGGACGAAATCAACAACAGGCTGGTAGAGACTGTCCATACGGTCGGGTCCAAGTATTTTAAGCCCCACCGTAAAAATAGACCTCAAAAACTATCCAACTACACCCGAAACCTCATGGCTGAGCGACGTTCCATGACGCTCCAAACCTCCGATGATGCTAAGTCCTATAGGCAGCTCAATGGACAGATACTGAAGTCCTTGCGACACGATTTACGGTCCTTCAATACAAGGCGTATTGAGGAGACCATAGCACAGAACAAGGGCTCCAAAGTGTTCGCAAGAGACGCGTCTATTGGGCAAAGCCAGTTGACGAAGCTGAAGACGGAGGACGGAAACGTAACGTCGAATAGGTCAGAGGTGCTCAGGGAGATAGAGAGGTTCTATGGGCAGTTGTACACCTCAGTAGCTGAACCTGTTGTTGACTTGGTAAAAGACCCAAGAGCCAAGCTAACCCGACACTACACTGAAGATATCCCGGACATCAGCCTGTACGAGATTGGGATGGCTCTCAAACAACTCAGAAATAACAAAGCGCCAGGCGAAGACGGAATTACCGCAGAGCTTCTGAAAGCGGGCGGAACGCCGGTACTTAAAGTCCTTCAGAGGCTGTTTAATTCCGTCTTGCTCGAAGAGAAAACGCCGGAAGCATGGAACAGGGGTGTGGTGGTACTGTTTTTCAAGAAAGGTGATAACACTTTACTGAAGAATTATAGGCCCATCACACTGCTGAGCCATGTTTATAAGTAGTTTTCGAGAGTCATCACGAATCGTCTCGAACGCAGGCTTGATGACTTCCAGCCTCCCGAACAAGCCGGTTTCCGGAAAGGCTTTAGTACCATAGACCACATACATACGCTGCGGCAGATTATACAGAAGACCGAGGAGTATAATCGGCCACTATGCTTGGCGTTTGTGGACTATGAGAAAGCCTTCGATTCGATCGACACTTGGGCGGTTCTTAGATCTCTCCAGCGATGCCGCATTGACTATCGGTACATTGAAGTGTTGAAGTGCTTGTATAATAACGCCACCATGTCAGTCCGAGTACAGGGGCAGTGCACGAAGGCGATCCCCATAAAAAGAGGAGTAAGGCAGGGAGACGTCATTTCTCCGAAACTGTTTACGGCCACCTTAGAGGACGCCTTCAAGCTCTTGGAATGGCAAGGAATTGGCATCAACATCAATGGCGAATACATCACTCACCTTCGATTTGCCGACGACATTGTGGTCGTGGCAGACTCGCTGAAAGATCTAGGACGAATGCTCGGTGACCTCAACAGAGTATCTCAACAAGTGGGTCTTAAAATGAACATGGACAAAACGAAAATAATGTCTAACGTCCATGTCGTACCCACCGCACTCACCGTTGGGAACTCTACTCTTGAAGTTGTTGACGAATACATTTACCTGGGACAGGTAGTCCGGTTAGGTAGGTCCAACTTTGAGAGAGAGGTCAATCGACGAATCCAACTCGGCTGGGCAGCGTTCGGGAAACTGCGCAACATCTTCTCATCCAAAATACCTCAGTGCCTAAAGACTAAAGTTTTTAGTCAATGTGTGTTACCAGTGATGATATATGGATCAGAGACGTGGTCTCTTACAATAGGTCTCATAAAAAAGCTCAGAGTTGCTCAGCGAGCTATGGAGAGAGCTATGCTCGGCGTTTCTCTACGCGATCGAATCAGGAATGAGGAGATTCGTAGAAGAACCAAGGTCACCGACATAGCCGTTAAGATTAGCAAGCTGAAGTGGCAATGGGCGGGCCACATAGCGCGTAGATCGGACGGGCGTTGGGGCAGAAAGATTCTAGAGTCGAGACCACGTATTGGCAAGCGCAGCGTGGGACGACCGCCTGCCAGATGGACCGACGATCTTGTGAAAATCGCAGGAATTCGTTGGATGCAGGTGGCATCGGACCGGTTACGCTGGAAAGCGATTGGGGAGGCCTATGTTCAGCAGTGGACAAGTATAGGCTGAGATGATGATGATGATGATTGTTTATAGCTGGAGGCTTGTTGTTCACTCACTTTTGTAATTTAATAATAGGTTTCGAACTTCTTGATTTCGTAATAATATTCCCAATTCTTGATTTGAACTGGAGAAACAGATTGTTAGGATGAATTATTATAATTCCAATTGATTAAATCTTGACTACATTTTCCATTAATTTAGTTTAACTGAAATTATTATCACATATTAAATACCTTATAGGTATTTTACAATAAACAGTTTTTTTATGAATATATATGTTAATTTAATACTGTAACAAAAAAATATACTTAGAGGAACAATATTCTAAAATCACGCCCTTTGTATTTGACAAATGGATCACTGTGGTACGTTCCACTTGCGTGAACGATTGCGGCGCTGACAACGTTGTGAAATGGCGTTTGTCACACGTTTGGAACGTGGTCGGCGTGGGCTACAAGTGGAATGCACCCCTAGTGTCAATTTAATTTAACGGTATTTTAAGTATCGTCAAGGCTTTTGTTTTTTGCCGTAATGGCGACAAGAAGCCAATTTTTATAATTTACTGTATACTCAATTACTACTTGACATTGGCGAAATACACTGTTAAAGTGTGCGGCCATTAATTAAAATAGGGAGTATCGTCAAGGAGGTTTTTGGCGGGAAATCGAACAGTGATGTCGTCAATTTGTTTTAATTTCTAAAACTTGTGTTATTTTGAATTATAATGTGTAATGTTGGTGGAATATTAACCATTATGTATTCTTATATGTGCACAAGTGAAGGTAATTGTAACAAAGTGATAAAACGTGCGTTTTCGATTTCCCTCAAAACGGCCGTCGCAATTGGTATGTAAAGTATCCATCGCTTTACTATCCAGGGAGGGGCACTTCATCAATTTCATAATCATCCTAGTCATCAAGTTCATCGGGGAGTTGAATTAATTTTGAAATACTAGACATTGGCAAAATACGCGTTGTCGTGATGCCATAAACATAAAAAAAAAAGTATCGTCAAGGGACTTTTTGGCGGGAAACCGAATAGTAATATCGTCAATTTGTTTTTATTTGCAAAACTTGTGTTATTTCTAATTATAATGTGTAATGTTGGTGGAATATTAACCATTATGTATTCTTATATGTGCATGAGTGAAGGTAATAGTAACAAAGTGATAAAACGTACCTTTTTAATTTCCCTCAAAACTGTCGCGAACTGCGGTCGCAAATAACCTTGTTTATGGTTGTAGAAAAAGTTAAACGGTCAAGATGACAGATGAAAATCATTCGGCTTTTGTCTCAGGAAGAAATACGGAAAGGATTTAAGAGAATATAAAAGAACTATTTTATTATGGTCTAGCATAAAAGACTGAAAGGACATTGACGCATTATAATATATGGTAAAGGTAAACGTTTTAATGAATGTGGGAACTTTGAGGGTTCCAATGCATGTTATGTGTTCTCAATTGTATTATAAGAGCTAGTAACCGATGCGTCGGGTTGTTTAAGGATAGCCGTCAGATTCAGAGGAAATGTATTTTTAAAAAGAACAATGGCAAGATCCTACCTGAGTATCATAAGAGGTGTCAAAAAATGTGACTAATGCAAAACTTAGTCATTTAATTCGACCGTTTTTATACGATTTTAATTTTATATATAACACTTCAAGTTAATTTTTTTTTATGAATGTATTTAAATTCATATCCGGCTATATTTCAAGCATCAGACTTGCCGCTTTTGAAAAAAGAAATGCGTTCGAAAAAACGAATTAACAAAACATTAGTAAATCAATGCTTAATTCATATATAAAAACTAAATATAAAGTATTCATATATAAAAAGATTGTTTTGATGATTTACTGTTAAAGTAGTTCCTAAATAATAAATAGTCAAATATAAAGGCCGGCGTGACTTTATAAAAATATATTTATTTCACAATACAAATTAATAATAGATACTCAAAATATTAATGCAGTCAATTAATATTACTTAACGTTAGTGCGAACGGTAAGAGAGCTGAGTCGATATTAAATGTACTTTGCTTGGCGATGGCTTTTATAGGCATCGTCAAGTAAACAACTCCTTCTAGAATGAACCCACGCGTTATACGTCTTATTAATTGATATCTGCTTATTTAGCAAAACAGTTATGAGAATTGGACTGAGACTAAACAAGTAACCTGATATCTGTTTACATGATAAATACGCAGCTGAGGCAAGTTAAGCTGATTAAGCAAAACAGTACTTGGAATTATATTCTATGAGCAATAGTCTGTTTATATTGCATCATCTTTTAAAGTACTTGCACTGAGCTGTGTACTGGTCTAGTATACATAACTCCTCCCTCCATAAGTTCAAAATCAGCGTTCGATTTTTGAGAATGTTGATTTTGCTTATGTTTACATAAGGACAATATTTTAGACTTATAAATATATAAAACAATCAAAAGCACAATTAATAATATTACATAAATGATTATAGAACCTAAACTTATGCTATGCACATTCACTGAATATACGTGGTTTTCACTGAGATTTTCACTTTTACTGTTTAACACATGTGACAGGAACTGAAGATCTTCTAAGTTGACCTCATCTAGGCTGATTGGCTGCTTGTAGATTTTCTCTGCTGCTGTAATGCTTGGTAAATTTATAACTGGAACTTGATGGAAGACTTGATTAGTTAATTGAATGAGACGTTTCCTTAATGTGATGTTCTCTAATTTAGCTTCACATTCATTATCTAAGGTTAATATATAGGTGCCAAAAATTTTGAACTGGTTGAAATCATTTTCACAGTGCTCTGTGAGAAATGTCTGTTTTCCTGAATATAGTAACCATGTGTCAGGCCGAATAGATTTGACCTTGACTTTTGAAGATTTCACTGTAAGTGGAGAACATGATGTAATTTGTGAAGAAAATTTCATCAAATCTGTAATGCATAAGTCTTCATTAGTGACAGATAAATTATCTTCATAACACAGGAATTCTCCTTCGTCTATTTCTTTGCATGATTGTGATAGTGGAAGTATATCTGACCCTCTGACCAGGATTTGGGAATATTGAGGCGTTATTAGGAATGTTAGGTTTAAATGAGGATTATACATGGGAAAAGGATGAAGGTTGTAATAGTTATAGAAATCTAATTGGACAATTGGTATTGACATAATAAACGTTATTCGTTTGTCCTTAATATATGCTCTTATGTCTATACAATGTTCAATTTTTATTAAATTATCGGAATTTACTGGATACATTAATTTATCTATTTTCTCTATATCTTTAAGAGTTGATAACAATTCATCTATGTCTAAAATGGATTGATGTAAAATATTTAATCTACTGAAAGCAATAGCTGTTTCAACCTCATCTAACCTAGTTAACAAAATTTGAAAATTATGGATAATTAAATCGAAAGTATTCAAGACAATTTCCTTACTATGTTGGAATTGAGTTTTATTCAGAATGGATTCTATTTCGTTAATTGTTTTGTCTATTTCAATAAAATTGTTTCTCGTAGAGTTTGTCAGATTTACTAATACTTCAATTGTTTCGGAAACTAATGATATTTTGTTATCAATAGCGTTTTGTTTAGATTGAATATGACTTATTAAGGAATCGTATCTGATTGCGTCTTCATTATCTAAATTGCCGGTAATGGCTTTAACTATTGAACCTAGGGGATTTAAAATACCTCTTTTAATTCTAATTGTCGGGACTAATTGATTATAACGCTCTAATGTTAAACTCATAATATACTCAGTTTGCATTTGTGCATCTATGATATTTCCGTCTAAGAAATATACATTTAATTTTTCTTTTAAATAATCGTTAACTTCATAATACTTGTTAACGTTATATTCAATACTGTTACTAACAAATTTTAAATCTAATATTTTAATTATATTCCAATTATAAGTGCTAATGAATGCTTGTCCTTCCTTAACTGGGAAGATTCCAGGATTATCTTCAATTTTCTGAAGTTGAAGGGCCAGGTTTTGGGCTGCCTGTACGAGGATCAGGAGCGCGAACCTGCGGAGGACGTTTTATATCTTTTATTGGGACTTTTGTGTGTCTCTGATGAGACTCTACCGGTACTGTATTTCTATTAATTGTTCCAATAATTTTTGCTTTTTTATAACGCGGTTGGTCTTTACTACGCCTAATATTGACACCTTTTATGAAGACGGTGTCTCCTTGTTTAAATTTTATTCTTTCTTCACCGCCACGTTTTTCTCTAATTTTAATTTTATTATTTATCATTTTATCGGTTAAGAAATCATATAAGTGTTTAGTTCGTTTACGGTGCTCTAAAACAAGTTGTTGTGTATAATTTTTCTCAAAATCAACTTCAAATGCATTGGATGAATCTGTATGACCAAAAACTACTTCAAATGGCGTAAGACCAGTTGTTGAATGTATGGACTGGTTATACGACATTATCGCATATGTCATTACTGAGGCAGTATCTGTTATTTTCCTTTCATATTTTGCAAGTCTATAAATTTCTATTATTGTGGAATGAAAACGTTCAACAATGCCCATTGAGTTGGGGTTATGGGGTGTTCCAATATGTAAATCTATTTTATAAAATATTAACATTTCTTTAAGTAAATTATTATTGAATTCTGAACCTGGATCTGAACTTATTTTTCTTGGTACTCCGTAAATGGAAAAATATTTTATTAATGCTCTAATTATTTCTGGTGTTGTTCTATTTGAAACTTCTATGGCTTGACCTAATTTACTAAAGGAGTCTACTATCGTTAGGAAATATTTGCCTTCTATGGAAAATAAGTCTATGAAAATTTCCTGAAAGGGTCTAGTTTGAGTTTGAGTTAATTGAAGTTTAGGATTAAATGGTTTTCTATCGTATTTCATGGTTTTGCATGTTTCACAAGAATTAATTATACTTGATACGGTTTGTTCTAAATTTTGCCAGAAAAATGTTCGTTTAAGATGAGCAATGGTTTCTTTTATGCCACGGTGACAAGTTTTGCCAATATGGTATTTTAACACTATATCACGTTGCTCATTTTCATCTTCAACGTACACTACACGTTTTGTGCATTCAAAGAATTTTACTGAATCTTTTTTAAATAAGGTTATAATGATTTCTGAAAATTGTTTACGATGACGTTCATCGTCAAAGTATAGGAAGTATTTTATTTTAGGCCTAATATATTCTTTAAGGAATGATTTTATTAACTGGGTATTATTTAATGGTAAATGAACTTCTAATACTTTTTGTTTATCTCTGGATAAGTTTTTAACAGTAAATTCATTTCTGTTCCAGGTGTACACAAGTATTTGATTGGGTTTAGTATCAATTGCTTCTTGTAAAATAGGAATATTAGCAGAATCCGTGTTTTCTTCTGAATGGACAGTTATAAAAGATGATTCTGATTTTTCAGATGCGGTTAAGGTGCTACTATTTAAAGATGGAACTGGATTAGTTATTTCTGATTTGCTAGAATTTTCGGAAGATATTGTTATGGGACTAGAGGCATTAACTTTCATTGATAGATTATCTTTTAGTATATTAATTTTTGCACGTGAAAGCGCATCAGCGTTTCCATTTTGTTTACCGGGTTTGTATTTAATTTCGTAATCAAATGCTGTTAATTGTAATTTCCAATTAGTAAGTCTATTTCCGGGTTCTTTAACTGAATTTAACCACATTAGGGGTTTATGGTCACTTAATATGGTAAATTTATTTCCATATAAGTATGGCCTAAATTTTCTACACGCCCATACTATGGCTAATAATTCTTTTTCTATTGTACTATAACGGGTTTCTGCGTCGTTTAAAGTCCTACTAAGATAAGCTACAGGCTTGTCACTACCTATCGGTCCTTGTGATAGTATAGCGCCAAGGGCATAATTGGATGCGTCGGTTGTTAACAAAAATGGTTTAGTAAAATCGGGGTATTGTAAGATTGGGGCGTTTGTTAAAATTTCTTTACATTTCTCAAATGCATCAATATATTCTTTGTTAATTATAATTTTGTGTCTTTTCTTTAAACATTTAGTGAGAGGTTGTGTTAATTTGGAAAAATCTTTAATGAATTTTCGGTAGTAACCTACTAATCCAACAAAACTACGTATTTCCGAAGGTGTTTTAGGTAACGGAAATTGTAATATGGCTTTAATTTTATCATCATTTGGTTGAAGACCATTTTCTGTAATAGTGTGACCTAGGTAAAGAACTTCTTTTCTGAGAAATTCACACTTGTCTAATGTTACTTTTAAATTTGTTTGCCTAAGTCTTTCAAATACTTTTTCTAATTTTTCTAAATGTTCTTCTAAACTACTTGAGAATATAATGATATCATCTAAGTAAACTAAACAATGGATACCCTGTAAACCTCTAAGTATGTTATCCATTGCACGTTGAAATGTTGCGGGGGCTGTTTTTAAACCAAATGGCATTCTGGTAAATTCATAATGTCCATTTTGTGCTGTAAATGCTGTTTTAGATTGATCCTGTTTCTCTACTTCAATCTGATGGTAACCACTAGCTAAATCTACTGTAGAAAAATAACACGCTTTTCCTAATTTATCGAAAAGGTCTGAAATGTTTGGTAATGGGTATTTGTCGTCTACGGTTATTTCATTCAATCGTCTATAATCTATGACCATGCGAAATTTTCGTTCCCCCGAAGCGTCCATTTTTTTCGGAACTAAGTGAACTGGGGCGCTCCATGGAGAGTGCGATTCCCTAATGACATTGTTTCTTAATAATTTATCTATTTGTTTTCCAATTTCTTTATTTTCTGTAGGGGCATGTCTATATGGTTTTATATATATAGGATCTTCATTAGTGGTTCGAATTTTATGTTTAACTTGATTCGTAAAAGTTAAAGGAATATCATCACAATAGAATATGTCTCTATATCTGAAACATAATTTTTGTATGGCTTGTTTTTCTTCTCTCTTTAAATGGTCTAATCTTAATTTTGAAAGGTTTTGTTGTAACAATTTATTTTTATTTGTATTTAAATTTAAAGTATTGAGGTTATTGAAAAATTTTTCCTCAAATTTGTATACTTTTAATGGATTATCAAATTTTAATATAACATTCTGATCTGTAGAATTTTGTATAATAGTTTGGGCTATTGAATTTTTACAATTTACTATGGCATCGGGCATTCTAACTCCTGGTTGAAATTCTAAAAAATGTAATATTGCTTCACCATTTTTAAGATTTGTCGGAATTTTAACACGAGTTTCTGAACGCGGTGATAATTTAATTTCGTAGGGTTTTCTATACAATATCGGAATTTTAGTATTTCTGGTTTTTAAAACTTGATTTTTCATATCTATTGTGGCTTCTAGTTCTTTTAACAAGTCTGAACCTAATAAACCTCCGTATCTGCTATCTACATCATAAATGTAAAATTTGTGACAAAGTTTACTTTTAAAAGTTTTGGTTAAGGGCATATAAGCTACTTTACTGTGCCTACTATGTCCATGTGTACTAATTATTTCAAAAGGTTCTAAAGTTATAAAATTATAAAAGAATTTGTTTGCTATTTCGGGGCTAATGAAGGATCTAGTGCTTCCTGTATCTATCATAAATTTTGAATGAATTTCTGGTATTATAATATGTGGTAATTTTAAGGTTTCACTATAATTAAGTTTAACTATTTCGGGGGATCTTGGACCGGATCCATGGGAAAATTTTCATGTGGAGAAACATTATTATCGGGGTTTTCGTCGTCGACTTCATCGATTGTCACTGGCTCATATTCATTAAAGTATTCGTCAGTCTCAAAGTCAATGTCATCTACGTCATTCTCATATAAATTTTCAATCATGTTATTACGAACCGCTGTCCTCATTGTGACGTCATTATCTGTATTTAGATTTTTATTCATGAATTTATTGGGAATACCGAAACGGAATTGTTGATTTGGGTTGGGTTTGAAGAACCCAGATTGCTTATAATTATTTATGTTGTAAGGTAATCTTTGATCATTTTTAAATACTTTTTGTTGATTTTGCTGGATTAAATTAGGATTGAAGTTAGGTCGGAAGTTTTGATTTATTAATTGTCTTTGTGGGAAATTACTTTGAAGGAATCTATTTTGAGGTATGCCAAATTTAAATTGGGTCGAAATTTGTTTAGTTGTTTGTAAACTATTATTTGGTTTAACTTTACTTTTTGCATTGTAATGGTTATGGAAATTTACTTCTTCAGTAACTACTCCTAAGGCTGATTCTAAATTAGCGCATTTATTTAACCTAACGATCCTTAATAGGTCTTCTGGTAAGTTAAACAAAAAGCTATTTAACGCGGAATTATTATAAATAATCATTTTAGCGGCTTTAACGCCTTCATCGGTTAACAAATTTACTTTGGCTATAACTGAACTTTTTACGTCCTGGATTCTATGAGCTAAATCTATATATGATTCTTCTGATTTTAATTTAATGTTTTCTAAATTTAATTTCTTTTCATTAAGTTTTATTTTCTTTTCAATATTTTACGTTCTCAAGTGGACCTTGTGATCGACCCACTGGAAGTAATTTTCTTTTTCAATAAAATACGACAATGTTTTACGTAAGTTCAGCGATGCTTGTCTGATTCTTACGGCCCTAAGTGGTGATCTACGGCTTAGCGATGCGTGTCTAAATCCCGTGAGATCCTAAATTCTAATCACAAATTAGCGATGCTTGTCTAATAATGCGATATCCTTTTATCCAAATAATTCCCGCGATTTTTGACCGGAATTACAGGCTCGGGGTCTGAATGAAATTAGCGATGCTTGTCCAATTAAATTCAGAATAGACAGAAAAATAGGAACATGTGGGAAAGGTCAGAACTCACACAATGCTGCAATTTTTCATGCCGAATATCCGCTCTTTGAGTATCTGCAGGCACTTCTTGACAAAATTTCTTTGTTCGAAGGTAGGGTAGGTCCTTTTTCTAGGATTCAGCCAGGCGATTGTGGTCCGGAATCGATGCTTGTACTCCTGCACGGCGTTGAGCTTGTCTGGTATGACTACTGCAACACTTATCGCGACTGAAATCCTACCGTTCGGCTGCGCCAGTCAAATATAAAGGCCGGCGTGACTTTATAAAAATATATTTATTTCACAATACAAATTAATAATAGATACTCAAAATATTAATGCAGTCAATTAATATTACTTAACGTTAGTGCGAACGGTAAGAGAGCTGAGTCGATATTAAATGTACTTTGCTTGGCGATGGCTTTTATAGGCATCGTCAAGTAAACAACTCTTTCTAGAATGAACCCACGCGTTATACGTCTTATTAATTGATATCTGCTTATTTAGCAAAACAGTTGTGAGAATTGGACTGAGACTAAACAAGTAACCTGATATCTGTTTACATGATAAATACGCAGCTGAGGCAAGTTAAGCTGATTAAGCAAAACAGTACTTGGAATTATATTCTATGAGCAATAGTCTGTTTATATTGCATCATCTTTTAAAGTACTTGCACTGAGCTGTGTACTGGTCTAGTATACATAACTATCTAGTTAAATGTTGTGTTTTAACAGTTTAATAACTCACAAGAGTTAACTTCACTTTACACAAACATCAACATGTCGTCATCCTGAACTTGAAACTCACGGATTTCTGCGAAAACTATTTTGCTGGTGAGACAAACATTTTGGCTGTTAAATTTCAAATTTGAAGAAAATTCAACACACAAAATAAACAAAGAACACTATTTGTCGAAAGTTCTCTTCCGCATCGCACAAATAAATCAGCTGATTGGTTGACATTTGACGTTACGTTGGTTGACGTTTGAGTCCAGAAGGGCTGCCAATTAATTATAACCATAGACTAGTCGCAATAAATCAACAAAAAAAATCATTACGGGGTGCGTTCCAGGTGCAAATTTTTCGACATAGTTTGCCCCACCATGCCTAATTGGATAGGTGCCTCAAGAAGCCCCGCCTACATATTGATCTATTGTTTAATGCAACCTATTGCATTCCACGTATACGCAGCCATTTTCGTTCTGCGGACATAAGGCCCTATACACGTTGCAGTATAAAATTATAGTCGGATATTATTATAATAATTATAATATTTTAAGAAGTTTATTATGTAAGCTAACATAAACAAATCACTGGTGCTCTTCACGGTATAAGAAAATGTCTTTCGCGGAAGGTGCGATACCTTATTTATAATTCTTTAGTCAAACCGCACATTGATTACCGAATAGAAATCTGGGGGGCCGCTGCTAAAAGTAATCTAAGTGTATTACAAAAAGCCCAAAATAAACTAGTAAAAATTTTATTTAACTATGGTTATCGAAAATCGCTACAAAAAGTATATGATGACACAAAAATATTGAACATTACACAAACATACATCTACTATACATGCATACTAACACGCAAAATATTAAATAATGAAATTCATACTACATTAGCTTTTATCAAAAAACAGCAAGTACACAAAATGAAATTACGAAGAGCAAGTTACCTCGTTCTACGCCCACCCAGAACAAACTATGGAAAAATGAATATTAAATTTGAAGGTGTTAATATTTACAATAAGCTGCCGAAAGATATAAAAGACGCCAAGAGTATGACTAGTTTCAAAAAACTATTAAAATTACATGTTACAAATACGTGTAACTAAATAGAGACATGCATTTGTGCCTAATACCTGTCTCCGTTCAACTGATACACATATACATAAACAAACATACATAATAAAATAAATAAATAAAACATACATATAAAAAAAAAAAACTTTACAATAAATACAAATATAACCATAAGAATAATTATTAAGTTAATAAATATTCTTTCCAAATCTATTCTAAAATTCTTATAATTGCAGACCACATTCAATGCCACATCTAGTCTAACTTTACATCCGTGTTTGTTGTGTTCATTTTGTACCGTAACATCTCGAAACAACAACGAAAACATATTTTCTGTACGCTAACCTTAAGTGTATTTTTGTTAAGTCTTAATTTCTCTGTAATTGAATTAAAGTTATTCTTAAAGAGAAATAAAGATTCTTAAACCTGAATCACTATCGGAATCGGATATAAACACAACCATACAAAATGAAATTACACCTCTATCTACTTTTGTTTCATTACGTAATAAAAGGAAAAGAGAGAACGAGGATCTCAGTTCGGAATTGTCAAGTTTTAAGGAGGAGATGAGGAATCTTATTTTTTCTTTGTCTGCCAAACAAGGAGAAGAGTTCAAAAAGATTGTACCTACCCTGATTGAAATACAGCAGTCAAATCGCAATATCGAAAACTCAATCGCATTTTTCACTGCCCAAAACGAAGAATACAAAAATAAAATTGGGAAATTGGAGAATCAAGCACAGAAAGATAGAAAGTATATCACCATACTGGAAGAAAAAATCAAAGACATGCAGTAAATTTTGAGAATAACGAGCTTTGAGATAAAGAATGTGCCGAAAATAGAATCCGAAACTAAGGAAGATCTGATTGCGATGGTTCTTGCTTGTCGAAAAATATTGGCTGTGAAATATCCAAATCAGACATAAAAGACATCTACCGGGTACGAGGAAAAAAAGGTAGGTGTAAACAACACACCTATTATTGTAGAAACTACTTCAACACTGATTAAAAACGATATCCTCAAGATGTGTAAAGGATACAACGTGAAGCATAAGACGAAAATATGTGCAAAGCAGCTGGGGCTCCTTACGAGAAGATACACCTGTTTTTGTTTTTGAAAACCTCACTGCCAAGTCAGCCCGCCTACATTTTCTCGGAAGAAAACTTGTCAAAACCAAAGCCTACAAATTTTGCTGGACTGCGTACGGCAAAGTATAAAATTCCCCAATAATCTTAGTCAAAAACGAATCACAAATTCAACAGATACTTCAAAAAGATTACTAAGCATGGCTGAAATAGTTTTTAAATTTATGACTAAATTGCTCTATCTTTATTACTTGTACCACACACAATTACACAAGGAACTTAAACTCAATTACATAGGTAATATTTGCGTTAAACTAAGAACTTTACAATTATACAACACTTTTCTAGTAATATTCATTCGCCTCTCTAAAACCATTTAAGCTCATGTTTATCCTATAACTATGTGATTCTAAATATACTATACTATTACTATACACAAACCTGTGCAAAAACAAATAACAAGTATTTACAAAATATTGTTAACACATTCAGACCCTATCTAAAGTCTCTTTATGGATAGCTCCTTAACAACTTTAAAAGCAATAGACAAAACTGAAGTTGCTACATCAGTAAGCTGTAATATTGAGGATTTAAGTAAATGCATACACATAAATAAAAAAGACTTAACAGTCATTACACAAAATATCCGCAGTGTCTACAAAAACATTGATGATCTTCAAATTACTCTAAACAATTTAGATTTTGAAGTAGATGTCTTAATACTTACAGAATGCAGACTTGATCCAAACAAACCCATTCCACAAATTAGTAACTACACCTCTTTTGTTACTACTAACAAATTAAATCAGAACGATGGTGTATCCATTTATGTTAAGAATAATCTTAAACCTGAAGTTAAGGAAATCAAACTAGATCACAGTTCATGTTTACAATTAGAACTATTCATCTATATTATATTAGGAATATATAGGTCACCCTCAAATAAAAACGCTGACAGATTTATTGATTGCCTCCGTTTACATCTGGACTCACTAAAAAATTGCAAAACGGGAGATATAATCATCAATCTTATAACAAATAATGACAACAGCGCCGAATATAACAATAAACATTGTTACTTAATGCTGCTATTAGAAAATGGTTTGATACCCGGACATACTATACCTACCAGAGAAAAAAATTGTTGGGATCATTTTATCTTAAAATTAAATAACAACATCAATGCTAGCATTGCAGTTATAAATACTTCCATCACAGACCATCTGATGGTTTTACTATGCATATCTAAGATCAAAGTCAATAACAACTGCTCTAAAGTAAAAACAAAAACAGATTTTGACTCAGAAGTGCCTAGGAAATAAAAACCTATCATCTTTACTATACAGATATACAATGCGAAAGTGGAAGGATGTAGGTGCCGGGGAAGACCTAGACTATCTTACCATGACCAAACAGACCGTGTCTTAGCTGAAGGGCAAGTCAAGAGTCTCCGTAACCGGCGAGTGTGTATGAGACGAACTATGAGAGTGGAGGAAGCCAGAGAGGTATGTAAGGAAAGAACCTGTTGCAACTCTGTACTCTCTGCCTACCCCGCGAGGGAGCTGGCGTGATGATATAGATAGATAGATCTTAACTATATAGTGAAGATCCCAATACAGTGATTAATTTGCTATTAGGAAAATTTCTGAAGCACTGCAAGAAAACACTAAAACTATTAACCTTCCAAAGAGTAGATGGACCATTAAACCATGGATATCCCCAGGCATCCTGCGCTGTATCAGAAACAGAAACAAAATGCAAAGACAACTAAAATCCAATCCTCTCAATGAGGTGTGTGTGTGTGTGTGTGAATGATGTACGCTGTTGGCCGCGAGGCCTTTACAGCTTCACCGGACTTAAAGGCGAGTGTGCAACCACTACGTTCTAGCCAGCCAGAAGGGCAAGAGGCGACATACTCGAGGGCGCCTCGGTTGGGACAGTCGCTGTAGGGGGACGGATGCACTACTAAGTGCACCGGTCAACCGCTGGCTATGGGAGGGGATCTACTACTACGTCGTCGTCGTCGCCCGTAGTCTCAGCGGTAAGAAGGGATGACAAAGCATCGGGGGGGTCGGTGAGAACATGTCGCGGCCGGCGGTGGCGTCAGGGGTCGGGAGGGAGATCGTAGTCGGCGGTGGCTATGATTAACGGATTCGCATGGGTAGATGCGTTCGCGAAGTGACGTGTTGACGCCTTTTTAATATAGGCGCGAATAGGTTCGAGACCTAGATCGGAGTGGAGGTCGACGTTCCGTATGAACCAAGGGGCTCCTACGGCTTTACGGAGGAAGCTGTTTCGAACCACTTGGAGTTTATCGATGTGAGAGGGGGCCGAATGCCCGAACACAACACACGCATAAGTCATGATGGGTCGAACGCAAGTTTTGTAAAGTGTCACCTTATTTCTAAGGGACATTTTACTCCGCTTGCAGATTAACGAATGGAGACGACCGAGCACAAAGGATGCTCGGTGACGGACCCGCTTGATGTACGGGCCGAAGGACATGGTACTGTTTAGGGTGACCCCTCGATATTTGACCTCTTTGACCCAGGGAATGGGTCGGTCGAACATGGTCACTTGGCCGAGATTACTTCTAGGGCGGCGCAGGGAGTGGCGCGGGGTGGCTCCTCTGGAGAAGAACACCGCAGCGCTCTTGTCCGGGTTCACCTCAATACGCCACTTCCTGAACCAATTCCCTAGGGAATTGGCGGATGCCTAAAGGTGTCTGGTAATGAAACCCTGATTCCTATGCGAGACGTAGAGAGCGGTATCATCCGCGAATAGGGCTAGATGCGCCTTACTCGAACGAGGAATGTCGTTCGTGTAAAGGCTAAACAGGAGCGGAGAGAGAACTGAGCCCTGTGGGACTCCAGCACTGATGGAGTGGGAAGTGGAGCGCGTCATTTCGACGCGATAACGGAAGGCGCGATTCGACAAGAAGTCTCGTAAGATGAGCACGAGTCTGTCCGGCACACCCAATTGGTAGAGCTTGTAGATCAAGCCGTTGTGCCAGACTTTGTCGAATGCCTTCGCGACATCTAGGAAGAGGGCGCCCGTGTAGACGGGTTTGGGTCTATTGAGACCGGAGAGGATGTGCTCCGTGATGCGGTGCACTTGGTGGACGCAAGAGTGTTTGGCTCGAAAGCCGAACTGCTCGTCGATAAGGATACCCCTGGACGTTAAGAAGTCTTTGAGCCGCGCCAGAAGTAGGCGCTCGTAGATCTTGGCCAGGGAGTTGAGGAGACTGATAGGGCAGTAGTTCGCGGGGAGATTGCGAGGGTTGCCGGGCTTGGGAATGCCTATGACGTCCACCTCCTTCCACTTAGCGGGGAAGGTGCAGTTCGTCATGGCGGCGTTCAGTATGGCCACTAAGAGGCAGATGAGTTGGGCGGGCAGGCATTTCAGAACGCGGTTCGAAATGCCGTCAGAGCCGGGGGCTTTTTTAGTTTTGAGACCCATTATGAGATCGTCGACCTCCGTTTGGGTGATAGGAGGTAAGGAATCGGCGGAGGGTAGGGATGCCCTGCGCTCGACTTCCCTGTCGACCGCGTCCACGGGGCTGGTCGACGGACTGCGAGCTGGGGGTGCACTGGCTCTCGAGGGAGTCGGCGAGAAGCCCGGCCTTTTCGTCGTCGTCGAAGGCTGGGGGTGCGCCTGAAGGGTGGGACAGCGGGGGCATGCCAGTCGTGGAGTCGGTTTTGAGGCTACGCGCCAGCTGCTAGTAGGCCAGATGCGATGGCGCGATGCCCTATAGGAGGTCACCCCACCGTTCCTCCCGGATCTCCGCGACACGACGCTTTACCTCTCGTTGTAAAGCGCGCATCCGGGCCCGATTGGCTTCGGTGGGGTAAGAGTCATACGCTCGGATTGAGGCATTCTTGGAACGAATGAGATCCCTAACATCGTCCGGCAGTCGAAAGCGGTTGAGGTTGAGATCTTCCACCTCGACTTGCTTAGACGATCGACTGACAGCCGATCGGATGTGTTCGGTGAAGGCATCTACGGCCTGATCGGTGTCCTGAGGGGACGGGATGGAGTCCGAGCTGAGAGGGAGGGGGGGGAGAGTCGGCATCCGCCAAGGCCGTGCTTAGCGCATGCCAATCCACCACCGTCTTTTTTGGTCGCTGAGGGGCGGAAGGGGGGAACCGAGTCTCATGGCTACAGGTCGATGGTCAGAGTCGAGTTCCTGAACTACTTTCAAGGAGTGCAGCCGTAAGGTGACACCCTTCAGAAGCGCCATGTCCAGGACGTCAGGTCGGTGGTTGGCTCGATGAGGTCTTAAGTATCACTTACAGAAGATATCGTAACTATTGCAACAGTTTAATAATAAAACTTAAACGGTATTACGATTGAACACAATTACTGGTCATAAATCCTAAGTCATTATGGAACAATATTAAAAATATTACACATACGAAACACACTAAATCAGTCAACACAGTCAATCATTTTTTCGCCAATATCGGACACAACCTTGCTGAACAAATACTCAACAGGGATCCTAACCAACAAAAAAATAGTCTACCCATCGTTCATACCCAATGAGGTAAACAGTATACTTATGTCTCTCAAATCAGATAGTGCCACTGGATGGGATAATATACCTACAAGGTTTTTGAAAATGTCAAAAGAATTAGTCACTCCCATTATCAGTCACCTAGCCAATCTTTGTTTTTAGGGGGAATCTTCCCTAATCATCTTAAGCAATCCCTTATTACACTAGTTTATACAATTGGAGACAGAGGTAATACAGAAATGGGGCGGTAATTGTTGACATCAGTCAACAATTACCGCCCCATTTCTGTATTACTGGTTATAGCTAAAATCTTAGAAAAGTTGATCAACAAAATACTAATAGATTATCTAAACAAAAATAACATCCTCTCTAATTCTCAATACGGATTTCGGCAAGGCAAATGTACTCAAGACACTTAGACCAAGGTAGAAAATGTATGGCAGTGTTTTTAGACCCAAAGAAGGCATTTGATACCGTTTCTGTACACACTCTTATGCTTAAATTGGAACAAATTGGAATTAGAGGTAAGCAGTTGGAACTCTTTAAGGATTACCTACGAGGTCGCAAACAAAAAGTAAAAATAGGAGAATACAGCAGTGATGAACTTCAAGTAGGCTACGGTGTTCCGTGGGATAGTGTATTAGGGCCAACCCTTTTCTTAAACCCTTTACATTAACAATCTATGTAATTACAAAATTAATAAAGGCCATATTTTGTCCTACGCTGACAACACTGCTATTATTTTACTGGATGCTCTTGGAAGGAAATTCAGAAAGCTGCAGAAACTGGTCTGGCTGGATACATGGCTTAAATCGAATCTACTCACTCTAAATACCTTGAAAACAAATTACATGTGTTTTTCAATCACCAATATAACTCAACCTAACAACTTTGTACTCAAAATCCACACCTGTAATAATCCTTCTAATAACTGTACCTGTCCCATAATAGAACAATTGACCAAAAATTATCCTGGCACCCCCATCTTGAAGTAACCAATAGCCGAATAAGGAAACTTATCTGGATCTTTAAGACCCTTAGATACGTTTCTTATATTAAGTTATTAAACCAAATATACACTGCACTAGCTCAATCGGTTCTGACATACTGTTTGCCGGTATGGGCAAACTTATGCTGTTAATGCAATAATGAAATTTTTATGCCTAGAGCGCGGGCAGCGGTCCCTTATAAAGATTATGTATACTAAGCCCTACAGATATCCTACAGAGAGCTTATACGCTATTAGCGGTTTACTGAGTGTTCGGAAACTATATATACTACACTTACTTAGAGAAAAACATAAAACTGTGTTTTACGATCAAAACACTAACACAAAAAGGAGGAGAGACATGAAATACACTTGTGTTGCAAAAACCACTTTTGCTAGTCATCAGTTTAAGAGACAATCCGAATACATACACAACAAAGTGAATAAATCATTGAATATCTGCCCACTCAACTCACATGAGTTAAAAACAAAAATAACTGAGTGGCTGCATAACTTAAACTTTAGTGAAGTGGAAGCACTACTACATGTTGTTAAAAAAGTAAGTTAATAAGGTATAAGTGGTACGGACAGACACACAAACACAAATTTACACACACACACACACATACATACTCATACCCCCCCCCCACACACACACTCACCCCCCCCCCCCCTAAAACACAGTCGCGCGCGCGCACGCACACACACACACGCGCGCGCGCGCACGCACGCACACACACACACACACACATACACATACATATTTTTGTTATTTATTTATATTTATTTATCCCCTTTTTATTTTAGAAAGATAGTTATTATTTTTATTCTTCTTTTTTTTAGTATTTTATTTTGTTTTATTATTGTAGCTATAACTTTGTACTAAGCATATTATTTTAAAGACTCTCATATTTCTCTCAAAAATAAACTTAGAGTGAAATATACGCCTGAAAATAACGCAAGCGAAGTTGCGGCTGTTATTGTGAAGTATTCTACTAATATTATAAATGTAAAAGTTTGTGTGATGTTTGGATATTTAGATGTTTTGATGATTGTTACTTAATCACGCAACAACGGCTAACCGGATTTGGATGAAACGACATTGTTGATGAAACGAAACGACAAACCAACAGCAATGAAAAAATACTTGTATGATTTCAAATCACCCATAAATTCTTTTAAGGCATTTATTATTAAACGGACAAGCAAATCGCAATATTGCACAAAAAGTATTATATTTTGAGGTTATAATTCAGTAGCCTAGTATACGTATAAGTTTATATTGTGTGTATTGACATTCAGTAAAGATGTCGGCGACTTCGATTTTAGCACTCACAATACTTTGAAATATTCGTTTTAGATTGCAAATTGACGTTAGATACGAATATTTGCCATCATCATCATCATCATCATCTCAGCCTATACTTGTCCACTGCTGAACATAGGCCTCCCCAATCGCTTTCCAGCGTAAACGGTCCGATGCCACCTGCATCCAACGACTTCCTGCGATTTTCACAAGATCGTCGGTCCGTCTGGCAGGCGGTCGTCCCACGCTGCGCTTCCCAATACGTGGTCTCCACTCGAGAATCTTTCTGCCCCAACGCCCGTCCGATCTACGCGCTATGTGGCCTGCCCATTGCCACTTCAGCTTGCTATTTGCCATCATTTTAATAAAATAGATAAATACTGATGAAATGGGTTAAATGTTTGTTGGTTCTGGGGCAATTTTCGATAATGTCGTTTGGTACACAGATAGTTTCTTACCTGGATTAACACATAGAATACTTTTTATCCCAGAAAAATGTTAGGTTCCGGTCTAAAGTCAACGCAGACAAAGTCGCGGGCAGAATCTAGTGTTATAAATGTGAAAGTTTGTATGTTTACATGTGTATGAGCTGTTGGGTGTTGCGGGGACCGTACATGGTACCCCCTTCTGCTTCGATATCGTATAGTCGTCACTTACAAATGTACTTAATTTAAAGTAAATTATAAACTAAGCGATATTTGAAACTATGCTAAGGGTACGTTCACATACACTTCAATTCCGGGGGTTGAATGAAAAAAAAAATTAAACCAAGTACAGATTTTTTTTTTAATAACATACACTGAAATTACAAATTAAAACATACAATTGTTACTTGGCCATGGACAACCAGTAAATAATATACGTAATTAATAATTCACTCACAAACATAAAAATACGTTAGCGATACGTACTTTTGGCACATACACAAAATATATGTCGTCAGATGGCCAAAGTAACTATAAGAGCTCAATTTTCAGACTCAGACATGGGCGGGGTTAGGTTTCCAAACAGCTAATCACAATGATTGCTCATCAGTTATTTAATCACATAACTTATCCACATGAAACACAATATCAACCATTGAAGAAGAATTTAAATGTTTTGCACATTCAAATTCTTCTTCTATCATATCATCTTTTCTCAATTTACTTCATTCAGCACCTTTCATAAATATCATTTCTACCGATTTATATGGTTTTCTTAATATATCTACAATTCTTAGCTGATCAGACCAATTGTCCGTAGATTTATTAAGATCCGTATCTCCATCCTTTATTTGTATCGACTCACTTATTTTCGTTTTCAGAGCCCTAGTTAATACAGTCACTACCTCTTCATGCATTCGTTTCAAATCATCTGATGTTAAACATACTCTCGAAAATGCATCAGCCACAGCATTCTATTTACCTTTTACATAAACAATTTTAAAATCACATTCCTCTAGTATTAGTCTATATTTTAAAAGCCTACTAGAAGGATATTTTATTCCAAAAAGGTAGACTAATGGTTCATAATCCGACAATATTGTGAAATTTCTACCATATACGTAAGGCCTGAAATGTTGAACTGACCCAACTATCGCTAGAAGTTCCTTATTTATAGTTGGGTAGTTCCTTTCAGCTTTATTCAAAGGTCTACTGGCATAAGCGACTGGTCGCAAATCTTTTTGCAAAGAACTGCTCCAATAGCTATACCAGAAGCGCCTGTCTGTATTATAAATTCATTTTGTTCAGAAAAATCTGGGTATTGCAAAATGGGAGGCGAAATTAAGGCATTTTTTAAAGTTATAAATGCTTGTTGGCATTCTTCTGTTCAAATGAATGGTTCATATTTTCTAGATAATTTATTTAATGGTATAGTGATACCAGAATATGAATTGATAAATTTACGATAGTAGTTGCAGAACGCTACATTTTTTTTAACTTCGTCTGCATTTTTTGGGTTGGGTAAATTGTTACTATTTTTATTTTCTCTGGGTCCGGTGAAACTCCTTGGTCTGAAACTAAATGACATCAATACAAAATTTCTTCCTTTAAAAATTCATTCATTTATTCAATTCATTTCTTAGGGTTTAATTTAAGATTAACTTTTCTAAGTCTTTCCATAACAGATATTAAATTTGTATTATGTTAATTTAAGTTTCACCCAAATACAATCAAATCATCTAAATAGATAAAACATTTATCAAATGCTATTCCCGACATTGCTACTGACATCATACGGCTAAAAGCACTTGGACTTATCTTGAGCCCTGTTGGTAGGCGTTTCATGTAGTACTGACCGGTACTAGTAGTAAAAGCTGTTAATTTCCGACTATTAGGGTCCAAGGTAACCTGATAAAAGTCAAGGTGACTGAAATATATTGCACCGAAAAGAAATTCTAATTGATATTTGAAAGGGTATCATCGCAAATCATTTCGTTTAATTTTCTATTACTAAACGCCTGTCTATTACTAAACGCCACTTTTTTTTCTTTTACATCTATACTTTTCGTAGGCACCAATAAAATAGGACTTGACCGTTCGCTATTGGTTTCTTCTGTGACGTTATTTTCTAGCATTTAACTGATCTGTTTATTGATTTCTGGTCGTAAAGTTGGGGTAAACGGTACGGCTTGACATAGATAGGAGTTGAATTAGGCTTAATAGTTATAGACTGTTCGTAAATATTAGTAGTTGTCGTTCGATCTCCATTCACATAAAAAACATCAGAGTACTTTGCGCAAATAGACTGCATCGACCTCTGTTCCTCGTTATTTAATTATTATTAAAATTTAATTCCGATAATAATATAGGGTTAATATATCTACGTCAAGGTTACATTTATTAAATTCACACACATTATATTCACTTAAGCGTTGCAATTCTGGTATAAAAGTGGGCAAAGATACATCCTCCTCATTAACATTTAATATTTTTATTGGTATTCTGTGATTATGGCGCTGGGCAGAAGGCTTTATTTGGTTCCTCACCAGATACTCGACCGCGTGCCCGCATTGATGACCGTACACGCTGCACAGTCGATAGGCCTATCTCCTCTTGCATCCGCCGACGATGGCACAGAAAAGTGCGATTGCGATTCTAACCACCAACCATACACCAATATTCAGGTGGTCCACGCAGCTTTCAATGTCCCTTATTTTTGCGTCGTTGTCCCCAGCTGCCTTTTGGTTTATATAAGTATCTTCTTTCTCTACTGTCTCATAAATGTACTTAATATAAAGTATATTATAAAGACGACATTTGAAACTATGCTAAGGGTACGTTCACATACACTTCAGATGTAACCCAATCACGCAAAAAGGGCTGGATTTGGATGCAATTTGGCGCAAAGATAGTTTATTACCTGGATTAACATATAGATGCCTCGATTCGACTGCCTCGTTGGTCTGGTGGCAAAGCGCATCGCTTGGTGATCACGAGGTCCTGCGTTGAAATCCTAGTTCGGACAAATGAAGTTTTCCTAACGAAAAAATGAGAGATGAGTCCGAAGTCTGGAATTGTGCCCGGTATATGTCAATAGGCTCGCCCCCTATTACATCTTCGGCGAAACGTGGGTGTACTCAGTACACCTCTGCCACCCCTACTTGGGGAACATAGGCGTGACGGTGTGTTTGTTTTTTAACACACCTATTATTCCGTGTAATTTTTAGGTTACTGTCTAAAGTTAACGCGTCAAAGTTGCGGGCAGAAACTATTATAAATATAAAATGAACGCGTCCGAAGCAGTGGAAAATGGTTATTTATGGTATAAATATACTGTACATAAACAATTAGTTATCATCCATATTACATAGCAACTCCTATCATAGATTTCAATTAATTTATAGATCTCGATATCAGAATCACTGATTGTTTTTTTTTAAACCCTATCAAAACTAACGCTTCTAATCATTTGAATTATCGTACTATCGATCGTCAGATCTATTTAGATTGTTACTTTATCTTATAATATTGATTATATAATGATAAACTATTGAAAACAATATTATTATTATTACAATCCAAAAATCAGTATAGTTATTATCTAGTCGAATACTGTCACTCTTTTGTCACGTGAATGACTTAAAAACAAAAAAAGTTAAAACAAAAACAGATTATTAAAACAACCACGATTATACGCAGTGGTTAAGAGCTTAAGTCGCTCCACCCACTGTGTCTAATAGTCGCGGGTTCGATTCCCGCACGGGACAAATCTTTGTGTGATCCACAATTATTTGTTCCGGTCTGGGTATTTGTGTTTGTGAATTTTCATGTTTGTAAACGCACCCACGACACAGGAATTAATCCTAGTGTGGGCCAACGTATTTAAAAAAAAACAAAAGAACATGCTAAACGGTCACCCATCTCAAATTGATCGATTAGAACTATACTGGTTTATCTTAATATCGCTAAGAAGGTTTACATCTTTATTATAACAGGGGACTCAATGCTTATGGCATTTTCTTAAAATGTTTGCTTTCCTTTAAAACGGACACGAAGTTTTTTAAAAGTGAAGAAAGTGAAGAAGAACCACGATGGTCTAGCAGCGCGTAGAGAGCGAATCGTTCGAATCTAAGGTAGAAAAAGAAATGACTTCCACAGAAGGAGAGTGATGTTTTCTTAATATAAAAAAAGAAACACCGTCATAACTATAACGAAAGCAAGCCCGTGTCCGGAGGGCAAGTCAAGAGCCGCCGTAACCGGCGAGCGTCTAATATACGTACTATGAGAGTGGAGGAGGCCAGAGGTCTGTAAGGAAAGAACCCGTTGAAACTCTGTATTCTCTGCCTACCCTGCAAGAGATGTGATGTGATGATATAGATAAATAGATAGATGACTATAACCCCGAACGTTCGAAATGAATCTTTATATATACCCACATTTCACCAACGATGATAGGTCCAATGCAATAGAGAGTGAGCCTTTTGCCATGATACACAATTTAAGAGTCCGGAAATCTATTGAGGATTTTAGATGGAAAAAAATTAAAAAAATCTCTCTGCCTCGTTGGTTTAGTGGCAAAGCGCATCACTTTGTGATCACGAGGTCCTGGGTACAAATCCTAGGTCGTACAAATGTAGTTTTTCTAACGAAAAATTCCAAATATGAGTCCGGAGTCTGGAATTGTGTCCGGTATATAACAATAGCCTCGCCCTCCGGGACCTGGAACCTAACATCGTCGGCGGAAAGTGGCTGTACTCAGCACACCTCTGCCGCCCCCGCTTTGGGATAAAGTCGTGACGTTGTTTGTGTGTGTGTGTGTAAAACTCTTTCGTAACCGGCGAGCGTCTATGAGACGAACTATGAGAGTGTAGAAAGTCAAAAAGGAGGTAAGGAAAGAACCTATTGGAACTCTACTCTCTGCCTACGTCGCAAAGGATCTGACGTGACGGTATAGATAGAAATACACTTTGTCCAAACTAAGACCTTCAGGGCCACTTGATCGTCAGTTCTAAACGCCAAACACCAATGAGTCAGTCCATAAAAGAATTATTATATGATATATGAAAAATATATTATATTTTAAATAAAATATGAAATACGCAGCATTATTATAGTTTACTCGAATGTTTGGCAATATGAATTAACATTATATCGCTGGCCGAATGAAGCAGCTACATTACTAAAAAGCAATAACAAGAAAATTGCAGCTTTATATCTTTGAAATTAGGGTGCTAAATCAAATAATTATATTTTTGAGTTGAGTCACTACAACATTCGGCCAGAAATATGATCTTAAGTAAATAAGATTCTCCATAACAACTGTCTTCGTCTCGTTATCATTACCTATAGTTGTAGAATATCACCATTCGTACCTACTGTCAATGTCACCCCTGAATTATAATCAATAAGTACGGCAATGAGCTGGGAAGTGGGCATGGATTTGGCCAGCGCGAGAACGTAAACCGCGGTAGTGAGCAGGTTAATGGACATGAAACTGGCCAGCACGAGAATGTAAACCGCGGCAGAGAGCAGGTTAATGGACATGAAACTGGCCAGCACGAAAATGCAATTATTCATTCTTTAATTTTCTTATTCATTTACATCTGAATGTGTGGAATCGTCGATATGGCATCTGTGGCGTAAAATACAGCATATGCCAGCGATTGTGTGGGCCTAAAAGGTTGCTGCCTCAGCATTTTGCTGCACCATAAAAAACTTATAGTGCAGCACTGGTATTTTGGCAACACCATTTTGTGTGTGTGTGTGTGAGTGATCTACGCTGTTATCCGCGGGCCCTTTACAGCTTCACTGGACAAGAGGGTGAGCGTACACCCACTATGCTCGATCCAGAAGGGCAAGAGGGCAACTAGCTCAAGGTCACCTCAAGGAGGAACGGCCTCGACTTAGGCAGTCGCTATGGGGGAGGGCATATACTAGGTGTCTCGCTGTGGTGCTCTGTACAGGCCAGTGGGCAAGGGATTCTTTGACCTCGCTGGTAAAGGTCGGTGTCTGATCCTGTGTGCAGTATCTGTATTCGAAATATGCCGCAAACGGCGGCGGCTACGATTAGGGGGTTCTGATTGTTGGACACGTTCGCGAAGTAGCGGGTTGTCGCCTTTTATATAAGCGCGAATATGTTCGAGATCGAGATCGGAATGGAGATGGACATTCCGTATGTACCACGGGGCACCGACGGCTTTTCGGATTAATCGGGACTGGACAGCTTGGAGTCTGTCTATGTGAGAGCGGGCGGCGTGCCCGAACACCTCACAAGCGTACGCCATGATGAGCCGCACACGTTTTGTAAAGTGTCACCTTTTTTCTGAAGGACATTCTACTCCGCTTGAAAATCATCGGGTAAAGACGGCCGAGCACAAAGGCAACTCGGTTACGGACTCGCTTCATGTGCGGTCCGAAGGTCATGGTATTGCCGGCAATACCTAGGGTCGCCCCTATTACATTAAAAAATCGTCGGCGATATGTAGATACAAGAAATACAGACGTGCACACTTAACCTCTGCGTGACGATGGTTTTTATAAGATCTCATACTTCACCAATCTGCACTGGGTCGCCGTGTATATACATGTTCTCTTTGGCCTCCATTTATGAGAATACACCTCTGCCCAACAATAGGAAGACAGTATAGACTGACTTATTAAGTACACACATTTGCATATCAAATGAAAATTAATATTAATTAATACTGAAATACTGTTTAATATAAATGAGGCAAACACGAAAAACAGACTTTTACACACCTCTTTAAACAAAAGACGTTTACTAAAAACGTGTCGGATATTTTTCAAAAATTTCGGTTCCGTTGGTGATGACTTTTTCTTTAAAATTAAATACATCTTGCGCCCATTTTATAGCTGGTATGTACATAGGCATTGATGTAAAGTATTTCGCCGGTATTATATTTATTATTGCTACTACTTAGTACTTACTTCGTGATTATTACCAATATGACAAGGGGCGATATCGTAAGTCTTATTTTTCCATCGCTACTATAAATCTAATGCCTCCGATAGTCCTGAATGTTATGCAGTAAATATTGTTTGTACAAAAAATATAAGGAGCGGACAGCCCCCCCCCCCCCCCCCCCACAAGATGGACCGACGGCCTGGTGAAGATCGCTGGTCGCTAAAGGCTGGACACACACAAAGCCGATCGTCTCATCGGGATCTTTTGGGGGTGTCCTGCAGTAAATGTCTTTCGATTGATCTGGCTGAAAAAATATACGGGACCATCGTAAGTAACACGAGTTTGTCAACAGTGGTTGTTTACCGACGGATGTTGAGCCACGAGGCGGCGTGTCTGCCTCTGATATATAAGCGGTACGTCGTTACACCCCGGTACAGGCTGCAGTCGAACCTGAGCTACAATGATCCGAACACTGGCCCTGATCACCCTCCTCGCCGGAGCGGCATATGGTAAGCATTAGCAATAAAATTAAATATTCGCGCGCATATAATATTCTCGTTCTGAGCTGAACACTTCTAAAATGTTGTTCTTATTTCAAAATTAATAATAGTTTTTTTTTTTATTTTTATTCCCACCACGAGATGTTTTAACATTAAAAATATTTAGGTAAATTCCTAATTTTTGTTTTTTCTTAAATTTCGGAACTGTGACATTAAAATTAAATAAAACCTTTTTTCTGGAATAAACCTAATTTTGCGCTCAATCTCACAATTAAAAAAAAAACGGGCGAACCTTTCATTAAATTATATTATATGACAGGGAAGCTACAAATTTTTCGAGCAGCACTCTTAGAAATCCACCAAAGTACTTTAATAACATTGACTTAAACTGAGACTTACAATGTTTTTCCTTCACTGCTACTTTGATCAGATTATTCCATTTATATAAGTTGCGGGCAAATTCCTGTCAAAATACGGAGTATTGAAAAAAGTAATTATACTAATCCACAAAAAAACAAACCATGTAGCCAAGTAGACTTTTCATAGACGTTAACGCTGATAGAAAACGCCAAAATGTACGGGAATGACGTTTTACAATGAAAACGTGTCGAGAACAACGCGCTAACAATTTTGTCAAAAGGATAGAATCAAAACGCTTGCTACTAGACCTATTATAATCAAGTTAATCCACCTTCGAATTTTTTCTCAGGTTTATTGTTTATTACAACGGCACTACGTGTTAACAAAATTGACTCACTCTATTTTTCACAACAATTTAATCTATTACGTCTAATCATACAAAAATCGGGTGATAATGGGATATCAAACCGTGTTGAAAATAATGTTGTACAATCGCCTGCACTAAGATATAGGATTATTACACAACAAAAACTCAAAAACTATCATACTCGTGCCTTTTTCCTTTACACATTTTGAATGACATTATTTTATTAGAAATGAATTGATCATTACTTTTCTTTAGAAAAAAGAAACGAGTGCCACACAAGAAATTATTCCTGTGTCGTGAGTGCGTTTACAAACATGAAATTCACATGCACAAACATCCAGACCGAAACAAATATTTGTGGGTCACACAAAGATTGGTCCCGTGCGGGAATCGAACCCGCGACTAATCGATCGAGTGAGCGGAGCGACTATAATCCGTCTATAATCCATTGTGATATTTGATGAATCATTATTGGTAAAAGTTGATTGTAAGATAATTTTTGCAAGCCCTGTGACGATGGACTGGTATTAATGGTGTGTTGACGTGTCCACGCTGCGCTTGCATTTCCATAGCCAAAATTGGAGTCACTGAAAGTGCACCAAAGGACAGACCAGAATAGTTACACATGCCTTCGCTTTGCCGAAATCGGCTAATTTGATTGAATGCATGAAGGAGAACAAAATATACGACTAGATATCATCTTTTACAAGAAGTTTTACAATAGCCAAAACCTTGTTAGAATAAAATATTATTATATTAATAAATAATCTACATTTACATGCTCCCTTTCAGGCTCAGGATGGACCACACAGTCTTTAAACGGTAAGCTGAGAAATATGAAATAAATATTACCTAAATCGCTATAATGCATGAAGACAAAATGTTTATCATGTCAAAGGCAAATGAAAATAAAAGCAGCTTACTACAAGCGTTTAAACAGTTCAAAGTATTTTTTAATCGTAGGATCAATCGAAATTTCAATTGCAATTATAATAAGCCCTCCTTAAAAGGTACCCCAGAATAATAATTATATTTGGATGTCAAACGCCTCAGTCCCTCCCGTGACGATAAGTGCTGTAGCGCTCGAAACGTCGAGAACTTAAAAATCAACAATAAAATACAAAATATTACACAATCAATATAATAAATCACAATTAATTTTTGCCTAACTCTGCAGACGGGCTACATTTGAACTGCACATCAGTTGCAAAATTGAAGTTTGGATGTTTACTGAAGCTAACACATCAAATCTGCCAACAAACTGCGCAGTCCGCTTGCAGTCGACGTTCATTTGAAATGCAGCCCATCTCTTTAGACCGTGACATCGCTTGAACTCGCAGCTTTTCGTTGCATTATTAGTTTAAATCATCGATCAAATATACGATGGGTTAAATCAGTATAATGTGCACTGTCTAAGATTACTTATTTGAAGTGTGGATATTATATAATCGACCATCCATCGGCGGATATGATCGTAGACTTAAAACTCGTAAAAGACCTTTGTAACTGTCTCGTCTCTCGTCGTTCTGCAACGGCGGGCGAGCAAGGAATTCTTCAACCTAGCCGGCGAAGTACAAGTAGGTGTCTGATCCCCTGTGCGGCATCTTTATCCGAATGAAGGGTAATGTGAGAAATCAATCCTTTTATGCTAAGCCCTCTGAATATGGCGTGTGCACGGCGCATTGTTATGAGATATTTGTATTTTTACAGTGAGGTTTGCGCTGACTCTCACGGGTATTGGAACGACAGCTTTTATACAAATGCCTTTATACAAGGATAACGCGACAGCGGCCGGCTGGACCGAGTACACCCGCCCCCTCGTTCACAGCGGTTACGAAAACACTGCCATGTATTGCCGTGGAGACGGAGACCTTACAATTTGCATAATTTATGACGATACCGGCTTCATATGTGGTATGCAGCATTGTGTAAGTATTGACTGATTGCAACCTATATCATCATCAAACCGGATAACCGCCGGAAGCAGAGAGTACAGATTTCCAACAAGGTTTTACTAACAATACCTCTATTGCGTCCTCCACCCTCACGGTTCGTCTCATACCCGTTCGCCAGTTATGGATATATCCTTCAGATAAGAAGGACAAGTCAAGAGTCAAGACCGACAAAAATAGACCGTATCTGGTCATAGTAAGATAGTCTAGGTCTTCCCCGGTACCTACATTCTTTCACTTTTGCATTCTATCATGTCATGCTTCCGACATTATTTCTATACGCCCGAACCACCGGAGCATATCCTTTCTCATCTTAACACCGATACTATCTTTCATACTTACACGCTTTTGCGAATAAGGTCGGTCAGCTTGACTCAATCTTCCGCAAAACTCGCATTTCGACCGCATTTATCTTGATGTCATTGTCTTTCTTACATACCCAACTCTCACTGCCAAATAACAAGGTTGGAACAAGCACTCTGTTCTGTATGGCCAGCTGTATCTTTTGGCTTAAGTGCCAGCTCTCAAGTGGCTTTCCCATCGCACCATTCACTCTATTTCCAGCATTCACTCCTTTCTCTATATCAGCGGTGTATTTTCCATCTTTACTGAAGGCACATCCAAGATATACTCACGCGTATTCAAAAGTTAGAAGCCCCATCGTCAAACATTCAATGCCCTATTTCGACCTATCTTCAGCCAAAAGCTGCAACTACTGCAAGACAAAGGCCTCCCCCAAATACAGCCACGACGACCGGCTTGGTATTTGGCATCATATTCCTCAATGCCTGCCATGTTTTCAAATAATACAGAACAGTGATTCTAATTATCTACATAATTCAAAATACTGCCTATTTCGCCTAGTGGCGAATAATAGGTCGGAAAAAGTGTAATTTTTTCATAAGAATAATTCCAAGTAAGACCTGTTCTTTATCCCCAGTAAGTAAGTGGGACATAACATCGCCGGTGGGTGTACACAGTACACTTCTGTCACCCCCGTTTGGGGAGTACATGCGTGACGGAAATGATTCTAAACAGAAAGAAACTTATGGTTCCCTACCTTCCAAGAAAACAATATTAATTTCCCTGAACAATTATTTTGATATTCCCAGTATGACACGGACTACATCAGTAACCCGGCCTACGACTGGGACGACCAAGGCTACACGGGGTGGGATGTCACCCTTACCAACGGCACAGCCAAGTACTTTTACTGTCACTACCAGTATTTCGCTTCGGGCGGTAAGTGCTTCTTTAAGTACTGAGTCATCCAATTCATCACAACCACATTCTTTAACACAGATTTAATCGTAGAGGTACCTTTACAATTAATTCTGTGTTACTAAAGAAAAAATAATAATTTAAAAAGACCTTTTTAAAAACAAGCTTTTATATCAAAAACACAACGGAAATATCTTGCATAGTCGAGATGGTTCTATAGCCTCCTTTCATCTCCATTATAAGACTTCACTCACGTTTATTGTACTTTTCTTGACAAATCCAACGAGCCCAAATACAGCGGTGTTATGTTGAGTAGTTGGGTGGTTCTGTTGGCCACCTTTCGACTTCATCATCAGACCCTGAACACTATCTGGTTTGATAATACTTGTCAATACCAATCTAACAAGCCTAAACACGAGAGGGTTACGTTGTATAGTTCACACGTTCCTACGGCTACCTTCCAACTTCATCATCAAACCTGCTCCATGTATTGCATCATCACCGAATTTACAAAGCAAGTGCTTAAAAATTGGATTACAAGATTTGAACTGGAAAGACCAACAAACAGAGATACGAAAATTGCGAGTTAAATAAAAGCTTATAAAAAGGGGATGAGTCAAATTTAAGTAACTTTGGCTTTTCCCCTTTTTCACACGATGCACAATCAACTTAGCGTTGGCATGGCGTTGACAAGGAAGCGCGCTATCTCTTTCATCTTTATTTAGTTAGTAGTGTGAAAAGGATAGCATATCAACATGATAGCGTTACTCCAACGTCAATTTGTTAATACTTGGAGCTCTGTTTTAAGCGGTACTATTTACCAACTGCTATTTTTCTATGTTTAGAGTTCCTGGCTACAGATGCTGACACTCGCGTTGCTAATAGAGACAATACTAAAGTCCTTCAAGATGAATGTGTTTGGGTGTCTTACTTTGATAAAAGCCTAATGTGCGTTCCTACGAACACGACGGAAATAACTTCGGGAAACACCAATTTCACAAAGCAAGCCTGCGTCTTATGGATGGGTAACTAAAAATCCAAATTTTTCACAAATTAAATTTAGTCTTTAAAATTTGTAATTTCTTAACGCTCACTAATTCCGTAAAAGAAGACTAAGGTTACACATAGACTTCTACTGGAGCGCGAAAGATAAATATTGCTCAGATCGGATTACACTAGATATGTGTCGATCTTTACTGATACGATACATTGATATGAAACATGAACGAGAACCACAACATTCGAACCAGTTGTATAGAAAAAATGCCTCATTTGTATCCAAATCTCGATCTTACATTCACTAAACTTACCGTCTTACAGAACGGACGAATAAGCGACGCGATTTCGGTCGGTGGACCGACTGTACATGAATTTTGCTGAATCAAATTTTCCAAATGAGGCATATTGTGATTCGAATCTTGCACTGTTTTAGATACAAACGATCAAATTTAAATAGTGAGGCACTTTTACCATGTCTAGAATAGACTACGTCCCGCGAACAGGCAGTTATAAATATTAACTTACAGGTCATCACTACTATTGGAAAATGTCTTCAACTCTGGAATGCTCGGCTGAAACAATTTTGGCATGGTTTCCATTAATTTATGACAACGAACTTATTGGTATGGGGCGATTGTTGGCAGCTAGTTACAATTCAACCAATGCCTTTTGTGAATACCCAAGTAAATCAGACGTCGAGGTACGGATTTCTTATTATGTATATTTTTTTTATCTCATACCGGAAGACCTGGCATGGGCAGGCTGACCACAAGAACGTGTAAAACGCTAAATGCGTATATCAGGACGCCGGTCGTTGCGGAGGCATTTGTCCTGCAATGGACGTCCTTAGGCTGATGATGATACTCTTTGATCACCTTCGGAAAGCTCTTGCCCAGACCAAACTAGGTCCTAATGACCTAATCTCTCGCACATCGATTTGTGGAAGCATTATCAGAAGGCATTTGGCGAATTGGTCTTTTAGAAGCAGTTAGGCAATTTAAGAATTGTGCATTTAAGATTTACTAAGCCAACTTTGTCATGAAAATGCATACGTGGTGTGTCCAACACGTATAATCCCTTTGCGAGAATTTATTTATTTAGGGCGCCCGGTGGTGGATTGAAACTCCAGAATTTTACGAGACACTGCTATCTCAACTCTTCTTATACTTTGTATGTCGTAAACAGCCACTGTGTTTTTCCCGGCAAAAGACTTATCCTCGATCACAACTGTTTGGTACAAACTAGATATTACGATTGTATTGTGGTGTTCCTGATACATCTTTGATCACCCAGTCGAAACTAAAAAGAATATCGAAATTAAATTTGGACCAAATCTATATCAATGAAATGTTGGCGTATCTTTAACTAAATCGCGAGGTGATCGTGCGACTGCAGTGTTCTTGGCGATCACCAATATTGAAGCCAAACGCTATGATGGATGACCGTTTGCAACATTTTCATATCCGAGTGTCTCCGTGCTTGGGAAATCACGTTAATCCGTTGGCACCTGTTAATGTGGTAGTCGTTAACTTCAGATGGAACCATTATAGGCGGCTTGATAATTTCCAACAACAGTTGGCCACAAACCTGTCGCCACCAATCCGCATTAGGTCCGCGTGGTGTGGAACCTAATATCTCCTACCTAATATATTCACCTCGATTTGTGAAAGGCCTTTGCTCAGTAGTGGGTGTGGGACAATTTAGGCTAATATAATTATTAAAAAAAACTATTATTCATATAAACTATCTATTTTATATTATTATAAACTATATACTGTATATTTAAACTTTTGTTTTTACAGATGATTGTACCCGACGGTCCTGATTGTTTCTATAGTCTGGTCGACAGTCCCGCAGTACAGACCACACACACGTACTATATCGACCCGGCATACACTATCAGTTGTATATTGGAGGGTTAATTCTTAATTACCCAGAAAAGATAATCTATATTCGGCGAGTTATGCTCTCACTAGGAATTCCTATTATATTTATATAACTTTCCTTATATTTATACAACTTAAATTATTTTCATACAATGTGTACGTAGGTACTCAAAATTTTCATTCTGTTTGGGGTGAATCACACTGGAATATTTTATTAATGAAATACAATTATGGATCAGTACGGTGAACCGCACCAGAATATAGTGACGTCGAATGGTCATGCTTTTATAGTTAATAAATATTTTGCAAAACATAATGAATGTTTTTATCCCAGTTCTACTATGATGTTAAACTATGGTTGAGTGTTTTTTGGAAAACCTGGATTTGACCGCAGTTCTGAGTGAACCTAGTAGAATATTGAAATGGAAATATTTATAATCTGACTTGAAAACCGGATATTATGTAAATCAAGGGTATAATTTCAGGCACGCGTAATTTCTCTTGCTTCTATCCGCGTATCGTAGAGATTTTCATCTAACGCAATGAATCAAAATAGACTGATATGCCTATACGTATCGTATGTGCCCTGAGCCAAGAGTAACATACTTGCGGTGTTTGAGGCATTCCGCGTGTAAAACAGTACTACCAGCCTTAACCGTTGTGTCCGGAAGATATACTATTTCCATGTCCGGATGTACATACGGTACGAGAGTATCGATGCATGTAGCATCTATACTCCCATACTGAATGCCGTTCCAACTTCCAGGGAATGAGAGTCATGCCTTTGGGCCTTTTGCCGTCATCTCGATGAAGGTTTTAGAATAGCCCCTATTTTGACGCTGGCAAGAGCCCGACGGATAATTTTATTGGAAGAAGCTTGTATGACGTACAATCCAACCGGCGGTTATGCGACACGAGATTCTATGATGGCCGAGCTGGTCAACTCTTCCCTCACACTGACAGAGTTGCGAAACAACGCAGAAGACTCATATGCGGAGACTCAAAGCAATCCGAAATGTAGTGGGGCCTAAAAGGGCTTCTAAGGTTGACGGAGAGGTGTACTTGTAACCAGAGACCCGACTCCCATTCAGAAACAGGCAAAATAGGGTTCGGTCTGTGGAACTTAGGGACGTTTCAATTAATTTTTCAGATCGGACGATCCCACTGACTCAGAGAAGCAGGAACTTGGGGGAAGCAGTGTTCGGACTGGCCAAAAACCAAGCATACTTGGCTTCGGCTAAATAAGGAATTCTACAACGTTAACAAACTTTTTTTTAACTCGATTAAAGTACTATGGGCCGAAGACAGGAATGCTAAAAGAGATTCGTCAGAAATTTTGTGTATACCAGACCTCCTTCAGATTGAATGTTTTCTATTGAAGAGGTGCTATTTCTTACAATGTTATCAAGCCTCTGTAAGGTGTGATTATACTTCCCGAGACACAACGGACATAGTAAGGAAATTTTTGGACGAAAAGTAAAGGCCAAATAACAAAGTCACGTGAGAATTTATTGTATGTAAACGTCCGTAATATCTTCAAAATATGTTTTTTTTTTCTTCTACTTGAAAGTCGGAGTATACTATTGTTGACTATTTTAAGTTCGGGACCAAAATCATTAAATTTTTCAGAATTAATGTTTGATCGTAAATTAGTGCTCATATTTGGTGATTTTTAGCTCCGACCCGACTATTTTGAGCTCTCCGATTAGAAATTGGACATCACGCATATTTGCGTCATCTCCAGGATCTGGTACCTCTATGACGCCTAGACCCTAGGGTCCCATCATAGATACCAGACGATGAATTTAGATTCTAACTGTTTAATAATAGGATGAATCGAAACTGAAAATGGCCGGGCCGAGTGGGTCGCCTGGTTGACGGCCGAGACATACATACAAGATTACCCAAACCTTTATAAACTTACTTGGGTGGCTTGCTATAGCATTACCACACAATGTTATATAGCTCTGAAACTTTGCGACTAATTTCAGTTAACAGGGCATTTCTGTCCACCGCGTTAAAGGCATTCCGAATGAATTCCAACATTGAGCAATACCTTACCACACTTGCTCGTAGTAAAATGTATGACAGCCTCACAGCCGCCCTTCGAACCAAAGCCGATCTGAAGAGAAACTGAAAATAATCCCGTAGAGGATTGAAAATCTTCCCACCACATAGGTCGAAATCGGAGAAATTTTGGGGAAAATTGTGCGCGTTCACTTAGGAAAGATCTCCATCTTTACTAAGTGAACGCGCACAATTTTGTTTACCTATACAGTAATATTTTATAATTACTGTATATTATTATTATAACCTTCCATACATCTCAGTACTTACCTATTTATATCGTTTATAGTTTTAGGTTAACATTAAAACAATATTTTTATACATTTTCTTTATTATAAACTTACAATCAATTGCATTTTTTTTGTTATATATTTATATCCTAGCATTTTGTTGCTATTGTATTCCTTAGTAAGATTTCTATCCTCCGTCGCGGGATAGGCAGAGAGTACAGATTTCCAACAGGTTTTTTCCTTACAGACCTCTCTGGTAAGATTTAGTAGTAAGATTTAATCAATACACACAATACAAATGGCACCAAATGCAATTAGGATGCTAGGCACCTATTTCACACATTTAGAGCAGTATATTCATTGAGCCATTGTTTATAGCTGGAGGCTTGTTGTTCACTCACTTTTGTAATTTAATAATAGGTTTCGAACTTCTTGATTTCGTAATAATATTCCCTAGCTAAACTTAAATAGAAGCTAGTTTGTAAGTGGCGCGTTCTGCTAGTATTGCCATTTTTTTTTCAATTACAACCATAAACTCATTCAATGCTAGGAGTGGTAAATAAAGAAATGAGTATATTAATTATTTAGGAATTACTTTAACAGTAAATCATCAAAACAATCTTTTTATATATGAATACTTTATATTTAGTTTTTATATATATATATATATATTTTTTTTTTTTTTTTTTTTTTAAACGTAGCCCCACACTAGGATTTATTCCTGTGTCGTGGGTGCGTTTACAAACATGAAAATTCACACACAAATACCCAGACCGGAACAAATAATTGTGGATCACACAAAGATTTGTCCCGTGCGGGAATCGAACCCGCGACTATTAAACACAGTAGGTGGAGCGACCTAAGCTCTTAACCACTGCGCTAAATCGTCCGTCGTATATATGAATTAAGAATTGATTTACTAATGTTTTGTTAATTCGTTTTTTCGAACGCATTTCTTTTTTCAAAAGCGGCAAGTCTGATGCTTGAAATATAGCCGGATATGAATTTAAATACATTCATAAAAAAAAATTAACTTGAAGTGTTATATATAAAATTAAAATCGTATAAAAACGGTCGAATTAAATGACTAAGTTTTGCATTAGTCACATTTTTTGACACCTCTTATGATATTCAGGTAGGATCTTGCCATTGTTCTTTTTAAAAATACATTTCCTCTAAATCTGACGGCTATCCTTAAACAACCCGACGCATCGGTTACTAGCTCTTATAATACAATTGAGAACACATAACATGCATTGGAACCCTCAAAGTTCCCACATTCATTAAAACGTTTACCTTTACCATATATTATAATGCGTCAATGTCCTTTCAGTCTTTTATGCTAGACCATAATAAAATAGTTCTCTCAAATCCTTTCCGTATTTCTTCTTGAGACAAAAGCCGAATGATTTTCATCTGTCATCTTTCTACAACCATAAACAAGGTTACTTGCGACCGCAGTTCGCGACAGTTTTGAGGGAAATTAAAAAGGTACGTTTTATCACTTTGTTACTATTACCTTCACTCATGCACATATAAGAATACATAATGGTTAATATTCCACCAACATTACACATTATAATTAGAAATAACACAAGTTTTGCAAATAAAAACAAATTGACGACATTACTCTTCGATTTCCCGCCAAAAAGTCCCTTGACAATACTTTTTTTTTTATGTTTATGGCATCACGACAACGCGTATTTTGCCAATGTCTAGTATTACAAATATTCATTTCAAAATTAATTCAACTCCCCGATGAACTTGATGACAAGGATGATTATGAAATTGATGAAGTGCCCCTCCCTGGATAGTAAAGCGATGGATACTTTACATACCAATTGCGACGGCCGTTTTGAGGGAAATCGAAAACGCACGTTTTATCACTTTGTTACAATTACCTTCACTTGTGCACATATAAGAATACATAATGGTTAATATTCCACCAACATTACACATTATAATTCAAAATAACACAAGTTTTAGAAATTAAAACAAATTGACGACATCACTGTTCGATTTCCCGCCAAAAACCTCCTTGACGATACTCCCTATTTTAATTAATGGCCGCACACTTTAACAGTGTATTTCGCCAATGTCAAGTAGTAATTGAGTATACAGTAAATTATAAAAATTGGCTTCTTGTCGCCATTACGGCAAAAAACAAAAGCCTTGACGATACTTAAAATACCGTTAAATTAAATTGACACTAGGGGTGCATTCCACTTGTAGCCCACGCCGACCACGTTCCAAACGTGTGACAAACGCCATTTCACAACGTTGTCAGCGCCGCAATCGTTCACGCAAGTGGAACGTACCACAGTGATCCATTTGTCAAATACAAAGGGCGTGATTTTAGAATATTGTTCCTCTAAGTATATTTTTTTGTTACAGTATTAAATTAACATATATATTCATAAAAAAACTGTTTATTGTAAAATACCTATAAGGTATTTAATATGTGATAATAATTTCAGTTAAACTAAATTAATGGAAAATGTAGTCAAGATTTAATCAATTGGAATTATAATAATTCATCCTAACAATCTGTTTCTCCAGTTCAAATCAAGAATTGGGAATATTATTACGAAATCAAGAAGTTCGAAACCTATTATTAAATTACAAAAGTGAGTGAACAACAAGCCTCCAGCTATAAACAATGGCTCAATGAATATACTGCTCTAAATGTGTGAAATAGGTGCCTAGCATCCTAATTGCATTTGGTGCCATTTGTATTGTGTGTATTGATTAAATCTTACTACTAAATCTTACCAGAGAGGTCTGTAAGGAAAAAACCTGTTGGAAATCTGTACTCTCTGCCTATCCCGCGACGGAGGATAGAAATCTTACTAAGGAATACAATAGCAACAAAATGCTAGGATATAAATATATAACAAAAAAAATGCAATTGATTGTAAGTTTATAATAAAGAAAATGTATAAAAATATTGTTTTAATGTTAACCTAAAGATCTCCATCTTTACTAAGTGAACGCGCACAATTTTGTTTACCTATACAGTAATATTTTATAATTACTGTATATTATTATTATAACCTTCCATACATCTCAGTACTTACCTATTTATATCGTTTATAGTTTTAGGTTAACATTAAAACAATATTTTTATACATTTTCTTTATTATAAACTTACAATCAATTGCATTTTTTTTGTTATATATTTATATCCTAGCATTTTGTTGCTATTGTATTCCTTAGTAAGATTTCTATCCTCCGTCGCGGGATAGGCAGAGAGTACAGATTTCCAACAGGTTTTTTCCTTACAGACCTCTCTGGTAAGATTTAGTAGTAAGATTTAATCAATACACACAATACAAATGGCACCAAATGCAATTAGGATGCTAGGCACCTATTTCACACATTTAGAGCAGTATATTCATTGAGCCATTGTTTATAGCTGGAGGCTTGTTGTTCACTCACTTTTGTAATTTAATAATAGGTTTCGAACTTCTTGATTTCGTAATAATATTCCCAATTCTTGATTTGAACTGGAGAAACAGATTGTTAGGATGAATTATTATAATTCCAATTGATTAAATCTTGACTACATTTTCCATTAATTTAGTTTAACTGAAATTATTATCACATATTAAATACCTTATAGGTATTTTACAATAAACAGTTTTTTTATGAATATATATGTTAATTTAATACTGTAACAAAAAAATATACTTAGAGGAACAATATTCTAAAATCACGCCCTTTGTATTTGACAAATGGATCACTGTGGTACGTTCCACTTGCGTGAACGATTGCGGCGCTGACAACGTTGTGAAATGGCGTTTGTCACACGTTTGGAACGTGGTCGGCGTGGGCTACAAGTGGAATGCACCCCTAGTGTCAATTTAATTTAACGGTATTTTAAGTATCGTCAAGGCTTTTGTTTTTTGCCGTAATGGCGACAAGAAGCCAATTTTTATAATTTACTGTATACTCAATTACTACTTGACATTGGCGAAATACACTGTTAAAGTGTGCGGCCATTAATTAAAATAGGGAGTATCGTCAAGGAGGTTTTTGGCGGGAAATCGAACAGTGATGTCGTCAATTTGTTTTAATTTCTAAAACTTGTGTTATTTTGAATTATAATGTGTAATGTTGGTGGAATATTAACCATTATGTATTCTTATATGTGCACAAGTGAAGGTAATTGTAACAAAGTGATAAAACGTGCGTTTTCGATTTCCCTCAAAACGGCCGTCGCAATTGGTATGTAAAGTATCCATCGCTTTACTATCCAGGGAGGGGCACTTCATCAATTTCATAATCATCCTTGTCATCAAGTTCATCGGGGAGTTGAATTAATTTTGAAATGAATATTTGTAATACTAGACATTGGCAAAATACGCGTTGTCGTGATGCCATAAACATAAAAAAAAAAGTATTGTCAAGGGACTTTTTGGCGGGAAATCGAAGAGTAATGTCGTCAATTTGTTTTTATTTGCAAAACTTGTGTTATTTCTAATTATAATGTGTAATGTTGGTGGAATATTAACCATTATGTATTCTTATATGTGCATGAGTGAAGGTAATAGTAACAAAGTGATAAAACGTACCTTTTTAATTTCCCTCAAAACTGTCGCGAACTGCGGTCGCAAATAACCTTGTTTATGGTTGTAGAAAGATGACAGATGAAAATCATTCGGCTTTTGTCTCAAGAAGAAATACGGAAAGGATTTGAGAGAACTATTTTATTATGGTCTAGCATAAAAGACTGAAAGGACATTGACGCATTATAATATATGGTAAAGGTAAACGTTTTAATGAATGTGGGAACTTTGAGGGTTCCAATGCATGTTATGTGTTCTCAATTGTATTATAAGAGCTAGTAACCGATGCGTCGGGTTGTTTAAGGATAGCCGTCAGATTCAGAGGAAATGTATTTTTAAAAAGAACAATGGCAAGATCCTACCTGAATATCATAAGAGGTGTCAAAAAATGTGACTAATGCAAAACTTAGTCATTTAATTCGACCGTTTTTATACGATTTTAATTTTATATATAACACTTCAAGTTAATTTTTTTTTATGAATGTATTTAAATTCATATCCGGCTATATTTCAAGCATCAGACTTGCCGCTTTTGAAAAAAGAAATGCGTTCGAAAAAACGAATTAACAAAACATTAGTAAATCAATTCTTAATTCATATATACGACGGACGATTTAGCGCAGTGGTTAAGAGCTTAGGTCGCTCCACCTACTGTGTTTAATAGTCGCGGGTTCGATTCCCGCACGGGACAAATCTTTGTGTGATCCACAATTATTTGTTCCGGTCTGGGTATTTGTGTGTGAATTTTCATGTTTGTAAACGCACCCACGACACAGGAATAAATCCTAGTGTGGGGCTACGTTTAAAAAAAAAAAAAAAAATATATATATATATATATATAAACTAAATATAAAGTATTCATATATACAAAGATTGTTTTGATGATTTACTGTTAAAGTAATTCCTAAATAATTAATATACTCATTTCTTTATTTACCACTCCTAGCATTGAATGAGTTTATGGTTGTAATTGAAAAAAAAATGGCAATACTAGCAGAACGCGCCACTTACAAACTAGCTTCTATTTAAGTTTAGCTAGGGTTTTTTTGGCGGGAAGTCGAAGAGTAATGTTGTCAATTTGTTTTAATTTCCAAAACTTGTGTTATTTCGACTAATAATGTGTAATGTTGGTGAAATATTAACCATTATGTGTTCGTATATGTGCATGAGTGAAGGTAATTGTAACAAAGTGATAAAACGTACCTTTTCGACTTCCCTCAAAACGGCCGTTGCAATTGGTATGTAAAGTAACCACCACTTTACTATCCAGGGTGGAGTACTTAATTAATTTCATTATCATCGTTGTCATCAAATTCATCGGGGAGTCGAATTAATTTAAACAAACACAATTATATATATCACTGGACACTGGCAAAATACACTTATATTAGTGTGAAGCCATAACTTGAAGAAGAAGAAGTTTAGCTAGCTTCAGTTACCTGGGCTATTCGCGTTCGCAGGTTTTTGTCCTGATTTGTTTAGTTTTGAACCTTGCATTGCCCCAGTATTCGATTTTCTGCCTTATATGATGACTTGTGCTTTTTAACGGACTTTGACGGACTGATTTTCTCTTTAAACAACTAATAATTGCTTTTTGCCAACGGACTCTGATAGTACCTTAAGATTTTATTGTGACTGTTTTTGCTTGGAGATGGAAAGGCGTAACAGGCCTGCATTCATAATTTTCGTCGATATAGTGTCTTAGATCAAAACACAAGAATTTGTTCCTTGCTCTGCAATTGGGTTTATCCAAGAATCGTAAGTTTTAAACATTTATGCGTATACAACTACATATTTTAAAATGCTGTGTAACTAGCAATTCATATTTAGATGGTTACAGATTTAAGCTCGGTTCAGATGGCAGTTACACCTAAGTACAGTGTAAGAATTTTCAGACTCGTGTTTCTGCTCGAGACATGTTTTAACCTCTGAATATATATTAATTGAATATTTCATTACTGCCCACTGTAGCAGCAGATACAGATCAGTATAGATAGTTTATAGTTGTTCCTAATTTTAGGTTCCTGACGATGATTGTTTGTGAAGAATATTGGGAACTAGCAATAGCTGAATTTAACCAGAATTTGCAGCAAAATAGTGGTTATGTTGATGAACAAGCTGGATCAAGCCAACGATGCTATGCCAATATTTGCCTTTTGTGTGGCTGTTCACTTACACCAAAGCGAAGGCAAAGTGACAAAGTCCTAAGAGGCAAGAGATTCAAATGAAAATAGAACCATAACCGGTATTCATTGTTTCATTTAAAAAAATAGGTGGTTATAACTATTTCCTTTTTTAATTATTAAATATTTGTATGCTTCACTGGTAGGCGCTCGTAGCGTTGTGCGATCGCGGTGTTCTTACCAATCACCAAGGTTAAGCAGCGTTCGACTCGGTCGGCCCGAGATGGGTGACCGTTTGTGGCATTTTTATATTCGAACGTCTCCGTGCTTTGGAAGGCACGTTAAGCCGTTGTTCTCGGTTACCACGTAATGTGGTAGTCGTTAAGCCGAGTTGGAAGCCTTAAAGGCGGCTTGATAAGTACCAACAGCAGGTGGCCACAAACCTGCCTCCACCAATCCGCACTGGGTCCGCATGGTGGAGTATAACCTGATCTCTCTCACCTCGATTTGTGAGAGAAGGCCTTTGCCCAGTAGTGGGCAGTATAGCCTGATATTATTATTATTACGCTTCATTAATGCTGATGGTCTGGGTTCGAATCCTAGACAGACAAAGTGTAATATTTTGATGAAAAAGTTCCTGGTACCTGGACTCCGGCATTGTGCCTGGCATAATGACAGTACACTCGCTCCTTAATACAGTGAAACTGAACATCGAAGGCGAAAAGCCACCTCTGCTTGGGGAACATAGGCATGACAGTTTGTCGGATTTTTAAATACGAGGCATGCCTTTTAAGTTTTGTCGTTTGAAGAAAATAAACACAACTAGAACCTGTAGTACTTTTTATTGTTTTTCAAAGTATTCACCACGTAGCTTAATACACTTTTCCATTCGCTTAAACCAGTTATTATAACATTTATTCCACTCTAAAATGGGGGTGTTCACAATGGCTGACTTGAAAGCGTCGACTGCTTCTTCACCGGACTGAAACCTTTGACCATGAAGACTTTTCTTAATTTTAGAAAATGTAAAGAAATCGTTAGGGCTTAGGTCAGGACTGTATGGAGGATGGTCAAGAATTTCTACTTTTTCCTGCTTCAAATACTCAATCGTTTGACGAGCGCTGTGTGAGCTTGCGTTGTCGTGGTGCAGGATGATGTGTCGCTTTGAGTTAGATTTTCGAAGTTTCGCGATGACTTGTGGTAAACAAACTGTGGTATACCACTCTGCGTTAACCGTTCTACGATCTTCAAGTGCAATAGTCGCAACATGGCCGGTTTTTCCAACGAACGTGGCCACCATCTTCTTTGAAGTGCTTCGAGAACGAACATCTTTAGTCGGCTTTGGCTCGTCTTGAAAGACCCAGATTGTAGATTGTTGTTTGGAATCAGGATCGTAGGCATAGATCCAAGATCCACTGATGATGTCGTAGACGTGATTTGACTCTCCTCGGTTGAACCTTTGCAGAGTTTTCTTACACCATCTGACATGGGCCGCCTTGTGATCGTCGGAAAGCAGATGCGGTATCTAACGGCAAACTAGCTTTCTCACACCAAGCGCTTCATGCAAGATCTTCTGAATGGTTCTCCCTGAGATGCCTAATAGAGCCTCTATCTCTCGATACGTCACATGACGATCTTCGAGAATTAGTTGTCTCACAGCAATAATGTTATCTTCAGTGAAGGCGGATTTTGGGCGTCCTTCGCGAGATTTGTCACTAACACTAGTATGTCCACGCTGGAATTCTAAATACCAGCGTTCGACAGTCCGCAGACATGGGGCTTTATCACTGAACACAGATGTTAGCTCTTCAAAACACTGAAGCCGAGTCAGGTCTCTTCTAAAGTTGTAGAAAATTATAGCACGAACATTTTCCTTAGAAAGATTCATTTTCGCACGTTACCTGACAGATTCCAATCGACGCTGTGTAGTCACAACAATAGCATTAATCCTAATACTTTCAACTGTTTTAAGATTCAAAGTTTAAACACATTCGAATATAGAACAGTTCCAAATTCAAAATTGCCGGGAAATATGTAAACGACAGAACTTAAAAGGCATGCCTAGTATTCGTAATAGGTTTTTTTGGAAATTCATAAATATAAATCTATCTATATCATCCCGCCGGATCCGTTGCGGGATAGGCAGAGAGTAAGAGTTCCAACAATCTTGTCCTTAATTAAATTACAAACATTTCCTTATATAATTTTATCTGTATTGTAGCTAACACCTTCGAATAAAGTGTGTCATGCCTGTTGGTTGCGCACAAAAAGAGAGGCCATGCATATGAACAGTTTTGATGAAAGAAGATCAGCTCAAGAAATGCCTGAAAATGAAGATATATCTCAGGCTTACGATCTCTACGAGAATCCTTTAGCTGAAGAAATCACCAGGCCAAATATTACAGAAAATAATATTATATTACCAGAATATAGGAGGGCGGCCAACACTGGCAACCATTGTGTATTTGTTGAATAATGGCACTTTGCACGGCGTATGTGATCAATTACGTGCAATTATTTTGAGCAATCATAAATATTATTTACCAAAATAAGATCGCGTTTGTGGGGACCATTTAGCTAGAAATTCTTGGGGCAGTCTTTATGAATCAGAAAACAGTGTAAATGAATTTAACTTAGACCACGTACAACACATATTTTTCATTCGTGAATGCATTTTACCCCACCTTAGATTTTGATAATATCCAAGACATGAACGAAAGGATCTTTGAATATTGGGTAGGGTTTACCAAAGAAAAACTCAATATATTACTCAGGGAAGTTCGAAGAATTTTAGGGATTAAGAAGGAAGATTGCGCCTCATGGCTTTCGTAATAAAGATGAGGACAGGAGACTTCGATGAACGGATTGCAACTTTGATTCAAAAGCCTCGTCGTAGTTTAGAAATTCTAATAAATTAGATTAAGGAAGTGCTTGTGCAAGACTTTGTGCCCAGTTATTTAGGTTTAACACGTTCATCTCGGGAACATTTAAGTACATACAATTTAACTAAACCAAATTGTTTATATGGGAATGAAGGAAATGCTACATATATATATATATATGTCGGAGAAGGGCCATTCCCCTCGACATCAGTGGTCATACGTCTAGTGGGCGTCATCAGGGTTAAGTGCCAGCACAAAACAATGGTTTCACTGTCCCGTAGGTACAATTTAATCTAAATTTCACAGTATTACAAATAACTTCGTTATAATCACTATTCACTTTCACTGATTTTTATAATGACTTTTAAAAATAATTAAAGTCGAGCAGCGGGTTCGCGGCACCGATCTAGCTTCGCCAAAATCACCACAACACTCCTTGATCCACCTCGATCAACAACCTTTATAACAATCTCCCTACCCGGCAACTGCCAAGATGGCGCCTCGACTCCGCTCGAGGACTACCCTTTACTCAAGAAATTAAAAATAACATGTTTACACAATAATTTTAACAACGTTAAATTTAAAAGAAATTAAATTAAATAAACAATTAGTAGTCAAACTATCTCGCTTTATGACAATCAGCAATCAACCGGACCCGTCTTCCTCCGACACGGCCGTCCTGACGTTTCACACGTCCTCGTGTGATGTTGAGGGACGAGCGTTATGTCTGTCAAGATGAAAACAAGATTTTGTGTAACATAGTTCGGCCACTCCTGGCAAAGTAACACGTTTAATATTCGAGCAATAACTTCATCCATAATACAGTCTACCTACGACAAACTGAATAATTCTAAGTATGAATCCCAATAGCTCTTGGACTGTTTTTGATTAGGTGTTAACAGCTTAATGCCCCATACTTCCCACACTATTTAAATGGCCACCTCGCCTTTTAGATAATCCTCATTAACACAGTCTAAATGGCCACCTCGCCGTTTAGACAATCCATACTCAACGTCTAATGGCCACCTCGCCGTTTATACCATTCATGCTTACAACGTCTAAAGGCCACCTCGCCGTTTAGACCATCCATGCTTACAACGTCTAAAGGCCACCTCGCCGTTTAGACCATCCATGCTCACAACGTCTAAAGGCCACCTCGCCGTTTAGACCAACCATGCTCACAACGTCTAAAGGCCACCTCGCCGTTTAGAACCACCACCTCTCAGAAAACCTTGACAAACAGCACGCTATGCATTACGCATAGCTTCAAGCACACACATACACACGTACACACACATAAAAATGTACGCAACTTATACATCTTACCGTCATGATCATCCGACAAACATGGATCCAGCTTAGTAGGGATATAAGATTGGGGGAGTGGACATAAGCGATCTCTCGAGTACTTGTAAGTGCGATTCGAGCTCAAGCTTTTAAGATGATACCTGTCACCGTCTAGTATTTCAATGACCTCATAAGGTCCTTTGTATTTAGGATCCAGTTTGGTTTGATTCCGTTCATGATTTTCAATTAAAACAATGTCCCACTGAAAATGACGTCACAGCAGCCTTGCTTCTGTCAAATCGTGCTTTATCAAGGCTTGCGTTGCTTTTCAATAATCTATTAGCCTGTTCTCTAATCTTTTCTACATTTACTTCAACTTCGTGATCGTCTATGGTTAATAAATTCAGGGGTCTAGCTACTCTACCTATTAATAACTCTAAGAGGACCTGCCTTGGTTACTCTGTGAATACTGCTATTTATAGGCAGCTGAACATCATCTAATGCATCTTGCCAGGACCTATTTGGACTAACTTCTACAACAGTTAACATATTTTTGAGAGTGCTCATTATTCGCTCTACTTGCCCATTAGCGCGACAAGAGCCGGTTGCTATTAAATGTAGTTGGATATTATGACTAGTGCAAAAAAAGTCTTTATTTGTAAAGCACCTACCTTGATCCGCTATTATACGCACAGGCGTTCCAAAAAGTGAAATGGATGCCTTGAGAGCATTAATTGCACTCTCCGTATTAATTCTCAAGGAATGTCTAAGTATGACATATTTAGTGAAAGTATCTTTAAGGACAAAAACGTATTCTTTTAAGCCACTTTTGCCACTAAGCTTTCCTGTGGGATCTATGTGAATAGTATGCCAAGGAATACTATTTTTTTGTATGGGGTGTAACTCAATTTGTTGTTTACCGCTTCTTGATTTTGCTACTTTGCACGTTATACAATTCTCGACAAATTTTCTTACATACTTTGACATATTAGGAAACCTGTAATATTGATATGCCTTTTCTAAAGTTTTATCCCAGCCTAAGTGGTCAATTGACTCTTGAATGTGATTTATAACCGACCAACGAAAAGCTCTAGGTACAATGGGTAACCAAATGCTACGGTTATTCCTTTGAATTTTCCTATACAGTACTTTGGATCGTAGCTCGTAATCCTACAACTTTCTAAATCAAGGTCATCGTTCTCGAGTTTATAAATAATCTGATTGCACTCAGGGTCTCGTCGTTGTTCTGCTTGTACCCAATCCGATGATAACTCAGCTATATTGACGTGTTTTTCCTCTATATAATTTACTTTACCTAAACTACGAGTATTGCTAAGATTGCGGTTTGCCTCGGGTAGCTGATTCCTCGAAAAAAAGTCAACATGGGCCATTTTTTTGCCCTCCCTATATTGAATATCGAAATCGAAAGCTTGAAGGAAAGTCCACCACTGGTGTGCTCTTGGAGTTAAATCTTCTTTTGATCTAGACGCTTTCAGAGAGTTGCAATCGGTAACGATTGTGAAAGTACTACCGTACAAATAGTGTCTAAAATGTTTAACCGAATTTACTACTGCTAGGGTCTCTAACTCATAGGAGCGGTATCGGGACTCCGCGTCGGTAGTTCGTTTACTGTAGTACTCTACAGGATGCAGTTTTGCTTCAGTTTTTTGGAAAAGAATCGCACCGTAACCTTCACTACTAGCGTCCGTGTGCAGTTCTATAGGTAATTCTGGGTCAAAAAGCATCAAAACTGGGGACGAAGTTAGTATCGAAATTATGTCCTGCCTGATTGTCTCGTGTTCGGAAGTCCAAACTACTTTAGAATTATTGTTAGCTAACAGACGATAGAGTGGAGCCATTTTAATCGAAAAGTTATTGACGAACTGCTTAAAATAAGACGCTAAACCTAAAAACTGTCTCAAATGGGTAATAGTTCGTGGTGGTAGGGAATTAGTTAATGCAATTATCTTACGAAGATTGGGTCTTATTTTGCCTTCTGATGTTTCATACCCTAAAAACTGAACTTGCTTCTTAAGGAACGCACATTTCTTCAGATTGTATGAGAATCCGGCATCACTTAAAGTTTTTAATACTGTATGTAACCTTTCTAAGCCCTGCTCTACGTTACACGCAGGTATAATCAAGTCATCCATGTAAACTATTGCGTAGGAATGTGCTAGGTCTCCGAGAGCGGTATTTATAGCTCTTTGATAAACAGCAGGAGCATTGCGTAGGCCAAGGGGCATAGCAGTAAATTCATAATGAGCGTCAGGGGTAATAAAAGCTGTTTTCTCTATCGAATTCGACTCTGCATTTATAGTAATTTGATAGAAGCCGCTGGCCATATCCAGACAGCAGTAGAGTCGTGCGCCTGCTAACCTCTGAACTTGGTCACAAATTAAAGGTAAGGGATAGCGATCTGGAACGGTATTAGAATTTAACTCTCTATATTCTATGCACATCCGATCTGTGCCATCTCGCTTTTTCACTAGGAGTATTGGGCTAGAAAAGGGAGATTTACTGGGCCTAATAACTCCAGCAGATAATAACTCACTACACTTATTGCGTACAGTTACTCGTTCTGCAGTACTCAAGTGATAAGGCCGACGTTGCACAATTTTACAAGGATCTACTAATTTAATTTCCAACTCTCCCGTCTTTACCCTACATGTGGGTGTGCCTTCAATAAAAAAGTTTTTGAAACAGCTGAGTAGTTTTATTGATTGTGGTTTAAAATCATCTGAAATATCGGTGTCTACATCATTGAAGTCAGTTAGATCACTAAATACTTCACAAGTATTAACAAAAGAAGGGTTTTTAATTACGGTGAGCATATCATTCGACATGTGCACAGAAAACCCTAAGGCTAATTAATAGATCGCGTCCAATCAGAATATCATTACTTAGAAATTCATCAGGTATAACATGAAATAAAATCTGTACGTCATATCCATAAAGAATAACTTGAGATAAAATTTATAAATCGAACATTACGCTAGATTTTCCTACACCCTTCAGAGTAACAATTGCATGTTTTTTATTTATTTATTCTTTATGCACATATGTATGTACAAAGGCGGACTTAATGCCTGAGGCATTTTCTCCCAGTCTACCTTAGGGTGGTGTGGAAACATGTGTGGTAGGTGCGAAAATACGTAGCTAAAAATTGTAAGAAAAAAAAAATATAAAATAAATTAATAATAATACTATATATTAAACTAATAATAATGTTATACATATAAACTTATGTTGTACTTCGCCATCAAGTTTAAGAGAGATACTTTGTCTAACTAAGGAACAATCAGCACCAGAATCAAAGCAAAATGAATACTGCTCACCAAATTGTGTAATCACCCCGGTGACAGGCCTCGCACCACACAAGTCCACTCGTTTCACAATGCTTGATGTAGCAGCCGGCTGTGTGCTGCCGCTTACAACTGGCCACGATTTCGAGCATCGAGATGCCAAGTGACCCTTAGCACCACACTTGTAGCATGTCACAAAAGGCTTTGTCACAGCTGCGGCCGCGCCGGGACGGTCGGGAGTCATAATTGTTTGTTAACATTTTTAAGCCCAAAAATGTCATAGTTAGTGATCGTGCCGGTTTTAGTGAATGGGCAACCTGTGGTATTTTTAAAAGTAGACTAAGGTTATATGAACTTTATGATTAAAAATCTTATAACCATAAACCAGAATTTATTGAATATGTTAAGAATTATTCTAAAATTTTTAAAAGAGCCTGTTCCTGAGCTTAGTCTATCTACTTAAGAAATAAAATTAAACAATCCGGTAATGTCATTAAAATGACTTGGAACGTTATTAATAGTGAAACCGGTAGGACAACAGTGCGAAATAGAGACTTTAATTTGAAAATTGGTGATAATAATGTGAGAGCGGATCAGGAAGTAGCGTCGGAGTTTGAGACTTTTTTTACTAATATTCCTTTGTTAACTACTAAAATTCTGACGTCGTCTTGTTCTTCGGCTGAGTTGCTTCTTAAACAAAGTGTATCAGAATGCAGCACATCTTTTGAATTGTGGTTGTGTTGCTACTGGTGTATTTCCTGATCTTATAAAACTTGGTAGAGTGATTCCTTTTTTTAAATCGGGTAGTACATCGGATCCAAATAACTTTCGGCCTATTTCTGTGCTGCCCACGTTAAGTAAAATATTTGAAAAAATTATCCTAAATCAGTTGATAAGCCACTTTAGTAGTCATAAACTACTTCACAAAAACCAGTTTGGATTCACTAACAATCGCTCTACTACTGATGCAGGTGTTGAATTAATGAGAAATATTTTTATGGCCTGGGAGAACTCGCAGGATGCTTTAGGTGTATTCTGCGACTTGTCTAAGGCGTTTGACTGTGTGCATCATGAAACTCTCCTTAGGAAATTACACCATTACGGAATTAGAAACATGGCTCTCGACCTCTTGACATCTTATCTCTGTGATAGAATTCAAAAGGTTGATGTTAATGGGAAGCGATCTCCCGGTTCTAACGTGACAATGGGCGTGCCTCAGGGTTCGATTCTCGGCCCATTTCTATTCCTCATATATATAAATGATTTACCCTACTATGTAGGGGATAATCAGGACATTGTGCTGTTCGCGGATGATACATCTCTATTATTCAAAATTAAAGGACAGCTGCTTAATTATGATGATGTGAACAGTGCACTGTCAATGGTTGTTCATTGGTTCAACACGAATAATCTTCTACTTAATGAGAAGAAAACAAAATGTATTAAATTCACAACGCCAAATGTAAGACAGGTTGCAAATCATGTACAAATAAATGGCGTGGATTTAGACCTTGTAGAGTCGACTGTATTTTTAGGTATCACTATTGATGCCAGATTACAATGGGGTCCCCATATTGATCAATTATCTGGTAAATTAAGCTCAGCGGCATATGCGGTAAAGAAAATTAGATTACTAACTGATATTGAAACAGCTAGACTTGTTTATTTCGCTTATTTTCATAGTATTATGTCATATGGCATACTACTTTGGGGATGCTCTGCAGAACTTAATACCATCTTTGTTCTTCAGAAAAGGGCTGTTCGAGCAATTTACAATTTGGCCCCGAAGAGAATTAAGGAAAAGTTTAGAGAGATAAATATTCTGTTTGCACTGTTGCATCACAATTTATATATGAAAATCTTCTATATGGTAAAAAAAATATCAGTACTTTTGAAAAATATAGCGACATCATGATGAATGTCGGAAACAAGACACGGAACAAAGATGATCTTATTGTACATTCCACTCGTCTCCACAGAATTAGTAATTCTTCTACAACAAATTACCCATAGATATCCGAAACATGCCTATCAATAAGTTTAAGAAGGCAATTAAAACTAGACTCTGTAAGAAAGGGTATTATAAAATTTCGGATTATCTTGACGATAAAACAGATTGGGTTTGAGCAGCTCCATTTATAAATGATGTATAATACATTTTTTTAAAAAACAAAAAAATGGTTATCGGAAAGGCCAAACAAATTAAATTAAAAGACTAGCCCGCTGAGTTTCTCGCCGGATCTTCTCAGTGGAGGCCGCATTCCGATCCGGTGGTAGATGTAAAAAATGTAATAATTTTGACGTTTGTAAGTGCTTATGTATTGGCCTATACAAATAAATGATTTTTGACTTTGACTTTGTTGTTTGTCATGTGAGCGGCTGAAACATTCAAAAGATCGATGACCAAGTTTTCCACAAGCATAACATTTTATAGAACTTAACCTAGGTCGTTTGCTATCTGGCGCAGCATTTGCACCGGTCTTTGTGAGCTCTTGGTAATTTCGCTTACGATATGAAAACGCCATAAGTTCACGTTGCATTCTAGTGCGGGTAGTTATTTTTTCATAAAAAATATTGCGTTGCAATCGTGGCTCAATTTCCTCCATGTGGGCAAGTATGATAGATACCACCATCTCTTCCTTACTTAAATTACCCCATCGAGACATGAGTGAAGTATTTAAACGGCTTGCATATGCAGCGAGACATTCGCCATCTTGGGGTTTACTAGTAAACATTTTTAGTACGGTCGCTGCACATGTTTCCAATGTATCGAAACGGAAAGGTAAATTTCTTTAAATTCTACCCACTTCATATTAGGAAAAGCTATCTGGGAGAACCATGTCGCGGCTGAACCTTTCATGGCTTTACTAAGTGTAAGAATCAGGTGACTTCCCTGTACACCACGCTCCGTCAATCAGATATCTGCAGTTGCTAGCCAGGCCCGGGCGTCGGCGTCCGTATTCTCCGGTAGAAATTCGGGCAACGTTATATCCTCAGCAGCCGGCGGTTTGCGTAGCGCCTCCACAAGAAGTCGCATGTTATTCTGTTGAGCCTCGAATAAAGCATGTTAACCATAGTTGGCCCCTACCGATTCGTTTTGTGCCTGCACCGATCCCACTTCTGATGTCGGAGAAGGGCCATTCCACTCGACATCATCAGTGGTCATACGTCTAGTGGGCGTCATCAGGGTTAAGTGCCAGCACAAAACAATGTATTCACTGTCCCGTAGGTACAATTTAATCTAAATTTCACAGTATTACAAATAACTTCGTTATAATTACTATTCACTTTCACTGATTTTTATAATGACTTTTTAAAAATAATTAAAGTCGAGCAGTGGGTTCGCGGCACCGATCTAGCTTCGCCAAAATCACCACAACACTCCTTGATCCACCTCGATCAACAACCTTTATAACAATCTCCCTACCCGGCAACTGCCAAGATGGCGCCTCGACTCCGCTCGAGGACTACCCTCTGCTCAAGAAATTAAAAATAAGATGTTTACACAATAATTTTAACAACGTTAAATTTATAAAAATCTTTTAAAAAAAAAGGTAAACCGACTTCATAAAGCAAAAAATAAATATTTGAAGTCGGTGCTGGTTGGTGCAGTCGGTTACTTGGCACCGACTTCAAATATTTATTTTTTGCTTGTTGAAGTCGGTTTACCTTTTTTTAAAAAAGATTTTTATTTTACAATTTTAAGTGACGAGTGAATTATTTAGTAATATTTAGTATGCAAAAAAAAATCATCAAAATCGGTCCACAATTGACGGAAATATCGCTGAACATACATAAAAAAAAAAAAAAAAAAAAGCGTACATACAACCGAACATAGAACCTCCTCCTTTTTGAAGTCGGTAAAAAAGAAATGAAATGAAATTAAATAAAGAATTAGAAGTCGAACTATCTCGCTTTATGACAATCAGCAATCAACCGGACCCATCTTCCTCCGACATATATATATATATACATATAACAATGTGCTATAAAATTTGCCAAAGTTCTTTTTAATTACTATTATGAAAAAATGTTTTTTTTTATTTGTTTAATAATTAAATTTAGTCTACTGCTACATATGGCTACGATGCAGTTTGAGCTTGAGCTTCGTTGAGCAAGTGCGTCAACTCTTTCGAGTAAGTTACACTGTGCGGACCCAGCTGTTGAATTATTTTTCTCGAAAAAAGAATATTTTACTAAATGTTTTCCCTGATTTCACACCTACCATGTACCTCTATGACACCTATACCGACCATAGATATGGTATTACCTAGATTGATTATATTTAAGCCAATATCTTCTTCTTATTTTAATGAATGGCCCCACACTAAAGGTATGGCTAAACCAACGCGTTCAGCAGAGTCCGCGGTGGCATCCCCGGCGGCAATCACGGTGGCGATCAGTATCTCCCTATGATTGCGCGTACAGACGCCGCCTGGATAGCGCATGCAGGACGCAGGACGCCCTGTGTGAACATTTCAATACAAATATTACTGCAGGAACTGATCGCCACCGTGCACGCCTTCGCGGACGCCGCTAGACGCGTCAGTTTAGCCGTACCATAATAGTGTATTTTGCCAATGTCAAGTAATACTAGAATATAAAAGTAAATTATAAAAAATGGCTTGTTGACGCCAAAACCAAAAAAACGTTACCAATTTGCCCCCGTCTCAAAGCAGTGCGTGCCGCCAGTCACTGACAGTCACATTTATTTCAAACCACTACGTTCCAAAAGTCATTGCGATGATTAAGAAAAAATCTATCGTCGCGTGAATCAGCACCATGACTCCTTCCATAGACAAGTAGTTTTTTTACTATGCTCTTTTACCTTCGGCGATCGGCTTATATTCCCACATTTTCAGCATACGATCTCTGCAAGCGAAGTAACTCAAAGATCTCTATGTGTTGATGATCATACCTACGCAAACCTTCCAAAAGACCGAACGGGTGACTCTTTAGGGACATTATTTTAAAATTTATCACCTAAAAACCTTTGGCCTAGAAATTGTGACCTTTACGAGGCATGCCTTTTAAGTTCTGTCGTTTCCATATTTCCCGGCAATTTTGAATTTGGAACTGTTCTATTCGAATGTGTTAAAATTTTGAATCTCAAAGCAGTTGAAAGTATTAGGATTAATGCTATTGTTGTAATGTGAATCTGTCAGGTTACGTACGAAAATGAATCTTTCTAAGGAAAATGTTCGTGCAATAATTTTCTACAACTTTAGAAGAGGCCTGACACGGCTTCAGTGTTTTGAAGAGCTAACATCTGTGTTCAGTGGTAAAGCCCCATGTCTGCGGACTGTCGAACGCTGATATTTAGAATTCCAGCGCGGACATACTAGTGTTAGTGACAAATCTCCCGCGAAGGACGCCCAAAATCCGCCTTCACTGAAGATAACATCATTGCTGTGAGACAACTAATTCTCGGAGGTCGTCATGTGACGTATCGAGAGATAGAGGCTCTATTAGGCATCTCAGGGACAGCCATTCAGAAGATCTTGCATGAAGCGCTTTGTGTGAGAAAGCTAGTTTGCCGTTGGATACCGCATCTGCTTTCCGACGATCACAAGGCGGCCCGCGTCAGATGGTGTAAGAAAACTCTGCAAAGGTGCAACCGAGGAGAGTCAAATCACGTCTACGACATAATCAGTGGTGACGAATCTTGGATCTATGCCTACGATCCTGATTCCAAACAACAATTTACAATCTGGGTCTTTCAAGACGAGCCAAAGCCGACTAAAGTTGTTCGTTCTCGAAGCACTTCAAAGAAGATGGTGGCCACGTTCGTTGGAAAAACCGGCCATGTTGCGACGATTGCACTTGAAGATCGTAGAACGGTTAACGCAGAGTGGTATACCACAGTTTGTTTACCACAAGTCATCGCCGAACTTCGAAAATCTAACTCAAAGCGACGCATCATCCTGCACCACGACGACGCAAGCTCACACAGCGCTCGTCAAACGATTGAGTATTTGAAGCAGGAAAAAGTAGAAATTCTTGACCATCCTCCACACAGTCCTGACCTAAGCCCTAACGATTTCTTTACATTTCCTAAAATTAAGAAAAGTCTTCGTGGTCAAAGGTCCAGTCCGGTGAAGAAGCAGTCGACGCTTTCAAGTCAGTTATTTTGAACACCCCCACTTTAGAGTGGAATAATTGTTATAATAACTGGTTTGAGCGAATGGAAAAGTGTACTAAGCTACGTGGTCAATACTTTGAAAAACAATAAAAAGTACTATTAGGTTCTAGTTGTGTTTTTTTCTTCAAACGACAAAACTTAAAAGGCATGCCTCGTATATCCAAAAGTTTCCCCATTGACTAGATAGGTATTAAATTCGGTTTTAATATAAAATACTAATGTATAAATATTGCATTCGAATTAATGTAAAGGTTGTTAGTTATATTCTTCTTACAGTTATCTAGTTTCCCCAGCTAAGCAATTAATTTCTTAAAGTTTTATACAATTTTCACAATGATGCTCCTATTACAGAAATATGATTCAGATATTCGAAGAATGTTTGCACAAATTTTTAATAATTTCGTGTATTTGCACGATGAAAAATAATTTCTGAAAACAAGCGACGTATGACTTTTACAAAAATTGGAGTTCCGCTGATAAGCGGGTAGATATTGCATTACATTCCTATCCCTCGATTTAGGAAAAACTGTGAATTGGCGCCATGCGAATTCGCAACGCAGAGAGCTACAACACAAACTGGTACGATGCGATTTCGTGTGGTCAGGCATTTCACTACCGCAGTTCGGGTACAGACAACTACCACATTAAGTGGTAACCGGGACCAACGGCATAACGTGCCTTCCGAAGCGGTCCCCACTCTCAGAGCGACCTAACCGAATTTTGCTTAACATTGAAAATTGCTAAAAACACCGCGGTCCCACAGCATTACGAGCGCCTCAACGAGTAAACTCAGGCGAGTAAATAAAATAATAATAATAATATTAGCCCTGTTAAGAAACTGTCCCACCGTTAGGCACTGGCCTCCTCTCAAACTGCCCAGTGCGGGCTGGTGAAACTTCGAGAAACTCTTAGGGCATGCAGGTTTCCTCACGAAGTTTTTCTTCACCGCTAAAGCAAGTCATAGTTAATTTTTAACACGCACGTTTTTTAAAAGACACGAGGTGCGTGCCTGGGTTTGAACCCGAGACCTATGACTTTGCAGTCCAACAGTTTAACCACTAGGCTATCACTGCTTCGACGACGAGTAAAACAAAACATAAATTGCTGATATATGCCGCATCGCTACAAGGCTGAAACGGAGCTGGACTGGATATATCTACCGCATTTTGGGATGCGATTGGCACAAAAACAACACAGTGGCGGGAAACGATAGCGTGACAGGTTCATAAAATAGGTGGCGAGACGTGGTAGACTCCTATCAAAAAGAGAAATCCTCCAAAGTGCTGATGTCAGCCAACTTGGCGTTGTTAGTTGGTAGGAATCCGGCAAGCCCCACAAGCTTGCCCCGAACCTCGTAGAAGTCCTTTATGGGATTCATCCCAGGTAATAAATGATCCCAGTAGGACAGTAAGCAGACTTATAATTCTACTTCATTATTTTATATATGTGAAAGTTTGTATCTTTAGATGTTTGTTACTCAACCACGCAAAAACGGCTGAACAGATTTGTATCAAACTTGACACATGACTTTGATAGTTTATTACCTGTACGCTGACTTTTCCTGTACGCTGATGATTTGAAGTTCGCAAGAAGAATAGCAAGCATAAAATATAGTCATACATTTATAAGAATACCTAAACCGGTTGATTTAATGGAGCGACTGCAACCAAATCCAACTAAATTCTAAAACATTCTTAACCAAAATGTTGAAGAGGTGGAAACTAAGGTGGACTTAAAAGTAATGTTTGATAAAAAGTTAACTTTTATTCCGCACATCTAATACATTAACATAAAATCATCTAAGATTATAGGAGCACCATCCAGGTTATGCTATACAACAGTCTTGTTCAAAGAGTTTCGGAGTATTGCAGTATTGTATGGAGGCCTCACATATGTTAACGCTTGAACGGGTCCAAAAGCGTTCTCTGTGGCATCTTGCTTTTTCGCAACGTAAAGCCAAATAGCTACCTTCATTCAGCATTTTGTTGCAGTCGCAACATTCAATCAACCGGTTTAGGTCTTCTTGTAAATGCTTAATATCTTTTATGCTTGGCATTTAAAGCCTTTTTTTATTTAAAGAAACACATGTTTTAGTGTTTTTGGAATTGTTACTCCTAAAGGGATGAAATGAAAATTTGTATGACGCTTCTGTTAGTTTTGAAATTAGAGTCATCAAAATTGGTGTTTGGGTTCTTCTTTTCGTTTAAAGAATAAGGCAAAACTGGTACTCTCTGTCTAACCCGCAACAAATCTCGCGTGGTGATAGATAGATAGAAAGCTCGTAAAATGGAGATAGAATTTTTTTATATGAGTACCGTTAGTATTTAAGGTAATATCCTATGATATTGTTGCAAATAAATAAAAAGTAAAAAACTTTTTTAAAAACAAGCTTTTATTTAAATGCGCTAGAACGATTAAAATAAACTTTTCCTTTAAAACTTTTAACATCAACTTATAACGTCATTACACAATTTATATGATATAACGGCTTGCCGCGAGATTATTTTTTACTTTTAAGTTATGGCTGTACAGGTTTCTCAGTCTGTTTAACCCAAAACCTTACTTTGTTAAAATATACTAATAATTTATATGTATATCTTAATTTCAGGCTCAAAGTGGACCAACCAGTCTATAAATGGTAAGTTTAACTATTAAGATGAAATGAGATAAACTGTAGAAACACTAAGATTTTATTTATGTAAAATGCGAATTCAATTGTTAAATTAATAATAAATGTTTGCGAGGCCTAGGAGACCGCCCGTATAAAATGTACTTTTCAATTTGGCTAAGGCTTTTGACTGTGTACAATACACCACTACGGAATTAGGAACAAAGCTTTCGACAACTTGACTTCTTATTTGTTACGAATTTCAAAAGGTCGATAGAAAAAGCATAAAATTTCCCAGTTTAACCTTAACAATAGATGTGCCTCTGGGTTCAATTCTTGGGCTATTTTAATTCCTCATATATATAAATGGCTCACCTTAATATGCAAGGCAGAATCAAAAATTGTATTGTTTGAAGATAATACATCTCTATTATTGTTCACCATTTAAAAAGGTTGTTCTATGGTCAAAGTTATTCGATACATATGTTACATCAATAGGTAAATTTATCATAACTAGGTTGTAATAATGAGAATTGCAATGCAAAATTTCGGATTATCATAATGATAAGGCTGATTGGATTTAGGCAGGTACTCAATCAGCAACTTCCACAACATTACACTGCAAAACACAATTTTGTAAAAATAAATATGAAGGGCCGTGTTTCGATCAGGTACAGGTATACTTTTAACTATATAATACACAAAAGCATTTTTTAAAAAAAAAACAGCATTTTATGTGCTGCTTATGAATGTTTATTTGAAGTCTAGGTATCATACAACTCACCATCTTTTTACGAATAGATGTGTGAAGTGTCATATTTGAACTCGAAAATTACATTTTGTTATTTATTACTTTAAGAATCGTGATTTATAAAAAATCGAACTATAAATTTCACCATCGTGTAAGAAACTTGTGACGCCCAATTGTGCGTTTAAAATAAACACATCATTTTCCTTGGGAGATCATGATAACGGACGTAACACTATGTTAGTACTACGTACTGAGGATCATTACTACGCGGACCTTACAGCAAGTCATCAAAATTTGCATGCTTTTACTTAAAGCTCTCTCGGATCCAGTTGTGTATCCTTCTTCAATACTTTCCAAAAGAGGCGAGAGTTACAGTAGTGGGGACGTGTGGCGAGATTACTTCCATTAAATATTTAAGATGAATAGTAACATACACAACGGCGCATTATTGTAAGATATTTGTCTATTCACAGTGAGGTTTTCACTAACACTCGATGACGTAGGATCAACAGAATTTATTGAAATGCCTTTATCCGTGGATAACGCGACGGCAGCGGGCTGGACCAAGCGCACCCGCCCCCTCATTCACGCTGGCTACGAGAACATGTCTATGTATTCCCGTAGCGACGAGGAGCTTACAATTTGCATGATTTATGACGACACCGGCTTCGTAGCTGGTATGCAGTTCGCTGTAAGTATTGACTCAGTCACTTATCGTCGAAAATTCAGAATACTAGTAGTGTCCGTTTCATGAAATAATATCCCAGAGCCCACGAAATAGGAGCGGCACTGCAAAACGGAGGCACTTTTATTGATGTTGAATACTTCCACCCGAATTTTTCGCTTTTAATGAAAACTCAAAAAGAAGTGGCTCTTTATTGTAATTTTACGGGTGTACAATAAAGAGTGCTCTATCTATCTATATATTACACTGACCTACCAAACAAGAAGTGTATTATTGATTTCTTTTTAAAAACTGTACCTACCTATTTTATGATTGACTAATTATATTTGCCATGAATCAACTAGCTTATTTTTTTTAATCTGAGCTCTCAATTTAAGCGAGTCGCTCAACGAGCTATGGAGAGAGCTATGCTTGGAGTTTCTATACTAGATAGAATCAGAAATGAGAATATCCGGCATAGAACCAAAGTCACCGACATAGCTCTGAAAATCAGCAAGCTGAAGTAGCAATGGGCTGGTCACATTTGCCGCAGAAGAGACAACCGTTGTAGCAAACGGGTTTTGGAGTGGAGACCACGAACTGTAAAACGCAGTATAGGACGCCCCCCCCGCGAGATGGAGTGACGACATACGTCGGTCAGCCGGCAGGAACTGGATGCATTACACCCGAGGATCAGGCGCACATTGGAAAAGTCCTATATCCAGCAGTGGCCTAATTTGGGCTGATTATGATGATGATGATGATTTATCCTGCTAAAAGAAGGGTATGGCTACTTTCTTCCTTAAAATAATACACAGATAATCCTGGTTCAAAATTTATAAGGAGTCGGACAATCGTTGAGTTATAATAAGCATAACAATATATTTCAAACAGACAATAGACATTTAATCAATTCTCCTGATATTTACAGTATGATACAGACTACATCAGTAACCCGGCCTTCGACTGGGATGACCTAGGCTACACGAAGTGGGAAGTCACCTTGACCAACGGTACAGCTAAGGCCTATTATGTATAGTACCAGTATTTTGTTTCACCCGGTAAGTGCTCCTTAGATCATTACTTTCTAAAGTCATCACAACCACGTTTTAGTGCCCCTACGATCAACTATTCACGGGATAAAGTCTAAACTGAACTGGACTTCTTAATTCCGAAAAACATATTTACTTTGCACCAATTCCATATTTTTGCATCACATATCACTCACAATTTGTAAAGGCTTACACCTATGCCTGTTTTGACTATATTTTTTATTAACAAGCTTAATAAAACATGTCATATAAATTAATTAAACTAATATTTTATGATTTGCTTTTTTGAATGTAAATTATTATTGGCAGCACACATGCCTTGGCTGTAAAACTCTTAATATAAAATAATCTTTGTGTATCGGATAGTGCAGTCGGTTACTTAGCACAGACTTCAAATATTTATTTTTTGCTTTTTGAAGACGGTTTTATATTTTTTTTAAAAGATTATTTTATATTAAGTGTTTTACAGCCAAGGCATGTGTGCTGCCAAAAATAATTTCCATTCAAAAAAGCAAATTAATTAAAAAAAAATTAAAGATTTTTATATTACAATTTTAAGTTACAAGTGATATATTTACTAATATTTTTATAGCTATATTATATTATTTTTCTGAGTTGTACAGTAAGGTACCTACACAATTGATATAATAACCATAATAACTTTATCTATACATTCGTCCTGTTCGCTGTTAATGAGTCCCCTGGTGTATCTTCAAAGTCCAAAGTTCAATACCGATTTTATTAAAATGGGACCACCTCGAAACTATACTAAGCCCAACGCAAAAAGAATCATCAAAATCAGTTCATAAATAAAGACGTTATGGAAAAACACAGACGAATTGTCAACCTCCTCTTTTTTTTTGAAGTCGGTTAATAATCTGATTAGTTCTATGGCAAGGTACCTATAGGATTGAGGTAATACCCATAATATCTCAATCTACGCATTTGTATTGTTTGACGTTGAGGTGTTCCCTGTTGTATCTTCCAAGTCCAAGGTCCTATACCGATGAAATTAAAATGGCACCACCTTGGAGCTATACTGAAAATTGATACATAATTGGCGGAATGATCGCATAACATACATACAAAATATCAAACATACAGTCGAATTGAGAACCTGCTCCTTTTTAGAAGTCGGTAAAAAATTGTTTGTTCTTCGTTCGGACCACATGATATTCCGGTTGCATCCCAAAAGTCATTCTCATTCAAAAAATAATAATGTATTCCTGTTACGGCCCATTTTTAACCGACTTCATATAAGGAGGAGGTTCTCAATTCGACTGTATTTTTTTTTTTGTATGTATGTTACGCGATCATTCCGCCAATTATGAATCGATTTTGGTGATTATTTTTGCATTGAACTCAGATAGCTCTAAGGAGGTCCCATTTCAATTTCAGCAGTTTTAGACCTTGCAGTTTGAAGATTCACCAGGGAACTCTATAACAAACTACAATACAGATGTATATATTGAGATATTATAGGTATTACGTCAATCCCATAGGTAACCAACTATAGAACTAAGCAGGCTATTAACCGACTTCAAAAAAGAAGGAGGCTCATCATTCGTTTATACTTTTTATAACTTCTTTAAAAGAAAAAGGGAAACCGACTTCAAAAAGCAAAAAATTAGAATATGAAGTCGGTGCTGGTTGGTGCAGTCGGTTCCGTGATCGGGTTTTTTACTATGCTGAGGAGTTACCTTGGCCTCCTTCCGGCTCAGACCCTGCTCGCCTCCTAGGTATATAGTACTTGTCTAAATAAATCAAACGAGCCCAAATACATATAGAGTTACGTTATATACTAGGCGAATTCCTGTGAGAACTTTCTGTCTCCGCCACCAGACTAGCAACTGTAGTCTATAGAACTTGTCAAAACAAAACCAACAAGCCCAAACATGATGGGGCTATCTTGTTTAGTTTAAAAGTTTTTAGGGCTCCTAAGACTATAGTACTAGTCAAGACAAATCCAACAGGCTCAGTTATTTAAAAAAATATTTATTTTTATATGTATATTTTACCTTTATAAGTTCAGACCCCTTTTTTTGGCAGGAAATCGAAGAGTGATATCGTCAATTTGTCTTAATTTCCAAAACTTATGTTATTTCGAATTATAATGTGTAATATTGGGGTAATTTTAACCATTATGTATTCCTATATGTGCATGAGTGAAGGTGATTGTAACAAAGTGATAAAGCGTGCCTTTATCCATCACTTTACTATCCAGGGTGGGGTACTTCATCAATTTCATAATCACCTTTGTCATCAAGTTCATTGGGGAGTTGAATTAATTTAAAGATGAATATTCGTAATACTTGACATTGGCAAAATACGCGTCGTCGTGATGCCATTATAAAATAACTAAAACATAAGTATGATTATAAATGTAAGCACTGCTGTTAATTATAATTTGCTTTTTATTTAACTTTGACAAACTGAACTGAACAACTAGTTTTACCGAATATAACTGGATGAAGCATTGTATTCCAATCAAATCAACTGGTCGGTCCCTTGATTATTTGCATATTATTTTGGTAAAATTTCATTTTTAGCGAAATAACTGGGTTTATTAAAAATAAAACAATCGGGTTCCATAGGTCCATTCATGAATACGTTTTCCATCTCTTTGATCCTACTATGTAGTATAGACAATTCATAAATGTTTATATATTTCTGTGTCATTAAATCCTTTAGTCAGTACCAGGGCATCATAACAAACTAGAATATCTTAGCTCATTCATATAAACGATATAGGTACTGGGAGAGGTCGAGTGAGTATATTTCAACGAAATCCCTATTTAAAGCACCAGGATATTATAACAGTACAGAAGTGTGTAGGCTCGTGTGGTGGCAGGCAATACAAGCAGAATATTCTACTCACCAACTGTTTCGAGTGCATCGCTCATAAGCTAAGATCCCTAGTATGTTATGATGTGCTGGTACTTACTTTGACCAAGGTTTTGTAACACTCATTGATTCAACCTTATCAGCCTTTATTTGGGAATATTTCCAGTGGTATATACCAGTGGGCATCATCACGCGTTATACAGGGTGCAAATGTTAAGTTTTACCAGCCGATTATTTCGTTTATACCAGTATACGTTTTTCAGTACAAGTTGAGTAGGTACGTACAAATTTAAATTGTATAACTATATCTATCGAACCAACCAAACAAAGGATTCCAAGTGACTAAAACGGATCAACTAATTTTCTTTTCCAATGATACAAGTACTACCATGCACTCGTCAAATAAGTCTCCACCAGAAAATAAAAAATGTGTTAAAATGTGCAGGATATTTTTTTACCAACAGTACTTTAGTAATTTTGATAAATTGGAACGAAACAAAAATCAAATTTCTTTTGGGACGTAACTAGAAATTTTAGGGACGAAAAAGTGGGACGACTGAAGAACACACCAAAAAAACCTTTGCTCATCTCTTTTTCACCCGGCTATCCCTTCGGCGACTCGTATTGCAGAAAGAAATAGTACTAAAGTCCTTCAAGACGATTACGTTTGGGTGTCTGGCTTCGATAAAGAACTTATCAGCGTTCCAACGGACGTGTCTGAAATCAAAGCGGGAAACACCAATTTCACGAAGCAAGGCTGCTTCGATTGGATGGGTAATTGACTTAATATATGACTTTAAATACTTTTATGAAGCATATACCTAGTCCACAAAACACAAATCCAGTCAACATATCGAATTCCTTAAGGGCTACCACTTTTTAGTCCATAAAAGACGAAAATGGCGGCATGAAATGATTTAATAGCTTTGCGTTGATCCTGCCAAGATTAAAATTACACTTATCTATTATTAAATTAGGAGATCGTTGAAGGCATTTAAACCGGCACATAAATTATAGGTCCTTGGTACCTAGGTGTAAAAACATTAATTAAAGTAGAAGAGTCTAGCCCCTACTAGTCGGCAGCTATTACTCAGAATCAGAATATTTTTTATTCATTTATTTATTTATTTATTAGGCATATCAACAATGCAAACACAAACATGTCTTTACTACATTTCATGGAAGAGGAAATAACTAGTGTTACATCCATTATAGAGTGTGTGTGTGTGTGTGTGTGAGTGATGTACGCTGTTGGCCGCGAGGCCTTTACAGCTTCACCGGACTTAAAGGCGAGCGTGCAACCACTACTCTAGCCAGCCAGAAGGGCAAGGGGCGACATACTCGAGGGCGCCTTGTAGAGGCGCCCTCGGTTGGGACAGTCGCTGTAGGGGGACGGGTGCACTACTAAGTGCACCGGTCAACCGCCGGCTATGGGAGGGGATCTACGACTACATCGTCGTCGTCGCCCGTATTCTGAGCGGAAAGAAGGGATGACAAAGCATCGGGGGGGTCGGTGAGAACATGTCGCGGCCGGCGGTGGCGGCAGGGGTCGGGGGGGAGATCGTAGTCGGCGGCGGCTACGATTAACGGATTCGCATGGGTAGGCGTTCCCGACGTGTCGTGTTGTCGCCTTTTTAATATAGGCGCGAATAGGTTCGAGACCTAGATCGGAGTGGAGATCGACATTCCGTACGAACCAGGGGACTCCTACGGCTTTACGGAGGAAGCGGTTTTGAACCACTTGGAGTTTATCGATGTGAGAGGGGGCCGAATGCCCGAACACAACACACGCATAAGTCATGATGGGTCGAACGCAAGTTTTGTAAAGCGTCACCTTATTTCTAAGGGAATTTTTACTCCACCTTGCAGATTAACGAATGGAGACGACCGAGCACAAAGGATGCTCAGTGACGGACCCGCTTGATGTGCGGGCCGAAGGACATGGTACTGTTTAGGGTGAACCCTAGATATTTGACCTCTTTGACCCAGGGAATGGGTCGGTCGAACATGGTCACTTGGCCGAGATTACTTCTAGGGCGGCGCAGGGAGTGGCGCGGGGTGGCACCTCTGGAGAAGAACACCGCAGCGCTCTTGTCCGTGTTCACCTCAATACGCCACTTCCTGAACCAATTCCCTAGGGAATTGGCGGTTGCCTGAAGGTTTCTGGTAATGAAACCCTTATTCCTATGCGAGACGTAGCGAGCGGTATCATCCGCGAATAGGGCTAGATGCGCCTTACTCGAACGAGGAATGTCGTTCGTGTAAAGGCTAAAGAGGAGGGGCGAGAGAGCTGAGCCCTGTAGGACTCCAGCACTGATGGAGTGGGAAGTGGAGCGCGTCATTTCGACGCGATAACGGAAGGCGCGATTCGACAAGAAGTCTCGTATGATGAGCACGAGTCTGTCCGGCACACCAATTTGGTAGAGCTTGTAGATCAAGCCGTTGTGCCAGACTTTGTCGAATGCCTTCGCGACATCTAGGAAGAGGGCGCCCGTGTAGACGGGTTTGGGTCTATTGATACCGGAGAGGATGTGCTCCGTGATGCGGTGCACTTGGTGGACGCAAGAGTGTTTGGCTCGAAAGCCGAACTGCTCGTCGATAAGGATACCCCTGGACGTTACGAAGTCTTTGAGCCGCGCCTTCTGGCGCTCTGGCGCCAAGATCTACGAGCGCCTACTTCTGTAGGCGCTCGTAGATCTTGGCCAGGGAGTTGAGGAGACTGATAGGGCGGTAGCTCGCGGGGAGATTGCGAGGTTTGCCGGGCTTGGGAATGCCTATGACGTCCGCCTCCTTCCACTTAGCGGGGAAGGTGCAGTTCGTCATGGCGGCGTTCAGTTTGGCCACTAAGAGGCAGATGAGTTGGGCGGGCAGGCATTTCAGAACGCGATTCGAAATGCCGTCAGAGCCGGGGGCTTTTTTAGTTTTAAGACCCATAATGAGATCTTCGACCTCCGTTTGGGTGATAGGAGGTAAGGAATCGGCGGGGGGGAGGGATGCCCTGCGCTCGACTTCCCTGTCGACCGCTTCGACGTGGGACTTGTCGACGGACTGAGAGCTGGGGGTGCACTGGCTCTCGAGGGAGTCGGCGAGAAGCTCGGCCTTTTCGTCATCGTCGAAGGCTGGGGGTGCGCCTGAAGGGCGGGACAGCGGGTACATGTCAGTCGTGGAATCGATTTTGAGGCTACGCGCTAGCTGCCAGTAGACCAGGTGCGATGGCGCGATGCCCTCTAGGAAGTCACCCCACCGTTCCTCCCGGACCTCTCGTTACCTCTCGTTGTAAAGCGCGCATCCGGGCCCGATTGGCTTCGGTGGGGTAAGAGTCGTACGCTCGGATTGAGGCATTCTTGGAACGCATGAGATCCCTAACATCGTCCGGCAGTCGAAAGCGGTTGAGGTAGAGATCTTCCGCCTCGACTTGCTTGGACGATTGACTGACAGCCGATCGGATGTGGTCGGTGAAGGCATCTACGGCCTGATCGGTGTCCTGAGGGGACGGGATGGAGTCCGAGCTGAGAGGGAGGGGGGGAGGGTCGGCATCCGCCAAGGCCGTGCTTAGCGCATGCCAATCCACCACCGTCTTTTTGGGTTGCTGAGGGGCGGAAGGGGGGAAACCGAGTCTCATGACTACAGGACGATGGTCAGAGTCGAGCTCCTGGACTACTTTCAAGGAGTGCAGCCGTAAGGTAACACCCTTCAGAAGCGCCATGTCCAGGACGTCGGGTCGGTGGTTGGGATTGTTGGGATAGTGGGTAGGATGCATAGGTGCGATGACGTCAAAGTCGAGAACGTCGACCAGGGCGTCAAGGCTCCCACCGTTAGGGGAAGTGGTTAGACCATTCCAGGCCACGTGCTTACTGTTGAAGTCGCCCGCCAGAATGACGGCGCTTCCCAGATTAAGGAGTGCTTCAAAGTCACTCCTGAGAACGAGTTTAGTGGGGGAAAGGTATACGGAGGCAATCACAATGGCTGGTGCCCCGTAAGAGAGATGCAACAGACCGAGGCTTCGATGTTGGTGAGCGCAGGAGGATCGAGAGGGATGCAGTGAAGGGACCTCCTGTAGTAAATGAGAGTACCGCCCCCACGGGAGCCGATTCTGTCATTACGCACGAGGTTATAGTTTGCGATCCTAGGATCACGTTGTGCGGGCTTGAGGAAGGTTTCCTGCACTAGGAGGATATCAAGCTGGTGATCTCGGAGGAAATCAGCAACTTGATCTCGCTGGGAGCGAAGGCCATCGGCGTTAAAAAACGCCAGGGATAGGTTGTGGGGCTTATGGCGGGGAGGTCGTAAATCCATTATTGGGTGCGGGGGGGTTGGGGTCTAAGGGACGCCAGGACGTCATAGACGTCCCTGTATTCCGCGGCCAGGAGAACCTGGTCCGCCAAGTTGGTGGCGGCGCGGAGTTTGAGGGCGAGTTCTCGGACTCTGGGGATCAACGCGGGGCTTATTACTGCCGAAACGTTCATGATCAGGTTGACTGACATGATGCGTCCTGACTGACGTTAGTGGGTGGAGGGGGACAAGCCGCCGCCGGCGGGATCGCCAGCGCGCGCTTTGGGGGGCGGGCAGGGCCTACTGGCGGGTGGGAGGCCGCGGTGCCCATTATAGACATGCACAACATTACAAAGAAAAAGTAAATATTATAAACAGCGAATGGTTTTGAAATGCTAAGACAATAAAATATATTAGGATGTCAGAATGCAAAATAACGAGAAATACAAAATAACGAGAAAAAATATTTATAAGTGTACAATATAACAAATAAAAATAAGCAAATTGGCTATGTCAAAATCAGAGAATTTCGGAATTATTGTAATTAATGTTAGTATATATTTAGCAAAAAATAATGCAAAAAAATAATGTTAATTATTAAATAGATATAGAGCGAAAAAATTAGTTTACACCTGATTTAGTACCTTTTTCCTGAATGACGTGGGGTGATCGTGAAATATGTCAAAATCGAGTAGTTGATGACAGTTGTTGTAGGAAGTGGTTAGCCTGCTCTTCGAGCGGGTGTTTGCTGCCCGAATTATCGGACATCTGCGCAGGGTTGGTCCAAATCTGGACGACGCACAGTTCGGTTTCCGGGAGGGCCGGTCGACCGGCAATAGCGAACGGTGAGGTCATGTTGGCGGTATCTATTGATATCGCCAATGCGTTTAACACCCTGCCCTTCTCTTGCGTCCGGGAGGCACTGCACTACCATCAAGTGCCTCCCTACCTGCGGCGTGTCGTTGGTGAATACTTTCGTGGGAGAAGTGTTGTGTCAGCCAGCCACGGGCGCCTATTGCGTCGAGGAGTAAGCTGCGGTGTTCCTCAGGGATCGGTGCTGGGGCCCCTCCTGTGGAACATCGGTTACGACTGGGTGCTCCGCGGCTCTCTACACCGCGGACTTCATGTCGTATGCTAGACAGACGACACGTTGGTGTGCGCTCAAGCAGGCGAATTTAGGGAGGCTGTTAGGCTGGTGACGGAAGGGTGCTCTGAAGTGATTGAAAGGGTCCGGCGGCTCGGTCTGAGGGTGACCCTAGAAAAATCCGAGGCCATTTGTTTTTATGGGCCTCGACGACGCCCGCCCTCGGGAGCGCGGATCCAGGTCGGTGGTGCGGTTGGTCGAGATTAGGGCCCACATGAAGTACTTGGGTCTAGTCCTCGACAGCCGCTGGAGGTTTGAGGAGCACTTCCGTCAACTTGCTCCAAAATTGGTGGCGGTGGCCGGGGCTCTGAGTTGGCTCCTGCCCAATGTTGGGGGTGCAAGTGCGAGCTGCCGCTTATTGTACTCCGGAGTAGTGCGGTCGATGGCCCTGTACGGCGCACCGGTGTGGGCGAGCGCCCTTACCGCCCGGACCCGGACCCTCCTGCGAAGACCGCAGAGGGTCATGGCGATCAGGGTCATACGCGGCTACCGCACCGTGTTATGCGAGGCCGCATGCGCGTTGGCGGGGACCCCACCCTGGGACCTGGAGGCGGTCGTGTTGGCCTCAGTGTTTCGCCAAAAGGCCGAAATAGAAGCGCTGGGAGGAGACCCACCCGATGAGCTGACGAGGGGGCGGCGGCGGGCGCAGAGGCGTGCCTTCCGCGAATGGCGGAGCCGGCTCGAAAAGCCGAGTGCAGGCCACTGGACCATACGGGCGATGCATCCAGTGCTGAAGGAGTGGGTGTACCGAAAGGCAGGCACGCTTACCTTCCGGCTTGTGCAGATTCTGACAGGACACGGTTGCTTCGGAAGGTACGGTGTGGCCGGGAGAGAGGCCGACCAGAGGTGCCACGAGTGTGGTTGCGCCGAGGATACTGCGCAGCACACGCTCGAGGTTGGCCCTGCTTGGGCGGAACAGCGTAGCTCGCTAATTGCGATTGTGGGAACGGATCTCTCGCTGCCGGCGATTGTTCTCTCTATGGTCGGCAGCGAGAGATCACGGGAGGCGGTGGCCACCTTTGCTGAGGTGGTCATGACACGCAAGGAGGCGGCGGAGCGAGCCAGGGAGGACGATCCACTGGCTGACCCAAACCGCCGACGGAGACGCGGGCGCAGGAGGCGACGACATGCCGACCTCATGCCACCGTAAAGAGGGTGCGCGGGTGACGGCATTGGGGGCCGTAGCCTGCGCTACACTTGCACTCTCGAGGTGAAGGGGTATGCCTATTTTCCCGCACGCACGTCCCCGACATTAGAGAGAATTTCTGCGGCGTCGCGGTCGCAACTTAGTGGGTCCATACTAAGGACAACCGCTGGAGTGGCGGTGGATGAAGTCCCCGTACCTGAAGCCTTCCTAAAAGCGGCAGGCGGAACACGTGGAGGTTTTAGTCGGTATGCTGCTGCGGTCCCCGCGTCACACAAAGTGGGGCGAAGACCGCAGCAGAGAGTCCGATACTCCCCCGCCTATCTACCCAAAGGCAGGTGGGGGGCTAGTCTTTAAAAGATTTCCTCCCCGGGAAAAAAAAAGAGGAACTGGTTAGCCTCGCAATGGGCGAGATACCGCCAAGCTTCGTTTAAAATCGAGGTACATTAAAGAAAGACTTACTTTAAAATGAGCATTCATTTTAGGGACACAAAGCTCAATACGATCTAAGAGCTCCCGACATTGCAACGATCCATTCACTAGATTTTGAAGGAATGTTAAATCCGCCATTTTTCTACGTTGCCATAAGTTGACCATGCCATAAGTTGATCATGTCTTTCCTCATACGACGATCGGCTATTCACTTGTGGAGTAATATATCATGTAAACCACTATAGTATGTATGAATTATGTTAAATGTAACAAAAAAAATGAATACAAAATTAGACCGAAAAACGACAAGCCCGCTGAGTTTATCGCCGAATCTTGTGATTGGAGGTCGCGTTCCAATCCAGTCGTAGATTAATAAGTTAAAAAAAAAGAATGTGAACTTGACATTTTCTAAGAGTTAAGTAACGGACGAGCGTGTATGACACGAACTATGAGAATGGAGGAAGCCGGAGAGGTATGCCTACCCCGCAAGGGGCTTGATGATGTAGATTGATAAACTATTTGTAAGTGCCCCCGCAGGGTTTACACAAAATACATGATTTAAGTTTGAGTTTGTTAACTTACAGGTCGTCACTACTATTGAAAGATGTCACCGACTTTGGAATGCTTGGCTAAAACACTTTTGCAGTGGTTCCCTTTGATTTTCGACGACGAACTTGTTGGCATGGGCCACTATTTAATAGCCGAGCATAACACAACTAACGCCTTTACCGAATACCCAAACAGGTAGGTCGAGGTATGTAGAGTATATTATTTAATATAATATTATTTATTTAGCTTAGTTACGGCCTCAATGTACTTCGAACTGTTAGCTAACACCCTCTCGTTTCCAGTTCCCGGTCAAATTTGGAAAAATCTCCGTAGCAAACAAAACTGAGAGAAGGGCTTTGCCCAGCAATGCGGTAGTATAGGCAGATCTATTATGATTATATAGCGCTTTAGCAACTTCTACTAGCGGCCCAACTATATAGTTTGTATCCTGTCCCATCATGACTTATGCGTGTGCTGTGTTCGGGTATTCGGCCCCCTCTCACATCGACAGACTTCAAGCGGTTCAAAACCGCTTCCTCCGTAAAGCCGTAGGAGCCCCCTGGTTCGTACGGAACGTCGACCTCCACTCCGATCTAGGTCTCGAACCTATTCGCGCCTTTATTAAAAAGGCGTCAACACGTCACTTCGCGAACGCATCTTCCCATGCGAATCCGTTAATCGTAGCCACCGCCGACTACGACCTCCCTCGCGACCCCTGCCGCTACCGCCGGCCGAGACATGTTCTCACCGACCCCCCCGATGCTTTGTCATCCCTTCTTTCCGCTCAGAATACGAGCGACGCCGTAGACGCAGACGCAGTAGTAGATCCCCTCCCATAGCCGGCGGTCGACCGGTGCGCTTAGTAGTGCACCGGTCCCCCTACAGCGACTGTCCCAACCGAGGGCGCCTCTCCGAGGCGCCCTCGAGTATGTCGCCTCTTGCCCTTCTGGCTGGCTGGAGCGTAGTGGTTGCACGCTCGCCTTTAAAATCCGGTGAAGCTGTAGAGGCCTCGAGGCCAACAGCGTAGATCATTCACACACACACACACACATAGTTTGTATCCTACCTGACAGCTTACAGACACTACAAAAATCTTGTGTGTGTGAAAGACAAAACGGTCCAAGTTCACTTCTTTCATAGTTTTAATGCTTCTGCCCCACCTGCGTTAACGTGAGTGTTAATGCCTACATCAAAGTACATGTTAAACATGGCACTATATTACTACGTCGCATCTTAATAACGTTTTCAGTTGATATACAAGCTGTAACACAATAAATGCAAGACCTGAAAGTAGTGCGTTCTAAATCGGTAACTGAATTGATTCGTACAATTATTAATGTATCTTACATTTTTTTTTAATTTGCAAAAAATACATTTACTCCTTCAGTGCGCTATAAAAAATTAACTTATTCTTGATTCAGAGCAATAAGGAGATTTCAAATGCAATCCTAAATAATGAAAACTTTGCAAGGTACGTTACAAATTATTCCAAAACGTTTAGAAGAGTGTGTAAGGCAGCTAAAGCGCTTCACATAAGTAAAAAAATTTAATCTGCAGATGATAAAATACAGGCCACCTGGAAAATTATTAATAATGAAACCGGGAGGTCTAAACGACGCAGTACAGACTTCACCCTTGAGACTCCGCGCGGTCTCTTTAACACAAACAGAGAAGTAGCTCTCGAATTTGAAAGATTTTTTACTAATATTCCAATAGAGACAACTAAATATTTAAAATCAAGGCTGTTCGGCAGATTGTACAGAAGACCGAAGAGTACAATCAGCCGCTGTGTATGGCTTTCGTGGACTACGAGAAAGCCTTCGACTCCATTGAAACCTGGGCGGTTCTGGATGCTCTGCAGCGATGTGGCATCGATTGGCGCTATATCGAGGTGCTGAGATGTCTATATGATACCGCCACAATGACCGTCCAGCTCCAGGACCAAAAGACCAACCCGATCGAGCTGCGTCGAGGTGTAAGACAGGGGGATGTAATATCCCCCAAGCTCTTCACCAATGCACTCGAAGACGTCTTCAAGACGCTGGACTGGACTGGGCGGGGCATTAACATCAACGGCGAATACATCTCACACCTTCGATTTGCCGATTATATCGTCATCGTGGCAGAGTCACTGGAACAGTTACGCGAAATGCTGCATAGCCTAAATGGAGCCTCTCGAGGTGTCGGTCTCGGCATGAACTTGGATAAAACCAAGATCATGTTTAATGAACATGTCACGCCAGGACCGATCTACGTTGATGGTTCGATGCTCGAAGTTGTTCGGGAGTATGTCTACCTTGGACAAGTTGTCCAATTTGGTAGAAACAACTTTGAGAAAGAAATCAACCGCAGGATCCAATTGGGTTGGGCAGCATTTGGCAAACTACGTCACGTTTTCTCTTCGCCTATCCCGCAATGCCTGAAGACTAAAGTGTACAACCAATGCCTCCTACCTGTTATGACCTACGGGGCCGAGACGTGGCCACTCACAGTGGGACTGGTCCACAAATTTAAAGTCGCACAGCGGGCTATGGAGCGAGCTATGCTCGGCGTCTCTTTGAAGGATAAAATTCGTAACGAGGTAATCCGACAAAGAACCAAAGTTACCGACATAGCTCGCAAACTCAGTAAGCTAAAGTGGCAATGGGCTGGTCACATCCTCAGAAGGACCGACGACCGATGGAGCAAACGAGTCCTAGAGTGGAGACCGCGACTTGGTAAGCGTAAGGTAGGACGGCCCCCAGCTAGATGGACCGACGACCTCAAAAAGGTCGCTGGGACAGACTGGATGCGGAAGGCGGAGGACCGTTTGCAATGGCGCGTGTTAGGAGAGGCCTATATCCAGCAGTGGACTGCGATAGGCTGATTGATTGATTGATTGATTGAATGTACACACGGTAAAATTTGGATCTATTTAATCAGCTAGGTGATAGGCATTGCTATAACACGCGACATAGAAATAAATTGGATCAACCTCAATTTCGTCTATCTAAAATTCACACGTCTTTCATGGGGTACTGTGTTAGATTTTATAATAAAATTCCACTTGACGTCACTCAACTTAGTGAAAATAAATTCAAATCCTGTATTAAACGTACGCTCTGCAAGCGAGCTTACTATACTCTTGATGATTATTTAAAAGATAAAAATGCTTGGATAGGTGATGTTCCAGCTCCACCAGAATGTGGATAACATGTTCAGCTATTATTATTTATTATTTCCTCTCTTCCTTCTAGTAGTTAAATAAAATTTATCATTTTTCGTCCTCATTTCTTTATCTGTAAATGAGAGAACCATGTAGCCATTCAAATGAATAGTTTAACTTGGTTAGTTTAATTTAGACTCACCTGATACTATATTGTTCTCCCATACCCCACAACAAAATGTATATGGAAAAATTGTAAAAATATTATTTTAAAAGAGTAGTGTAAGCGTGGAGTTTCTTGCCCTTCTTCTCCACAGGAATGACATTCCGAAGTGGTGGTAGAGTCTTTGTTACTATTTTGACGATTCATAAATACTGTAATGGTTTACATGAATAAAAAATATTCTGATTCTGATTCTATTTCTCAAACCGGACACATACACGTGCAAGTTTCTTTGATAATTAGGGTATAAAAGTGCTTAAAAAAGGGTAAAACCTTTAATTTTGGAAATGTGGTTATTGTTTTGAATTAAAGAAGCAATTCTCTAATCGGGGATTCTCTAATGGGTCTGAGGTCTTGCGTTTATTATGTTAGACCTTGTATGCGTCACAGCTTTGTTAGTGTATTAATTAACGCAATAATACTACGCATTGAAAATAGTTCGTATTCACTATACAACATCTGTGCTATGATAAAATTGTAAAGGAATTACATGTTGAAAACTTTCATATTCTAGACCTTAGATGGAAGGTATGTTATGCCAAATCTCGCGTTTCTATTTAGGTTTTGGAGATCCCGTGATGAGTAAATAAGGTCGAGACTCTAGTAGTCTTATCAAGTAACAGAATAACGCTATTTCTTATCCTTTGGATGTCGTAAACAGAAAGTAAAGGAAATGAAACCTTCTAAGATCGATCAAATAACCTGTTACGGCTATACACTCAACCCGGATTGCATGTTTATGATCTGATCGGGATAAAGACATTATTCTTGACGGATTTGACGAAGATTTGATGAACGCGAGGAAACATCCATCGATGTCTGAAACATAAAAAAATTAAATTGTTCAATATCCCAATGAAATCCAGGATTATTATGTGCACTTCTGTCTACCAGTTCCTAATAAGTTTATTCTTATTCATGTAAGTAACCGTGGACCGAGATCTTCTAAGCCATAATTAAGGTTTAGAAGCGTTCGGGTCGGTCAATCTGGCTGAAATGGGCAATCGTTTGTGCCAATTCCATATTCAAGTCTCTCCATTTTTCAAAAGGCGAATAGATTGAATCGAATTAATGTGGCAGTAATCAATCCGAGTTAGTTGCGTAATAGGTACGTAGCTGGATAGGTTCCAATAGAAGGCAGCACTAAAGTTGCCTCCACCAATCTGCACTGGGTCCGAGGACGATATATTCTCTCCCACCTTCATTTCTTGAGAGAAATTTATGAGAGAAGGCCTTTGCAGCTGGGCAAAGGCCTTCCCTTTGTGGGACAGTTTGCAGCAGACAGTGGCAAGCCATTTCGAAAATACGGTTTTAAAATAGTTTTTTGCCATCGCGCTGTGCGCTAGCCACGCCCCAGCCACCGCGATGTCAATCTTGAGTGTACAGAATGTGCGAGTGTGCCTCGTTAGGCAAGTTAACATCGGCGCGGGCGTTTACAGTTTTTTTCATTGACTCCTTATCTATATATATATAAACAGACAAGTCCTGACACACCCACTCACTGACTGACTCATCAATGCCCAGCCCAAACCCTTCGACCTAGAACGCTGAAATTTTGCACACAAGTTCCCTTTATGATGTAGACGAGAAATAAGGATTTATCGAATTCCTACTGGATAGAGAATAATTGGGATACATATTTTCGCTTTGAAGTTGCCTTATTTGCGGAACTATATTAAAGTCTCCAACTTTAACAGGTATGTAGGCAATTATAATTACTAAAAACTATTTTTAGGATTCATTGAAATTCCTACCGGTTAGGGAAAAATTCACCATGTATTTCCATAGAGACACGGGTACCTATAGTTAAAATTTAACCTACCTACGTCGCGCGCTACGCTGTTTTTTGTTACCTGGCATAAATTGAAATCATTTCTTTTATTTTTACAGATAAACGTGCCTAGAGGTCCCAGCTGCCTCTATAACTTGAGTGACATTTACGGACTACAGACGACGCACACCTACTTTGTAGATCCAGCGTATTCGATCCTCTGCGCAAATGAAGTTTAATTTCATCATTAATCGTCTTAAATATAATAAAGTACTTTTTTCAAAAAGTTAGGTAAATACAGTGATTCCTGTTAAATTTTCTATAACATAAATTATCTATCTATGTGACCGTAAATGTACATGACCTAATTATATACATGACCTAGGAATTGTATAAAATGCCAAAAATCGCCAGGAAATTTATGAAATCAACATTTATTATACACCTTTCCAACGAATTTTATTCATTTCCTAGACAGCAACCGGAAATGTGTTAAATTCAGACTGTCTAGTATGCTAAAGGATTTGCTTATGTATAGTAGGCTAAAGGATTGTCAAGGGGTATCCTAACCTAAATTTTCTGTAATATAGCCTCTATTACAAACTTTCAATATCTCATGTATGCATTTTGTTAACATCTAAAAAAAAAAATTCACCTGCGAAAAATCCAAGATAGTACTACCGCTCACAGAGGAGCACGCGAGTGTGGGGTATGCGGCCTCTCTGACTGATCCCCGGGGTGGTATGATATTAACCCTGTAAAGGGGCTCCGGAACTCTCACGATGAATACACCGGTTCTAAAGACCTCGCCTTGGGGGAGGGTACCTCCTAGACATCTTTGCTCCTTGCGCCGGCTCGGTGCTCACTGCGGCGTGAACCACTGCATGGATCGCTTAATCCCGAAGGTGCCCACGCGATATTAGTCCAGAAGGAACTTCTCGCCAATTGGAACGTTGCGAGAGACTTGTTAGCTAATATTTTAAGCCCTGGGTAAAGCTCGGGACGGGGATCCCAGTCCGATGGTGTTGGAAAACCTATGCGATCTGTACCTCCGCCCGCCGACGTTATCTCTTTTCAGCAGAATCTACTCTCTCGGTCACGCTCGGATACCTCTTCGCAGTCTCGCAGTAGGAGCATAGTCAATATTACCGCTGGTAAGGAGAGGTCAAGTCTGATCCGGTCGTTCAGGATCCGCCACTCCGTGTCTCATGCAGGATACTCTTCTAGTGTATTTTATACAGAATCTCAGTTACCAACACAATAGTGACAATTTTCTATATCAGCTATAGCGAATATCAGCAATACGATATTTGAACAGTTTTTCGACAACTATTTATTCCACACACAATTTTAAAGAACGACCTTTTGACTCCCAAATTATATCTATTTTTGAATCATAAAGATTTAACACTAGTTTTCCCCATAGGTTTTAGTGTTCCCTAGGAACATATCTCCACAACATAAATTACTGTATACAATAAAGGATTAAATAAATAAAAAATATATAACCATTACCATTCCGTAAATGCAAAACAAGGCTAAAGTCCATAGGCTAAAGAATCTAGATTGATGAAACTGAAAACCTTTTTAAACCATTATCTTGAATTTAGTACATGATATTTTAATTTTATATTATCTATACATATAATAAAACTGTAGGGAAGTCATGTCTGTACATGGAATATTTTTGGGAAATAACAACCCAGGGGTATCCAATTCTAGATTGTTTGGCTTTCGTATCAGTTTGTCTGTCTGTCTGTCGAAGGGTATGAACCATCACGCAAAACTACCTGGCGGATTTTATTGAAACTTTGCATATGGATACCTTAAAATATTGGCTAATATATTGTATAGTTTTTATCCCGAAAATTCAAAAAGTTTTTCTAGATAAGACGAAAATAAGCAAAACATTGGATTTCTAAAAAGACACTTTATTCCAAACCTGTTAGAAAGATTTCAATAAAATATTGTGTAAGTATAGCCTGTACTAAAGATCACAACTCTGTATACTTATATTTTCGAAAAATCTTAGTGTCTGAGGAAAGAAAAAGAATGTCGATTTTGATAAATCATTCATTGTTCCAAAATAACTTAGCTACTAGATTGTCGCGGGATAAACCATAAAACTTTATTACTGTTTGTCCCGAACTGCAATGTTACGATGTAAAATAATATATGATTTCGCCTATACATGAATTCGTCTATAACTTGATATTGGACTCAGGTTCGTCTCCTCACGAAAAACTTTTCAGTGGTTAAACGCAGTCACTTAAAATAATTCATACACCTTTGATTTAAACACCTAAATATGGTTTCGTGCATGAACCGACGATGCATTCAGGATTGTTTCTTCTGGAGAGAACTCTAACAATGGCTGGGCCGGATACGAAACTTTAGCGACGAGTAATATTTTACGAGAAGACTAACACAAAATGTACTGACAAAACTTTGCTACATACTTAGCTGGCAATGTACCGTTTTTAGATATTATTAAGTTAGAATATAATCTTTGACAGGGTAGGTAGAGAAGATTTAAATCAGAAATATTTAACCGATAATTTTAAAATATATAGATAAACTGAAAATCCTTCTAAAAAAGGAAGGTATTGTATATTGAGTTCTTATATTTACGCGAATATTACACATGAAATAAAACTATTTTACGGATTTTATCGCGGTTTATTTTTTTTTTTTATTTTTAGTTCCCGTCGTTTCGAGTGCTTTGTATATATAAACAGACAAGTCCTGACACACCCACTCACTGACTGACTCATCAATGCCCAGCCCAAACCCTTCGACCTAGAACGCTGAAATTTTGCACACAAGTTCCCTTTATGATGTAGACGAGAAATAAGGATTTATCGAATTCCTACTGGATAGAGAATAATTGGGATACATATTTTCGCTTTGAAGTTGCCTTATTTGCGGAACTATATTAAAGTCTCCAACTTTAACAGGTATGTAGGCAATTATAATTACTAAAAACTATTTTTAGGATTCATTGAAATTCCTACCGGTTAGGGAAAAATTCACCATGTATTTCCATAGAGACACGGGTACCTATAGTTAAAATTTAACCTACCTACGTCGCGCGCTACGCTGTTTTTTGTTACCTGGCATAAATTGAAATCATTTCTTTTATTTTTACAGATAAACGTGCCTAGAGGTCCCAGCTGCCTCTATAACTTGAGTGACATTTACGGACTACAGACGACGCACACCTACTTTGTAGATCCAGCGTATTCGATCCTCTGCGCAAATGAAGTTTAATTTCATCATTAATCGTCTTAAATATAATAAAGTACTTTTTTCAAAAAGTTAGGTAAATACAGTGATTCCTGTTAAATTTTCTATAACATAAATTATCTATCTATGTGACCGTAAATGTACATGACCTAATTATATACATGACCTAGGAATTGTATAAAATGCCAAAAATCGCCAGGAAATTTATGAAATCAACATTTATTATACACCTTTCCAACGAATTTTATTCATTTCCTAGACAGCAACCGGAAATGTGTTAAATTCAGACTGTCTAGTATGCTAAAGGATTTGCTTATGTATAGTAGGCTAAAGGATTGTCAAGGGGTATCCTAACCTAAATTTTCTGTAATATAGCCTCTATTACAAACTTTCAATATCTCATGTATGCATTTTGTTAACATCTAAAAAAAAAAATTCACCTGCGAAAAATCCAAGATAGTACTACCGCTCACAGAGGAGCACGCGAGTGTGGGGTATGCGGCCTCTCTGACTGATCCCCGGGGTGGTATGATATTAACCCTGTAAAGGGGCTCCGGAACTCTCACGATGAATACACCGGTTCTAAAGACCTCGCCTTGGGGGAGGGTACCTCCTAGACATCTTTGCTCCTTGCGCCGGCTCGGTGCTCACTGCGGCGTGAACCACTGCATGGATCGCTTAATCCCGAAGGTGCCCACGCGATATTAGTCCAGAAGGAACTTCTCGCCAATTGGAACGTTGCGAGAGACTTGTTAGCTAATATTTTAAGCCCTGGGTAAAGCTCGGGACGGGGATCCCAGTCCGATGGTGTTGGAAAACCTATGCGATCTGTACCTCCGCCCGCCGACGTTATCTCTTTTCAGCAGAATCTACTCTCTCGGTCACGCTCGGATACCTCTTCGCAGTCTCGCAGTAGGAGCATAGTCAATATTACCGCTGGTAAGGAGAGGTCAAGTCTGATCCGGTCGTTCAGGATCCGCCACTCCGTGTCTCATGCAGGATACTCTTCTAGTGTATTTTATACAGAATCTCAGTTACCAACACAATAGTGACAATTTTCTATATCAGCTATAGCGAATATCAGCAATACGATATTTGAACAGTTTTTCGACAACTATTTATTCCACACACAATTTTAAAGAACGACCTTTTGACTCCCAAATTATATCTATTTTTGAATCATAAAGATTTAACACTAGTTTTCCCCATAGGTTTTAGTGTTCCCTAGGAACATATCTCCACAACATAAATTACTGTATACAATAAAGGATTAAATAAATAAAAAATATATAACCATTACCATTCCGTAAATGCAAAACAAGGCTAAAGTCCATAGGCTAAAGAATCTAGATTGATGAAACTGAAAACCTTTTTAAACCATTATCTTGAATTTAGTACATGATATTTTAATTTTATATTATCTATACATATAATAAAACTGTAGGGAAGTCATGTCTGTACATGGAATATTTTTGGGAAATAACAACCCAGGGGTATCCAATTCTAGATTGTTTGGCTTTCGTATCAGTTTGTCTGTCTGTCTGTCGAAGGGTATGAACCATCACGCAAAACTACCTGGCGGATTTTATTGAAACTTTGCATATGGATACCTTAAAATATTGGCTAATATATTGTATAGTTTTTATCCCGAAAATTCAAAAAGTTTTTCTAGATAAGACGAAAATAAGCAAAACATTGGATTTCTAAAAAGACACTTTATTCCAAACCTGTTAGAAAGATTTCAATAAAATATTGTGTAAGTATAGCCTGTACTAAAGATCACAACTCTGTATACTTATATTTTCGAAAAATCTTAGTGTCTGAGGAAAGAAAAAGAATGTCGATTTTGATAAATCATTCATTGTTCCAAAATAACTTAGCTACTAGATTGTCGCGGGATAAACCATAAAACTTTATTACTGTTTGTCCCGAACTGCAATGTTACGATGTAAAATAATATATGATTTCGCCTATACATGAATTCGTCTATAACTTGATATTGGACTCAGGTTCGTCTCCTCACGAAAAACTTTTCAGTGGTTAAACGCAGTCACTTAAAATAATTCATACACCTTTGATTTAAACACCTAAATATGGTTTCGTGCATGAACCGACGATGCATTCAGGATTGTTTCTTCTGGAGAGAACTCTAACAATGGCTGGGCCGGATACGAAACTTTAGCGACGAGTAATATTTTACGAGAAGACTAACACAAAATGTACTGACAAAACTTTGCTACATACTTAGCTGGCAATGTACCGTTTTTAGATATTATTAAGTTAGAATATAATCTTTGACAGGGTAGGTAGAGAAGATTTAAATCAGAAATATTTAACCGATAATTTTAAAATATATAGATAAACTGAAAATCCTTCTAAAAAAGGAAGGTATTGTATATTGAGTTCTTATATTTACGCGAATATTACACATGAAATAAAACTATTTTACGGATTTTATCGCGGTTTATTTTTTTTTTTTATTTTTAGTTCCCGTCGTTTCGAGTGCTTTGCAGCACCCATGGTCACGGGAGGGACTGAGGTGTTAGACGTCCAATAGGCATAGTTGTTCCGGGGTACCCTCAAACTTCTTAATTATTTTTGTTGTTGTTGGTCCGATCTACGCAGAATGAGCTCACGGTGTCTTGAGGTCTTGCAGTGTTATGCTTGGTTTTGGATTTGATTATATTAATAACCGGATCCCAAGACGATGGAAGCACCCAGCCATCTTCTCTATTGAAATTAGGATGTTTTTTAATTTCAATAGCCTCGCGAACCATCCTTGGTAGGAATCGGTGTTCTTTCACGAGGATTTGTGGTCTATCAAATCTGATGTTATGGCGGGTGCGGTCAAGGACATGTTCACAGACTGCAGACTTCTTTGAGCGACGGTGTTTTAGGTCAGCTATGTGTACATAGCTATGTGTACTGCAAGACCTCAAGACACCGTGAGCTCATTCTGCGTAGATCGGACCAACAACAACAAAAATAATTAAGAAGTTTGAGGGTACCTCGGAACAACTATGCCTATTGGACTTCTAACACCTCAGTCCCTCCCGTGACCATGGGTGCTGCAAAGCACTCGAAACGTCGGGAACTAAAAAAAATAAAAAAAAATAAACCGCGATAAAATCCGTAAAATAGTTTTATTTCAGGTATTGTATATGTTTTTATGAGATGCGATTTTATGCGTTAGTGTTGTGTGTTGAATAAGATCGCGGTATAGTTTAGTTTATATTTTACCAAGACCACCTGTGCGGACTAAGTGGGTCTAAGACTGAACCCGGTGATAGAGATAGTTGAAAGAAAAATAAGTCTGGTGGAAGTTGACAAAATGTACAATATATTCACTACACAGTTGCACAGTGTACAACACTGAGAGTGGAGAAAGCCAGAAAGGTCTGTAAGCAAAGAACCTGTTGAAACTCTGTACTCTCTGCCTACCACGTAAGAGATCTGACGTGATGATATAGATTGGTAGATAGTATTAAAGTATCTTAAGTCGTGAAATAATAATATGAAATATGCAACTTTATTTACACACTAGATCATTCCGATATTATCCGTCTAACGGCCGGTTGCTATATTCAACTCAAGGACAGGTGTACTCACTGACAGTATAATTTAGACAGATTTTCCATACAAAATATGTTAAAATTCTATCAGTAGTAGGCAAATCTATCAATGAGTTAAATATAGGAACCGGCCGTAAGTGGTATATAAAATCACACCAATATGCATTTGGTGCATTTTTAACGGTCTGCATGAAGGCCCAAAGATATTAATCATAATTTGGCTTGGCTAAAGAAAAGCCTAGCAATCCTTCGATTTCCCTCTTCCTCATCACAGGTGACTGGAAGCCTAGAGACCAGCTGAAATAGTTCTACAACGAAAATTTGCTAATATTTAAGTTGACTTTATAAATGCTTTTGCAAAACAAAGACGACTTTGTTTAAACGATAAAACGTAGACTGCTTAACTTACTTCGTCAAATAGTCGCAGATACGATCCCCGCACAGCGCACGGGAATATTGATATGGGATTAGTGATTTTGAATTAAAGAAGATAAAATTTTTGTCCGTGTTAATATCCATAACGGCGGACCCGATTTTAAATACACTATAACTGGAAAATGGAGCATTTCGGGAAATGCAAGATTCCTGGGGGATTGTTGTTTTTATTTCTCTATATTAACACGGCTGAACGGATTTAAAAGAAACTTAATATGGAGATGTCTCTTAAGTCTTGGAATAATGCTACCTATGCCAAATTACAAAATAAACGCGTGCGAAGCCGCGGGTAATAGCTAGTGAATAATAAAGATATGTTTTTTACAGACAAACACGCGCGCGCGCACTCACCCACATACATACACGCACGCGCGATTTTTATTCATTCAAACAGTTTCCTGATTTTTTATTAATACTATTATCACATTTCATATTTTTCTTTTATTTTTTGTTACTTGTAATTTAGAAATATTGCTGTTTTTGTCATTTTCCGCGAGGTGCGGATCCTGGTGATCTGTAAAACAGGTTTTAACGCCTACTTCAGACACCAGTATCAATAAATTATTGTAAATGTTAATATATAGGTATATTGTAATTGCTGAGAAAATAAAGATTATTATTATTTAATTCTCGCTTCTCGTCGAATTTTGTTTAGATGATTATCACAAGTCTAATCTAACCCAACCTATAATTTTTATTATTTGCTTAGCTTATTTCACCAATTTCGTCGTGAATAGTGCTACTTATGATGATTATTAATACATTTCCTAGTACCATTTTGGTATTGTATACAGCGTCTAGGAAATATTTACCTATCTTAGGAAATATACGGATTAATAAACCTTTGGCAATTTATTTTACACATTTTCTAAATAGGCTCAGCATTGTATATCGTAGGAATTATATACAATTTCTAAATTTTCAACAATTATTTACTAATATTATGAAGAAGTAAAGTTGTTTGTTAGTATACATGTATGTTTGTAGGAGGTAATCTCTAGTAGTAGTAACTATTCCCTAGTTAGTAGTCCCAATCCAAAAATTCTACTATAGGCTATTTAATTTTGATATAATAGCCGAATTGCAAAATAAGGTGTAAGGTGTAACAAATATGCCTGTTAAATAAAATCTTGTTTTTGAAAATATTTTTATCGTGTATTTATTTTTACTTACCTTAAATATTTTAAAAAAATAAAAAGAAACCCTTTCTGAATCCCTCCTGACTGCTCACTGCGTGGAGGGGGTGCATAAAGCAGGACCAGCTACATACACAGTTTGCAAAATGGATATGGGAACGGTCTTAATCTTTGGTCTTGGTCTCTTACAGTAGGTCGGTACTTGGTCTCTTACAATAGGTTTTATAAAAAAGCTCAGAGTTACTCAGCGAGCTATGGAAAGAGCTATGCTCGGCGTTTCTCTACATGATCGAATCAAGAATAAGAAGATTCGTAGAAGAACCAAGGTCATTGACATAGCCCATAGGATTAGCAAGCTGAAGTGACAATGGGCGGGCCACATAGCGCGAAGATCGGACGGGCGCTGAGGCAGAAAGTTTCTAGAGTGGAGACCACGTTCCTAGTGTGGGGCTACCCGCCATAAGGGCGGATGTCCGAAGCCTTTTCCAATAGCCAGTTTCATGCCCAACTAAGCTTCATGTCTTTAAACCTATAACTCTTACCCTTTAGTATGTGTGTGGGTGTGAGTGTTCTACTCTGTAGGCCGCGGGGCCTTTACAGCTTCACCGCAAGAAGACGAGCTTTAAACTACTACGCTCCAGCCAGAAGGGCAAGGGGCAAACTATCTCAAGGGCGCCTCAAGAAGGAATGGTCTCGCTGTGGTGCTCTGCACCGGCCGGCGGGCAAGGGATTCTTCGACCTCGCCGGCGAGGTCGCTGTCTGATCCTGAGTGCGGTATCTGTATTCGAAAGAAATAAAGTAAGGGGAGCCTGAGGGTCGGTGAGAATATGCCGCGAACGGCGGTAGCGGCTGATAGGACGGGAGTAAGGTGCGTAGTCGGCGGCGGCTTCGATTAGGTGGTCCGATGGTTGGACGCGGTGGCAAAGTAGCGGTTTGTCGCCTTTTTAATATTGGAGCGAATAGACTCGAGACCGAGATCGGAATGGTCAACAACTCTTACCATAAACAAGCAATTGTTAGCTCTTTCATCTTCGGAGAGGGGCTCATTAACGATGTTTCTACATTTTCAGCAATCGATCTCGGCAGGCGAAGTTGGATTTTTCATAAAATTTAGATCGATGATCTGAAACGTGCTTTACGTGTTAGATTCATGTCCCTAAGCAAACCTTCCAAAAGACCAGAACCGGTGACTCTATAGGGACATTATTTTAAAATGTATCATAAATCAAAATAATTATGATCTAGAATTATATTCAAAAGTTTCACCATTGGCTAGATAGGTATTAATTTCGCTTTTAATATATAATAACCTAAATAAATATATATTCAAATGAACACGTTGCGCCGCATCTTGCAGAACCTTGTTCCCTCTTCCCTTAGGATGTCAACCACCTGGTCGAGTTCCTCATCGATATCGTCATCAATTGTGTTTTCCAGAGCAGCGAATCGGTTCTTTAGTTTCAACTGAAACGATTCGGACCCAACTACGTGTTGGAGCAGGTTAGGTCAGAGTGTGGTCTTCATCAAACGGATACGTTCCAGCTTATAATCGATATCCAGAGTGCCTCGCACAAGCCGGTGGTCGCTACCAGTTTTAAACCTTGTAACCACTGAGACATCTCTAAATAAGCGCTTCTTGTCCGCTATGATGAAGTCGATCTCGTTTTTAGTGTTACCGTCGGGACTTTGCCACGTCCACTTCCGTTGGGGCCGTTTCTGAAAGAAAGAGTTCATTAAGAATAGCCCCTCTTTTTCCAGGAAGTTGACGAGCATTTGTCCCCTATGGTTCCTGCTACCGAATCCGTGTCGACCCACTACCGATTCGCTACATGTTTGTACTCCCACTATTGCGTTGAAATCCCCCATGACAACGTTGAAGTGAGCCTTGGAGGTGTCGTGTAAGACTTTGGATATGTCCTCGTACATATCCTCTATTTCATCATTCGAGTGTGTTGATGTTGGTGCGTAGACCTGGATGACCTTAAGCTTATATCTCTCGGTTAATTTAATCACAAGGTACGCAACCCTTGTCGATACACTGGACATTTCTTCAACGTTGTCAGAGAGGACTTTGTTGACAAGGAACCCGACGCCGCCTTGAGATTGATGGTCTCCTTCTCTGGAATACATAAGATAATTAATAAAACCATATTTTTACATTTATAATACAATATTTTAATTCAATAACATAAATGAATATTTCTAGTGTAGTATTTAATGTGTCTTACTTGTGTTTTTTCTCTGTCTTTATATTACTATAATTGCGATATAAATTTGCACTAATAATTTTATGTTGTTGCTATAATATGCTGAATTATTAAATTTATGATTTTCTGTTTCTCTCACGCCAGATCCCTTGCGGAGTAGGCAGAGAGTACAGAGTTCCAACAGGTCCTTTACATACAGACATACTTTCGGATTTATAATATTATTAGAATGGATTGATTTTTACAGAACGGTGTTCATGCCAATGTGTTGGTAGGTCACGATCGATTTTATCGTGGTAAGAACTTCTAAGTTTTTGCTTCAGGTAATAATAAATTGAATTTTATTTCCAGGCTTTGAATGGTATACACAGTCCTTACAGGGTAAGTACACTATAAAATCAATATTTTATTATTTAAAAACTTTGACATTTTATATCACATACTTATAATATAACACCGTCACGCCTATTGACCAAGCGGGAGAGGTAGAGTTGTACTGTGTGCACCTTATTTTCGCGGACGGTTAGGTCCGAGCACAATTCCAGACTTCTGTCTGATACTAACAATTTTTCGATAGAAAAACTACATTTGCTGGACCTAGAATGTGAACCCAGGGACTCCTGATCGCAAAGCGCATTACTAGCCACTATACCAAGGACTGGATCAGCTTATATTTGTACAAGGGATTAAAATGTGTACCGGCGTGAAAGATTAACTAGATTTCGGGGAGACCTTTGCCTACCAATGGGATAATAATGTATAACAAAAAAATTGTAGACGTTTTGTTAAGTTAAAAACTTACACAGAATCAATCATTAGTGTAAAAGACAATTGAGAGGATTTCGCTCAGTTCTTTGATATGCTGGCCCATGACTGACGTACCCAATTTTAGCCTTAACCTTGTAAACGCAACGTAAACACCTCAGCACAGCATCTAAGTAAATAGTTGTATAGTATTGACACACGTCTTTTAATTCGACATGTTTTCGTTCAAGTTCGAAATGAAAGTTAAATTTCTGTATTTTAACCTCGATGTAAAGTCTCCATTCCATTACCATTGCGAAGGACCATGTCACATCGTTTCATGAAGGTTTAATCCATCTGAACATGGATATCATTGGATATACATGTTAAGATGGGTCATTATTGGATATCCATATTAAGATCTAAGTATTCATTGGGATATCCATGCATCCTAATATCTCAGATTCTAATCCCCTTGATCCACTTGCCATTCCTTAGCTCAGAATAAAAGATCGGAAATAGAGATTCTGCTCTACTATCCAGGAAAAATTACAAGCACTGAATATTTCATTTACTAATAATAGTGTTCGTTATATTGTGTATAGGAATATTAATTCCTTCGTACAGAAGGCCAATTCCCGTAATTAAAAGTGTTCAAAATGCAGTCTCTTTCTAATCTTAATGTCATAAATCTCACAAATGGTATTCTCGTAAAATATCAACGTTGACCAAATCGAGATCGGACCGTAAGTTGAACAAAATGTAAACGGTATTCCGATAAAATTTTGGACTGACATGAACAACAAATATACAAAACATCGACAAACTCAAGATTTTAGTTAGATATTTTTTATTTAGAGTGTGGCAGCTGAGATTAACATGTGATCAACAATATATTTCAAATTAAACAATTTGGCATTATATCGAAATTAGACTGAAATGATACTGAAATCGGATCGATACTCTAGTGGGGCAGAATACCAAATGTGAGTCAATTCATAATTAATTCTCAATTCATTCAATATTCATTCAAGCTCAGTGTCAATTAAATACGAGAATTGGCCTTTTGATATGGAATAGGCAGGTCCTGGTGGCACAAGGTGAACCGAGGACCTGGATGCATTCACAAAACCGATCGTTGTAGTGCTCTTTACCAACTTTTGTCCTGCAATCGACGGCGTTCATAATTGACGGATGATGATTATTCTTCTGTATATTTTTTTCAATACAAAATATACCCAGGCTATTGCGGAAAGCAGTGGTAGCCTAAGTAGTTAGACTGCAAAGTCGGAGGTCTCGGGTTCAAACCCAGGCTCGCACCTATGTCTTTTAGAAAGTGCGTATTAAAACTTAATTATCACTAGCTTTAATGGTAAAGTAAAACATCGTCAGGAAACATGCATGCCTAAGAGTTTCTCGAAGGTGTGTGAAGTTCTCCAACCCGCACTGAGCCAGCGTGGTGGACTATGGCCTAAACCCTCTCGGTTCGAGAGGAGGCCCGTGCCCAACGATGGGACAGTTTCTTAACAGGGCTAATATTATTTATTGCGGAAAGCGTGATCATAAGAATAATTGATGATAATAAGAATATATTTATTTACAGTGAGACATACGGTCACCATCACGGGGGTGGAGACGGTAACTTATGTTACGATGCCAGCAACCGTGGATGAAGCGAAGGAAATCGGGTGGATAGAATATGAGCGTCCATTCATCCCCGAGGGTTACGAGAACCTTTCAATGTACTGCTCCGACACTGGCGACCTGTCATGTTGCTCGATATATGATATCACAGGCTACTTAGTAGGCCTACAACATGCTGTAAGTATTAATTTATTTTTCAATAGCTTCGTTAATACTTCTTCATACAAGTTTCATATGTCTTTACGGAACACTAGAAGGCATAGAATGAACAGATTGATGCTGTCGAAAAAGAATGTAGTCACGTTCATCTTTATTTAGTAAGTTTACGGACGATTTAGCGCAGTGGTTAAGAGCTTGAGCCGCTCCACCCACTTTGTCTAATAGTCGCGGGTTCGATTCCCGCACGGGACAGATCTTTGTGTGACCCACAATTATTTGTTCCGGTCTGGGTATTTGTGTATGTGAAATTTTATGTAAACGCACCCACGATACAGGAATAAATCCTAGTGTGGGACTAAGTTTAAAAAAAAAAAGAAAAAACAGTGTGAAAAAGATAGCACATCATCTCGAAAGCGTTACACTAACATCAATCAAGCGTCTAGGAGCTTTTGATATCCTATCTAGGGGAACGAAAAATGAAGGGTTACCAACACCGGCTCCAGTTTCAATACAAAAAAAAACAAAGGAAGAAATTGTTAACTTGAATATGTCTCTATGGCAAATTGGCTCCTGTAGCCAATTGCCTTTCTTCAGTCGAGACATTGCAAAAATGTTCGGGAATGACATATTACAAAGAAAAATCACCTGGTCAGAACAAAGGTCTATAGTACGACAAGGATTAAAATTTAAGGAAGTATAATTTTCCTACATCCAGGGGAAATATTTCAACAGGTTAATCCATACGGTTACTTAATAAAAAAAGAACTTGGGTAAATTTCATAGCAAACGTCAACTCTGCGACTGTCACGTAGTGACATTACACTTGATGACGATGTTAGTTACGAATGAGTCTGACTGTAGTGATTTCGGAAACAGAATAGATACAAAATGCTTGCAACTTGGCCCACTGGTGCCTGGTGGGTAAATACCCAAAGAGAATATAGTCTCTACGTTTCATACACCGTGATGCAATAAACGCCGTGCATCGTTCTAATCTCAATTAAAATCTAGGTGAGTAGTTGATTTAAAGTCGATGAATTAAATAAATGCCGATATAACTGTTTATTATTAAGAATTCTACAAGCATTTCTCGTTGGTCTAATGGCAAAGCGCATCGCTTAGTTATCACAAAGTCCTGGGTTCAAATCCTAGGTCCGACAAGTGTAGTTTTTCTAACGAAAACTTCCCAGTACGAGCCGGTGTCTGGAATTGTGCCCGGTATATGGCAATAGGCTCGCCCCCTATTACATGGGACCTAACATCGTCGGCGAAACGTGGGTGTACTCAGTTCACCCCTGCCACCCCCGATTGGGGAATATAGGCGTGAAGGTGTGTTACAAGCATTTTGATGTTCACAGTATGACATGGACTACATCAAAGATGCGGCCTTTGACTGGGAAAAACAAGGCTACGCGACGTGGGAAGTCTCCTTTCTCAACGGCACAGCTAAGACTTATAAAACACATTACGAATATTACGATTCCGCCGGTAAGTCCTTTACTCCTCTTCCCACGATCGCTTCTTCAACGCGCGTTAGTAAAGCGCTGGAATAAAACAAAAAGCGCTTAGGACTCTTCAAAAACGCACGTTGAAAAACACCCGTGCAAATAAATTCGATAACAATTGAAATTTAACTTTACTAACTTTGACATAAGCTATAAATACGACTTCTCGATCGCACTTAGAAATAAACGAATTCTAGGCGGCTCCGCTTCGAGCCGCCCAGAATTCGTTTATTTTGTTACACCAAACTGTGCCATATATCAAAGTGGGTAACGTTGACTTTCATTTGTTGTCATATTAGTATTTTCGGAACCACTCCGTCGATCCTCGCTGACACAAACAATTTTTTTAAATATATGGACGGTATACACATTTTTCCAGTCAGCTTAAGGGCGCTAACAGATTGGCGACTATATTATTATTTACTGGCAGATATTGTGTTAGAAAAGTATTAGGGAATGGCGGAGATACTCATTCTGAGCGACTTGTTGAAAGAAAAAGAGCTATCAAACTAGTATTTAGCGATTGAGAGATTAAAAATTGTTTAGACTGTGCAAATGAAAGAAATTAAAGAGTCGAATACCAAGGGAGTAGGTACCTAACGCTAGACTAGCAAGTAGATACCACACTAGTTGAACTAGCAATGTGAACCAACAACGACTTATATTGCCAAAGCAATTTAGAACTTCTTAAACATTAAAAATACGTTCTATTAATACCTCATTAGATTGAAAAAGCTGGTGCTTTTTAAGTAATCGTTTAATATTATTGATCAAATATACTTATAATCTGGCTGAATATAAAAGTACACCAACTGAACTAATTTATTCTTACACCTGTATTGTTATAATTCGATTATATTGTATTTTATCTAGTGAATACGTAACGTTTGTCTGATGATGATGCTTTTGAGCCTCTGAATGAAAAAAATAACCAAATGCTTTCCGATGTTACTGATGCGACTACGAAAAAAAAATTAAAGCAAATGCCAGCTAACGTACGGCAGACATAATGCGCTCTAATATGCATACCCGCTTATTTACCTACCCTGTCTTCACGTAAACTAAAAAAATGGAATTATGCTTATTGCACTATATACGAAGATGAAACTTTTTGTAAAACTAAAAATATGTGTAAGGGGGATATATTACAGCGTATTATTCAGTTGGTAATTGTATGATTTTGTCTTCACCGTACTGAGGTAAATTAAGGACACTTCCTTCTTGTACTTTCGTGGTTGCGTCAATGCAATGGTTTTTACTTTTTTATTTTATGTTTAGAGGGTCTTGCTGTCGATGCGGATACTCGTCTCGCAAACAGAGATAATACAACTATTATCCAAGACGACTATATCTGGGTATCTGGCTTTGACGGAGAGCTGTACGGATTTCCACGAAACGCGTCGGAAATTCTGGCCGACAGCGACTACGTGCAACAGGCTTGCATCGATACGATGGGTAACCACCTGGCTTTAAATGAGGCTTGACTTTTCAAAAAGGCTTATAAACATGAGATTCAATGCCGATTGCAAAATGAGATCAAAACGGGGGGTTCAACCGATAATGCAAACAAAGAAAAGTAGTTAATATGAACATGTATTGTTCAGATGGAAAATACTTTTTGATATCAATTTTCAGTGAAATCCAAGTCGAGTTGAGATCTAGTCATTGAGAGAACCTTATCTGGCTAGATAGGATTAGATAGAAATATCATGTAATAACTGAATAACACACATTCAAACATGTTTTTCCCAAAAAATTCCCTTTGATAATCTATCTATCTATATCATCACATTCCCTTGCGGGGTAGGCAGAGAGTACAGAGTTCCAACAGGTTCTTTCCTTACAGACCTCTCTGGCTTTCTCCACTCTCATAGCACTTTTACAACAAGCACTTTTAAAAAGTCTCTTCTCAAATATTCTCCTCTACTCCCTTTACCCTCAAACGAGTATGCAAATCTACACTAATAACTCAGTCTACACTGTCAAACTGCTTGAAAGAGGCCTCTTAAAAAATAAAGTGAGAGAAAAAAGGCCATTGCAAGGTTTTTAGTACGATAATGACCCACATACCTCCTTCCTACCTACAGAGGACTGAAAATCTTTTGAAGATTTCTTCCCGAAAGAGAGTAATAATAAAAATATTGCCACTTCACATACTTAGCCACTTCGACTTAGTATGGATTGGTGGAGCCATATTTCTGGATACCTGCAAAAAACTTACCACCCAACACAAAACAAAACAGCGCTTATTCCGTAGTCGGGTTACAGTTTTTTAAACTGTTTTTTCAAGTTGTCATATGTTTCAGGTTATCACATGTCCTACAAGATGACAACAAGTACTGAGTGCTTGGCCGATAAACTATACGCGTGGTACCCGTTATTATTCAAGAACACTGTGGTCGGTGTGAGCCACTTGTTAATGGCGGGCGAGACACCGCTGAGCCCCTGGCACCAATATCCAGATTATACTCAGACTAAGGTAAGTTTTTTGCTTTTTTTGTACAGCAATCTACAGAAATTGTAATAATTACCCTGTGACCGCGTTCTCCGACTGCTTAGTCGATCGGATCACGTAAACTTTTTTTTCCTACTGGTCCGATTGAAGAATCGGACTGTGAGGATAAATTTTGTAGAACACATGATCCGTTCTGTCGAACAAAGTTAACTATTTATTCCTATCAACACCAGTTAAGCTATTAACACCACAAAAGCAGTGATAGCCTAGTGGTTAGACCGTTGGACAGCAAAGTCAAAGGTCTCGGGTTCAAACCCAAGCACGCACCTCTGTCTTTTCGAAAGCATGCGCGTATTAAAAATTAATTATCACTTGCTTTAACGGTGAAGGAAAACATCGTGAGGAAACCTGCATGCATATTAAATTATTTTCTACTAGCTTCTGCGACTTCGACCGCGTTGGCTTTAGTCAGGAACCTAATATTTTTCAGAGATACAAAGTATCCTACGTGTTAATCCTGGTTATAAACTATCTGTCTGCCAAACTTTTTAGCCGTTTTCGCGTGATTGAGTAACAAACATACAGACACATTTATAATATTATTAGGAAGTAAGACAAAGTACTTAATTTAATATATTTGATTCGAAGTTCGTTTAATATAAAAAAGCACTGATGGTACACGTGTACTGTGTGTAATAGAGGGCGAGTTTATTGTCATTATACCGATCACAATTCCAGGCTCCTGGCGGCGGGAAAACGGTCATTTTTTCCGACCTAGAATTTGAACCGGCGATCTCGTGATCGTCACTCGTACTATGCATCAACGAAACAGTCAAATAACAAATTCTCTTGCGGGGTAGGCAGGGAATACACAGTTTCAACAGATTCTTTCCTTACAAACCTCTTTAGCTTCCTCCCCTCTCACAGTTCTCATGCACGCTCGCCTGTTACAGAGACTCTCGACTCTTCTATGAGTATAAGTAAAGAAAATTATTGTATACTCATCATATTTTTTCAGACAATCATCCCTAAAGCTCCCGACTGTTACTACGAGTACGCCTCAGACAGGAATGGCCCTGGAATTATGACTACCCACACGTATTACGGCACGCCGGCTGCTGCGATAATTTGCAGCGAAGATTCATCGTAATTACCTTAAGACAATATAATAATTCTAGATACGGGTGATCTTCTGGGGGTTATAACCCCCAGAAATCAAAAAGAAAGTATAATCAATCTTTAACATTTTAAAAATACCTATATCATGTAACTTTTAACCTATATTGGAAATATGTTTTTTTTAACTTCTCTTTACCGTAATCTTTACGACATCGGTAAACGATGAAGACAAATTGAACCAAATAAAAAATTCGAATATAAAGTCGTTGTTATCAATTCTTGTTTTTTTTGTTTTACCCGATCAACAAACAAACTGTGCAAAGACCTCTCCAATTATTGTTTGAACAATAACTTAGTATGTAAGTAAGGAAGTAATTCCTTACCTACTTTAAAATGTTCTTCCACTTAGATTTCAAACTATACTAATATTAATAATGTATATGTAAGTACTTAAGCAAGGACGTATCATGAACTCTTCCGATGCCCTCTTTCCCCTTCATACTAATACCACACACGGTATTAGACCTCACCGGCGAAATCGAAGAATACCTCACTAAGCCGAGCCTGATCCGCCGTGATCCACCGTTGAGCTAGTTGCCTCTGTTGCTCTGCCAGCTGGAACATTTATAGGTACTATACATACGCTCACGGTACCGACTATCAGGAAGTGACTCAGAAATCTCCCGTAGAAAAGACCGCGGCATTTGAAATTTTTTTCGTCTTTACACGAGTTAGGTTGTGGGCGCGGGCGACGAGGTTTTTAAAAAGCAATTTATTCACAGGTTCGCTCAACGTGAGGCGTCGAGTAAGACTAAAGCGAGACTAATCTTTATTATCGGTTACATACATTATATAGTGTCTTACAACAATGGGTCGTTTATACAATATGACCTACTTAATGCTTATCATGTGCAAAATACTGGGAAGCGACGATTAAGAGCTTCCTTATCTTCTTGTTTACGGGTTCATGTGTCGGTTACGCCGACATAACTCCTCTCCCCTTAAGTGAGAGGCGCACCGAAGGCTGTAGCGGGTGTTGCTGGTTGTCTTCGACTTGCTGCTGGATGCTTCTATCTTGACGTAGGCCTGAGGTTCGCGTCGCTCTTGGTTTCCACCAGAATTTGTAGACTGCTTCTCCAGATGCCGCCAGGAAAAGTAACACGTATAATGTCACTGATGACCAACTGGGTGTTGTAGAGATTGTAGCGAAGTTTCCCTTGGAATTTTCCTGTAATTTTACAGATTTAGTTATTAAATTTTTCAGGTCGTCTAACTCTATGTTTTCCAGAGCTATCTTAATTTTTGTTGATTCGGGTGTTTTATGAGTCCTAGGAAGTGGAATTGTTTCCCTTATATTAATGAATTTTTTTTGGGTTTCCAACGTTTTACCCATAGTTTCTATCTTGCAATTGTTATCTATTGTTATCAAGGAGACGCCTTTACTTCGTTGATATTGTACTTCTTCGCCACAGGTAGTTTTTATAACTTCTTCCTGTTTCAAGATAACTATCCAACTATTATCTTTGATTTGCCTGATAATGTTACTATTATAACTTGCTGTTGCGTATGTGCAATTGTGTGGTTCCTGATGTTGGATCAATTGTGCAATGCAATCTTTGGAATTTGATAATGATTGCCATTCCAGATGTTTACAGATGGCTTCGTTGTCTACGATGTTTACACAAGGCTCGTGAGGATATGCAAACTCGTTATTTCCCAAAATGAGGAAAGGATTTTGTGGGATTAGGATAGTGTTGTTTTCATTAGGAATTGAGTATAAGTGCAATAGGTTGTAAGGATGGTTAGTCACTAATGGTATTTCCAATATGAAATTTAGTGATTCATTGGTTCCGTATGCTTTAACAGTTATCGCTTTTTCCCATAGATGTATATTTTTTATGTTCGGAGCAAAAGGTAAGCTTGTGCTTATTTCGTTCTGAATATAGTTTAATTCCTCAACAAGGTAAGTGGGATCTATTATGCTAGGATGCATTCTTTCGAGGTGAGAAAATGTTATAGCATTTTCTAATGTGGTCAATCTATCATACAGTTGCTGAAGTGATCTCTCTATTTCGTTAAAAATGTTAATAATATCCATTATTGAATTTTGTGTTGAATATCTATTAATTGTTGTCTCTATTTCAACTTGGTTTGATTTGATATGCTCTATATTTTTTTCATAATTTTTCATGAATTCTTTCATGATTTTAACCGTATTTATCTGATTGTTTGCGTTATTATTCAAAGAAGATTGGATTGATTTTATTTCATTTTCGAATTTAACTGCATCATCCTGATCTAGATGCCTGTGATTGAATTTATGATTGAACCTAATCCGTTTATCAAACCTCTTCTATGTCTATAACCGTTTCTAATGCCTATATTTTCTAAACCTAAGTAAACTATTTTGCTTTCGACCGTATCTATTAGATAGTCTATTTGCTTGGTTACAATAAGCTTATTAATAGTTGTATTTAACTGAAGTTTAAGCGTATAATAATTACTACAAATATCTAAAAATGTTTCGCGTAAGCGGGTGGTATTATATAGAATAACCAGGTGATAGGAGTCTATTTGGTATTGTGCTTTCGCTTCGGTTAGTACCAGTATACCGTTGTGAGTATCTATTGGCTGTATGATCGCTGTTGCTCCGGCGAATCCGAGCATTGCGATGCACGTGATGGCGTTCCTGTAACATTTTCAGGGCGCCTTAATAAGCGGAAATGCACCCTTATGATTTTAGCGTTTACATGCTTACCTACAATCTCTGCTATTTGTTCAGGATGTATTCTAACTATGGTATAAGGTCCTAAGTACCTTGGTTCTAGTTTATTACTTCTTGCTGTTTTCGCTACCTGTTTATAGACTTTGTCACCTATTTTAAACGTTCCTGTCTCGGTGTTTCTATTAGTTTTATGGATAACTTGTTGCTTTTCGTTTGATAATTTATTGTTAATTAGTTTCTGTAGGTTTTCCATAATTTGTCTATGTTTAATTACATATTCTTGATAGAATTCTTTCGGAAAATGTAATTCTAGTGGGTTCCTACTACTTGTATGTCCGTAAAGGAGTTCGAATGGAGTAAAACCTGTTGCTGAATGGATTGAGTTGTTGTATGCAATTATAGCATATTTCATTAAGTTAATAGGTTCGTCCCTATCTGTGATTCTCTGAATCCGTATGATTTCACCTAAGGTCGAGTGTAATCGTTCTATCGGCGAATTAGAGTTTGGGTTGTTTGGTGTAGTAAAGTGAATATGGATGTTATGCATTGCGCATATTTCCGTAATCACATCGTTATCAAACTTGGGGTCTGAATCTGTTGTAATTTTGATTGGTATTCCCGTTACTGAAAATACACTTAATAGTGCTTCAGCAATATGAATGCTGGTAGACGCGTTTAAAGGTATTGCCTGTGCGTATTTTGTAAAGTTGTCTATAATTGTTAAGAACGTAGTTCCTCCACTGCTATAAAGGTCCATAAACATATGTTCCATAGGTTTGTGTGGTGTTTCGGTGAATGAAAGTGGTAGTTTCAAAGGGTTACGCTCATATTTGCTCTTAAGGCAACTATCGCATTTGTTAATGAATTTCTGTATTGTTAATAACATGTTAGGCCAATGGTAATTTCTGTGTATATGCTTATAAGTTTCCTGAATACCTCTATGAATTGTTTTACCTTCGTGGTATTTCCTAATTATTTCTGTTTGTTCGTTCAAATTTTCTATTAAAGTTACTCTATTCATGCATCTTACAAGTTTTGGGCCACGATCGCTAAAAATGGTTTTGTATACTTCGCAGAATATTGGGTAATACTCCACGTGATGGAAATAGCAATAGAATGTCCTATCCGGAATCGTGTGTTCTTTAAGGAATTTTATTATTTGTTCCTTTGTGTTATTAATGGGTATCCAAACGTCTTTAATAATGTTTTTACCTTTGGACCTATCATCTATCCTATATGTATTATTTGCAGCGTTATTTTGTTGCAATTTTCTGTTTCTTAACTTAATTTCCTCCTGTTTAGCTATAGATATTGCCTGTTCTAAGTTATCGACGTTTTTTAGTCTGACTAACATAGCTGTTATTGGGTTCAATCTATTTAGGAATGTTGTTAGAGCTGTTTGCTCATAATATTGTCGCCTATCTGGGTTAATAGATATCAACGCGCAACAAAGGCTACGGACTTTGTCGCCGAATGCCTCTATGGAGTTATTTTCCCTATTTAAGAGTATTAGCTCTTCTGTTAGTTGAATTTCATTACGAAATTCTCCAAATCTTCTTTGAAGAATGGTTTTTATTTGGGGCCAAGTTGTAGCACTACCGCTTTCAGAGAGCGCTTCAACAGCTTTTCCTGTTAATTTATTTCTAATAAGACTGACTATACATTGGTCGTCTTTGTTTGTGATATAACCTAGAATATTTTCTACACTCTCGATGTAGAATGCTAAGGTTTTTTTGTTTCCATCATAGGACGGTAACAAAATAGATAGAGTCGCATATTCGATCTCTATTGGGTTTATAGGTTTCTCCTCGGAATTTTTTTTATCGCTAGCCATTTTAATCTATTGAGCCAAAAGTTTACCAATGAAAAACACTAAATTAGAAGAACATGAAAATACACAATAGTAGAGTAAATTCAATGTTAGATAGAAAAGAAAAAGGAAATCTTGGGAATAACAGAGTATATGCTTACCCCACGAGCATTGCTGATTTGAAGCAACGATGGAAAGCGAGTCCGCCGGTCTTCACCGCTGTTGGCTGCCACTGGAATCTGCTTCTTTTTCTGCCTCTGCTGTCGCTGGCCCACCGTAGGATCTTTTGCTCGCGTCGCGGAATACGTAGTCTAGAATAGATCAGATACGAATCGAAACTTCACGAGCTACCGACTGCGCCAGTTAGGTTGTGGGCGCGGGTGACGAGGTTTTTAAAAAGCAATTGATTCACAGGTTCGCTCAACGTGAGGCGTCGAGTAAGACTAAAGCGAGACTAATCTTTATTATCGGTTACATACATTATATAGTGTCTTACAACAATGGGTCGTTTATACAATATGACCTACTTAATGCTTATCATGTGCAAAATACTGGGAAGCGACGATTAAGAGCTTCCTTATCTTATTGTTTACGGGTTCATGTGTCGGTTACGCCGACATAACTCACGGGTAGCGGTTTTCGTCTTAACACTTTAAGGTGACACATTGCAAAACTTGTATACGGCCCATCATGACATACGCTTGTGAGGTGTTCGGGCACGCCGCCCGCTCTCACATCGATAGACTCCAAACGGTTCAATCCCGTTTCCTCCGCAAAGCCGTCGGAACTCCATGGTTCATACGGAATGTCGATCTCCATTCCGATCTCGGTCTCGAACCTATTCGCGCCTTTATTAAAAAGGCGACAACCCGATATTTCGCGAACGCGTCCAATCACGCTCACAAGATCAGACACCGACCTCTCCGGCGAGGTCGAAGAATCCCTTGCCCGCCGGCCGGTGCAGAGCACCACGGCAAGACACCTAGTATACGCCCTCCCCCATAGCGACTGCCCAAGCCGAGGCCGTTCCTCCTTTAGGCGCCATTGAGCTAGTTGCCCCCTTGCCCTTCTGGCTCGAGCGTAGTGGTTGCACGCTCGCCCTGTTGTCCGGTGAAGCTGTAAAGGCCCCGCGGCCAACAGCGTATATCATTCACAAACACACAAATTGAAACTTTTACCACTCTATAAAATTCCTATAGTGCCTCCCAGCTGTGCTCACGATGGGGTGGAGACCCTACAGTAACCCTAACTAAAAATCAAGGTGCAAAGTATGTTTCTGAATTGTGTTTCGAGAATACAAAAACTAGGTAAAGTATACCTAGGTCAAAGACACAGTATACACTGACTAATCAAACATTAATTAAAGTTAACAATACATATATTTACAAAATATCATCGAGTACACTATCTAAAAATACATAGGTACATTTATGTGAATACTATGTAATGCAATTTTTATCTTTAGGATTTGTTTCTATACTTTCTATATCACCAACTTTAGTTTTCTTTACATTCAGTAAATTCAAAAATTTGTCACATAGCGCTTTTTCCATTTCAATTTTTAATTGTAAAAATTCTTCAGTATCTTTCAAACACTTCTGATAATCAGTTTTAATATTGTCAAATTTATATTTTAACTCTCCGATTTTCTCCTTCAAATACTTATTCAACGCAATCAATATTTCAACCAAATCTGGTTGCGCACTTCTAGGTGACGTATCTAATTCCATTGGTAAAAATCCTTCAATCACAACTAACTCATTCCTTTTTCGCTTCCAGTAAAAGAACCCACAATTTAGTTCGTAGAGATATTTATCGTTTTGATGGGAGAAGCACTCTTTTAGACTAGCATAATATTTATCTTCAGACATCTGCAGGTTTCTGCTAAAGCCTGCCAGCCGATTTGGAGAGAACCTCCCTTTCCATATGCTATCTCCGAGGTAAAGATACATTTCGAATGAGTTAGGCTGCCATCCGATCATAAGGTAACAAGTCGCGTCTTGGATGTCTATTTTAGTTACCGTGATGGCTTTGTCGAGTTCCATACTTAATTTTGAATATTATTTCGTCATCTTAAGTTTGCAACTGTTGCTATGTATAATTACTATTTCTAAAATTTTAACACTAACATTTTTCCAGTCCTTTTATAATAATGACATGTTTAATCTATGTGTTAAATCATGGATTAGGTGTTGTCACTGTCAATCATTACCATGATCAAGAGTTTAAAAATGTTAAAATAGGTCTTATATCTATAGATGTTTAAAACGTGTTTATGACGGTCTTATAGATCAAATTAAATGGGTATGGCATGAATATGGCAAGAATAAAAAAAGGAAATGGATATATCAATATGAAATGGGTATGACTTTTCATTCATCATCATCATCATCATTTCAGCCTATACTTGTCCACTGCTGAACATAGGCCTCCCCAATCGCTTTCCAGCGTAACCGGTCCGATGCCACCTGCATCCAACGACTTCCTGCGATTTTCACAAGATCGTCGGTCCATCTGGCAGGCGGTCGTCCTACGCTGCGCTTGCCAATACGTGGCCTCCACTCTAGAATCTTTCTGCCCCAACGCCCGTCCAATCTTCGCGCTATGTGGCCAGCCCATTGCCACTTCAGCATGCTAATCCTGAGGGCTATGTCGGTGACCTTGGTTCTTCTACGAATCTCCTCATTCCTGATTCGATCGCGTAGAGAAACGCCGAGCATAGCTCTCTCCATAGCTCGCTGAGCGACTTTGAGCTTTTTTATGAGACCTATTGTAAGAGACCACGTCTCTGATCCATATGTCATCACTGGTAACACACATTGACTAAAAACTTTAGTCTTTAGGCACTGAGGTATTTTGGATTTTCATTGATTGAGATCAATTGCTGAATAAAAAAAGCATAGAAAGTTTGTAGACAAGCCAAAGACAAATACATGTTTAGAGCATTTAATACATAGCCCTATACAAAATTCAACGATCATAATTAGTTCACAACTACCGAGCAAGTCTTTTTATTTAATTATTTCTTTTATTCACAAACTACAACTATGAGACGAACTATGAGAGTGGAGGAAGCCAGAGAGGTATGCAAGGAAAGAACCTGTTGGAACTCTGTACTCTCTGCCTACCCCGCGAGGGAGCTGGCGTGATGATATAGATAGACTACAACTATAATTACAGGTTGTTTCCTAATATCGTATTACAGTCAACTTATCTAAATAGGGGAGACCGGGGATGGTTGACTAACGTTTGACTGAAGCTCGTATATCTCTGAGGTTTAACTTAATACAACAAAAACAACTACTATTTCATTACATTAATCCATTGATTATATTATAAAACATTAACTTATATATTATTCATAAATTTTATATAATATTTAATTAATTTTCAATTATTGCATTATATTATATTAAAGGACACCAATATAAAGTGAACTTTCTTGAATTCGCTCTTGGAACAGATATATAAGTCAATTTTCTCGCCAGATGCTTCAAAGATCGGTCGCGAGCGTCTACTAGTATTTCAAGAGCAACCAATTCAATATCATAACCAAACAAGTCGTCCACTGCAGAGAAAACGCCTTTCATTTTTGTATGTGTGGTAATGATCTGCGCTGTTGGCTGCAGGCTGTTGTTTGGGGCCATTACAGTTTCACCTGGCAAAAAAGGGCGAGTGTACAACAACCACGCTTCAGGCGGAAGGGAAAAGGGGAACTAGCTCAAGGGTGCCTGAAGGAGGAACGGCCTCTAACATATACTAAGTGTCTCGCCGTGGTGCTCTGCACCAGCCGGCGGACAATGAATGATTTTTAGACCTCGCCGGCGGGGTTGATGTCTGAAACTGTGTGCGGTACCTGTATACGAAAGAAAGGAGGTAGGACTTCGGGAGGGACGGTGAAAATATCCGACAGGCGGCGATAACGGCTGATAGAAGGAAAATAAGGCGTAGTATCTATTCTAGGTCTTTGACCTTACAAAGGCCCAGGGAGAATAGATGTTATCAGAGCAATCTATACCAGTACCATAGGTCAAATGGAGGCGCCAAATCCTAGAGCATCCGTAAATTATTCCATTCCACATCAGTTTCTACGAGTACTTACCGTGAGTAGTGCAGACAGAGCAGTATTAAAGAGCATGGCTTTTATGGATAACTGGACAGAGTCTTAAGATGTTGAGCTCTTCCAAATTTTCTAGGCCCATGAATCGAATTTTGTAAGCAGGTCAAAGTCTTGTAAAACCATAAAGGTATACAATAAAAACAATTAGACCGAGATTTAACTTTTCCCATGGCCAAAGTCACGGCAGGCCATGGCCATATCTCACACCTAGGGCGATAAAATACATGACATGTCTTATTGCATCGCCTACGCCTGTGCTAGCCTAACTGATATACAGTGTAACATCGAGAAGTATCAGCATGTTTAGAGGAACTATATTGCCGATTTTGGAGATAAGAAAAACTGCACTCGTAGATTTAAAAAAAAAGCCATACACGTGTGGCGGCGTAGGAATGTGTTTAAAATTAACTACCGGAGTCGCACACCCGTACCATATACGATTCGGGAATTGATGTTACTAGTAGTAACCAAGGTGAAGTAATCGGATTCCGCTCCATCCTAAAACTTACCTCAGGCCGGTACCGACCCAATGCTACTCTAGTAGGTACACGACTCCTAGCATCATGAAAACTTTGATTGCATACCTACTCCTTTGTCTTCACACCAGCTAAACTAATAGCCTACCTATATCCTTATATTGGCACAGCTTTCAATATCCAATGAAATATCGTCATTATCAATATTATTCGGACATATGTAGGACATCTTGTGGTCGAAACTGCTCGCGTTCGTAGGATTAAGATAATATCCCCTATACCTGGTCTCTGGGCAATGCTCAGCACAGCACCTTCACCGGTGATAGGCTACCATCACGGCTGTCACCACCCTCCCAACAAATTCATGCCGCCAAGCGACCCAGTCGTGTTCCAGATTGCCATACGAGGCGGGTCTAGCCCGATCGTACCGATTCGGAACTCGGTCTGACTTCCGTCTCCTCAGCCTATTTCAGGGTAAAAAGGCAACCTAGTCAGTGACCTACAACTTCGGCTCCATCGTCATCTCCCGCTCCAATAAAAAATAAATATTAAAACGTAAAAATTGAAAAATATATGGGTAGACAGACTTATTAAAAAAAATTGCCTCTCATTCTGATGTTTGCTTGGAAGAGAAAGTTATTATTATAATAATTATTATTATTGGTCGTCCAGAGAGGAGCCATGAGAGCTATATCGACGTAGGAAAATAATGCGCTCCTACGTCGACGTACTTGCGAGGTTACACCGCGAGTAACTTCGGAGAAAGCGCAGCACACCTCTCTACACCCCTGAGCCGCTAACACCGGTGTTGCCCTCAGTTGTCTTAGGACAACCGTTTGCGGCTCCATCTAATAAACGGCCAGTCACCACCGGCCACGGATAGTTAGGTATCACTAATTATGGCCGGTGTCCGTCCCCTTTGAAATAGTCCAGTATTTGTCCATCAAACCTCATTTATATAGCCCTTGTTTTCTTTCCATAATTTACAATAGTCCTTGCACCTGCCTGAGTAAGTTTGCTGGTTATTTTTCTTCATTTTCAGCATATGATCTCAGCAGGTGACTTACATAACATTAACTTCTCGCAAAAGGAAGAAACCAGAACGAATGCAAGGATTGTGGTTGGTAACGATGTGCTGGAGCAAGTGAATGAGTTTGTATATCTTGGATGCGCATTCAGTAAGGATGGGAAATACACCGCTGATATAGAGAGAAGAGTGAATGCAGGTAATAGAGTGAATGGTGCGATGGGAAGGCTACTTGGGAGCCGGCACTTAAGCCAAAAGGCGCAGCTGGCCATGCATAACGGAGTGCTTGTCCCAACGCTGTTATATGGCAGTGAGAGTTGGGTATGTAAGAAGGAGAACGAAAGCAGGATAAATGCGGTCGAAATGCGATCTCTGCGGAAGATGTGCGGAGTCACGCTGACCGACCGTATTCGCAACAGCGTAGTAAGAAAGCGAGTAGGTATGAAAGATAGTATCGGTGTAAAGATGAGAAAGGGTATGCTCCGCTGGTTCGGGCATATAAAAAAGGATGCCAGAAGAAAGAATGACAAAACAGATATACAAAGCGAAAGTGGAAGGATGTAGGTGCCGGGGAAGACCTAGACTATCTTACCATGACCAAATAGACCGTGTCTTATCTGAAGGGCAAGTCAAGAGTCTCCGTAACCGGCGAGTGTGTATGAGACGAACTATGAGAGTGGAGGAAGCCAGAGAGGTATGTAAGGAAAGAACCTGTTGGAAGTCTGTACTCTCTGCCTACCCCGCGAGGGAGCTGGCGTGATGATATAGATAGAGATAGATATAACTTCTCGCAAAGGGCCTATACATGTTGGACCCATGTCCCCATGCAAGCCTTTCAATGGTCCGGGTAAAGCCCGTGAAATCTCAGAGAGATACAAAAAATAATATTAATATATTTAGTTTAGTACCAGTAATAAGGGTTCACAATGTACAAAGATTCCTAGTAGCTAAATACAGACTGATAATTAATGGCACACAGTTTTGAAACCTTTGTCTTCCAAACTAGGTAACAACATGTTTTGGGAGTAAGTGTTCCTTCGCAGGTTACATAACACTAATTAAATTATGATTATAATATTTCTTATATGGCTGTTTCAATGATTTTAGTGAACCACCTTAATCGGCTTTAGTGGTATCAGATTTACGCGTAACTAAACTGTCAAAATATTGGGATTATAAATTTTCTGTTGCTGCTCATTAGAGCAGAAATAATTAAACTTTCTCTGGTATTCTCATTAAACAGGAAGAACAAGTGCCGTTGGTTTAAGAATAATTGGACTAGATTTGATGCAGTGTTACGGAGCTTAAGCCGCTCCACCCACTGGATCGAATAGTCGCGGGTGCGATCCCCGCACGGTCCAAATCTTTGTGACCCACAAATATTTGTTTTGGTCTGGGTTGTGTATGTGGATTTCCATGTTTGTAAACGCACTCACGACACAGAATTAGATCAAAGTGTGTGGCTACGATTATATATAAAAAAAATTGCTATCAAGTGATTCCACTCTCAGTTACGGTTTTTATATTACCAGTGAGCTACTGAATAAAAGAAAGGATAAATTTAACAGCAGCTAAACATTTATTTCAACTGACACCTGTTGGAGCCTTGTGGGATCGCTTCTTGATCTTCTGCTGTCTTCTTTTAAGGTGACGCTGAATGCGTCCAGAGCCTTCCTTTTTTAGCTCTTCATATTGCCTCACCAATGACTCCACTCGTAGTTCAGCTGTAAAAATAAAACCATTTTATAATAAACATATATGGTGCGATTCAATTATCAGACAAGAACCGGTGTATTCAACGCAGTATGGACTCTGTAAAGGGCCCATGACCAACAGCATAGATCATTCACACACACACACACCGTTTCAATAATTCGAAATATCAATAAGATCTAAGTGAATTGAATCAGTGGTATTGAAACAAATGCTTTATTTTAATCTGAATCTTAAACCATTCATATTTGACAATGAAAGTGTTGTTTTTAATAAAAATAATATAACCCCATGATAAATTGTTTGTGTAGTGGCTGCATTTACAAACATCAAATTCACATAGACACCTGATCATGACATCCTGAATGGTCCCTGTAAGGGTATAAGGCTCCTCCACCTCCTTCCTCACTCAATCCAATAGGCAGAGTGAATTAAGCTTTAAACAACTGGACTAAGCTGTTGTTAGTTTACTGAATAATACATGGAACAAAGATGATCTTATTGTACATTCCGCTCGTCTCTGCAGAATTAGTAATTCTTTCATAGGGCAATACGCAGTATACGCTTCTACAACAAATTACCCATAGATATCCAAAACATGCCTATCAATAAGTTTAAAAAGGCAATCAAAACTAGGCTGTGTAAGAAAGGATATTACAAAATTTCGGATTATCTCAAGGATAAAACAGATTGGGTTTGAGCAGCTACTCAATCAGCAAAATTAAACAACTGTATTATACAATATTGAAAAAAAATGGTTCTCAGAAAGTCCAGACAAATTAAATTAAATGACTAGTGTGCTAAGTTTCTTGCCGGATCTTCTAAGTGGAGGCGCGTTCCGATTCGGTGGTAGATGTAAAAAATTTAATAATTTTGACGTTTCTAAGTGTTTTTGTATTGGCCTATACAAATAAATAATTTTTGACTTTGACTTTGAATACCATTTCATCATCATCATAGCCTTTCTACAGTCTGACTTCGGACAGAGGCCTCCTCCAAAACCTTCAAAGTCTGAGTGGATGTATAAATAATAAGATAAAATTACATTTGTTTTTGAAATGTGGCTGTTTTCCTTCTTCGTACTCTTCAACAATCTGTTGTTTCCTTCTGTCTATCTTTTCTTTCTCAATCTTGCTTTTCTTAGTAGCCTTGTGCTGGTCATTCAGTCTTTGGAGTAGCCTTTTCAGCTGCACTTGACGTTCTGGGTCAGTACTCTCTTTTAATTCTTTCCGTATTGCTTTGATGTCATTTATACGGATGTCTGATAAGAAATTATAGTTTTCCGAAAATTGTTTCTTATCAAATTCTCCACAGAGAGGGTCAAATCTGAAATTGATATCAATATATATTTATCTACTTGATACTTCTGGATGGCAATGTCTATAATAAAATAAAGGTTGACTTGTTGCTAAATAAGTTGTAAAAAGGATGGGAGAGTTTACTGGCTTGTTGGTCTAGTGGTGAATAATGCGTGTAGCGATCACGAGGTCCTGGGTTTAAATCCTAAGTAGGACAAAATGCAGTTTTTTGTATCATTAGATTCCCAGTTTCAGTGCAGTCTGGAATTGTGCCTAGTATAGTGCAATAGGCTCACATCCCTTGGGACTTAACCTGGTCAGCGAAAAGTGGGTGTATACAGTACACCTCTGCCAACCCTGTTTAGGGTATATAGACGAGACAATGTGTAAAAGGGAATAATTTTAAAAGAATCCTGTTAAATATAGAATCTGGTCATATATCTCGATGTTACCTTGGATCACGTAATTCTTTTTTCTTTACAACTGGAACACTCTGTATCATAGATACTGGTTTTTTGGAACTCATTTCTCGCGGCCTGTTCTTATTTTCTCTCTTGAAAACTTTGGGACAACTTTTTTTATTGTCATTTTTACCAAACAATGCCTCCTTGTACACTTTAGCACCGATTCTCTCTTTGAGCTTTTGAAGTTCCTCGAACGATAATGTAGATAATTGTGCTTTAATTGCCGTCTGAAACAAATATAAACATAGAATTTTCAATTGTTAATTCGCTCTTCTGCAGAAATGAATATTTATGTTATACGAACTCGGTCTTCCTCATCGTTTTCCGTAGCCACGGTATTATTGTCACTTTCATCACTACTACTCATTTTATTGTCGAAAATAAATCTTTTTCCAACCACCACTCCAGATCCAACCAAAACAATTTCAGACAGCTAAGAAATCACGAAACTCGTCTTGTGCTGAAAGAAAAGGTTATAAATTTACGTTCCATTATACGTTATAAAATAATTTGGTAGTGGTTAAGCAATACACTCTTCCAGCTTATCAATCGTTACAAATTGATATTGATAATAAGCTAAGATTATTATTTGTAAAAAATATTTACATAAAACTGTGGCGATTCGATCCATGGTTCTAAATATTAATTCTGGTTAGAAGCAAAAAATACTATACGGCTATAGTCCGTTTCACATACCACTACCACTACCCCTGGTAGTATAGATAGGTTTAATTCGGTGCTTCCAATGAACATAAAAGCATATACTTACCACGAATAAAGGGGAAATACGTTGAAAATAAAAAAAACATATCCATTCAAGACAAAGAAATTTAAAAGATTCAAGATGACTCCTGAAATAGAGTTATATATCATCACGCCGAACGAAACTATCCGCTGTAGGGTAATGGTACGTGGAACCGGCCATAAACGCGCTATAGAAACTTTGAAGTTTTTATTTCGTTTATGCTCTATGGCTAACACTCGGGGACAAACCTACATGTCGGGGACAAAAATACAACTGGTTGATGAAATAAAAACCACCATAGACAAGAAACTCAACTTCAAACCACACGTCAGTGTCACACACAATCAGTAAGAAAGCTGCGGCTATATATAAACAGCTTGCGTGTGCGGCGAAGGTGACGTGGGGTCTAAACAGTGAGATAACTAGAACAATCTACGTCGCGGTAATAAAGCCAATCGTGCTGTACGCTGCGAGTGCGTGGTCCCAATCTACGGAACTACAGATGATCCAAGATCGTCTGCAAGCAATCCAGAGGGGCTTCGCTGAAAAGATCTGCAAGGCGTACCGCACAGTGTCTCTTACATCGGCATTAGCTCTGTCAGGGCTGCTACCTCTGGACCTAAGGGTACAGGTGGCGGCGGCCCTTTACACAGCCACGAGAGGGATCTCAAAAGACTACATAGTACCATCGGGAAGGGAACTAGAGCACACGGTGAGCTTCCGAGAACAGCCTCACCCATCCAAACTCATAACAACAGAGTATGGGCTCCTGGAGAGCACGGACTCCCAAACCCTGAAAAGCCACAACATCGTCGGGCCACACATCTATACCGATGGCAGCAAAATACTCGGCAGAGTGGGAGCTGCAGTAACGTGGTAGGAAGGGGGAAGGGAGACCGGGTCCTCAACCTTCAGGCTGGACCTCCACTGCACTGTATTCCAATCGGAACTTTATGCTCTCCATAGAGCGGTGCAAATGATAAAAGCCAGCGGGGTAAAAATAGCAAACGTAATGAGCGACTCGAGATCTTCGCTCGACCTGCTGGCTAATCTAAAAACAACGAACCCTCTAGCCAAAACCATAAAAGGGAGCATAAACGAGATCAGAGCAGCCGGGGGGGAGGTCTGCCTCTTTTGGTTCAAAGCGCACGTGGGGACCGCCGGCAATGAACGCGCCGACCATCTGGCGAAATCGGCGGCCCAGGCATTCACCACCCACACAGACAACAACAATATACCCCTGTGCAAATGGCAGACCAGGTATGACTCTTCGAGCACAGGTTCGGTCACAAAAACTCCCCGATGTCGAGCGAGCTTACTCCATCGTAAGGAAGACAGGGTTGACGGCCAACTAGGTGCAAGTCTTGACGGGACACGGAGGAATAGCGGAGTACTTGCACCGATTCAGGCTGAAAGACAGCTCAGGGTGCGAGTGTGAGTGTGTGTGGCACGTAATCCTGGATTGCCCGCGCTTTGTGGCCGACAGATTGGACCTGCAACAGAGCTTAAACGAAAACCTCAGCAGGACCGAACTGGCGGCCATCATGGCAGACGACGATGCGAGACCGCACTTCCTGAAGTTTGCAGATAAGGTAATCCGCATCTGCCTCAGAAGGAACAGCACTCTGGCATCGAAAGATTCCCCAACAGATACAAACACAAACATCAGCAATTTAAATAACACAAACACATTAACACAAAGCCCCAAACCCCCTCTGGCAGTCGCCATTCCCAGGATATGCTCCTGGAACTTTCTTGAGAGAGGCGAACGTGGGAAGCCGGGTATCCATATAAAATCAGTTGCCCTGTTCATGGACGACAACTCCGAGCGCATTGGCATCGGCTACTGCAACGCAAGCGGCCCTAAACGGGTAACCATCCCGCCCGGGCTTGCCTCCCTCCTTCACGGCAGCTCGTTTAAGAACACAATGAAGCGCAAGAAGTTCAACGAGCTGCAGACCGCGGGGATCGGAAACACAGCGTGCAGAATAGTGCAAACCAAGAACAAGACCGTGGCACTATTCCAAGCGGGCGAGAACACCTCTCTATTCGCCCAAGCATGCAGTTTTCTGATCAGCCTAGCGGGGGAGGGAGACAAACCAACAAAAGTAAGCGTAGATGCTATGGTGGTGGAGTATGAGGAAGGTGAGGCTGCCGACCACATCGCGATAATAGAAGCCTCAAAACACCATGAGGTACTGGCCTATGAAGATAGAGGACAAAACCTCGACTTCCTACGGCCACGACTGCCCGAAAACCGCACCACAAAAACCCCAACTGACATCTGGGAACACCCCATAGTGACTAAAGACGGGCTCAGCGGGTCTGAACGCTTACAAATGAGGGCAGCTCTCGAGGAGAGCACAGCGAAGCCGAAGCCAAAAGACACCATAGGTGCCAAAAAACTCGCGTCTTTAACAACGGCGCTCGGGAAGGCGGTCCTTGGCATACCAAGTGTGCTGGGGAGGAAAATCAGGAGAAACCAACGAACGGAGGAGGTGGCAGTCGCCACCGAAACGTTCTTGAGGGAGCCCACCCCCAAGAGTCATAAGCAGCCGGAAGAGGCTCGAACAAGAGCCCAAATGGGACTTGTCGATCCGCTGGAGCTCAGCGAGGCGACGGAGCCGCTGCAACTCACAAAAAATGTTCCTCGAGTTCCTCCTCGAGTCCTCGAGTACGACATCTCCACCATATTGAGAGGAGAAATGTCGGGGAAGTACATGGCGGCCTATAGTGGGACCAGCGGTTTCGTCGAATACGATGAGGAGGAGTCCCGGCGGACCGGCAAACACACGTTCAGGACCCCCCTTAACGACCCAATAGTGGTCGCGGCGAAGTGCACGAGGGTGGTGCTTAACGACCGGATACTCGAAATGGCAGAAACCATCTCGAGTGGCCGGGGTCTGGGACCCGCAATCGAGCACTGGATCGTACCCAAGATAACCTGGGTCAACGAGGTTCCTGGATGTAGTAAAACAACATGGATAACCGCAAATTACAACATCGAAAGCGATATCCTAATAACATCTACAACCGAGGCAGCGAATGACTTAAGGGAGAGACTCGCGCAGAAGGTTAAAACAAACACCAAGAGGAGGGTCCGCACTATGGCTTCAATGCTGGTCAACGGATTGAAAGAAGGTGAAGAGTGCACACATATTATCATCGACGAGGCACTCATGAACCACTTTGGAGCCGTAGTGATAGCCATCAAGATAACTGGCGCGAGAGAGGCTCTTCTCGTCGGCGACTGCAACCAACTGTCGTTGATAGGGAGTACCTGTTTCGACTGCGTTACAACCGCCCAGACTCGCGTGTCAACAGAGAGCTGCTCTGCACTCACAGAAACCCAATGGACGTAGCGTATGCCCTCAACGAGTGAGGTCCTTGAGCCTCAGTAAGTACACGGGAGCGCAAATTCAATACACCAGGAGAACACCCTGTTCTTGGTGCACACCCAGGCCGAGAAGGAAATCCTCCACGGCCAGGGCTATGCGTCGGGAAGGTCGCGCATCCTCACCGTGCATGAGTCTCAGGGACTAACGAGTGAAAACGTGGTGATAGTGCGAGCGGTCCCCGAGAGACTAAAGCTCCACGGAAGCTATCCACACGCGGTCGTAGCTATATCTCGCCACACTGGAAGTTGCATCTACTACACAGACAGCAGTGAAGGGGACGCAACGGCCACACTAATAAGCAGGGCGGGGGCAGCTACGACTAAAATAATAAAAGAATACAACATTAAGATGGCTATTCGCAGTCGAGACATGGTAGTTGTTAAAAAGCTGCTGGAGGCGGAGGCCTAAAGGAAACCCTCACAAGCAGCCAAACACCTACACGACTGAGGCATTCTCGCTCAAAGTCAAGCCAAAACTGTGATAAAAACATTAACAATAACCTTTAAAACAATAACATAAAAAAAAGTTAAAAAAAAGATATACTAAAGCCTCACAGAGGTGCAGTATAGATCCCTCTCAGTGGAAAAAACAAGCCGCTAACCCATCGGAGTGGAGGACTTTGGTTAAATACAAAGACCGGAATTTTGAAGCTCAGCGATACGCTGACCTTGACGCAAACCGTGATCAAATAAATAAATGTGCGAGGATCTTTACTGAGAAGATTGGCTACATAAGCCATATGCGAGCACACGATCGTCAACAATAACGGAGTTGCCGCCATGGCCATGGCCGCAATCGGTCTGGATCACATGATCATCATCATCTTTATACATGTTACCGATAGTGCATATTGGCCAATACTATTGATTGCAGGCAATACTATCGATAGTATGGATAATATGCGAATGGAGTCAGATGTTCGGCCTTAACGTGAATGCATCAAAGACTCAAATCATCATTGTCGGTGGATCTAAAATAACCACACGCATCGAACGGTTGCAGCTCCCTAACCATATATTTGACGACATTACGTTACCTTTTAGCGAAAAAGTATAAAAATGGGTATCTACATCGATACTAATCTTACTTGGAGACCACAGCTTCAAGAACTTAGTCGGAGAATCTTCGCCTCAGCAAGCTTGCTGCGAAAGCTGTGTAATTTTCTCCCTACTGCGACTAAAATAGCACTCGCACAATATTTTCTTCTTCCTTTACTCGACTATGTAGACAACAGCTATCTAGGCCTTTGAGAAGTCCAACTGAATAAGCTCGAGTGACTCTAAAACTTTTGCATACGATTCATATTAGATATGCGCAAATAAGATCATGTCACTGATTTTCGTGCAAAGCTCGAGTTGCTACCAATTCGACTCCGCTGGAACACTCACTTATAATAACTTCTATATAGTAATCTGTTTAATTCAACTACTATTCCTTACCTCAAAACCGATTTGAATTCCTCCATGAAACACATCCAAGGTTCGTAAGTTCATTGGAAAATCTGAAACTGAACACACCCTGAATGTTCTAGCTGTACGTTTGTGAAATGCATTGCAATTCAAGAGATGCTTCTTTTGACATTATGGTAAACGATTGCTTTCTCTCTTCTTGTCTGTCATAATCCTTCTATTGTTTTATTTATTAGTATGTACATATGTGTATGCAAACATATAATGTATATTTATATATGTAAGTAGATGCATAGGTATATATTAGGTATATAGTAGTTTGTATCGACACTGATGCAGGAAGCTCTAGATAAAGTAACAAACTGGTGCACAACAAATAGCCTCTCGGTCAACCCGACGAAGACTCATCATCATGTCATCCTGTTTACAAGGAAAAACGTACTGACGGGTCTACAGGACTTGCATATGTACGGAAGTAAAATTAAATGGGCCACTGAGGTCAAGTATCTGGGGGTGACCCTGGACAAGCAACTAAAGTGGCATACACATGTTGATCAAACCATAGCCAAAGCATTGAGAGTGCTGAATATGTGCAGGTCAGCGTATGGAAAGGCATGGGGACTACAGCCCAAAGTAATGCACTGGATATATATCACTATGGTAAAACCGACATTAACGTATGGATGCATCGTGTGGTGGCCTAGAACTAAGACACAGACGTGCAGGGAAACTGCAGAGGACAGCCTGCCTGGCCATCACAAGTGCATTCAAAACAACACCGATGGCAGCTATGGAGAGGCTACTCAACCCGACTCCATTACATATCGTCATTGAAACTGAGGCAAGGAAGGCACTCTATAGGCTAGATAAAGCTGGACTATGGAGCATAACGGCGCCAGGCCTCGAACACACCAAGCTGGAACCGGACAAGGAACTAGATGACATAAGGGACATGAGAAGCGACAAGATCCTAACCACATACATGTTCAATAAGAGATTTAGCACTCACATCCCAACCAGGGTGGTCTAAATAAGCAAGGCAAGGAGCAAATGATATGGTACACTGACGGATCCAAAAGCAAGTTTGGAACGGGAGCCGGAGTATACACGGAAGGATACAGCCTCAGTCAAAGCATGGACAGGTTTACATCAATATTCCAGGCAGAGACCTATGCGATAAACATTTGTGCAAAAGAGATATTGGACAAACGAATCACGGGCAAGAAAGTCTACATTTGTAGTGATAGTCAGGCTGCCCTCAAGGCCGTCGGCTCCTATGAGCTAAACTCAGCACTGGCTGCGGAGTGCGCATACCTTCTTGACAGATGTGGAGCACGCAACACGGTCAGGTTAGTCTGGGTCCCTGGGCACACGGGAGTTGATGGCAATGAGCGTGCGGATGGATGACTTAGCCAGGAAGGGAGCAATGGAAAAACCCGTTGGTCCAGAACCGTTCATAGGCATACCAGACGGTGCCTATAGAGGCGCACTCTTCAAATATGCCCAAGAACAACACAAGAAAGAATGGGAAACACACACAGGGCTTCGACACTCAAAGGAATTCCTTTTCGCATGGTGTGAAAGCGACAGCAAGAGACTACTAAAATATAGTAGACTACAACTAAAGCAAATAACTGGAGCATTTACAGGCCACTATGGCACGAAAGAACATCTACACAAGATGAACCTATGCGGTGACGTGGTATGCAGGAGCTGTGGCACAGAAACTGAAACCATGAAACACGTCCTCTGTCACTGCGACGCTCTGGCTGCGCGGCGAATGGAACTGCTGGGAGTGGCCTATCCAAACCCAGAAGAACTACGGCTCTGTCCCTCTGCTGGAATTTACAACCTAATACAGGGAGTACTAGACACTTCAGGTACGTAAGAGCATTAGGGCAAGGACAGCACAAAAGATCCCATGGATCGAAGTGCGCCAGAGGTATCCTCGGTCCGGTAAGCCAATATAAGATAAGATAAGGTATATAGTTATATGTATGTAGCTCAGTACGTAGTTTAATCTAATGTAAATAAATCAAAGATACTAATGTACGCCACCATCTGCCCTATTTTTCTCTACAGCTCTCCAGCGTAGTATGTTGGTTGTCTGGGTATATTGCTTTTAGTAATAAGTCCGCCAATTGTACTACCATTTTTTACAATATTTTATTTTCTTTGATTATCTTTTGTACTGTGAGTATATTGGTGTACAATAAAAACTACTTTATTTATCCATCTATTTCGTATCAATAGTATATATATTATTAAAACTACAGTCACAATAGTATCGATAGACTATACATAGTTTTTTTTTTTTTTTGGCGGGAAGTCGAAGAGTGAAGTTGTCAATTTGTTTTAATTTCCAAAACTTGTGTTATTTCGACTAATAATGTGTAATATTGGTGGAATATTAACCCTTATGTGTTCTTATATGTGCATGAGTGAAGGCAATTGTAACAAAGTGATAAAACGTGCCTTTTCGACTTCCCTCAAAACGGCCGTCGCAATTGGTATGTAAAGTATCCACCGCTTTACTTTCCAGGGTGGGGTACTTCATTAATTTCATTATCATCAAGTTCATCGGGGAGTCGAATTAATTTAAACAAACACGATTACATATCTCACTGGACACTGGCAAAATACACTTAAAATTAGTGTAAAGCCATGACTTAAAGAAGAAGAAGAAGAAAACTATCCATAGTTTCATTATTGCTATACAAATACAACCCTACAAACTACTGTCAAAAGTGTCAAACAAAACATGAGTTGATTTTTATCTCAAAATTTTCGTTTTTCCTCATAAAATGAATAAAAACAACATTAACAACATATTTATAACAAAATTTAAAATAGATGGATATATTTTGTACGCGCAAGTATTTTGGAAACCGAATGAGCACGACTTATTTCAAATAAAAATATATGATAATAATACTACTTGGACTGGTAGGTTTTCTAATGAATTCGCTGAGAGCTTTAGCAAATGTACGCTTGAATATGATCAATACAAATTGAACTTAAAAAATGCATTAGCTGGAGACCATGAAGCATATTCTTACACACTTAAACCAGATGAAGGTGACAAAAACACAAATACTTTTAAATGGTTTAAAATAATTGATACAGCTACCATGCTCCATGGATGCGTGCCTTTACACCGAAATGAAAGTTCAGAGTCAAAAGATGGCTTATTAGATATTATGCTATTACAAAATAAAGATCTTCGGTCCTCAATTGATCTGTTAAATAAAAGAAATGATCAAATAAATGAAGATTTAAATAGATGTAAAACTGAATTGGAAACATTTGTGAACATGAAGACATCTTTAGAGACGAGTTTGTATGGCAAGTTTGTGCAGTTATTAAACACTAAGAAGAGGAGGATTCAATTGCTTGAAGAAAATTTGCATAAGTATGAAGAGCCTTACAAAAGTTTGTGTGATAATGACCTTGATTGAAGGGTTATTTTTCCACTTTGATAGATAGATAACACTTTATTGTTCCACCAGAGATACAAAAAGGAGATAAAAGAGGCAAGATTACAAATTGAATGTTAGTGTAACAATGGGCGGCCTTATCACTAAAAGTGATCTCTTCCAGGCAACCTTTGGATGGAGAGAATCTGAAGAAAACGTAAGATTTAGGGGTGTACTTAACAATCAAAGCATCACAATGCATAAATAAATCTATCATAAACTACTTAATAATATACCTATGTATATTATGAAAGAGTAAAAATAATACATACTTAGTAAATAAATTGTTATATTTATTATACTTAGGGGGGAGGTATGTTATATTGTTGATTTGTTGACATGGATTTATGAGAACGAGAATAGGGTACTTTTCTACTTTGTTTATTAATAATGTGGATTAAGTCTGTAGATAAATAAGATCATGACATACGTATCTCTTGTACAATGGTTACCTAGCAAAATACATGATTTACATTGAGTTGGTGTTTTACTAAAGTTCAGGACTTAATATAAATAAATAAATATGTAAATGATTTACAACACCAAAAACAAATTTATAGCATAAAACAACTAGTAACAGCAAATATAAATTATCCAGCTAATATAATGCCAATATTCAGTGTAGAACTTTTTCACCTGATTTCTGAATATTTGAATTGATGATGCAAGCCTTATAGAGACAGGTAGTGCATTCCACAATCGGACGGCTTTGTCCGTAAAAGAATTGTCGTAAACTTTGCAGCATGTTGTCACAGCAGACTACATAAAATTGTAAATTTATGCTCTTGTATGCATTCATGGATACTACAGGCACAGGATCAATTTATATGGAAATATAAAGGGAAGGCTACTCCCAACAATGGGATACAGAATATGCTATTAAAAAAATATGCACTTGCATAGGATGACTTTCGGTGCATGCCCATCAAATGCAATGAAGGGCATGAGTTAAAGAAGTACTGTTCTGTGGCATGCATTTATGAGCATGTGTTCAAAAGTTGTAACCCTTATTTATTATATAAAATTGGTATTCTTATCAACACCATTTTCAGTGTTATGTTTAAAAGCATAAATCATTAAACTTATTCCCATTATGTGATATTGACTATTCAAGAAATAATAAATTTAATATTTTTTATAAAGGTTTTTTTTTACTTGAGTGACTAGGCTAGTAGTGCCTAGGGTAATGTTTAGATTTGCCAATTAATCCCTTTTTAATTGATTATCATCACCATTCATATGCATTATAATATATCTATCTATTTAAAATTATTATTATTATTTAAGCAGACAGTACAGAGTTCCAACAGGTTCTCTCCTTACAGACCTCTCTGGCTTCCTCTACTCTCATAGTGCCTCATACAGGCTTACCGGCTACGGAGATTCTTAACTTGCCCTTCAGATACCTACATCTTTCAACTTTTAGATTGAATGAGTAGGATTCAATGTATAAGCTGATAAAATTATATTTAAAAATTCGATTGGCTTCGATTTTTTACTTATTTATTTTTATCCTTACACATCTATCATTACAAGTGAGAAACCCAATGAAATAGTGCGATCCTTTAACAAAAACAATATATATAACACTTAAATAAAAAATATTTTAGATACTATAACAAAATACTATAACATTATGTATAATAGAAAAAATTTAGATCTTTTTAATCAGCTAGGTGATAGGCATTGCTATAACACACGACATAGAAATAAATTAGACCAACCGCAGTTTCGTCTGTCAAAAATTCACACGTCTTTCATGGGGCACTGTGTTAGATTTTATAACAAAATTCCCATTGACGTCACTAAACTTAGTGAAAATAAGTTCAAAGCTTGTGTAAAACGAACACTTTGTAAGCAAGCTTATTATTCAATAGAAGATTATTTAAAAGATAAAAATGCTTGGATAGATGCTATTCCAGCTCCACTTAAGTCATGACAACCTATTCAACTGTTGTTAGTTAACATTACCTCTCTTCCTTCTATTAAACACAATATGTACTTTTTTTGTAAATGAGGGAACCATGTAGCCATTCTCATAAATAGTATTATTCGCTTTTTTAACTTAGAGTCACCTGATGACCAACCTACATTGTTCTCCCATACCCCACAACAGAATGTAGATGAAAAAGTTTGTAATTTCTTATTTTAAAAGAGTAACCGTGGAGTTTGTTGCCCTTCTTCTCCACAGGAATGACATTCCGAAGTGGCGGTAGAGTCTTTGTTACTTTTCTGACGATTCATAAATACTGTAATGGTTTACATGAATAAAAAATATTCTGATTCTGATTCTGAAATAATATACATTAAAACCTTGGCGAACTTACTCAATGCACAACAATTGCCTTTATCAAAGACGATTTTGGCACCAAATTCGTTCTGGCTGCCGGCAGCGCTAGCAGTTGCGGGCGCCGCCTTTACACGATCCGGTATGCTCAGACACAGTCAACACAGCACACCCGGATTATGCTCTCTACCACGCAGCAACCTAACTAAATACGCCGCGAGTGCAAACTCACGTCGTACTCTCAGTTCATTGTTCCCGACCATACCCAGAAAATAGTATCGGGTACGTCAACGGGTAAAAAGGAGTCTACCATACAATCAAGAACAAGTGAATTTGTTTTGAACACATTCTAACATTAAACTATATTTAGCTTCATGTAGAGACCAATTAACTGCACTGTGTTCAAGATGACTTACGAGTACCCACTCGTGTAATGTAAGTTAATTCAAATTCTTTATTTTTAAATCTGTTATACCCAAATTTTTCTAGTAGTCTAGTTAATCCGCTTGATTGTCTAAGTACGAAGGGTAAGGTTCTTATACAGCTTATTACATACTAGCGACCCGGCCCGACTTCGCACACTTGAATACTCATAAACCTTCCTCTTGAATCACTTTGTCTATTGGTGTACCGTATGAAAATCCGTTCGATAGTTATTGAGTTTATAGCGTTTAGATAGACAGACAGACACGGGGACTTTGTTTTATATGTAGTGATGTGGTGATCTTTTTGATGTGATCACTAAATGTCAATTGTGGAATTAAACAAGCTCTTAAGTACTATTAATGTCTAGGTTATGCTTATTAAAACAACATAATATGAAGCAGTGTTGGGCACTAATTGTTTAATTGTTCAATTGTAGGACCAAACAATTGAAATTTTAATCGCAGAAAAAATCAATTGCAATTGACGATTGAAAAATTAATTGTTAATTGTAGGGTTCACAATTAACAATTGATCAATGGTAATTGTAAAACGTTGCAATTACCATTGATCAATTGTTAATCGTTTTTTGCATGTTTACGATTAAACAATTAACAATTAAACACACGACAATATATTTTAAACACATCCAAGATGGCGGACGTGACTTTTGAAGTAAAATTGGTGTCATTTTTGGGGTTTCAGGGAATACTGATTGCAAATATGGCATGAATTTTTGGATCTAAGTAAAATACGACGATAAGACTTTTGAAGTAAAATCAATATAGGAGTCACATTTGGGATATTAGGGGATGCTGATTACGAATATGACGCTAATTTCTGGATCTAAGATGGTGGACGTGACTTTTGTAACAAAATCAATATGCATGTCACTTTTATGGTTTTGAAAGAAGTTGATAACGAATATTATGTTAATTTTAAAATCCAAGATGGCAGATGCGACTTTTTATGAAAATCGATATGGGTATTGATTTCGGGGTTTTATGAGATGTTGATTACGAATATGGCGTTAGTTTCTGGATCCAAAATGGCGGACGCGACTTTTTATGAAAATCGATATGGGTATAGATTTCAAGGTTTAGGGAATGTTGATAACAAATATAACGTTAATTTTAAAACCCAAGATGGCGGACGCGACTTTTTATGAAAAGCGATATGGGTAACAATTTCAGGGTATTAGGGGATGCTGATTACGAATATGGCGTTAGTTTTTAGGTCCAAGATGGCGGGCATGACTTTTGAAGTAAAATCAATATAGGTGTCACTTTTAGGGTTTTAAGGGATGCTGATAACGAATATGGCGTTAACTTTTGGAACCAAGATGGCGGACGAGACTTTTGGAGTTAAATCGATATGGGTTTCATTTTTGGGGTTTTAAGGGATGCTGATAACAAATATAACGTTAATTTTGAAATCGAAGATGGCGGGCGCGACTTTTTATAAAAATCGATATGGGTATCGATTTCGGGGTTTTAGGGGATGCTGATTACGAATATAACGTTAATTTAAAGATCCAAGATGGCGAACGCGACTATCGAAGTAAAATCGATGTGGGTTTTATTTTTGGGGTTTTAGGGATGCTGATAACAAATATAACGTTAATTTTGAAATCAAGATGGTGGGCGCAACTTTTTATTAAAATAAATATGGGTATAGATTTCGGGATTTCAGGCGATGCTAATTACGAATATGGCGTTAGTTTCTGGAAACAAGATGGCGGACGCGACTTTTGATGTAAAATCAATATGGGTGCCACTTTTAGGGTTTTAAGGAATGCTGAGTACAAATATAACGTTAATTTAAAAATCCAAGATAGCGGACGCGACATTTGATGTAAAATCAATATGGGTGTCACTTTCTGGGTTTTAGGGGATGCTGATAACGAATATGGCGTTAACTTTTGGAACCAAGATGGCGGACGAGACTTTTGGAGTTAAATCGATATGGGTTTCATTTTTGGGGTTTTAAGGGATGCTGATAACAAATATAACGTTAATTTTGAAATCGAAGATGGCGGGCGCGACTTTTTATAAAAATCGATATGGGTATCGATTTCGGGGTTTTAGGGGATGCTGATTACGAATATGGCGTTAGTTTCTGGATGCAAGATGGCGGACATGACTTTTGAAGTAAAATCAATATAGGTGTCACTTTTAGGGTTTTAAGGGATGCTGAGTACAAATATAACGTTAATTTAAAGATCCAACATGGCGGACGCGACTTTTGAAGTAAAATCGATATGGGTTTTATTTTTGGGGTTTTAGGGGATGCTGATAACAAATATAACGTTAATTTTGAAATCCAAGATGGCGGGCGCGACTCGTTATGAAAATCGATATGGGTATCGATATCGGGGTTTTAGGGCATGTTGATTACGAATATGGCATTAGTTTCTGGATCCAAGATGGCGGTCGTGACCTTTTTTGTAAAATTCGATATGAGTTTCATTTTTAGGGTTTTAGGAGATTCTGATAACGAATATAACCTTAATATTGGAATCCAAGATGGCAAATGCGACTTTTGAAGTAAAATTAGTATGGGTGTTATTTTTGGGGGTTGGGGGAAGCTGATAAAGAATATAGCGTTAATTTTGAAATCCAAGATGGCGGATGTGACTTTTGAAGTAACATCAATGTGGGTATCATTCCGGGGGTTATGTCCAAGAGCGTGCTCGTTGCGACCCCTGCCAGCCATCTAGGCTGGGTCGTTTCCTCGAGGCGACGCGTGTATTCTAGGGTACCACTGAGCGGTCGTGCCAGCAAGGGGGTGGGTATCTGGCTGTCCCATCGCCTGACTTCTGGAGTGAGACTATGGCCTGTACGATGCAAGATTCTCTAAGTCCGTTTAAATCCTAAGTCTCACTAGAGTATTTTTGGATGCAGCATACGCTTCCGTAAGCTTGTCAACACACCAGGAGCTTGCAAAGTTTTAGGATAATGTCAGGGAACTTTTGAATCTGACTGATGCAAATGAAAAGGTGATTTTGTGCGACGACCTGAATAAATGGGTGGGAACCAGGTGGCAATCTTACGACGTTGCTCTAGGTCCTTATGGTGATAAGAGAGTAAATGATGCGGGTAAGCTCAAGAAGGAATGAACAGAAAAGCATGATAGATTTGATCCTAGTAGATAACCGTCTCCAGAGCAAACTTTAAGATATCTGTGCATATAGAGGTCCCACTCTTGAATCGGAACACGATCTTATAGTTACGTGGTTTGTTTAGAAGAAGAGGCACTGGCGAGAGCATATACCCTTCGGAGGCCATAAAAGAATAATTGAAAAGTTGCAAGAGTGAGAAGAATGTATGAAGATCTGTTCATAAAGACTCTGGTCCGGAAGAAGCTTTTAACAGCAGGTACTTCAGACTCGAATATAAATGAATGCTGAAATAGCCTGAAAGAGAGTTTGTTAGAATCCGCGAAAGAAGTATGTCGTTGCTCAAAAAAGCAAAGCACAGCGCAAGGTGGGACGGAGAGTTACAAAGCTTCGTAGAAAGTAAGAAGAAGGCGTGACAGGACTGTGTTTCTTCTTTGAATGTAAATGACGGTATGACAGAGCTGAAGAAATAAATATACGGCAATGCAAGAGTGCCACCAAAACTTTCGTGAAAGAAATGTTTTAAAGAACTAGTGCGATTGGAGAAGAAAGGCTCGAGGTGATTCGTCAGGCTTAAGCCAAAAGGCGTAGCAAGCCATGCATTAAGGAGTGCTTGTCCTAACGCTGTTATATGGCAGTGAGGGGTGGTTATGTAAGAAGAAGAATGAAAGCAGGATAAATGCGGTCGAAATGCGAGCACTGCGGAAGATGTGCCGTGATTGACCGTATTCGCAATAGCATAGTAAGAAAGCTTGTAGGTATGAAAAAGAAAGATGTTAAAGATGCGAAAGGGTATGCTTCGTTGGTTCGGGCATAAAGAATGTCGGAAGAAAGAATGACAAAACAGATATCAAATGCGAAAATGGAAGGATGTAGGTACCGGGAAATATCTAGACCATCTTACCCCGTTTGATTGGTTATGACGAGTACTATAGATCCTAAGAGTTCCGTTGGCCACCTTCCTGATCCATCATCAGGACGTGGCCGCCATCTGAGTTTAAAGTACTGGTCAAGACAAATATAACGATCTAAAACACGACGGAGTTTCTAAATCTCGAACCGACCGAGACATGTTGGTCTAGTTTTTTTTAACCCGCAAAGTCAATTTGTTTTCTTATCACAAATTCAATTTGTCATAAGAATTCAAGATAAACAATAGCAAACAAGGAGCAACAATAGTGTTAAATAAATATACAACGAGAAATATTAAAAATCAATTTTTATTTAAATCAATGTTCCGATTTAATGACACATAATTAAAATGTTTTCTGTATATTCTTTGAATAGGTTAAGTTGCACTTCAACACGACTCTCTTTTCAAACATTTGATCTGATAATCTATGACTTTTTGGTGAATTGGTCATAGTAGCAAAAGAAAACAATCTTTCAATTGCTGCGGAAGCTGGTAATGGCGTATTAAATTTTATAAAGACTCTTTTTATTTCTGGGTATTTGTTCAGCAGACTTAGTTCTTCACTTTCTTCAGCAAAAAAGTGTAGCATTAATAGCTCAGCCTTTGTTATAGGCATGTTACTACCGGCAGCCGCTGTAGGTGACACATGAATATTACTATCTGAGTCAGAATCAGATTCAAAAAATTTTCAATACGACTTTTAGTTGCTATAATTTGTTGAGGCTCTTCATTGAGTTCTTTTGAAATAAGGGTTTTAAAAAGATTCTGTACCTTAGTTTGGTCTTGATTATCTAAGCGAGAAAGCCACTTATTTTTAAAACGGGGATAAGATACAGCAGCTATTGCTGCATGTTCTGCCTCAGCAGTGTTAAAGTTAACAAACTGTTTAAATCTCGTTTCAACGCTTATTCTGTACGCCTCGATTAAAGGTGCACAGTACATCAAATTGCCTCTCCTTTCAAATTTTTTGTATTTTTCTTATCAATGCAAACAGACATGGCAATAAAATGCCATAATAGGCATTGGTTTCACTTTGCATAATATCTAGTGCTTCTGCTACTGGTGCAGCACATGTCAAATATTCTTTCAAGTAATCAAATTCAACATCTTTTGTGGGATTACTAATATTTAAAGCTCTATGGACCTGAAATTTTTTTTCTTGAATTGATAAAATTTGTTGATCATATAGGCTATTCCATCTGGTTTCACCCGGTCGACTTAATGTGTGTGTAATATTTCTTGTATAATTTCAGCCGTTTTTGGACGACCAGCTGCATTCCATAAAGAGTTGCAATTTTTTAATGTGGTGGTATGTATATGGGATGATGGAGTACCTATGTCATTTAAAACTTTATTGGCATCAACGGTAGCACATAAGCTTAATGTATGCGCACAGCATCTTTCATGGCCAGGCAAAAAAAAAACTTCGGATTCTTCTTCGTCCAGACTTGAGTCAGATTCCACATCTATTTCTTCAAACAAAGAATCTTCCGGCTGACTGGTTTTGTCACAACTGATGTTTGTAAGTTCCACGCCAAAAGCGCGAAATGCTTTTACAAAATTACTGCCGTTGTCAGTAATGGTTGCGACTACCTTATTACCGTTTAGGCCAAATTCTGTATAAATTTCTTTAATTAAATTAGTAATACGATCGTAACTATGAATGCCTTTGAACCGCTGACATGCTAATGCTACTGAAACACGTTTCAAATCTTTTGTGATCCAATGTGCAGTCATACCTAAGAAGCTTCTCTTCTTTCCCGGCCAGATATCAGTTGTAGTGCACACGAAATCAACAGCCTTTAGTTCAGATTTTATGGCAGACATTTTTTCTTCATAATATGTATTTATATGGCGACTCAAACTTCGACGGCTTACAACTTTCAAATTCTTATCGGATATCTTCATGTTGCTAAACATCTCTAAAAAATATGGGTTTTCAATAGCCCTCAATGGGATCATAGAATCAATAAAGAAGTTTATCATATTTTGTGCAAATTTTTCTTGTGTATATATATGGCTGGACCTCTTTAACTTTTCTTAAGCGGTATTTTTTTTGGAATGTTTGCACCTTTTTTATCATTTTTTTTTGTTTTTATGTATCTTTTATATTCATTTACACAATCTTGTCCATGTTTCCGTTTGAGGTGACTCAGAAAATTGGATGTACAGTTGTCGAATCTCAAATTTTAGTAGTGACAGGCGAGCATTTAGTACACAGAGCTGTAATTATATGTGCTGTTGATTCTTCTGGTAAATATTTGAAAAATGTACCGTCAAGTAGTGCAAGACGCGGGGGTGAAGATATCGACGTGATTGATCTCGGCCCTGAAGACTGCCCATCTCGATCTAACTGTTCATTGATGTCCGTGTCCAACGTGTTAACTGACATATAACTATATTCCTCTTCATCCATAATGACTATAATGTCCAAAAAGTGTGGAAATATTCGTTGAAATATGCGAATATACTTAATAGAAATGAATTTAAGTTCCTACAATATTCCTGTGTGCGCACGATTCAGACTCACACTCTCTGTTTGTGGAAATTAGTTTAGTTTAAACAACTGCTACTAAAAGTACACACACAAAAGTACTCTGAAGTGAGATCGTGTCGAAATATACGCGATACTTTGCGCTCCGCAAAAAAATTATGACAATATTTTCGTCCTAAATCCTCAGGCCGAATGAACAGAGACACGCGGGATCTCAGTGCGCGGGGTATGAGGTGTGCCTTACCACAGTGTAATATAATACTGTAAAACATCTTAGTACTTATAGTCCGAATTAAACTCACGCACACAGACGCGCGCTCTACACGTCTTCTCGATACTTTTATTGATATTTAGTAACTCATGTGGTTTTTAACAAATATACTTATATACAATTTCCGAGTAATCTATCATACCCACTCTCAATAACAATGAGATTCGAGAATACTTATATATAATGAGAATACTTATTCGTAAAATGAATTTTTGAAAGACGGACGCTTAAGCGCAGTGGTTAAGAGCTTAAGCCGCTCCGCCCACTGTGTCTAATAGTTGCGGGTTCGATTCCCGCACGGGACAAATCTTTGTGTGATCCACAATTATTTGTTCCGGTCTGGGTATTTGTGTGTGTGAATTTTCATGTTTGTAAACGCACCCACGACACAGGAATAAATACTAGTGTGGGGCAACGTTTTTAAAAAAAAAATGCAATAAAGGTAAATAATATTTAAGCATAAACATTAAAATCATAAACGTTTTCATTATGCTGTTATTACACAGTCCCTATGGTAAATTGTATTACGCTGCACTCATACGAAAAAATACAGGCTTATAACCACTGCAGTAGATAAGTTTTAATAAATGAAAAAAAAGGTGCTAACCTTAACAACATTCTGACGGGGAGTGTTGGTAATTATACCACTAAAACGGCTTAGATGAGTTACTGGATAGATAGATACTGTGGCATTACCGACCGACTCTAGCTAACTACGCACGTGCCCTTTGTCGGCTCGTGCCGGTGCCGAAAGGCGACGAGTCACTAGGGTTGCTACCTGTAGTTTATTATAAAGTACGTATCGTACGTTATTTAAGGTAAGTATACCTTGTACTTTATGAGAACTGTAAAGTATGCGAAAATACTTTATTTCGAATAGTCAACCTTTTAAGATTCATTTTAAATAAATCATTAAAAAGAAAAAAAACGATCGCAATTAAAAGCAAAGTAGATGATGTCTGGTGTTAAAATCTGAATCTATGGTACTAGATTTAAGAAAAAAACATTATTACATCTAACTTCTCTAACTTTAAGAAAATAGTAAAAACTATCAGCACTTCTTAATTCTTACTAATCTATTCAAGTTAATTATAGACTGTCAACATGCTGTGAAGGTGTTTAGCAATGATAACAGTGACTGAAAAGTTCTAAAAGTAATAATAAATATGTTTTTAAACAAAATAATAAAGTGAAATAAATAATACTTTATTTTGATACAATGTACTTTTTTTGCCTACCTTTAAAAACCAATGTACTTAATTTGCTCAAATAAAAGGTGGCAACCCTACTAGTGACGCACGCGCACTTGTCGGCTCGTGACACTGCCGAAAGGCGACAAGTGCGCGCGCGCTTCTTTAAAGTTTAGGTACCTTTTTATAAACAAACATTTGGTTACCACGGGGGGTTGGCAGAGAGGTGCAGTGTATTGGCCGAATTTCGAATGATTTATGGAACTGGAACTTGTAAAATATTCCATTTTTATATGGACAAAATAGAATACTTAATTTTTACAAGCTTTTATTTGCTCCCTGCCTTACTACTGCTTACTGCCTCGTTGGTCTGGTGGCAAAGCGCATCGCTATGTGATCACGAGGTCCTGGGTTCAAATCCGTGGTCGGACAAATGTAGTTTTTCTAACGAAAAATTCCCAGTAGCAGTCCGGAGTCTGGAGTTGTGCCCGGTATATGGCAATAGGCTCGCCCCCTATTACATGGGACCTAACATCGTCGGCGAAACGTGGGTGTACTCAGTACAACTCTGCCACCCCCTCTGGGGAATATAGGCGTGACGGTGTTACGGTGTTACTTTTATTTAACTTGCACTGTTCGTATGTCTGTCTGTCTTTCCTTCATTCATAAGAAGTCGCGACGCCATCTTTGATCCAAAAATAAACGCCATTTTAGTTATCAGCATCTCCTAAAATCTTATAGATAATGATGTCTTCTTTTGTCTAGAGTCTTTTTAGAAGGCAAACATTTACTCAAGCTTCGTACTCCCGATTCAAGCCGTACAACACCAGACAGAAGTTTACATTGTACACTCCCACATTGGGCCAACGTTAGATGTGCTTTTTTTGATAATTAATTGTTAATTGTTTAATCGTAAATGTGCATAAAACGATTAACAATTGATCAATTGTAATTGCGTTGTTTTGCAATTACAATTGATCAATTGTTAATTGCAAAACATTGCAATTACAATTGATCAATTGTTAATTGCATAACACTGCAATTACAGTTGATCAATTGTTAATTGTCAATTGTTCAATCAATTGATTTTTGCCCAACACTGATATGAAGTAATAAATTATATAATTTGTAAAAATTCTTTTATTACTTGATTAAATCTTATTAATAACTCCTTCCAAATAGAGTGATGAACTTGGGTTTATTATTGCAAGCCGGATGGATGCAACGGTCGGATGGGGTGAGTTCACGAGGTGGCTTGAACGGTATGCACAGGGATTTGGCTCCCATGGCTGGTGCTTTCACCTCAGTAGTTGGATCATCATCCGTCCTGTGAACCACAAATATATAAATTTATTTACAATACAGAACTTAAACAAATCCGGTCTTTAGGGGAGGCCTTTGTCCTCCAGTGGTCTTCATTGACCTAGGTGACCTGAGGATGTGGTAAGTAGTATGTTTTTCTAAAATAACAATGTTATATAATGCCAGACACTTTCCGTGGCTCTTAACTTTTGCCAGGCACTTTCCGTGGCCCTTCACCTTTGCCAGGCACTTTCCGTGGCCCTTTCTTTACCTTTGCCAGACACTTCAAAAGTCGTAAATGCAAGCGCTTTATTAATATTTTCCCAGCGACATACCTGCCTAATTTTGAGCAGTCGTAATAATTTGTATATTTTTTTATACAAACTGTTGTACTATTTCGTAACGTGCACGCGTCAAGAGTGAGTACTCTTAATACTGACATTAACTGACTGACAGCAAATTAAAAATAATTTAATTTTTTTTTTTAGAAAATACTACTGTGTCTCGTGTTACGTTTACAAACATGAAATTTACATACACAAACATTTAGTCTGAAATATTCTTTTTGTCTCGTGCGGGGATCGAACCAGCGACTGCTCAATCCAGTGAGCGAAGCGACTTAAGCTATTACCAGTGGGTAATTACGGCTTGAACCAGTGCGCCCAAGCCGTCCGTAAAATTTTAAAAATAAGTACAAAATGTAACACCATGTACAACGGGCATGACGGTGTATTCAAAATATCGGTATAAAGGAACGAGAAACTAACCTTGCACTATCATTTTTGATATTGTCTTCACAGGGAATTTCTCCGCAGAATGGTGCTAACAGAATGTGTTTGCGTTCCAGCGCATTCGTGAAGTCTTCCCACTTAGTTACCGACGACAATCTCTCATCGCGATCTTTCACCGCCCTGTTAATGAAGATTTACAATCAATAATGAATGTTACCACAGTGTAAACAGGATCTTTATTCGCTATAACCAATTAAACACGCAACACGGCGCGTTACGATAACTTCGTGAAATTATCGTTTAATTGTACTCCTAGAATAACACTCCAGTGGTATACAGAACACGCATACACACCGCGTTTGGTCCTAACGAAAAAGGGCCAAGCTCTTACCTCAGTTGGCGAACAAACAAGTCTAGACGGAGCAATCGTGCGGGATGTGCAGGGCGAGGAACGGGTGCGAGTCCCAAGTTAATTTTTACACTATGCTGTTACAATCTAACCGGCCGCAGAACAGCCTAAAATTGGACATAATACCTCTATCTATCTATATCACCACGCCAGATCCCTTGCGGGGTAGGCAGAGAGTACAGAATTCCAACAGGTTCTTCCCGTACATACCTCTGGCTTCCTCCACTCTCATAGTTCGTCTCATACACGCTCGCCGGTTACGGAGACTCTTGACTTGGACATAATATAATGACTTAATAGTAAACATGAACACTTTCTTCATCAAGTGATGAGAAAGAGTTTGTATTATGTAAAGAAAACAGGTTACAAAAGTTTCCAGGATTTAAAAAAAACCCTAACCCCGCACTAGGAATCAGGAATTGTTAATGCGTTTAAAAACATGAAATTCATATTCATAGACAAACACCTAAATCGACACAAATAATTGTGGGTCACAACAAGATAAGGCCTGTACGGGGAACAAACCTGCGGTGACATGATCCGGTGATCCGAACAGCTTACGCTGAAACCCCCGAAGCAAATATAAAGAGGAGGCATTTTTAAATTTCCCTATAAAATCAAGAGTGTTACTGCGCGGGTGAAAAGGCCCTTACACCCCACCCACTTCTGTAGACAAATGGAAGACTGACGTAAACCACACCCACCGCGATGACGTCAGGGCCTAGTTGGAATACACACTGCACAGTTGCTTAGGCAGACTCTTTTTTAAATTTGTTACGTGCTCAAACCAATAGATCAAGTAGTCGTTAAAACGTTGGTTGTACTTACTTGGCGAGCATTTCGTCATGAGTCTTGTCCATTAGCTCTAACAGTTGTTTGGCCGTCTCGTCTCGTTTGAGCGTGAGTTTCTCTCCATTGAGTCGGCGCACAGCTACCACTTCGCCCTTCGCCATGTCCTTCGGGCCCAGCTCAACTCGGACCGGTACACCCTGACGGAGAGGAAATGTATTACTTACAAGTAACTTAATTTTTTACATTGGAACGTAATAATGTCGCCTAATATAGTTGTCCCTTTCCATCGGAGCGTAGTTATTGCACGCTCACCCTCTTGCCCAGTCTAGATCATTCACAGACACCCACAGAATACAAAGTACTGCCGCCCCTTAAGCAATGTGGCATGACGGTGTTAACAAAAAAAAAACAATTTTTTTTTACTTTTCTGAAAAAAAGTAGGGCCACACTAGATATTCATGTGTCGTGGATGTATTTACAAACACTAAATTTACGTACACAAATATTTAGAACGAAACAAAAAAATTGTGGGTGACACAAAGATTAGTAGAAGTAACAGATATAAGTCACCCAAAGACTTTTCCCTGGATCGAAATGACAAATATCTCTATCTATATTATCACGCCAGATCCCTTGTGGGGTAGGCAGAGAGCACAGAGTTCCAACAGGTTCGTTCCTTACATACCTCTCTGGCTTCTTCCACTCTCATCTCATTGTCTCATGCACGCTCGCCGGTTACGTAAACTCTGGACCTGTCCTTCAGATAAGACTCGGTCTATTTGGTCATGGAAAGATAGTTTAGGTCTTCTCCGCTACCTACATCCTTCCACTTTCGCATTGTATATCTGTTTTGTCATTCTTTCTTCTGACATTCTTTCTTTATGCCCGAACCATACCCTTTCTCATGAAATGAAACTATTTTCTGGATTTTATCGCGGTTTATTTTTGATTTTTAAGTTCCCGACGCAGAAGTTACCCCGGAACAACTATGCCGTTTGGACGTCTAACACCTAGGTCCTTCCCGTGACCATGGGTGCTGCAAAGCATTCGAAACGTCAGGAACTTAAAAAACAAAAACAAACCGCGATAAAATCCGAAAAATAGTTTTATTTATGTGTAATATTCGCGTAAATCTAAGAACTCAGTGCCCTTTCTCATCTTTACACCGATATTATCTTTCATACCTACTATAATTATAAAACCAGTGGGTGGTCTTAAGCTTTATCGCTGGATCAAGCCTCCCTCAAGCCTTACCTTCAACTCCCAATGATTGAACTTCCACCCTGGCGAGTAGTTATCCCTGTAATCTCCTTCGGCCCTCAGCCCTGCATCTATGAAGGTGTCGACCAGCTCTTTGCAGGAGTCGATGAGGGCCTTCCTCTGCTCGTCAGTGCTCGAAGCGGTGATGCCACAAGGCACCACGATGACCTGCACGTCGGCAACACGGGGGGGTAGCACCAGGCCTTTGTCGTCTCCGTGGACTAGGACCATCACGCCTGGTGGAAAATTTACAATGTAAGAAGTATATAAAGTGGGATAGTTTGGAGTGAAAAAAATATACCAGATAACTGTAGAGGGTTATGTGTAAAACACTGATAATAATAATATCAGCCTATACTGCCCACTGCTGGACAAAGGCCTTCTCTCCTAAATCGGGGTGAGAGAGATTAGGTCATACTCCACCACGCGGACCCAGTGCGGATTGATGGAGGCAGGCTTGTGGCCACCTGCTGTTGGAACTTATCAAGCCGCCTTTAAGGCTTCCAACTCGGCTTAACGACTACCACATTAAGTGGTAGCCGGGACCAACGGCTTAACGTACCTTCCGAAGCACGGAGACGCTCGAATATGAAAATGCCACAAACGGTCACCCATCTTGGGCCGACCGAGTCGAACGCTGCTTAACCTTGGTAATCGGTAAGAACACCGCGGTCGCACAGCGCTACGAGCGCCTCACACAAATACTGATAACCTCCCAGAAATACATTACTAACATAAACAAGAACTTGTTATAACTTAATAAAAAAGAAATCACCTGTTCTATACATTTTGTCCAGTATCGATATTTTTTTTCTATGACAATGCAACATTTTATTTCTATTTTAAAAAAAACTTAAAACCAAATCACTGCATTGTCCCTATATCGCAGGTGCGTTTATCTATCTATGTATTTATATCATCACTCCAGAGCCCTTGCAGGGTAGGCAGAGAGTACGGAGTTCCAACAGGTTCTTTCCTTACAGACCTCTCTGGTGCGTTTATAAAGACTTAATTCACATACACAAACATCCAGAAGGAAATAAATTTGTAGGTCACACAAAGACTAGTCCCGTGCGGGAATCAAACCGGCGAGTCAAATCTCCCGGAATCACTATGTTAAGGAGTCATAAACATTCAAATTTATTTATTCTAATGTGGGCGAAATTTAATTTGGCCTAAACTAATACGGACGAAAAAGATCTCAGGGCAAGGTCCAGTGACGTCGCCTAAAGTCCCTCCACTTCGCCTGAAGCGACACGTATCGCGGAACATTATGAGGTTAATTTTAGAGTGAGAAACATTGAAGAGACTTTTATGAAGTGGTCATAGGTAAAAACACAGTCATGCCTACATTTCCCAAGCCCAATACCCCACACAGGTCTGGCGGAGGTGTACTGTGTACACCCCTAATTTGCCGATGATGTTAGGTCTAAAGAAAAAAAAAAGTAGGGGGCGAGCCTTGTGCCACTCCGCCAAAATCCGGACTGCTAATGAACTGTGTACACAACATACCGATAGTTCGAGTGGTGAGACCCCACGAGTTCTGGTACGCATACTTCTTCTCCTGTGTGTCGGGGTCATCGTACACGATCTCAAACATTTTGGAGAAGTTCTGGCCGAGATGATGGCTCGTTGCACCCTGTCGACATAACAAAAAATCAAAATGACAATTTTCTCCTTACCTGGAAAATCATGTACGCAAAAAATCGAAATGAGTTAGCTGTCTATATCATCACGCCAGATCCCTTGCGTGGTGGACACAGAGTGCAGAGTGCCAACAGGTTCTTGCCACACTCCTCTCGCTTCCTCCATTCCGGTAATTCGTCTCATGCATGCTTGCCGGTTACGGAGATACTTGAGTTGCCCATAAAATAAGACACGGTCTATTTGGTCATTGTAAGTCTACGTCATTCCCAGTACCTACATCCTTCAACTTTTACTCTGAATGGGACTGGTAACTGGTATGGGAAGCCGTCGGAGCCCCGTGGTTCATACGGAATGTAGATCTCCAGTCCGATCTCGGTCTCGAACCTATTCGCGCCTTTATTAAAAAGGCGACAACCCGATATTTCGCGAACGCGACCACTGCCCGATATTTCGCGAACGCGACAACTACGAACCTAACTCCCCTCCTTTCAGCCGCTACCGCCGTTCGCGGCATGTTCTCACCGGATCGGATACAGATACCGCACACAGGATCAGGCACCGATCTTGCCGGCGAGGTCGCAGAATCTCTTGCCCCCGGCCGGTGCTGAGCACCACGGCGAGACACCTAGTATACGCCCTCCCCCATAGCGACTGCCCAAGCTGAGGCCGTTCCTCCTTGAGGCGCCCTTGAGCTAGTTGCCCTTCTGGCTCGAGCGTAGTGGTAGCACGCTCGCCCTCTTGTCCGTTGAAGCTGTAAAGGCCCCGCGGCCAACAGCGTAGATGCAAAACATGCGAAAAGACTTTGGGCTTGATACCCCAATTCCAAGTCACCTTGTATAAATGGTATTTACCGCCAACTCACTCATCACCCATTATGACGTCTCCAAAATTATAAAGCCCGTACATATTGATAGGCATAAACAGGCGTTTCTTTTAGATGATATAGTAAATCAGCCTATATTGTACCACTTCTGCCAAAAAATGGAAGAAATAATGACGAAACAGATATACAATGGGTAATTGGAAGGATGCTACCGGGGAAGACCTTGGCTATCTTACGATGACCAAATAGAACGTGTCTTATCCGAAGGGCACGTCAAGAGTCTCCGTAACCGGCGACCGTGTATGAGACGAACTAAGAGAGTAAAGGAAGCTAGAGAAGTCTGTAAGGAAAGAACCTGTTGGAACGGTGTATTCTCTGCCTACCTCGCAAGGGATCTAGGATAATATAGATAGATAGATTCTGCCAAAATTGTTAGTACCTGGATCCCTCTCCCGCTGGCCGGTATGTACGCCTCGACGGTGGTGGTATAGTCTCCACCCGCGAACTTCTCCTTCTCAGTCTTCCGGCCCTTGATCACTGGCACAGCCAGAAGCTCCTCGTACACTCGTGCGTATAAATCTGTATCGTAAATAATAACACCGACGTTAAATTAATAGACTGTAAATAGGCATACTATATGCCCAATTTACACACTGCTCACTTCCGCGTGAAGTGAGCAAACTTAGTCGTATAAACGCGCCACTTACGCTGATGTGGGAAGGGAAATATTCCCACACTATCACTGCTGGGCGCTCCCTTCGTTAGCGGTTTACTTAACGGGAGTCAAAAGTCTGACAGACCACGCCCACTTAGTGTGGCCGGTTTAGAAATGTATTTGGAAGTGTAGGAACAAAATAATTTTGGAAAAAACTTAAGAATAAAAATGTAAAGAAATTAATAAAACACAAAAAAAAATGTGAGGGTGGTGCATCAGAAAAACCATGCGAGAGCTACTATAAAAATTGCCTTAGGGTTATTTTTATGAAAACAATATCATTTTGGGGAAAAGACAATGACATGTCGGGAGTTTTTGCAAACATAAGAGAAACACACGGCGATGCTTGAAGTGCGAAGGGAGTATGTGAACAGTCGACGCTGCCGCGGTACTGTTCATTGCTCTAGGCGGGGATTTTATTTCTTTCTATTTTCTTATGGTTTTAATTAAGTTTGTTACGGGTTTCATGACAAATAAAACGCTCCTCGGAACACCCCAAGAAAGACCATTGTGAGTACTGGTTATTTTTTAAATAACGTAGCCCCGCACTATGATTTATTCCTGTGTCGTGGGTACGTTTACAAACATGAAATTTCACATACACAAATACCCAGACCGAAACAAATAACTGTGGGTTTCGGAATTTTTTTCCAGTGCGGCAATCGAACCCACGAACGAACCCACAATAGTTTGCAATGCTTTTACTATGTTTTTATTTTATCAGTATCATAATTAGCCAAAAAACTGTCACTACAGAACAAGGGCCTCCTAAAAGTTACCATGACGACCGATTTCTACTATATATCAATGAAATAAATGACACACTAACATTGCCATTTTCATTCAGCGGTTGCATTGCCCGCTGCTACCAGCTGAGAAGCCGCGTAGAGTTTCAGATTCTTATTCGGCCCGCCAGTGCTAAGATGCTTAACTTCTTACTCTATGTTAAAAATGATAAAAACGACTAAAAGTAAATAGTTTAACTCCGTCGTCTTACCCAATATCTGTAGCACTTCCTCAGCGGCCTCCTCTTGCGTTCGGAACACTGTGTGGCCCTCTTGCCAGAGGAACTCGCGCGTGCGCAGGAACGGCTGCGGCTGCTTGAACTCCCACCTCTGGAACAACATGCTTCAATCAACCCAATTCTTCAATTGCTGTACGATCACGTCAAATCTTGCGCATACGTTTGAGGGGGAACCTAACCCTAATTCCCAAAAATAGGCACTATTTACAGAAGATAATTGATGAATGTACTGCTTATTTTGTATAAGAAATATTTATAAAAGGGAAGATGAAAAGGTTTTGAATTTTTCAATTTCTATACACGTTTTTAAACAGCCCGTTAATTTCAATTGCTCCTCTGATCTAACGACTGACTATCCTATTCAAATAGAGTAGTAAATAGTCCCTTACTATTCACTACTCTATTCGTCGGCTCCAGCGAACACCTTCAAAGACTAATCGTAACTTCTTGATAGATATTTTATTATCATTGAAGAAATGCTAGAGCAGTCCTCCGCCACTCATAGATAGGTTTTAGTGAAAAGTAAACATTTAGAACATTAAAATGTACCTTGGGTATTATTGATTACATACGGGGATGACTCCTTACGTACACCAGTGTTATCCATGCACACGAACGCAGAAACGCCCCGGCAGAGCCGAGAGGTTAAGCTGTGTGGCTCAGTGGCATGTATTGCATACATCTAATTAAGCAGTGCCTACCTCAGTTTAATATACTGAATGTAGGTACATGACATTAATTACTCTCTCTCTTCAATTGTTTCCTTATTACTGAGGATCGTAAATCCGTTGCTGAGGTTTATTACCCCTCCATCTGCTGCGGTCACTTGCCAGATGGAGAGCCTTGCTGACTGCTCTTATCTCTAGTTTGGATATCTGATTCAACCATCTCTTAGAGCTGAGTCTCCTTGGCATTTCCCCTTTGTTTTGCTTATCACTAATAATCTCTCTGAATTATTACTATTAATTACTATAATTAAAACGAGTGTAATTGCATTCTTATGAGACAAAAACGGCTTAAATCGATCGATCGAATCGAATCGCAAGGTGCAATGCTCCACCGGTGTGGATAGGGATACTAACCACGACGTTGTTCCACTGGTTGAGCTTGTAGGGCAGGTCGCGGTGGCTCTGTATCCACTTGGCGTAGGCGGGGTACATGACGGTCTCGGAGGTGGGCCGCACGGCGATGTGCTCGGCCAGCTCCGACGAGCCCGAGTGAGTCACCCACGCCACCTCGGGGGCGAAGTCCGCTATGTGCGCCTTCTCGCGTTCCAACGCGGCCTGGGAGATACACAAGCTAATATAATAATAATGTGATAAATAATGAGATGTGCTGGAGCAAATGGATGAGTTTGTATATCTTGGATGCGTAATCAGTGCGGATGGGAAATACACCGCTGACATAGAGAGAAGAGTGAGTGCAGGGAATGGTGGGAAGGGCGGTGGGATGGGAAAGCTACTTGGGAGCCGGCACTTAGGCCAAAAAGCGCAGCTTGCCATACATAACGGAGTGCTTGCCCCATCGCTGTTATATGGCAGCAAGAGCTGGGTATGTAAGAAGTAGAATGAAAGTAGGATAAATGCGGTGGAAATGCGCGCGCTTCGGAAGATGTGTAAAGTGAAGCTGACCGACCGTATTCGCAACAGCGTAGTAAAAAAGCGATTAGGTATGAAAGATAGTATCGGTGTAAAGATGAGAAAGGGTATGTATGCTCCATTGGTTCGGGCATATAGAAAGAATGTCAGAAGGAAGAATGACAAAACAGATATACAATGCGAAAGTGGAAGGATGTAGGTACTGGGGAAGACCTAGACTATCTTACCATGACCAAATAGACCGAGTTTTATCTAAAGGTCAAGTCAAGAGTCTCCGTAACCGGCGAGCGTGTATGTTATGAACTATGAGAGTGGAGGAAGCCAGAGAGGTATGTAAGGAAATAACCTGTTGGAACTCTGTACTCTCTGCCTCCCCCGCAAGAGATCTGGCGGGTTGATATAGATAGAGAGAATAAATAATCTCCGTAAGGGATCGGGCGAGATTTTAGAATAATTGATGACGGTTTGGTCTAGCGATTATGCCGCTGCGCCAATTACGTGTGTAGCCAATGCTCAATCCGTTATTTAAAAAAAATGCAGCCCAAACACGAAATTATTCCTGTGTCGTGGGTGCGTTTGCTGAATGAAATGCATATGCACGAACACCTACACCGAAAGAAATATGTGTCGGCTTACACTTAGGTTTGTCTCGTGCGAGGTACCCCCACGAAGATGACAGAAGTGCACTATGTATACGCCCACATGTAGCCGACTATATTTAGTACCAATGCAACCTTCCATGCCTATTGGAATATAACAGGCACAATGCCAGCCTCCAACCTGCTACTGAGAATTCACCATATCATCATCACTTTCAGCTCATTCCACTCACTGCAGAGCATAAGCCTCGTCTCTCTTACGCCACATATTCCTGTCTTGAGCCAATTTTAGCCAGTTCTCACCTACACATCATCGACCTATCTTAATACTGGCTCTCCCGTTTGCAATATCCCTTTCATAGCCACCGTTCGGTCTAAGAACTATTCGATAGTAATCTGAAAGTCACTTGAACAGTACAAGGCGTTATTAATTGCGAAAAGAAAATAAAAAATAATAATATTAGCCCTGTTAAGAAACTGTGCCATCGTTGGGCACGGACCTTTTCTCTACCTGAGAGGTCTTAGGCCATAGTCAACCATGCTGGCCCAGTGCGGGTTTGCGAACTTCACACACCTTCGAGAAACTTAGGCATGCAGGTTTCCTCACGATGTTTTCCTTCACCGTTAAAGCAAGTGATAATTATTTTTTTAATAAGCACATGCTTTCGAAAAGACAGAGGTGCGTGCCTGGGTTTCAACCCGAGACCTCTGACTTTGCAGTCCAAGGGGCTAACCACGAGGAGAAGGAATAGCTAATACAAAATGCTTTGAACTTATCTAGGGCTGCTGATAAGGAGAACAATGTACCTTAGAGACAAATATAGGGAAGTATCCGTCCTTGACGCCGAGCTTGCGGAAGTGCTTGCTGAGGAAGTCGCGAATGGTGTCCCAAATGCTGTAGGACCACGGCCGAAGAATATAGCACCCAGATATATCGTAGTAGTCGATCATCTCGGCTGTTAACAAATCATTTATTTGCTTGAATATGGGTTATATGGGGTGTACAAATCAAATTAAGTCCGCAGTGGGAGTTTAGTTGAGTGCACCAGAATCTCAAATAGTCGAACTAGATGGAGAGATATCGTAAGGCGAGCTAGATTCGCCTTCAGCGACTAAAACTTATCGTGACTCTCTTTGTAAATAAGATCATTAGTCTCATATCTCGGTCGTAAAGCATCACACTGGAGCTAGATCGTAAATAGTTTTATTGTAACCTTTACACTTGAATAAAATACATTGAAAAAGTAGAAAGGAAAAAAGAGAAAGAGAGTTAAAGAAAAACGACAAGCCCGCCGAGTCTCTTCGCCGGAGCTTCTTAGTGGCCGCGTTCCGCTCCGGTGGAAGATTAGATAAAAAAAAATGTAAATTGACTATTTGTAAGTTCCCCGTAGGGTGCATTCAAAATAAATTATTTGAGTTTGAGTTACTTAACATAGGTTATTAATTATTAAATAAAATTTTAGTAAAAATGTTTTATTTTATGTGACTTTTGAGATTTAATAGATTATTCAATATAAAAAAAAATGTTAACCATTGAACCTCCTCCTTTTTAAAGTCAGTTGAAAAAGGTTTTTTTTGGGATTCTTCACAATTTATTTTTGTTAATTTTCTGTTCCCTGAGGAAGTCACTCAAACTTAAACCATTTATTTTGCATAATCCCAAAAGGAGTACTTACAATCTATTCTACCTACTAATAAGATGAATGCGATCTGAATAGAGAACATCCGACAAGAAACTCGGCAAACAACTGTCAACAATTCTTTTTTTTGCAATTTGATTATTATTATCTTAACATCTCCGCCCTATATTATGATTGCCTGGAAGAAATCGCTATATGGCCGCCTGAAACACCGTAATATCTACGCTATTTTTTGGATTTATTTTTGTGAGCAATTAAGTAGATATATTGTACTTACCTGACTTACATTGACTGCTTCGTTGATCTAGTGAGAAAGCATATCGCTTGGTGATCACGGTCCCGGGTTCAAATCTTAGGCTGGACAAATAAAGTTTTTCTAACGAAAACTTCCCAGTATGAGTCCGGAGTTTAGAATTGTGCCTGGTGTATGGCAATATTGGCCCCTATTACATGCGACCTAACATCGTCGGCAAAAAGTGAGTGTAGCTCAGTACACCTCTGCCACCCCCGTTTGGGGAATATAGGTGTGACGGTGTTTCCGTGTTTCTTCTGTATACTTACATTTGGTGATGACTTGTGAGTACCACTCGGGTAAGTCGTTGTCTTTACTCGCCTCGAGACCCAACCGAGTGACTTTCTTCACGCCGCTTGCAGACTCTTCTTTAGCAGGTTTTGGGGACTAAGAATAAACATAAAATGTTCATAAATAAGTGAAAGGTGTTCATATATAAAAAAAGCAGTGATAGCCTTGTGGTTAGACCATTGGACTGCAAAGTCAGAGCACACACCTCTTTCTTTTCGCAAGAATGTCCGTATTAAAAATTAACTATCACTTGCTTTAACGGTGAAGGAAAACATCGACAGGAAACCTGCATGCCTAAGAGTTTCTCGAAGGTGTGTGAAGTTCTCCAACCCGCACTGGGCCAGCGTACCAACTGTATATTAGGGATAAAAATTGTAAATAAGAATGACTTAAAGTTTAATAAATAGTCAAGTCTCCGTAACTGGCGGACATGTATGAGACGAGCTATATGAGTGGAGGAAGCGGGACAGTTTTATAAGGACCTATTTTTCTACTGATTGCCTTGTTGGTCTAGTGCCAAAGCGTATCGCTTTGAGATCACGAGGTCCAAATCCCTAGGTCGGACAAATGTAGTTTTTCTAATGAAAAATTCCCAGTATGAGTCCGAAGTCTGCTTTTGTGCCCGGTATATGGCAATACGCTCGTCCCCTATTACATGGGACCTAACATCGTCGGCGAAAAGTAGGTGTTCTGTACACCTCTGCCACCGCGCTTGAAGAATATAGGCTTGACGGTGTGTTTAATATTTTTCTGAAGTGAAATGGTTCTACTACTAACCTGTTCCTTAGGTTTGGACTCTTTCTTCGGCTCCTTAGGCTTGTCTTTCTTCTCCTTGGGCTTGGCTTCCCGCGGCGCCGCCGTCGGCGCGTACGCAGAGCCCGTCTCCGCCTGGTACTTGGCTTTCAGCTCTAAAAGCTTCTTCACTTCCGCGTCTATTGACGCCTTATAACAAAAACATAAAATCTTCTTTGAGGCATAAAATAGATGTATTGACAAAAGTGCATATAAATTTGAGCTGTGCTTCTTTTTAGTCTATATTTTTACTAATACTCATTAAAGAGTAAATCAAACCAATTATTAGTCAAAATAAATACCATACCACGCGTTAAGTATGTAAATAGTATTGTATAATTTGATGGTATCGCTGACGCGGTCACACAGTTTTTTCTTTATTAATAGTCAATTATAAATGATAAAAAAGAAATAAGTCATAAGCACATTATAATATTAAGATCTCATATTATCTTGCAGACCATTTCACGTCCTACATGGCGATTTTTTCCAATGATACTGCGTCCGACCGATATTTAAATACGTAATATAAGTCTATTTGGATATTTATATAAGTATATTGTTATTTATTCCCCTTAAGCAAAGGTTGGCATCTCTGATGTCACCCTTATTGATGCTGCCAGAATACCAGCGCTCCACCATGATCCATGGTTATGGTGTAGCAATATGCTGAGGCAGTATCCTATTAAACCCAACATAACCTCTGGTGTCTGTAACTGTTTTGGCTAGCTTTTTTTTTCTCTTTGTTATTTTTTTTTAGTTATTATTTTCGTTATTAATTTTAGTATCTCAATTACTATGTGAGTGTGGTTGAAAAAATGTCTTTTCTTTCTTTCAAATTCTTCTTCGATACAAGTCCCGTACTTAGTGCACAAATCACTGATTAATTTGCCTTGCAATATTGTGATTTTTAGTTTCTCATTTCTTCTATGATTTTATGTTCAGAATTAGCACTGGACCTAATCCTGTAATTCTATACAAAACAACAGCCTCTATATAAAGTTAGACTAAAATACTATGCTAAAACCCAACGAAACATAAAATGATCGAATTAAATCAAATCAAATCAGTTTATTTGCGAAAATGGGTTACAGTGGATGTTAAAATTACATTGGTCGTACGCCATATTTTGCCTTTAGGCATGCAAATATCATTAGGAATAATCCAAGAACTAAGGAAGGCAAAAAAGGTATACCTTGTCAGCTTTCTTCGCTTTAAGATCCCTGACCAGGTCGCCCTGCTTAGAGATGTCGGCGACCAGTGCAGTCGCCTTGTCATCGCTGCCGTTCATTGCTGCCGTTTTTATTTCCTGCTATAGAAATAAATATAATCAAACTCAACCTCAAATCGTTTATATACGTAATTATTTTGCATAAACACTATGGGGGTGTTCAAAAATTGTCATATTTACATTTTAACTTATCTACCACCGGATCGGAACGAGGCCTGCCCTCAAAAGATCCGGCGAGAAACTCAGCGGGCTTGTATTTTTTGTCCTATTCTACATTTTTTTTTTTATCATGTTTGTATAGATACATTAATTTTTATATTATACAGAATCATTTATGCGATCCAGCTCCAGTGTGGTGCCTTACGACTGAGATATCAGACTAATAATAATATTTTTAAATTTCTGTTATAATGGACTAGTCTCCAGAAGCAGCACCCGTTCACGAGTACAACTACATGAGCAGCGATCACCTCCCTCGACCATATTAGAGGGAAGGAAGTGACCCGCGATCAAATAGACAGTCTTATCTGAAGAACAAGTCAAGAGTCTCCGGATCCGGCGAGCGTGTATGAAACGAACTATGAGAGTGGAGGAAGCCAGAGTGGTATGTAAGGAAAGCACCTGTTGGAACTCTGTACTCTCTGCTCCCGTAAGGAATCTGGCGTGATGATAATTATAGATAGAAAGAGAAGTGACCCGCACCAAATAGCCACTGCAAGGATAGACTTTTTAGTGGGCATGACCATACGATAAACCAAAACCAACATTATCAGACCTACAGACGTCCGCTGCAAGACACAGGCATTCCCTAAATATCTCCATGACAACCCGTTTTGTGCTATATTCATCTAGCTTGTTTTAATTATTTACAGCATTAGGTAGACTTTCTACAGTTGGATATGCTGCAAAGTTTTAGGCGACGACGATCGACGCCTGGTGACTATTATTATTGTACTAGCGATCCGCCCCGGCTCCGCACGGGCGAATTATACACATACCCCTTCCTCTTGAATCACTCCATCCCTCCAATGATATTCGGCATAGATTAAATCGGATTACATTAAAAATAAAATACCTTAGGTTGGTTCTTGACAGGCGCTGCAGCGTTCGGCGTCCAATCACTACCAGTCAATGATTTGTACTGAGCTTTCAAGTTCAGAAGATTCTTTATCTGTAAATACATTTCAATAATGAAACAGTCACTCATAATATTTTTACAGGTAGCTTATAGACAGAATTCTCTTTAGGAAACCAATATAATTAATTATTAGCAATATTATGTTCTGCGTGACGACTTGGATTTCGGAAGGATTGGCCGGAGATGGCTGATAACAGACCAGTCTCGAATGTTAAGGGGTAGCCTTTAGAGAATTTAGGTTAAGAACCTAAAATATTATGCTTAAGGACCCACCGATCGACCATTTATCGACTGGAAGAGTGACAGTGATTCTATTACTTTACATAAGGATAATAAGGGACGGATATATTGAGCGCGAATTCAGATATAAATGAAGAGTGTGCAAAAACAAATGTTATCATTTTCTAAAAAACACTACACTATTAAATAAAAAAAATGCTATACAAGAACTTTGCTACAATTATTTGCTATTATTTTGAATAAATTCTATTGACTACTTCTTACTAAGCGTTTCGCGTTAGAATTAGAAAATGTATAGCGATATAATGCAAGGATTGTGGTTGGGAACGATGTGCTGGAGCAAGTGAATGAGTTTGTATATCTTGGATGCGCATTTAGTAAGGATGGAAAATACACCCCTGCCATAGAGAGAAGAGTGAGTGCAGGGAACAGAGTGAATGGCGCGATGGGAAAGCTATTTGGGAGCCGGCACTTAAGCCGAAAGGCGCAGCAGGCCATACATAATGGAGTGCTTGTCCCAACGCTGTTATATGGCAGCGAGAGCTGGGTATGTAAGAAGGAGAATGAAAGTAGGATAAATGCGGTGGAAATTCGAGCTCTGCGAAAGATGTGCGGACCGAAGCTGACCGACCGTATTCGCAACAGCGTAGTAAGAAAGCAAATAGGTATGAAAGAGAGTGTCGGTGTAAAGATGAGAAAAGGTATGCTCCGTTGGTTCGGGCATATAGAAAGAATGTCCGAAGAAAGAATGACAAAACTGATATACAATGCGAAAGTGGAAGGATGTAGGTACCGGGGAAGACCTAGACTATCTTACAATGACCAAATAGACCGTGTCTTATCTGAAGGGCAAGTCAAGAGTCTCCGTAACCGGCGAGTGTGTATGAGACGAACTATGAGAGTGGAGGAAGCCAGAGAGGTATGTAAGGAAAGAGCCTGTTGGAACTCTGTACTCTCTGCCTACCCTTGTAAGGGATCTGGCGTGATGATATAGAGATATAGCGATAGAGATGACTTTAGATTATTTTTATATCGAGAAATTTTCGTTTAATCGTGTATTCCTTTTACCAGATTCTAAAATATAGAGTCAAAAATCATTATTTCAAAATATTAAGTCTCTAATCCATATACTTCTTAAATTACAAGGAGTAGAAAACCGAATTATCGCGCTAGCCCCTTAATATATATAATTCATAACTTCCATAGGCTCGCCCCCTATTACATCGTCGGCGAAAAGTGAGTGTACTCAGTACACCTCTACCACCCCCGCTTGGGGAATATAGGCGTGACGGTGTTTATTAATAACTTAGTACAGGCATTTTCTGTTTTGTTTTTTGGAAAGTAAGTTTAAATCCTGATTAGACTCGTAAGGATTTATAGTTTTCTGGAACACAATATGTATTACATTATAATTGTCCAGAAATCTTATTTAACCTGTGTACTATTTAAAACATAGCAATTTTGTTTTTGAATTAACTTTGTTTAAACGACAAATAACTAGAGCAGTGAAAGCCTGAGAGCAGTGATAGCCCAGTGGTTAGACCGTTGGACTACAAAGACCGAAGTCTCGGATTCAAAACCCAGGTACGCACCTCTGTCGTTTCGAAAGCATGTGCGTATTAGAAAATTAGTTATCACTTGCTTTAACGGTGAAGGAAAACATCGTGAGGAAGCCTGCATGCCTAATAGTTCCTCGAAGGTGTGTTAAGTTCGCTAACCCGCACTGGGGCCGCGTGGTGGACTACGGCCTAATGGCTCTCACTTTGAGAGGAGGCTCGTGTCCAACGGTGGGACAATTTCTTAACAAGGCTAAGTTACAATAATCCTTCACTTGCATTAAGTAGTATTAAACTACAAATTAAATATTAGGTACTCAATACATCAATATTAATACGAGTTCACCTCAACATCAACGACAGATTTCTCCGCTTTCTCAGTCTTCAGCTTCCGCACTTTATCCCCTTGTGTTGCTATCAACGACAATAATGCTGCGATTTTGTTGTCTTCGGATTGCGATGGCGCTGTTTTTTGAGGTTGTTGGGTCGCAGCGGGCTTCCAATCCTGCAATATAAGTTACTAGTTGTTTATTTTGTTATAACTTTATATATTGTCTTATTATTACTGTTATACAATATAATCTATGTTACTTATGAATATGTAGCTTTGTATTTTTTTTTGTAAAACGTCTCCTTACCCTAGGATTTATTCCTTTGACGTGGGTACGTTTACAAACATAAAAAAATTTATTGGTCCCGTGCGGGAATCGAACCCACGACTATTAGACACTGGGCGGAACGGCTTGTGGAAGAATTATTAAACTCGGTTCGGTAGTTTCAGAGTGTATCGTTTACAAACAAACAAATCTTTCGCCTTTAAAATACTAGTAAAGACTAGCTGCCACTCGCGGCTGCGCTGCGCACTCGCTTTCTTTGAAATTTCTTTGTAAATTGTAACCCATGTGTCATTTCGTTACTGTAAAGTTTCATCAAAATCCGTCCAGGAGTTTTTATGTAAAAGAGTAGCAAACATTCATATTTCCACCCTTACTAACTTTCTCGTTTATAATATTAGTAATACAATTGTACCATACTGTACGAAATTATACTTTATTTAATGGTATTAAGAGGCATGACCCGTTTCTATACTTATTGTTTCATACCTTAACGCCATTGAATTAATAATAATTTCGTTTGGCAATTAGAACTGTCACTACCCATCCTATGTGAAAAGTCCAACGTTCAATACCGATTTCATTAAAATGGGACCACCTCGAAACTATACTAAACCCAACGCAAAAAGAATCATCAAATTCAGTTCATAAATAAATCCGTTATAAAAAAACACGGACAAATTGCCAACCTCCTCCCTTTTTTGAAGTCGGTTAATATTCTGATTAGTTCTATGGCAGGGTACCTATAGGATTTACGTAATACCCATAATACCTTTCCAGTAGCAGTCTTATATTTAGCCTTCAAGTCTAATAAAGCCTTGACGGCTTCGTCGACTTTCGCCTTGTCAGCTTTGGCGGCTTTCAGGGAGCGGACCAAGTCACCCTGTTTCGTGATCTCCTGGTCTAATGATGAAGAGTCACCAGACGGGGCTGGAGCTGGGGTTGCGGTAGCGGCAGGCGCGGGGGATACTCCTGGTTTCCAATCCTACGATGAAAGAACTTATATATCAATCTAATCTGCTCCACTGATGGGCAAAAGAGATCTGTCACGAAACGAAGTAAGAGAGCGAGAGAATATGATATACAAAAAATTTCATTTTTTAAGTGGAGGTTTATTTTTCCTACTCCTTCTGTTTTTCTACCTAATTAAAGGAAATTGTCGAAAATTGCCTCAGAACGAACAAACATTTGACCCATGCCATCATTTTTTATCTATTTTATTAAAATAATGGCAAATATCCATATCTAAGGGACAATTTGCAATCTAAAACGAATATTTCAAAGTACTGTAAGTACTTAATACTTTTTGTGCAATATTGCGATGCCCACGCTTGTCTGTTTATATAATAAATACCTTAAGATTAGAATTTATGGGTAATTTGAAATCACAAAAGTTCAAATTCATTGCTGTTGGTTCTGGGGCAAATCATATATGGGCGTCATGGGGAACAATGTCCTTTGTTCTGGGTTCCAAGACAATTAAAGTGCTTCCTGGGACACCCCAAGGTTCAAACATTGGTGTCATCTATTTGACGGACGATTTAGCACAGTGGTTAAGAGCTTAAGCCGCTCTGCACACTATGTCTAATAGCCGCGGGTTCGATTCCCGCACGGGACAAACCTTTGTGTGATCCACAATTATTTGTTCCGGTCTGGGTATTTGTGTTTGTAAATTTTTACGTTTGTAAACGCACAGTTTGGAGCTACATTTTTAAATAAAAAAAAACCTAAGGAAACCATTGTTGATCATGGTTTCCGGAAGTTACAAGGCGGGAATGTGTGGCGCGCTCAGTCCACCGTAACCTCTGTATTTCCCAAGCGTGGGTGACAGAGGTGTACTGTTTACACACATTTCGCCGACTTAGTTAGGTCCATGTAATAGTCTGCGAGCTTATTGCCGATATACGTGGCACAATGTCACACTCCAGTCTCATACTGGATTTTTTTCTCTAGATAAATTACATATTTGTGCGCCCTAGGATTCAAACAGGACCTCGTGACCGCTACGCGAATTATTCGCCACTAGACCAACGAGGCAGTCCTTTGAAACACATCACTAAACAAATTAACTACCTAACATATTATTATAGTAATTACAAACCTGTCCTGTAGCTGCTTTGTATTTCGCTTTCAGGTCCAATAACGCCTTGACGGCTTCGTCAACTTTAGCTTTGTCAGCCTTTGCAGCTTTCAAGGAGCGTACCAAATCGCCCTGTTTCGTGATATCTAGATTTAGTGAGGATGCGTCGCCAGCAGACGCTGGGGCAGCTGCGGGAGTTGGTGCCGCTCCTGGCTTCCAATCCTGGATATTTCAATTAAACGCAATCAGTAAAGAGCTTAAGAAACCGATTGCTCAATCTACGTAGAACTCAGATAAATGATTTTTGACGGAGGGCTTTGCCCAGTGGTTTAGCCGCTCCGCCCACTGGATTGAATAGTCGCGGGCAGCGGAGCTCACAAATATTTGTTTCCGTCTGGAGGTTTGTATACGTAAGTTTTATGTTTGTAAACGCACCTAAGATACAGAAATAATTCGAATGCCCTACGTTTTCTTATTCCCTGGACAGCAAAGCGTACCAATGCGTCTATCCTAAAGGAGCTAAGGATCAAAACGAGGTTTCCACCGTATGCCTAAAGCGGATACTAGCCTACTTTGGCTACGTAGCTAGGCGAGATGAAGATAGCCTCAAAAAGCTCGTGATAGTAGGTAAAGAAGACGGAAAAAGGCCTCGAGGTCGTTCACCGACATGGTGGTCCGACCAAATACGGGATCTGACAGGAATTTCTTTTAACGCCGCTCTACGACATCCCCTTATAAAATTATAGGGAAGAATGGAGAAGGCTTCTAAACACCTGTGAGATGGCATCCTGATATTGACACGACCCTCAGCCATGAGGAAACGTTTTCTTAAAACCTAAAAACAAGTGAGCCCGGAATAACAACGACATAGACGTCAAACACCTTAGTCCTTTTGTGACCATGGGTGCTGGAAAGCACATAAAACGTCAGGAATTTAAAATTAAAAATAAACCGCACATAAATCCTTAAAAAGGGTTTTACTACACAGTTATTAAAAAAGTACCTTGTTTCCAGACTGTAGTCTTAGACAGAGCCTTAGTCGGCGTTTTACGGAGAAAATAGGTGTGACAATGTCCTGTTATAAAAGTGCAACTACACACCTACAAATACTGCTTTAAAGTAGAAGGGTTTGTTAAATAACATTTCAAAATTATGACATACCTTTCCTGTTGCAGCTTTATATTTAGCCTTCAGCTCCAGTAACACCTTAACGGCTTCATCGACCTTCGGCTTTTCAGCCTTGGCGGCTTTCAATGTGCGTACCAAGTCGCCTTGCTTGGCGATCTCTTGGTCTAACGATGATGCGTCACCAGATGCTGGTGCCGCGGCCGGGGTGGGTGCCGCTCCGGGTTTCCAATCCTGGATATAATATATTATAAGGCATTTCCATATTAAGTGAGAAGTGATGTTTGGACGTGGGTCATTTCGCCTCTTTCATTTTTTTAAGGAAACGAAACAAGAGCAAGAAAATGCAATCAGTGGCAATAATATTTTATAGACTTGTACAGGGGCATAAGTAGTTTCGAAATGGAAAGCTTTGTGATGTATATTTTTAATGAGAACTTAATCACTTTGAAAGTCATTTTAATAGTCTTGAGACAAGATTAAATAGAAATAGCATTATTTTTAGTTAAATAACATTATTTGATAGTAAAGCAGAGAGAGTAGTGAAGTGACGGTAGAGAGATCGCTCGCTTTACATATATCTACGAGCTCCAGGGATGAAAGAACCTCCGTATCCGAGAGAACAACCGACACGACAAAATTATCGGGCGGGTAAAAATGTCGGACGCATATTAGCGAACAAAACCCCTGTAATGAAAATGTAGTATAAAAATAAATTACAAACCTGGCCAGTAGTCGCCTTAAACTTGGCTTTCAGTTCGAGCAAGAGCTTAACTGCTTCGTCGACCTTGGCCTTGTCCGCCTTGGCGGCTTTGAGAGAGCGGACCAAGTCGCCCTGCTTGGCGATCTGCTCGCCAAGACCCTCGGAAGTTGCCGGTGCCGCAGACGGTTGCTTCGATTGCGTTGTTTGGACTGGTTTCGGCTGTTGACGATCGATATTACAATGCCAAAATTTCATAGGATAAAAGATTTTTTGAAAAATTATCTTTATGCCATTTATTTTTTTATATATTTACCCCAATACTAATAAACGGATTAGGTTCAGAATGACCACTTTTTCAAAATGATAACTCCAATTGCGTTCTATAGAGGCTATGAAGTTACACAATGATTTGTTTTCTACTTTCATGTTAAATGAATAACGACGGATAGAGATAAATCCTTGGTAAAGTTTATAGGTTCGATTCCAGCACTGGATAAATCTTTCTGTCACCCACAATTATTTGCTTCGGCCTGGGTATTCATGTATGTGAATTTTCATGTTTGTAAACGCACCCACGACACAGAAATAAAACCTAGTGTGGTACTACGTTTTTCTTAAATAAAAGAAATGAAATTTTTAGTGACAAACGCCAGGACTGGCAAGTTGTTGATCACAGAAAATTCTTTATTCGGTGTTGTCCATCGTCGTTAATATGTACGCACGACCATTAAATATATAAGAATAGGTAACAGGAAGGCGAGTACTACGTACTGATAAGAAGCGAAATATTCAACCAGGGGTCATAAAGCAGTAATCTTCAGACCAGATAAGTTGTGGTCGATGGATAAGGTGCTAAGTATATTAATACAAATAGCTCGATTTCTATTTTTTTTATTATTAAATTGCCTTCTTGGCAAGGGGCCAATAATGCGCGTGGCAACCACAAGGTCCTAGGTGCGAATCTCAGGTCGGACAGTATTGGCGGACGGCTTAGTCGAGTGGTTAAGAGCTTAACCCGCTCAGCCCACTGGATCGAGTAGTCGCGGGTTCGATTCCTGCACGGGACAAATCTTTGTGTGACCCACAAATGTTGAATGACCTGGGTGTTTGTATGTAAATTTCGTGTTTGTTAACGCACCCACGACACAGGAACTGTTCCTATAAAATTTTTCAGATAGGAAGGGTAGTGATAGTTCCAAGTGCCAAACGAAATTAATATTTAATTCAATGGTGTTAAGGCATAAAACCATAAGTATAGAAACGGGTCATGCCTCTTATTGCCATGGAATACAGTATAATTTTCTTTGACACTTTCAACCATCACAGTACCCACCTTACATGAAAAATGCTATAGTGTGAGGCTACGTATTATTTTTTAATAAAAACACTAAAATGTAATTTTTACGATCCACAAATTTCAAGTATCCATGCTAGAGAGACAAAATCTGAGCTAGCTCTGCTGCTTCAAATTTTACGCACCTGTCCCGTACGGGATAGGTAGTCCTACTAATATCCATTATTATTTTATAGTGCTTCGACATCGGTGAGTGAATAAAAACCAAATAAAAATATATATTCCCCAAGCGGAGGGTGGCAGAGGTGTACTGTGCACGTACACCCACTTGATGCGGGCAAGCCTAATGCCATCATACCAGGCATAATGCCATACATGGAATTTCAAAATTATACCCATGAGATCTTTTATAGAAAATCACTTTGGCTGATATATAATTCGAACCAGGACCATCGTGAGAGCCAGCTGCACTACGCGCTACTAGAGCAACGAGGCAGCCATAAAAAGGGAGGAACACAAATATACCTATTACTACCTAATACGTATACTTGATTTAAAAACCCAAGTACACAAAACCATATAGGTCAAGAGTAAATAATCACTACGTTTTAGTATAGGTACTTAGCTACGCTATCCAATAAATTATGATGAAAGAAACATAGGTATTTAAAATAAAAACGTACTCTAATTACATTTCAACGAGACATTTGAACGGATGCGATGTCACCGACCACATTTTAACGAGAAACCATTACGATAAGATCACCCAACACATTCATACGTAAGCACCCATATCTTAAAAAACGGACCCACTTCACTACACGCATTGCACTTCACTATAAAACAATGACGTCATACCTCCACGTGTCAACAACTTACTTTTTTAATTTTAAATGCAGCGTCAACGATATATAAGTTCGTCTTACTCAATAAAAACTACAATACTAATGATTTGAAAAACGAAACGTGGACTGGATACTTTCTAAAAAAATATCACACCATCCGGTTGCGTATAAAACATTTAACCTTGACGTACATTGCTGTTTTGTACCTATTAAGGTATGATTATATGAATGAAAACCGGTAATGCAAAGTGTGTGCAAATATTATATAATTGTGTACTAGTGTATTCATATTACAAGCCTGTACCGAAAGGTAATATCAGTCACCTTTGTAACTTAAACAATGCCATGTCATTAGAATCTTTAATTTTTTATTTTTTTTTAGACAAAAGGTAATCTATGTCCTCCCCTGGATAAAATCTATGTCCTTGCCAAATTTGATCAAAATCTATTCTATTCGGTGTTAAAAGAGAGTTACTTTTGAATTTATAATAATACTAGTTTTTGCCCACGACTTCGTCCGCATTGACTTTAGACAGGTATTTTACATTTTTTCGGAATAAAAAGTATCCTATGTTGTTAATCCAGGTAATAAACTATCAGTGTGCCCAATTTCATCCAAATCCGTTCAGCCGTTTTTGCGTGATTGGGTTATAAACATCCAAACATCTAAACATTCCATTTTTTTACATTTATAATAATAAGTACGACTAGCTGTACTCGCAACCTTGTTCGGGTTATTTTCAGGCGTGTATTTCACACCTATACGTATTTTTTAGACAAAAGGTCCTATCCCTAGATGAAAATAGATGGCCTTGCCGACTTTGATAAAAAATCTATTAAGCGGTTTAGGCGTGAAAAGGTAACAGACAAACAGACAGACAGAGTTACTTGCGAATTTATAATAGTAGTATGTATGGATTTTCAAAAACTATGTGTAGAGCCTCACGACTGCCTCGTTGGTCTGGTGGCAAAGCGCATCGCTTTGTGATCACGAGGTCCTGGGTTCAAATCCTAGGTCGGACAAATGTAGTTTTTCTAAAGAAAAATTCCCAGTATGATTCCGGAGTCTGGAATTGTGCCCGGTATATGGCAATAGGCTCGCCCCCTATTACATGGGACCTAACATCGTCGGCGAAACGTGGGCGTACTCAGTACACCTCTGCCACCCCCTCTGGGGAATATAGGCATGACGGTGTTTTTTTTTTGTTTTTTTTTTATGTGAAGAGCCTGTCCCGAAAATCGGCATTTGTTTTGTTAACACTTGCTATACAATCCAGTCATGGAATTAAACAAATATAAAATAGTATCAACTCCGTTTATGTATGTAAGCTTCAGATTTTTTTTAATTGTCTTCCGACTTTAATTGTCTGTCAGAGTTCCAACAGGTTCTTTCCTTACATACCTCTCTGGCTTCCTCCACTCTCATAGTTCGTCTCATACACACTCGCCGGTTACGGAGACTCTTGACTTGCTCTACAGATAAGATACGGTCTATTTGGTCATGGTAAGATAGTCTAGGTCTTCCCCGGTACCTACATCCTTCCACTTTCGCATTGTATTGTCTGTACTGGTTTGTACATACCTACTCACTTTCTTACTACGCTGTTGCGAATACGGTCGGTCAGCGTGACTCCGCACATCTTCCGCAGAGATCGCATTTCGACCGCATTTATCCTGCTTTCGTTCTCCTTCTTACATACCACCACAACTTATTTGTACACATGTCTGGGGCCATCATTAGAATAATGTGAAATATAACATCACATCAGCGTTTGCCAAATCTTCTAACTTTCAATTTCAATCAGATTCATTCACTCACGATCATCAAACTAGGGATGGCGATACATCCTGAGAAAGATCGATTTTTAAATAGATTCGAACTGAAATCTGATAAATTATGTCACAAAAAAATAAAGGTCTAAAAGATAGACCTCTCTAAATAAGATTTTGTTCAGCTTGTTTTTTTCGTTTTTATTTATAATATTAATATTAATTCATATTATGGGAAGCGAAATGGATACTATGACCGATCTTTTGTAATTTTAAATTAATTTAGGCAGTTCTTACAAACATATGAATGTATTAAGTAAAAGTTAAGAGATTTTAAGGTCAGTAGGACGCTGTAAGCACCCCTGGTGCAGCAAGCGTATATACGTTTATATATAGGTATTTGGGTAAATAATTTTATAGTTCTTATCAAAGCAGAAAAAATCGAATTTCGATTTTTCAGTGTTTTGGTTTGAGTTCGGTTCACTGAACCAATTCATTGCGTAATATCCATTTATAAATCCGAAATTTGATCCAAAAAATCGATGCTTCGATTAATCGATCTCAGTCGCCATCCTTACATCAAACAACAAACGTCACTCATCAGTCGTTCAGTCAAACAAATCTTGAACAAATCAAAGCAACGTACCGGTTATTAAAACAACAAACATTAAATTTATTTCGTTAAAGAAATGTTTGTATGAGCTTCAATTTCATCGTGGCACCGTAACCTAAGATAAGCGTAGGTACGTCTAGAAAAACTGTCCACCGCCGGCCGGTGATTATGTATCTTTTACAATATTTTAGATCTAAATAGTGTAAATTGTTGAATGAAAAGGTGCAAAATTATCTATTTCGCGAAAAAGTTAAATAAAAATGTGCTTATTTATCATCCAATTATAAGTAGATTACCATAAAATTGTATTTTCAACGTACCTACTTTACCGAAAAAAACACACATCAAAAAGGTAGGTAAATCTTTTATACTTTAAAGATAAAAAAAAACAGCTGAATGCATGATTTGTTGAGTTTTTTTTTTGACAAGTGATGTCTTTCAGGGATAAAATGTCGCGGGAAAAATATTTTACGCAATACGAAAGTCCAAATGTAGTTATAGTGCCTACATCATCGGCGTCCACCGATAATGTTTCAACAATTTCCACTTCCGATCATAAAATTTCTACTCCGTGCAATATGGCATGTTGCGAATATTTTGCCGCGCAAACAGTACAGGGCTCCTTCGATCACACTGCAAATTATATGTATACAAATAACCTCAGTTATTTTAGTGCAGTTTATAATCACGATAATGGTTACTACTATTTGAATACAACGCAACAGGATCACTTTGGTGTGAGTATTTTGATTTTATAAGTTTCAAGATTATATTGATGTTTTGACTAAATGCAAATGGTGAAACTTTTATTAGGAATCATAATGCTTCAAATGAGAGGCAAAAAATTAGTTTTAATGCAAATAAATGTTTGTATTATTGTAAAGACTTGCAAGTTACCTACAGATAGAATCAAATAGAATACTCTTCATTGTACACCAACAAAAATTATAAAACAGACATGGGAAATAAGGCAGTGATAGAAAGTGGGTGGTCTTATTGCTAAAAGCAATTTCTTCCAGACATGGTTAGATACAGACTAGGGCAGTCAGTGGCATACACTATTACACAAATGTATGGTTACATCTATTTTGTCGTCAATGGGAGGAATTTTAGATAATTTTTCAGCTAAGTTCCGTTTTATTTTGTAAGAAACAAAATTATCTAACTCAATGTAATATTTCTACAAGGCCCAAGTACCTATCACGTTATTTTAAAGACATTAGGGTATTAGGTGGTTTAATATTTACCTGAATTCACTAAGCATAGCCTTCTGTTGATTAATTGACACCAGGGAATTATGGTTTTAAGTGCGGGAGGGCTATGAAAAAGAATTTGCTTGAATATATTAATTAAGTCTTTGTAGCTATCAATTAAGAGATTTTTATTAAAACAAAATAAATTAAGTACTAGTTAGTACTGCTATCTATGTGTATCATCATGCCAGATGCTCTGCAGGGTAGGCAGAGAGTACTTACTTACTAATAAGTAGGTGTAAAGATGTTTTTTAATCAATGATGTAGGCACATAATAACAATATATGATTAAACGGCCTACACAGTCTGACTGCTGAAGACCTTTTACAAATCCAGGTGACAGAGAGTATTTATTTATATTTGGGAAGATTAGGTTGGATCTATTATCCATTGGTATACAGAAAAAATGTCAGCAGAAAGAATGACAAAACAGATATACAATTCGAAAGTGGAAGGATGTAGGTACCAGGGTAGACCTAGACTATCTTACCATGACCAAATAGACAGAGTCTTATCGGAAGGACAAGTCAAGAGTCTCCGTAACTGGCGTCTATGAGAGTGGAAGAAGCCAGGGCGGTATGTAACGAAAGAACCTGTTGGAACTCTGTATTCTCTGCCTAGCCCGCAAGGGATCTGGAGTGATGTTATAGATAGAAGATTAGGTTGTACTCCATGACACAGGTACACATATCACGAAAATAACATATGTACCTGGACATATATTTTATACTTGCTGTTACCTGCAACTTTGTTATTCCCCAGGATGCAACCTATCTCCTTGACAAATTTTATCCTAATCTAATTCTACTTTCGACGTGAAAAGGTTACAGACAGAGTTCCTTTCACATTAATGTGTCGCCTATACAACAAGTCATCCATGAAATCTAACCACTTCAATTTAACAGCAGACGCACTGCTTTTAGAAATACTGCCAGACAGATCCTTCATCAGGCCTACATCACTTCTTAGTACTAAATTTTATGATATTTTTTTTTTTTTTTTTTTTTTTTTTTTTAAACGTAGCCCCACACTAGGATTTATTCCTGTATCGTGGGTGCGTTTACAAACATGAAAATTCACATACACAAATACCCAGACCGGGACAAAATAATTGTGGATCACACAAAGATTTGTCCCGTGCGGGATTCGAACCCGCGACTATTAGACACAGTGGGCGGAGTGGCTTAAGCTCTTAACCACTGCGCTAATCGTTTTCTTTTATTATTTCTACTTATTTGCTTTCTAGCTCTTAATATGTTAACATATTTAGGATTACAGTCTAGTTTATATTCCTTTGCACTATCTTATTGGCTTAAGTCTTTGATTGTAATCTGTTTTGTTATTGTATGGATTTTAAAATGAATAAATAAAATATTTTTATTCCAAAACTTATCGTCTATTAGTTTCATCGTTTTATCAATAAATGTTAAGAGTGTTTTCTCTGCTATCATGGTACAGTACAATATTAGATTGTGATAAGCATTTTAAAAATAGGTACTATTACCCATTATTGTCATTTTTGTAATCTAAGCATTAATAACTTTATAATTTAAAACTGCACTATGGCCTAAACCCTTTCAGTTTTTAGAGGAGGCCCGTACCCTACAGTGGGACAGTTTCTTAACAGGGCTAATATTATTATTATAATTTAAAACTACAAGACTGTCAATAAAGCATAACGATGTGTAATTCTATACATACAATATTGAAAGTTATATTGAATGTTTATTCATCGAATTGCTATACATTAAGGGCCATCCATAAATTACAATGCATGTTAAGGGGGAAGGAAGGAGTCTACAAAGTGTGACATTCTGTGACAAGGGAGTCATAAGCTTCATGACATCCGTTAATCGTAGCCACCGCCGACTACGATCTCCCCCCCGACCCCTGCCGCCACCGCCGGCCGCGACATGTTCTCACCGACCCCCCCGATGCTTTGTCATCCCTTCTTTCCGCTCAGAATACGGGCGACGACGACGACGTAGTAGTAGATCCCCTCCCATAGCCGGCGGTTGACCGGTGCACTTAGTAGTGCACCCGTCCCCCTACAGCGACTGTCCCAACCGAGGGCACCTCTTCGAGGCGCCCTCGAGTATGTCGCCTCTTGCCCTTCTGGCTGGCTAGAGCGTAGTGGTTGCACGCTCGCCTTTAAGTCCGGTGAAGCTGTAAAGGCCTCGCGGCCAACAGCGTACATCATTCACACACACACACACACACACACGCTTCATGACGTCACATGTATAAATTTTAATTATTCAAAGTGTAAACTTCTACTCTTACGAAAACCTTTAAAATTATATAATTTCATTCAATATCATTAAGGTCGCGGCTTTGCCAGTTTACGCTAAATTTCTAAAACATGTAAATCATTGACGATTTTATGAAAAAAGGTTTTAGTAGATTTCTATTAAAAATATACAATACAACAAATAATTTTGGAACTGCTGTTTTAATTTAATAAATTTAACATTACAAATTATGTGACGTCACATTAACTTAAATGTAAGAACCTATGTAAAGGATGGATACAAAAAAAACAAAATAAACATTAACATGATTATGGATAGCCCCTTATAAATGGAGACTGCTGAATCGTCGGCGGCGATAATTCGCTTATCTTTTACAAATAACGTTGCATATCATACCTTCAGTAGGGTTTAGCTATATTATTACGTTATGAAAGCGAGTATATGTAAATAACATAGGGTCGATGATTTAAATAAATTTTTGGGCAAGTGCAAGTCGCGCTATGAGAATAGTATATTTTGAGAATACATAATGTAACAATAATATTAGCCCTGTAGCAAACTGAGCTGGCCCAGTGTAGGTTGGCGAACTTCGCACACCTTTCAGAAACTCTTAGGCATGCAGGTTTCCTCACGATGTTTTCCTTCACCGTTAAAGCAAATGATAGTTAATTATTAATACGCACACACTTTCGAAAAGACACGAGGTGCGTGCCTGTCGCTGCTCATATCATTTTGAGAATGAAGGAATGAGGGTTCCATAGCAAAATAATTGCTTTTTTTTCAGACTGTAGGCGTCACGTTAATTTTTTTCGGAAACGGTAATACGTACAAGCCTAATATCTGGCACAGTGATGAGGCTGGGTAGTTGAAAGTCGGGAATTATATTATGTATAATTATTAAAAATAGTACATTGGGCACCTATTTTTAGGATCTCGTGTCTCAATTGGACAAAAGGGAACCCTTATAGGATCACTTTGTAGTCCGTGTGTTTGTCTGTCTGTTCGATAGTTAAGACCCTTTTTCTCAGAAACGCGTAGAGGTATCAAGTTGAAATGTATTGTCACATACTAAGTCTACTGTCCCACTGCCGGTGTAACAAAATGAAGCTCCCAACTAAATGCAATCAAAATATATGGCTATTTAAATGTACTTATCAATTATTATAAAGTACTTCCTGATGACTTAGAATTTTAAAAATTGGGATGAAGTAAACTATCTGTTAAGGAAAAATTTACCTATCTGTACAGAAAAAAAAAATTACTATTTTGTAATTAAACCACAGTAAAACAAAATCCTCGAAATCGACTAAAAATTAAAATATCGCCATCGAGTGACCTACGGGCTACGCGCTTTTTCCGGTTACTTTTACTTTACTTGGATCGTGATATAAGGCTCGAAAAATGATGATTTTTTTTATATTTAGGTAGCTCAAAGCGGTGTGATAAAAAAAATTAATTTTGTTATGCTTGCATAACGCTTAAAAATATTACTTGTATTATAACTCAATTTCTGTTATAGCTGACCTCATTGCCTTCTTGGCCAACGCCGTACGAAATACAGGACACTACGCAGTATTCGCTTGCAAATACACAACAAATACAAAGATCGCAAGTTCTTTCTACGAACTCGTTCCAAGATTACTCATATGTTAATATTAACCCGGTGCAAATTAACGATTTCACAAAAACAACCAGGTACCCTTATCCAACAATGGATAGCATATATAATAACCAAAATAATAATAACAAAAATGATTTAAAAGGACTAAAAGAAAATATAGATGATAGAAAGAAAAAATATACCGTCGCCAATACAATTAAAAAACCTGAGAGCAATAAAGAAAATCTACGTAAGACTGATACGATAAGTAAACCGTGTAAAGAAAAAAATAAGGAATTTAATACAAAACTCGTATCGAAAGTAACAGAAAAAAATGGAAAAAATATAGCAACCAGTAAAACATTACCTGAGCAGGAGGCAAAGGGTAAGGTCAAGGTTTTGTCTAAGCCTGATGATATAAATAGAACACGTAAGGAAAACTATAAACAATCAAAAGCATCAGAACAGCTAAAGTATTTATGGAAACGACATTGTCAGAAGTTAAAAAATAAAATAAAGGAAGAAATCGAAGGTTCCAAAGAGATAAGAACAACACTACACACTGAATGGAAGGACATTCTGAGATCTGAATATTCTAAGTTTGTAAGAAATTTTTATCGTTCCGCTTTGATCAGGCGAAAACATATTGATGAAACACCAACAACCCTAAGCAGAAAATTAAAAAAGAAATCTGCCACCGATTTAAAAAACGTCATTAAAAATAAACAAACCAATCAAAAGAGTCTTAACAACAGGATGACTAAAAGCAAGACTGATACTGCAGAAGACGAGAAAAATAAGAAAGTTAAACAAACGCCAGTAAAAAGTATAGTACAAACGCCTAAAAATGCTTATTCACACAAACATCGTAATAAAAGTAAAGATGAAAACGTTGACTTACGAACAATACTAAGTCGCAAACGATCTAAAGAACTTTGCTATGCCCCACAAACGAGAAACACAAAATACGCACAAAAAAGACCCCGTGAACGTGATAACTTAATTATAACTGTAAATCAGAACATTAAATCAGGCACCAAACCACCCGTAAATACGGAGTCAACGCCTAAAAAGAAATGTAAGAAAATAAAACTGGTAATAAATGTAGTATGTGGCAATTCTGAAGATGAATCAAGTGATAATGGCAGTGATAACAGTGGCTTGGTAAATCAAGACTTGAGTTTCCTTGATGATTTTAATGTAGATGATATAGTTGACAGTTTAAATTGTAACGGTTCATTAGATGAGAACAAAGTTTTGAACCAATATAATATAATATCAATGACCAATAATAATAACAGTGTACACAAAGATACTGATGAAGTCTTAAATGAAGACTACTCAAATGTTAAGTCGGAAATCACTAATACAGAAGAGAAATGTGAAGCAGTATCAGCAAAAGGAGATATTAATTTTGACATTGAGTAAGATGAGAATAATGATTACATTAAAATTGCATTATTATAAATACTTATAAAACATAGATTTTGCGTCTAAATACACTTATTTACTATTTAAATTCTTTTTAGATCATCCCTCAACGGGAATATCCTGAATAATGATGTTAATGCCACTTCTATCAGTGCACAATATTCTGATATGCAAAAGTCAACTTCTAAAGCTTTTAACAATTTGGATATAAAGTCGGAGGAAACCAAAACAGACCAGGCTTGTAATACAACTTTGTCCACGGCGCCAATTATAACCGACCAAAGGTAAAAATATATCATTTTAATAATATGTTTAACTCATAATTTCATTTTAATAAACATCATTTTTCAGTCGCAACATGGTAGAGAAGCATCTGGCTGTGGGCCGGAAGGTTTTCTGCGGTTTTGTGGATCTGGAGAAGGCGTTTGATAGAGTTGTGCGAAAGAGACTTTGGGACATTTTACCTGAGTATGGTATAAATGGCACTCTGTTGCGAGCCGTTCAGTCCACTTATGTGGACAGCAAGGCATGCGTACGGGTGGGTAACATGTCACTCTGGTTTGACGTTGAAATCGGCGTCAAGCAGGGTTGCGTGTTGTCTGCTAGACTGTTTATAATATATTTGGATAAAAGGCTTCAAAGACTGAAAGCGATGAATCAAGGTGTACAAATGGGTAATCTAGTGGTAAATGATCTACTATATGCAGATGACGCGGTTCTAATAGCGCCAACAGCCATTGATCTGCAAACACTAGTCACAGTTATGAAAGACGACGGCATGAAAAATGGCTTACATTTGAATGTAAAGAAAACCAAGATTATGGTTTTTGAACGGGAAGAAACCAGAACGAATGCAAAGATAGTGGTCGGTAACGATGTGCTGGAGCAAGTGAATGAGTTGCTATATCTTGGATGCGCATTCAGTAAGGATGGAAAATACACCGCTGACAAAGAGAGAAGAGTGAGTGCAGGGAACAGAGTGAATGGTGCGATTGGAAAGCTACTTAGAAGCTGGCACTTTAGCCGAAAGGCGCAGCTGGCTATACATAACGGATTGCTGGTCCCAACGCTGTTATATGGCAGCGAGAGCTGGGTACGTAAGAAGGAGAATAAATGTAGGATAAATACGGTGGAAATGCTAGGTCTGCAACAGCGTATTAAGAGAGCGAGAAGGCATGAAAGATAGTATTTGTGTAAAGATGAGAAAGGGTATGCTCCGTTCGTTCGGGCATATAGAAAGAATGTCTGAAGAAAAAATGACATAACAGATATACAATACGAAAGTGGAAGGATGTAGGTACCGGGGAAAACCTAGACTATCTTACCATGACCAAGTAGACCTAGTCTTATCTGAAGGACAAGTCAAGAGTCTCCGTAACCGGCGAGCGTGTATAAGACGAACTATGAGAGTGGAGGAAGCCAGAGAGGTATGTAAGGAAAGAACCTGGTGGAACTCTGTACTCTCTGCCTACCCCGCAAGGGATCTGGCGTGATGATATAGATAGATAGATCATTTTTCAGGATACCACAGGAAATAGACATTACAGAAGAAGACAAGAACATAGAAGCATTAACAATGAACCATGATAATTATAATACAAACGAGGAAATTAATGATAAAAAGGACGAATTCTTAGAAACAATTGTTGAAGCACCAGTTCAAATTGTAAATGTACATGAAACAGAATTGATAGAGCAGTCGAATAAAGCAAATAAAATTGATTTATCAACGCAAAGTTGTAAGGATACAAAATCCGATGATATAGACGAGAAAACAGAGGGAGTAATTTTATCTGCGGACAATAAAATTAGTTTGGATCAGATGTAAGTAATAGCAATAAATAATCAGATAACAGAGCACTATAACAGTCAAAATAAGAGTATCGGGAACCTTTAGTTTGTGGGCCTAAAATACCCTAGAAAACTAATTTCATATATTTTAATTAAGATACTTAAATTGAAATTAATTAACATTTAATTAATTTTAGCAGGAAAGTTGACCAAACAATAAACACAGAAAAAAATCCTGAAAGCCGTGAAGAGATAATAAATTCTATAGAAAATACGCAAATTAACGAAGATATTAGCGAAACCGTTACTCGATTAGTTAATGTACCAGAAATTCATACAGAAGATGAAATTATACAAATATCCGACGATGAAAATAGCAATGCAACTATTATAATAAATGTTAACGATGGCAAGCGGATTAAAGTAAATTGCAATAATAGTTTAGGAACTGATAAGATTACAGAAAACATTGGTATAAAAACAACTGAAGAAAACGCCTACTGCGCGATAGAATCATTGATTACTATAGATGAGATCGGATATATCGAAGATGCCATTGAAATACACGATACCGATGATGGTCAATTTTTTGCAAAAGAAAAGCCTATCGACGATAGTCAAATTTTTGCAAAAGAAAACCCTAATATCCAAGAACCAGATATGAAATCAGAAATAAAACAAGACGATAAAAAATTAAAAGTAAATGATAAAAAAGAAATAAATGCTAATCTGAAAGCGATTTCAAATGCTAAGATTATTCCAAAGTCTAAACAGAATGTACCAAATAAACTAATCAAAAATATACCAGTCAATGATAAAGAATTTGTGGCGCAGCTAGAAATACGAATGTTTGACTTCTTAGATGATCGTTATGATATCCAATCAGTAATACACAGGGGAAAGTTTTCCGGGATATTTAAATGTGCGGATTCTAAAGGACAAAGTTATGCTATCAAAGTGTTGAAGTAAGTTATTACATGTGCAGTCGTACAAGGATGTATTGTATTGGCCAGCGGCCAAAATCAAAACTAACGCAGTCATCAAGTGAAATGTCACTACATGACAGTCGCAAAGTTGCCGTTTGTTATATAATTTACCCAACTTCTTTCATTAATTAGTAATCGTGCGGACCCACCTGTTGAAATATCTTGAAAGTAGACAAATTTTACTAAATGTTAACTCTAATTTCACACCAACGCCCCCACCAATGTCAATGTCATCCACCAGCCAAAAGATTAGCATTACATTAATACTTATTTTCAGCCTATCAAGCATTTTTTGCATATCACAAAATTATATCTGTGAGCAAATATGTAACTTATTTTCAGCGATGTTTCGGAACGTGTATCAAGGGGCATGCTCAAGGAGAAAATGCTCATGAAATTGCAAAAATATATAGGAAGGGAACACCTGAATATTGTCTACTTATTTAATAGTTTCGGGATGATGGGATACTGGTGTTTCCTAATGGAGTACTATCCAAAGAACTTGGAGCAAGCCTTGTATGAGAGTAAAAAATGTTTCCATATTGATCTTGTTCAAGCCTTAGCGAGACAGTTGGTCTCTGCTGTGACCACACTAACTAACAGTAACATAATACATACAGGTAAGGCCCTTTGTTTCCTTAACCCTCAGGGTTAATCTGACTGAATATAAAAGTGCAGCAATTTAACTATTTTATTTATGTTGTTTTTTATCCTCTGAAACTTTTATCTAATGACTGTAAAAACAACCCTTAAGTTTCTTGTCCTGAAATAATTAGAGTATTACGACATTAGAGCTATTTCAATGCAATCTCTTTTTAAGTTCCGCCTCTTAGTTATATTTTGACTTCATTATTTTTTAAACCAACATTTCTACCCATAGATATATTGTAACTCATTAGAGACACTTTACGCGGTCTTATTCTGCTAAAATCGCCCATAAAATTACCATTTGGAAGTGGTCCCGATTTATGCTAGTAAAAGTTGAAAAGAGCACCTATACTATGTCGGGAATTTATCAGTCCGAAATAAATCCAGTAGAACTAAGCACTAATGACAAAAAATATTGTGGGTTTTTTTCCAGATATAAAACCCAAACACATACTCCTAAACAGTACAAACGACAAATTAAAACTTTGTGGATTTGACGATTCAAGCTACATACAATTCCTGGACATAAAGCCCAACACTGGGACAGCGAGTTATCGTGCCCCGGAAATTATACTCGGCTTCATAGCGGACTTCAGAATAGACGTCTGGGCAACTGCCCTGGTCATCTTTGAGATGGCGACAGGCCAGAAGCTCTTTCCAGGGGTGTTTAACAATGATATATTGTTCAAACAGATGTGTACTTTAGGCCACTTTTCTCAGGACATGATAGATGGCTCGGTGTATAAAGACTGGTATTTCTTGAAGGGAAAGTTTATGAGAAAAATAGGTTTCAAAGGACAGGTCAGTATTGATATCAATTGAGTAGTGTAAGGCAGTTTTAATTTTAACTCGTCTCTTACTATTATCTGAGACCAGACCAGGCCAATATATTAATAAGCAATATCAAATCAATCTAATATAATACGGCATATTCTAAAAAACCTAGATTTTTATTAGTGGTTTTTACTGAAGAAGTAATCTTTGTTCCAATGGCTGGAATACCCAGGATTTGGGGGGGTCATGATTTGTGATATGGCTATTGGTCTACACTAATATTATAAAGAAGAAAGATTTGTATGTTTGTAACGAATAAACTCAATAACTACTGTACCGATTTCAAAAAATGTTTCAGCATTAGAAAGCTACCTTATCCAGAAGTAATATAGGTTATATAACATAGACCCGGTAGGTAGCGCTGTTGTCGACCGGGTGCGAAGTCGCGGGAAACTGCTAGTAGTATATAAATTACTATATATACTACTAGTAGTATATATGTCTGTGCTACTATGGAGCACCACAATTAGTTTACTAGTTAGTACTGTAGTTTGGTTTCCAGTGGTAAATAATGCCGTAGTTTTTGGTTTTCAGAAAGTTGTTTTCATAGAGTATTTCAAGAGAAACAAACGTCTCCACGACTCTCTCTTCAAAGCTTACAAACAAGACTGGGAAAGTTTTGCTACGAAACAACAAGTATTCGAAGACAGAGCCAAACTCAATGATCTTTACCAGTTGTTGGAGCAAATGTTGGCACTGGACCCAAGATACAGATTGCCAATAACTTTCGTTGGCGCCAGTGAGTTTATTCACGATATGTTCTCTTGATTTTTGAGTTTATAATTTTATTATACTAAAATTTGGTCTATATTTTCCAGAAATTGCACTGAAGTGTTTATTGCGATAATATTACCATTTAATTGTTATCAAAGGAAAGTGTTTTTGTTTATGTTTATCGTATGATTATTCAATATTGTTGATGGAACTAAGGCGACGTAGATTAAGTAAAAAGTAATAAGTCACAGTCATAAGACGTAGATCCTCTACGTCTTATGGCTGTTACGTTATACCTGGGGTCTGTAGTTGCAAGTACACCTTCTGTGTTTAAATATTATGCCACTTTGAATCCTCATCGACGCCAATTCACACAAGCCCACCTCTTGAATTTCAAACCTTACACTTTTTTCTTCTGGTTTCAATTTGAAACTCATGAGCTCGTAGATTTGTGTAGCTTGATTCCTGCGCAAGGGACCACAGACCGCGTCGTCCGTTCTAATCATAAGAATTAGGCATTATAGTTTGATTATGAGCATTTATTGTAGTTAAGTTTATTTCTGTTATTGTTTGTTGTTCCTAGATTAGTTTTTATGTTATTCCTTATGCGTAGAATAAAATCTACAAAGACATAGGGGCATCGTTTAATGTCTTAAGGTCACTACAACCATAGCTGCTTTAGAGAGCTTACGTACCTTGCTTCCGTATTCAAGTTGTAGAAATGGAATGAAAATGTTTACTGCAGTAGATTTCACACATTGCAACGGTTTTTCAATAATATTCTTTGAATTTCCTAGCTAAAACGCGCAAGTTTGCGTTTTAATCTTATCAGATCGCTTAGAATAGATAAGCTATAGACAAATATTATTTCGCACATGAAGCATTAGGTAAATTTGATTTACAAATGTTGTATTTGATTATAGCCTAAAAAAACTGATAAAGATGAATATATTATGTTTATTTCAATGTGTGTAGCGTTTTATTTAATAAAATCACACAAGCTTTTCGTAACAACCCTCTGCTACCCCCAGTTTTAGCTTGACGGTGTGTTTAAAACAATAGAGGAATCATAAACCCAATGTAAGTTTGTACTTTAACTTTCGAAAAATCAACTAATTCTTGATGAGTATCCTAAACGTAAACACGAGAAATCACGTCAAATAACCGTGAAGTGAGACATCGTTAAAATATGACGCAGACTTGGTCTTTGGGGCTGTATTAGAGCTCGAACTCAAATAATTTATTTTGTATAAAGTTTGTGGGGCAATTACAAATTGTCAATATACATTTTTTTTCATTTACTATGCCAATCAATATATATAATATGCCGGCTCCACTGAGCAGATTCATCGAAAAACTCAGCGGGCTTGTCTTTTTTGATCGTTTTTCTCTTTTATGGTTTTAATCATATCGTGTAGGTACAATGTTTAGCTAATTTTTTACACACTCATATACTTGAATTTGTTATATCACCCGGAAGATGACCACTGCACAACTAAGTCGCAGGATAAAAGGATTTTAGGCTGCAAAGATCAGCTTAAAATCCTTTTGTCACGATATATTTATATTAGCTGTGTGCCGCGGTTCCAGCCGCCGTTAACCATAAAGCTAATAAGATCGGAATGCATCGCCCGCTTGCGGTGTTACTTAGTTTCGGCATTGTTTTTGTATTTTTCTTTTTTTTTCGGCTCACTATTTCGTGAAGAAAGGGTACTGTGACAGTTGTAAGTGTCAAAGAAAATTATACTTTATGCCATTGCAATAAGATATGCCGTTTCTATACTTATATTTACAACCCATCGTATGTGAAAAATATATAACTTTACTCAAGAAATAAGATATCAATGGCCCTAAAAAAATTTCAAATCCAAAAATGTACAAACACTTTAGCTTCATAATAATAGTATAGATGGCATACCTGTTAAGGAGTTTTTGGCGGGAAGTCGAAGAGTGATGTTGTCAATATGTTTTAATTTCCAAAACTTGTGTTATTTCAACTAATAATGTGTAATGTTGGTGGAATATTAACATGATGGTTAATCTGTGTTCTTATATGTGCATGAGTGAAGGTAATTGTAACAAAGTAATAAAACGTGCCTTTATGACTTTCCTCAAAACGGCCGTCGCAATTTGTATGTAAAGTATCCACCGCTTTACTATCCAGGGTGAGGTACTTCATTAATTTCATTATCATCGTTGTTATCAATTACATGGGGGAGTTGAATTAATTTAAACAAACACGATTATATATCTCACTGGACACTGGCAAAATACACTTAAAATTAGTGTGAACGATAAAGAAGAAGAAGAAGAACACATACCTGTCCGGGCATCTCCTTGGTGTGTCCGTCGGGCACATGGAACAGCACGAGCGGCGCGGCGCGGCCCGTGTAGGGAGAGGGCGGGCCGGCCGCCACATCCGCGCGGAAGTACCCGCGCCGCTGCAGCTGGATGATGTCACCCTCACGAACTTGACGTAGCTCTGGCTCACCCAGCATTGCCACCTCCCACTATACAACATTTTTATTTGTGTAGGCTTACGTCATTGAACCAGCCCTCACTGAAGGTTAAGCGTAGATCTGACCCAAACTCCCAAAAATAGGCTCTATTTACAGAAGATTGTTGATGAATCTACTGCGAATTTGTTATAAAAATATATATAAAAATAAAGATGAAAAGTTGTATAGAGTTAGTAATTCAATGTATAGAGTATTATTTAATTTTACGTATTTAATTTTTAAAAATAATGCTTTTAACTCTTATCCTGAATATATATTGCAAATGTCGTATTCATTGGCAAAATAGATATGTATAAAACATACACGAAAAAAGCTTAAGATAGGCTCTGTATGGATATGCTCTAACTTGTATGGAGACTCTTTTATTTTATGCTCTAACTTGTATGGAGACTCTTTTATTTTATGCTCTAACTTGTATGAAGACTCTTTTATTTTAATTAATTATATCTCGATTATTTGAATAACCTGCGTTTTGGGGTCCTCTTGGCTCACTTTTCGTTGTTGTCAAGATGGACAATGGAAATTTTCAAACAAAAATTCTCAAAGTCATTGAAGACTAACTTCCCTTAAATCAGCAAATATCTTAAGCGAAATGTAAGTCTCCCATATTTAGTTCTTTTAATGCGAATTTTACATATGACAACAAAACTATTTAAGGTATGTAAAGAAAGAACCTGTTGGAACTCTGTACTCTGCCTACCCCGCAAGGGATCTGGCGTGATGATACAGATAGACTATTTGTCGGATTTTAATCATGTTTATTTTTGATTTTTAAATTCACGACGTTTTGAATGCTTCGCAGCACCCATGCTCACGGGAGAAACTCGGTTCCTCCCGAGACAATGGGTGCTGGATGGACCGCCACGATGAAAATGCGGTAGAATGCGAATAATAATTTTATTTAATCTCTCCCATATTTTTTCTAGAAACATCCACGATTATGGACCAACAACACTCTTGATAGGAAAAATAGACATGCCCGACAAATCCAAAGTTTAGTAAGCCAGGAATTCACTAAAGAATAAAATGTCCCGGTACCTATGTATGCGAAAAAATCGCGGGACGTGACGCTACGACGATATTCATATTGATTTAATGTCTTTCAATCTAACGTATGGCGACGTTGAAGACAAATTTTTTTTTTTGACCTCTTCAATCAATCGACGTTGTCGTCAGTTTAAAAGCCGAGAGTGAGGTCCCTCTTATGTGCATGTGACAAAAATCTCCATTCTTAATCTCCATACTACAGAGAATAAAAGTATAAACACATGACACACATACCCTAGTTTTATGTCCAATATAATGCTTGAAGTCCTCATCTTTGCCCAGCAGTGGCTTGGATATAATATGGTCGAAGTACACGCAGTACACTTCGACGGGGGGCGAGTTGGGTGTGTCGGCCAGCCAGGTTAGCTTTAGCGTCTTCTTGTAGTCTTTATTCTCAAGGTTGGGCGTTGCGTCTATGCTGGTTACGGTGCCGTCTGGAGACCTGTGGGTAATTTAAGTTGTGATATTTAGTGTAATACTTAGTTTACAAGGTGTAACATAATTATCGCAAGACCTGAAAGTAGTTTGTTCTAAATCGGCAACTGAATCGAATCCAACTATTTTCAAAAAATGCTGTTGCTGGTGCTTTTCGCTGTATTAAACAAAATTTTATAATTATTCAAAGCATTACGGCTATTTTGAATGTATTTCTATTACATACACCTCAATACGCATACAAAAGTTAATTATTTATTAAATTTTAAGGTTAATTTGGGTACCAAAAAACTTAAAATGGTAGAAAACTCCATAAAATAGGAAGTTTGATGTTCATATTGAATTCGTAAAGCAATAATCTAATTGGGGTGTCTGAGGTCTTGCGTTGTTTATGTTACATCTTGTATTTGGTGTAATGATAACGATATTGCCTCAACTAAATTAAAAGTGTATTAGTCCATGCGCAACTGCATTATTAGGATTTTTACATCGAAAGGAAAAACTTTGCTCTTATATGTTAGTTTTTACTTTCTTTGACAACCACCCAGAGCGATACAAATGCCTGTGGGTGGCATAAAGAACAAGTCTTTATATGGAGGGATTGCGGAAATCCGACCCGCGACTCGACTAGTCGTAGATCCAGTGAACCGAGTGGAATACTCTGAGGGAACTCTACTATTAAATGAAAAATATTTATTCAGACGGACAAACAATTCCAAGAAAATTTGAGTTATTGCAAAACAGATGCGCAAAGAGCTATATGCAAAAAGCCGTTACCTACTTAAAAATAGATTCCTTAATACATTAGAATAAGTTATACAGGAAACATGTCATAATTTGACCACCTCTAAAACTTACCTATGTATCTTATCTATCATAATATTCCCATAGTTAATGAAGGTAGCGTTTTCTCCCTCCTTCAGCGTCTTCGCGTCGACCTGGTCGATGAGCAGTCTGGGCGACACCCACACGGTCTTGTTGCCCACGGCTGGGTTCTTGGGGTGCAGCGCCACGGTGAGGGTGCTGTCTGCGGACACACCCTTGAGGTTCACAGGCACTGGGGAGGTTTCTAGTGCAGTGTACCGAGGCGCTATTGGGTCGATTACCTGCGAAGAAAAATGGGGTACATATCTTAATTATTTCTAAAAATAAAAAAAGGGTGGCAAGCAGGAGTGGTGGAGGTGTACTGGGTAGGCATGTGTCGATCTTTACTAATATGTTACAGGGATATGAAACATGAACGAGAACTACAAGATACTAAACGGTTGTACGGCAAAAATTGCTTCATTTGTATCTGAATCTCGATCTTACATTCACCAGTCAGTATACGAAGGTGCTAATCGTACAGAACAAAAGAAATGCTTCATAGTTCATTCCAATCTAAAACTGAATCTCGATCTTACATTCACTAAACTTGCCGTCTAAAAGAACGAATACGCGAAGCGATGTCGGTCGATGGGCCGTCTGCGCTTGAATTTAGCTGATTCAAATGTTCCAAATGAGACATATCTTTGCACTGTTTCAGATACAACTGTGTCAATCTTAACAGTGAGACGCTTTTGTCATGTCTAGTACTGGGTATTACAATATTTTGCCGACGATGTTAAGTCCCAATGTAAAAGGTCGCACCTTTTACATTTGCCATTATACAGGACTCAATTTCCGATTCCTAGCTGAATACTACGAAATTTTCGATAGCGAAAAAAAACCATATCATTGTACAACCCAGAATCCTATTTGATAAAAGTGACAACGACGGGCGACAGATGATAATGTGCTAGTTTCAAAAAGAAGCCATACAAAACCGCTTTATTACACAACACTAGTCGTGACAATGCGACATTTTTGGAAAATATGTCACATTGTCAGTATATCAAATGGACCGTGGACCTGGTGACTATCCACCTTACATTAGAAAATAGACCAACGAGGTAACATGTGAATAGCTTAATAATATAATATCAGCCTATACTGCCCACTGCTGGACAAAGGCCTTCTCTCACAAATCGAGGTGAGAGAGATTAGGTCATACTCCACCACGTGGACCCAGTGCGTATTGGCGGAGGCAGGTTTGTGGCCACCTGCTGTTGGGACTTATCAAGCCGCCTTTAAGGCTTCCAACTCGGCTTAACGACTTTCACATTAAATGGTAACCGGGACCAACGACTTAACCTGCCTTCCGAAGCACGGAGACGCTTGAATATGAAAATGCCACAAACGGTCACCCATCTCAGGCCGACCGAGTCGAACGCTGCTTAACCTTGGTGATCGGTAAGAACACCGCGGGCCGCGGGAAAACCGCGGGCGCACAGCGCTACGACCGCCTCAATAGCTATACCTATTATAGAATAGCTTACCTTTTTGTTAATGGCCCAGATCTTATCCCACTCCATGAACACGACGGAGCGGCTCGAGCCTTGGGCCTGGATGAATTGACGAAGTCCCTCCACTGTCATACCGCGACGGAGAACGCCACGGACTGTTGGCATGCGAGGATCATCCCTGCGATAAAACAAATGTTATTACGTAGATATTACATACATACGTTGACATTTGTGTGCGTGTGAATGATCTACGCTGTTGCCCGGGGGGGCCTTTACAGCTTCACCGGACAAGAGGGCGAGCGTGCAACCACTACGCTCGAGCCAGAAGGGCAACTAGCTCAAGGGCGCCTCAAGGAGGAACGGCCTCGGCTTGGGCAGTCGCTATGGGGGAGAGCGTATACTAGGTGTCTCGCCGTGGTGCTCTGCATCGGCCGGCCTCGCCTCTTCAACCTCGCCGGCGAGGTCGGTGACTGATCCTGTGTGCGGTATCTGTATTCGAAAGAAGGGATGTAAGGGCATCGGGGGGGTCGGTGAGAACATGCCGCGGACGGCGGTAGCGGCTGATAGGAGGGGAAAACATTGACACCTTAAGCCCACTGGGGTAGGCACTAAAGTTCGTCGCATACTACGATTCTGACACACTTTCTCCTATTTTCCTCATGCATTTCCGTCGATTTAGAGTGTTACTGACTTTTATTGTTTAGAAAATTCCTATAAAAGCAGTTGTTAGGATATAAATAAATAATGTACCGTTGCGCACACAGCGCTGCGAGATTAAATTATTCTTAGTAATCGCCAAGGCTAAGCAGCGTTCGTTTGGATCCGTCTGAGATGATCTTTCGTGGCATTACCATTTTCGAGCGTCTGCGTGCTTTGGAAGGCACGTTAAAGCCGTGGACCCGTACTACAGGTGCTGCAGTCCAATGGGCAGTTTAAATTGTATATAGTGATGTGTCAACCAAATACATCAGTGAAGTAACAGAATATCCACAGAACAGAATCTGTGTCATAAGATTTTAAAACTGCCGGGAATTAGGTATATTATAAATAATGTCTATACCCAAATAGGAATGAGTGTAAACTTGCCTTCTGGCAGCACACACTAGCTACACTGGCACTCATATACCAACACACACCCGCGCGTACGCACGCATACACACAGACACACACACATACACACACTCTCACACACACGCACACACATTCACAACCAGCTCTAATCTTGACACCACCACTTTCGGCAAACGCGAAATGTTATTTAGATTATGAGAGAGCCGAAATTAGCTCATATGGGGAAGGTGCACTGGTGACCTGAAATACAGGTATTACCTAGTTTAGGCACCAGTCTCCCACAACAAAAAACTGCATTGTAATATGGCAATCTTCCTATGTAATGTTATATTGTGGCGAGAAATAAATGATATTATTATTATTATTAAAGAATGTCCTTACCATCCATCAACGAGACCTTCCTCAACGAACCATGTGAGTTTTCTCTTTGATAAAACTGTATTTGTCATGCTAAGCCTGTAATAAAATGGAATATAATTAGAAAATTCATGCAAAAATATATTATACACATCTTCATAACTCTCACTTAAGGGGGAACCTAAGCCTAACTTCCAAAAATAGGCTCTATTTACAGATGATTGTTGATGAATGTACTGTCTATTAGTTATAAGAAATATATATAGTTAAATTTAATTTTACGTATTCCATTTTCCAAAATAATATTTTTAAAAATCTCTATCTTGAATACATATTGCAAATGTTCTATTCAATGGTAGATTGGATATGTATAAAATATACACAAAAAAAACTTAAGATATGCTCTATAACTTTAATGGATGATTTTTTTTAATTTAATTAATTATATCGGAATTATTTGAAAAGACCTGCATTTTGGGTCCTCCGGGCAAACGTTTAACTGTTGTCAACATCATCAAACAAGGGAAAATTCCAAACAAAAATTCTCAAGGTCATTGACTTAGTAATTCCCTTAACGGTTTAAACAAGGTTATTTGCTCTGCTACTCACATGAGAATGCCAGCTTTAGCAGCGAATATTCTTACGTTTCTAGACCTAGGTAGGATAAGGATGTGCAGTCTAGAACTTTTTTCTATAGAAACATTTCCAGTGTTATATTCCGGAATCTGGCATTGTGCGTAGTATAATTAATGGCACTCGCCTCCGACGCGGGATCTAGCATCGTTGGCGAAAAGTATGTATACACAGCATACCTCTTCCACCATTGCGTGAGGAATATAGGCGTGACGTTGTAAATTTTTACTATGACCCCATCATGAACAAAATACCTACCTACTGTACTCCCAAATATAAGGCTTCCTCAAGCCGAGCGCGTCGATGAACCAGTAGAACTGTGGGTCTCGGTCGTGATACTCCATGGTACGCAGAACGTGGGTCACGCCCTCCACAGAGTCCACTATGGGACACGCGAAGTCGTACGTCGGGTATACTCTGTACAATAAACAAAAACAAAGGCATTCATCAAGCTGCAAAATCGACGACTACAACGGTTTGGTTAAGTGGTGAGAGCGTCGACATATAAAGGTGGCAATCCACATTACCGCCCGAGTCGAATAAGATCACAACTACGGGTGTGGTCGTATTTTTTTTCACAAGAATTTAGCCCCACACATGGAATTATTCCTGTGTCGTGGGGGCATTTACAAACATGAATTTCACATGCACCACCACCCAGACCGAAACAAATATTTGTGGGGTCACACAAAGATTTGTACCGTGCGGGAATCGACCCTGCGACTACCCAATACAGTGGGCGGAGCGACTCAAGCCTTCAACCACTGGACCAAGCCGTCCGTCCAGGCTAATAGTTCGATACAATCATAGCTAACGTGCGGACACGTAAATATGCTACAGTTTTCTAAAACTACCAAAATAAAAAGATCATTAATAATTTAAAACTAATTTCTTCAGTTGCTAGCTATGAGTAGGTAAGCGTAAGTATATACGACGGCGCCGGAGCGGAGGCAATGCCCGCCTAGGCCCCCAGCCCAATAGCCCGGGGCTTTATAATACGGACTTACTTGTGTCCCCCGCCGCAACATCTGGCGCGGGAGCCCCCCTGCACCAACACCTGCAGGCGCCATTGAGGTCGTGGGAAGCTGGGGCGGGGGCCCTAAGCGTCCTTCACCCAACCAACCAAAGTCTTACAGACCAATCGGCCTGCTGTCAGTTCTCGGGAAAATCGTTGAGAAACTCATGATAAGCCGCATTCAGTGGCATATTCTCCCAACACTGAGTGTAAACCAATACGGCTTCATGCCACAGCGTGGCACAGAGGACGCTCTCTATGACCTAGTGAAACATGTGAGGTCGGAAATCGACAAGAAGAAGTTAGTAGTCATAGTTTCGCTGGACATAGAGGGTGCCTTCGACAGCGCGTGGTGGCCAGCTTTAAAACATCAGCTATCATTAAGGAAGTGTCCGAAAAACCTGTACGCAATGGTGGCGTCCTACCTCCAAGACCGAAAGATCAAGGTCAATTATGCCAGAGCAACGTGTGAAAGGGTAACCACAAAAGGTTGTGTCCAAGGATCCATAGGAGGACCGACCTTCTGGAACATAATCCTTGATACCCTGTTGCAAAAACTATCTGGCCAGGACGTCCACTGTCAAGCGTTCGCGGACGACGTGGTTCTAGTCTTCTCAGGAAAAACAACACCTGACATGGAGCCGAACATCAACACAGTCCTGGCAGGGGTGGTGGAGTGGGGTAGACAAAACAAACTCAGCTTCGCAGCACACAAAACAAATGCAATGCTGCTAACAAGGAAGCTGAAATACACCACTCCGGCAATCTACATGTCGGGAACAAAAATACAACTGGTTGACGAAATAAAGCTCCTAGGACTCACCATAGACAAAAGACTCACCTTCAAACCACACGTAGCCGCAATTAGTAAGAAAGCTGCGGATATATACAAACAGCTTGCGCGTGCGGCGAAGGTGACGTGGGGTCTAAACGGTGAGATAACTAGAACAATCTACGTCGCGGTAATAGAGCCAATTGTGCTGTACGCTGCGAGCGTGTGGTCCCAATCTACGGAACTGCAGATGATCCAAAACCGTCTGCAAGCAATCCAGAGGGGCTTTGCTCAAAAGATCTGCAAGGCGTATCGCACAGTGTCTCTTACATCGGCATTAGCTCTGTCAGGGCTGCTACCCCTGGATCTAAGGGTACAGGAGGCGGCGGCTCTTTACACAGCCAAGAGAGGGATCAGAAAAGACTATATACCACCAGGAAGGGAACTGGAGCACAGGGTGAGCTTCAGAGAACAGCCTCACCCCTCCAAACTCACAACAACAGAGTATGGGCTCCTGGAGAGCACGGACTCTCAAACCCTGGAAAGCCACAACATAGTCGGGCCACACATCTATACCGACGGCAGTAAAATACTCGGCAGAGTGGGAGCTGCAGTAACGTGGTGGGAGGGGGGAAGGGAGACCGGGTCCTCAACCTTCAGTCTTGACCCCCACTGCACTGTATTCCAGTCGGAACTTTATGCCCTCCATAGAGCGGTGCAAATGATAAAAGCCAGCGGGGTAAAAATAGCAAACGTAATGAGCGACTCGAGATCTTCGCTCGACCTGCTGGCCAATCCAAAAACAACGCACCCTCTGGCCAAAACCATAAAGGGGAGCATAAATGAGATCAGAGCAGCCGGGGGGGAAGTCCGCCTCTTTTGGCTCAAAGCGCACGTGGGGACCGCCGGTAATGAGCGCGCCGACCATCTGGCGAAATCGGCGGCCCAGGCATCTGCCACCCACACAGATTACAACAATATACCCCTGTCATATGTCAAGAAAACCATCAGGGAAGAGTCGGTCCGTAAATGGCAGGCCAGGTATGACTCTTCGAGCACAGGGCTGGTCACAAAGACCTTCCTCCCCGATGTTGAGCGAGCTTACTCCATCGTAAGGAAAACAAGGTTGACAGCCAACCAAGTGCAAATCTTGACGGGACATGGAGGAATAGCGGAATACTTGCACCGATTCAGGCTAAAAGACAGCCCCGGGTGTGAGTGCGACCCCAACATCAGTGAGTCTGTGTGGCACGTAATCCTGGATTGCCCGCGCTTTGCGGCTGACAGATTGGACCTGCAACAGAGGTTAAACGAAAACCTCAGCAGGACCAAACTGGCGGCCATCATGGCAGACGACTATGCGAGACCGCACTTCCTGAAGTTTGCAGATAAGGTTATCCGCATCTGCCTCAGAAGGAACAGCACTCTGGCATCAAAAACTTCCCCAAGAGATACAAACACAGCCACCAACAACACTTACACACCAACACAAAACCCTACGTCACCTCTGGCAGTCGCCATTCCCAAAAGCATACATTTTCTTGGGAGAGGCGAACGTGGGAAGCCGGGTATTCAAATAAAATCAGTCGCTCTGTTTATGGACAATAATTCCGAGCGCATTGGCATCGGCTACTGCAACGCAAGCGGCCCCAAACGGGTAACAATTTCGCCCGGGCTTGCCTCCCTTCTTCATGGCAGCTCGTTTAAGAACACAATGAAGCGTAAGAAGTTCAACGAGCTGCAGAACGCGGGGATCGGAAACACAGCGTGCAGAATAGTGCAAACCAAGAACAAGACCGTGGCACTATTCCAAGCGGGCGAAAACACCTCCCAATTCGCCCAAGCATGCAGTTTTCTGATCAGCCTAGCGGGGAAGGGTGACAAGCCAACAAAAGTAAGCGTAGACGCTATGGTGGTGGAATTTGAGGAAGGTGAGGCCGCCGACCACATCGGGATAGTAGAAGCCTCAAAACACCACGAGGTAGTGGTCTATGAGGATAGAGGACAAAACCTCGACTTCCTACGGCCACGACAGCCAGAAAACCTCATCACAAAAACCCCAACTGACATCTGGGGACACCCCACAGCGACTCAAGACGGGCTCAGCGGGTCTGAACGCCTACAAATGAGGGCAGCTCTCGAGGAGAGCACAGCGAAGCAGAAGCCAAAGGACACTACAGGTGCCAAAAAACTCGCGTCTTTCACAACGGCGCTCGGGAAGGCGGTCCTCGGCATACCAAGTGTGCTGGGGAAAAAAATCAGGGGGAACCAACGGGCGGAGGGGGTGGCAGTCGCCGCCGAAGTGTTCTTGAGGGAGCCCCCTCCCAAAAGTCATAAGCAGCCGGAAAAGGCTCGAACAAGAGTCCAGATGGGGCTTGTCGATCCGCCGGAGCTCAGCGAGGCGACGGAGCCGCTGCAACACACAAAAAACGCGTTCCTCGAGTTCAAAGCAATCACCAAAGCAACAAGAAGGGTCAATAGTGAGACCTGTAGATCCATCCTGCAAACCTATCACCTGGGCAATGAAGGATTGCTAGAGGTGAAGCTCGAGGAGGCAGAAGCGGCGGTGTACGACAACGACAACTCCACCACGTTAAGAGGAGAAATGTCGGGGAGGTACATGGCGGCCTATAGTGGAACCAGCGGTTTCGTCGAATACGATGAGGAGGGGTCCCGGCGGACCGGCAAACACAAGTTCAGAACCCCCCCTAACGACCCAATAGTGATTGCGGCGAAGTGCACGAGGGTGGTGCTCGACGACCGGATACTTGAGATGGCAGAAACTGTCTCAAGTGGCCGGGGTCGGGGGCCTGCAATCGAGCACTGGACCGTACCCAAAATAACATGGGTCAACGGGGTTCCTGGATGCGGAAAAACAACATGGATAATCGCAAATTACAACATCGAAAGCGATATCCTAATAACATCTACAACCGAGGCAGCGAATGACTTAAGGGAGAGACTCGCGCAAAAAGTTAAAACAAACACCAAGAGGAGGGTCCGCACTATGGCTTCAATGCTGGTCAACGGATTGAAAGAAGGTGAAGAGTGCACACGTATTATCATCGACGAGGCACTCATGAACCACTTTGGAGCCGTAGTGATGGCCATCAAGATAACTGGCGCGAGAGAGGCTCTTCTCGTCGGCGACTGCAACCAACTGCCGTTCATTGATAGGGAGAACCTGTTTCGACTGCGTTACAACCGCCCAGACTCCGTGGCGCGTGTCAACAGGGAGCTGCTCTGCACTCACAGAAACCCAATGGACGTAGCGTATGCCCTCAACGAGATATATGGGGGCATATACTCGTCCAAATCCCTCGTGAGGTCCTTGAGCCTCAGTAAGTACACGGGAGCGCAAATTCCGAAACACCAGGAGAACACCCTGTTTCTGGTGCACACCCAGGCCGAGAAGGAAATCCTCCTCGGCCAGGGCTATGCGTCGGGAAACGGGTCGCGCATCCTCACCGTGCATGAGTCTCAGGGACTAACGAGTGAAAAGGTGGTGATAGTGCGAGCGGTCCCCAAGAGACTGAAGCTCCACGGAAGCTATCCACACGCGGTCGTAGCTATATCTCGCCACACTGGAAGTTGCGTCTACTACACAGACAGCTGTGAAGGGGACGCAACGGCTACACTAATAAGCAGGGCGAGGGCAGCTGCGACCAAAAAAATAAAAGAATACAACATAAAGATGGCTATTCGCAGTCGAGACATGGTAGTTGTTAAAAAGCTGCTGGAGGCGGAGGCCTAAAGGAAACCCTCACAAGCAGCCAAACACCTACACAACTGAGGCATTCTCGCTCAAAGGCAAGCCAAAACAGAAAGCCTCATCACTTACAAAATCATTAATATAAATTAAAAAAAAAAAAAAAAAAACCTCTACTGAAGTACCGCTACAAACAAATACCAAGCACTGTAACAATAAGCTAATAATAAGCGGCATGTACCATACAAGTGCATATAAAAGCAAATACTAACAACACATAAATTACACAAAAAAAGGTGCGGGACAAACCGGGCCCGCAGTGTCTAATTACAAATAAAAAAAAAAAAAAAAAAAAAAAAAGCGTCCTTCAAGTGCGACCCCGAGAACGACGACCCCGGCGGGGTGTGGCGCATGCCGCCATGACCAACGCGACGGTGCAGGGGGAGATGGGGTCCATAGGCTCCCCGCCCCCGAAGGCGGGTTATTCACGACACAGAGAGGCACCGGTGCACACCTAACAGAGATCCCGGAGCCCCTCCCCGAGGTATCGACCACCGTGGGGTTTGAGTCGGTAAGAGTAGTCCGACATGCCCTGCCAGCTTCCCCCGAGGCTGGCGGAACTCCATGAGGATTTCCCCCACGTTAAGTATATTAAGTATATCCAAACACGGCCGTTTTTTGTCTGCCATTTTGTTTGTGAACCGTATTGTATTACGAGTAAATATATCGATAGGTGAGAGTGTATACCGCTCTGCGCACCGAATCGATTACCAATAACCAATGTACCTTTATAGATTTTTTTTTATGTATATGTATATATAATATACGATAAATACGTATGGCATGATATATGGATCAGAGACGTGGTCTCTTACAATAGGTCTCATAAAAAAGCTCAGAGTTGCTCAGCGAGCTATGGAGAGAGCTATGCTCGGCGTTTCTCTACGCGATCGAATCAGGAATGAGGAGATTCGTAGAAGAACCAAGGTCACCGACATAGCCGTTAAGATTAGCAAGCTGAAGTGGCAATGGGCGGGCCACATAGCGCGTAGATCGGACGGGCGTTGGGGCAGAAAGATTCTAGAGTGGAGACCACGTATTGGCAAGCGCAGCGTGGGACGACCGCCTGCCAGATGGACCGACGATCTTGTGAAAATCGCAGGAAGTCGTTGGATGCAGGTGGCATCGGACCGGTTACGCTGGAAAGCGATAGGGGAGGCCTATGTTCAGCAGTGGACAAGTATAGGCTGAGATGATGATGATGAGACGAAGACCGCACTTGTTTAAGTGCCGACCGGCAGGACCAATTTGCAAGGGAAAGCTCCAATGACCCGCGCCTTCGGCCACTTAATGAAGTTGCTAAAAAAATGATTGGTTCTCTTGCTATTTGGGAGAATTCAAAAGAGTTGCATTCAATAACATATGTTATACTGCATAAAATCTGATAACCACACTGTCGCATTGGATGTTTCTGTTATGATAGTGCTGATGTTGTTGTAATAAATAAACAAAAAAAATTGTAAATAAACTTATCAAAATTATCTTAGCGTGATAGTCTAGTAGTTAGATCGTTGGATTGCGAAGTCAGAAGTCTCGGGATCAAACCCAAAACCTCTTGTCTTTTTGAAAGCATATGCGTAAAATTAACTATCTGCTTTAACGGTGAAGGAAAACATCGTGAGGAAACCTGCATGCCTAAGAGTTTCTCGAAAGTATGTCAAGTTCGCCAACCCGCACTGTGCCAGCGTAGTGGACTATGGCCTATACCCTCTGTTTGAGAGGAGGCCTGTGTCCAACGGTAGGACAGTTTCTCAACAGGGCTAATATTATTTATTAAAACTGTATACATGCTACATTTTTTTACTGTGGCTTAAAATACTTATTTTCTCTTAAAATACATACTTGTACTGATTCCCAGTGCGCGGGTGCGTCTCGGGCTTGCAACGGTAGATGGTGGGGTCTCGTAGGCAGCCATTGGTGGACTGCATGTCGATCTTCGCGCGCACGCAATTTTGCACACCAATATCAGAGCCCTTCTTCATCTCCTCCCATAACTGCAGATTCTTTTCCACGGCTGAAGAAGTTATAGAACATATAAGCTATGATTACGTGCTTAAAAACACATTCTCCAAGGATAAATTAGGGATATTTGGGATTTATGTCGCGAATGCACTTTACCAAAATATGAGTATTTTAAACAGACGATGGCAAATTTAGGTCATCATGCGAGCCGGCTGGCATGTCCGGCGGCCGCACCTACGATCACAGCAGTACCAATTATTTATATAGTGTTTATTAGTTTTTATTGTGTATCAACAGACAGATATATTGCGAAGTCCCTTCGTCAAACTCAGCAGGTGGTTAAAAAATGTAGGTTTTTTTTAAAAATTTGTTATCTATTATAAGCAATTTATCAATATGGATTTTTTATTTTAATGCTGGCAAACTAAATATGGCGCCTAGCACTATATTACACTAAACATATAGGACCACTGAAATGTAAAACATACAGTTATTCCTGTTCTTGCTCTCAATCTTCTGTTCCCGCTCAGATTTCATTTGCTCAGCTGGCGTGTCGTCGACGAACGCCTTGCCCTCCTTGATGAGCTTCTCGCAGAATTCCAGCATCATGTCGAAGTACTGTGACGTGTGGGTAAACATGTCCGGCTTCAGCTCCAGCATCGCCACATCTTCCAGAATCACCTGGTGAAGTCAAAATGAAAGTCAATAATAATTCCTTTGTTATCTTTTTCAACGGAAGACGTCCGCTGCCGGAAAAAGGTTTTCCCCCAAAATTATTTCCAAGCACGCATCGACCTTCTACCCGCTTCTACCTCTACTAAAATGATTATATTTTTCACATATACCGCCAACATTTAGAAATTTTGATTAAAAATCCTACGACTAGTCATAGAATTTTTACTCCAAAATTTCTAGATTTTTAAAATTCTAGAGAATAATAAACATCTTAATGCAGTTATTTTAATAAATAATCAACACTATTGCAAAAGGAATGTACCAAAAAAAAAGATCTAAGCTTTCACCAAATGTTTTATCTTAAAGATTATTTTGAAATATATACCTTTTCAAATTCAGCGTTCTCCTTAGCTGGATTGGTGTCGTCAAATCTCATGACCAGTTTGCCTTGGAATGCTTGTTGATAGTACTGATTAAGAAGAGCTGCTTTAGCATGCCCAATGTGGAGGTATCTGGAAGAAAGTTTTTAAGGTGGCTTAGTCCAGGGATTAAGAACTTAGTCTTCCTCCCACTGAATAAAGCAGTTGTTTGTTCTTTCCCTGTACGGGATAAACCTTTGAGTGACAAATGTTTGTTTCAATCTGAATGTTGTAAATTTCATGTTTGTAAATGCACCCATGACACAGGAATAATTACTAGTGTGGGGCCATGTTCTTAAAAGAAAAATAAATAAAAAAGTAAGAAAAATGAAGATAATTTTTTCAAACTTCAATAAAAAAGTATAAATAAATGGACACCAAAACATAGCAATCAATCCATTTCTTTAAGATAAACTTGAAACCATGCTTGTGTTATATTAATGTATTGTATCATCAATATAGATCATGATAATTAGTTTGTATATAATATGCATTTCAACATGGTATTGCTTCTAATAAATTAATATTCCATATCAAAATTTGTATGTGATATTTATTAAGGACATTATACAGTTACAATATACAACATATCAGATCAACAAAAGCAACAATTTAAAACACAATGTGACATGAATCTAAACTTAAGAGTGAGTCTTATTTGAACAGGATCATATGGGCAGATATGGACAAATAATATTATTTCCAGATAGAAAAATTATGTGAAAGAACTAGCAGTTGCTGATTTACACTTACCCTGAAGCTTCAGGTGGAAACCGTACCACAACCTTGCCCATTTCAGCGTGGGGCAGTTCAATGAACTTGCCTTCCTGTAGCCGACCAGAACTACCATCAGTGTTAGCTGGTGGAGACCTCCTGAAATACATACAGAAAATAAAATATAGGTGTCTTGAATTGAGGCAGATGTGATAATGTTTTAATATTATTTTTCAAAGAGTAAAGTAGAAGTTATGATAAATTATGCAAATAGCAATGTTATAAATTTATAAAAACTAATGGTCGCCCATAGGTCGATATTCGACCTACTCTTTCATCGTTTGCTGGGTATGTTTGACATTCAGTAAGACTATAGACAAATAATATTAAAGACAAACATCAATTGTTTTGTGTCAAATACGTGGTAGTGTGTGTAATGTGTTTTTTATTGATTTAATGTATTTTTTATGCATAATTTAAAAAAATATTAGCATGCCCCACTCCTTCTCTATATAAACTATGAGTGTGGGAAATTTCATACTCCTCCGTCCGCGCAATTTTCGTAAAAAGGGGTACAAAGTTTTTGCTTCACGTATTAATATATAGATTGGATTTCAAAACCTTTAAATAATTCTCCTTGGTACAGGGTGATTCTATATAAAGAAAGATTTATGTACATTACAGCTGCAATAGCATGTAAAAACAATTCGTAAAGTTCAAATCTGATTGAGAGTGTTACTTAACTGTTCTTGAGAGTACATAGTTTCATTATGTGCAAGTGTTTTAGCCAGTATTTACCCAAAAAATTACATTTGTAAATTGCAAAGTGTTTTCATAATATTATTATAGCTGACTGAACAATACTGAGAAGTGATTAAAGGCCAACAATATGAACTTCTCACAGATTATGTATTACAAAAGATGACTAACCTTGATGAGGTTTTAGAGAGGTTTTCCAAGATCTCTGAAGGCAGTTCTTTTAGGGTTTTAGCCACAGATGGCTGAGCCTCAATCAGCTTCATCCATCGTTGAATGTTCTTGGGTGGATTTGCCTTTGACAATTCTTTGAATTTACTAGATACTGAAATAAATATAAATAAGTAAAATTTGCATGGAGCAGATGGCCACAAACCTGCCTCCTCCAATCCATGCTGGGTTGTGTGGGGGAGTATAACCTGATCTCTCTCACCTCGATTGATTATGAAAGGCCTTTGCCCAGTGGTGTGGAGTGGGACAATATAGGCTATTATTAAGTAAAAAGTTGACTGCCTCGTTGGTCTGGTGGCAAAGCGCATCGCTTTGTGATCACGAGGTCCTGGGTTCAAATCCTAGGTCGGACACGTGTAGTTTTTCTAATGAAAACTTCCCAGTACGAGCCCAGTACCCCCGCTTGGGAAATATGGCGTGACGGTGTGTTTATTTCAGACCGCCTGTTTTCACCACACCTAAGCAAAAAGATCTCCCTTTATTTTTTACAAACTACTTTCTTAAAGTTATTTCTAAATATAGAAAAAGAGAGATCTGTAATTAAATAACCTTTTAGAACTCTGTCCTCTCTGCCTACCCTGCAAGAGATCTGATGAGTTGATATATGTAGCTAGTTTTCTAAAAATAGAATTAGAGATTAAGCAGTTATCACAGAGATGAAGTTAGAGAAGATTATTACATTGTGTTCATGCAGTTCTATGGTTTAAAATTAATATTTGTACAAAATTTACGGGAAATTTTAAAAATTTTTGTTGCCATGTTATAAGTACCACTGTTATTTTAATTCCAATAAATTACTTTATAAGTGAGTAATATAAAAAAGTAAATTGTTGTTTTTACACCCTAATATATAACTTACCATGTAAAACGCTAAATACAGCCAAATCAGACACAGAGATAGATTCACCAACCAAGAAGGTCAGTGGACCCAGAGTTTGGTCCAAATATTCTAGGGATTTCGGCATCTCATCTTCTAACACTAGACTGAACGACAGCCAATGGTTCATAGTGAGCTTCTGCAGCGGCTCAGCAGACTTATTAAACTCATTCTCCAAAATTCTTATCAAATCATTGCTGGTCGCATATGGCAGGGCTTTAGACGTATTCGGTAAAGTTATAGAAGAGCTTCCACTCCAAGCGATCTCGACATCTTTTGCCGATGGCCGGTAAAGCTCCACGGCCAGCAGACCCCCTGGGAAATAGAAAAGAAATTGCTATTTTAAACCTCACTCTAACAGCTGATGTAATACGGTGTAATTATCGTGGTGTGGCATATTTTACCTAAAGGCGGATTAGATTTATTGCAGGCGACTTTCATTGTGATGGTATTTTTAGACTTTTCTACACAATTTCGTGTTAATTTTAAGCGAGGCGAATAACCATGTACTTGCCGAATACCCACACGAGTCAACTCACAAGAAGACTGTCAAAATTGACATTAAACTGTCAAATCTAACTGATATTAGGCATGGTACAAACCATGCACCAACTATAGTCCATTTCATGTACCTAGGTTGGTACGATTTAATTTGGTGCTTCTAATGAACATTAAAGCATATACCCGGAATAAAAGCGAAATACATAAAAAATTGGAAAAAAACATGTTTATCACATTCATCCATTCAAGATGAGTTTGGAAATAGAGTTATCTATATCATCAATAATGGGCAACGTTCGCTAGAGAGGTATGTAAGGAAATAACCTGTTGGAAGTTTCTACTGTCTGCCCACTCCACAGGGGATCTAGCGTGGTGTTATAAATAGATAGATAGATGAGTTACGTTCGTTATTAACTAATATGTACTCGTGTATGCACACGAGTGATTGTGTAAGAATAGCGTGGTAAAACGTAATTTTCTATTGCTCTCGAGAAGCTCGCTGTAGGTCTTGAATTTATTTATGAAATATCTACCACATTTTTGTTCGAGAAAGAGGTATTTTTTTTGGATAGGCGTATTTATGGAATCCGAGGATGGTACTCAGTGAACTATAAATGGAAAGGCCTATGTCTAGCAGTGGACTACTTTACAGCAGTCTATGCTGATTGTAAAGAAATGTAGAAGGATATAAGAACATGAAATCTAGCATTCAAACAAATTTGCTAATATTGGTACATTTTTAAGACAGGTACGGTACCTAATATACTTCTTCGACCGCCTTTCTTCTACTCTTTAAGGCACTCCACAGACAAAATATACGTAACTTACTTTTAGCCAAAGTAAAACGGCATGTTTGTTTTGAATAATCCTAGGATTATTACTAACGTAATTCCAGAGGTGCCACCCCGCGCCACTCCCTGCGCCGCCCTAGAAGTAATCTCGGCCAAGTGACCATGTTCGACCGACCCATTCCCTGGGTCAAAGAGGTCAAATATCTAGGGGTCACCCTAAACAGTACCATGTCCTTCGGCCTGCACATCAAGCGGGTCCGTCACCGAGCATCATTTGTGCTCGGTCGTCTCCATTCGTTAATCTGCAAGCGGAGTAAAATGTCCCTTAGAAATAAGGTGACACTTTACAAAACTTGCGTTTGACCCATCATGACTTATGCGTGTGTTGTGTTCGGGCATTCGGCCCCCTCTCACATCGATAAACTCCAAGTGGTTCAAAACCGCTTCCTCCGTAAAGCCGTAGGAGCCCCCTGGTTCGTACGGAACATCGACCTCCACTCTGATCTAGGTCTCGAACCTATTCGCGCCTTTATTAAAAAGGCGTCGACACGTCACTTCGCGAACGCATCTACCCATGCGAATCCGTTAATCGTAGCCACCGCCGACTACGATCTCCCTCCCGACCCCTGCCGCCACCGCCGGCCGCGACATGTTCTCACCGACCCCCCCGATGCCTTGTCATCCCTTCTTTCCGCTCAGAATACGGGCGACGATGACGTAGACGTAGTAGTAGATCCCCTCCCATAGCCGGCGGTTGACCGGTGCGCTTAGTAGTGCACCCGTCCCCCTACAGTGACTGTCCCAACCGAGGGCGCCTCTTCGAGGCGCCCTCGAGTATGTCGCCTCTTGCCCTTCTGGCTGGCTGGAGCGTAGTGGTTGCACGCTCGCCTTTAGAATCCGGTGAAGCTGTAGAGGCCTCGAGGCCAACAGCGTAGGTCATTCACACACACACACACACACACACTAACATAATACAAACGGAACTCTACAGTGCGACCAAAAAGAGTAGAAAATAAATGAGGATGCTGCTATCGTTTAGCGGGCCACACCGATTACTTCGACTAAAATGTTTTAATACTTAAATTTTACGAGTGACTTAGAACTTCTTTAGGCAAGCTTAAAAGGTGTCATCATAGGCTATTAATGTACTTATATAAGTAATTAAAACATGGAGATATAGTTTGTTATTATTATTATTAAATAAAACAATAATATTAAAGTCTGATTATAATAAATCTTATTTATAAGACACTATTAAAATATTTAAATTATAAATATCCGACGCCCATTTCTTCAGATTGATCTGTCTGTAGCAATTTATGAAACATCGAAATCGTCTAAATCCTTCCTCGGATGAACTTTCTAAAGTTGTTCAGGTGTGCCAATTTTCCTTTATTCCTTATTTTAATACCCTTTAGAACAATTCCTATTACAATGCGCTTCCGATTTACCTGTAACAAAACAGAAAAATTTAATTATATAGATAAAAATAAACACCGTCATGCCTTTATTCCCCAAGCAAGGGTTGCGGAAGTGTAGTGTATACATTCATTTTTCGCCAAAGATATAAGGTTCCATGTAATTGGAGGCGAATCTATTGCCATATACCGGGCTCAATTGCAGACTTCGGACTAATACTGGGATTTTTTTGGAGAAAAAAAACTACTTTAGTCCTACCTAGGATTTGAACCCAGGACTTGGTGATCGCAAAGCGCATTCATTATTTACGACTATGCAACGAGAAAGTCTAATAACTGCAAAAACGTCATCCCAGAGCGAAATTTTTACAACTTTATTGAAGATTTCACCTGGCACAGGTGGCAGAGAAAAGTTAGTTCGGATTTATTTAATTTCTACTTTTTTTGGTCGCTCTATACAAAGCTTTATCGCTACACGTTGCAAAAGCACCCGTGTGTGTGAGGGCTAAGGGCGCGAGTCGTTCCAGCTCTTCTTGTTGTAAATAAGCATTTCCTAATAGACACCAAATAAAGAGAGATCAAAATACAATGCTCAAAGCAATTAGAAGATGATCTGAACTACAACAATTTGGTATACATCGATGTTACGCTAGTGTATTTTGATAGTACAATGTTCTTAAAAACAGTAATGGACTACCAAATATTAACACGCCCATTCGTAATTATTACCTATTACCTTAACATTTATTTACGGAACTACTAACATTCTCATTTATTTTGGAAACTGAATCTCTTTAAATATATTTAATTTATCATAACGTGTATGCTATTATGCAATAAACAATTAGTTTACCTAGGTAGTAGATATATATATACCAATTGGTAAGTAGTTTTCGTGACCATTATTTTTTAAATCCTTAAATGTTATTTATATTTGAATAATATCACATTTCATAATTATATATTTCGTTACAGTAATGATTATTATTTCCAATTGTCGTTACGCACTTTATTTTCCAATAATATTTATTGTAAAAATCCGCAAAAGTAGTAGTGTTCAGGTGATAATAAAGCGGTGTAGTAATTATTATTTTGCAGGTGAATAAAAAGCTGCAGAGATGAAGATGAAACGGCAGAATGTCCGCACATTATCACTGGTGGTGTGTACGTTCACATATTTGCTTATTGGTGCGGCTGTGTTTGATGCTTTGGAGTCAGAAACTGAGAGTAAGCGATGGGAGGTTCTGTCTGGTATGTGTCGCAAATACCAATATGATTTAAATTTCTGTGCAGTTATCTATTTATACCATCATGCCAGATACCATGCAGGGTAGCCAGAGAGTACAAAATTCCAACAGGTTCTTTCCTTACAAACCTCGCTAATCTATTGATAGTTAGAAATAGTTACCTAAAAATAAAGTCATAAGTTAGTCCAACTTTCAACCTCCATCATATCTCTTAGTTGATGAAAAAATATATTATTAATGTATAAAATAATTAAAGTACTTAGACATTCTCTGTACTCTCTGTCTCCCCACGTCCCAAGAGATCTATGTGATGATATAGAAATATTGACATTCAAACTTTAATAAAGACTATATATACTATTCATAATACTAACATCCTATGTTCAATTCCGAATAGGCAAACAGATTAAGCTTAATATTTTTTCACTATTTTAAATAAGTAATTACATCTTTTGCACAAATAACCTTATATAACCAAACTGCAAGATACAAACTGCTCACTGATCTTATCATAGAGTGTCTTAGACATTAAGTTGTTTGAATAATCAATTTATTCTTATCCTTTTCAATACTATTTTTTTAGATATGAAAAATGGGCTCGTACGCAAATACAACATAACTCCAGAAGATTACCACATGATAGAGATAGTTATAATAGAGAACAAACCACATAAGGCTGGTCCACAATGGAAATTTGCCGGAGCATTCTATTTTGCTACGGTGGTTCTGGCTATGATTGGCTATGGCCATTCGACTCCAGTTACAGTGGGAGGAAAGGCATTCTGTATGGCTTATGCAATGGTAAGGACACTTTAAGAAATAATATAAATGGCTTGGTTCAATGAGTAGTTGTGTTAATTATTTATACACAAATTGTTACAAATAATAAAATTAAAATTACAAAGTAAATTAATATCCTGGGTGCGTTTACAAACACAAATTGTAATTCGTGTTAACACCCACGACACAGGAGGGTCGTAATCTGTTTTTTTTTTATAAGAAAAAAAGATACAAGAATTCAAAGAAATAATTATTAATAGGAATCCCTCTCAGTATTTGCTATGCAGTTTGAAATCCCAATAAAATTCTGGAACCCTGAGTCTCTCCCAAACTAAAGGATGTTAAATAGGTACTAGCTTTTGTTATAAAAGTAATATTTTAGGTCTATATATATATATGTATATATATATATATATATATATATATATATATATATATATATATATATATATATATATTTAATATACTGCCTCGTTAGCGTAGTGACGCCTGATGCGCTTTGTGATCACGAGGTCCTGGGTTCAAATCCTAGGACGACAAATGTAGTTTTTCTATCAAAATATTCCCAGTATCAGTCGGGAGTCTGCAATTGTGCCTGGTATATGGCAATAGGCAGGCCCCCGATTCACCGAGGATGCTGGGCCAGCAGACCCAGCATTGTCAGCGAAAAGTGGGTGTACACAGTACTCGTCTACAACCCCCGCGAGTAGCGACCCTATACATCGCTACAACGATCTGGTTCTACCCACTGATGGCGCCGAATATAAAATCGACAACAATTTTCCATACATGTCTAGAACGTGATATGAGAGTTTGTACGACGCTTTGCATATATACAAGGCCCCGACAACAACCCTCGGGTAGACATAGGTAACTCAGCGAAATTTCTTGCGTTAACTCAGTAACTCAGGCGCCGGCTCCCTGCGTTAACTCAAAATTGCGCCATAGCGCAACAAAATGGAACGCGTCGAGTGAGCAGCGAAACGTGCGCTAGCGCGCTCTTTGCACGAAATGCTCACAGGTTCTTTAGCACAAACAGCACACAGAGCGCGATCTGTGTTGGATCATTGTTCACTCAGCGAGTAAGTGAGAGAATAAATGAGATCGGGCATGTTAACACTTGATTGTATACGGGCAACTCAACACTTTAACATCTTTCGAATTTCCCGGTCCTGGCCAACACATTTTGAAGAAGTGAGTTAACATATCCAGCGCAGTGAACTGAGTTGGCGCAATTGCGCGGCATAGCGCAGTGTTACACATGTTTACTCTCGGGGTAGTCCCCGCCTAACACAAACCCGTCTGGCTGTAAGATGTTCCCTTTGACAAATCCTGCCATAGTTAAAAAGTGACCATAGCCAAAAGGTGTTGTAATAGGTGGGTTTCGATAAACCCACTGTCGCGGTCCAAGAATCGAATGCTAGACGCTGTCAATACAAGGCGGGTTTTCAATCACTAGGCTAACATGTTTATTCAAATAAATCTTTTTTTAAATAATGAGTAATGTTATTGGATCTTTAGATTCGTCACTGCCTTCTGCTCTCAAAGGAGCCAGATCTATATCTGTCTATTCAGAACTGAGTTCTTTCTGCAGGTGGGTATACCACTAGGTCTGGTGATGTTCCAAAGCATTGGTGAGCGGCTCAACAAGTTCGCATCTGTCGTGATCAGGCGCGCAAAGTGCTACCTCCGCTGCAACACCACTGAAGCCACTGAAATGAACCTCATGTTTGCTACAGGAATGCTGTCGTCAATTATTATTACTACTGGTAAGAAATTGAAAGCATTACACAAGTGAAGATAAATTTGGTGGAATCCAGATATTAAAGTACCTACCTTATCGAAATAATTCCAGCTATCTGACTTAGTCAAAATTCCAGGGATATTTCGACGACGACAGTGTACTTTGGACACCCACATTATGCCAACAATGTCAGAGCTGTACCTCTGTCACCCTCGTTTGAAGAATATAGGCGGGATGTAATGTAATTGGGGGCGAGTCTATTGTGGTTGTACTGGGTACAATTTCGGGCTTGAGACTGCTAATATTTTTTTTTCGATGGAGAAATCTCAATAATGCTCTCTACCTTAGGATTCGAAGTCGGGACTTCGTAATCGTTAGCTGCACCATGCACCACTAGACCAACGCGACATTTAATCTTTTTTTTCCTATGTATGTATTTAGAAATATACTTACTTACTTGAAATGTAACATTACAATTTATAATCCCCTTTCCCTTCTAATACAAAAGCAAAGTCAAAGTATTTATTGCATAAATTGTGGTATTACAATTCCCGGTCTTATGGTCTAATTCCGCGGGTCAAACACAATTTACCGTAAATTAGGCATACAATATTTTATTATTAATGTTAAAACAACTAAACAATACTTAATTATGTATGTCAACCAATAATTACAATAATAAGATAACATGTCAATAAATTGTAGTAACGTTCTTAAAATTAAATTTATGTCACTCAATGATATTAAAATTATAATTAAAATCAATAATATATTATAATCGAAACTATGTCAGATTAGGTGCAGATCGAAATTTCATGAACTCTTCTACTGAATAAAAGCATTTTTCCAACAGAAATTTAAATAGTTTAATTTTAACTCTTTTACTGTGAGGTCTTTAATGTGTTGTGGTAGGTGGTTGGATATTCTAACCGACATAGCATAGCAGTTTCTACTGCATATCTCTGTTCTTATGCTAGGCAGCACTAGTCTATCAGGGTACCTAGTAAGAAACTTACAAATTGTATCTTTGCGTGTATACAAGCCGGGATTCATTTCGACGACTTTTTGACTTGTGCAGTCCTTGATTTTTACTATTTTACGACTATGGTGATGTGTGCTACTTCGACCTGAATGCAGTCCACCTCAATAAATTAGACCGGCTACTTAATAACTGCATTCGATTCGTCTTTAATATGCGTAAATACGAGCATGTGTCAGAACACCGTTCACTTTTAAATTAGTTGCCTATTCGGCAACGCAGAGTCCCGAGGGCCTTGACAACATTATTCTCTATCCTTCATTCTTCTGTTTCACCTGATTATCTTTCTTCCCTGCGCTCCTTAAACAATCGTCTTCTTCAGTGTCCCTCTCACCGGACCGATTTCATTCACTCTTCCTTTTTTGTCCAATCTATCCTTCTATGGAATGAATTGCTTTTGGAGCTCAGGATGGTCACCAATCGACTCACTTTTAAAAAAAATCTGCAGAACTATCTACTACATAAAATCTTGGAGGATTCTTCGAAACGGCTGTAGTTCTTCGTATCCTTATGTCACATTATCTGGTTTATATATAGTATAATTATATATGTATGTACATCTATATAATATTGCTGTATCATATATAGGTATATGTTTAACATTATTATTTTTGTTTCCACCTTTATTTATTGTTTTTTTTTTAATTTTCATATTCTCGCACCTACCACAGTTGTTTCCACACCACCCGAAGGTAGACGGACTTAATGCCTGAGGCAGAAAATGCCTCAGGCATTAAGTCCCCCTGTGTACATACGTGCATAAAGAATAAAATCAATAAATAATAAATAAATATAAATTAGAAATAAACAAAACTACGAACTTCGTCACTTAAGTCCGTATACAAAACGAAAATCGGTCGTCAATCTAGTTTTAGGACTAATATTTTAGTACAAAAATCAGTTTGTCGTCAACTGCCTCGTTGGTTTAGTGGCAAAGCGCATCGCTTTGTGATCACGAGGTCCTGGGTTCAAATCCTAGGTCGGACAAGTGTAGTTTTTCTAACGAAAACTTCTCAGTACGAGTCCGGAGTCTGGAATTGTGCCCGGTAAATGGCAATAGGCTCGCCCCCTATTACATGGGACCTAACATCGTCGGCGAAACGTGGGTGTACTCAGTACACCTCTGCCACGCCCGCTTGGGGAATATAGGGTGACGGTGTGTGTGTGAAATTAGTTGGTAAAACTAGATTCACGTGAGAACTATGAGAGTGGAGGAAGCCAGAGAGGTATGTAAGGAAAGATCCTGTTGGAACTCTGTACTCTCTGCGTACCCCGCAAGGGATCTGGCTTGATGATATAGATAGATTCACGTTTGATTTACGCTCTGTAATACGGGTCTTAAACAGCATTGAGTCTCTTGTAACGTAACGCCGATCTATAGCTAATCTATGTCTAGTTGCGCAAATGATGTGAAACTAGAGTTGTAAAAACGCTCGAGTCAGCCCTTAAAACGCTTGCGTCTTCTACGTGTTTCAACGCTCGTGAGCGTCAACTTAGCGCTAAACGCTCGACATCAGCGCTCTTTTTTTTATTTTTATTTTTAAATAAACGTAGCCCCACACTAGGATTTAGTCCTGTGTCGTGGGTGCGTTTACAAACTTTAAAATTCACATACACAAATACCCAGACCGGAACAAATAGTTGTGGAGTACACAAAGATTTGTCGCGTGCGGGAATCGAACCCGCGACTATTAGACACAGTGGGCGGACAACTCTTAACCACTGCGCTAAATCGTCCGTACCTTTTTACAACACTTTGTGGAATTATCAAATGCTTTATTTTGTATTGTAGGTTTATAATATAATCAAACCCATCCCAGCATACCTTATCGTTATACTAATCTGTATAATGTTTGCTCATTATATACAGGTGCTGCAGTGTTCTCACGCTACGAAGGTTGGAGCTACTTCGATAGCTTTTATTATTGTTTCGTTACCCTCACGACCATCGGTTTTGGGGACTATGTTGCTTTACAGGTAAGGTCAATCAACGCATAAACTAGTAATTCATTTAAAAATATAATATTATAATTTCAACCAGGGCCTTATCTATATCATCACGCTAGATTCCTTGCGGGGTAGGCAGAGAGTACAGAGTTCCAACAGGTTCTTTCCTTACACACCTCTCTGGCTTCCTCCACTCTAGTAGTTCGTCTCATACACGCTCGCCGGTTACGGAGACTTATGTCTTGTCCTTCAGATAAGACTTGGTCTATTTGGTCATGGTCAGATAGTCTAGGTCTTCTCCGATACCTACAACCTACCACTTTCGCATTATAAATCTGTTTTGTCATTCTTTTTTCGGACATTCTTTCTATATGCCCGAACCAACGGAGCATACCCTTTCTCATTTTTACACCGATACTATCTTCCATACCTACTCGTTTTCTAACTAAGCTTTTGTGAATACGGGCTCGGGCCCTAATTAGCTATTACCAATTAAACACGTAACGCGTCACGCTAATAGAACTTTAAAATAATGGATATGAATTGATCGTTTAATGGTAGTGGCATACAGGATACCATTACGTGATCATTTCACAAAGTTATCGTAACGTGCCGCATTTAGTTATAGCGAATAAGAACCCATTCTTACTTGGATTGTTGACGAACAGGAAGTGACACAGGGGCAGACAGAGATGGGCAAAATGTAATCAGATTAATGAATACAATTGCATTTTGTAACATTCAATCATGATTCAAAATTAAAAGTGTAATCGCAAACGTTAAAGATTACAAAATGTAATCATAATCATTAATACACCATCATGAATATATTCCCAAAGCGGGGGTGGTTAATCATTAATCTGATTACATTTTGCCCATCTCTGGAGATAGATCTATCTCAGAAGGCGAAGTGCCTCATGTTGGTGGTTTGTTAGCGATTGTTTGTTGGCTACAAATAATGTTACTTTGTGGTACCCCAGAATGACGCGGCTCTAACCACAAAGCCAGGATACGTAGCCCTCAGCCTCGTATTCATACTATTCGGACTGGCGGTGGTTGCTGCCAGCATCAACTTGCTGGTACTACGATTCATGACGATGTAAGTAAATAGAACACTGTAACAATGTAAACCCTAGTTTGTAGGACGGTGGATAATGTGCAGCATATTTTATTGGAATGTGTAGAGAATCTAATAGAAATAACGTTGTAAATATCTTAAAAATAAATGGGACTCAAATAGGATCATTCCAAGCTTTCTTGCGGAACCATTGTCGGATGAAGCAAAAATGTTATATAACTTAGTTGTAATTAAATAGGTACGAGGCATGCCTTTTAAGTTTTGTCGTTTGAAGAAAAAAACACAACTAGAACCTTATAGTACTTTTTATCGTTTTTCAAAGTATTCACCACGTAGCTTAATACACTTTTCCATTCGCTCAAACCAGTTATTATAACATTTATTCCACTCTTAAGTGGGGATGTTCTAAATGGCTTGAAAGCGTCGACTGCTTCTTCATCGGACTGGAACCTTTGACTACGAAGACTTTTATTGATTTTAGGAAATGTAAAGAAATCGTTAGGGCTTAGGTCAGGACTGTATGGAGGATGGTCAAGAATTTCTACTTTTTCCTGCTTCAAATACTCAATCGTTTGACGAGCGCTGTGTGAGCTTGCGTTGTCGTGGTGCAGGATGATGCGTCGCTTTGAGTTAGATTTTCGAGTTCGGCGATGACTTGTGGTAAACAAACTGTGGTATACCACTCTGCGTTAACCGTTCTACAATCTTCAAGTGTAATAATCGCAACATGGCCGGTTTTTCCAACGAACGTGGCCACCATCTTCTTTGAAGTGCTTCGAGAACGAACAACTTTAGTCGGCTTTGGCTCGTCTTGAAAGACCCAGATTGTAGATTGTTGTTTGGAATCAGGATCGTAGGCATAGATCCAAGATTCGTCACTACTGATGATGTCGTAGACGTGATTTGACTCTCCTCGGTTGAACCTTTGCAGAGTTTTCTTACACCATCTGACGCGGGCCGCCTTGTGATCGTCGGAAAGCAGATGTGGTATCCAACGGCAAACTAGCTTTCTCACACCAAGCGCTTCATGCAAGATCTTCTGAATGCTTGTCCCTGAGATGCCTAATAGAACCTCTATCTCTCGATACGTCACATGACGATCTTCGAGAATTAGTTGTATCACAGCAATGATGTTATTATTATTATATTTAATGATGTTATCTTCAGTGAAGACGGATTTTGGGCGACCTTCGCGAGATTTGTCACTAACACTAGTATGTCCACGCTGGAATTCTAAATACCAGCGTTCGACAGTCCGCAGACATGGGGCTTAATCACTAAACACAGATGTTAGCTCTTCAAAACACTGAAGCCGTGTCAGGCCTCTTCTAAAGTTGTAGAAAATTATTGCACGAACATTTTCCTTAGAAAGATTCATTTTCGTATGTAACCTGACCGATTCCAATCGACGCTGTGACTATAGAATAGCATTAATCCCAATACTTTCAACTGTTTTGAGATTCAAAATTTAAACACATTCGAATATAGAACAGTTCCAAATTCAAAATTGCCGGGAAATATGGAAACGACAGAACTTAAAAGGCATGCCTCGTATATAGTAAGAAATAATTAAAGACAATATTGTACTTAGGATACGATGGAGCTGGCATGAACTAATGTTCAAAAGATCCTTAAAGAATAAAGATAATAAAGAAATGTATAAAAAAAACACACCGTCACGCCTATCTTCCCCAGAGGGGGTGGCAAAGGGGTATAGAGTACACCCACACTTCGCCGACGATGTTAGGTCCCTTTTATTGGGGGCGAGCCTATTGCCATATACCGGGCACAATTCCAGACTCCGGACTCATACTGGGAATTTTTCGTTAGAAAAACTACATTTGTCCGACCTAGGATTTGAACCCAGGACCTCGTGATCACAAAGCGATGCGCTTTACCACCAGACCAACGAGGCAGTGTAAACAAATGTAAACCCTCACTATGTTCTGTACCGACCACCAAGTAGATTGATGATTAGAGTAAATTTACAGTGAATCAAATTTAAGATCACACACCTCGCCGTACCCACATACTGGCTACTAAGATGCTTGGAATCGGAATCAGTATATTTTTTATTCATTTAAACCATTATATTATAATTCAAGTATTTATGAATCGTCAGAAAAGTAACAAAGACTAAAATTATAATAAAATATTTGTGTTCAGAATGTGTTACTGTTACGACCATGAAGCGACCAATATTACGAGCCATTCATTTTGCGATTGGGTCGTAAAGACCACTATTTCAATAAAATAAACTCTTTATCTTCGGTCAAACCCGTACTAGGTTAAGCTAGTATCTTCTACGTTGTAAATAAAATTCTGGCTAATAAAAGCTGTTCCCCCCGACCCCTGCCGCCACCGCCGGCCGCGACATGTTCTCACCGATCCCCCCGATGCTTTGTCATCCATTCTTTCCGCTCAGAATACGGGCGACGACGACGTAGTCGTAGATCCCCTCCCATAGCCGGCGGTTGACCGGTGCACTTAATAGTGCACCCCATCCCCCCACAGCGACTGTCCCAACCGAGGGCGCCTCTTCAAGGCGCCCTCGAGTATGTCGCCCCTTGCCCTTCTGGCTCGAGCGTAGTGGTTGCACGCTCGCCCTTAAGTCCGGTGAAACTGTAAAGGCCTCGCGGCCAACAGCGTACATCACTCACACACACACACTAAAAGCTGTCCCAGAAAAACAACTCGAGGCTGTTAACCTTTATGAAATTAAAAAGGAGTTGATAGTATTTAATAGCCAATAGTTCAATGGGCATTACACAAATGAGTCTTTTGAATCTATGCAGTGTATGTAAGTGATAATAGCTTCAGATTTTTAAAATTGCCGCCTTTTTTCTGGTTAGCTTTCGTTGATCAGACTCAACTTTGCCGAGATAATTATAAATAATATCTATTATAACCTGTTATAGGTTAACACTTAATTGCACCTTCAATAATTGCGTCCTTCTACTATTCACTTATGTATATAATCTAAAAACTTGCATTGAACATTTTATTTAATAAGCAATATTAAATCACTTTTTATGAAACAAGCCAATAACTATATTATATTTTTTAATTTTTGAAGGCAAGCTGAAGAAAACGCTCGTGATGAAGACAAAGACGGCTCCAGGACTTTACTGCCGATGCCGCTAGATGGGCACGCCATCGCTGGTAGACTTCGGTCACATGACGATCAGGCATCGGTAAGCAACAAAACAGTACTAGAAATGTAACAAAGAAACTAGGCCGAATTATTGCCATACTAAATCCAACCTTATGTGTTGAATGTTATGGCCGAGTTGACATTTTATATTGTTATTTGAGGAAAGTTTGTACTATACCTCAATAGATGTCGCTGTATGGTTTCCGCTGAATTAGAGCTCGCGGTTTTAAGATTTTCTTCCGTATAATGACCCCATTCGTTTGGTTCTTTGTCGTTATCGCTTCTCGGCCTTTTGGCTAAGATCAAAGTGTAGTATCTGTTCTTTTCAGCTTAATATCTGAAAGTTCCCTCACTGAGGGACCAGTATATTAAACTGATTTTTGTAACCAGTCGGGATGTTCGGGGCTCGCTCCACTCCCGGCACGGGTCGGCCCGGCATTGCAGTGCCGCCGGGATCGGCCCACATAATACCTTGAAACTACATCAGTTCAAATGATTGACATTGAAGTAGTCTCTCTCTCTACATTAGGAATCTATAATTACAAATCACGTAGAAATAGCGGACTTGGGGCCCTGGTTGTCGGCTTCAGTATATTTCACCAGGTATGACTTTGAAATTACATCGTTATCATTCCCATTTTTCGTATTAAAATTAAAATAAACACCTTCACGCCTATATTCCCCAAGCGGGGGTGGCAGATATGTACTGTGTGCACCCACTTATCGCTATGTTACGCGGTTTTTTTTTACCTAAAATCTGAAAAATACCAAGTTCCTAGAATAAAAGCTGTTAAAACTGATGTATAAATGCTAGAATTTTCAGAATTATGCTCCAACTATGAATTACATACATGTAGTTATATCGAGTGCATGGGTGGGCAGGTGTGTTCGTGCAACTGCCTGGGCAACAAGCAGTGCGAGGGCGGCGCCTTGCTGGCTCCACGCCGCCGCAGGGACCTCCCGCCCGACCTGGGTGACCGCGCCTCCGTCTGAACCTCGTGGTACATCCAACAACAATATAACTATCGTTCATCCAACAACAGTATACCTATATGAGGCCATTAGAATCAGAGAAGCCTAACCAATATTTAAAACAGAGTTTCAACCTAAAATGTGTCACTGGTACAGTCGTTTTCAAAATCAGAATGACCTACGACGGAGGATTTTTGAAAATCAGAATGACCTACGTTCATGTTGTTAATAGGATAATTAGAGAGCGTAGCATCAAAACTTTAACGCTAGCGAGTAAGCATGCGCTCATGTTCATATTTATTTATTAATTTTGTAGTGTGGCAAGAATGACAACAACTCGCTGGCGTGTCGCTAACGTTAATCTTTTCATGCTTAGCCCTCAGGTTCCTCTAGTATATTATAATATAATAATAATGTCAGCCTATACTGCCCACTGCTGGACAAAGGCCTTCCCTCACAAATCGAGGTGAGAGAGATTAGGTCATACTCCACCACGCGGACCCAGTGCGGATTGGTGGAGGCAGGTTTGTGGCCACCTGCTGTTGGAACTTATCAAGCCGCCTATTAAGGCTTCCAACTCGGCTTAACGACTGCCCCATTAAGAGGTAGCCGGGACCAACGGCTTAACGTGCCTTCCGAAGCACGGAGACGCGCGAATATGAAAATGCCACAAACATTCACCCATCTCGGGCCGACCGAGTCGAACGCTGCTTAACCTTGGTAATCGGTAAGAATACCGCGGTCGCACAGCGCTACGAGCGCCTCCAAGTATATTATTTAGTACATAATCCAAGTCTGGTTTTCATTCATGACATCGTGACCTGTCTCTTAAGTGACCTAGAATTAGTTTTGACTTGATTATATCAAGTTAAAACTAATTCTAGTCAACATAAAATTAAATTTCATATAACTTTTTTCATGCACTTATGTGTTTGCAGATCACAAACAATAAATATATAAATAGTACGATTGTCGGACGATTTAGCGCAGTGGTTAAGAGCTTAAGCCGCTCTGCCCACTGTGTCTAATAGTCGCGGGTTCGATTCCCGCACGGGACAAATCTTTGTGTGATCTACAATTATTTGTTCCGTCTGGGTATTTGTGTATGTGAATTTTCATGTTTGTAAACGCACCCACGACACAGGAATAAATCCTAGTGCGGGGCTACGTTATTAAAAAGAAAAAAAAAGTACCTATGTGCCAAACTAATTTTACTATATTTTATAATATCTAGCCAGGTCCGAGTGAGCCGAGTACACAAATTGAAAAAGTCAATTTTCTTAACCCAAAAGAAGACTTCCTCATCGGCTGCTTACAAAAATTGTCTTACAAAATATTTCTATTAAGTATGTATGTTTAACTGTTCTTAAGCCACTTGGACCCTTTACTGGTGGGGTGTTGTGACAGCGGTTGGATAATTAGACAGTAAAGTTTCCTATTTTAGATGTTGTGAATTTTGATGTTCTGTACACATATGTTAGGTAGATATGTCTGCACTATAATTATGTACATATTATTGTTTTGGCTCATTTCTATTGGGTCGTTCTTCAAATTATATTTTGCGTCATAAATATGTAATAACCAAGATTTTATCAACTGAACATTTATTTTAGTTTTTAAGTTAAGTAGTGAAAATTATAAAATAACCATTGGAAAAGAGCCACCTGGCATCTTACATAAATGTACACAAACGAACAATATTATGTCTCTAGTTATTAAATATGTCACCATCACGAGATTAAAAGATTCGCCGATCGTAACTCATTTTGAAAGGCTTATAGGGGCTTTAATAAGTTCTAACAGGGGGTGACCACGAAGCTCTACACTGAGTTCGCGTAGTGAAAGAAGGGAAAAACACACTGAGCAGGATCGGCCCTATCCCTATTCCGTTCAACTGCTTTCTGGGTCACAGCCACAGAAATGAGAATAATAAGTAATGTCTTATGATTCTGATTTCTGTGGTCACAGCCTTCCAGAAGTCCAAGCAGTCTAGTACATATTATGTTGCTTACTAATAGGTACGAGTACTTAGTTTAAAATGGTTAGTCAGTACATCTTCGTAGAATAGTCTGTAAGATTAATGCAGTGCCAAAAACTTTTTGTATAAATTTTGGAATCTACAAATTGCACTTAACCACATCGAGATTTTACATAAAAATTAAGTAAATAAATAGAGAAAATGATTGTGTACGCACACGAGTATATTATTATTTTTAACATTATTTTTTATTTTATGTATCTAATGCTCGGAGGCATATATGTTCGGAATCAAGTTTAGTGTTCCGAATTGTTTCCGAAAAGTTGACGTTTCAAGGATTATGTAATTTTCCAACAGTTATTATTCATGTAAAATGTTTATTATCTATTTATTTTTATGCAACTTTAAGACTGTGATATGTTTTTAATCTCATTAATTATATTTTAAGCCTTCACTAAAAGTGTGGGTTTTACATTTGCCAAAGTTACCTTTTGTATTTGTAATTTATTACTTTTACATTTTTATTATTGTATTCAACAGTGTTATGGTGTACAAGTATAAATTTTTTGATGAATTCGTGGTTTTATTTTATTAAATGACCTTACCTAGTTTTATCGACGAAATTTTTAAATTAAATTGACATTTATGTTATGTTTAGCAAAGTTTATGTTTTTTTTGTTTCCTTTTGTAGTACTAGGTTCGTAAAAGTGTTAGTAGGTAGAAGGTACAAAGTTTTAGTGCGTATGAACATGGCATCCCTCTTAAAAGCTTGCTCTTAAAATAAGCTCTGTGGAGCGGGTCACTCTTTTCCCTCTAATATGGTCGAGGAGAGTGATGGCTGCTTCTTAGGTCATACTCGTGAACGGGTGCTGCTGGTGGGGACTGGTCCGTCCTCGGTCCTTCGACTGATTGAACGTGGTCCATAGTGCTGTTGAATTTTGTCTCGTTCGGCATCACACTGGATCTTTAACCAGTTGTTTTGTATGCACTCTTTACATATTTTATAGTAACCCTTTCTCTTACTATTATTATTATATTTTTTATTATATACCTCTACAACATCTCTATTTTGTATGAGAGGACTATGTAGACACTGACCGATATCATGAATCTGAGTACACTTATAGTTAATCTATACTTAAGCACATCCATACCATACCACCATACTTCATGAATGCAATGTATACAAAAAGAATTGTAAAACTCTCATTTTTAAAAAGAGCAACCGTGGAGTTTCTTGCCCTTCTTCTCCTCAGGAATGTCTTTCCGAACGGGTGGTAGAGTCTTAAGTAATCAATAATTTTCTCTTTTTGACTATTCATAAGTGCTTTTTGGTCTACATGAATAAAAAACTTTTGATTTGATTTGATGTGAAAATACTGCAAGCGATCCCATCTCTGTCAGCTCTCGAAGTTATCTAATATTTTACGAATGATTACCTAATGGGTCATGAACGCCTAAGTTTCGATGACGTCTACCTAATGCATTTTTCTAAAGAATTCTACATTCTTATCGCAGTGGCACTGACCTACAACTAATAACTTTAAGTTAATTACATCTGTTAGGTGAAACTATGTGTATATAATGAGGTCCATAAGCTTCATTTTGTTTTTTACCGAGATGTGTGTTAATAGACTACTAATGTGTAGTGTTTTATTCCTTTGTGCAGGAGGAATATCGAGTTTATTTTTGATTCCATCGATTAGCGATACTGGCATTGTTGCTGTTAAAAAAGCTCCAAGGCGTAAGTAATAAGTACCTAAGTAATAAGTGATCACCAAGGTTAATCAGCTTTCGACTCGGTCCAACTCGGTGACCGTATGTGGCATTTTTTTTTTTTTTTTTTTAAACGAAGCCCCACACTAGGATTTATTCCTGTGTCGTGGGTGCGTTTACAAACATGAAAATTCACAAACAAATACCCAGACCGGAACAAATAATTGTGGATCACACAAAGCTTTGTCCCGTGCGGGAATCGAACCCGCGACTATTCGACACAGTGGGCGGAGCAGCTCAAGCTCTTAACCACTGCGCTAAATCGTCCGTCAAAAAATATTCAAGCATCTTCGTGCTTGGGAAGGTACGTTAAGCCGTCGGTCCCGGTTGCCATATAATATGGTAGTCGTTAAGCCAAGTTAGAAGCCTTATAGGTTATAAAAGCAGTTGGACGCAAACCAGCCTCCACCAATCCGCACTGGGTCCGCGTGGTGGAGTATGACCTAATATGTCTCACCTCGATTTGTGAGTGAAGGTCTTTGCCCAGCATTGGGACAGTATAGGCTGGTATTATTATACCTATATTATAGTATTTATACATAGGATCGGTAGTGACAGTTCTAATTGCCAAACGAATTTAATTTCTAATTCAATGATGTTAAGGTATAAAACCACAAGTATAGAAACGGGTCATGCCTGTTATTGCCATTGAATAAAGTATAATTTCGTTGCGCAATTAGAACTGTCACTACCTATCTTATGTGAAAAATACTTATAGTGGTTGTTCGAGGATGGGATTTTCGACGTGACGATCTTTCGGCTGACGATGAATGGGAATTGGTAAGAAAAATTACGAATCATAATTTCCCTGTGACTGCGTGGCTCTACTGCTTAGTCCGACCAATCATACTAGACGATAGCATTGTTTAATGGTTTATAGTGTAAGGCGCTTCACTCACTTGATCTAGGAGTTGCAGGTCCAATTTGAGCACGGATCAAATCTTTCTGTGACCCATAAATGTTTGTTTCAATCTGGTTATTTATGTCAATTTAATGTTTGTAAACACACCCATATTGTGCGGCTGATGAAACAATATTGGTAGTATAATTTTGTAATTTCAGTGAACTTACCATGGTTATGGATGGGTGTGTATTGCAACGGGTGCCCCCCGACCTCCTGCGAAGACGACGAAGCTATCATTCACGGGTATTGCTGCGGATGTGCGTATAGATTAGGTATGTTTTATAATTTTTATCTTTTAGCTACTCTCTGAAAGTCACAAACACATTGCATATGCATCTCTTGCGATGCGAGTTCAAAGTTAAGCCGTTGGTCTATGAGGCGCGGTTCCGAGAGGAGAGGTATGGTACAAGAACATAACATCTCTTCCTAACCAAACACAGACACAAATGGTCACCTATCTCAGACTAACCGAGTCAAACGCTGCTTGATTTTGGTGATAGCAACATCCTTTAATAAGAACGAGGGGCTTGTGTATCGTTTTTACTATTTACACCCACATTTTGCCGACGATGTTAGCTCCCAATGAGAAAAGGGGTGAGCCTATTGTCATTATTCGGGAAAATTTTCAGACTTCAAACATTCCTTACTCCGTTTTGTGTGATCCAGGTAAGAACCCCATGACCTACATCATGTATACTGTGTCACAAGACCAACGATGCAGACATGTATTGATATTCGATGTTCACAGATAATCTGCCAGTCCTATGCCAAGATTTCCTCCAGTGCCCGCTCAACCTCCACGGCCTCTGTCACGACTACGAGTACATGATGAGATGCTGTTGCTAACTACTCACTGAAGCGTCTAGGTGGTTGTCAACCTTGTAGCTTAAGACCAAATGTGATCTGTTTCGTATTTTAATTCTATTCATTCTAGTAAAAAAGGGAATCAACACTGGTTTTGCTACTTGTCATATTATTTTGCATAAAAAAAAACTATTGTGCAAATTTCTAAATTGAAATCATGGATTTATAAATCCATGATTAAAACTCAACAGTCCGTCAAACGGTTCGTCATTGGCTTTTCATAAGATAATTTGTTATTGGTCGTTCATTCTTAATTATAGGTGTTACCCCACAATAAAATGGGATCTGGCGTAACAGAATTAAAGTTTTTTGATATATTTGAGTTCCCAATATATAACTATCATCAGTTTGTGAACACAGCTCCCGCATAATAACATTATTTTATCTATACAGACAACGTGATAGCAAAGTAGATTATTGGAACTATTTAAATTGGATACAGGGGATGTTAATGAATAACTCGAGCAGATTTCTGCCTAAACTGCGCTACCCTGAAGTAAATTGGTAAATAAATCACACCGTCACGCCTATATTCCCCAAGCAGGGGTGTACTGAGTACACCTACGTTTCGCCGACCATAGGCTCCATGTAATAGGGGACGAGCCTATTGCCATATACCGGGCACAATTCCAGACTCCGGACTCGTACTGGAATTTTTTTGTTAGAAAAGCTACATTTTCCGACCTGGGATTTGAACCCAGGACCTCGTGATCACAAAGCGATATGCTTTGCCACCATACCAACGAGGCAGTCGTAAATCACCCTACCCTATTTACAACTTTGGATATGCAAAAGAGCCTTAATTACATACTGGCAGTTTCCCGCGACTTCGTGCCCGGTCGACAACAGCGCCACCTACCGGGTCTATGTTATATAGCCTTTGTTACTTATGGATAAGGTAGCTTTCCGATGGTGGAAGAATAATTAATATCGGATCAGTAGTAACGGAGATTACCCCGAACATCCAAACTCATAATATTAGTATAGATTGGAAATTGTTAATAGGGCGGACGCGATAAGAACACGAACAAGGTATAAGTGAGGACAATCAAAATAAAACATCTCTGTATAGCATACTGTTTTAATTTCTAAGAAACCCTCAATACAGAATTACGGGGGGTTAGCGGACTTGATTTAAGTAAACTTAACTCTGACATAATAGTACAAAAATAACGAAGTACATAAGTAGTTATAGATCGACAGAGAATAAAATAATTGATATAATCCCACGTCTCAAATACTAGCGTATAAATACTTCATATCACCTAATTTCCTTAACAATTAAGGGGAAAGTAGGACGAAACAAATAATAAGTGAGATATCTAATACATAAGACGCGGGACTTCTGTTAATAATTTTTAAATTATCACAATATTGCTGCGATAGTGACCATAATGAATATTATGTCTTTTAATTTAATACTATGTTTCCGCTCCGATGGCTACGAGTCTACTAATCTGTCTAATTATCTAAGGCCAATATGCTATATCTACAATTTTGTGTTAGAAACTGTGTTTTAAGTAAATATATCAACACAAAATCTTCAATATAGCGTAACCCCAGTACGCTTTTATAATATAATAAATACAGAGTGGTATTCGTCTGCTATTATATGAGAAATCGGCAAAATTAGTTAGAAATTGTTGCTTGGTCGGCCTTAAGTGTATACTAGCAATAATTGCCCGAATATAAACGATTTTTATACAAGATTATACAGCTGTATAATTAACAATGTAATGTGGATAATTATAATGATATCCTTATCCAAATTTTGCTGTCCGTTCTTCGGATTTCTCACACAACAGACAGCGTTACACAATACAGATTGAATAATATAAACACCCAGTGCATACAATATTTTTTTAATTAGTACCTCAAGTGATCAGAAATTATATTTTTAAACATAAGCTGGAATAAAAAATAATTAGCCTACGCATCGTAATGGACAGCTTTAGAGATTAAAGTTAGGAGCGACCGCACACTGCGCCTCGCAAGCGAACAAACACGAACACGACGCAAGCCATTTCAGAGCCCAAGGACACATCACGCGCAATTCCCGGCACAGATCTTTTGCGGGGGAATTAATTTATACAATTTACTTCGTCTTTAAAAGGTTCCCATAATATCAATTACATCAGGTGCAATAAACCCCAACCACCAAACAGCACTGGGTCCGATTGGAACGGTATGTCCTATCCTCTATCACCTTGATCTGTAATAGAAGACCTTAGAGCCGGAATTATTACACTCGAGGCTTTGTTGAGTTGTACTCGAGACTTATAAAATGTTTTGAATGATAAAGTATCTACCGGAAAATTGGTAACGGAATCTCTACGTGCTCTTTTATTGGGCTAAAGACTGACGTAGACGACAGATAAATTAGCAGCGGATTTAAATATACCTTAACTGGTAATAGTTTAATTCAGATTGCTAATCCTTAGGGTCTAAGTATATGGAAAGTTCGCTGCGTATTTATTCGCCTTCTGCACAGCCTAACATATGCAACATTCGGTCGACTCTACCAACATTCCTTAAACTTTAGCTAAAAAATCTCAAGTTAATCTTAATCATCCCTTATACTAGGTGACAAAAGAAGCCGGTAGTGAGTTGGCACCATCGACCACGGCGCAGTGTGCGGGCGATACCGCATTTACAACGAACTCTTACGAGTATAATACAAAGCTAAAATAAATGTTTATATATAATTTAATTACCATACAAAACGTGTAAATTTTATCCTCGCATACATCTGTATCGGCTATCTGACCTGCATCGAAGTTTGTATGAGCCCAGCGATCGGACGAAAACTAACAGATGATTCCGTGAACGCCAGCAAAGGTGTATCCTTCGCTCGCTCGATGATTTGACGACGAGCGAAATTGCCGCGCTTTCTGGCGAGAGTATCTGTTAGTTTTCGCCCGTTTGGCATATACAAGGTGTTACAATTGAAACTGCACAAAATTAACCTACAATATTCATAATATATAAACATGTATAGACATACACCCCTCCCATATCACCTCTGTTTCAACTAACAGGATATCGGACATTGCAACTAAACAGAAGTTAGCTTACGTCGCGGCATGGCGGGCGAGGCTCCGCGTGCCGGTCTATGTTATATTAATTATTTATTTATAATAATGATGCGATGATGAAACTTTTTGTGGTAATTGCATTTGTGGTGTTTCGGGTGTGGCGGCCGGCGTCCGCGACCCCCGCTTCCCTTGCGTGTTGCCGCCAGCCTGGAACATAAATAATAAAAAAAAATTAACACCGTCACGCCTATATTCTCCAAGCGGGGGTGGCAGAGGTGTACTGAGTACACCCACGTATCGCCGACGATGTTAGGTCCCATGTAATAGGGGGCGAGCCTATTGCCATATACCGGGCACAATTCCAGACTCCGGAATCGTGCTGGGAATTTTTCGTTAGTAAACTACATTTGTTCGCCTTGGATTTGAACCCAGGACCTCGTGATCACAAAGCGATGCGCTTTGCCACTAGACCAACGAGGCAGTCATGAATAATATGATATCATAATAAATAATATCAACTTATATCGCCTTTTTTTGGGCGGGAAGTCGAAGAGTAATGTTGTCAATTTGTCCTAATTTCTAAAACGTGTTATTTCGAACAATAATGTGTAATGTTGGTGGAATATTAATTATAAATCCATCGCTTCACTATCCAGTACTTCATCAATTTATTATCATCGTTGTCATCAAGTTTATCGGGGAGTTGAATTAATTAAAACAAACACGATTATGCATCTCACTGGACACTGGCAAAATACACATAAAATTAGTGTGAAGCCATAACGTAAAGAAGAACTTATATCCTAGGTCGGACAAATGAAGTTTTTCTAACGAAAACTTTCCAGTATGAGTCTGAAGTCTGGAATTGTGCCCCATATATGGCAATAGGCTCGCCCCGTATCTACCTAACATCGTCGGCGAAAAGTGTGTGTACTCAGTACACTTCTGCCACCCCCCGCTTGGGAAATATAGGCGTGACGGTGTTTTTATTATTATCAACTTATACTGTCCCACTTCTGGGCAAAGACTTTTCCCACAAATCAAGGTGAGAGACATTAGGTCATACTCCACCACGCGGACCCAGTGCGGATTGGTGGAGGCAGGTTTGTGGCCACCTGCAGTTGGAACTTATCAAGCTGCCTATAAGGCTTCCAACGTGGCTTTACAACTTACCACATTAAGTGGTAGCCGGAACTAACGTGCCTTAATGTGCCTTCCGAAGCGCGGAGTCGATCGAATATGCAAATGCCACTAACGGTCACCCATCTAAGGCAGACCAAGTCGAACGCTGGTTACAGCGTTACGAGTGAAATACATTGTGTGATAAATAAAGGAATGCTAATTGGATACGCATAACAGAATACTGACAGCCCTAGCAACTAACATTCACGACGGCGAAAATTACCTACAAAATTATTTTCGAATTTTAATCCGAACTAAATTAGACGTACTTCGATTTTATTAATAATTTGAATATCTTGGGTTGAAAAATATAATATACGGTACTAGAATCGTGTGGTATGCAGCCGACTATAAGGTCATCAAAATAATTGCACTAACATTATGCAATTATCATATGTCTAGGTCAAGTTACAGGTGAACACAGCTAACATAATATACATAAAAAGGTCAAAATTTCAGTTGACGTAAGGGACCCTATTTGTGTCTCTTATGTCAATTGAGATTGTAGCATGAATATAGAAAATTGACTGGTGATGACATGACAACATTTTTTTTAGTCAGCCCTGCACTAGGAAGTATTCGTGGGTGATATGATCCAGGCATTGAATACATCGCTCCAGGTCGACTAAAATTACATCTTGTATAGTGGCACTTACAAAGCAAATACGAAGGTGGTAACTAATATTAGTGGGTAGGTAACACTCGCGTGTTCCGCTTGGTAGGTCAGCGCTAGATATACTATCAACACACCTCCCAAGATACTCTACACTTAGACTAAGGTCATTCAGATTTATTCTTTGAAATAGATCTTAGTAAAAATATGGGTTAAATTTAGTTACATTTATACGTCATATAACCAACCAACAACGTCGTATAAACAACTTTAGTTCAACAATATTTTCGCGCTTTTTCTACTTTCCAATACAAGTTTACTCAATTAGCTGATCATTTTGCGAAAAATATAAAGTTGTTTATAATGACGTATAATTTCGGGCAGAGGCGGCGTACGGCGTGGGCGACGTGGGCCATCGCCTACGGCTTCGCGGTCCGAAGGGCCTCGCGCCTTGAAGAACGCAACGAAAAAAAATTATTCGTCAAAAACTATGACTATAATATTGACATACCAAATTTAAAATTACTACTGTTATGGATTTTATCGCGATTTATTATTTACTTAATAAAGTGTATAAAACACTTTGTTTTATACAAAATTGTTTTTTTATTACAAGCTTTTATTTAACTTGCAATGTTCGTATGTCTGTCTGTAGGTCTGTCTTTCCGGTTCAAATCTTGATTCATTTTTCAAGCACTTGCGGGTATCCGATTGAGCAGAAATTTGGCATACGTATGTAAGTTCGGTAACAATGCAATAATATGGTACCATGGAGCTGGTCTGTTGATGGAGTCGGCAGGTGGCCATAGGAACATGTAAACTATACAGCGTAACCCCCTCGTGTTTAGGTTCTTTAGATTGGTATTTAGAAGTACTATCCAACCAAATAATGTTCAGGGTCTGATGATGAAGCCGAAAGCTGGCCAATGGAACCACACAAGTACTCAATGTAACCCCGCCGTGTTTGGATTTGAGTAGACGAGTACTTTACACCCGGATGGTGTCCAGGGTCTGATGATGGAACCGGAGGGTGGCAAACGGAACTACCCTAACACTCAACATAGCTCCGCCTTGTTTGGGCTCATTAAATTTGTCTTGACAAGTTTGGAAGACCAGGATGATGTCCAGACTCTGATGATGGAGTCGGATGATGGCCAATAGAACTATCCAAGTACTCAACGTAAACCAGCCGTGGTTGGGCTCCTTAGATTTGTCTTGACGAATTTATTAGACCCGGATGATGTCCAGGGTCTCATGATGGAGCTGGGAGGTGGCCCACGGAACTACCCAACTACTCAACATAACCCCGCCGTGTTTGGGCTCATTGGATTTGTCATGACAAGTGCCATAGTAATAATCGGTCTCTGTTGTGTTTTTGCTATAAAAGCTTGTCTTTAAAAAGAACTTTTCATATTAAAATTATTTAGTCTAACAACATTTGCTTGCTTTGAATTGAAATAATAATGCGTGCGATTGGCTAGCGCAGGTGGGACGTTTATTTGTAATTGGTCGCTCGCCCATCACTCTCGTTTGCTTGTCTAGAACATAAGATGTTTTTTTTATTATTTTTTTATTTAACTATTTCATTCTGACTTTATCTGTTTTAACAAGTAAAATTAGACCTAAATAAGAGAGGCATACACTCTTATTTAGATCTAATTTTGCTTGTCTGCTTGTGTATTTGCAGAAGCACGATAAAAAATCATTATCTATCTAATAAAATTAAGCGGTTCCAGAATATTTTTTTTCAGAATATTTTATTTGTGATGTTTGTCGTCGTGTGCTACTAGAGGGCCTCGCGAAATATAATTTGCTCACATCAAGTTTAGCTCTTGCCCCGCCACTGATTTCGGGTTTATATCCCAATACTGGGACATCCACTATTTATGAGTCGTCAGAAAAGTAGCAAAGACTTTCCAACCACGGCAAATAGGAAATAGTACATAGTGATTCGGCATCATACTCTAAACACCAGGACACCCAATATTTGAATCGTCAGAAAAGCAACTTACAACCAGTGGTTTGGGAGTGGCACTTTTATGAAGACTCACAGAGAAATAAGGGTATTATTATTATTACGAGTCATTGGTGTCCCTCTGCTGGGCAAAGCCCACAATTCACAGGACATGGGCCTCGCTCACATCTGTCGCCCGGAAGCCTAGCAATCGATAAGGCAGCTACTAACAACCTCGATAAATAGCACTTAGTAGATAAAGTTGCTTACCGTGGGCGGTGTATTCAGCAGCAAGAGGACTTGCCGGTATCGATGGGGTGTCCCTGGTCGATCTTGACCTGGCCGCCCACGGGCGCTGTGCCGGTGGAGGGCGGGCCCACGCGGGCCTTGATCTCCGCAGCCATCGTCATGAACGCCTGCTCCACGTTCGTCGAGTTCTTCGCCGACGTCTCGAGGAACGGTATGCCCAGCTGTTCCGCGTATTGCTGGTGGGAGGAGAAAAGTTTGGTTTGATGATAGCTGCCCGTGATGCACTACCGCATAGAAGAATATCTTAGACCTTGATTAGTTAGTACATTGGTGGTTACAGTCACAATAATATGTAAGTGATTCAGTGCTTGCAGCCAAGCTTGCGCAAATAAAAAACCAAAAAAATGTGTGGGAATGACATTTTGCAACGAAAAGTCACGTGGTCAGAGCAATGCGTTATCGATTGCGACAAGAGAACAGAAACAAAACGCTATCCCCTGTCTAGGCTCTCAATATTTTGTCATAGTAAATTCATGTTACTATGGCAAAATACTAAAATGGGTGCATAATTTTGCTCGTGACTACGTACTTAAATTCTTTCCAGAGACAATACAATACTTTGGTAAAAAAATGAAAAATATGTTTCATACATTTCGAAAGCAGCTCAAACAGACATAGGAAAGCTCCTCGGTACTACAGTTAACATGTAAACAATAGAGTATTTTAGTTCTAGTAGTCCGAATAACAATCACGCCCACAGACGTGCTCTCTACGCGGCTTCTCCGCAGGTCTCGAGGATAAGACCAGCTGAACAGAATCAGAATATTTCTTTATACATGTAAACCTTAATATGTCGTATTATGAATCGTCAGAAAAGTAACAAAGACTACTACCACTTCGGAAGTTATTCCTGTGGAGAAGAACGGTAAGAAACTCCAAGGTCCATTTTTAAATTTATTCTATCTACATTTTTTGTGGGGTTGGGAAGAACAATGTTGGCTGGTCTAACACAAATTATACTATTCATGAGAATGGCTAAAAGGTTCCCCCAATTACAGAGAAATGAAAATAAAAAAGTTCTGCAGTCTGCTCTTACTGCCGAGAAGCCGCGTTGAGAGCACGTCTGTGGGCGTCATTCTTATTCGGACCGCTAGTACTAAGATAGTCTACTGTTTCCATATGTTAACTGCGGCGTTGTGGAAAAGGCCGGTTTGGAAATCATTAAATCATCTCCGTAATCAGGTAGGTAGATGCAGGCAATATCTATGCACATGGGGTTCAAAGGTCGAAAGGATATTATCTAAAATTGCCCCAGAACCAACAAATATTTGACCAATGCCATCATTATTTGTCTATTTTATAAAAATAATGGCAAATATCCATATCTAACGGATAATTTGCAATAAAGAACGAATATTTGAAAGTATTGTAAGTACTTATATCGAAGGCGCCGACATCTTTACTGAATGTCAACACACACTATAACTTTATACCTATTAATGGCTACTGAATTATAACCTAAAAATGTAATACTTTTTGTGCACTATTGCAATTCCCCCGCTTGTCCGTTTGATAATAAATGTCTTAAGATAATATAAGTGATTTGAAATCATACAAGTATTTTTTTATTGGTGTCGGTTCTGGGGCAAATCATGTATGGGCGCTGAACAATGTCCTTTAACAACCTGTGATTGTGGTGCGACCTCACAGACTATGTCGCACTTGCTGGTCTGCCCTTTAAGTTCCACCACCTCTACAAGGGAAGAGCCGAGCGCAGAATCAGAATATTTTTATTCATGTAAACCATTACAGTATTTATGAATCGTCAGAAAAGTAACAAAGACTCTACCGCCACTTCGGAATGTCATTCCTGTGGAGAAGAAGGGCAAGAAACTCCACGGTTACTCTTTTATAATAAGAAATTACCAACTTTTACATCTACATTCTGTTGTGGAGTATGGGAGAACAATGTAGGTTGGTCATCAGGTGAGTCTAAGTTAAAAAACCGAATAATACTATTTATGAGAACGGCTACATGGTTCCCGCATTTACAAAAAAAAAGTACATATTGTGTTAAATTAATAGAAGGAAGAGAGGAAATGTTAACTAACAACAGTTGAATAGGTTGTCATGACTCAAGTGGAGCTGGAATAGCATCTATCCAAGCATTTTTATCTTTTAAATAATCTTCTATTGAATAATAAGCTTGCTTACAAAGTGTTCGTTTTACACAAGCTTTGAACTTATTTTCACTAAGTTTAGTGACGTCAATGGGAATTTTGTTATAAAATCTAACACAGTGCCCCATGAAAGACGTGTGAATTTTTGACAGACGAAACTGCGGTTGGTCTAATTTATTTCTATGTCGTGTGTTATAGCAATGCCTATCACCTAGCTAATTAAAAAGATCTAATTTTTTTCTAGTATACATAATGTTCTCATAAATATATTGACATGGGACCGTCATGATATTAGCTACTTTGAACAGTTCTCTTAAAGAGTCGCGACTACTCAAGTTATAGATAGCCCTAATAGCCCTTTTTGCAAGATAAAAACAGACTCAATGTCCGCTGCCCTACCCCACAATAATATACCGTAAGACATGACACTATGAAAGTAGCTAAAATAGACTATCCTCGCGGTGTCCACATCAGTTAGTTGTCTGATCTTCCTTACGGCTACGGAATAGGCGCGGCCACAGACGGCGCGATTAAGCGAGTCACTTACTTAACAGGACAAATATGAACCACTGACACGAAGAGAAGATGAACTGCGACCTTATTTTGTTCCATAATATGTAGGAATGACTTACGTTAGCTGTGGCGTAGTCGACGACCTTCTTGGTGGTGAGGTCGCTCTTGTTGCCGACCAGCAGCTTGTTAACGTTGTCGCACGCGTAGCGATCGATCTCCTCCAGCCACTGCTTCACGTTGCTGAACGAGTCCTGGCAAAGAGAACAAAATATTAATTGACGAAAGCAATAATATAATATCAGAAACATTGATTTGTAGGTAATTTAAAAAACTAATAATTATATCAGTCTATACTACGAGGTCCAATTAGGTTGGGCAGCATTTGTCAAACTACGTCACGTTTTCTCTTCGCCTATACCGCAATGCCTGAAGACTAGCATTTGGCAAACTACGTCACGTTTTCTCTTCGCCTATACCGCAATGCCTGAAGACTAAAGTCTATAACCAATGCGTCCTACCTGTTATGACTTACGGGGCCGAGACGTGGCCACTCACAGTAGGACTAGTCCACAAATTCAAAGTCGCACAGCGGGCTATGGAGCGAGCTATGCTCGGCGTCACTTTGAAGGATAAAATTCGTAACGAGGTAATCCGACAAAGAACCAAAGTTACCGACATAGCTCGCAGACTCAGTAAGCTAAAGTGGCAATGGGCTGGTCACATCTGCAGAAGGACCGACGGTCGATGGAGCAACCGTATCCTAGAGTGGAGACCGCGACTTGGTAAGCGTAAGGTAGGACGGCCCCCAGCTAGATGGACCGACGACCTCAAAAAGGTCGCTAGGACATACTGGATGCGGAAGGCGGAGGACCGTGTGCAATGGCGCGTGTTAGGAGAGGCCTATGTCCAGCAGTGGACTGCGATAGGCTGATTCCTCTTTATATTTGCTTTGGCCTATACTGTCCCATTGTTGGGTAAGGCCCTCCGTCACAAATCAAGCTAAAAGATATTAGATCATACTCTATCACGCAGACCCAGTGCATATTGGTGCAAGCAGAACTTATCAGTGGGAATCAGAATTATTTATTTGCCAAACATAGGTATCAATATGTATGATCTTAAATATGTTTTTAGTCTGCTATGTTTTGCCATTAAAGCATACAAATATGTAGGAACTGGTTAATCACAGATTTGCTTTTGAATTACTTAATTCTGATTCTGAATTATGAGTGTGTAGGAAGCCAGAGGGGTCTGTAAGGGAAGAACCTGTTGCAAATCTGTACTCTCTTACTACCTCGCAATGGATCAAGCGTGATAATATAAAAAGAACAGATGAGATAGATAGATAAAGAACATAAACCGCCTCGTTAATTTAGTGGCATATGGTGCAACTGGCAATTACGAGGTCTTGGGTTCGAATTCTATGTCGGACACATTGTTCGATTATATTATTATACAAATGGGAACAACCTTAAAATGGGACTATAAAATTTGTTTTGGTAGGATTATTCTAAAAACCTGTATTTTTTATTTGTAACAATCTCTAACACAGGTCAAGGTAACATGGCAGACCAGTTTGTTATCAAATCACTACCTTTAAATATATCGGTAACTTTATAAAACAGATATTAATGTCTGCCTCGCTGATCTAATGATGCATAGTACAGCTCACGATCACGATGGCCTAGGGTCGAATCCCGTGTTTGTAGCCAAGTGGACTTTGCAGCTGACAGTGTTAATAAACAACGAAAAAATGTACGGGAATGACGCTTTAGAACGAAAAGTCACGTGGTCAAAACAATGCCCTATTGATTTCGGTTAAGGTATGGCGAAACCAACGCGTTCACCCGCTTTCGCGATGGCGTCCTCAGTGTCAATCAGTATCTCCCTATGATCGCTCGTGCAGACGCCGCTTAGATAGCGCGTGCAGGAGGACGCAGTATGCGTTGGTGTGAACATTTCCATACAATACTACTGCAGGAACTGAGCCCCACCGTGCACGCTATCGCGGACGCGGCTGGACGCATTGGTTTGGACGTACCTTAAGTGAATAGAACCAAAACGCTTGCCACTTGCTTTTATGAGAAAACTTCACAATTCTACTGCGCACCAAATCTATTGTCCTCTATAATTAATTTTATTATACATTCATTTCCAGCAGCTTTATTGATTTTTATTTTAAAATAATTAATATAGCTATATCTACCTTTTTTCATTCCCTACCGCACCAAAATATTTGCTACGCATTCAAAAATGTTTTTCCATCGACTCGAAGGAAAATATCTACGTATCGGCGATCAGAAGGGAAATCAAATCAAATAGTAGGTACATTTTTATTTAATAAAAAATCCGTGGAGCACTTGAAAAAAAAAAGAAAACTAGAAATTTGATGAAAATATAATCTCTTGGAGCCCATGGGAAAGATTTTATAAAGTTAGCAGTTTCCCGCGGCTTCGTACCCGGTCGATAACAGCGCCACCTATCGGGGGTCTATTTTATATAGCCTATGCTACTTCTGGATAAGGTAGCTTTCTAATAGTAAAAGAATTTTTGAAATCGGTCCAGTAGTTTCATAATATTAGTGTAGATTTTATCTGTGGAGCCATTGGGAACAAAATGGTGGAGTGGGTGGGAATAATCCCTTGTTTTTATATCGAAAAATCCATCTATCCATCCTAACTTCGGATTGTTATTGAAGAATAGCAGTCGGGAGTCTGGAATAGAATCCGGTATAACCTAACACCTAACATCGTCGACGATATATGGATGTCCACAGTACACCTTTGATAGAGCTGCTGAATGTTGGCATGGCGTGGGTTTTTAGGACATTATATAAACGCGTGGTTTGGCGGCAATTGGCGGTCTATACTTAAATATAAGGCCTTTTTTATGCACTGCACTGGTTTTGGCACTAAAACGGTGCGTATAGGGTTTTAATATCTCATTTATAATTTTGTTATGTCTGCTATAACATTTCCAAACGTCGACATATTTTTAATAAGGTGGCTAGTTAGGCCACCAAAAGTGGATAATAATGCATAGTTTAAAATCATACAAACTTATTATTGAATTCATTTCAATAAACTAAAACCGAACATTGGAAGTATTCTGTTACACATTTTTTGTCCACATCGGCTCCAGACATGGCTTAGTCATTTTACGTAATTAGGTGTGTCTTTTTTTTATTATTAGTAGCTCATTTATCACTTTCTACAGATGAGATCATATTCCAACAAAAGCAATCAACAAAGCCGCTTTACGAAGAGTGAAAGTATGTTTTTGGTCTTGAAAACTACTCAACCAAACCATTCTTCCACTGGGCGACTTATATTAATTTTAAACATTTACGGTTTTAATAGACTGTCTTTAATGGCCCACGGCTAAAAAAAGGACTTCTCTCATAAATGGAGTGACGACTTAATCCAGTGGTTAATTGATCCGCTTCGCTCACTGTATTAAGAAGTGACGGACGATTTAACGCAGAGGTTAAGAGCTAAGCTGCTCCACCCACTGTCTAATAGTCGCGGGTACGATTCCCGCACGGGACACATCTTTGTGTGATCCACAATTATTTGTTCCGGTCCAGGTATTTGTGTATGTGCACTTTTATCTATTTATATCATCACGCTAGATCCCTTGCGGGGTAGGCAGAGAGGGTAAATTATCATGTTTGCTTTAAAAAAAGGCCCGGTTCGACCCACCACGAGACAATCTTGGCGTGACCAGCAAACATTGGTTTCGATCTGGATGTTCGTGTATGAGAATTTCATGTTTATAAATGCACCCATGACACAGTAATTATTTCTAGTGCGGGGCTACGTATTTAATAAGAAATAATCAGACACCGACCACGCCGGCGAGGTCGAAGAATCCGTTGCCCGCCGGCCGGGGCAGAGCACCACGGCGAGACACCTAGTATACGCCCTCCCCCATAGCGACTGCCCAAGCCGAGGCCGTTCCTCCTTGAGGCGCCCTTGAGCTAGTTGCCCCCTTGCCCTTCTGGCTCGAGCGTAGTGGTTGCACGCTCGCCCTCTTGTTTGGTGAAGCTGTAAACGCCCCGCGGCGCACACACACACACACGCGCGCTAGCTCATTTACACTATGCAGCACACTCATTCTCTTAAAAACGGTAAACAGTTAGCTTTCCGTCTGAATATAGTAAAAATATATCATAAACGGTCGCCCTTCAGACTGAGGCAAACGCTGTTTAACTTTGATGATCGCTAAGACCACTGTGGTCTCAAAGGGCTAAGAATCCCTCTACGGTGTTCAAGTAACCTAAGTTCAAGTCACAAAGTAATAGATATTTGCATGTTTTTAGCATGTTCGGACAGTAACCAATGTATGTACTATACCAATCTTCGGCAAAAACGCGAACAAAGTTCGACAGCTTGTTTGTTAAATGTTTTCTATTGGGTTTTTTGTTGTCTTCTTTTCATAATTTAATGCATCATTAAAAGTATTTTCTTTTTTAAATTTCGTTTGTTAAATTAAAAACTTCATCAATTCCGTTTATATCACTTGATTAATAAAAAAATGTTACTCTAACAATACCCAGTGGATCCGCATGGCGAAATATGATCAGTGTTCTTTGTTAAAAAACTACATGTCTATATTTTATAATTTTCAGATGCGGGTTTTGAAGTACTCGTATATTGGTGTGGAGGTGTAAGAAGATGGAAACACTTTGCAAAGTTTTAATGTGATTTTTAGTGATTATACTATACACCGTCACGCCTATATTCCCCAAGCGGGGGTGGCAGAGGTGTACTGAGTACATCCACATTTCACCGACGATGTTAGGTCCCATGTAATAGGGGGCGAGCCTATTGACATATACCGGGCACTATTCCAGACTCTTACTGGGAAGTTCATTCGTTAGAAAAACTTCGTTTGTCCGTCCTAGTATTTGAACCCAGGACCTCGTGATCACGAAGCGATGCGCGTTGCCACTAAACCACGAGGCAGCCATTTTGTTTTAGTGAGAAATTTTTAGTGATTAAAAGGTGTAAATATTGCACATAAAGGAACTATGTACTCTTAAGAACTAAAATCACTATTCACTCTAAAAATCACATTTGAACTTTGCAAATTTTTTCCATCTTATAGCAGCTGACTTTACCTACGAAATTCGGTTTAAATATGTACTTACAGTACTCTTCGATTTAATGACCAAACATATGTATGTAAGTGATAATGAGCTGAGATTGTGCACGGGTTTGTAGCAGTAATGTTGATTATAATTACATGATGAATACTGTACATTATCTATGTAGTCTCGATTAGGTTGTTTTGTATAATCATAAACTAACTACTTAGCGGAAAACATCGCGAAACTAGAAGTACCGGGAGAGATCTCTAGGTCTTAACGTTGCTTAAGTGGAGCCAAAGAGCTATGGAGCGAGCTATGTTAGGTATATCGCTAAGAGACGGTGTCCAAAATATCATGATCTGGGAAAGAACAAAACTTACCGACATAGCTCAAGTGATAGCAGAAAGAAAGTGGAGATGGGCAGGACACATATGCCGAAGATCGGACAACAGACGGGGGAAAAGGGTGCTTTGGTTGGGACCGCGAACCGGCCATCGAAATGTAGGAAGACTACCCCGCAAGATGGTCTGATGACCTGACGAAGGTAGCCGGAAAGGATTGGATGAGAAAAACGCAAGTCCGAAAGAAATAAAGTCCCATGTAAGATACCTACACTCAGCATTCAGCTATGGGTTGAAAATGATGATGATGAAGTGGAGTCATTAAGGCAGTAAGCCCAGTCACGCGTGTTCATAACCACGCGATCTTTTTAAGTCATATGGTAAAGTGTGGAAATATAGAAAGCTTAATTTTTAAAACATCTCTGACCATTCCTCATCCCTTATCATGGATCTCATAAACGTGGAGTCATTCCTCCAGGTATGTAGGTGTGAGTGAATATGTCTGATATTTGATTTGATACTATTGGGTTTAAATGTTATATGAGTCGTTGGTATTTTCTATAGCGTTAACCATTAAACTTTACTGTGCTTAAAACGATTTCATTCTTCAGCTATTCTATATAATAAGCAATTGAAAGAAATGAACTATGAGAGGAATCGGCGCCAACAAACACAACACACAACTTTATGCATTATTGCAATCTTTGTGTCACGATAGACATGGCCTACATTGTCGCCCTACTTAAACATAGGGAAGGATTTACACAGACACTATATACTCACTACTATAATACTGCTGCACTCCTAGCGCCACAGTTGGGTAAAAATTAATTGCGAAAAAATTAAATCTATATATAAAACTGTAACCGAGCCGAATCTGTACATTGAATATTTTTTGAAAATTTTTTTTGGGTTACACTTCCTTTTCGGTATAGAGACCGAAACAATTTTTTCTGCAATTATTGTCTGTCTGTCTGTCTCTTTGTGTTTCAATCACGCAAAACCTACTGAACGGATTTCAATGAAATTTGGTATGTAAGTAACTTATACCCTAACTTAAAATAATAAATACTTTTTATCCCGGAAATACGAAGCAATCCGGGACTATCGCGGGATAAACCATAAAACTTTGTTATTTTTAGTATTGTTACTCGCAAGTCTTACTTTAAAATGTGAAATTTTGCCTATGCATGAATTCCTCCATGAACTGATAATGGACTCGGGTTCGTCTCCTCATGAAGAAACTCTTCAGTGGTTAATAGCACGCACCCGAAATTGTTTATATTGATTGAGATACTCAGATGTGATTTCTTGCATGAAGCGATGATGTAGTCAAGATTGTCTCTAAATGATGAATGATCCGAACACGAAACTTTGCATATTCGTTTGGTTAATGAAAATATGCACGATTCTTAAGGGATAGTTTTTATTTCTCCATACTATCAGGACTGAACGGATTTTAAAGATACTTAGAATGGAGGTCAGTTCAGGATCTGTGCCATCTCAGAAAGGCCGGCCTACTTATGTCAAATTACAAAATAAACGCGTGCGTAGCCGCGGGTAACAGCTAGCTGCAATCAATATACTTCGGTTTGTATCGCGGCTTTTGAGTTTCCGACGTTTCGAGTGCTCTACGGTTCCCATGATTATGGGATTTGATGTCCGAGGCCCTTGACGTCTGTTCATTGTTATTCCTTATAGGGGGATCCTACTAATCCTACAATTAAAAAGTACTGCCCAGTGCAGTAGAGCAGAGTACCAGGAGGTGTCCGCCCACTATTTATAATCAAACCAACTTAAAATCAAGCTAAATATAGGTTAATAGGCCTCTTGATTATTAACAAGCTTCGGTTTTGTTTACAAATCATGAGTGGCAAGGAATTTGGCAAACTGGCACAATTCCAACTACCACCTACTCCATACCTCATTTGCGAATGTCATGAATTTAAAAAGAGCATATATTTTTTTTAAGAGATTATAAATTTACTAAATATATTTCATTTATTGCTTTTATACTAAGCATACTAATTAATATTATGCATTTATTCTTATTTATGAGCCAGAAAGATGTCCATTGCAGGATAAAGACCTCCTCCAAAGGTCAGTCAATAACCCACTCTGTGCTGTATGCATTCAGTGTTTACATTATAATACTATAACACTGAATACACCGTCATGCCATGCCGTTATGGGGTTTGCATAAGTGTACACCAACTTTTCACCAACGATGTCAGGTCCCATGAAACAGGGGGCGAGCCTATTGTCATATACCAGGCACTACATCTGTCCAACAGGTTAGAATAACTACATTTGTCTAACCTAGGATTTGAACCCAGGACCTTGTGATCACAAAGTGATGCGCTTTGCCAAGTAAGTTAGTAAGTTTTATATACAGTGTTCTTACAAGGATATTTTGGCCCGCAGCTATAATTGGAACTAGCGGTCATTAAGTGAACTGTCACTTTATGACAGTTGCAGAGTTGCCATTTGCTATGAAATTTACCCAAGTTCTTTTTTAATTATTCACAGTGCTGTGCTGCAGAAATTATTCACACCTGTTGATATATTTCTCAGGAAGTAGGAAAATTTTACTAAATGATAACCCTAATTTCACAACATTGCCCCCTCTGAATGTCATTCACAGGCCAAACTATCATTGTAGCACTAAAACACTTATTTATGTGGTCACTTATTCATTATAACACTTTGCAAAGATGTAAACAACAGAAAATGGTTTTTTCAGTCTGGCCTTTGGACTCTTTTGTGCTTATATATAAATAAATAAATAAATAAAGACAATTACAGAAAGTTGTTCCCAATAGGTGTAATTTTCGAAAATATTACACAAATAACAATTTTTTTAAAGACATATCGCCACACTATTTTTTATTCCTTTGTTGTGGGTGCGTTTACAATGAGAATTCACATACACTAATACCCACACCGAAAGAAATATTTGTGGATCACACAAAGATTTGTCCCATGAAGGAATCGAAACCCAACTCTTCGATCCAATGGGCAGAGTGGTTTAAGCTCCTAACCACTGCACCAAATAGTCCGTCAAATTGATTTAATCACAGGGAGTCACAGAATCACACAAACAATAATTGTGTGCCAGGTTACAACTATTTTGACAATATAAAACTGCACAAGTGTGAAGGTTGCACACAATGATGTCTAAGCCAATAAAAACAAACAAAGAACACACATTTGAACAAAATTAGCTCTTCAATTCTGATCAATCAATTAAGGTTCTTGCCAAAGACAAAAAACATTGTTTTTATGTGGAACCAGGCAAAGGTCTTCTCTCAATAAAGTGAAGTTATGATGATAAATGAACTCAACATTTTTCTTTCTGCTGTTCTTAAATTTTAGTTTTTTATAAATTAGACTAGTTATATAAATGAAATTATAAATAACTGTAGTTAAACACAAAAGACAGGAAACAGAAAAACAAGTCATGTGATTGTCTCTTTTTTGCTTTATATAGTCTATTCAAAGAGCAATGTGCCACTTTAAAGCACAGTATGCCTGCAGTTATTTACAATTGTATAAAAAGAAAAAAATAGGTTGACTTTTGAACATAAGTCTAGGAACTAAATGACCGATCTTACATTTATAAACAGCTGCTACTTGTCTTAAAATATTTATCTCATTAGTGAATGTGAATATTAAACATGATTGCCTCGTTGGTCTAGTGGCAAAGTGCATCGCTTTGTGATCACGAGGTCCTGGGTACAAATCCTAGGTTGGACATGTGTAGTTTTTCTAATGAAAAACTTCCCAGTATGAGTCCGGAGTCTGGAATTGTGCCCGGTATATGGCAATAGGCTGACCCCCTATTACATGGGACCTAACATCGTCAGCGAAACGTGGGTGTACTCATTACACCTCTGCCACCACCGCTTGGGGAATGTAGGTGTGCCGGTGTAAATATTAAACACAAAATAAAACTGTTTTTTTTTATACTAACATGGTTAAAGTTCCACATGTATTAAGTGCTTTACAGTACTGAACAAAATAACTGAACAAAATAACCAAGACTGTGACAAAATAACCCTCAATAAAACCCAAAGAAAATGTTTCTTATATAGATATTTTTTAAATTCTTCATAATACTCACCTGGTCTGTGCAGTCGTAAACAATGATAATGCCATGAGCTCCTCTGTAGTATGATGATGTGATTGTTCTAAACCGCTCCTGTCCAGCAGTGTCCCATATTTGTAACTTTATTGTCTTGCCGTCTAAGTCTACAGTTCTAATTTTGAAGTCCACACCAATAGTGCTGATGTAGCTCTCTGTGTATGTGTCGTCGGCGAACCTGAGCAGGAGACACGACTTCCCAACACCTGAGTCGCCAATCAGGAGTAGTTTAAACAAATAATCGCTGAAATTAAAAAAACGGTTACATTTAGTACGTGATAACACAGCCTCAATCAAGGACAGCGCGAGATTTACGCGTCAATAAATCCTCATATTGATAAAGGAAGGGAGGCGTTGCTTTGTTTCGTGCCACAAAGGAGAAATCTAATTGCGCACCCAGTCTTCTCAAAGGAGGAGGTGAAGGACTCCGATGCGTCCATCGGTAATAAGTGCGCCATTCATGAAGCATACGATTACGTTCTCACAAATTCTTCGATAGTAACTACCTACCACGAATAAAGAATGAGTCACCCAATTTGTAAAATTGATTTACTATTGACACTCCTACACTTTCATCTATGATAGGATCACATATTTACGATTTACGTTTCTAGTGAAGACAATGAACACGCAAAAAAAAGATGGGAATTCTTTACCATCCTTGTTTCTAAATCGCCATGCAAATTCAAAAATACTTACTATTCTGGATTCATTTTTGTACTATAAATGTATTTTGTCCAAAACTATTATATTGTAGAATATGTCGAAAATAGTTATGTTCTTTGTTTCTGGCACAAAACAGCAAAAAAATTAATAATTATACGTAGAATAATGGCCGCCGTACGAAACACCCACTGACGTAAGTCAGAAATTTAAACAGGAGTGCCACTTGGCAGAAACTAAATTCCGTTCGGAAACTTGGTCTGAGCTGTTAAAAAATCGACTAAATAATTCAAGTTTCGTTTTTGCTTTTGTTGTACAATAAATAATCAACGTTTTGGCATGGTTTAATTCCACGTTTAACCAGACTGCGTTATACAATATCTCGTTTGAAAAAAATGCGCTACCCTAAGAATAGTGATAAACTTGCCATTCTATAGGCATTCTGTATACCGTGCGTTATATAAAGTGCGTTTTACATACCACTACCCTTCGGCGTTAGGTTAGTACGACCGAATTTGGTGTTGCCAATAAAGTTAAAAGCATAGACCCCGAATAAAAGGGGAAATACGTTAAAAATATCTATCACACTAATCCATTCGGGATGACTTCAGTAATAGAGTTATCTATATCATCACGCCAGATACCTTGCAGAATAGGCAGAGAGTGCAAAGTACAATAGAATCTTAAAAAGTAAGGATCTTAGGGTTATAAGTATAAATTTGTATTTTTTAATCTATACAAACACACGTAAATAATTTCCAATGATTTTTAAATATAATGTCGATAAAAACGGGCAACTGGAATATGGACTCTGGTAATATTATTTTACCTACCTATCACGGCGGCAACCTGTCATCACATTCGTTATAAGAGTCTTTTTCAGGTTTTTCACGCCCACAGAATTCTGTTTATCTTTTCTCAGTCTTGGACATGATTACGCCGCTAAAATAAATATTATTGAGGAAATAAACAAAAGCACTGACACTAGCGATCTAAACCACAGGCTAGTAAAATAGATGTAAACAGACGAACAGTACTACCAATCTAACGCCGAAGGGTAGTGAAAACGCACTATAGGGTACCTGTTCGGAGGTCCTAGATTGCCTACATTTTTGCGATTTCCGACTTATATAGTACGCCAACCTCAATTTGTCTAAGAGGTTTCGATCCTTATAAGAAACAGGCTCTATTGGCATCGAAAAAGTTTTTATGAAAATTGCCCATTTTCTTTAACTGTACATTTCTTTTGCAAATAAATAAATTAAGTTCAAAATTTCGCCGAAAAAAAAGCATAGTCTTCTAAGATCGTTTTCCTAGAGTTACAACAGTTAAGGTAGGCGCCCATACTGCGCCGTCTCAAAAGTCCACGCTGGATAGTGGCCAATGGACTTATTTATTTATTTCTTATGGAAGTCCAACAGCTTAATGCAATCTTATAATAACTTAGAATAACATCTGTGAGCCAATTATAGGACCTCACGCTTAGCAATAATGTTACATTTCTGTTCTGAACAAACAGAGTCCAACTTAGGGTAAGCATTAACAGATCATAGAGGGCGCGACCAATGTTTTAAGAATTTACATGCAGCTTATCATAAACAATTTAGCGCAGTGGTTAAGAGCTTAAGCCGCTCTGCCCACTGTGTCTAATAGTCGCGGGTTCGAGTCCCGCACGGGACAAATCTTTGTGTGATCCACAATTATATGTTCCGGTCTGGGTATTTGTGTATGTGAATTTTCATGTTTGTAAACGCACCCACTACACAGGAATAAATCCTAGTGTGGGGCTACGTTTTTTTAAAAAAAAAAAAAAAATAATTTGAACCTTGACGTTGCGTCACAGATCTCTTCACTTATCCGGTGAAGCTCTAAAGGCCCCGCGGCCAACAACGTAGATCATTCACACACACAAAAAAAAATGTTCTTCGTCCCCTATGCTCTTCCCAATAACCGTGCATTCCATACATAGATTCAGTGTAAACACCAACATATTGTTCTAGCCACAATGTACTGTTATTGTCCACACAAATTGGCTACACTCCGACCGCGAATTCACACACACACCTTTCCTTACATTTCGCTGACACACAATTTGGTTTTGACGGACGATTTAGCGCAGTGGTTAAGAGCTTAAGCCGCTCTGCCCACTGCGTCTAATAGTCGCGGGTTCGAGTCCAGCACGGGACAAATCTTTGTGTGATCCACAATTATTTGTTCCGGTCTGGGTATTTGTGTATGTGAATTTTCATGTTTGTAAACGCACCCACGACACAGGAATAAATACTAGTGTGGGGCTAAGTTTAAAAAAAAAAAAAAAAAAATTAATATGGCACATTGGAAGAAGTCAACAGTGGACTAATTTGGGATGATGATGATGATAACACATTTTGACGGCTGCAAAATAAATTAGCTATCTATACACCAGTACCCCTGCTGCACTGCATATAAACCGTGCCGTGTGGTTCCCGGCTTAGAATTGGACCAACCCATCTCATCCTAAAGATGCGCGACTGCGAATAATCCGTCTATTCGAATCATCTACAACTACTAATTTTCTGATTCGATTTGAATATTAGTAATATACTAATTTTTATATTCGAATGACGACTACTAATTAATAACCACTAATGATGATTCGATTAGATTATCTGCGACTCTCACCCTATTATGAATGAATTATTCGAATGATTCGCCGATCCCCGCGCCATTTCCGCGCCAAAACCAATTACGTGTGCGAGTGAGTAGTAACAACTAAATTAATAATAATAACAACGCTCCTGCTGGTTTGTTTAAAAGTGCGTTTTAATAAAGTTTCTAGCATAGAATTTTAATATAATACGCGCGCTGTAATCAAATTCTAGAATGAAACAAACGGCTAATAGTAAATTTTTTTAAAAGCGCTTACTGTGCTTAAGCACAAAAAGCGCCGTGCGGACGTTGGGGTAAGCTGCAGTCCGAATTATGCTAACTTACTCAATCTTAATCATTCGCAGTCGCGCATCGCTATCTTATTCCATTGGGTGTCGTACAAGGCGACTAAGGGACAACTAGGGAATGTGCAGCAGCGTTCTCCTAGATACTTCCAAGACCAATAAACTGCGCTCGCCAACCCGCCTGCCAAGCTTGGCGAGTAAGGCAAATCCCCCAATTAACATGGAAGAAAAGTATAAAACCAGGCCCCTAGTCCCCGGCGGTCCTGTTCGTGCTGGGCACGGTAACAGCCGTGGTAACGACAGGACAAGGGGTACTAAGATTCTCCGGCAGAGATTCGGCTACCACCAACAACAAAAATTGACCCTGGTGACATACGCACGTTGAGGACAGATGAGAAGCTAGTTGAGCTGGAAGAAGGGATAAACGAGTTGCGGTGGAGTATTGTTGGTTTATCGGAGTTCCGAAGAGAGGGCGAGGACACGATAACCTTAAAATCCGGCAACTTGTTTTACTACCGGGAGGGCGAATAGCAGTTCCAAGGTGGTGTCGGTTTTATGGTCCACAAGTCACTCATAAACATCGTTGTGTCCATCACTAGTGTGTCGTGCAGGGTAGCGTACTTGATACTCAGAATATCCAAAACATATTCGCTGAAGGTCATACAGGTCTACGCACCGACCTCGGCATACTCAGATGATGAGGTCGAAGTTATGTATGAGGACATTAGTAGAGCTACACATACTTCCAAAGCACACTTTACAGTGGTTATGGGTGACTTCAATGCGCGGCTAGGCAAACGGGGCGATGATGAGTTGAGAGTGGGGCAATTTGGATATGGGCAGCGCAACCCCAGGGGTCAGAGGCTGGCTGAATTTCTGGAGAAAGAGGGACTCTTTCTTCCAGAAGCCGCCTCATGGGAAATGGACCTGGATGAGCCCTGATGGTTCCTCAAAAAATCAGATAGACTTCATCATGAGCACCAAGCGACAAATATTTAATAATGTCTCCGTGATTCACAGGGTAAAAACCGGCAGTGATCACCGAATGGTCATAGGCACATTAAATATTAATGTCAAAATGGAAAGATCGCGTCTGATTAAGTCTACGCTCCGACCTTGTAATTCACATATTCAAAACCCCGAAAACTTTCAACTCGAATTGTCAAACTGCTTCGAATTGCTAGACAGCAGCGCATAAGTGGCCGAAATCAACAACAGGCTGGTAGAGACTGTCCAAACGGTCGGGTTCAAATATTTTAAGGCCCACCGTAAAAATAGGACTCAAAAACTATCGGACTACACCCGAAACCTAATGGCTTAGCGACGTTCCATGATACTCCAAACCTTCGATGATGCTAAGTCCTTCAAGCAGCTCAATGGACAGATATTGAAGTCCTTGCGACACGATTGACGGTCCTTCAATACAAGACGTATTGAGGAGACCTTAGAGCAGAAAAAGGGCTCCTAAGGGCGCTCCTAAGTGTTCGTAAGAGACACGTCTATTGGGCAGAGCCAGTTGACGAAGCTGAAGACGGAGGACGGAAACGTAACGTCGAATAGATCAGTGGTGCTCAGTGGATAGAGAGGTTCTATGGGCAGTTATATACCTCAGTAGATAAACCTGTTGTTGACTTGATCAAAGACACAAGAGCCAAGCTAACCCGACACTATACTGAAGATATCCCGGACATCAGCCTGTACGAAATTAGGATGGCTCTCAAACAACTCAAAAACAACAAAGCGCCGGGCGAACACGAAATTACCGCAGAGCTTCTGAAGGAGGGCAGAACGCCGGTACTTAAAGTCCTTCAGAGGCTGTTTAGTCCCCATGTTCCTCGAAGAGAAAACGCTGGTAGCATGGAACAAGGGTGTGGTGGTACTGTTTTTCAAGAAAGGTGATAACACTTTACTATAGAATTATAGGCCCATCGCACTGCAAAGCCATGTTTATAATTTGTTTTCGAGAGTTATCAACAGAACGCAGGCTTGATTACTTCCAGCCTCCCGAACAAGCCGGTTTCCGGAAAGGCTTTAGTACCATAGACCACATACATACGCTGCCGCAGATTATACACAAGACCGAGGAGTGTAATCGGCCACTATGCTTGGCGTTTGTGGACTATGAGAAAGCCTTCGATTCCATCGAGACTTGGGCGGTTCTTAGGACTCTCCAGCGATGCGGCATTGACTATCGGTACATTGAAGTGTTGAAGTGCTTGTATAATTACGCCACCATGTCAGTCCGAGTACAGGGGCAGTGCATAAAAAAGAGGATCTCCATAAAAAAGGGGAGTAAGACAGGGAGACGTCATTTCTCCGAAACTGTTTACGGCCACCTTAGAGAACGCCTTCAAGCTCTTGGAATGGCGAGGACTTGGCATTAACATCAATGGCGAATACATCACTCACCTTCGATTTGCCGACGACATTGTAGTCATGGCGGAGTCGCTGAAAGATATAGTACGAATGCTCGGTGACCCCAACAAAGTATTTCAACAAGTGGGTCTTAAAATGAACATGGACAAAAAGAAAATAATGTTTAACGTCCATGTCGTACCCACCGCACTCACCGTTGGGAACTCTACTCTTGAAGTTGTCAATGAATACATTTACCTGGGACAGGCAGTCCGGTTAGGTAGGTCCAACTTTGAGAGAGGTCAATCGACGAATCCAACTCGGCCGGGCAGCGTTCGGGAAACTGCGCAAAATCTTCTCATCCAAAATACCTGTGCCTCAAAACTAAAGTTTTTAGTCAATGTGTGTTGACATACGGATCAGAGACGTGGTCTCTTACAATAGGTCTCATAAAAAAGCTGAGTTGTGAGCTATGGAAAGAGCTATGCTCGGCGTTTCTCTACAGATCGAATCAGGAATGAGAATATACGTAGAAGAACCAAAGTCACCGACATAGCCCTCAGGATTAGCAAGCTGAAGTGGAAATGGGCGGGCCACATAGCGCAAAGATCGGACGGTCGTTGGGGCAGAAAGATTTTAGAATGGAGACCACGTTGGCAAGCCCAGCGTAGGACAGCCGCCCGCCAGATGGACCGACGATCTTGTGAAAATCGCAAGAAGTCGTTGGATGCAGGTGGCATCAGACCGGTTACACTGAAAAGCGATTGGGGAGGCCTATGTTTAGCAGTGGACAGGTATAGGCTGAGATGATGATGATAAACCAGTAACCTTTAACTAATAATTGTAAGAGAGCTTAGATAGAAAAAAAGGTTATCATTCTTATATTATTGACCGATTTTGATGGAATAGATACTTATTGTCTGATAGGTCAGATCATAATCGGACACGGAGTACACGGTTCAAATTGATTAATATCCAAAACCCTAGAAATATGATTTTGATGAAGCATTTATTACTTACTGTTTTAAATTTGGCTTAGGGTTGCAACAGCAAAAATGTTTAAGAAAATATTACATCATAATTTATTAAACTCTTTTATTATATACACATTAGTACAACCTAAACAATACAGTGAATATTATCATTTATGTAAGGTAGATGTGAGATTTAATCTACAAACTAAGTAGAAATTCATAAAATCATCTCTTGCAATATGCTCAATGGTATTTTCCATATGTACAAACTTCTGTCTTTGTAGCCTGCTATGATCTGTAACAAAACATAAATGGTGTAGTTTTTAATCGACTAAGAAGTGCTTCATTTTTTTAGCAGTTAGTATACCTTTGCCTTTAATTACTGTTTATATGGACGCATTGACGTAAGGGCATAGAGCTATTATAAAAACTGCACAGTGTAAACAGAGTATAGTACCCGGATTAAAGTATGTCAGTGCCACTACTTCCCGCAGAGAGCATCGAGCCGCGCCGCAGCAGCGCCGACTGTTCACATACTCTCTTTGTGTTAGAACATCACTTTGTTTATCTTGTTTGTGGAAACGCTACATCCGATTTTTTCCGCAAAATGATATTGTTTTCATAAAAATGCAAAGCAATTTTTATACTAATTTTCGTAAGCTTTTCTGATGCGTCATTATTATTATATATTTTGTTTAGAATTTTATCCTTAAGTTTTTTAAATAGTTTCTTCCACATAATTGCAACAAAACTTTAACAATCCTACAAGGGTCTTTTGGCTCGCAGCCATTATCGGAACTAACGCTGTCATCATATGAGATGTCACTTCAGGACAGTGGCAGAGTTGCCGTTTGCTATGTAATTCACCCATGTTCTTTTTTAATTACAAACCGTGCGGACCCTCCTGTTAAAATATATCCTTGGAAATAGGTTAATTTTACTTAACAACATTGATGGGCCAAAAGATCCTTGTCAGATTATATTTCGGCAATACGTAGTGGGCACGGCCTGTGAATCTTTTGACTTCCGCTAAAAAAACCATTAATGCAATGCATGCCGTGAATATAATACGTGCGTACAGCTGGTGCCAGTACAAAGCCGGTCAATTTTTTTCCAGGCGGTTTTTCAGAGTGTCATCTTCGGATGTTAGTATAGTTACCTTGGTCCCGACGACGGCGAGGGATAGCAGCATGAGGCTGGGCCCGCGCAGCTGCGCGAGCGGGCGCGGCTGGCCCTCGCGGAACACGTACACGCAGCCGTCGTAGCAGCCCGCGAACACCAGCCCGCCCGTCGCGCGCAGGCACACCGCACCCTTACCGCCCTCGTGGCACGCCGTGTGCGAACCGCTCTGACGACAACAAAAAAATACATACTATTTTTAAAAAAAGAAACGTAGCCCTACACTAGGATTTCTTCTTCTTCTTCAATTTATGGCTTCACACTAATTATAGGTGTATTTTGCCAGTGTCCAGTGAGATATATAATCGTGTTTGTTTAAATTAATTCGGCTCCACGATGAATTTGATGACAACGGTGATAATGAAATTAATGAAGTACCCCTGGATAGTAAAGCGGTGGATACTTTACATACCAATTGCAACGGCCGTTTTGAGGGAAGTCGAAAAGGCACGTTTTATCACTTTGTTACAATTACCTTCATTCATGCACATATAAGAACACATAATGGTTAATATTCCACCAACATTACATATTATTAGTCGAAATAACACACGATTTGGAAATTAAAACAAATTGACAACATCACTCATCGACTTCCCGCCAAAAACTCACACTAGGATTTAATCCTGTCTTAGGTAGCGTTGAAAAAATTTTGAAAGTTTCCCGTTTCTTTTAAAATTCATCGTATTATTCATGTTTCATTTGAAGAATAACAAATGACAGCTGATGCGGAATAAAACATATTTTTTTTCGAATATGTAAAACAACGAAAGTTTCACAAAAAAAAAACGATGGTTTCTATCGTTTAAATTCAGAGCCGTGAGCATGAGTGGCTAAAATCTGCCACAGTGAGACCGACGCGAGGTGTTTAGAAATGTGGATGTACTCATATTTCTCCGACGACAAGTAAAATGAAATGAAAAATATTTATTCAGCACAGCAAAAAAACAGGGGTAAAACATTCATATACACAAATACCCAGACCGAAACAAATAATTTTGGGTCACTCCAGGATCTTTCCCATGTGGGAATTGAAACCGCGACTATTCGACCAAGTGGGCGGAGTGGCCTAAGCTCTTAACCACTGCGCCAAATCGTCCCTTTGACGTAGACGAACATAGAATGTGACGGATGTCAGAGAGGTCTACGGATGGAACTATGTACTCTCTGTCTGCCCCGCAAGGGATCCAGATCATGATGATATACATACAAGCTGTAACATAATAAACGCAAGACCTGAAAGTAGTTTGTTCTAAATCGATAACTGAATTGATTCCAACTATTTTTAATGTATCTAACATTTTTTTTAAATTTGCATAAAATGCAGACTCTTTCAGTGCGCTATAAAAAACTAAATTTATTCGTGTGTGTGAATGATGTACGCTGTTGGCCGCGAGGCCTTTACAGCTTCACCGGACTAAAAGGCGAGCGTGCAACCACTACGCTCTAGCCAGCCAGAAGGGCAAGAGGCGACATACTCGAGGGCGCCCTCGGTTGGGACAGTCGCTGTAGGGGGACGGGTGCACTATTAAGCGCACCGGTCAACCGCCGGCAATGGGAGGGGATCTACTACTACGTCTGCGACTACTTCGTTGTCGCTCGTATTCTGAGCGGAAAGAAGGGATGACAAAGCATCGGGGGGGTCGGTGAGAACATGTCTCGGCCGGCGGTAGTGGCAGGGGTCGCGAGGGAGGTCGTAGTCGGCGGTGGCTACGATTAACGGATTCGCATGGGAAGATGCGTTCGCGAAGTAAATTTATTCTTGATTCATAGCAATAAGGAGATTACAAATGCATTCCTAACCCGTATTTTCCAAAATGCACACATACACATGCAAGTTTTATTGTTAATTGGGGTATAACAGTGCTTGAAAAATGGGTAAAAGCCTTTGAATTTGGAATTTTGGTTTTCGTTTTGTATTTATGAAGCAATTCTCTAATCGGGGTGTCTGAGGTCTTGCGTTTATTATGTTACACCTTGTATATAGAGATTTTGCCAGTAACAAATGTGCTTCATACTTAATAATATAAATGTGAAAGTTCGTATGGTTAGATGTTTGGATAACTCTATCAGTACAGAAACATTAATTTATAAAATACTACTTTCTGCCCGCGACTTCGTCCTCGTTAACTTTAGATATAAAATAAAAATCTTTTAAAAAAAAAGGTAAACCGACTTCAAAAAGCAAAAAATAAATATTTGTAGTCGGCGCTGGTTGGTGCAGTCGGTTACTTGGCACCGCCGTCTAATATTTATTTTTTGCTTTTTGAAGTCGGTTTACCTTTTTTTTAAAAGATTTTTATTTCACAATTTTAAGTGACGAGTTAATTATTTAGTAATATTTATATACCGATATTATATTATTTTGCTGAGTTGTACAGTAAGGTACCTACAGGATTAATATAATGACTATTATAACGGAATCTATACATTCGTGCTGTTCACCGTTAAGGAGTTCCCTCTTGTATCTTCAAAGTCATCATCATTAAAATAGGACCACCTCAAAACTATACTGAACCCAATGCAAAAAGAATCATCAAAATCGGTTCATAAGCAAAGGAGTTATAAAAACTGACGAATTATGAACCTCCTTTTTTGAAGTTGGCTAATATACTGCTTAGTTCTATAGTAGGGTACCTATAGGATTGACGTAATACGCATAATATCTCAATTTACACATGCCTATTGTTTGTCGTTAAGGAGTTCCCTGGTGTATCTTCTAAGTCCAAGGTCCAATGCCAATTAAATTAAAATGGGACCACCTTTGAGCTATACTAACCCTAATGCAAAATCATCAAAATCGGTCAACAATTAACGGAAATATCGCTGAACATACATAAAAAAAAACATACATACAACCGAACATAGAACCTCCTCCTTTTTGAAGTCGGTTAAAAAAGTATCCTATGTGTTAATCCAGGAAATAAACCACATGGTGTAACATAATGACCGACCTTGAAAGTAGTTTGTTCTAAATCTGTGACTGAATTGATTCCAACAATTTTTAATGTATCTTTTTTTAACTTGCTTAAATGCTTTTACTCCTTCGGTGCGCTATAAAAACTAAATTTATTCTTGATTCATAGCAATAAAGAGATTTCAAATGCATTCCTAAAACGTATTTCTCAAAACGCAAACATACACGTACAAGTTGCATTGTTAATTGGGGTATAAAAGTGCTTAAAAATAGGGTAAAAACCTTTAAATTTGGAAATTTGGTTTTCGTTTTGAATTTATAAAGCAATTCTTTAATCGGGGTGACTGAGGTCTTGCTTTTATTATGTTACACTTTGTATGTGTGCCAACTTTCATTCAAATCTGTTCAGCTGTTTTTGTGTATCTATGAACAGTACGACGGTCCCTTTGAAGAAAGCCCTATCCACTAATCTGCAAGCGGAGTAAAATGCCCCTTAGAAATAAGGTGACACTTTACAAAACTTGCGTGAGACCCATCATGACGTACGCGTGTGAGGTGTTCGGGCACGCAGCCCACTCTCACATCGATACACTTCAAGCGGTTCAGTCCCGCTTCCTCCGCAAAGCCGTAGGAGCCCCGTGGTTCGTACGAAATGTCGACCTCCACTCCGATCTCGGTCTCGAATCTATTCGCGCCTATATTAAAAAGGCGACAACTCGATACTTCGTGAACGCATCTTCCCATATGAATCCGCTAATCGTAGCCGCCGCCGACTACGAACCCAACCCCTGCCGCTACCGCCGGCCGCGACATGTTCTCACCGATCCCCCCGATGCTTTGACATCGCTTCTTTCCGCTCCGGATACGGACGACGACGACGAAGTCGTAAATCCCTAGCCAAGCCCGCAGACCGGTGCACTTAGTATACCCCCTTCCCCCGTAGCGACTGTCGCAACCGAGGCCGTTCCTCTTTGAGGCGCCCTCGAGTATGTCGCACCCTTGCCCTTCTGGCTCGAGCGTAGTGGTTGCACGCTCGCCCTTATGTCCGGTGAAGCTGTAAAGGCCTCGCGGCCAACAGCGTATACCACTCAAATACACACACATTGAAGAAAGTGGCATATGCCAAACAAAATAAATGGCATTTGCAACTTTCGCGCCCGTCGATAATGTTGATTATGGCAAATAGAAATACTTATATAGGTATAGGACTTTGTTTGTTGGAGACGTCTGTGATCATATGAAGATTCGATGTTTAAAAATAAGAAATTATGGGTTTTAAAATAATACTTACCGCATAATCGAACACGTGTATCTGATGGCTACTGGTCCCACAGTACACCTTCCCATCCTCAAACAACAGGGTATATACAGTCATCTTGGGTCCGACCAGCGTTCGCAGCAGGAGGCCGGTCTGGGCATCCTTTATCGTGACGTTTTCAGATCGAGCAGCGACGAGGAGTACTTTCCGGGGACCTTCCTTCATGGCCCGCAATGCAAGAATAGATTGCTCCGAGAATTTCACTGTACTCACTGGTATTAACATGTTGTTCTGAAATTATATAAACATACTTCATAAAAACTTTCTTTAGAAAGAATTCAGAGATTTTTATTTATTTATTTATTTATAAGGCTTACCAACTAAAACACATACATAACAATCACATCAATCAGATTACATAGACACTTAATATTTATATGGTTTTAAATTATAGGCTAGCACGACAATTATGTGAAACTTATTTCCAATGAACAATTATTAATACAAATTATATATAAACCAAAATTATACAAATTATACTTAAGATCAGGCAACTTACATTAATAATAATACAATTTGAACAACAAGAAAGAGAATTAGAATTTATAATTATAATATGGTTATTTATTTATTTTTATGGTTGTATGGTTATTTATCGTGGGTATGGATTCTTCAAATGAGCATTAATAAGCTATAATGAGATTATATAAGCTTAAATGTTTACCTTAAATCAAGTCTCTGTACAAAATAGATATACAATGCGAAAGTGGAAGGATGTAGGTACCGGGGAAGCCCTAGACTATCATGCCATGACCAAATAGACCGAGTCTTATCTGAAGGACAAGTCAAGAGTCTCCGTAACCGGCGAGCGTGTATGAGACGAACTATGAGAGTGGAGGAAGCCAGAGAGGTCTGTAAGAAAGCACCTGTTGGAACTCTGTACTCTCTGCCTACCCCACAAGGTATCTGGTGTCATTATATAGAAAAAAAAAAGAATCTGTGTAACCAGTGAGCATGTATGAGTCAACTATGAGAGTGGAGGAAGTGAGTTGGGAAGGAAAGAACATGTAGGCACTATGTACTCGCTGCCTAGGCTGCGTAAGGCATTCGGCATGATGCGTACACTCTTACGGGATATGGGGACTCATCAGGGCCATAATCCCCCTGACTAAGGCTTACATCGTTGGCCATAAAGATAGGGGGGTCCTTATATTGGGACTCTTATACGGACACCCGTCGCGTCATGCCGAGCTGTGTTATCCCCGGCATAATTCAGTACTTTACAATACAACTATTTATGTCCCGTCGGCGTCGCGTAGCTGTGCGTTGCGTCGCCGTCCCACCCCATTGGATATAGCGATCTCGGTCTCGAATCTATTCGCGCCTTTAATAAAAAGGCGACAATCCGATATTTCGCGGACGAACGCGAACGCGTCCAATAATAGAAATCGCCGCCGACTACGAATCTAACTCGCTTCCTATCAGCCGCTACCGCCGTCCGCGGCATAATGTTACCGACCCTCCCGATGCCCTTACATCCCTTCTTTCGGATACAGATACCGTACACAGGATCAGACACCGACCTCACCGGCGAGGTCGAAGAATCCCTTGCCCGCCGGCCGGTGTAGAGCACCACGGCGGGACCATTAGTATACGCCCTCCCCCATAGCGACTGCCTTAGCCAAGGCCGTTCCTACTTGAGGCGCTCTTGAGCTAGTTGCCCCCTTGCCCTTCTGGCTCGAGCGTAGTGGTTGCACGCTCGCCCTCTTGTCCGATGAAGCTGTAAAGGCCCCGTGGCCAACAGCGTACATCATTCACACACACACACACACACCCATCGGATATATGCACAAGCACAATATCAATAGGAAAATTCTTGTTGTAGAAATGAGAATTTAGTAAAATTACACTGACCTTGCATTCAAATTGTAGAACGAATCCAGTCCTGGTTCCAACGAATATGGTGTCCCACGCGCGATCCATCGTCTGTATGGGACTAAGCACATTGCACTCTGGTCCCTTCTCTAAACCCGTCTGAAAAAAAAGAAATTTTATGTTTTTTAATTAAGTGAGAGTAAAGTATCTTTTGCACAAATTAACCAATAAAATCTGGTGTAACTTAGTAGTTGCTTCTTTTCTTTCTTAGCACCTAAATTAAAATACCTTAAGCCTAACTTAAATAAAAAAAATAGGTTATACCAATAGGTAACTGAATGTCATGTAAATATTATTTCTATTTAGGTACCAAAAAAAAAACACACACCGTCACGCCTATATTCTCCAAGCGGGGGTGGCAGAGATGTACTGAGTAATAGGGGGGCGAGCCTATTGCCATATACCGGGCACAATTCCAGACTCCGGACTCACACTGGATTTCTTTCGTTAGAAAAACTATATTTGTCCGACCTAGGATTTGAGCCCAGGACCTCGTGATCACAAAGCGATGTTGTAGTTCTTAAATATATAAATGACTAGTTTTTAACATTGTTTTTTTTAGTACTAATGTTCCGAAAACTAAACATGACCAAATTCGTTGACAGCGTTTAGATTTATTCAAAATGCCTCTACACATTTTTAATAATCTATCTATATATATCATTACACCAGATCCCTTGCGGGGTAGGCAGAGAGCACAGAGTTCCAACAGGGTCTTTCCTTACATACCTCTCTGGCTTCCTTCACTCTCATAGTGAATAATCAAATCTATACTTTATTACCAGGCAATAGCCCTAAAATTAATGTGCACTCACTTCCAAGTCATAATATCGTATTCTAGAGTCCAGGGAGCCGGTGTACACCGTGATCTCGTACTTCTCCTTGACGATGGTGAGGCAGGTCACCGCCAGGTTGGACCCTCGCATCGTGTTCAGCAGCTGCCCATTACCACCGAAATGGTACACGTTGCCGTCCAGACATGCAGCTATAAAGTCATTCTCAATGCACTGTGGAGGGAATATAAAAGAATTTGTAATTATTATTTTTACTTAAGATTTAAGCTTAATTTATGATCTTGAAATATAAAAGATATTTTATGCGCATACGGACACAATAAAAAAATATGGTTTCCGTGTTTATATCCAGAACGTCGGAACCGATTTTAAATACATTATCACTGGAAAATGGAGGATTTTTCAGAGATTGTTTAAGACTACATTTTAGCTCCGGAAATGCAAGATTTCCGGGGATAGTTGTTTTTATTTCTCCATATTAACACGGCTGAACGGATTGAAAAGAAACTTAATATGGACATGGACGCGTTGATGAATATGGAGTTGGCTTTTAATTCTTGAAACAATACTATCCTAAAAAGTCCTACCTACCTATGTCAAATTACAAAATTAACGCGTGCGAAGCCGCGGGAAACAGCTAGTATGTATTATAATTAAAAAAATAACAGGATTCTTTTGTGTCTGCAAACCCATTGAACGCGCGATTATAGTGTAACAAATAATTTAGTTGCTAAGATAATAACGGTAGTCCTTCTCATATTCTGAACTCATTTTCTCATTACCACACCCCTTAACTGCTACATTTCAGTAACATAATAAACGCAAGACCTGAGAGTAGTTTGTTCTACATCGATAACTGAATTGATTCCAACAAGTTATAATGTACGTTACATATAAAAAAAAAGCGAAATGCTTGTACTAGTTTTCGAATGCGTTTTTAAAACGTATTTCTCAATACGCACACATACAAGATTCTTTGATAATTGGTGTATAAAAGTGTTTAAAAAAAGGGGTAAAAAAAGTAAATTTGGAAATTTGATTTTCGTATTTAATTTGTAAAGCAATTATCTAATCGGGGTGTCTGAGGTGTTGCGTTATTTATGACTCACCTTGTATAATCTATTTTATATGCAAGTGTATATTAATCGGAGTTCTCGAATCACTGGATCTCTATCTAAACCAGATCCTTGAATTATTATAATGAAATGAAATTTAAACAAATATGCACTAGGCATATTTAGAATTCTTTTAGACCACTTTGAAACAGTAACCTTAGACTTATTTGTCGATTCGCACGAATTTTACTCGCCCGAATCGTGCAAACAACCACCTTTAACAATTTTTATTGGTTGTCAGTTCGCACTGAGACATGATTTTTCAAGCGAACGGTCACCTGCAGAAGTAAGTATGCCATTCGCAAACATTCTATTTTAAATAAAAAAAAATTAAAAGTACAGCGAGCACATACAGCCTAAAAATATTAATAAACAATGGAGCAAATACTAAACATGAGATTTTATTTCTAGCGACACAGGCAAGAAAGGTAAGGTCTATCTATATCATCACGCCAGCTCCCTCGCAGGAGCCCTCAGAAAGGTGAGGTAAAAATTGTTTTTTAGCATTTGGTTAAAGCATTGAGTTTCAACTCAAATTTGGCATACTTCAATGACAATGCGATATTATTTATCAAAGAGAATCCAGAGTAGCTGAACATCTGAACTGTTATGATATCCTGGTACTTAAAAACGGATTTCGTTATAATTTATCCATCCATATTTTTTTGAGTACATTGTTCACGACCTAAGATCTCCTGGTCTATGATGTCCTGGTACTTTGATTTTTCATGGAATAGAAATATATAAATGACACAAAATATATATTTTTTTTATAAATCCCTAAATCGGCGAATTGATGAGATGGAAAACGTACCGATCTACATATGAATCCTAATAAACAGGGGTCATTTATTTAAAAGATCGAACTCTGGTTACTTGCATTAATATATATATATATCATGCCACTAATAATTTTATGGACACTACTGTACTTTTTTCCTATTTTTTTTTGCTTAAAATATAAAGTGTGCGAATAGCCTACTTACATATTTTTGAAGGTGACCATTCACACGAAAAAAAATTACTCGTGCGAATAGACTACTAAAAATATTATAAAAGGTGGCAACGACAACTAACCCACTTTATAAGCAACAAGCACTTACTACTACATTCACACATTACAATTTCCTAATGAACTCTAACCAGGACAACAATAAGTGTTTTTAGCAGTTACCTCTATTGCTAGTACGGCATCAGCGTGGCCAGTCACGGTAATAGAATCCCGCCGTAGATTCTCGTCAGTTGAGTAATCATATGTTTTACATACATTCTCTATTTGCCCTGACTCTGTAAGCACATCCTCTGATGATGACTGACTGTTGTCAAGTATAATCTCCTCACTAATTGTCACTCTCTCGTGATCTTTGTCTTCTGAACATTTAATTTCACAGATGTCACCAATCACTATATCCTCAGATACATCTAACATGTCAAATTGAAGATCATTAACAACCTCTTCAACTATTTCATCTGCTTCATCATGATGTTCAACTTCTGACTCTGGTTCTTGTATCTCTTCTATTAGAACAACATCTAACGCTGATACACTAGGCTCTTTTGGCGCAGGGATTTCTAGTTCCTGAATTTGAGTTGTTTGAGTCAAATAGGCACTGATGTCTGCCCTTACTAATACTACTGAACATTCTCTCAATTTATAAGAACTTGGGGCACTTTTTACTGGTTTTGCTCTCTTTACAAATTTCTTCCTCGACTGTGTTTTTGGAGGTTTCCTTTTATTTTTTGTTGGAGGTTTCTCTAAGTCATCTAAAGATATAATATCTTCCAAGGGCCTATCATCAGTAATTATTTGTTCTAGAAGAGATATATTTGGTGTGTTGGCCTTCTTATTAATTCTCTTTGTAGAAGTAGGACTCTCAGAACTTTTCCTTTCTTGTTGTAGTTTCTGTACTACGCTTCTTTTACTACTTTTAGTAGTATCATTCTCCTCATGAACACTTTCTAAGGCTATTTGTTCAAGTTCCTCCACTGGGATGTTGGTGAAATCATCAACAATGGCATCTGCAGATATTAAATTATCACATTCTTCCTCATTATCATCTTTACTTTCTTCATAAGGTGTTACATTTAACACTGTCATCCCCAAACTTGGCATAGAACTCGGACAAGAATCTTTAGCTTCTAAGGAACTGTATAATTTAAACTTTTCTTGAAGTAATACTTGTATTTCTAGGTCTATTTCCTTCATTCTTTCAAAAGCATCATTAGTTTTGCATATCCGTTTTTCAAAGGTGACAGGGTCTGTTTGGACGAGTTTTGAAAGAAGCTTCTTTTTCTCAGTTTGAGAGAAGCGGGTACTGACACATTTGCTTTCAAATGTTTGTGTTGCCTTTACCTGCACCTTCTTAACTACTTGAATTGCAACATGTCTACTGGTAGTTTTGCGAACTGCTACGTTTATTGGTTCTGTAGTCGCTTTAAGCTTATTATCATCTACAATTTTTAGTGTAGCAGCCAGGTTTGGGGCAGTATTTCTATGAGCTTGATGTACCATAACTTTTTTTGGCTGTTCCACAAACATATCTATAGGTTTAAGCTTAGTCTTTGGATCCTTAGTTGATGTTTGAGTGGTTGTGTTGTTATTATCTTTAGGACTTACATTGGAATGACTTGATGAACTAGAGCTTCGTTTTTTGCTTGTTTCACTTTCTTTATCTTTTGATTTTCTCTGTGTGTCTTTTCGTTTGACATATTTATCAGAGTAAACTTTATCTGCTGCCTCAACTTTCTTATTATCCTTAATTACTTCCTTAACACTATCATCTTTCGGGAAAAATAAGCGAAACATCGATTTCGGAGTCTCGCGACATTGTGCTTCGTCGTTTACAGGATGGCTGGATTCACTTTTTTTACGTTTTTCTTTACGATGAGATGGTCTTTGGTCTATTGATCTCTTACGAGTATTAGAAGGTGAAGATTTTAATACAGTAGTGTTATGTTCTGATTTTATTGTCACCTTTTCCGTCTCTTTAGGTTGGACATGGGCATGTTCATGATTTTGGGTAACTTTTTCTAATGTATGATCATTATTCCTTGCATTTCTTGAAGGTGTATTGTTTTCTTTTGCAAAATCTGGAGATTGCATCTGTTTACGTGCTAAGTTTATATCATGATGTTGTACCTTTTCAATCCCACTACTTGTGGGGAATAGTTTTAAAGGTGATTTTGCAATACTTTGTATTTGACTATCAATTTCTTTTTTTATTTTCATTTCTTGTTTTATATCAATGTTGTTTATATTTTCAAGTGTCTCTTTTTTGATACTAGTTATGTCATCACTCTCAATAAAGTTATGATCAACAGCAACATGATACTGCTTATCAAATTCAGCAAATGGGTCCTCTTCTTCTGACAGTTGTTCAGCATTAGTATCAAAAAGTGGCATTGATTCTTCAGGACTTTTGAATTTATCATCTGCAGGATTCTCGAGACTTCGTCTTAGCCTTTGGCTGTCCCTGCTTTGTCTTCGCTCTAAGTTGTGGTCAATCGATTTTGCTGGGCGTCTTTCAAAAAGAGGCTTTGACTCGTTGTAATCTGTTTGATTGTACTCATAATTGTTTACCTCACCAACTTCATTATCATTATCTTGATTATCATAATTAGACTCTATAACTTGATCTTGTTCATAGTACCTTTCTTGAGGATACTCTTCATAATTGTATGACTCATAATAAGGGTAGTTAGGTTGGTCATCTCCAGGGTACTGTGCATTTAGATCATCTAATCCATCATACCTCTGTTCTAAGTCATCCAGTTGCAGCACTTTACTGAGTTCAGCCATTACTATAGGCTTTATGTCTTCCAACAAAACTGTGTCTTGTGGATCTAGCAAGCATTGCATCTCTTTCATGAAGGTATCCTCATATATGGTATTATTATCATTTTGTATGAAATCTGTACTTGAACTGTAGAGTGACTTCTCTGCCACAGATCTTAGATGCCGGTTTAAACTGATTTGTGACTCTGTTATTAAACTACTTATGGCGTATTCAAATTTAGTAGATGAGCTTGGATTATCCATTAATTTATGCATTTTATCTTTATCCATTTTAAAAAGTTGATGAACAATTTTTGATTTCATTTTATCACAATTCGCTTTAGCATTGTGTTTTTGTCTCTGTATTCTTTTCTTTGCTGGTGGTTCCTCTTGGGTGTGTTGGTTGATATTTTCACTCACCTCCTGATCATTGCTTGATTGAGCCATGCCAGATTCTTCCGATGACCTCTGCGATTCATTACGATTCATTAGCCTCCTCCTAACAATATCAACAGTGTCATCAACAGATCGGCTAAAAGAATTGTCATTGTTGACCATAGGCCCTGGATTTCCACCATAATGATCTGAAGAAGGAGGTCTATGGCCTCCATACTCTAGGACAGGTATTTTATTTCCTTCAGGTTCATGATGACGGTAATTTTTATGGGGACTTCTGTCATCATTATAATGTTTTTTGTTATCATGTGGTGGTGGTGGGTTCGCCCAAGGTGAGATTGGTTGATTATGGCTATATGAATCTTGATTGCTCTTTGGCCTATGGTCAATATCCCCCATGCTATTAATCTGGCATGATTCTACTTCAACATCATTGTAAAAGTTCACAGACTCTTTATATGAACTGTTGTGATCAATATTAGTTTTTTGTCTGGTATTATGATAGTTGAAAGGTAAAATTTGCCTTGGTTGCAGGTGACCTCTGTCTTGCATCCTTGCATTATTTTGGAAATGGTACTTATTTCGGCCATGATGCTCTTGTGGACCATGATCAAGTCTCAAGTGAGGGTTGTATGAATGCGGGCCTCGATGCGGCCTGGGCCCGGGTGGCGGGAATCTAAAAATCAACATTGAATAGTTTAATAAAACATGCCACTAAACCCAAGTAAATATAGGTATATACTAGAAATATGAGACCAGCGAATAAATGGAATATGATGATATCAGATTACAGGCCTACAGTTTTTTTCATGGTATGTATAAAGCTTACGAGATGTTGGCGGGTCGCGTTGTCAGAACAAATATTGTGATATAAACATGATTTGTGTACTCACCGAGGGTTTTCAAGTAGTGGATAGCTTCTCGGAGGTCTAAAGTGCGGTGTCCCGCCATTCCTTGGTCTAAAATGCCTCGGATTTTCGCTTCGCCATCCACCTAAGCCTGGATGACCTCGTCGCATTATGTCACAATTAACACATAATATGCCTTAGCATTTAGGTATTAACACTCTGCACAGTTTCCGTGTTGTAGAAGTATATTTTATTGCACGTAAATAAGCGATGTTCGCCAGAAAAACAAGTTTGATCAATTGTCGCGCGGAATAAAAATACAACACGGAATCCATTTGACATTTAAACAAAAATGTTGACAGACACAAAAAGCAAGGTTAAGTTTGAATGCGTTCCGAATATTTTCAATTTATAACAGAATAGAGAGTCTTCTGCTGAAAGCTGTGGGAATGGCGGCAAATTTAAATAAATTAGGTCGTGCAACCCCAGATGAACTGGAAATCTGGGAATATTGCATTTGATACTTGAATACTTTCATTACTAATAAAAAAATTGAGCATTGGCTAAAAAGCTTGTAAATAAGTTTATGATTTTAGGAAGTACATACACACACAGGAGAGCAGATGGACGAGGAAGGAGAAGAAGTATGGAGAGAGTTACATAGCTTTCTAATATATCATATTCTCTCGTGCTAATGGTTTTTAAATCCTTGGTTTGCTCGTATGGACACCTGATACTTATTGGCTTTCAGAAAATAAACCAATTTGTCGTCAGTTTTTCAATTTTTCTAATTAAGGATCAGGATAACTAAATAAGGGCCACGATCTCCATCGTCACAGGTGAGGCAGGAGTCAATGGCTGACCTCACCATTAACACCGTTACGCCTATATTTCCTAAGCGCGGGTGGCAGAAGTTTGTGTACCCACTTTTCATCGATGATGTTAGGTCCTGTGTAATAGGGTGCGAGCCTATTGCTAAAGATTATATAAATACTCCTCACTGCTAATGGGTTCGGATACATAATGAAGTAGGGATTTTAACTTATAAGCACAAGCATATATGTCTGTACTTGGATGTGTAGGTAATTGCAGAACAGTGTACGGTGCAGATTTCTGGAAATTTAAATCAATATCAGGGTATCATAACACACTAGGAGATCTTAGATCATGTATGTATAGGACTTAATAGTGAATATCTCTCTCCTCGTGAGTAGCTGATTACCTGTAGTGCTTTGATATGGTGGTAACTAACAACTCCCATAAGGAATCCATTAGAGTATATCAATCGTGATCTATGATCTTATATTTGTTGTGATTATATCTGGTCAAAGAGCAAGAGAACTGAAACGGAATTTTGAAACCTAAGGTTTAAACCATTTAAACCATTTATTTTGCCACACACACACACATTATAATTAAAATAAATAATAAATATAAAAGTACACATAAGAGTTGAAGTCGATAAAGTGTGGCAAGGTATCCAGCTCAGTATTCGCTGTGCATATATGCACAACACTGATTTTCAGCTGGTCCCTGACATTTGCATAACACATATTAGCGCGTCCGGCTTAATTGAAAATGAATGACAATCAGTTTAACGAGAAATAAAAAAACAACTTTTACATTGTGTTTGCGATTAAGCTGTTAACCTGGTTCTTAAATTAGAGGTCTTAACCTGGTTCTTAAATTATAGTTCAATTGACATGGCTCTCATCTAAAGTAACATTGATTTCTGCGTACATAAGAGTTCTTTAGCTATATATTTTTTAACAGATGTTTGGGACATACTTTTGCGTAAGGGGGGGAGGTAAGTCGTTCCATATCTTGGCTGCAGAATATTTAAAACTCCCTTTGAAATGAGCCGTTCTATGTACTGGTATACCAGTTCATTTGCTTGCCTTCTCCGTGTGTTTCTCTGTTGAACATCTTTGACCCATTCCAGTTTCTCATAGATATATTTAGGCTTCTTCTTCTGGGCAATTTTGTGCACTAAACATGCGAGATGTACTTTTCTACGCGCCTCCATCTTTAAGATATTTTTTTTTATTTAAATATGGAGTAATTCGAGCTCTTCTCGGTATATTATAACAAAACCGAGCACATGCGTTCTGCACTCGCTGTATGGCCTTCTTGGTCTTCTCATGCAAACGAGGGCCGTATACGGTGTCACAGTAGTTAAATTGTGATAGTACAATAGATTCCACCAGCGTTTCCCTAATTGGCTCTATAAGATATTTTCTTATATTATATAGGGTTTTTAACCGATAAAAGGCGTTTCTGATTTTGCTGTTAATATGTTCAGTATAGCGCAGCTCACTATCCATAATAAGACCTAAGTTTGATGCATTATCGATTCTTTGTAAGACTTAACTGTCTATAATAATAGGAGGCAACTTCAAAGCTATTTTGCTACATTGTGATTTAGTACCAATCTATCTATCTATCTATATCATCACGCCAGCTCCCTCGCGGGGTAGGCAGAGAGTACAGAGTTCCAACAGGTTCTTTCCTTACATACCTCTTTGACTTCCACCACTCTCATAGTTCGTCTCATACACACTCGCCGGTTACGGAGACTCTTGACTTGCCCTTCAGCTAAGACACGGTCTATTTGGTCATGGTAAGATAGTCTAGGTCTTCCCCGGTACTTACATCCTTCCACTTTCGAATTGTATATCAGTTTTGTCATTCTTTCTTCTGGCATTCTTTCTATATGCCCGAACCAACGGAGCATACCCTTTCTCATCTTTACACCTATACTATCTTTCATACCTACTCGATTTCTTACTACGCTGTTGCGAATACGGTCGGTTAGCGTCATCAGTTAGTACCAACTAGCATATATTTTGTCTTAGACGCATTTAATACCAGAGAATTTTTATTTGCCCAGTCCGAGATGCAGCTCAGGTCTTTGTTTATATTGTGACTTGCTTTTTCTGCATCTTTAGGCCTAAAGGAATAGTATATTTGAGTGTCATCAGCATATAGATGCATTTTACAGTGTCTTATATGCTTTGGAAGATCTGCAGTGAATAGCGCAAAAAGAATTGGACTCAGAATAGAGCCTTGTGGTACACCTTTATTAATCTGGTTAATTTTAGACCTTATTACTTCACCCTGCTCATTTTCTATTTCAACATATTGACTTCTATTTGTTAAGAAGGATCGAAACCATTCGCAGGATTCTTTCGATATACCATAGTGTTAAAGCTTTGCTAAATGGAGTTCCAAATTTATACAGGCCAAAGTTCTTGAAAAGTCTAATAGAACTAGCACACTGCACATATTTGCATCAGACGCTGCTATAATGTCATCGCTGACATGAGCAAGCGCGGTTGCCGTGCCAAAACCGCTACGAAACCCCGACTGAATGTCAGGTAGGATCGCTCCATCCTCTAGAAAGGTAGTCAGTTGTGTACAGATTACCCGCTCTAATATTTTAGACATAGCTGGTAGAATACTTATTGGTCTTAAATCTTTATATTCTTCTACTGAAGTATTCTTAGGAAAGGGCTTAATCTTGGCTAATTTCCAAGAGTTAGGAAAGGTTTTAGTTCGTGTTGAGTTGTTTACTATATCTGTAATAACGGACAATGCGCTGAGTAATGTCATTTTAATCATTTCCATGGATATATTATCATGTCCACAAGCTTTGGTACTTGTATTAAATACTATTTTTAATACCTCTACCTGAGTTGTAGTATTAATATTAAATTCCTTCTTAGCTAAGGTGTTCTGGTTGAAATATTTTAAAGTTAATGTGTCGACTGTGCTATTCCCCGGTACATTTAAAAAATAACTATTTATTCGGTCAGGATCATTAAGATGTGGGGGTATTGATGTCTGAATTTGTGCATTTTTGTCTAACGGGCAAGTTCTCTTTAAATGGTCCCACATGGTGCTTTTTTCCCTATCAATAGCTCCTATCACATAGTTCCTGAGTTCCCTGTAATAGTTTAGGTGAGTATCATTCCTCGTTGAATGCGCCCTATCCCAGGCCTTATCTCGGACGGACATTCTCGGAGGTTTCAAAATTTCGCTTCAGTTGGTCGCTAAGGAACTGTAAAACATAAGTGATTTATATCCTCTTTGACCTGGACTAACTCGTAGTGATTATATTGCTCTTCGGGGCGAAGCATAACTGCCGATTTAGAGTAACAAATTCCTCCCAAATACTTCCCAAAAATTGAAGACCCGAGCCTATCTCATAGTTCGCCTAGCGGGCACATTCTGGGGCGCCCGTACTTCTGCATTTGCATTAGTCTCCTCTATTGCTGAGTACTGTGCTCCGGTGTGGTATCAAAGCGCATACCCAAGAAAGGTGGACGTTCCGCTAAACAGAGTGATGAGAGTAATTACCGGTACACTTTGACCCACGCCTACCTCTTGGTTACCGGTACTTGCAAACATGCCACCGGAGCTCAGGAGAAAACAGGCAGCAGCCAGTGAGTCGTGTAAGTCATTTCGGACGGCCCCTCATGAGATCCGATTCCGAAAGACCCTCAACAACATTACCCCTTAGACTCCCTTTTCGGAAACCGATCTGCAGCAACAACAACATCCAAAACCACCCCAACATCCGGGCAGAGTGGAAAAAGCAATGGGAGAGTTCGGACGCCTCCTAGGGTAACATTACCATAGCCATAGACACCTCGACTGTAGTATAGGGCTTCGAAGAGCAACGGCAGGTGTGGTCCTCCATCAGCCAAATCAGAACCGGAGTCGCAAGGTGCAATTATCATCTTTACAGGTGGGGCGTCATTGTTGTGACTGTGGAGATTCAGTACAGACAATCCAGCACATCATGGAGAGTCCCACTCGGAAATTCAGCGGCGAATTCGAGGGGTTAAACCAGCTGACTCCAGAGGCTAAACAATGGCTCCTCAACTCTGACGCATTATTAAAAGTACATCGCCATACGAAGAGAGTAGCAAATTAGGCAATTTTGTTCGTCTCTACGGTAAAGTATTGGTACCTGCCCTGTAAGAAGTAAGCCCAATCCTGGAATTTGTAGTAGTTTTTCAAGAGTTATGAGACGCTTAAGGTGACGTTAAACGTTTAAACTGCGGAGCCTGTGGGAAAATCGACTCGCCTTCGCCGGTGCAGCATTTAAAAATAGGGGTCACTGTATTGTGTATGTTTACCCGATGACTACTCGATCCAGTTAGCCGAATGGCCAACATTACGTATATAAATTAGGGGTAGTAATAAAACAAATCAAAAAATATTATGGGTAATATTTATATAAAACAATAACAATTAGGTTATATTTGTACAATTGCTGTTTGTCCTGCTGTTGTCTCTTACAATATTGGCGCAAATTAATTAAAAAAGCCAATTCTCACAAGAATACATTAAGAATAAGTAATAGTTGTAATCATTAAGGTAGAACAAACACTGTCAAGAGACTCGAGTATAGTATCACCTATTCTTTATTAGAACTTTGGTCGATTTTCCATATATTAGTTGGTCCTGTTTAGTCGATTTTCCTAGTACTATATTCCAGCTAAAATCGATGTGGGGTCTTCGACGCCAGATTTCACTTTTCTCAGGAACAATACAGCTTCACGCCCATCAATCAGTCTGTGGTCGTAGGATAGCGCCAAATACATCATGGGTCTTATTTCAACCTTAAAAAAACCGTTTTTTTTAATGACTAACAGAATACTACAACTGGCCTAATATAGCTGGTTTTATTCCTGAGTTTACATTTAGCGAATTTATCTCGCTCCCTGAGTTAGGAAGTGGACATGAAATTTATTGGGACATAGGAAAACCTTACATGATCTTGCTTGGACGGACGGCTGGAGTTGAGCCGGACGTTTAAGCAAGTCGACTTCTAAGTTGCGGGTTCGATTTCCGCATGTGACAAATCTGTGTGTGACCCACAAATGTCTGTTTTGGTCTGGGTGTATGTATATGTAAATTTCATGTTTGTTAAGCCACCCACGACACAGGAATGATTCCAAGTGTTTCATTTCTTAAAACATATCATGTCCAGTTCTTTGCTTACTATCACTCGTGTGATCTATGTGTGAACACAAGGTTAGTTTTGTTTTTTGTTTTGTTTTTTTTTTTTTAAACGTAGCCCCACACTAGGATTTATTCCTGTGTCGTGGGTGCGTTTACAAACATGAAAATTCACATACACAAATACCCAGATGGAACAAATAATTGTGGATGACACAACGATTTGTCCCGTGCGGGACTCGAACCCGCGACTATTAGACGCAGTGGGCAGAGCGGCTTAAGCTCTGAACCACTGCGCTAAATCGTCGTAAAGTGTAGAGAACATGGTCGCATAATTTCAGTCATACCCGAACAACGACAACGAAAGCTGTCCCAAAAATACGGCGGCATTTTAAAACTCTGAAGCTTTGACCACTTACTTTATGCATACATACGGATAGCATAGTATAGATATTAGTATGCAATAATTCAGGTTTAAAATGAGTTGTTTGACTGTATACGTTGTGTTTGACAGCTTTTGTTGGAAATACTATTAAAGTACTTTAGGTAGGTCAGTGATGCGTCTAGCGTAGAGAGCGAAGCGTTGTGTTACACGCTCGCCTTCTTGTCCAATGAAGCTGTAAAGGCGTCTCGGCCAACAACGTACATCATTCACACACCCACAGTGTATAGTGGCTACAAATGTATATATAGGTGGTAATGAATCGTTTACCCGCACTACGGTTTTTAGGCGAGTCATATCAGCCGACCGATGACCTGATGAAGGTTGCAGGGGAAAGCTGGATGCGTAAGGCCTAAAAAAGTTTGCCGTGGCGATCTTTGGAGGAGGTCTTTGCCCCGCAGTGGTCGTCTGCAGTCGCACCTAGTCGTAGCTAGCTAAACCTGGCTTACTTTGCCACTGATGACCATCGGCCGTGGCACGATGGCGTGCATCCCCAAGATGGCTGACTGCGGCAGGTTAATGATCGGCATGGACAGCAGCGAACCGAATACACCTCCGTTGCTTATCGTAAATGTACCCCCTTGCATGTCGCCTGGTGTTAGTTTCCCTGCAGCGACGAGAAAGTAGTATTAATTAAAGTGATTCTCATATATTTGTGGTTTCTAAAGGAGTTACAAACCTAACTACGATTTTACATAACATATCGATCATGTTTTCCAGCAAAACTAACACTTATTCGCACGAGTGCTTTTTCAACTCGCGTTAGTTAAGTGCTGGATTAAACAAATAGATAACGGTGCACTTTTTAAAAAGCGCTTAAAACGCCTCAAAAATGCACGTTGAAAAAATGCCCGAGCGAACGCGGGCTCATTAAGTCGAAGAACGAAATTTGAACTATAAATAGACTATCTATCAATATTTCCTAACCAGCTGCACAGTTGTCATTGTTTATAAGGTTATGTGACAATGGATACGGGTACGGCCAGGAGACGAAAAGGAATCTGTAGATACCATTACATAGGGTTTCTAACCATGTAGACATACACAAAGAAGAATAACCACTTTAACGACTTGTTTTGGCAGCTCAAAGATTAGAGCGGTCGTTCCGGCACGTAGTCTGTACACATTGTGGTCAATAGACGATCGTATGTTGGACAACTAACCACTTCTAGCCTTCTCCGCGAGCTTTCCCAGGGCGAGCTCGATGCGCGGGTAGTCCATGGAGTCCACGTTGCGAAGTACTGGCACCACCAGCCCACGGGGTGTTGCCACCGCTACCGATATATCCACGTAGTCTCTACACATTATCACATCATCGTTACCGTACTTTACATTTCGCCAGCTAGTTCGACAATTAACAGGGAAGTCGAGATGAAGCTAGGCATCGCGAGAACGTTCAGTTGTACCTTTATCTTACTAAGGTTTACTTATTAGGGATTACTCCTGAGTCGTGGACGTCGTTTACATATACAATCATTCAGAGTTCAGACTATATAGAGATCATTTCGTGCGAGGATCAGGCCCGCGGCTACTTGGTTCAGTGTGGAGCCTATGGAACCTATGCTTTAATTAATTAAACCGTCGTCAAAACATCACGAGGGACCCATGTTCTAGAGAACATAAAAAAATGCCGACAGATTCGCCCTTTATCACATTGAGGCCCTCTACTCGGCTAAATGTGGGTATAAATCCAGCTACCTCTGCAATGGAAACGTAACTTACTTATAAATAATGTCATCGCCAATAATGACTCCGTTGATAACAGGCTGGTCGATCAGCGCGTTGGCCGACGCCTTCAGGAACGGCGACATGAACGACAACTTGACACCGTACTTCTTCATAAAAGTTTCTAGGTTTGTCTTTCGAAACGCCATTAGTTTGCTAGAAGAAAAATAATAAATGACCAGAGGGCTTAGCATGAAAAGATTGACGCTAGGGAGTTAATATGCCATTTTTGTCACACTACAAATTTACCAAATAAACATGAACGTGACAGCACGCTTACTCGCTAGCGTCAATCTTTTTGTGCTAAGCCCTCTGGAGGTTTCTGGACTGCCTAGTCTGTGGGCTCCAATTAGCTATCACACATTATTGACCAGGGGGGTTATCACACCATCTTTAGCTAAACCATTTTAATCTTACTTTGACGTGAATAAGAGACAGAACTGTACACGAGAAGATTTTTCGTAGCACTGTGGTACCTTGGTATTATTAGCCCCCCCCCCCGCACTAGGCAGCCTGGCTGCGGCAGCCGAAATATTAATAGAAATTTCTGGCTGCCCAGTTCACGGGCTCCAATTAGCTATCCTAAGGAGCTATCATACCTACATCGTATTGACCGGCAGTCAGCCTGCCTATTAGAGCTTTTACAATTACTAAAGTTTTCTTGGTCTTTTGGTGGCTTTTTAATACATGACCGTAGCGTGACAACAGGTATTAGGGTAGTAAATATAAAGGCAGTCTGTCCTGCATGATTGCAGATAATTCCAAGTTGTATTTGATTCGTGGTAGAATTTATAGGAAAGTAGTTTAAATTAGACTACCTAGTAACAATCAAATAAAACTGCTGTGTTGCTGTCACAGATATGTCCATATCTGAAATATGATGGAAGTATATCCTACTTACATCATATTACAGACCATTCGTCGAGAGTTTGCGGTGTAAATGGATTTGTAACGCTTTATTTTTACGAGCGTGGCTGCATTACAGAACATCTTGTGTGTTTTACTTCCGTTTTTGTACTTACGTATTTAAGTACTACAAGGGAAAAAAATCTATCTATCTATATTATCACGCCAGATGCCATAGGATCTTTCCTGGCTTCTCCCGCAGACTTCAATGGCGTCTTCCACTCTCATTCGTCTCATACACGCTCGCCGGTTTCGGAGACTCTTGACGTGCCTTCAGATAAGATACGAATAATGAAACACTTGTATATGGGAGGATGGAGAGATACTTACCTCATATCACACTCGTTGAACGTGGTGAGCATGGCAGTGGTGTTCTGCGCCTCTTTGAGACGTTCTGCGATGCGTTTGCGCATCTTGTTCATCGGTACTGGGTGTTCGGTGCGCGTACCCGATATTGTCTTAGTAGGATCACCGATTTTTAATGCTGCGGCCTGCAAAAATAAGCTTTTTTTAAATCATTTATTTGGAAAACTCCTTCGGTGGCACTTACATGTTGTCAATTTTACTTTCTTGCTAAATTCTGCCTGCTAATCTACCTAGTTTGTTGTTGTTAGGTATGTTGGTACTTTAAATGTTTTATATATTTATTTTTGTATCTTTGTTTGAGATTTGAGTAGGTTATACTGATAAGAAAAAAAAGTGAAACCGCTTAAAATATATCTATGCATTTGTGGCCACCCCAATATTGTACGATTATAAAAATGTCTCCTACAAGATAAACGCTGGATGAGTATATCACGATGCCGTGCGTACATAACTAGAGAAGAAAAAAATGTTGTCCATTATGTGCAGCACAAAGTCGGTAGTCGATCTTTGTCCTATTGTTGAAGTCTTTAGGCTGAAGATGAAGAAGATATAGAAATGTTACCGTAGGTCCAACAGGCCCAGCTTTCTTGGAGATGACCGGCCTAGCGGAGGCCACCGCCGGCGCGGCGGGCGCGGGGGCGGGCGTAGGAGTAGCGGCGCGGGTGGGCGCGGCCGCGTGGGCCGGCGCGGCCGCAGGCTTGGCCGCCGCCGGCGCCGGTGCTATTCCCGTCACGTTCACCTGGAGGATCCACCGTGAAGAGTAAAACTCTCGCCTCATATACGTCGGAGCGGGACGGGCGGTGCGACGCCGGTGGGCGACAGGCTAACTGCGCGCTTGTTGGTACCATCGGCGACTCACCGGCTGCTTGACAAAAAAAAATGCTAGCATACCACTCGCACACGTATGGGTGTCTCGTTTCCGCTGTGCTTCGTTTGTAACCGCTAGTGGCCCAGCAGCGGGTCGCGACTTTTGCCATCACGCCAACCGTGGCGGAGCTGTTTGGAGTCTTCCATACATTACAGTCAGTAACAACTCCCCAGGCCTCGTCGGCGTCGCGTTACGCTCACGCCGCGCCCGCAAATCGTGGGTGCTCTACACTAGTACTGTTTCTACTTTCAATCATTCTTTATCTTGGCCTAGTGATTTATCTATTTGCTGATGTCCCAAACAGGGTAGAGGAAGTCCGTACAGGACTTGAAATGATTATGTATGACACTGGAGTAGGTGCCGCTAAACGATCATTTCACAAAGTTATCGTAACGGGACGCGTTACTTGTATATTGGTCATAGCGAATAAAGGTTCTGGTTGGAACTTTGTGTTCACTGTCCACAAATGATCGGGATGATGCAGTCAGACATATAGGCTGGGTTCAAAAAAAGGCTTTGTGTATATTTTCTTGTCGACTACATCTTTTTTTAAGTTTGTAAGATTTTTCTGGAGCTACAATGGGTAATGTAGCTATCCTTACTGCCCCGTCTAAATATCCATAAAGTCTTAAGTGTTAAAGTTGACCTGGAACAGTGGCTGCTGAGACTTGACCGCCTGTCCTTCCTTGACGAGCATCTTCACGATGGTGCCGTTCCCGGGGGACATGACGGGCAGCGCGGTCTTGTCCGTCTCGATCTCCATCACCACCTCGTCCATTGCTACCGCATCACCTTCCTTCTTTATCATCCTGCGAAGACATTAACGCAAGGTGGCTGGCAGCGGTTGGAAGAGAAGAATCGAAGACCCGGCTCATTGGCATACCTTGTGTGAGGCCTATGAGCTGTGTACTGATACGGGTTGATAATGATATTATCAGCTTTGTGCGTTAATGCTATGAAATAAGAATGAATTTTCAATGTTAGCTCGCTGGACTTGTGGTTTGTGGTAATTTCGTAGTAGAAGGTAAGTACTAAATTTATTTTTTGAGTACTAGGTACATTATAATGTAAGATATGTTATTGTGATAAAGAATATCAATGATACTATAATATTTTTCATATAAGATGGGTAGTGACAGTTCTAAGTGCCAAACGAAATTAATATTTAATTATAGAAACCATAAGTATAGAAACGGGTCATGCCTCTTATTGCCATTGAATAAAGTATAATTTTCGTCACAGTACAGTACATCTTACATGAAAAACACTGTAAAAAAATTACGTGTTGTTTAAAATCTCGCACATATGCTCAAATAGTATCCTAAGTCAAATAATAAAAAATAGTAATCTTTCGACGAAAAATCGTGTGAATATTGTTATCTCTGTGTATTTCTGTATTCGGTAGTTTCCGACCGAAGGACGATTTTTGGGCGACGCCAAAGCCTTTCAATAGGACAAGCCGAAGGTTAAATAACTCTAATAAATTTGGTTCATGGTTATCTAAATTTTTAAAAAGTTATGTTGACTGTCTGAAAACAATAATACTGAAATAATATTACACACCATCACGCCTATATTCCCCAAGCGGGGGTGGCAAAAGTGTACTGAGTACACCCACGTTTCGCCGACGATGTTAGGTCCCATGTAATAGGGGGCGAGTCTATTGCCATATACCGGGCACAATTCCAGACTCCGGAATCGTACTGGGAAGTTTTCGTTAGAAAAACTACACTTGTCCGACCTAGGATTTGAACCCAAGACCTCGTGATCACAAAGCGATGCGCTTTGCGACTAGGTTGGTCTGGTGGCAAAGCGCATCGCTTTGTGATCACGAGGTCCGTCTGGAATTGTGCCCGATATATGGCAATAGGCTCGCCCCCTATTATATGGGACCTAACATCGTCGGCGAAATGTGGGTGTACTCAGTACACCTCTGCCACCCCCTCTAAGGAATATAGGCGTGACGGTGTGTGTGTGTATGTGTAAAATGACCTAACAATGCCAAAATGAATCACAAATGTTGAGTTGTGAAACTGTTTGAGCAGAGGTGCCATGTGTATTTATTACTTAGTAATTGGATTTGCATGAAGAAAGAACAACTGTAAGAGCCTTATTTTATTAATTTATTCTTACTTAACATCTCCAGTAGTCACGGAATCAGGGAAATTCGGTGCTTTAACCTCTTCGATACCTCGCACCGCGGCGCTAGTGTGCACGCTATACTTCTCGCGCCAAAAACCTCTGCTTGGCGGTGTCTTTGCTTTTGTGACGCTGAGGGGAATGCGTTGAATTAAAAAAATAATTTTAATCTTAATAAAAAATAGGTAAAATATATGGGAAATAAACCTTTTTTTTCGGATTTTATCGTGGTTTATTTGGTTTTTATGCTCCCACGTGTGTAGTGCTTTAGAAGCATAGATCGGACCGATAAAAAAAATAAAGGGTTTGAAGTTACCCCGGAATATTTATGACTTTTGGACATTAAACACTTCAAGCGTTTCTGTAAGCACGTGTAAATTTAAGAAATCATTAAAAAAAATTACTTACGTAAAATTTAAATATAGATTAATCAATGGGGTGCAGGATTTAAATTACTAACTACTCCTTCAGAGCCGCAATCCTACTAGCAAAATTGCGCCAATACCAAAGCTGTCGCTGCCGATCAATGTTTTCGTCTAAGATTTTCGTATACTACTTGGTAGTACGTGTGTACTAAACGTTGTAGATCCACGGCTATTCAAATTCGATTTAGGTTTAATTTTTGACAATTGGGGTTCAAAAGTCCCACATTTGTATGAGCTACATTTAAGTCTGGTACTTATAAAACCATTTTAGGAAAGCATGGACTGTTATTAGAAGGTTGGAACAAGTTATGTTGTTTACAAACCTTTTATTAAACGGAAACAGGTGCTTGTTAAAATGCTTATACATATTACTAGTACGGTGTGTTGTAGTCAATGTGGCTCCGGTGTGTGTAATCTGTAAAGAAATTATTGTAAAATAAAACATTTTAGAAAAGAATTTTTTAAGCAGCTGGGTAAACGTGTTATTGAAAATCGAATGTGACTACAAAATGTCGTGTCTATCCTGTTCACCGTTGAAGAGTTCCTTGGTCTGGACTCAATGCTGGGTTGAGGCCTAGCTAATCTGGTAGCTAGAAAGAGACGCAGGCCTAAAGGCAGACCATCAGCCAGATGGAGCAATGACATCGTCAAGGCAGCCGGAAAATTGTGAAATAGGCTAGCACCGGACCGGAACGCATGGCGTGATAAAGGAGAGGCCTACACTCAGCAGTGTGTAGATACGGACTGATTGATGATGATGATGATGACGAATCAAGTCGTGATTACCATAAAAATGCATTGTCAACGGACCTGAAGCAATATGTCAAATTTCAATTCGGTAGGGTAGGAGAAAGCTTGGTTCAAATTCAGCTTGCAATTTGACTTAAATATCCTCACAAACATTACAAGGTAATGGCTTGTAAAAACGAGGTTATATTGTACTGTAAACCTGCGGACCAAAATCCATACTGACCACGTGACCTTAACTTGTAAAATGTCATCGCCGTACATTTTTAACAGACTTCTAAAAAGGAGGAGGTTCTCAATTCGACTGTATTTTTTTTTTTGTATTTATGTTATGCGATAATTCCGCCAATTACGAATCGATTGTGAAAATTCTTTTTGCATTTGGTTCAGTATAGCTTCGAAACGGCTAGAGGCCGATTTTATCGGTATGGGACCTCGGATTTGGAAGATACTCCAGGGAACTCCTTAACGCCAAACAATACGAATGCGTAGATTGTGATATTATGGGTATAACGTCAATCGTATAGGTACCCTGCCATAGAACTAATCACAATATTTACCGACTTCAAAAAAGGAGGAGGTCGACAATTCGTTTGTGTTTTTTTTTATAACGTCTTTATTTATGAACTGATTTTGATGATTCTTTTTGCGTTGGGTTTAGTATAGTTTCGAGGTGGTTCCATTTTAATTAAATCGGTATTGAACTTTGGACTTTGAAGATACACCAGAGGACTCCTTAACGGCGAACAGCACGAATGTATAGATTCCGTTATTATGGTTATTATATTAATCCTGTAGGTACCTCGCAGTACAACTCAACAAAATAATATAATATAGGTATATAAATATTAGTAAATAATTTACTTGTCACTTAAAACTGTAAAATAAAAATCTTTTTTTTTAAAAAAAACCTACTTACAAAACCAAGAAATAAATATTTGAACTCGGTGCCAAGTAACCCACTGCACTAACCGGTACCGACTTCAAATATTTATTTCTTGCTTTTTGAAGTCGGTTTTATTTTTGAAAAGATTTTTCGTTTTATATTAGCTTTAATCTATCTATCACTAACTATATCATAACGCCAGATCCGTTGCGGGGTAGGCAGCGAGTACAGTGTTCAACAGTTTTTCCTTACAGAACTCTCTATCTTCCACTCTCATAGTTCGACTGATTCATGCTCGCCGGTTATGGAGACTCGACTTGCCCTTCGGATAAGACACGGTCTATCATGGTAAGATAGTGTAGGTCTTCCCTGGTACCTGCATTCTTTCACACTTTGGCATTGTATATCTGTTTTGTCATTCTTTCGTCCGACATTCTTTAACAACTGCAGAAACTTAACTTACAGCTACAGGAGCTAAAATGCAAATTTTTTACAAGTAGCTTATTAGAAGACTATTGTGCGTGTGTGAATGATCTACGCTGTTGGCCGCGGGGCCTTTACAGCTTCACCGGCTAGAATATAATAGAATAGAATAGAAGACTTGATCAAAATTCGGTGTCGCTGTTGAATTACTTTGATGAAACTCAGATTGGACAAAATATAATAGTGGAATACCATCCTAACAGCCTTTGTACATTGGTTATGGACAGGGTTAAGGATAGGACATAAGTTAACCACATGACTTCATGTGTCCTGAAATTTTGTAGTGTGTGATTAACCCGTTCTTGAGGAATCAGGTTTTCGTGCAGACTTTGAACTCAGTCAATATTTCAACTAATTCTTTCATAACTGAAAACCAAAGTGACAATAATTACAGAACCCAGAATTTTTTATAGTAAATATGAAAGCGTAATAAACTCACAATCCTCGATATCTTTCGTCGAAACATGATAAGTTACCTTTAAAATTAATTTTGCTGTTTTAAATATAAATTATAGCAAATCATTATAGGTAAAATCTGGCATAAAAGTCAAGCTTCAAGTCATTTTCTTTTTCTAGATGGATACCTCTCTTCTCTTATGCCATAAATTGAAGTTTTGAAGGAGGTTCTACTACTTGGGCTCTACTATTTAGCGAGTATTTTTTGAAATCTTATCTATAATCCCGTAGTTCCCGTTCCGTATATACCTACTATATTACTTTATGCACTGCACTGTCGAATAATTATATCATAATCTAAGCCTGCTGGAACTCTCCTCTCTCTGCCTACTCCACAAGGAGTCTGGGGTGATAATATAGATAGATTATATTCACTCTGTGATATTTTTTAATATTATAGTGTGTCTATTCGTCAACAGGTGGCTCTGTATATTAATTTGTCTATTGCCTGATAGATGGCGTGGTACCTACTTTTAGTGTTGCCTTAAAATTAGTTATTCTATCCCATAGCAGATGACGCTTGATATATTCAAGGCTATACTTATTTAGTTGTTTATTTATTCTACAACTGTGGCATAGTAATTAACTTTCTAAATAGTAAGGATTTACAGTTGTACATACACACACATACATTAGAAGAAAACAAGAAAGAAATCAAATATTTAAGTAACGATACTAGAAGTTTTGTTAGTCAAATCAGATCTAAATGACAAATTTCATTGCCAAAGTTATAGAGTACCACAAGAGTCAAACCCACACAATGGACACTGATCAACGTGGAAGGGTATGAAATTAAATCACTATATAACTTCATAACACTTACAATTTATTTAATATATAATATCATTTAATTTTAACATCTAATAACGTACAATTATAATCTTAAAATAATTTTGTATACCAATGATCTTCATCTCAATGGTATCCGCAACAAGTGAAAGGGCAAATTAATTCATTACAGTTAAGGGTCTGAGGGTTGCAGCGGGTAGTTGGGTAGGTAGTTAGGTATGAATCACTGTTCTGAAAGCTTTGAGACGGGACATTAGCGGTACGGTGACCACTCAAGACGACGATATACCGCGCTTCTTGGGTGCGGTAGGGTTGTGTCAACAACCTATATTTTGGGGTTATTAATCTATCTCTCTAGATATTATCTCGCTATTAACGGGGTAGACAGAGGGTGTTATTATTTTTAATACAGTTACGGGTGACTGTCCCGTCGATCTATAGTATTTTTTACATACGATGGGTACTAACAGTTATATCTAACAAACGAAATTATACTTTATTCAATGGCAATAAGAGGCATGGCTCGTCTCTATACTTATGGTTTTATGCCTTAATATTAAAAAAATAAAATATTGACAAGTTCAAATCAGTTTTGTATAATTTTTTAAATGATAATGTTATTATAACTTAAAAAGATTATCTGACCGACGTGAATAATAAATAGAAATTGAATGAAATGTATATTTTAGACATTATAAATAGTATAGTATATAATTGTAATAGTTTAAATAATTTTCATAATAAATTATTGTATGCCAAAAAAGCGGGCCATAGCTGTCATCATAATCACAATATTTAGTTTTGTGACATCATACTTCTACCTATGTACCACAATAAAATCTTTTGTGGTACATAGGTAGGTGTTTTAAGTAAATAAGTTTTTTTTGGTCATATTGAGTCATAATTTCTCGAAATAACGGCGATAAAAATAAAAAATATCTATGCATTACATGCTACTTTAATGTATTCTGTGATCGTATTAAGTGACAGGCAATTGGATATTCTTATGTTCAGCAGTAGAATTTAACAACTGTTTTAGACTGATTATGATATGACTGATATAATTTTGTGTATGGGAATAACGCTTACGGCTTGTTTTGAGCTTCGCTTAATGGATTGAATAGCCACAGCTTCGATACTTACGCGGAAAAATCGGTGTGAAAACCTATAAATATTCGTTTGAGTCTGGATGGTTGTTGCTTATGTGGAATTCAGGTTTGTAAACGCACAATAATGGTGAAGTTCGTTTCTTGCTCTATGCTAATAAATAATTTTAATCTTGACTTTGAAACTGTTTTAAATCATTTTAATTCTATGAAAATATTAAAGTGTCAGCCCTGCAGTGTCCAAGGGTCCGTCCCCCGGCAATTTGCTAAGATCCATGCAGCCCGCATCTTTGATTACAAATCGAGCGCGGTGCGGCGCGGCGGCCACTCGACAGGCTGCCGGTATCGATCCGACATTCGTCTTCAAAGTCCTTCTGTATATTTCATTGACTTCCATTTACAAACAGTAATAAACCTATAAATATATTTTTCAAAATGAGTATACTATCTTCTGTATGACAGATCTATCTCAAAAGAAAATACTATTTATATTAATAAGATGAAAGGAACTGAGCTATGCTTGGTTGAGGAGTTGACATTATGTTCACCTTCGGACTCCATCATCAGACCAGGTCCATGGCATCATATTATCGCATTGTCATCAAACTAACACATGCATGCCAAATTTCAGCTCAATGCTTGAAAAATGGATTACAAAATTTGAACCGGAGAGACAGACATAAACACTGCAGGTTAAATAAAGGCTTGTAAAAAAATACCAAAGTGACAAATCTCTCTGCCTACCGCGCAAAGGAATCTAGCGTGATAATATATCGCACCTCCACTCAAATAGTGTCACAAATTAAAATTATTTCTTTTTTTATAATTTCAAGTTACTTAACCTGCAAGTTGCGTAAAGACACGAAATCGCCTCAAAACGCCGTAACAAAGCGGCCGAGAGCCTATAGATATGCCGTTTTATAGAAATTAAAAAACCGTTTCGTGCCTCAAGAACAGAAGTGACTTATTTAAAAAAATACATTCTTCGGTAAACTAATCGCATCCCTTTCGAACCGAGCGGCGCGAGTAGAGGGAGGAAAAGTGAGAGGGACCGAAGTATCGTATTTTTTAATTCTATCATAAAAACGCCGCTGTTTTAATATTTATAAGATAGATCGTACCTTTTAATGACGCTCTATGACCGTAACTCGATTTCATAGATTTTTGGGTTAAGTCTATACCATTCTGAAGGCGCGGTTTGTAAAAACTTATTTTAATTTTTAATATTCAAAAACCAAAAAAAGGATTTCTGAGTTTTGACCCTATTTGAACGGGGTGCGATATATAGACAAGTGGGTAGGAAATATAAACTCGATTGCGCCTATATTTACCAAGCCGGTAGTGTAGACGTGTATCAGTATCAGAATCCTTTAGTTGTTAAACACGGGTAATCACATAGTTGATAATATTGTTTATGATTATTTCCTATTATCTGACTGCCTCGTTGGTCTTTGACTGCCTCGTTGGTCTGGTGGCAAAGCGCATCGCTTTGTGATCACGAGGTCCTGGGTTAAAATCCTAGGTCGGACAATTGTAGTTTTTCTAACGAAAATTTCCCAGTATGAGTCCGGAGTCTGGAATTGTGCCCGGTATATGGCAATAGGCTCGCCCCCTATTACATGGGACCTAACATCGTCGGCGAAACGTGGGTGTACTCAGTACATCTCTGCCACCCCCTCTGGGGAATATAGGCGTGACAGTGCTTTTTTTTTTTTTGAAAATGGGTTGAATTGTGTGAACTCAGAAAAAAAAAGATGAAGATTATTTGGGACCTTACATATATTTCAAATATCTGTATTTCGCAAATTACCTTCCGTTTCAACCACTCACACTAGAATTGATTCCTGTGTCGTGAGTGCGTTTACAAACATGAACATTTACATACACAAATACAAACCAGAACAAATAATTATGAGTCACACAAATAATTGTCTCGTGCGGGAATCGAATCCGCGCCTATCAGACACTGGGCAGAGCGGCTTAAGCTCTTAACCACTGCGCTAAATTGTCCGTCGTTTTAAATACTACTAATTTAAAAATTAGTTTCACCATGTTTAGCTAAAGGCGTACAAATTAATCGGCCATGATTTAAATTATTTATGACACAAAACTCGCAATAAAATTAATATGAAATGGCATTATAAATAATCACACACCGCCACGCCTATATTCCCCAGAGGGGGTGGCAGAGGTGTACTGAGTACACCCATGTTTCGCCGACGATGTTGGGTCCCATGTAATAGGGGGCGAGCCTATTGCCATATACCGGGCACAATTCCAGACTCCGACCTCATACTGGGAATTTTTCGTTAGAATAACTACAATTGTCCGACCTAGGATTTAAACCCAGGACCTCGTGATCACAAAGCGATGCGCTTTGCCACCAGACCAACGAGGCAGTCAATATATAAATAATAATACAAAAAATTAACATCGTCACGCCTATATTCCCCAAGCGGGGGTGGCAGGTAGTACACTAACTTTTTGCCGACGATGTTAGGTCCCATGTAATAGGGGTCTATTGCCATATATCGGTAACAATCCCATTATAAATTTGAATGGAAATCGATAATAAATTAATTAATGTCCTATTTCAGTACAAAAAATTGTCACTATGAAAGGTGTCTTTTATATAATTTGTTTCATTATTGTAGATTTTTGGCGCCATTCCCAAAAGACTTTTTATTACTAGCGCAGTCTTACATATTTAGTTGCATAAAACCTAGCTCGCCGGTTATGGAGACTCTTGACTTGCCCTTCAGATAAGACACGGTCTAGAATTGTGCCTTGTATAAAGGCTTGAAACTTTTCCTTCTCTTTCGTCTCAAAGAGAAGCTCCGTCCTTCCGCTGGATAAAATCTATTTACTTGCCGAATTCGATAAAAAAAATCAAACAACAAAACCAACATACAGATAGAGTTACTTTCGAATTTATAATATGGGTATGGACTAGTAGGAACGTCGTAACCAAAAAAAATATATTTCTTTTAAAAACGCGTCCTTCTATTTTTTCCGAGAGATTTATTCCTGTGTGAATTTACAAAAATGACATTTTACATACACAGACATACCCAGACCGAAATAAATAATTGTGGGTCACACGAAGATTTGTCCGGTGCGGGAATCGAAACCACGACTATTGGTCCCAGTGGGCGGAGCGGCTTAAGCTCTTAGCCATTACCTTTTCAATAAAAATAATATAATAATATTAGCCCTGTTAAGAAACTGTCCCACCGTTGGGCACGGGCCTCGTCTCAAACTGAGAGAGCTTCAATAAAAATGTAATGGCATAATTTTCAATAAATAAAAACGTTAAGTTAATTTGCCTACACAACGCGATACAACCGCCACCTGGTGGTTAAGTTGCGAAGTCTTAAGTTATTAATACTTCGATGTATTGTTTGGGAGCCGCTGACGCAAGCCTGGCTTACGAAGTGTACCAGTCGAAAGTAATAACGACGCTCGTGTATATTTTATATCTAGCTAATAATATTTTATCGAGTATGAGACGAACTATACGAAGTGAAGGCGGGGAAGACCTAGAGTATCTTACCATGACCAAATAGACCGGGTCTTATCTGAAGGATAAGTCAAGAGTCTCCGTGACCGGCGAGCGTGTATGAGACGAACTATGAGAGTAGAGGAAGCCAGAGAGGTATGTAAGGAAAGAGCCTGTTGGAACTCTGTACTCTCTACCTACCCCGTAAGGGATCTGGCGTGATGATATAGGTAGATATATAGATAGATAGATAGAGACGAACTATGGGAGTGGAGGAAGCCAGAGAGGTATGTAAGGATAGAGAGGAATCTGTTGGGGCTATGTACTCTCTGTCGCAAGGGTTCTGGCACGATGATATAGATAGATAGATAGAATGTTTTATCTTAAATAAAGCTCTTTGGCTAGATAGAGAAAATTCAATTTGTTTAAATCCCGGGAAACAGTTTGAAAGCGATAAACTCAATTAACGGATTTTCACAGGGTTTTCATCAATGGACGAAGTGATTCAAGAGGAAGGTATAATTCGCCCGTGCGAAGCCGGGGCGGGTCGCTAGTAATCAATATATTGATATTTCATTCTTTTGCTTCGTTTGTTTAGTGGCAAAACGCATCGCTTTCAGATAACGAGGTCCTGGGTTCAAATCCTAGGTCGGACAAATGTAGTCTTTCTAACGAAAAATTCCCAATATGAATTTCGGTCGGTATGGCTCGCCCCTATTACATGGGACCTAACATCGTCGGAGAAAGGTGGGTGTACTCAGTACACCTCGACCACCCCGCTTGGGGAATATAAGCGTGACGGTGTTATATTGATATTTCAATTTATATGCATATATAATTTTTTTGTACTGCCTTTCATGTTATTTATAGGTAAAATGGAAGCCAATCCCAGAAAGATCAAGTTGTGGGAACTCAGAAAAAAAGATAAAGGTGATTTGGGACCTTCCAAGTATTTCAGATATCTGTATTTCGCCAATTAACTTTCGTTTCAACCATAATACGATTTAAAAACAGTTCCTTTTCAATCATAATACGGTTTAAGAATAGTTTCAGGTTTGTTAAAAAAATCAATCTATACAAGATGTATCGTTAATAACGCGAGACCTCAGACACCCCGATTAGATAATTGCTTCAAAAATTTAATACGAAAAACAGTTTTCGAAATTTTACAACTTTTTTAAACACTTTATATCCCTATTAACAATGGAACTTGTACGTGTATGTGTGCATATTGAGAAATACGTTTTAGAAATGCATTTGAAATCTCCGTATTGCTATGAATCAAGATTACACTTTATTTATTATAGCGCGCTAAAGGTGTAACAGTTTTTTGAGCAAAGTAAAAAAAAATAAGATTCATTAAGAATAGTTGATCGATTCAGTAACAGATTTAGAACAAACTACTTTCAGGTCTCGCGTTTATTATGTTACACTTTGTATACTGAGGTCAGATCAAAAGTCTCCGTAACCTGCGAGCGTGTATGAGACGAACTATGAGAGTGGAGGAAGCCAGAGAGGTATAAGGAAAGAACCTGTTGGAAGTCTGTACTCTCTGCCTACCCCGAAAGGGATCTGGCGATAAGATATAGATAGATAGAGAACTTGTATACTGTCCTATTGCTGATCACAGACCTCTTACAAGTCAAGATAGGTAAAAGAAAACAATGGTTTCATTACATTAATATAAATTCCCTATCCGTAGTCTTAATAGACATTAATCCAAAAGTAGATGATTAAGTTTTAATAGACATTAATCTAAAAGTAGATGATCAACCGTGAATCAACACATGTTACACAATTTGATCCTAATACGAATGCTAAAAATTCTCAAAATAGCTTTATACAATATGCAGTTATGTCGATATTAAAACTGTTGGTCGACGATCCGAGCAAGTTCTGCCATCTCAGGTAATAAGTAAGCCACTGTTTCAGCTTAAATGCTCAGACTTGCGGCCCGCAAACACCCCCTCCCCGATACTGGAGGGATGTCCCATTTCACATAGAAGTCGTATCGAGGAAGATAAATAGCAACAATTTTTTTTTCGAATTCGACTGCTTCGTTGGTCTGGTGGCAAAGCGCATCGCTTTGTGATCACGAGGTCCTGGGTTCAAATCCTAGGTCGGACAAATGTAGTTATTCTAACGAAAAATTCCCAGTATGAGTCCGGAGTCTGGAATTGTGCCCGATAAATGGCAATAGACTCGCCCCCTATTACATGGGACCTAACATCGTCGGCGAAACGTGGGTGTACTCAGTACATGTCTGCCACCCCCTCTGGGGAATATAGGCGTGACAGTGTTAATTTTTTTTTAGTTTTTTGTTTTAGAACTTATCCCCACACTACGATTCATTAATGTATCGTGGGTGCGTGTACAAACATGAAAATTCACATACACAAATACCCAGACTGGAACAAATAATTGTGGATCACAGAAAGATTTGTCCTGTGTGGGAATCGAAACCGGACTATTAGACACAGTGGGCGGAGCGGCTTAAGCTCTTAACCACTGCGCTAAATCGTCCGTCAATTGTAGATGAACCCTATGGATGAGTATATAATAAAACAGGAGAGTATATGATAAAAAAAAAAAATTAGCCCTGTTAAGAAACTGTCCCACCTTTGGGCACGGGCCTCCTCTCAAACTGAGAGGGTTTAGGCCATAGTCCACCACGCTGGCCCAGTGCTGGTTGGCGAACTTTACACACCTTTGAGAAACTCTTAGGCATGCAGGTTTCTCTCACGATATTTTCCATCACCGTTAAAGCAAGTGATAATTAATTTAAAATACGCACATGCTTTCGAAAAGACAGAGTCCAACGGTCTAACCGCTAGGCTATCACTGCTTGTCAAGTACTGTTCATAATTTTATTTAAGTTGTAATTGAAATTTGATCGAGTTTGATTTTGTATCTTCTTCATCATTGTCATCAACTGTAAGGACCAATGACTCGTCCACTCCAGGACAAATGACTCCCTCACAGATCATCACGTAACGACTATCTTAGTAATTACGGACGATTTACCGCAGTAGTTCAGAGCTTAAGCCGCTCTGCCCACTGCGTCTAATAGTCGCGGGTTCGAGTCCCCCATGGGACAAATCTTTGTGTGATCCACAATTATTTGTTCCGGTCTGGGTATTTGTGTATGTGAATTTTCATGTTTCAATCATTAATCCTAGTGTGGGGCTACGTTTTTAAAAAAAAAAAATCAATAAAGAAAACAAGAAAAAAAAATTAAGAGACACAAGACATTGAAAATTTTGTCTTTGTTTGTTGTATGTATTGTAATTATGTTGGTGTATAATAAAGTGGACTCTATCTAGTTACATTGTAATGTTTACCATGTTCTGGAAATCAAGGTACATTGTTTTTATTCCGTTGTAATTTATTTTCTTTGTCCTTTAATTGTTTGAAATAATTACACACACTCACACATACACACACGCACACACATATATTTGTAATAATTTAAATGACAATGTATGTTTTATTATAATTATTTATTACTACTGTTGCCCTTTTAATTGATTAATTATATTGTTTTGTTTGTAATTATTCCATATTGCACTTTGTGAAGAGCGGTACCTCCTGCCACAAGTATTATATTAATACTTACTAGGAGGTTCCAACAATGAATGTATTTATTTTACTTATGGAATTGAAAATCTATTTTTTTTTGTGTGTACAATTAGGATGTAGTTTTTCTAACGAAAAATTCCCAGTATGAGTCCGGAGTCTGGAATTGTGCCCGGTATATGGCAATAGGCTCGCCCTCTATTACATGGGACCTAACATCGTCGGCGAAATGTGGGTGTACTCAGTACACCTCTGCCACCCCCTCTGGGGAATATAGGCGTGACGGTTTTTTTTTTTTTTACAATTAGGAAACAATTAATCTTTCTATGAATTAGGTACTCAGTAATTGAATAAACGCCATTCCTAAGTCGACTAATAATATCGATATCGATATTTTTGTATAGATGTTCCGATTTTCCACCACTAACGATATTGGTCAAAGCGAGTGGTATACTTTCTTGGCCCGTAAGTCCGGCATTGGGAAGTTGGCAACTTATCGAATTATTGAATATCTGCCGAGCCCCACAATGCGATAGATTTATAGTGTATCTTGGACGGACAATGGGCCATTGTCTGGACAAATTGTTGATACAATATAAATTACAAATTAGTGTTTCACTTGAACGATACTTGGGGACTCAATTACGTTATGATAAATTATTGTCTTGTTCTTGTTAAGTTAATAAGGAATTTAAGGATGATTGATTAATAGGGGATCGAAAGCAAGGGCGGTAAAGTAAGAATCATAATAATTGGACAGTCTCTTTGTTTATATTTTGAGATGTTTCAGTCATTCATCTATTTATACTAGTGGTCGCCCATTGGTCGAAATTCGACCTACTCTTTCATGTTATGCTTGACATTCAGTAAGACTATAGACAAATAATATTAAAGACAAACAATATTAATCTATTCTCAATTTGACCACATACTTTAACAATAAACAAAAGAGTATATATGCATGTGTGTGTCAAATACATGGTAGTGTGTGTGATGTTTTTTTTTTATTGATTTAATTTATTCTTTATGCATAATTTTAAAAAAAATATTAGCATTCTGCACTCCTTCTCTGTATAAACTATAAGTGTGGGAAATTTCATACTCCTCCGTCCGCGCAATTTTCGTAAAAAGGGGTACAAAGTTTTTGCTTTCTTCTTTTGTTTTGATATTAATATATAATGATTATTTTCTGTAAATTCAAATAATTTCCTAAAGAGATTACGGACAACTTACCTTACAAACAAGGAAAACAGATATCAGGACACACTTTTTTAGATAGTTTTATTACCCATAATACTAAAATTGTTATGTGACTATTTGTCTATAGATACAAAATGTACTTTAATTCAGTTTTGTCACTTTAAACTAAATTAGTCAATTGTGTAATGAATTAAATTTCGTATAGTGTCAATTATAATGTAACCAATTTGGTGTCAATTATATTACCGTCACTCCAGTTACATCGACGCAATTTTTATTTTTATCATCATAACCTAAGACCTATTTTTGTCCACCCTTCTGGGTGAGCCCTCCTAACCCTCCATGTAACTTCGGTAAGTGCCTATACCTAAGATAGAATGGTTTATTCTTGTTTAATTGTTCTATAAATATTTAGTGGCTAATTTTGCGACATAGAAGTTAGCAACGTCTCGTCTATATTGCCCATTGGGTTGGCATAAGTGTAATATGTACACCTCCATAGTCCTAATGCAATAGGTGTGCGTGTATGCGGAGGTATTTGTTTTCATAGATAATAAGCTTCTCTGTTTCTCGAGTTATATATACAATAAAGTGGAAGGATGTAGGTACTGGGGAAGACCTATACTATCTTACCATGACCAAATAGAGTCTTATCTAAAGGACAAGTCAAGAGTCTCCGGCGAGCGTGTATGAGACGAACTATGAGAGTGTAGAAAGCCAGGGAGGTATGTAAGGAAAGAACCTGTTGGAACTCTGTACTCTCTGCCTACCCCGTAAGGGATCTGGCGTGATGATATAGATAAATAGATCTTAGTGCACATGTTCGAGATCTATTTGTGGCATTTTCATATTCGAGCGTCTCCGTGCTTCGGAAGCCACGATTAGCCGTTGGTCCCGGTTACCACTTAATGTGGTAGTCGTTAAGCCGTCCGTGTTGGAAGCCTCATAGGCGGCTTTATAAGATGCAACAGCAGGTGGCCACAAACCTGCCTCCGCCAATCCGCACTGGGTCCGCGTGGTGGAGAATGGCCTAATCTCTATCACCTCGATTTGTGAGAGAAGGCCTTTGCCTAGTAGTAGGCAGTATAGGTTGACATTATTATTATTATTATATGTAACCCTCTCAGTTTGAGAGGAGGCCCGTGCCCAACGGTGGGACTATTTTGTTATTGTTTATAGAAACATTTGTGCTGTAGGATAAATATATTAAATAAATAATGAAATTAATGAAGTACCCCAGCCTGTATAGTAAAGCGGTGGATACTGTATATACCAAATGCGACGGCCAGTTGAGGGAAGTCGAAAAGGCGCGTTTTATCACTTTGTTACAATAACCTTCATTCATGCATATATAAGAACACATAATGGTTAATATTCCACCAACATTACACATTATTAGGCGAAATAACACAAGTTTTGGAAATTAAAACAAATTGACAACATTACTCTTCGACTTCCCGCCAAAACTCTTTGCTATGTTTTTAAGGAAATTCTGTTGATTATTTCTTAAGCATTTTGCGTTGGAGTCAAAATATGTAAAGCAATAAAGCACGGGGCCAGCGTGGTGGACATGGCCCTTTTAGTTTGAGAGGAGGACAACGGCGGGACAGTTTCTTAACAGGGCTAATATTTTTATTATTATAACAATTTGGAAGTGCCCCTTCAGAATTTATACAGCATAAATGATTTTGTAGTTTGATTCTATTATCTTGCCTCCAGTACCCGCGCCCATTCCTTAGCCGAAAGGCATTGCCAAAACTCAGCGGATTTACTGCGGCGGGAAGTCTTCGCTACTTCCCGCCCGTCACAATGGCTCCAGATCCGTTTCCGGCGCACACTTGAGAGCTTAAATGTATTATGAGCTTCCTTAATATATTTTGGAATGGTATGTGTATGTTTATTAGAATTAATGATCTTGAAATGCGAAGTTGTAAGATTTAGTAGTAGATATTTAAATGGTTGTGTGTAATTTGAACATCGCTTATTGCCGTTGAATCCATACAAGGAAACGAAAATCCTATCAATATTTCTATATTTTAATCGATTGTGTATAGCCTAGATCGGTAAGTTAAGTCTATCTGTCTATCTATATCATCACGCCAGATCCCTTGCGGGGTATGCAGAGAGTACAGAGTTCCAACAGGTTCTTTCCTTACATACGTCTCTGGCTTCCTCCACACTCATAGTTCGTTTCATACACGCTCGCCGGTTGCGAAGTAAGTTTAGTGAAGAGATAAATATGACTTCGTTCTTTTACTGTTTAGTATCGTACTGTAGATTAAGTGTAATCCCCTGCACTAAGATGCATAGGAAGGTCTTATAATTTGAAAATGATGTACCTAATCATCAACTTTTGTTGTAACCAATTCTAGAGTTTCACGAAAATAACATTATTAAAAATGTATCCTATAGGTTACTTGATTGAGGCACAGGTTGATGGTTGAATAATTTTACAAAACGTGTAGGTACACCCCCTTATTGCAGGTAACTGGTACTAATATACCTAAGCAACCTGCCTATTCGATAAAAAAAAACCAAAGGTTTTACCTTTTTTTATTGGCCTATCTATTTTTATTACTAACTTGTAAACCTCGAAATCGGGCCTTACAAAAAAAAATTATCCTACTCAGGAAATGATAGTATAGCGTAACGAGCGCCCCGGGCCTGGCGCCGTTCGCCGTCTAGAAAGTTCTTAACCTCATTAAACATCGAATAATTCCAAGTAATTTACATAAGGAAAAGATAAAGACAAGACGCGGGCCGGCGCCATTTTGATTTTTCAAATATCGAAGGGGAGAGCTAGGGGCGCCCGCGTGCGATTTGCGAATTCTTGCCCGCTCAGCTACCGTTTCATTGAGTAATTCGAATAGGGCTGTATTTTTTTCGTTTTTTTCCCCTCTTAGAAATCAACGATTCGTCGCTGTGGTTGCATTTTTTTTTTATAATAAATTTATTGCAATAAATGCATAATAAATGTCTAGTTTTGTGAATGATGATTTGTTGGGGCAATAAAAATAATGTATGGAGTTGTGTTTATTTTTTTGAGATATAGTACGTACGTAAAACGTGGCTTTTTATTTAGACTGAAAAGAATCTTGTAGTGAACGAGTGTGATTTCCAACAGTTTACTTATATGAAGCCGCGTGGTTCCCGGCTTAGAATAGGACCAACCCATCTCATCCCATCGGGTGTCGTACAAGGCGACTAAGGGAAAACTAGGGAATGGGCAGCAGCGTTCTCTTAACCTGCGATCAAAAACTGCGCTCGCCAACCCGCCTGCCAAGCGTGGCAAGTATGGCAAATCCCCCCTTTGGGGAGGCCTATGTTCAACAGTGGACAAGTATGGGCTGAGATGATGATGATGATGATGAAGGTAATATGATGAATTTATTTTTATTTGCCTATTTTGAATTGGAACTTACATAAACATCAACACAACAACTGGAAAACGCCATTGTATTTTTTTCTAATTTGATTGACCTAAATTGTTAATAGCCCTATTTTCATACTCACCCTTGGCAACATCCGCAAAACAATAAATAAAAATAGAGAATAGAGTTCCGTAACCAGCGCCAAGTTGTTTCTATAACTAAAGGTAAATAAACACTGGACATGTTTACCCATCGAATGCAGGATATTGATACATACAAAAAAATGTACAACAAAATTGTTGCATTGTAAACCTTATTCCAATAATAATAAGGGTAGAGTTATCCGCATAACCATTTGTAAGGTGTGCATATGGCGGGTGACAATTCAGTCTTTAAATAATTTATGGAATAATAAAAGGTCCGGTCACGTGGAGCGTCCGCCATTTTACCCTACAGCAATCCTCTGATGATAATTAGCGTGGACTTTGAACAGTGAATCTGTGGAGTAGGCTCCGCATGTAATAAAATTCGGCCCATGTAAGTGACATAATGGGTAGTGTAGATAGAATAGATATTATTACCCATGCCTTTATATAGGCAATAATATTTATTCTAGATATAAGGAATAGGTGACCTATTCCTTCATACTCTTGAGATCCCTGAAAGGATAGAACTAATGTGTTAATAAGAATAGGTGTATTTGTCTTAGGTTTAAACACATTTCACTCCCGTGGCAGTGAATAGATAAGTCGGTATATGGCAATACAGTGGAAGAATATTAACAAGCTTATCGTGAGTACTCATTTTTACATAAGTAAATAAGTGGACTCTCTAGTTTCATTTAGCCTTTTACTTTTATTTAGACTACATTTATGAGCCATGTGCATATGGATATTATATTCGATCAATTAACATTTAGCTACCTCTTGGTAAGTAAAAACAATGTTTTAATAGAATTTATTAAAATAACAGTTTATAGTATTCCAATATAGTTTTCAGGCCTATCCCGACAGAGGTCTGACATGATGGAGTTGAATTTGAAGTGAGTGTCAAAACTCTGCATGGTGGGAAAGAACTGCTACGTTAAAATTATTTGAAACATTCTCATTATTCAGTCTATCCCATTCTTGGGCGGATAAGTTACTAGGCTGTTGATCCCATGCACGTGGTCTAATTTGTCTTACAAGCAGGTTTCTATTGATTTTGAAATATTGCAACAAATATACGAGTATTATACCTATTTAAAAACTGACGTAAAAATATCTATATATATAAAAATGAATGTTTGTACGTTTGTCCTCTATGCGTTCCTAAACCATTCATCCGATTGTGATGAAACTTTGGTGAGTTGTTCTGGGTACGTCTGCGAAGGTTCCTGGCCAAGAAAAATAACTGGACAAGTGCAAGTAGGACTCGCGCTCTGAGGGTTTCGTACCGGGCTCAGTTTCGGTCAGTTTCAGCGCCAAATTCTAGTTTCGTTGGGTCTAGAGAACTCGTCAAGACAAATCCAATGAGTTTAAACACGGCGGGGCTATGTTGCGTAGTTGGATAGTTCCGTTGGCCATCCTCCGGTTCTATCATCAGATCCTGGACATCATCAGAGTCTACAGAATTCGTGAAGACAAATCCAATGAGCTCAAACCCGGAGCGGGGGTATGTTTAGTATTTGGGTAGTTCCGTTGGTCACCTTGCCACTTCATCATCAGACCCTATACATCATCTGGTTGTACAGTACTTGCTAATACCAATCTAATAAGCCTTAACATGAGGTGGTTATCTTGTGTAGTTGACATGTTCCCATAGCCACCTTTCGACCCCATCAAAAGACTGGTCTGGAGCTGGGTCCATGTTATGTACTATATTATTGCATTGTCACCGAACTTACATACGTATGCTAAATTTCAGCTCAGTCGGATACATGCTTTCTATTGTCAAACGCTATTGGATATCTTAATAAAATAAAATAAAACTAGTGGTCGCCCATTGATCGAAATTCGACCATAATTAATTTAAATTATAAGTTTGAACATTATTAAGGTTCTATTGTCAAAGACTATACTTCTATAATCACAGATTTCACCACGGGTACACTGTTAAGTTGCCTATTTTTTCCAAACAAATTATATGAAATATAAATTAAAAACAAAAATGATTAAAATAAAGAATACCTTTTTTTTATTTATTTTTATGTAACAAAAAACCACGCGATATAGAAAATGCTGTCCATTGAACTTGACATACATATTTTGATAATTTAATTAATTATACAAAACTTCTTAGTAAGCCATGTTTTTTGTAAAAACTCTTTCATAGTTTGCTGGTTATGTTTGACATTCAGTGAGACTATAGACAAATAATTTGAAGTGTATTGTGTCAAATACATGGTAGTGTGTGTAATGTTTTTTTTTATTGATTTAATGTATGTTTTATGCATAATTTAAAAAAAAATATTAGCATTCTGCCCTCCTTCTCAATATAAACTATAAGTGTGGGAAATTTCATACTCCTCCGTCCGCGCAATATTCGTAAAAAGGGATACAAAGTTTTTGCTTCACGTATTAATATAATGATACCCGAAGTGCTTAAAAATGGATTATAGGATTTGAACCAGAAAGACATACGAACAGAAAAGCTTCTAAAATGTTACCTATACCTTATTAGTCTATTGGCGAATACTGCGCGTAGCGATCACGAGGTCCTGAGTTCGAATCCCAGGTCAGAACAAATGTAATTTTTGCCCGATATAATGGCATTAGGCTTGCCCCTTATTACATGAGACCTAACATCCGACCTTGGGGAATATAGGTGTGACAATGTTTGTTTTCATATATTTTACAATTTAAATGAACAACGCTGATATTCAATTATTTCCGTATAAAAAATTCACACACACCGGGACGCCTACATTCTCCAACCAGGGGTGGCGAAGAGGTGTACTATGTGCGCACACCAACTTATTGCTGAGAATGTAAGGTGCCAATGTAATAGGGGCGAGGCTATCGCTATTATATCGGGCACAACTTCGGACTCTGGACTGGTACTGGAAAATTTTCTATAGAAAAACTACATTTTGCTCGCCCTACAATTTGTACGAGATCCTCCGCGATCTCTAAACGCATTATACAGTACCTACTTGTTCAACGAGGCATCCCATAAAAATACCTTTTAAAAAAGTGCTCTTTCTTTATACAATTTTGCCGTAATTTGATTAATAACACACAACAAAGAATAAATAGGCAATCTGGTCCAATTTACGTACGTACAATTTACGTATTTGTGTACGGTATAGGACCGTACACAGATCCATCTCTGTGTATGAATAAATATTTATTCACCACAAATCAAAATAGTTCCACAAAATTTCACTGATAGCACATAGACAAAGAAGTATTGTTGTAGTGTGTGTAGTAGTCACTAGATAGCGCTAATTGAATTTTTCATCGGATTTGAGGGAAAATAATATTTTTTTATATGTTATAAATTGACAAATATCGGACTTTTTTATTTACTTGTACTTTAAAATCTTGCTTCTTGCCAAATTTTACGATTCTAGGTTAACGGGAAGTGTTATATAATTTCTAATGAGTGACTTTAAATGGCCATATTTTTTGTTTGGGTTTACTTAGAACCTTCATTATTTATACTAGTAGACCTTAGTATTTGGTAAAAATTTCAACTTAATACCTCTAGCCGTTCCTGAGCAAAAAAGGTGATAACCGACGGACAGACGGACAACGAAGTGATTCTATAAGGGTTTCCGTTTAGGTACGAAACCCTAAAAAGCGTGTTTATCTGTACTGACCTATTGCTCCGCAAAGGTCTTCTCTAGTAAATCGAGGTGAAAGAAATTAGATCACACTCCATCACGCGGACCCAGTGCAGCTTTGTGGCCACCTGTTTTATCAAGCCTTCCAACGCGGCTTGACTGGTACTACATTAAGTGATAGCCGGGACCAACAGCTTAACGTGCGTTAAGAAGCATTAGCGCTCGAATATGTTAATTTCACAAACGGTCACCCATCTCAGACCGTCCCAGCTGAACGTTACTTAACCCTAACTTAAAATTCAGAATATTTTTATCCCTGAAAATGAAGCATTCCGGGACTATCGCGGAATAAAGCATAAAAAAAACAATTTTATTATTTTTAGACACTGGCTTTAATGTTACGTTAAAATATAAAAATGTCTACACATAAATACCTCAATGAAGTGATATTGGACTCAGGTTCTCTGCAGTTGTTGAGAGAATACACCTGTTTTTTTTTAATATACATTTGATTTTTAATATTCAAACATGCTTTCTTGCTTGCACTGATGACGCAGTCAGGATTGTCTCATCGGAAGTAAACTCTTTAACGATTAATGACCCGGACACGAAACTTTGTTCATATAAGATACTCAAACATAATTTTTTAACTGTCGACCCGTGGAAATTGTCTTTTTGTGAGAGGACTGAGCCAAGTGTACTGACAAACTTTTGTTACATACTGATCTCACGAACAATTAAAAAAAATCCCATCTGTTGCCAACGCCGACTAGCACTGTACTACATTCACTCTTTTCAATTATGTATACATATCATCACGCTAGGCATATCATCCTTGGCATGGTAAGAGAGGATTTTAATCATTCTGACGTTTTACAAATAATTATACACAAATAAGCAATAGTTTGCTATTGAAAATTAAATTTTGTCGTCATACAATTAGAGTAAGTGCTATAAATTGGTATAAATATATTGGTATAAATATTGGTATTGGTATAAATTGGTATAAAACTATGGTCAAGAATCACTACTTGTCCATAATATAACTGTTTGCCACTTGTATGAGGAAAGATGCTGTCGTAATCCTTACCAGTGTTATAGCTATAATATGTATTAGTATGTGAGTATGTATTGTCTTGTATGTATTTATAATTAGGTATATATCATATTGTTTTGTAATTTAAATTGATCATTTATAGTGTACGCCACCAACTGCCCCTTTCTTTCTATCGTTATTTATTTTCTTTACAACGGTTGTCTGGAAGAAATTGCTATCAGCAATAAGGCCGCCATTTGTACTTATGTTTTGTATAAATCTGTTTGTCATTTGTTTTTTATGGTGTACAATAAAGTGTACTATTATTATTATTATTAAAGTATAAACGGCTGAACGAATGTTTTATTTAGAAAAAACGTAGCCCCATACTAGGATTTCTTCGTATGTCGTGGGTGCATTTACAAACATGAAACTTCACATATACAATTACCCAGACCGGAGCAAATAATTGTGGATCACACAAGGATTTGTCCCGTACGGGAATCGAACTCGCGACTACAAGACACAGTGGGTGGAGCGGCTTAAGCTCTTAACCAAAGCGCTAATTCGTTCGTCCTGCATCCGTACTGCGCTGATTGTAATACAACTTAGTATAATGAGTCTAAGAGCTTGAAATAATCTATACAATACCTTTCATCCCGGAAATACACACATATTTGTTTATACTATTACTACTGAATGGATTTCATTAAAACTAATATGATGATAACGTCTCAAACATTTTATTGCGGAAAAATTACGGATCCTGCGGGATAGCTATTATTTTTTGAGACTAAAGTTGCTGCTCGGATTTTAATGAAACTTAGTATGAAGGTGTGCGGCTAAATAATATACCTATAGGATACTTTATTTATAGATCATGCCCATACTTGCCAGCTAAGCGATATATATAAACATACCAATATGCATCTGAATGTATTTTCAGCCTGCGTGAAGACCCTAAGATATTAATCTTATTTTTATACTAAGTATAAGTCCTGTAATCATTGATGACCTCCCAAATTATCTTGCAATACGATGCTGACTTAGTAGCGAGAAGGCGTCGAACGGCCTTTACGCTATGGTCACAGGTACAATATTCGCACGAGAATATAAATTAAACTACGGCGCCTGTCTGTGTTTTCGGAATAAAGAACTTTTAAACTCATAATATCGCTATTCGAACAATGCTAAATTCCAAACGTGTCTTTTTTATTTTTCCGTCTGTATGTTTGTCCGGGCTAATTTCCGAAAGGGCTAAACCGATTTTAACGGGATATCATTTCAATAAGGAGGACTTTCAGTATATTTAAGGCTACTGTTTATTCTATGTCATAGGTGCAATTACTTATTTTTAGACACGGGCTATAACGTTACGTTAAAATTTGGAATAATGTCTACACATGAATACTTCTATGAAGAGATATCGGACTCTGGTTTGATTCCTCATGAGGAAACTTTTTAGTGGATAAAAGCAAACACTCGTTATCACTCGAACTCAAACATGACTTCGTGCATGAATTGATGATGCAATAAGTTTTTTCTCATCGGGAGTGTACATCGAGCACGAAATTTTGCATATTTGTTTATTTAAGACACCTAAACTTGATTGTGATCATGAAATGTTGACAAAGCGAAAATCGTTTTCTTACGAGAAGACTGACAAAATTTTGTTACATGCTCGAGCTGAACATCAAACAATTAAAAAAAGAATTATCGGTGCACGATGCCGACTGGGATTTTACTCACTTTTATACTATTATCTATCCCACCACGTCAAATTTTAGGCAGAGTAAGGAGAGAGGGATTCAATCAGGGTCATTCTACCAATAATAATAATTAAGAAAGTATTGTGTATAACGTATAAACGGCGGAAAGAATTTAATTTAATTCTCCTTTATTGTACACGGAAAAAGGATTGTAATTTTACAGGTGATATAGAAAGGCTTAACGTAAAATATGAGTTCTCTTCCAGCGAACCTTTATGTGTTGAGAGATGAGAAGGTCAATAAGAGGGCAGATATACAACCACAAATTCAAACATACAATGAAATAAACATAAATATGAATTAAATCATACTATACAAAAATCAAATACATACATTTAATTTACAAAAAAAAAAGAATAGTGAAATTGTAATAGAACTTAGAAGGAAGGTATACACGGTCTTGAATAATTACCGATATATATACAATTACATTTTATACCAAAAAAAGCATTATATCTGCGTGATAGCTATTATTTTACGGCTGAATAGAATTAAACTCAATATGAATGGAAAAATCACGGATCTTGTGGATACCTGTTATTCTCAATACTAAAATGGCTGCACGGACTTCATGAAAGTTTGTCCCGAAAAATACACAGGATACTTTGTTTACAGATTATGCCGATACTTGCCGCGTAGGTAAGGTATAAAAACATACCAATATGCATCTGAATTTAGTACAAACGGACAACTTCAATAAACAGAGGGCCTACACAAGTTGCAAGCGTTTTGTTTCTATTCTCTTGTCGCAATTGATAGCGCATTGTTTTGACCACATGACTTTTCGTTGCAAAATGTTATTCCGATACATTTTTCCGCTTTCTATCACCGTTAACGACTGTAGATTGTCAACTTGGCTATAGGCGCAGATTATAAAAACAAATGTTTTTCTCTTAATGTGACATTGCAACGCATGCCGGGTACAACTAGTTGTGTATAAATCTTTGTTTTACTCATGTCTACTCCATACAATTTTAGGGCGGACAAGTCTCCAGTCCGCTGGTCCCATGTACACGATCTAATTTGTCTTACAAGCCGGCTACTGTAGGCACTTGTCACTGCGCTGAAAGGACGGGCGCTGGGTTCATTTCAATATAAAAGCGTTTCTATTGGTATTAAACGGTTACACTTCTTGTAAATTATTTTGCTAAGATTTTTACAAAAATAGCAAAAATGCATAAGTTATTTCGAATAGTATTATTCCCAGTGTTATTGTTCGGAGTAGCATATACAGTTTTAATTTTTTTCGTGGTTGTCGCAAAAGGTGAGGTTGCAGTAAAAATTTGAAAAAGTATGACTATGTTACATACGTAGTTAAGGTAAGAAGTATGACTAGAAATATAGTAGTACATACATTTCGAAAGGCATAAAAGGACTTGCATGGGTGGTGACGAGGATCGAAATACTAAACTCTGTTACTTAGGTTTATTACTATTATCAGGTGTTGATCAACCATATTGAATATTGATGCTGTTCTGGTCAATCCGAGTTTCCAAAATCAGGACTTGTGTATAAAGCGAATTACCTACAACATCAACCTATACTGGCGCCCTGTTGGGACTTCTCGCATAAATCTAGTTGAGATTGAGATGAGAGAGTGTTGGATTGTTTATATAAATTCCCTTGCGGGAGAGAGTACTAAGTTCCAACAGGTTTTTTCCTTATAGACATTCCTCCACTATCATACACGCTCGCCGGTTACGGAGACTCTTGACTTGCCCTTCAGATAAGACTCGGTCTATTTGGTAATGGTAAGATAGTCTAGGTCTTCCCCGGTACCTATATACCTTCCACTTTCGCATTGTATATCTGTTTTGTCTTTCTTTCTTCTGCCATTCTTTCTATATGCCCGAACCAACCGAGCATACATTTTCTCATCTTTACACCGATACTATCTTTCATACTTACACGTTTTCTTACTACGCTGTTACGAATACGGTCGGTCAGCATTCGTTACGTTACGTTGTTTTTCTTCTACAAATAAACCTGTATAGAAGAGTATGGAACTGACAGTAATTTAAACAGATTACGGTCTGCAGTTTCATCCTGACACATTTTCGTCATTCTTCAGGTGTGAAAAGTAAGGGCGGGTAAGGCGCGGGCGTGCCGCCCCGCGGCCGGAGGGCGGGCGGCACTTCCGCCGGAAATGCCCGACGGAGCCACCACCTTCACGACTCTAATTGCAATTTCACTTACCGGCCTAATGTGATTTCGATGTGACGATTGAGTTAAGAAACATACTTGTATACAAAAACTAATAATGTTTGGCTGTGGTTTTGTTCGCGGTACTAAATCTTTACAGTGGCCTTGGGTTGGGCCTCAAATGTACTGCGTTTACTTCAGCATTTAGGGATTATTGTAAGCAACGTTAATTCTTATAATATATCTATCGAGCTTGTAGACTGTCAATAGATTCTGAAAGAACCCATGCATTTGGACCTTAGAGCATAGACTGAACAGGACAATACGTGTTTTTGTTTTTATCTCACAAAACTCACATTATATATTTTTTTTTTTTTAAACGTAGCCCCACACTAGGATTTATTCCTGTGTCGTGGGTGCGTTTACAAACATGAAAATTCACAAACAAATACCCAGACCGGAACAAATAATTGTGGATCACACAAAGATTTGTCCCGTGCGGGAATCGAACCCGCGACTATTCGACACAGTGGGCGGAGCAGCCCAAGCTCCTAACCACTGCGCTAAATCGTCCGTCAATTGAATGTATCACACACATACACCGTCACGCCTATATTCCCCAAGCGGGGGTGGCAGAGATGTACTGAGTTCACCCACGTTTCGCCGACGATGTTAGGTCCTATGTAATAGGGGGCGAGCCTATTGCCATATATCGGGCACAATTACAGACTCCGGACTCATTCTGGATTTTATTCGTTAGAAAAACTACATTTGTCCGACGTAGGATTTGAACCCAGGACCTCGTGATCACAAAGCGATGTGCTTTGCCACCAGACCAACGAGACAGTTGCATGTATAGTTTGATGAGTGATGATCATGAGTGATGATCATATGAGTTTTTATTGTTATAGCTCTTTAGTCTATCTATTTCTAATCTAATACAAAATAATTAGCTTGATCTACAAGCTCTACCGATTGGGTGTGCCGGACAGACTCGTGCTCATCTTACGAGACTTCTTGTCGAATCGCGCCTTTCGTTATCGCGTCGAAATGACGCGCTCCGCTTCCCACTCCATCAGTGCTGGAGTCCCACAGGGCTCAGTGCTCTCTCCGCTCCTGTTTAGCCTCTACACGAACGACATTCCTCGTTCGAGTGATGTTAAACTAGCTTTATTCGCGGATGACACCGCTCTTTATTATTCCAATAGGAACAAGGCCCTCATCACGAAGAAACTCCAGACCGCCGCCAATACCCTAGGGGATTGGTTCAGGAAGTGGCGAATCGAGGTGAACCCGGACAAGAGCGCGGCGGTGCTCTTCTCCAGAGGTGCACCTTCGCACCACTCTCTGCGCCACCCCGGAAGGAACCGAGGTCAAGTGACCATGTTCGACCGACCCATTCCCTGGGTCAAAGAGGTCAAATATTTAGGGGTCACCCTGAACAGTACCATGACCTTCGGCCCGCACATCAAGCGGGTCCGTCACCGAGCATCCTTCGTGCTCGGTCGTCTCCATTCGTTAATCTGCAAGCGGAGTAAAATGTCCCTTAGAAATAAGGTGACGCTTTACAAAACTTGCGTTCGTCCCATCATGACTTATGCGTGTGCTGTGTTCGGGCATTCGGCCCCCTCTCACATCGACAGACTTCAAGCGGTTCAAAACCGCTTCCTCCGTAAAGCCGTAGGAGCCCCCTGGTTCGTACGGAACGTCGACCTCCACTCCGATCTAGGTCTCGAACCTATTCGCGCCTTTATTAAAAAGGCGTCAACACGTCACTTCGCGAACGCATCTTCCCATGCGAATCCGTTAATCGTAGCCACCGCCGACTACGACCTCCCTCGCGACCCCTGCCGCTACCGCCGGCCGAGACATGTTCTCACCGACCCCCCCGATGCTTTGTCATCCCTTCTTTCCGCTCAGAATACGAGCGACGCCGTAGACGCAGACGCAGTAGTAGATCCCCTCCCATAGCCGGCGGTCGACCGGTGCGCTTAGTAGTGCACCCGTCCCCCTACAGCGACTGTCCCAACCGAGGGCGCCTCTCCGAGGCGCCCTCGAGTATGTCGCCTCTTGCCCTTCTGGCTGGCTGGAGCGTAGTGGTTGCACGCTCGCCTTTAAAATCCGGTGAAGCTGTAGAGGCCTCGAGGCCAACAGCGTAGATCATTCACACACACACACAAAATAATTAGCTTAGATTTATGATAATCTTAAACGACATTATAATATAACATTATATATAACATTATAAACTATCGGAAAAGTCAGAAAAAGAATGCATTACATTGTAAATATTATTGCTCCATTATTCGAAAGTTTACAATTTAGCTCTATTTTTTACAAATTAAAGGTGCTTACAATTATCCGGTGACATACATACCTATATAATAGACCGGTACATCATTTAGTGAAAAATGGATGATGAGGATATATGCATAGTGTTCCAAATCTATCTATTCCTCCAGATAAAGTAACTAAAAATGAAAACTGCTTTTATATTTTGATTTATTTATACTCGGTACTCTCTGCCTACCCCGCAAGGGATCAGGCGTGATGATATAGATAGATACAGATATTTTGATATTATGGCGCCTTCACACATCGGTACATATTATGAACGTGACATATACTTCACGAAATAAACATTTCTTTTAGTCAAATTTTATCTCTATATCATCACGCCAGATTCTTTAGGAGAGTACACAGTTCCACCAGGTTTTACTTACAGACTTTTTGACAAATCCGTACGTACGTAATAATATGACCAGCTGAAATCTTTTCTACTGGGGGATAATTTATTCCTATGTAAGTAAAATACATTTAAATTTAATCACGACGTGTACATAGAATAATATTTATACATAATACGTAAGTAAGTATATCACGTTTCCCGGAGGTACGCAACTGTCGTCCACTTATCAGTTGCCAAGTAGGTGGACTAGATATGTTTTGAAATGCGGCGCAAGACATAAAAGGTACGGACATACGGTTAAATCATGGACTAAAAACAACATACGGATAAAGTTTTATTATTTAGTCGTTATCTGACAAACAATTCACTTAAATTTACCCTCACTAGGGAAACGCAGATGTGTAGCTGATTGCCTCTTTTTATATACACCAGAAAATAGATTGCCCTCGGTTACTAAATAAAATTTCATTCCGGGTACTATCTAGAGTGCCTCGCGCTGCCATAACTCCTCTACATCCTCCGTTCCGAAGGACCGTCCTGGGCACAAACTCTCCTATATCTCCTATATATATAGTGATATCATAGATGTGCATACCCACTTTTACGACCATTATAAGCGGTTGGTGTTTAATGTAATTTAAATAACGCTATGACGATGGCAGTACTGTCACTTTATAACCTTAATTGTCTCATTCTTTTTATTTTACATTTTTTATCCGTACTTTCAATTTTTGTTATATTTAATTATGTAACGCAAATGCACGCGGTGCTTACTTTTAAGTGATTGTTACATTTAGCAAAAAATTACGCTAGTTGTATTATACTTGAACTGATGTAAACAGTCGTTAGTAAGCCAATAAAGCAAAATAAAAACCAAAAACAACGCAGAGTTGTAAGACTGAGATTGTCGCGGTGGCTAGGTTTTTATTTGGCATATCTCACCGTTAAATACACGATTTAATTTATTTCATATTATTTCATCATATATCAAAATGGAAACTTTGTAATATTTTAACACTCTTATTTATCTTGATCGCATTTTTATATTTCAGGATCATTTGTCAATCTGAAATTTGGAATACGTATACAACTTCGGTAAAAACAATAATATGGTATCATGGATCTTTTTTGATGTTGAAGTCGGAAGGTAACCGTGAGAACTTTTGAAGTAAATAAGATATCTCACTTTTGTTTGGGCTACAAAAGCTTGGTTTTAAAACGACTTAATTTTATAATTGTTATCGATTAAATAAGCAATAAGAGATCGTTGTAAGCTTGTAATTTACATAGTATCGGGCAGTAGGCCGCCAAGTAACTCGTCTCAGCGGGCTGTCGCCGGCACATTGAGCCTGCGCTAGATGCTCTAATTTCATTTATTCATTTTTTTCACTTTATTTATTTTTTAATATAGCCCCGCACTGGGCATTATTCCTGTGACATTTGAGTGCGTTTACAAACATGCAATTTACATACACAAATACCCAGACCGAAACAAATATTTGTGGGTCACATAAAGATTTGTCCCGTGCGGCATCGAACCCAGTGGGCGAAGCGGTTTAAGCTCTTAACCGCCGGACGAAGTCGTCCGTCCCAATTATTTTTATTGTAAATTATTATTTCTTTCTTTTTCTCATTCTTCGTTGGTCTAGTGCTATATGATGATTTGAAAATGTGTTGTTGGGGTTTAATGAGAGATCGCTGTAAACTTGTAATTTGCAGAGTATCGGGCAGTAGGCCGCCAAGTAACTCGTCTCCGCGGGCTGTCGCCGGCGCCTCGGACCTGCGCTGGATGCTCTCATTTTCCGCCTCGATTCACCCTGACATAGGACCAACCTGTCCGATAGCGGTGCAAATTACAGCGACGAAAATATAAATGTATTTAAGGTAAAGGGAAGTACTTACAGTTTAGTATAAAATATTACATGTTGAAATCAATTATTGGCTGACTGAAAAAATATTTATATATTCTCAAGGAACGTTTCTCCTTTCTCGCTTCCACTCAGTCTCGTGACCTTCGTTCCTCTGATAGACTTCGCCTTACAATTCCTTTCCATTCATCTAACTTCTTTACTAATTCTTTCACTGTTCAAAGTATCCGCCTCTGGAAATCGTTACCTGAATCTATAAGACGCGCCAAGTCCTAAGAAATATTTAAGACACAAAATTAATACTTCTAGGTTCCTTTATAATTTTTACTCCGCTCGATTTTCATTACTATCTTCTTAACTCCTATACTTATTGTGTCATTTATTTATATTATGTATAATAAGTTAAACTGGCTTTTCATGAATATCCATTGAAATGTTAATTATGTTTTATTTTTTTATTTAAAAAAAATCTCTGAACTATGAGAGTGGAGGAAACCAGAGACGTATATAAAGAAAGAACCTGTTGGAACTCTGTACTCTCTGCCTACCCCGCGAGGGAGCTGGCGTGATGATATAGATAGATAAAATTCTCTAAAATTTTGAATTCGACCGACGATTTAGCGCAGTGGTTAAGAGCTTGAGCCGGTCCGCCCACTGTGTCTAATAGTCGTGGGTTCGATTCCCACACGGGACAAATCTTTGTGTGACCCACAATTATTTGTTTCGGTCTGGGTATTTGTGTATGTGAATTTTCATGTTTGTAAACGCACCCACGACACAGGAATAAATCCTAGTGTGCGGCTACGATTATAAAAAAAACTAAAAAAATGTTGCACTCTGCCCATTTTTATCATAACCATCTCTGTCCTCTACCTAAAGGTTAAAGCGATAAGGCCGCCTCACTGTACCTATAACAATGTCAATACCTTGCTTTCTTTTTTGTTATTTTTTTGTGTGTAATAAAGGATATTGTTCTGTATATTTATATTGATTAAAATATAACATTGGACTTACAGTGTAGTTTTCATTATAAGGCAATCACCGAAACTCTGTCGAAGTTTGGGCAGCAAAGAAGATAGAGATTCCATAACGAGAGATATTCTAAAAAGAGAGAACGTTAAGTCTATGCTAACCAGGGATGTAGCAATCATGTAGTGATGTACCTAACACAGTAGTATCATCATCTAGGTCCTAATTTAGTAGGGGAGAGGCTATTGCCATTATACCGGACTTAATTTTAGAGTCCAGGCGGCTTAGATTTTTTCTGTAGAAACATTTCCAATAATGCTTGTCTGATCCAGGATTTGAACTAATCTTGTGGTCGCCAGCCGCAGCAAAATCCGTAAGGCACGACGACGTTTGCTTAGAAATATCAAGGTTACGATTATGCCAATTATAGTTTGCGGAATGTGATAACTAAGTACGATAAGTAAATAACTTTGGCTTCGAAATAAGTTCTACAATTTGCCGGAACAGTCAGTATAAGACCTGTAAGACGGAATTTACAATTTAAAGCCAGTTCAAAGTCTCATAACATTCCTTATCTACATAATTATATCTAGTATTTGTCTAAAGGTCTGTAAACATTTAGATTTATGTGTGTTTAAGGCGATATCGTTAATCTTACCCTCTCCCCAGCGCCGGCGATGCGGTTGCGAATCGGGCACAAATATTGAAATCGATCAGTTATGCCCACGCACCCCTTATTATTAACAAATTTTATTGTACACACATAAACAGGACGTAGAATATACGATTATCTGTTTGGATGTATCAAGGGCTTTCAAATTTTGGGTTATTTAATGGTGTTTCTGATGGGATAACTATGACTACATATCGAGAGGTAAATCTTCCTCCTCTTTACGTAAGGAGAGGAATTTTAAATTTGAAAAGATGGGAAACCAAAATAAAAAAAGAATGAAGCTATAAGTGAATATTTTAATAAGTAACCATCAAGAAAGAATGACTGAAAGTGGAAGGATGTAGGTTCCGGGGAAGACCTAGACTATCTTACCATGGCCAAATAGACCGAGTCTTATCTGAAGCACAAGTCATGAGCGTAACCGACGAGCGTCTATGAGACGAACTATGAGAGCAGAGGAAGCGAAGCGAAGAGAGGTATATAAGGAAAGAACCTGTTGAAACTCTGTACTCTCTGCCTACCCCGCAAGGAATCTGATTATTTTCAGTTATTAATATGTTCTGTAGTCTTTAAAGCTCGTAAAGTATCGCTTAAAACAAACTTCATCCTTTGATTTGAATAAATCGTATTGAAACACGTTCAGAACATTTTACTTCGGTAGTCCTTGTTGAAAAAAAAGTGTCACACTTGGAGTTATTCTTGTGTTGTGAGTGCGTCACCAAATATGAATTTCTCATTCACATATACAAGCTGTAACATAATAAACGCAAGACCTGAAAGTAGTTTGTTCTAAATCGATAACTGAATTGATTCCAACTATTTTTAATGTATCCTAATTTTTTTTTAAATTTGCAAAAAATGCTTTTACTCCTTCAGTGCGCTATAAAAAACTAAATTTATTCTGATTTATAGCAATAAGGAGATTACAAATGCATTCCTAACCCGTATTTCTTAAAATGCACACATACATGTACAAGTTTCATTGTTAATTGGGGTATAAAAGTGATTAAAAAAGGGGTAAATACTTTTAAATTTGGAAATTTGGTTTTCGTTTTGAACTTATGAAGCAATTCTCTAATTGGGGTGTCTGAGGTCTTGCGTTTATTATGTTACACCTTGTATATACCCGAAAAAAACATTTATGGGTGGCACCAAGATATGTCCAGTGCGGGAAGAGTTCCAGATTCCAGACTGCTCTGAGAATTTTTAATATAAAAGAGTAACATTCTTTCAACGAGGATTCGAATCGAACACGTCATGATCTACCACCGCAATATGCTCCACTAGACCAACGAATCAAGCAAACTTATCGAAATAAATTTATTCATTTTCATTATCCAACTATATCGGATAATTCCTGTGCGAGTTCAAAAAAAGATATTTATTTATTTATTCATCGAGAACTAATTGGTCTCAGTTAACGAGAATCGTGGTATAATCTGTAACTAGTAACCTCCTATACAAATAGCCAAACTCTAAATGCATACATTTTTACAACATACATTTACAAGACGTCCCCAACATCAAACGCCTATTTCATCCCTTACCCGAGGGTGAAGAAAAAATCGGCCGAGGAAAGACGCAATTACTTCTACACAACGAATTCTATATTATCCATTCGCCAAAAAACTATATAATATCTATAACCGTAAAGTTTAAAATCGCTTAACAATTGTTTCTGCGATGGTAAAAGTATCTTGGTAGTACAGTTTACTAAAAGCTTGGTGGTATCAAAGAAATGCTTCTAATGAAACTATTGCTAGCTCAGGGTATGTTGGTATTATTTTTTCAAATAGAAGTGGAGGTTGTACGTGTGTGCAAGGAGGGGAGATGCTAAGAGATGCTTTCTTCGAACCCTCGTTTCTTATAGTCCGGAATATTGGATTTGATACTTGGGTGTTAAAGTACGTCATATGAATCAGCCTTTAATGTCTCACTTTTGGGCAAAGGCTTCACACAAATTGAGGTTAGAGGGATTAAGTCATACTCCATCACGCAGACCCAGTGCGGATTGGTGGAGGTAGGTTTGCAGCCACCTGGTGTTGGAGCTTAGTATTTAACTTAGATTAGTAAATACAACAACAAGCGGCACCTGGAATCAATGGTTTATGTAATTGCTACAAACAGTTACTCGTCTCTGACCGATCGAGCCGAACGCAGCTTTAGCTAGCTGATCTACCGCAGCTTCGTTATGAGTCTCAGATATGATTTCAAGTTTTATTGATGTATATCTTCTAATTAGTATTTTTCGTTCCGTTTTTCACATCGTTGCATGAGCATAACAACAGAAACAATGCCTATTTGCACTGTAATTAAGACAGTTTGAGGCCCGTCTTCAAATATTAAACGATATGCAGTCAAGTACAGTTATATACTCATTGTATATTGGAGGAATTGAGTGAGAGATTATCCTTGATACCAAGTTTAAGCATATTTTCTCTAAGATAAGAAATATGTCATTGAAATATTATTGCATAATTTTAAAAAGTACTGGGGAAGACCTAGGTTTTCTAGAAGTCAATAGTCTCCTTAACCGGCGAGCGTATATGAGAGCTATGAGAGTGGAGGAAGCCAGTGAAGTCTGTGAGGAAAAAACCTGTTGGAACTTAAAACTTTTTGGCTACCTCATAAAGGATCTGGCGTGATGATATAAATTGATAGATGTTAACACTAGCATTGCAAACTTACACAGTAAGCGGTTAAGACTCTTAATATAAAATCGTGCAAGTATTTACATATAATTTAATTTTATAAGCGATCAAGGCATCGGCATCCACAAACAAATCACTCCCCTTATTTCACTCGAGTCCGTCGATCGTCTCAAGCCCGCACACACGCACACCCAACACTTTTCGCACACGCACACCGACGCACACTAGCGCGGCTGCGGCCGCGAGGGGGCGCGCGCCCTTGCAAACTCCTCCTTTATATTTTCTTGCTTTGTTATGTAAAAAAATAATAATAGGAGAAAGGGGATCTTAAAATCGATACCCAAATGGCGGTATGTACCTTATTATTGTTCGTTTCTTTTTTGTTTGTAAATATATATATACGCAGAAATCATATTAAAGATCTTTTTTCTGCAATAACATCAATTTAACCGTAATTTTATATAGTATGGTCGCAAAAACTAGTTTAAATATTATACACGTGACTTGGCCATCCATGGAGCCAATGTCTGAAGCTCTACCGCGTAGACCACAGATGATATTTCTTTTAGGACCACAGTAAGCGTCTCATACAGCCTAGTTTTTAAAACATTGGTTCTTAATTATCATAAATATAACAAAAATAAAACTAATTTGAATTTGGTTGGTCTTGACAATAAAATCTACTTAACCTCAAGACGACAGCTACAGTCTATAGAGGTTAGTCTTTCGTTGAAATAATGTCAAACAATCCATACTAAGCGGTGAAATTATCACCTGAAATTTATTTATGCAACTTTGTCTTGTTAGAGTGTTACAAGTATCCATTCAAGTACTGACATAATTCATTCTTTTAAAGTACAATTTCCAACTAAAGATGGTAAAATAGTATAATAATTCACAAAGGAAACTCCGATCATAAATAAATCTACAAAGCTGGCACTCACCTGAGATATTTAAAAATCAAATTTACTATTTTAGTTTCACTTAAAAAGGTACGTCCCGCATCGGGATACACTTTGGACTGATTACCGATCCCGCAAACTGGCCGTTGGTGACCTAAATAGCGATTCAGAAAAATATAATATAAGAGGAAAACCGGTTATCGAACATTGTCTTTTGTACTCCACAAAAGATTCGTTCAGAAAAGCCGCGGATGCTGCGTCCGCCGCGGTTCCATGCGTATAAAAAAAAGAATAAAAAAACAGGTTTTTAAAATGTGAATGAGCTTTTGTCCCATGATCGGTTATTTTGATTTATTCGATTTTTAGTGCTCGCGCGATGTACGGGGCAATAAAAAGAAGATGCGATGTTCAACAGGTACTGTTGCGTAGTACAGTGTTAAAGAATTATGAATAAAAAGTACAAAGTATCTTTATAATCTTTATACAGGCTACGTTTGAGAAAATATGCATATAAAAGTAGTTACTATAAAAAAAAAACACCGTCACGCCTATATTCCCCAGAGGGGGTGGCAGACGTGTACTGAGTACACCCACGTTTCGCCGACGATGTTAGGTCCCATGTAATAGGGGGCGAGCCTATTGCCATATACCGGGCACAATTCCATTTTTCGTTAGAAAAACTACATTGTCCGACCTAGGATTTGAACCCAGGACCTCGTAATCACAAAGCGATGCGCTTTGCCACCAGACCAACGAGGCAGTAGTTACTATATTTTTGGAATGTATAACGGTTGGACTTCATTGACAAGTAATGGTATTTCGTTTTGTTTTCAAGTGTTGCAGAATTGTACCGATTATTGAGTTTGTTGGTAAAGAACTGAGCTGCTAATGGACTGAGATTATAAAGAAAAGACTTTATTTTCAAAGGAATGTTACAAGTTTAATAATACTTATAATAAAATACAATGATAGGTGAAAAAAATCTGCACTTTTATAACAATTAGATGATACAATTTTGATAAAATATGTTAACGAAACAATCAACATGTTATAATACAAATCAATTTTTACCCTGTAGTACATAATTTAGAATCACAAGCTTTTAAGTTTTAAACTTACGAGGATACATAATATCGCACAACTAAATAAAAAAGTCAATGGTCTCAAATGGTCTCAATCAAAAATAACTAAAATTAGAAATTAATGGAACGCGTAACTTCTTTTTTCGCGAAAGGTCTTTTAAGTGTGGCCTTCTTTTTAAGTCTGACGTTTTGATTTAAGTGTGCGTTAGGATTATTCTTATAAACTAGAAAAACAAAGAATTTAACATAGTTACTAAAATTTTAACTTAATAAAGACAAGAAGATTATTTAAAAAAAAAGAAGGATTTATATGAACCTGTTGTGTAGGTGAGTGTACCGTGACACGATTTTTATTCTTTGTCGTGTCAGTGTCAATGTTTGTGCTTGCTACAATGCGGCGAATAAATGCCGAAATATCTGGCGCCAGCGGCTATTGGTTCCAGTTTACAAGTTAAATACTAGCAAATGTTGGTACTAAACATTTTTTAGACCGAATTTCCAAATAGGATAAAAATTATTGAATTGCCTATGTATCGCAACATACATACGACAAATACGCGGATGACAATTTCTGTATGTCTAGCACTTAACAAGTAAAATAGTTTCAAGCTTTTAAGTTTAGATGATTACTTGTGTTAGTCTAAGAGCTTAAGTGTAACTCATCTGGCAAAAAAGCATTCGACACAAATTATGAAATGATACATTTTTTGAGTACGATATGCACATAAATCTGGATAATAAGTATTATGATTTCTGTGACGATATGCGATTTTTTATCCGTTGTTTTTTTATGAATTTAGGAATCGATTCATTCGATTTACCTAATATTTTTTAAAGTAGGTATATGTATAATCAGTTACTAACGATAGGCATTACGAACTAGTATAAAAATTACATCACTAAACTTACACTAAAATTAATAAATTGGAAAATATTAAAATAGTGAAAGGTTACCAAACTCTTTTTACTAATCTATTTTGTCCTTGTTTTATTGAGTCGATATAATGTGTGGTTTGACGGCTCGTTACTGCGGTAGACGCTTTTTTAATTATAATAGCTGCTTAGGCAATAGTGGCAGTTAAATATGTTGTAGGGATTAATAATATACTGACTTAAATATATTTGTCAAAATTTCCATACTTATTTTATGTTTTGTATGTGAATAAAACACGTAATTATAGTTAGGTACTTAAAGTACTTAATTCAATGGCAATAAGATGCATAACCCGTTTCTATAATTAACTATGGTTATGCCTTAAATCTTTTGAGACTAAGTAAGGTGATTTGTCTTTTGAAGAATTTTTCATTTTAATGAGTAAAAAGAAAAATTCATCAAAAGACAAATCAACTTTGCCTTTAGGGTAGTGTTGTAAAATTGAGTGCTGAAGTCGAGCGTTTAGCGCTGAGTCGACGCTCACGAGCGTTGAAACACGTAGAAGACGCGAGCGTTTTAAGCGCCGACTCGAGCGTTTTTACAACACTACTTTAGTGGCAACTTATAAATTTAACTGGTCTCCTTAGAAGATGATTTGAATTAGGTGGAGGCCTATGCCCTGCAATGGACGTCTTGAGGCTGATATTGTAGCATAGTTAGATGATTTGAAAGTTAGGTCAGTATACTATTAGTAAGATTTCGGTGTGTTACGACGTTAGTCGTAAGTAGACTATACATAGTAAGATTGGCAATGAATTTGCAACACCAATATGATTTTAATTATTTGCTAAATATAATTAGATATGTGCATAGTTCTTTTTATAGTTTGATTAGATTTTAGTGTCAGAGTTGGCTATATGTTTGTAGTTGTTTTTTTTTTGTATGGTATAATGATGAAGTCAGATAAAGGAATATAAATGGTCAACATCGTAATAGTTTGTTTTATCATAAAAACACTAAAAAGCGCATGACTTAAAATTCATTTTTAGGATTTTATGCTATTTCTTGATTCACTTTGATTAAAATAAAAAAAGGTATCAAAATTTATTAAGGCACCTAAGATATATGGTGACATACAAAAGCTATAGTCATGTTATAAGCCTCTTTCTTTTTTGAAGTCGGTTAAATAATCATAATTTCAAGCAGCACTTCACAGTAACTGACTAATCGCCACAACGCACACCATCGCGAAAGCATTTTGGACGCATTGGTTTGGTCTTAGCTCTAAGTATGAATATTATAAAAAAAACTTTTATCGAAGAACTTATTGGACTGAATCTACCAATAGACACCGTCACGCCTATATTCCCCAGAGGGGGTGGCAGAGGTGTACTGAGTACACCTACGTTTCGCCGACGATGTTAGGTCCCATCTAATAGGGGGCGAGCCTATTGGAAGACCAATAGACAAATTTACCAATAGACAAATTATTTATAATATTTCATAATTTTAGGGCATAGCGTTTAGATACTATGTCTATTCCGTTAAGAAAGAAGAGTAGCCTTTTTTAACATAAGAACAAAATAAGTCTCATATTTTCTGAATATTTCGTAGTCCGAACTATATAAAATTTGGCCAACTTTACGTGTTTGAAAAGACAAAATTGTTTATTAATATATTCAGTGATTTCTTAAAGATTTCAAATAATAAACAATTATTCAAAGTATCAGGATGGACCGGTCCGGCAGCTGCGTCTATGCGCGATCTGTTTGCTTTTCACATTCTAATAAGCTATTGTGTACGATCCGGTGTCCACTTTCAATGCATATTGGTCAACGGAAATTACGGGGAATATTGTACGCTTGTTACAAGTTGTGTACAAGTTTTGAAATGATGGTTCGTCTTATTAGTTAGGATATTTGGAATATTGGTATTCGGTATTAGTTATTGTAATTTTTAAAATGTCTATTTGAATTGATTACGAAAGTTAAGAGTAAGAGGTAGATAAGTATTTGTATATAGAAATTTTTATATTTTTGTAATATTGATTGGATTAAAACCTATTTTTATTAATATATGTATTTAATTTGGTTTGTTACTATAAGGAATTTTAATTTAATAATATTATAAATGCTGTAATGTTTATTACACAGTTTTACTATTCAACGCCAGATGTCGTTAGGAGAAAGCACTCTAGCGCCAACAGCGGCGACTAATAACACTATAATAAGATGTTGCGACATCTTTTATCAAGTAGCAAACACTAGTTGTTTTAAGCTACTGTATACTAGATGACGAAACTGGAAAGTTTTCTAATCGAAAATGGGAATTTGTTTTTCAAGGATACAATTCTTTTTTTAATAAAATATCATTATACCATTAAAAAATACTAAACGCTTATTTGAAGGATACAAACTGTTAATTAATGACGATTATCCAATGTGTGACTAATTAAAGTATTCTTCATATTTTATTATTTTATGAGATAAATTTAAGTACGAAAATTACTTATTAGTAATATATTTAGAATCCCATTTACCTAAACAGCTCTCCAGAATCAATTTGCGTTAGCTATTTCAAGCAACCGGTAGTCAATCTTCCACAGCGTTGGCAGCTCTTCCTTTGAAAAACACAATTTTTCGCGCCATCGGAGCGTTCTAAAGAAAATTACCGAACGGGTCTGTCCAAAATACTTCAGCAAACATGTTTTTACTTCTATCCAACTCCAAATTGATATGTAACCCCTGCATATAAGGATTATTTTCGTTTGAATTTGTGTTTTGTGTGTTTTTACAATGTGGTGGAATTTAGGCTTTATCTGAACAGCCATGACCTGGTAAACACTAACGTGGTTACCGGTCCTTATTAAGGTTAATTTTCAGTTAGCGAGCCTTTAGTGGAGGGCTGTCGATAAAAAACTAATAGGATCATTCGATAGTTTTTCACTTTCCATTATATTATCATGGAGAAATAAGCACTAACATCATTTTAAGCTATTAATATAATAAGATTTATAGTTTTAATAAGAACATATATATCAAAATGGTGGTGGCCAAGGGTCAAGTTAAAAAGAGAGTCACGGGAGAGACCTCTGTTTAGAAGCGGGACGAAATGAGTTATAAAATAAATATTAGAAGGTACTCATATTGATTCGTTTGCCATTAAAAAAAATAGGATTAATGAAAAGTTAAAACTTACTTTCATCTTAATTTACCATACCATACCATACAATCATTTCAAATGGGTTATTGATAATATGATGTTTAATGATCTTCAAAGAATTTCACGCTTTTCTTTTTAATACAGAAATTCTTTTTAGCACATAGCCCATAAGATTAGTAAGCTGATGTGGTAATATGCGGGTCACGGCGGATCGGACGGGCGTTGGGGCAGAAAGATTCTAGAGTAGAGATAGGTATTGGCAAGCGCAGCGTGGGACGGACGTCTGATGGACCGACGACCTTGTGAGGATCGCAGGAAGTCGTTGGATACAGGTGGCATCAGACCGGTTACGCTGGTGAGCGATTCGGGAGGCATATGATCAGATGTGGACAAGTATAGGCTGAGATGATTATGGCTCCTTTTAATCTGTCTATGTCATCAAGCCAGATCCCTTGCAGGCTGGAACTCAGAAACTCTTTTTAAGTAAACAAATAGTTGTTACTGATTCAGTAGCTAATAAATATGTTTTATGACTTATTGACTTCAAAAAATCTTTGTTTGCCTCGAAATAGTTAAAAACTTTTTTTTTACTTTTACGAAACGGGCCTCTACTAGAAGATCGGCTAGAAACTGATGGTTTATTTTTTTACTAACAGGTAGTGAGGAATTCATTAACCATAATATATATGATTTTAAATAATACTTTTGTAGAAACATAATAGAAAAAAAAGCCAAGTTATGGTTATAAAAGTGTTTGTTCCACAAAACCATCAAGGTAGAATTACTAATTGTATGTTTTTGATTCTTTTTAAAACGTAGCCCACACTAGGAATAAAAAAACATGAAATTTACATATACAAACACCCAGACTGAAATAAATGTATAAGGCTCTGTACTCTCTGCCTACCCCGCCAGAGATATGTCGTGAGGATATAGATAGATATATGTCCCGTGCGGAGTCGAACCCGAGACTACTCGATCGAGTGGGTGGAGCGGCTGCAGCTGTTAACCACTAGACCAAGCTATCGTCATTACATTCATCAATTTACATCCAATCATTTTTCCAAATTCAAACATATTTAACTGCCAAATATTTATTCTTTTTAATCCTGTCAGCTAGGGTGAACGTACCTATCGCCGGCAATGCACCAATGGAACTTAATTGTACTTTCTACGTTTCTTGTACTGCCCCAAAGGGCACGCATATGAATGAAAAATTAACATAACCCTTTTAAATAATACACCGTGTCATTAGCATAATGACAACGGCCGTCGGAAGAGACGGACATTAATCAGTGGAGCTACCATGGGACGAATATATCCCGTATTCGCAAACAACGTATATTTTGAGACTTGAGACGGCTCGGACGAGAAAGAGGAAAAATACCATATTTTATAAAAAAAAAACGTGTCATGGATGATGGGAGATGTTATTAAGATATTTATGTTATTGTGCTAAACATTTGGGGAAGTATCTAGTTTGGGGCTAATTACCTATAGAGGACGTCTGTCTCCTGACCTACAGATAAGTTGCAAAAATCACCGTCATCAAACCTGTGTTAATGGATGTTACGTAATTCCTTTTATCAACACCAATTTTCAAAAATTTTTATTATACTATTAATAATAATAGACCGGGTCTTATCTGAAGGACAAGTCAGGAGTCTCCGTAACCGGCGAGCGTGTATGCGACGAACTATGAGAGTACAGGAAGCCAGAGAGGTATGTAAGGAAAGAGCCTGTTGGAACTCTGTACTCTCTGCCTACCCCGTAAGGGATCTGGCGTGATGATATAGATAGATAGAATAATATTAGCTGCAGACAAACATTTTTATAAATTAGAAATTTGAATTTAACAATATTGAGTATTCATTGATCACACTTAAATTTGAATTATCTCGAGTGTTATAAAAATTTTACGGAATGACACTAGTTGAATGAACTTAGCTGGTGTTTTAAGAATAAGTAAGCTTTTTTATAATGTCCGTTATTTAAAATTGATATACATATTGAGAGATTTGAGGTTGCTTTTTCATTTCTCAATTTACACATTCTGATTTTACAAGATCATAATCCACGTAAAGATCCACGAAATTAACGTCCGTTAGACATTATACAGAGATCGTGCTAAAAGTCAAAATGAAACAATTTTATTTTACCTAAATATCAGTTACTAGATTCTCCCGGCTTGACTTTATCCGCGTTGATTTTAAACTGGAACCTACCATTATTCCGGGATAAAAAGTATCCTATTGTTAATCCAGGTAATGTACTATATATGTGTCAAATTTCATCCAAATCCGTTAACGTCGTTTTCGCGTGATTGAGTTACAAACATTTAAATATCCAAAAATACAGACTTTCACATTCTAATATTAGTAGAATTCTAAGCCGCTACAGATTTTGCGTGATCCTATAAAGTCATTCTAAATGTAGAAAAAAACTGCTATCGTCCATCAATATTCTCGTCCAACGCTACAAAATATCATAGTCCATGATTTTAAAAACAACAAAAAAAATCGTAAAGTTTTAAGTGTTTTCAAGTTGTCCCCATTGCACGGGGCGGGGGTGGCTCTCCCGCGTGGGGGTCGTTCGCCAAGTTTTCCCACTTTGCCCAACTTTTTCCCCACACTAGCCGCGACGTACTCGTTCCTCGGGTTACCTCTACCGCCGTTAAGTGTATAACGACAACCAATTTGTGGGAAATGGTTTCTTATTAGGTGTAATTTAAAGGTAATTTTAGTTGGTTTTATTTTTAAGTTTTCGGTGCCTGAATTTTAATATGAGAGTTGATTTTGATATTACTTACCTTAAAATAGAGGTATTTTCTTATTAGGTTTTATTTAAGGATTATTTTATTTTATTTTTAAGGTTTAAGATGTTCATTTTTTAGGCCAGATTTATGATTATGTTTTGAATTTAGAAGGAAATGTGTGGTTATTTATAATAAGTGTATCTAATAAGTGTTTTTCTTCTTATAAGTGTATTTTAGAGTTTAAATGATCGTGTATTTATTTTAAATATGAGTATATTTTAATCGTTACCGATATGTGTGATTGTCATACCTATAGTAAAGATCAATTTAAGTACACGTAAACAGATAAAATCATCAAAATGTTTGTTTCATCATTCAATTGTCGCCACACCAAAATAGGTCTGTTTTGCGGCAAAATTAATAAATATTATACCCGAAAACAATCCCAGTATCCCAGATTCAAGCCAGGTATCGTTAGAAATAGCACAATAACGGATACCTCACAAAAGATAACCGAAACGAGGCCCATATTGATAGAGGCCTGAAATTTAATATGGAATATTTCAAACTACGCCGGCAACTATCCGACGCACACACGCGCACGAAACGTAAAACTAACGCACACATTGATAAAAACTACACAAACACATTGGAGCGTAAGAGGGGTGTCTTTGTTACACATTAAGGAAGAAGGGCAGAAGACGAGGGTAGGGGGTTGGGGGTTGCGGGGGGACGTGGGGCGGGCAGGCCCCTCCCTCAGCTGTTTTGTATTCAACCCGGCCGTCCGTTTACGATTTCACGCGGGACTCTTGGAGATTTCTGTTGGTTGCGTCCACGGATATTGTAATGATAGAATACTAGAAGTGAAAGGGTGGTTTAGTAACGAATAATACGCGATCACGAGATCCATGGTCAGATGATAACGTAATTTTTTGATTGAAAATCTAAAATAGTGGCTTGCCATCTATTGCATAGGACCTAATATCGTCGGCGAAAAGTGGGTGTACACAGTACACCTCTGCCACCCTCGTTTGGGGAATATAATCATGACGGTGTTTATTTTTTCTTTTCTAGAAGTGAAATAGCGTACATGCGGTACACGCGGTACGTAAATGCGGTCGAAATGCGATCTCTGCGGAAGATGTGCGGAGTCACGCTGACCGACCGTATTCGCAACAGCGTAGTAAGAAAGCGAGTAGGTATGAAAGATAGTATCGGTGTAAAGATGAGAAAGGGTATGCTCCGTTGGTTCGGGCATATAGAAAGAATGCCAGAAGAAAGAATGACAAAACAGATATACAATGCGAAAGTGGAAGGATGTAGGTGCCGGGGAAGACCTAGACTATCTTACCATGACCAAATAGACCGTGTCTTAGCTGAAGGGCAAGTCAAGAGTCTCCGTTACCGGCGAGTGTGTATGAGACGAACTATGAGAGTGGCGGAAGCCAGAGAGTTATATAAGGAATGACCCTGTTGGAACTCTGTACTCTCTGCCTACCCCGCAAGGGAGCTGGCGTGATGATATAGATAGATAGATAGAAATAGCGTACGATTTTGTTCGAAGCCACTGTCTTCGCTTTGCCATACATGTAGTTTAAAAAAATATATACAGACTCACATACACACACATTATTACTATAAAAAATATTTTCCCATGAATTATATTACCTTATAAGTACAGTGGAAGATGTAGGTACCGGGGAACACCAAGACTATCTTACCATGACCAAATAGACCGAGTCTTATCTGAAGAACAAGTCAAGAGTCTCCGTAACCGGCAAGCGTGTATGAGACGAACTATGAGAGTGGCGGAAGCCCGAGAGTTATATAAGGAATTACCCTGTTGGAACTCTGTACTCTCTGCCTACCCCGCAAGGGATCTGGCGTGATGATATAGACAGATAGATAGGTAGAGATAAGTACAGTCAGTATCACATACATTGGTTTCTCGCAGTCCTGAAGCATTTGCTGATAATTTTATCACGCGTGGGACAAGTTCATGCGGCTAAACGACTTCTAGTAACTGATTATTACGATTTCTGTGGTCACGCGACAATTTGGTATTTCTTTATTAGAATCAAGGGTGGGAGGGAGCCGTCGACGCCTTGTGGAGTTAATAGGACTTCACTGTGTGATGGAATTTGAATATTTTGAGTTATTGACGATGGCGACAATAGGTTAGATGGATGCGGGATTCCGTCTATTGGCGAATGATGCGATTGGCGATTACAGGGTCTTGAGTTCGAAAGTCGAATGCGTTATTGGAGATTTTTTATAGAAACAATCTTAGAAGCAAACGGAGCTTAGAATTTTGCTTACTATAATGTCAATCGCCTTGTCCAGTATTATAATGGGGCTGAAATGGCTGCGAAATATGCAAAATGTTAAGTTTTAAAAAAGTGGGGGTGATTGTATATTTTTGTTAATAAAATGAAAACGATTACGAGAAACACAGAAGTTATGCCCGAAATAAAATTAAAATTTACTACCTACAAACGAATTGAGAATCTCCTTCTTTTTTGAACGCGGTTGAAGTTACTACCGAGCAAATGCTATTTTAGAGCATTATTTTTGTTTATAGCGATTTAATATTATGTATTTTTGGTAAATGGGTGAAGCTCACTCGGCACTTCAAATTATTATAAAAAAAAATGAGTTGTGACAGTATTTGCGCGGCGGTGCGAGTTAAAAAAAACGCTAGCTAAAACGTTGAAGACACCTCCATTCAGCAAACTCATTGAAAAATCCGAATGAGAAATAACCAGAAAAGAGCACCTTAATAATAAACCACCTGTCTAAACGTCAAAATCCTCCCCTGAAAAGACTTCTCTTAATATAATTTCTACCGTTTTATTCAATGAAAGCCTGGAATCGGGAATGCACAGCTAATTTGAAAGACGGAGGTGCAAAAGGACGAGCAAATATAATGGAAGTGCCGGTGCAGGCCTGGACCTTATAAGAAGACAATTTTATGCAAATCTTTTCCCGCCAGTTTAGCATTCGAGGAACAAACCTACGGACGGGCAGGGCTGTCTGACTTTTAATATTCAAACTCAAATAATTTGTATAAGCCCTGCGGGGCGCTTACAACAGGTCATGTTTTATTTTTTTTTAACTCTTATTTAACTACTAATATACCACTGGATCGAAACGCGGCTTCCACTGATAAGATCCGGCGAAGAAACTCAGCGGGCTTGACTTTTTTATTTACTTCTCTTTGTTTTTTTTTCAATCATATTGTGGGGGGGGGGGGGATAAGAGGCGCTCGTAGCGCTGTGCGACCGCGGTGTTCTTACCGATCACCAAGGTTAAGCAGCGTTCGACTCGGTCGGCCTGAGATGGGTGACCGTTTGTGGAATTTTCATATTCGAGCGTCTCCGTGCTTCGGAAGGCACGTTAAGCCGTTGGTCCCGGTTACCACTTAATGTGGTAGTCGTTAAGCCGAGTTGGAAGCCTTAAAGGCGGCTTGATAAGTTTCAACAGCAGGTGGCCACAAACCTGCCTACACCAATCCGCACTGGGTCCGCGTGGTGGAGTATAACCTAATCTCTCTCACTTCAATTTGTGAGAGAAGGCCTTTGCCCAGCAGTGGGCAGTATAGGCTGATGTATTATATTATTATTGTGGGGATACAATGGTTAGGTTACGATTAAATAGTTTACGATCTAGCTTCAATATGATGCCTTACGATCGAGATATGAATCTAATGATGTTATTTGTAAAGAGTGTCTAATGGATTCCAGATGGACCAGTCCCCAAAGCAGCACCCGTTCACGAGTATGACTGCTGGAACAGCCATCACTCCCCTCGACCCTATTGGAGGGAAGGGAGTGACCCGCGCCAGACAGCCACCGCAAGCAAAGACGTTACAGTGAGCATGACCAGATTGTGTCTATAAAGCAGCAGTCTATTGATAATATAATTTCTGGTAAAGACCAAAAAAAGTGTATCAGTAAACTAGACCTATTCCGTATCAAAAATTTTCTTACCACATATCTTCAGTAGGTATGTATGGTTTATTAAAGCATATATACGGGATTTTTGAAAGGGGTGGTAATTGTTACCTAATTTAAAAAAAAATATTGCTAATGTTGTTAAAACTATATTACATTATGATTTTGGAAACAATTTTATATGAAAAACAAATTAATTGTATGATTTTAAACAGTACTGTTGTACGATTTATGGAATTACCGTTCAGTCCAAAAAGAGAATCGTATGGCTAATGGTAAAAAGTTTTCAAGGATTGTGTAATGTTTAATTTCACCCAGTATCTGTAAATTATATTCAAAATAACGTTTCTCTTTTCATAAGAACCTTAATAGTATACAGAGTTACCGAAGAAAGTATCCAAAATTAGCATTTTGAATGCAAACATTTCCATCGTTGTATAATCATTTGAAATTGCCGTACAATAATTAAAACAGTAGCACTAAATATTATCACCTGGGGTAAGTTATTTAACAAAAATCAAAACTGATTTTAAGTTCCGAGTATTAAAAGTTACTAAAGATAACTGTAAACATAAATTACAATTTAGATGCCTCGTTGGTCTAGTGGCAAAGCACATCGCTTTGTGATCACGAGGTCCTAGGGTCAAATCCTAGGTAGGACAAATGTAGATTTTCTAGCGAAAAATTCCCAGTATGAGTCCGGAGTCTGGATTTGTGCCCAGTATATGGCAACAGGCTCGCCCCCCCATTACATGGGACCTTAAATCATCGTTGAAACTTGGGTGTACTTAGTACACCTCTGCCACCCCCGCTCGGGGAATATAGGCGTGACGGTGTGTATTTTTTGTGCAATTTAGAAAGGTTGGTTACTAGATATACTAAAAACAATTAGAATTTATTTGTACTCTAGATATACATATTATAATATCAACCTATACTGTCCACTGCCGGGCAAAGGCCTTCTCGAAAATTGAGGTGAGAGAGATTAGGTCATACTCCACTACGCGGACCAAGTGCGGATTGGTGGAGGCCGGCTAGTAGCCACCTGCTGATAAAACTTATCAAGCCGCCTATACTTACAACTTAGATTGATGACTACCACATTACGTAGTAACCGGGACCAGCTTAGCTTGCCTTCCGAAGCACGCAAACTCTCGTATATGAAAATGCCACAAAGGACGTTGTCGAAAATTGCCCCCAAACCAACAAACATTTGACCATGCCATCATTTATCTATTTTATTAAAATAATGGCAAATATCCGTATCTAACGGACAATTTGCAATCAAAAACGAATATTTCAAAGTATTGTAAGTACTTTAGTGACTGTCAACACACAATATAACCTCAAATGTATTAATGGCTATTAAATTATAAGGAGAATGAAAGTAGGATAAATGCGGTAGAAATGCGAGCTCTGCGGAAGATGTGCGGAGTGAAGCTGACCGACCGCATTAGTAACAGCATAGTAAGACAGCGAGTAGGTATGAAAGATAGTATCGGTGTAAAGATGAGAAAGGGCATGCTCCGTTGGTTCGGGCATATAGAAAGAATGCCAGAGGAAAGAATGACAAAACAGATATACAATGTGAAAGTGGAAGGATGCAGGTACCGGGGAAGACCTAGACTATCTTACCACGACCAAATAAACCGAGTCTTGTCAAATGGAAAAGTCAAGAGTCTCCGTAACCGGCGAGCGTGTATGAGACGAACTATGAGAGTCGAGGAAGCCAGAGAGGTATGTAAGGAAAGAACCTGTTGGAACTCTGTACTCTCTGCCTACCCCGCAAGGGATCTGGCGTGAGGTTATAGATAGATAGATAGATAGAAATTATAACCTCAAAATGTAATACTTTTTGTGCAATATTGCGATTCCTCGCTTGTCCGTTGAATATTAAATGCCTGAAAAGAATTTATGGGTGATTGGAAATCATACAAGTATATTTTCATTGCTGTTCGTTCTGGGGCAAATCGTGTATGGGCGCAGAACAATGTCCTTTATACCCATCTTAGGCCAACCTAGCTGAACGCTGCTTAACCTTGATGATCGCTAAGAACACCGCGGTCGCAGAGCGCTACGAGCGGCTCGACGTAGATATACTAAAACAATTAGAATTTATTTGTACCCTGGACCTACATATTAAAGACAACTAAATTTTATAATTAAAGCTTAAATTGAGTTACTCGTAACGTCTTTTAATAAAATTAAAGGCTCGGTCGAGCACGCCTGCGTTAATTAAAAGGTCTGGTGAAGTGCTTAATTGATATTTAAGCTCCGTGCGATATTGCGAAGTAATTTTCTGAATTACTTTAGATTTTAGTTATCAAAGGCGCGCGGGTCATGTGAACTGAATTTTAATTGCTAGTAACGAAATTAAAATAGATAAGGCATGTATCTATCTAGAATTAATATGATTTATCGAATAAAAACTTAAAAGATATAAAGTCATCGATTTACTCACAAATTACTTACAGTAATTGAGGTTATAGATAGGTTTAGTTTGTTTTAAATATCGGCTAAAGACAATAGTCTTGTCTTTAAGGAAAATGCATAAAGCTTTGCCTGCTGTCTTTTTTTTATATAATTCCATACGAAATTTGAAAATTTAATTTGATTTTATAACAATATGTTATGCCAAGATCAGTGTTTAATTGGTTTATCAGCTTATTATATTTTATTAAACACATTTTAATATTTTTAAGTACATGTTTCTATTAATAAAACTAGTGGTCGCCCATTGGTCGAAATTCGACCTACTCTTTCATCATTTGCTAGTTATGTTTGACATTCAGTAAGACTAAAGGCAAATAATATTAAAGAGAAACAATATTAATCTATTCTCAATTTGTTCAGAGCCTTTACAATAAACAAAAGAGTATATATGCGTGTGTGTGTCAAATACATGAAGTGTGTGTAATGTTTTTTTATTGATTAAATGTATTTATAAACATAATTAAAAAAAAAATGTTAGCATTCTGCACTCCTTCTCTATATAAACTATAAGTGTGGGAAATTTATACTCTTCCGTCCGCGCAATTTTCGTAAAAAGAGATACAAAGTTTTTGCTTCACGTATTAATATAATGACAAAGATTAAATATCGCCTTTTATGGAAATGTCAGATTCACACTGGCTTGAAAAAAGAAAAGTAAATTGAGAAGTTTTTAAAATGTCTTTGAACATTTCTTTTATAATAATAATGAAAATGATTTATATTTTTTAAACAATAATAATAAGAACAGCAGCAGTAGTGGTTTTGGCGGGAAATCGAAGAGTGATGTTGTCAATTTGTTTTAATTTCCAAAAATGATGTTTTTTCCAATTATAATGTGTAATTTTGGTGGAATATTAACCATTATGTATTCTTATATGTGTATAAGTGAAGGTAATTGTAACAAAGTGATAAAACGTGCCTTTTCGTTTTTCTTTAAAACGGCCGTCGCAATTGGTATGTAAAGTATCCATCGCTGTACTACTTACAGGGTAAGGCACTTCATCAATTTTATAATCATTTTTGTCATCAAGTTCAGTGGGGAGTTTAATTAATTTAGAAATAAAAGATATATTCGTAATACTTGAAATTGGCAAAATACGCGTCGTCGTGATGCCATAAACTTAAAAAAAGCAGCAGTATCCTTTTACGAAACTTATATATTGACCGTTTAATTCGCGCTGATTTGAAAAAAAAAGAAAATTTTGATTAGACATTTTTTAAATAATTATACAGTGCCAGCCCTACAGATGGAGGAATGTGCTAAAAATTATTTTTGTGTTGTGTTTTAGTCGGAGCACCACGGGCTATGTAAGAGAGGGTTTATTTCTGAAAGACATTCGCATTCTTTATGCATCAGTTTCGAGTGCTTTTATTCTTGTTCTCAATTTGTGGAATCTACCCATCTACTGTTTGGATAATTTAATTTAAGCAAACATGTAACACTATCATCTGAAATTTGTTTGGACTTCTACTATCTCCATTTTAACTTGATATCCACTCATATTGCTTTTGTAATTCTTTCCTAACAGAATTAACACAAAAAAGACATATAACATAAATAAGAACGTGTGCAGTCTTTTATTTACAACTCCTTTTGATCGTGTCGTGATGCCATAAATTCAAATATTCTTTAATTTTTCCAAAATCTGTAGAAATTATATTGCTAAAAAGAGCTTGCTGGTTAAGCTAAAAAAAAGTAGTTGCGTAAATTACATAACAAACGGCAGGGTTGACGTTTTGGCGGGAAATCGAAGAGTGATGTTGTCAGTTTGTTTTAATTTCTAAAACTTATGTTATTTCGAATTATAATGTGTAATGTTTGTGGAATATTAACCATTATGTATTCCTATATGTGCATGAGTGAAGGTAATTGTAAAAAAGAGATAAAACTTGCCTTTTCGATTTCCCTCAAAACGGCCGTCGCAATTGGTATGTAAAAATTCCATCACTTCACTATCAAGGGTGGGGCACTTCATCAATTTCATTATCATCTTTGTCATCGAGTTCATTGGGGAGTTGAATTAATTTAGAAATGAATATTCGTAAGCTTTGTACAATGGCATAATGTAAATGCAATTGCCATAGCGAAAAAAAAACAAATGGCAGCTCTGCGTGACATTTATCTCGATGACAGCGTGGGTTCGGATTTTGGCCGCGGGCGAAAAGATGTGACTCTATTTGAACTAATCTCCAAAATCTTTTTTCATAGCGACCTGCACAGTATATTTTGTACTTTTTATATTTAGCTACAAAATATTATTTGCTTATTTAATTAGAACAAAGATATGCCTGAACAGACTTCAGTTTATTTGTTTTATATACTAATAAGGATTTTTTTCTTAAAACAAATAACCACACAGCTCTGAAGACATAATTAAAAGTATTTTTAATCACACGTTAATATTTCGATTTCTGTACGGTGCTCATAGCGTGTCTGTTTGTTTCTGAGTCGTTGTTATACTAAACTAGCTGTTACCCGCGGCCGCGCACGCGGTTATTTTGTAATCTGACATAGGTATAGTAGTGTTTTATCTCCCTAAGGGATGATTTTACAAAAACGCTCAAATACGTAGTCCTTTATTTCTTACCAAATGTGTATGTATGAGTTTTCATATGCCTAACTTGAATAATGACGGACGATTTAGCGCAGTGGTTAAGAGCTTAAGCCGCTCCGCCCACTGTGTCTAATAGTCGCGGGTTCGAGTCCCGCACAGGACAAATCTTTTTGTTCATCAATTATTTGTTCCGGTCTGGGTATTTGTGTATGTGAATTTTCATGTTTATAAACGCACCCACGATACAGGAATAAATCCTGGTGTGGGGCTACGTTTAAAAAAAATGATGGGTTCGTCTTACAAACTTTCATTCCCTATTTCACAAGTGTTCTTATTTTTATTTAAGTAAATGTTTTATTTAAATGCCAAATTTTATCAAAATCTGTTCAGTGGTTTAGGCGTGAAACGGTAACAGACAGACAGACAGAATTACTTTTGAATTTATAATATTAGTACGGAGTACCGATTATATCTACATATGAAGCGCTTAATGAACACCTATATTTTTTCTTAATCCTCATACCTTAATAAATGAGTATTCAAGAATTTATATTATGACTCCTGTATGCCGATCACGTCCCATCCTGCACATTTATTCGCATGTGAGAATTAAAGCGCAGTTGACGAGGACAGAATTCTAATATGGACCCGCCTTTTAATGGCCGATAAGAGAAAAATACGTATTTCAAGTACTGTATTTTGAAAAAGTTTTTAGAAAAATATAACAGGTACCTACTGTAATTTTAAACACCTTTCGTTTATTTGCTTTAAGTGTGGTGGTTGAATATATTTGGGTAGGATTCTGAATTGCAAATTGTCAGACAAGCGTCAACCAATTCGAAAGAATTGTTAGTTTAAAGTGTTTTATAAAATACACTTGAATTGATTTCTGTTTGTAAATTGCTTCAAGTATCTCTTTGTACAATATAGGTGTCTCTGTAGGTAGTTGCTCTGGGATTAAAGAATTAAATTTGTTTTTTAAATCTTTAGTATCTCTTTCTTGTATTGACTGTATCATTCTTGTACTAAATAGATTTATGTTCAAACCAGCGATCTACACGTCTACGTAAACGTCAGATTATACTAAATTATTTGACAGATTGATTTTGACGCGCTTTTCAAAATATTGTTCAATATTTTAAGTCTCTTGCAGAACTTACCTATTATTATTTATAAAGAAGATTATGCAGAGACGATATATATTTTTTCTTTTACATTATTGAGACAGAGAAAAATATTGGTCCTATTTATATAATGGACAGATAATTATGAAATTATTGCAGGAATTTAAAAAAAATGCAAGTTTACTTAATTTATTAAATAAAAATATATGCATAGCACACCTATATCCACAACACTATAATTACTTCACTGGGAATTGTATACCCTCATATTTTTAAATTAAAGCCGACCTAAATATTCAATAACATTTCTACGGCATCTCCTTTAAGAAATACGTCAGACAAACACTTTAAATCAATACGCTCCCCTATCACGTAACAAGCGGCGTACAAAACAAACAAACGCTTAAACAAAACACGTAGAGATAACAGTTTGTACTAATGAAAAGCTCCTAGACTAGTTCTGATTGCGACCCCACAAACTGTCTTAAAATTGAGGAGGCACGCACACATCCACACTTGGACTGACCAGCGAAACTTGACCTAACCCTCCCCTTTTTAAAGTACACGAACGAGCCGCGGGAACGACGAGCAATGAAGTTTGAAAGTTCATGTTAGAGTGGACAGGGGGTGGGTCGGGCTCTAGAACGTAAGAAACGCCCGCGGGGTACCGCAACGAAAACTGCTAGAGTTATTGGGTAACGAATGGGCATGCGACAGTTGCATGATAGTTGGTATATAAAATTACGAAATTTTAGGTCTTTTAGGGTACTTTCGAATGTGAGCAAAATGGATTTTACTTACACAGGAAAAAAAATTAATAATCTTCATTAAATATTTTGAATTTAGGGAGGAAATTTCCACAAATTTAGCCTTTTTAATCTGTTGAATATGTCAAACAACATTATTAACAGCTTGTGTAGTATATGCGCATGTATTACTTCGTATTAATGGTATTCTCCACAAATGTAGGGTTACCGTACTAAGTATAACACCAAAATTATCTTATTTATTTAGTCTACATTTTTTTCTTATTTGGACATAGAAATGAGATACATGTTTAATAATTTTATTTCATGCCGTGGAAACTTGTGAATAAATTAGAGCAGACTGCGTGAACATAATTAGTTTTTTTTAGTAAATAGGCAATTTATGTTGTTTTTTAATAATTCTGCATTTGACCCAGTGATACTTATATCATCCAAATATCTAGCCTCCTAAAATCAGTATTCAGGACACCACCTTAAATACTAACACTTTCAAGAAGAAACAATTCTACATTTCCCTCGTTATTGACAACTGCAATTCCCAACTGAAGCTTTTGTAGCAGTTGTGTCCTTTTAAAACGCATTTTCTCCAGCGACTAGTAAATTGTTAATGTTACATGGTAAGGCAGTTTTGTCGTAAGGAGTGAGCCTTAAAGTCCGGTGGCCATATCGATCGCCTCCCCCCGGCCACTTCTTAACGTCCACTTCGCTCGGTGGCCATTAATTATGTGGAATTGTGGATAGGACTGGTGATTGGTACGCCTCACATGAAATTGTAAAAGAACCCTTTTCGCTAGATGTTATTGCTATATTTTCAGTTGTATTTTGTTTGTATTATTATTGTCATTCTTTTGCGTATTAAATGTCCTCAAATACCCCAATTAAATAATGCATTTCTTTACAATGTCAATACGAAGACGAATTTTTTAGTTTAGAAGGATTAATTATCTATCTATCTATCTATATCATCACGCCAGCTCGCTCGCGGGGTAGGCAGAGAGTACAGAGTTCCAACAGGTTCTTTCCATTAATTATTATTTTCTTAAAAGACAAAATCAAAGTCGGGAATGATTTATCTGTAAAGGACTATGAAAAGGCGCTAACAAACGTAAAAATATTACGTTTTTTAACATCGACTACCTTAGAGACCGCTATCGACAACTATGATATCCAAATTAATTATATAATCTGGCGTATGGAGGAGTAATAATAAGCTAGAAACGCAATTGAAATCGCCATATTGGTTTAAATTATGTTTTTTTTTAATACACGAATTGCGGAACCATTGGAACATCTTACACGTCCAATCTACCTAAATTAAGTATTTTAAAATTTTGTAACAAACTCTTAGACTAAAAGTATAATGTTAGGAGTCGATTCCGTTGCCGATTTGGAATACAATCTACACTAATATAATAAAGAGGAATGATTTGTATTTTTGTATGTTCGTAACGAATAAACTCAAAAACTACTGGACTAATTTTAATGATTCTTTGACCATTAGAAAGCTACATTATCCCGAAGTAACATAAGGTATGTTACTTATTTCATAGAAACATAGACCCGGTAGATGACGCTGTTGTCGACCGGGTCCGAAGTCGCGGGAAGCTGCTAGTGTTATATAAAAACAGCTTCATATTTTTTGTACCCTATTGTTCACAATTGTATTTATTATTTATATAAGTTCTTTCTTCTTTTTAAGTATTTATACGTTCTTTCGCCAGTAAAGATGGCTAATTTTTTTTCGTGATTTAAAATGTTAGCAGCATCATCGAAAACATATTTTGTCCTCAGTTTTTAAGGACCGCGTGTTAGAATATAGCGTATTCTTTTATTACTAAGGGCCGTAATACAAAACGTAAATCACTAAAACGTTTGTTTTAAAACTAGAGTCTAAAACTATCTCTGAGTGAAGGCTTATGCCCAGCTGTGGGACAGAAATGTCTGATTTGTATATCATATAACTTATAGTCTTTAGTACCTGTTCAAATTCTGCACTTTTGCCTACCTTGCAAGAGATCTGGCTTGATGATAAAGACAGATGTTTTTAAGGCATCACATTTTAATACTGTAAGATAATATTATAGTGAAAATTGTGTATTTGTATATAAATTATCTATATATTCACACGATTAATGATCGGGATTTCTCGTGTCTTACTAATGTGCTACATTTAGAAGGATGAATAACGATCTTGCGGGTTTACGCAGACCCTGGTCGACCTACTCATCTGTAATCACTCAGAGCACTGGACCTAACTAAGACTAGGATACGTACATAATATTTTGTAAGCTGATATTTAAAAAATAAGATTGTTTTGCAAAATAACTAGTTACAAAAATATGAAATAAAGATTCCTCTTTCGTAGCCAGTTATGAAAGATAGTAATAAATCCTAAAAGTAAATATTCTAATATGGTAACCAATTACGTGATGACGAAAAGAAATTCTTCTTACGTAGCTGGTTTCGAAAATCCGGTTACAAACGTGGACCAAAGGAATTAATGTTGTAAGTATTATATTTTATTAAACCGTGTTTCGACAATTCATTGGAAGTTATGAGATTTTATATATAAATTTTGTACTATAATTATATTTTATTAGATATCATTGTAATTTCGTCAGTTAAATTAAAACAATTTCCATAATGTAACAGTATATATTTTAATCTAAAATGTAATAGTTTTTGAGAAAATTCATAAAAAAGGTTCTTAGGGAGTTTTGCCTGTCAACCTTAAGCAACCCACGAAATTATAAATTAGTTAGATTTTTTTATATCAAACTCATTATAAGAATCATCCAAAGTGTAAGGTATATAGAAATTTGGCTTGTACCTTTCTCGTAACATCGAGTGCACCGTAAGAAAAAAAATACATAATTTAATCGAATACCGAGATTGGAAGCGTTAATATTTTTTTGGAATCTTGTTCCGTGAGTGCGATTTGTGGAATTTTATATGCAAACCTAGACTGAAACCGTTGCAAATTCATCGCAACGTCAATTGCATAGTCATTTAAATTACAGTGATAGCGAGTCTGCTTTGTTTAGTACACAATTAAAACCATAGATAAATTCTTATACTTTTTAAAAGCGACAGGCGACGGCGCAAACGAGCGGTTATCATCGGCATCTCGAGTGGGTGATTAACTCGGTCGGCACACACATTAATCAAGTCGAGAATGTAAGGCGAGACCGGACGAAACTGTAGCGCGGTCGCCCTACGGGCTTATTCACGGGTGCATTATCGATTTTGATAATTTTTAAATTTTGATCTTGAAATTATGAATTTAAAAGAAATAGACAATGTACGTTTTTCATGGAAACTTAGAACATGAGAGGGATAGAGAAAAAAAAAAACAGAAAATTAAAAGCAGCAGATATAGAGATCAATCTATCTATCTATCTATATCATCACGCCAGCTCCCTCGCGGGGTAGGCAAAGAGTACAGAGATTACAAAAAATCCTAATTCAAGAGAACGGAGTTTCAAAACATGTAATTATGATATGTAATATTTTAATGATAAGAAAAATATACTAACAACATAATTTTGAGTATGCATCAAGTCATTATAGTTGATTATGATGTAGTGATTCGTCTAACTAATTATAAAGTATTTCATTTATATCATAAAGTCTATGAAAACGTAAATTACTAAATCTTGGGAGTGATTTGCCTATAGCTAAAAATATATATAAAACATTAAACAGCGTTTCATAGACTAGTTTCTTAGGGGATCTGCAATGATATTATTTTTTTATATCAAAAACACACGAATTATCATAATTGTCGATATCGAAGTAAGTATGTAACTATAGGTAATCTATTGTTCTTATGATATAAAAAATATGTTTGTCACTTGAATTGCATATTCCTCATTAAGCTTTTAAAATGAACCCTTTTTTATTAGTCTATACTAAAGTTTTTCATCCAATGCTTTAATTTCAAAAAATCCATCAGAATAACTCCCGCATTGGGTGTCAACCTCGATCTGGCTAGGGTTGGCTCTCAGGTGTCCGACGTTAATAGGGTTGCACGACGGTAACGTAAGAACCTCTTTTATATTTTATCATTACTTAGGTTAGATAGTGTGTTACGCGCCAAAACTGTACGAATAAGTAAATACGAGCATATTTTTTATAATTATTTGTAGAAAAAAGTCTAGTATCGATAATGTTGAGCGCTTTTCTTTTCTTTTATTGTTTGATTTTAGAATTAGAATATTTTTTAATGGTGAAAGATGTCAAAGATTATGAATCGTCAAGAAAGTAACAAAGTCTCTACCACCACTTCAAAATGTTATTTATTTTCTTTAATGTGTGCGTTCTCTAGTAGATAGAATTCTATTATAAGATAAATAAATTATTCTTCTAATCTAAATATTTTTCAAAAACTGAGATTACTATGTGGTTCTGACGGCTTAATCTATACTAATATTATAGAGAAAAGATTTGTTTTTGTATGTTTGTAACAAATTTGTAACAAAACTCAAAAACTACTAGACCGATTTCAAAAATTCTTTCACCATTAGAAAGCTACCTAATCCAGAAGTAATATAGGCTATATAAGATAGACCCGGTATGTGGCGCTTTTGCAGACCAGGTATGAAGTCGCGGGAAACTGCTAGTTAATTTTATAGCCGCCATTTGAGAGTTATGGCTTAAACATAACGTTTCATAATAATTGTTTGTCAACTTATACAAAATTGTAACATGTTATCTTTTTGAAACTATTTGATATTAAGATGAGCAAAATGTGCATTTTCCGTTTTTATGAGACCCGCCCTAAATTTCAACCATTGTCACTCCTGTAAGCCAGGATACAAACATATTCATTTTTTATTGCCTTTTTTATTTCCTAATAATATTTGCTGTTATGCACATATCATAATTATACGACCAACAATATTAATAGATCCGTGACAATTTATATTGACATTTATATAGAAAGTTAATTATTTTGGTGCGATCCATAAAAACTAGGCGTTGTAAATAATTTGCCAATCTTTTTTAACGACTATTAAAATAACCTTAGATGAGCTTCTTGTCTAGATGGAGAATCGCACGCGCGGTAACGGCATAAAATGTTTATACTGATAGAGTTGATAAATTGTAGTCCACACACGCACGCACGCAGACATGGACAGCTTTCGAACAAATTTAAAAAAATCTAACACTGGCATTTCGCACACATAGTGCGTAATTGATGCCGTTTTCAGCGCCATTTTTGTTAGCAATGCTCTGCCTAGACAAGTCTTAGTCTAGAAAAAAATAGCCTTAAACAAACATTCTGCACTAAAACTTATGAATAAATCTATTGACTACGCCGCTACGTTAAGTCCAGCACACATTATACATCTACGCTTTTAATACATACTTATATCATGAGCCTTATTTCTACATTAAAGACAAGCATCCTCAGAATTGGGCGCTCCTTGCCGGTCGGGGGGCGGGTTTGGGGGTCGGGGGGAGAGCGCGGGGGGCGCCAGGGGGGCAAGACACTCGATCAATACCGACCCGACTTTCAAACTGCTTTCACCCTAACGAAAGTCGCCCGGTCCTCGGTCGAGCGGACCTCGCCGGAATTATATGGAAATGATAATACCTGTGATAATTTTAGTCATTTTTGGTGTGTTTGCATAATGGCTTTGGTTTTAATGCTGAAGTTGTGATTTGGTATGGTAAGAATTTGGTGGTAATATCTACATATCCGACATTTTGTCTATTGATGCACTTAAGAATGAGTCTGGTTTAAGCAGCGACTTGATAGATTGGTGCATAAAATAAACTCATTTCGACATTCGTAGTTTAGAAATCAGGAATTTCTTATTATATGCCATTAGTGTAACGTATATTATAGGGTGTACTCTACTTTTTCAAATCTTGATCAATATTCAAACCTTCATGATTGCAGTTTGCGAAACTTTTTGGCGGTACGGTCGTAATTAGTACGTTTTTGCTAGTGTTCAGGTTGGGATGGTGATGACTGCGTGTGCGAGCGTTGATGCATCAGGTCATGGTGATGAGACGGCTATCTAAAATAAAGCAAAACATCAATGTTAGTATCCTACAATGACAAAATAAGTACAAAGATGCGATTACGAGCACTGAAAACCGATCTTTTCACGTCTTAAAGTATGAAAAAAATACTACCAGCTCCATTTAAGTACGTCAGCTATGTGATAGTAAGTGTATAACACTTTAAATGTGTGGAAATTTATAAATTTAGTGCTCTATTACTGGTCTACCGGCCTACCGCGGTTGACCATTTGTCGACCGGCAGTGTGACAGTGTGGCAGTGTGACAGTGATGATGATTACAAATGAATACTACGGGATGAATATTTTGAGCGCGTACTCGGAAATAAACGACGGAAAAACTACACTATAAAATATTAAACTGCTTTACAAGAACTTTGCTACAAGTATTTGCTATGTTTTTAATTAAATTCTATTCATTAGATCTTAAGCATTTAGTGTTGGAATCCGAAAATGTGATAAATTTAGGTTTTTTTTCTATAGAGAAAATTTCGTTTAATTGTGTTTGTATTTCTTTTACCAGATAGTGAAATATACAGTCAAAGATCATATTTGGAAATATCAAGTCTCTATTCCATATACTTCTTGAATGCATGGAGTACAAAAATACGTTTTTTTCTCGGTAACCCCTTAACTCGAAATTGAAATCTTGAAATTGAAATTTAAATGTGCCGAAGCATTTTCAAACCAATTATCCAAAATCTATCTGTCTATATCATCACACCAGACCCATATTGCAAGTTATCAAAAATAAAAATAAAAAAAAAAAAAATTATTTTTTTTATCAAAAATAGATCTATGTAATAAAAAAAATATATTTATTCAAACGAACGAACAGCTCTATACAGATACGGGCACGTCTTCAACCCGGTGTCTTCACGTACGCCCACCCCTCGCGAACATTTCGCTTCAACCCCCGCCGCCCGCCCGGTCTTATCGGCCTTAGTGCCGACCCACGTATTATTTAATTATATATACGCTATGTGCTGGCCTTGCTCCGTTTCGCGTTAAGATAAGGGTTGTAAAACTGCTTAAGAGGATTATACCACTATTTCATGTAGGTAGATGAATATTGCTGGAGTGGTAAAGGTTGGGAATAATGACAGAATAGTTGGATGCTCGCCTTGTATACGTACGTATGTAGATACGTGTGTTCAAATCGTGACTATTTGGTATTTCAGTAACTACGTGTGGGGTGTACTATGAATATTGACATTGAAAAGGCAAAATTAACAAAGAAATATCATAGAGAATGAAGTTTACAGTTTTTGTTATAAAAAATCTTATTAGTTATGTTTCGCTTCCTCGGAATTTTATAGTCACATTTATTTCTTCGGAGTTTCATGAAAAAGATCGCAATATGAAAGAGGTTTTCTTTATGTCAAAATACAAAACTTATTCATAAGTGTCACTAAGAAATGTGAGAGTGTAGGAGGTGAGAGGTGCCTGTTGGTGTGAGTTATGTTGAAATTCTATACTCTCTGCCTAACCTGTAAGGGATATGGCGAATTGATGTAATAAATATTAGCTCATAATAAAATAAGAGCAAAGTATTAATGCTAAATAATTAAAAGATCTTTACCGGTTTATTACAATTTATTAATTAAATAAACAAAATGGACGAATTAAATGAATAATCGATCAGAATGACTTGCTTTGAGTGTAAACAGGTATTAACTCTCCCTTATCATAAGAGAACGGGTTATGTGAGATTTAACTCAGAAATGCTGCTGCGTCTCGTGAGAAACTCGAAGATGAAGGGTCTCCGTGACCCGAGGTCAGTACTGGTTTTTCAGTATGAGAAACTTCGGAAGATGGATGGAGGATTAGTATGAAGATAAGTGCATAAGGATGGAATCATTTATTTAATTTTGATTGGATGTCTTTTGAATGCTATAACGTGCAACCATGGATTTCCCGTGCAATATACTAAATTATATAATCAGACCCAACTGTGATTTTTTTTGCACTGCGTATAAAGCATTGTTTTTTTAGAAATATACAGGCTGTTGATTTTTGTTCTCAAGGGATTTATGCAATACGTATTACATACGCTTAATTATTTTGTCTTACTTAAAGATAGCTATGTTTGTTTTTAACATACATATATTTTTACTGATGCGCATTTGATTGACCCTTAGTCGAAGTGAAGAATACCCTACCACGCGGATGATATGAATATAGTATTGTTTCACTCGCCCCGACACGATATTTTTTTAATCATAAAATTATAGGACCATTGTATATTATTGGACAAGTTGGTAAATAGTTATAGTAATGTTTTGACATGATGTATATATGTATATATATATATTTGATATTTTAAGGTGATTGATGAATATGACTCAATTGCGTAAATTATACTTCTAATTTTATATTTTCCATGTTTAAAGGCAGATTATGGCGTCATGTAATAATAAAATATAACATCCTTTACTTGTGCCCATTTTTGAGAATAAATGACTTGATTGGACAAATTTAATTTCTTGTGCTTTTTTATTGATGCAGCTTTTGAAAATTTCGACAGCTTGGTCTAATGGAGTAGTCCGTTCTGTTTACTGGATTAATTAGTCCCAGGTTCGATCTTTGTACAAAACCAATTTTTGTGTGATCCACAAATGTTTGTTTAGTCCTGGATGTTTGTGTAACTGAATTTCATGTCTGTAAACTCACCCCGTTTGGAATAGAAGAGCCAAAGACCAGAGTCAGTGCCGTGCTTTGTGAGATTTATGTTCAGCAGTTGACTGATGCGGGCTAATGATGAAACGTACCCACAGAATAATTCCTAGTGTGGGGTTACGTTAAAATAAAAAGTTTAATAAGGATAAGAGTCTATACGACTTCATTGGTTTAATAGCGAATAATCCATGTTACGATCACGATGTCTTCTATCGAAAAAATCCCATTTACAATCCGGAGTCTGAAATTGTGCTCGGTATATGGCAATAGGTTCTCCCTCTATTACCTAGGCTCCTAACGTCGTCGGCGAAAAGTGGGTGTACACAGCTCTGTCACCCCCGCTCGGCGAATATAGGCGTAACAGTCTGTATAGGTATTTATTCCACTTACCGCTATCGTGGGAACTGTAGACCGCCAAAGCATGTTGGTCGCGGGTCGCTCGGGTCAGTGCCGCGACCTGTGGGTCAGTGCGACCGGTAACGCTAGTGAAGGGTTAAAACACCCGTTTCACGTTTTTATTTTAGTGTTAAAGTTGGTGTTTTTACGCGTAATTCTTAGTAATTTTCTAAGTTATTTAGATTTTCTATCTCTTACCAATTTATTGCAATAGTAAGTGATGAGTTTATCTTACATATGAACTTTTTAGTTGTTGAAATGCCCCCTTTGTCTAGGCCCTGGATGCTGGATTTTTCTAAGCCTATTCACTATTGAATGGTGATGCTCAATATCGTCAGGATATCGCAACTAATTGCGAATCTCAGTTGCCATGGCGGCGGGGAGGATATTTTCATGAAAAATAATTAAGGCCTTTGGTCCAAACATTACCAAGTTCTCAATATTATCGCAAAGTAAATTGTGTGTAATAAATAAGAGATATCATACTTTAATAGCAGAGCAGGCGGCGATAAATTTAACAGCAATTAGAGTTAATCGTTGACTAGAAACCGTGCTCGGATCTTCCGCACAAATGCGATCAATAGCGCGCGGCGACAACCTTTGGATCTCCTTATAAATATATAACACAAATATATTTTAAAATAATCTTATGTTTTTAACCAACATTGTGGTATTCTTCTCATCCTAATTATAAAGACTATACATTGATGGTTTGGTTCCTATGTAACGTGGTTCTTAGACCTGCGAATTTAATCATCCTTGGTTACGAAACTTTTATCATATGCTATGAGTAAGTATATTATTGATAGTACGTTGTAATTATAATTAGTATGTTATTGTAGTTATCTACAAATATTCCTCATATTGTACAATAGGAGTGTTTGTGAAAAAGTTGATACATAACCGACATTTGATTACCTTAATTTTTACGTACATACATAATTGCTACATTTATTTTATTAGTATATTCATAAAATAACTATTTTCCTTCGTTTAAATCTATATTTGATAGTCCTAAACCAATGTAGTAGTTGAAAGTAATTTCTCTAAGTAAATAACTTCTAATGGCTTGTTTAAAATAAGTCTACAAAGTTATTTCATATCATCATTATGGATTCTATTGTAAGTACTTCGTTAGTTAAACATTAATAGAACTCGTAGGAACTTTTAGGCGCTGCTTAGCGCTCGTTCATTAAATAAACTCGTAAAAATATTTTTTCGTATGATTTTTACAGCCTTAAGTATGAGGTCATTAAGACGAGAGTCAAACTTCTTATAATTAATTTGTCATTATAAAAATAATATTGTATTAATATACTATTAGGAATAGAATATGTGATGGGGTTATGTCGCCGTGGGTATAGCGAAGCAGCTGTGGAGCGTTGGGTGAAGAGATGGAGAGGGAAGACACGCAGATTCGAGAGCTTCTATATCGTCAGGATATTCGCTGTTCCAGCCAAGAAGGAAGCAAAATATCCGTAAGTCGTATTTTTACAATTTTGAAATCAGTGTTGCCAACATTTATATTATAAATTAAATATAAACTAAAATCGGAATTAAATTATGATGCAAAACAAATGAATAAATGTAATCAAAATGAAAATAATTAAAAGCTTTTATGTATTTCATCCGTCCTTGTGATTGTAACAATACAGACCAGAGTACCTACTACATGATTAGTTCTCTTATATACAAGTTTTAGGTTCTGTTTGATTTGGCGAGGCCAACTCCTTAAGTGGTTGGTATTACAAGTTATTTTAAAGGCTTATATTCATTTAAGTCGTTTAAGTACTGCAATATTACGTACCTTTGTGATTTGTAGATCGCAAAGCCCTAATGTGATTTATTAGTCGGCTAAAAAGAAACTTCTTATAATTTGAGATGATGGCGTAAACCCGTATAATTTCTTAGATAGTAACTAAATATTTTCTTTTATAAATTTCTTCACCAATCCACACTGCATTCGTCTGGTGGACCTATCTCACCTGTATTTGTGAGAGAAGCCTGTTATCCAGCATTGGGAGAAAAATAGGTTAATCTATTATAACTTCTATCTACCTATATCATTAAACCAGATCCCTTGCTGGGTAGGCAGAGATTGTAAAGTCCCAACAGGTTTTTTCCTTACAGACCGAGTATTATAAAATTATTTTATTATATAACTTTAATTCTTAAGTTAGTACCAACTGTTAAGGTTCCCTGCGCAGTGGTTTATTCGGTACTATATTACATGGTTTACGGCACACGAGGAGCGAGTAATAAAATCCTGTCGCCGATACTGCTCTATGAATACTAAATGCTATGAAATATTAATTTTTTCACGTCTTATACCCGTATCTATAGACCCGTATTACTTAGTCTTAAGAGATTCCTTATCCGAATTATATCATGTGTTTAAAATTCAATATGTTGATTTTATTTGTTTCTATTTGGTAAAAATAATCTCTAATAATTAGTTTTAAAACTGCTTCATTTATCATCAAACTGTTTTATTAGTTTAGTGGTTTTGGCGGGAAATCAAAGAGTGGTGTCGTCAATTTGTTTTAATTTCCAAAATTTGTGTTATTTCGAATAATAATGTGTATTGTTGGTGGAATATTAACCATTATGTATTCTTATATATGCATGAGTGAAGGTAATTGTACTAAAGTGATAAAACATGCCTTTTCGATTTCCCTCAAAACGACTGTCGCGATTGGTATGTAAAGTATCCATCGCTTCACTATTCAGGGCGGGGCACTTCATCAATTTCATAATCATCGTTGTCATCAAGTTCATCGGGGAGTTGAATTAATTTAGAAATGAATATTCGTAATATTCATTGCCAGCATTCTAGGTTGCAAGATGAGAGTGTGAGGAGAACGTATGAAGACAGAGTCCGGGACAAGCTTTTGACAGCTGGTTCTTCGGACTCAAACATAGATGAATGCTGGAATTGTCTGAAAGAGAGTTTGGTAGAATCAGCGAAAGAAGTATGTGGCTGCTCAAAGAAGCATAGCACAGCAAAAGGGGATGCATGGTGGGACACAGAGTTAAAAAGCTCTGTAGAAAGTAAGAAGAAAGCGTGGCAGGACTATGTCTCTTCTTTGAATCTAAATGACAGTATGACGGAGATGAAGAAAGAAATATACCGGCAATGCAAGAATGCCACCAAAACCTTAGTGAAAGAAAAGCGTGAAAGAGCTAGTGTGATTGAGGAGGAGAGGCTGACGAAGAACTTCGAGAATAACACCAAACTCTTTTGGAGCAAGGTGAGAAAGGCTCGAGGTGATTCGTCAGGCTCCAGAATGGAAAAGATAAAATCTAAGGATGGTGACATTCTTGCAGACACACAAGCTGTGCTAAACCGGTGGAGTGAATACTTTGGAGAAATGTATGAGAATGCCCCGGATCCTGGTGCCACAGACGAGCCCAGAGGCGAGTTTGCAGCACCAGAATCCACAGAGGACATCACTATGGAAGAAGTTGAATGGGCGATACGAAGTATAAAAAATGGTTAAGCTGCGGGAATAGACATGATATCTGCCGAGATGATTAAATATGGTGGAACTTGCGTCCGGGACGCTTTTTGGGTCCTCGCAAATCTTTGCTGGAAGACCGGTAGAGTCCCTACAGATTGGCGCCGCGCAGTCATAGTACCCTTGTATAAAGGCAAGGGCTCACAATATGACTGCGCCAATTACAGAGCCATCAGTTTGATCAGCTTGGCAGCTAAGGTGTATGGTAAAATTATTGAACGGAGAATGCGCGAGAAGTCCGATGGAGTGTTGTGTGAGGCACAGGGAGGTTTCAGGTCTGGAAGAGGATGTTCGGATCAAGTTTTCTCCCTCCGCAACATCGTAGAAAAGCATCTGGCAGTAGGCCGGAAGGTTTTCTGCGGTTTTGTGGACCTGGAGAAGGCGTTTGATAGAGTCGTGCGAAAGAGACTTTGGGACATTTTGCCAGAGTATGGTATAAACGGCACCCTGTTGCGAGCCGTCCAGTCCACCTACGTGGACAGCAAGGCATGCGTACGGGTGGGTGGTAACATGTCACCTTGGTTTGACGTTAAAATCGGCGTCAAGCAGGGTTGCGTGTTGTCCGCTAGACTGTTTATAGTGTATCTGGATAAAAGTCTTCAAAGACTGTGTGCGATGACTGAAGGGGTAAAAATGGGTGATCTAGTGATAAACCACCTATTGTATGCAGATGACGCGGTTTTGATAGCGCCAACAGCCACTGATCTGCAAACACTAGTCACAGTTATGAGAGACGACTGCATGAACAATGGCTTACATTTGAATGTGAAGAAAACCAAAATTATGGTTTTTGAACGGGAAGAAACCAGAACGAATGCAAGGATTGTGGTTGGTAACGATGTGCTGGAGCAAGTGAATGAGTTTGTATATCTTGGATGCGCCTTCAGTAAGGATGGGAAATACACCGCTGATATAGAGAGAAGAGTGGATGCAGGTAATAGAGTGAATGGTGCGATGGGAAGGCTACTTGGGAGCCGGCACTTAAGCCAAAAGGCGCAGCTGGCCATGCATAACGGAGTGCTTGTCCCAACGCTGTTATATGGCAGTGAGAGTTGGGTATGTAAGAAGAAGAACGAAAGCAGGATAAATGCGGTCGAAATGCGATCTCTGCGGAAGATGTGCGGAGTCACGCTGACCTACCGTATTCGCAACAGCGTAGTAAGAAAGCGAGTAGGTATGAAAGATAGTATCGGTGTAAAGATGAGAAAGGGTATGCTCCGTTGGTTCGGGCATATAGAAAAAATGCCAGAAGAAAGAATGACAAAACAGATATACAATGCGAAAGTGGAAGGATGTAGGTGCCGGGGAAGACCTAGACTATCTTACCATGACCAAATAGACCGTGTCTTATCTGAAGGGCAAGTCAAGAGTCTCCGTAACCGGCGAGTGTGTATGAGACGAACTATGAGAGTGGAGGAAGCCAGAGAGGTATGTAAGGAAAGAACCTGTTGGAACTCTGTACTCTCTGCCTACCCCGCGAGGGAGCTGGCGTGATGATATAGATAGAGATAGAATATTCGTAATACTTGACATTGGCAAAATACGCGTCGTTGTGATTCCACAAACATAAAAAAAAAACCTCCGTCCGCCATCTTACATTTATTATTATGAGACGGTTCGTCTTCGTGATAGAAGCTAGGCGCATTGCTTTCAAATATAACAGTGACATAGATACTATAAGGATTATATAGTACATATTGTTTTTTTAATCCTTAACTACGTGTTTCTTTATGCCTACAAACCTCACCAACCTACACCATACTTAGCTAAGAGAACTAACTTTTGACACTTTTTAACGTTTTTCTCAACTATGGTAGACATGTTTATAGATACTGATGTTATAATGTATACTTGTGTAGACGGATGACTTGGTCCAGTGTTTAAGAGTAAGCCGATCCACCCACTGAATTGAATAGTCTCGGGTTCGATCTCTGCACGTGACAAATCATTATGTGACCCACAATAATTCTTTCTTTCTTTCTTTGTTTCTTTTTTTTTAAAAAACTTTGCCCCACACTAGGATTAATTCCTGTGTCGTGGGTGCGTTTACAAACATGAAAATTCACATACACAAATACCCAGACCGGAACAAATAATTGTGGATCACACAAAGATTTGTCCCGTGCGGGAATCGAACCCGCGACTATTAGACACAGTGGGCGGGGCGGACTAAGCCCTTAACCACTGCGCTAAATCGGTTCACTCTGGTTATTTGTGCATATGAATTTAATGTTTGTAAACGCATCCAGGTCACAGGAATAATTCCTGGTGTGGAGCTACGTTCCTTTTAAACAACAAAAATTATAAAGATTTTCTACACGGTCACGTCATTCACAACGTGTTGCAGAGCTGGCAGAGGTGTACTGTGTACACCCACGTTAACGATATTAGGTCACAACAATTACAGACTCCGGACTATGAATGAGACTTTCTCGATTGCATTAGGAGAACTACTTACTCTGTTCACATACGAAGATTTACTCTCATCAATGCCCTCAAACTTGAATAAAAGCTACTTAAAAAAAAATCATATAAGACTAACTACAAATAGGCCCTTGAATTATCATTGTGGAAAGGTATGCACGCATAAATTAGCTCAAAGTTTGTTTTCATTACGATAATAGAAGCTATTAACTGTAGGCAGTTAAATATTCTAGTGGAGACCGACCAGCACTAACATTAGAGAAGTACCTACCGGGCCGGAAAAGCAGATTTATATTACTACCCAACTAAGATCATAAAACTATACAAAGCCGGCCCGAGTATTAATATTGTGCCATTTATCATGACCCACCCTCGCCCCCATCTTTTGTGTAAGAAATACACCCGAAACAACACACGGAACAAGTTTCGACAACGAAAACTATTGAAACGTTCGCAGCTAACAGCGCAACTTGTTCGGGGATGTTCTTAACTCGGGTGCTTCAGCGGTCGTTCGAGGAAAATTGGAAATTCTACGCCATGCACACCAAAATAGACTTTTTATCTTTCGTTATTTAGTCTATATTCGAATGATCGGCGTCAATAGTCAAATTTGTAGGTGTTCGATATGGAAAGGACTCTATTTTTTGCGTGGTAAAGTTTGTTTTACTGTGTGTATTAGCAGTTGGCCGGAAGGGTAGAGTCGTAAGGAAGTTCGGCGATTATGTTTAGTCAGCGTTGGCTGTGTAATGGAAAGGAAGTAGGAATTGGGGCCTGTAAGATGTGGTCGTATAAGGCGGCCATTCGTGTTCCTCCCCGCGGGCGGCGCGGGGTGGGTCCGGGACGATTTGTTTGTTTCTAAGGTCGGTTCTATTCCACAGCTGCGGGTAGGATTTAAATTTCGCACTCGGACTTCCCTTTGTCCGAGTCCTTCTCAGTTGCTTGATGAGGTACCTCTTTACAACTTTAAATTGAAGTGTGTTGAGTAAATGTTTTGAATTTAGAAGTTTTGTGTACACGAAAGGCTCTAATTTAGGGTTGGAATAGCTATTCAGTTCAATTTTAGGTAATGATATGTTGAATTGATTAAGTTGTGTACTGTTACTATAAGTCCTATTAAAAATATAATGACGTTCATTAAGTGGTAGTTGTTTTCATTTTCTAGTTAAAACTTTAACGTTGTTGATCGAAGGCAATTGCGGTCAAGGTGCAACAGCTACACACTAAATTGATTACAATTATGGTCCTATTTTCAGTATAAAGAGATAATCTATCAGAACAAGAGGCCTCCAAGAGTGTCATTACTATATTTCTTCTTCTTTTCTAGCCTATTTGACTGTCTCACCACTGTCTCCTGAGTAAAGGCCTCCCCTTTATCACTATAATATAATAATAATATAATATTAGCCCTGTTAAGAAACTGTCCCACTGTTGGGCTCGGGCCTCCTCTCAAACTAAGAGGGTTAAGGCTATAGTCTACCACGCTGGCTTAGTGCGGGTTGGCGAACTTCACACACCTTCGAGAAGCTCTTAGGCATGCAGGTTTCCTCACGATGTTTTCCTTCACCGTTAAAGCACTATAATTAACATATTCATTTGATATTCCCTATTAATAGACTGTCTTTTTAGGTATGGTAGTATTACCAATTGCACGATTATTTGACGATGTCATCAGGTTAGGTCATAGTGAATAAGGTCCCAGGTTCTTTCGTTACAGGCCTCTCTGGCTTCCTCCACACATCTTTATATTTATTGCTATAAATATTAGACGGCGTTATGGACGATGCTTTATCGAAAGTTTGAAAGTAATAGTTGGCTATACAGTAACCGCGGGTAGAGAATATAATAGGTTGTATGGCCGCCGCTTCAGAACTAGTTAGTTATGTACTTCGCTGTATGTACCGAGAAAACATTAACATGACTGAAGTTCCGCTCACTAGATCGAGTAGTCGCGGGTTCACCTCTACGGAGAAGATAGTTTTGATTAAAAAATATTGTGTTCTTGGTGTTAGTGTATTGGAAGTGAGTCTTTTATAGCCGGTTTCAATATTCAGATTTGCTTACTGTCGGTAGAATTTAGACAGATTTTCAATACAAAATATGTCAGAACTATCTGTAGTAGGCAAATCTATTCTTGACTTGTGTCTGCTTTTTTTTTTTTAAACGTAGCTCCACACCGGGATTTCTTCCTGTGTCGTGGGTGCGTTTACAAACATGAAAATTCACATACACAAATACCCAGACCGAAACAAATAAATGTGGGTCACACAAATATTTGTCCCGTGCGGGAATCGAACCCGCGACTATTAAACACCGTGGGCGGAGCGGTTTAAGCTCTTAACCACTGCGCTAAATCGTCCGTTTATTTTAATCATATACCTTAGTAGTTTTAGTTCTTTAAATATCTGAAAGACCACCCGTGATGTTACCGAAACATGGCGCTGTCGGAAGACCAGCGCTGCAGCATACAGCTGCGGCATTAGCTGAGATAGGTACAAATTTTGGGTCTTACTGCTTTTCATTTCTACTTTATTTTTTTTTATTAATACTCTTTGTCATGTTGATTACATTTGTTACTGATTTCTTTCTATTATGTTTAGTTGTGTGACCACAAAATAAATTACTTTTCTTTTTTTCTTCAGTTTAATATTGAAACCGGCTGTAAAGTGTACCCACAGTAAAAGAATTAAATTTTAAACGAAGACATTTTTAAGAGACAAGTTTTTGCACCATAGACGCAGACAGAGTATTTTTATTTTTTATGACATCTCCCTGAACCTATTTTGACGCTAACAAATTACAATAGGTACAGATTTATCGCTTAGTGCATTAGGCGTGTAGGTAATATTAATAGTTAAGTATCTAATTGATCATGTTCGAAGTTCTTAAAAAAATGATTTGTTTTATGTGTGCTAGGGTGAACTCTGCCATTTTTTTTACAAACCTCCGAACTATGGCAAAAGTATTTACGTATATGGACATGTTTAGGGAAACTAGACGCTTTGAAATCATAAACACATTTGTCGATTTTCAACAAGAAATAAGTCGATTAGAATAGTTTTGAAATAAGATCCCATCTAGAGAATAACATTTTAGAATCGAATGACATTCAAACATATCCAAAATACAAAACATAAGTTTCTGATCTAAAACGCAGGTCAAAAGATTCCGTAACCGGCGAGCTTATATGAGTAAAACTATGCGAGTAAAGGAAGAGGTCTGTAAAGAAAAAACCTGTTGGAATCCGGTACTCTCTGCTTGCCTCGCAAGGGATCTGGCGTGATAATATCCATATATAGACAGGAAATAAGCTTTTATGAAAAGAACAAAACGTTTATTAGGTGATCTATAAGAACTTCTCTCACTAATAGACTCTTTGAATTCTAATATCGGCGGTGACAGTGCAAAACAACAGACAATATGGCGAAAATTAGGTATAGCAAACTTTGCAGCATCGCCAATAAACTTAATATTGTCTCTTGTAATTATTTAATACGTGTCTGAACTCGTATAGATATTTAGAAAATGTGCATTATTCACCTTTGAATATCTAAAAGTGCAGCCACGTAATTTGTAAGTCTATCTATCTATCTATCTATATCATCACGCCAGATCACTTGCGGGATAGGCAGAAAGTACAGAGTTCCAACAGGTTCTTTCCTTACATACCTCTGGCTTCTTCCACTCTCATAACTCGTCTCATACACGCTCGCCAGTTATCGAGACTCTTGACTTGTCCTGCAGATAAGACTCGATCTATTTGGTCATGGTAAGATAGTCTAGGTCTTCCCCGGTACCTATATCCTTCCATGATAGGTAAAAGAGAAAATATTTAGTATTTTTGGATCTCCTGTAAAGTTTGTCATAGCTTATTTAAGCCGTATTGTCTATTGCTAAATACGCAGTTTTGAACTATCACCAACGATATGTCAATAAATGCAACAGATCTCAACTGAAATCTCTAAGATTAGATTGACGGCGGGAAAATATAGGGGTATTTGCCCCTAGTTAAGGCGGGCTTGGGGAGACCGTGGGGGTAAGAACTGATCGCAGGGGGAACCCAGGGGGTTAAGAACGATATGAAATTAGTTTGCGATATGTAATGTTGATATAACGTTATGTATTTACGTAAATGATGTTGGTATATGTATTTAATGTCGATGGATACCTAAGGATTTTTAATATGGATAATATAATAATAATATCAGCGTATACTATCCCGTGGCTGGACAAAGTCCTTCTCTCACAATTCGATGTGAGGGAGATTAGTTCTTACTTCACGCGGACTCGTTGCGAATTGGTAGAAGCAGGTTTGTGGACACCTGTTTTTGGAACTTATCAAGTTGTATCAAGAGGCTCGTAGCGCTGTGCGATGGCGGTGTTCTTAGCCATCATCATGGTTAAGCAACGTTCGATCAGTGTGTGATGGGTCACCGTTTGTGGCATTAATGAATATGAATTCGAGCGTCTCCGTGCCTCGGAAGGCACTTTAAGCCATTAGTCCCGGTTATCATTTAAAGTGGTAGTCGTTAACCAAGTTAGAAGTCTTATTGGCGACTTGATAATTTCCATAAGGATAAAAAAATGCTATAGCGTCGTCACGGTATGGACTCCTGAAGACTCGCACTGAAGCCGTGATCGACGGAGTCAAAGATGGAATCTTTTGCGCGAAAGACTTGGATACTTACTCAGGATCGATTTTTACGGAGACGTATAGAAGAGGCCTTTGCCCAGCCGTGGGATACAGAATAGGCTATTAAATAACACTATCACGCCTATAGATATGACTCAGAGGGTAAGTTTTGGGTATAAAACTTTACGGTATATAATATTATTACGATTTGACTTTTTAGATTGATTCTATTCTATTCTATATCATCACGATAGATCTCCTGCAGGGTAGGCAGAGAGTACGGAGTTCCAATAGATTCTTTTCTTACATACCTCTCTGGCTTCCTCCACTCTCATAGTTCGTCTTATACACGTTCGCCAGTTACGGAGACTCTTGACTTGCCCTTCAGATAAGACTCGGTCTATTTGGTCATGGTAAGATAGTCTAGGTCTTCAGATTGATGTTAAATAGTAATTCATTAAATAATAAACACCTTCATAGCTGTATTCTTCAAGCAAAGGTGAAAAAGGTGTACTATATACATCCATATTTTGCCTTAAATAAAATCATCTAATGTGATACTGAGCAAGCTCATTGCCATTCTACAATTATATACAAAAGGGCACAATTCCAAACTCTGGAGTGTTGGGATTTTTCAATAGAAAAAATCACAGTTTGTCCGAGCTAAGACTCAAAGCTACGACCTTGTGATTACCAACCACATTATTCACCACTAGAGCAACGACGCAGCCTTTTCATAAATCTATAAGCTGTTGTCTGATATACCCGTGATATATCAGATAACAGCATATAGAAAGCATATTTACTATGAACCAAAATGTTAAGCATTTCAGAAGTTACAATCAGACCCAGTGTTAACCCTTAATGTGACACTGTGGGGACAAATGACCCAATTTCCTCGCAGATAGTAACCCTCTAGTAAGTAACCTTCAGTCGCGCGTGAGGGACGACCCCGCCTCAACTGGCTACAGGTCTTTCTGACCCGGTTGTGAAGAATTGTGGAAAATACCTTTTCTTTGAATTGACTGTTTGAGGGTTGAATGGGTGCGTCGAGTTTTTGTTAACCCTTTTTAAGACCTAATTCACAGGAGACTCTGTAACTATGCTCGTGGGACGGGGTCCGTTGAGTAAATTGGGATGTTTTCGGACTTTTTTTGTATAACAGTGTGGCACAGCTTCGCCAGCCTCAATACAGTCCCGTCATAGCTTCATGTGACTTTTGGCTATTTCCTCGATTAAAAATGCCGCTTAAAGAACACTGATTCGACGGCAAAGAGGCGATTCCAAAAACAAACCTTCGAGACTGCATTAGGAAGTGGAAGCATTGATATAAGCGTGTTGTTCAATCAAATGGGGACTGCACCAACCGGATAACGAAGAAGAAGCCAAGAACCGAGAAATCGATGTAGGTCGGATAATTTTGGGACAGACCTCGTAAATATTATTTATGTCTGTCTTAACTTAGTTACATTATATGGGCATATCTTCAAAAGGCGCCTCTAAATGTTCACTTTCACATTTGACAACAAAACTAGTCATCATTTACGTGGAAAATCAAAATATATTTAATTAAATTATCTCAGGCGAGGTATCAAATTTGACCGGCGGCTACCTCCTAAGGGTTAAGGGTCTCGGAGCCCTAAAGAATGGCAGCAATCTTGTGGTAATTCTACCCGCCGCGCCGCGCCCTTCGCCGGGAAACTATCGCTTTATCTACATACAAACGAAAATGTATATGTTGGGTAACTGTATTATACATTTAACGTTAAGTAGGTTATTTTATTCTTGATTGAAATATAAACCAAAATGGTGCTGGGAAATATGCCCAATATAATCGTATAGAAAAGGGGAAGCTCGGGGGTAAAAGCTGGATACGTAGAACATAAGAAAAAAGAAACACTGCAGTTTATTTTTTTAATTATATCTATTTCACGTTGACTTGGTCTAGTGGTCTGAGAGCAAACCACTCGGCTCACTGGATTATCCAGTCACCACCATTTTATATATTTTCTTCCTTTTTTATTATTTATTAATATTTTTTCAGGTCGTGTGTGCTCGACTGGACTTTTAATTTTTTTCTTCTTTAAAATATAATGTGTGCGAATACAAATTTGTACTCGTGCGATCGACTATTAATAAAATAAAATTTTTTAAAGGTGGCGATTCGCACTATTCCTGCCAGTAAAATACTTGCGAATCGACAACTAACCCACCTGGTCGACCCCCAAACGGAACAAATCATTGTATGACCCACAAATATTTATATCGATCATGGTTTTTATGTATGTAAAATTCATGTTTGTAAAAATTCTTAGTTGGGGGGTCGGGTTCATTTCGTTTTTATTAGAGAATAACTGTTATCCATTGTGGATGCGAGTAGGATGCAGAATGAGCTAGGTATAGAAAAATTATTGAATTTTTTTATTTATATATCGCTGCCTAAATACAACAATGACAAAGATAAAAAAAAAACAAGAATGAAGCAGTTTGGTTTTGAAATTGGAATGCTAATTAAATTTAAAATTTGTGAATTTTACCTCTATTTTATTCAAACGGACTATAACCGTACTATAATGTCTACTAAAAAGTATCAATAGTTGCTTCCTAATACTACAATTCCACAGACAAAACCGCAGCAAATCTTCCGTATGCTATACAAACGCGGTAAGCAGTACATATAGGATGTTTGCAGAGGAGCGCTTCATTAAAACTTGCATGGCTTCGGCGATACAGCCGCTGCCCGCTTATGTAACCACCCTCTATTTATTGATAGCCCTTCGGTTCGGATAGTTCTGTATGTAAGCTTTGGTACTTGGAATATTTTACTTAGAACCTCTTTCACCGCCTTCGAGGAAGGTATGAAGTAGACCAATCGACAATTAATGTTGTAAGTCTATATACAAATTTCATCACATCTGAGTAGCCTTATCTGATGGTTAAACTAGCCAGTTTTAATTTAATACCCTTTTTATATTTTTAAAATTAGGCAGTATAATAGATTATCGTGTCACGGAAATAAAAGAAACTAAATGTTATTTGTGGTTTATGCCGGAGAGCTGTTAAGAAGCGCTAATGGCGGGAACGTGCTAAATTCTCGTGGTCGTTTTTTATTGCAACGAAGTTCCTTAACGCGGCTTGTGGTAAGAGTTGACAGGTAGAAATCGTAACAAAACGAAAACGTTAACGGTTTGTTTCCGTCCGGCGTAGATCGGATGTTATCGTAAGCGTTGGCCGCTATACTTATTTCCATCATGTGTTAGTTAAATTTGCTCGATGGTCAGAGTATAGGATGGTTAAATAACATTTTTTTCGATAACTAACTATTTTATTAACAGTGAGTTACATAGTCTGATTAGAACTTTGTTCCTGACGGGGGTCCCCCGACCGCACATTTTTTTTTTACGATGGCATCACGATGATGCGTATTCTGCCAGTATCTAGTATTACGAAACAACCTTTGTCGTACATTCTCACCACTGTAATTCCTGTTAGCCAGGATCTATCCACCTCTTTCAATATGTTCTTACATGTGTATATTTAACCAAAAAATCAACTAAACCTAAAACGCGTCGCTAGCATAAACACTAAACCCCTCTCCCTCCCACTTTAATAAGTAGCTCACCGACCTGAGGTGGGCGCCTCGGGCTTAAGGCTCCGTCCTTAACTGCCCGCCCCCAAGACATATTTCATCGGAACTCGCAACTACCCCTAACTTTGGCTAATATTTTACATGTAAATGATGTGCAAGATACGTGAGAGCTAAACACGTAGGTTTTGTGGGTATTTGTACGAATTTGTGATGATAATTTGGTTTTGAATAATTTTGAACGGATTGTTGTATAATAGTGTAATGATATGGGGATGAAAAGTCAATTCCGTTTTAGAACAGTCTAGTTTTTTCGGGAATTTGCTTCACAGACATTTAGCTACTCAGGCAGTTTGTTTTGTGGGCATTTTACTGTTTGAAAAATTTGCTTAGCTGACATTCACGCAGCCATTTACATGGTCACGGGAGGGACTAAACACCATGGGTGCTGCAAAGCACTCGCAACGTCGGGAACTTAAAAATCAAAAATAAACCGCGATAAAATAGTTTTATTTCATGTGCCTATCCGGTTTGGTACACGCTTCCTTCTGGTTCCATCATCAGATCCTGGACACCATCCGGGTCTAAAGTAATGGTCAAGACAAATCCAACCAAACACGGGGTGGTTTCATTGGCCACTTTTCGGCTTCGTCATCCGACCCTAAACCCCATCTGGTTGTATGGTGCTTGTCGATGCCAATCCAACAAGCCTAAACATGAGGGGATTATATTATGTAGTTGACATGTTCCTATCGCCACCTTCCGACTCCATCGTCAGACCAGCTCCATGGTACCATATTATTACTTTGTCATCAAACTTACGAATGTAACGTATGCCAAATTTCATATCAATCGGATACCGGCAATTGCTTGACAAATGGATCACAAGATTTGAACCGGACAAACAGACAGACATACGAACATTGTAAGTTAAATAAAAGCTTGTAAAAAAGAAAACCTCTATCTTCAAAATTCGACGTTCCCGTCTGGATCTGAACAAAACAACTTTACATACATTTACTTAATTGAGGGTTTAAGCCTACACCCAACCTATTTATAGGCAACGCAAAACTAAAGGTGGCCACCCAGAATGTTTACAAAGCATTTGCTTAATAACTGAAACTTCGGGGACGGTAGGGTCGAATGCTCCTAATACCTACTTGTGTGTGTGTGTGGGTGAAACTATCATTAAACTAGCGGGTACGGTAAGGGTGTGTGTCCTGTAAGGGTCGTCATGGCAACGTATCTTTAAGATCTCCCTCTCTGCCCCGTCTCAGTTTTGTCCTTTCTCCTTTGCGCGCGTTTCTTGTCGGGTGGCGTGGAATAGTACGGTTTACATATAAGGCTTTTAGTTTTAATTATAATTTTATATTCATAAACTATTTGATTTCTTTATTCAGATAGTGATACAAGTCGCCATCATCGCATGTTAACGCTTAGAGGATTAAAAAGCTCGGAGAAATGGAATTAAGTTTCTTATAAAATTGGCGCGATGACCTCGATGCTTATTGGCATGAATGGTCTTTATTGAGAAGGATAGGACTGTTTGAAAGGAGGAAGAGGAGATCTTTACTCTGCAGTTGGACACAAAAGGTTAGTAATTTTCTTTTGATATTCTATATGGTTATAGTTAAGCTGAATTCGCAAAACAATACGGCGTTTAATACGTTTGTGGTGCGAGTTCCCAATGTCAAGCTCGTCTTCAGGAGATTTCGTGGAAGACTACGAGATGCCCCTGCACAGTGCAACATGTTGCCGAAATTACATGCTACCTAGGTTAAGTTTAATATATATTATGTATGTTAGTCTGTAAGGTATATATTATATAGGCCTGTAAATTGTACAATTTCTGATGCCTGAAATAAATAAGTAATAATTAATATATTATTATTAATTAGGTAACGTGACGATAGTACCTATTGAAAAACCTACCTATTGAAAAAAGAAAGAATATTCGGCATTATAGAAACGGCAATTTTATTTTTCTTATTTTTGTCGTCCTTGACTAGCATGTCGCCTCGGCTTCACACGGGTAACACAGACAACTAAATGCACAAAAAAAATATCCACAAATTATAATACTTTAAATTTTTCGCGAATCAGTCTATCTATTCATGAAAACCGAATGCGCAGTGCTTTCTGTAATTATCGCGTACATACATAGAAAAGAAGCAGCGGGCGAATTCAATTTATACAAATAGAATGCCTCATACTTTGACAATTTGATAGATGTAGAATTTATGGCTTCCTTCCGTGTCGAGGATGACTCAAGTTCAAAATCTATATATAACTGTATAAGAAAATCTTGACCACCGCTTTTTCTGTGAACTGTCCCATAGGGTTAACTGGTCCGCGCGGGGGGTTCAAACTCCACTAATGGAGTGGCGACCTGCTCCCCGCCGCGGTTCCCCGCTCGTCCCCCGCGTCGCCCGCGCGCCGTACCCCACCCCCGCGCGATCCCACAAGCCATAAAATTGTAAATTAGTGATGAGCCGACCGGCCTCGCGACGTTTATCGATTTATTGGTACTTTTAGTGCTGGGACGAGCTATCGAAGAATTTGATGAGATGCTGAGCGTAGGGTTGATTAGATGAGTAGCGATGTTATATGCAAATAAAGCGTTTTATTATGAGCAACCCTGTTCTCTAGAGTCCAGCAGGGCTAGCATAAGCCGCAGAATATTTTTGAGCAAAATTAAATTTGTCTTTGATTCGAGTCTTGTAAGTCAAAATAGTCTTGTCTATGTGTCAATACCAAAGAATTTTAGAAACAAGTTTATTCGTGTCAAACTTTTGTCATGAGACGGCATGATAGCATATCGATAGAAAAAAACGGTTATCTCACGTCTAGGGCAACAAAATTCGTGATAAATATTTTGTCGCGCCGTCGGTGCTAGTTCTGGATTGGGCTAAGCATGAACATATTGTCGTTAGCGTAACATTTTCGAGAAAGCGTGCTGGATGGACAAGGATGGAGTTCAAAAAATTATATCCTCTAAAAAAATATGTACATGAATTAATAAGCAACCGTGAAAATTTAAAAATAATAAACATATTGGAATGTCGGTAATGAGGAAATTTCAGAAATAGTTTTATTTTAACAACAATATTTCTTGGAATCACCGAATTAATTTCTCCTACAAAATATGTACATACTTGTGCATAAATAACTGTGAAAATTGGTGTATAGCGAAAACAATAAACGTACTGGAATATTAGTAATGAGGTTTATTCTGAATAAAAGTATTTATTTGCTAGATGTTAGAATTGCTTTATCATACAACTTGCTCTGATCCATTTTTAGAACGGTACTTCTCGCGTCATATGTAGGTAATCAAAATTTCTTATAGAAAATATGTACATAAACAACCATAAAAATTGGTATATAAAGTGAAGAATGAATATGTGATAATCAGGTTGGTACTAGTTTCAAACAATAGCTGACATTTATCCGTGTTATTAATAATTAAGTAGGTATTAGTTATCGACTGCCACGTTAGTTTAGTAGCGTGGTTTGGCTAGGCGCTAGGTCCAAGCTTTCAATTAGATCAGATAGCATTTGGGAATTTTTAACCGAAATATTGTAAGTAGCACTCCGGAATCGGGATTTGTGTCTGGTACAAGGACAATAAGCTCTTTCCCTAATTATTAGGACTTAGCATCTTTAGTAAAATTGGGTGTAAATACACGGTAGCCTATTTTTAATTTACGGGGAACAATAAGTGCCCGGTCGAATGGCAATAGCCTCTCTCCCTAACTATATAAGGACCATCTTTGGTAAAATTGGGTGTTCATACACGTTAACCTTTTGTTAATATACGGCAAAGATACCTTTTTCCAGCCTCCATTGGAATTGTGCCCGGTCGAATGGAAATAGTTCTCTTTTTTGGGTCTTCTTATTGGATCCTACTAGCATTGTTGGCGAAATTTTATTGTTAATATACCGAACACAATGGCGAACTCCGCACTGCTTTGAGAATTTTTAATGCAAAATAAACACTGCCCAATCGACGATTTGTATCTTGGACCTCGTGATCGATGCAGTAATGGCAGGTGGAGGTCTCTGACCGAATGGTGACCGCGGAAGAGATACTGCAGTCGTGATAGGTCAGTCAGATGTCGAGTGCGAAGGTAAGACCTAGCTAAGACTAGTTAAAGGAATATGTTGCGTATGAGAGAGAAGGCTTACGTTCTGCAGTGGGTTCACAGGAATCTTAATAATAAGTCACAAGAAACCTCGTTGGTCTAGTGGCAAAGCGCATTGCTTTGTGATCACGAGGTGCTGGGTTTGAATCCTAGGTCGGACAAATGTAGTTTTTCTAACGAAACATTCCCAGTATGAGTCCGGAGTTGGAATTGTGCCAGTTGTATGGCAATAAGCTCGCCCCCTATTACATGGGACCTAACATCGTCGGCGAAAAGTGGGTGTACTCAGTACGCCTTTGCCACCCCCTTGAGGAATTTATAGTTATTTATTTTATTTAAGAAATCACGTACTGTACGTACAAAGAATGTCAGAAGAAAGCATGACAAAACAGATATACAATGCGAAAGTGGAAGGATGCAGGTACCGGGGAAGACCTACTACTAACCATGACTAAATAGACATGTCTTATCTGAAGGACAAGTCAAGAGTCTCCGTAACCGGCGAGCGTGTATGAGACGAACAATGAGAGTGGAGGAAGCCACAGAGGTGTGTAAGGTAAGAACCTGTTGGAACTCTGTACTCTCTGCCTACCCCACAAAGGATCTGGCGCGATGATATAGATAGATAGATAGACGTACCCTACGATCTCACACGAAGTCACACATGCGAAGTTTGAAACAAACAGACACAGTCTTACACACATTGTTACTGTCAAAATAGTTTCCGATGAATTGCAATACCCTTATCATCATCATCATCATCTCAGCCTATACTTGTCCACTGCTGAAACTAGGCCTCCTCAATCGCTTTATGTCAGTTTTAAGTCAGTTCGATTAATGCAAATCATGCGCTGCGCTAAATGACGATTTAGTGGTGGTAAAGAGCTTAAGCCGCTCCGCCCACTGTGTCTAATAGTCGCGGGTTCGATTCCCGCACGGGACAAATCTTTGTGTGACCCACAATTATTTGTTCCGGTCTGGGTATTTGTGAAAAACGCACTCACGGCACAGGACTAAATCCTAGTGTGGGGTTACGTTTTTTCTATACAAGGTATAACATAATAAAAGCAAGACCTCAGACACCCCGATTAGAGAATTGACTTCAAAACGGAAACCAAATTTTAAAATTTAATGGTTTTTACCCTTTTTTTAAGCAATTTTATACCCCAATTAACAATGAAACTTGTATGTGTATGTGTGCATTTTGAAAAATACGTTTAAGGAATGCCTTGAAAATCTCCTTATTGCTATGGATCAAGAATAAATTTCGTTTTGAATAGCGCACTGAAGGAGTAAAAGCATTTATGAAAATTAAAAATAAATGTAAGTAAAAATTAAGACTTGTTAGAATCCATTCAGGTACCGATTTAGAACAAACTACTTTTAAGTCTTGCGTTAATTATGTTCCACTTAGTATAAAAAATTAAAAAAAGGTCAAGGAAAAAAAGTAAGTTTAGCTACTGTACCACATAAAATGCTCCACGCAGTACTGATTCACATAATATGGATTTGTTATAATCATTTTATAAGTGTGATGCCAAAGTCACGTGGCTTATATGACTTCTAGTAACTCATTACTATTTGTGTGTCGGTAGAATGAGATCGAAATAATGATGAGGACTTCGTGATTGCCAGGCGAACTTTGCGCAAAAATACCTATGAGGCAGTCATACTAATATCAGTCTATACGGTCCAACTGCTGGGCAAAGAACTTCTTTCACAATTCGAGGTGAGAGCGATTAGCTCCACCACGCGGACCCAGTGCGGATTGCCGGAGGCAGATTTGTGGCCAGCTGCTGTTGGAACTTATAGAGCCGCCTATAAGGCTTCCAACTTGGCTTAAGGACTACGACATTACGAGGTAACCGGGACCAACAGCTTAACGTGTCTTCTGAAGCATGGAGACGGACACAAACGGTTACCCATCTCAGGTCGACCGAGTTGAACGCTGCTTAACCTGGTTAATCGCTAAGAACACCGCGGTCGCACAGCGCTGCGAGTTCCTTATAGAATTTTGTTTTAATTAAAAAATTATATAAGTATTACTCACCCAAACTCTGCACTCCCCTTAGTAGTATCTATGTCAGCTACAACTAACATTTTTCAAACTCAGCCTCCCAGTGTCACCGCCACGGCATCACTCTTAAAACTAATTCGTTATTTGGAAAAATCCAACTCAGATAGCTTTAAAACGAATATTAATGAGTGACCGGTTGTCCGGTCAAGGAGTTATGTTAATAGGCCTTATCATTGTCCGATAACCGGTTCTTACCAGACAAATTAAGGGTGCTGAGTAAGTGACCAACATAACTTTGAAAACTACGAAAATTGTATTTCAACCTTATCTCCTCTACGTAAGGTGTTTATTTGTGTGTGTTTTCTAAATTTGGGTGTAGTTATAAGTTGGTTATAAATAAAGGTGTATGCATACATTACGTCGCAGCATCCCTTTGTGTGGAACATCCCAGATTTGAACCCGTGGTCTTTTTGACCCTGAGCCATTTTAGTGTTTGATGCTAGTGTCGTGGGATTCTTGGTGAGATCGGATTCTGTGGGAATTTGGTGTTTAGATCTTAACGGTTCAATAAGGGACAATTTTATTTGAATCTTTATTATTTTGATGTTTTTAGGGTTGCTTTTATGTTCTTTTCACTTAGTGATAAATGTTGCTAAAATCATTTTAATGCCGTGAATACTATGTATGTTTGGAATATGAGTCTTATCTTAATATTAAAAATTAATAGAAATAATAAAATGATTATTTCGAATTATTCGTACTGCGGCTTAATCTAGACCAGGTTGTTGCACCGGTGCGTTTCATACAGAGATCCCAAAGCTCCTTCTAAGTGCTGATGTCGGCCACCCTGGGGCTTTTTAGTCGGTAGATATCCGACGCGCTCCGCGAGCCTCAGGGCAGGCTCGCGAAATATCTTATGCAGGATTTTCCCCAGGAAAAAAGGTCAAGTTGTTATAAAGCACTTATAGGCTTGAATTGTGCGTGTGTTCATAATTCTTTTCCTCCTAAACGGCTTAACCGATTTTAATGATGTTTTTTTCTACTTATGAGGTCATTGGTTCTTAGCTAAAGTTCAACCCGGTCGCCACCTACCGTGAAGTCGCGGGTGACTACTAGTAAAACTAAACACGCAGGGCAATTATGTAACAAAACCTCAATTTTTTTATTCCTATATATCCGCAAGTGAAGGTGCGGCTAATATAAATATGCCAGTTGGCTAAGAATCAGTTGCTAGAATTTAGCCAAATTTCGTCCCAATTTTATTAGTAAGTACATTTCAAAGCAAAGGAACTGAGAGCAGGGACATACAGCCAGCAAATGTGTAGGAATCTATTGGACATAAAAATGAACTTTAAGAGGATGCATAAATCTTTATCTATCTATATCATCACGTCAGAGCCCTTGCGGGGTAGACAGAGAGTACAGAGTTCCAACAGGTTCTGTCCTTACATACCTCTCTGGCTTCCTCCACTTTCATAGTTCGTCTCATACACGCTCGCCGGTTTCGTCCTTCAGATAAAACTCGGTCTAATGGGGAATATGCGTGTAATTCAAATAAGCGTCAAATATTTTTTTTACAAACTTTATCGCATTAGAATAATGTCTATACCAATATTTTTTTAATAACATTACTTTTTTATTAATAAAATAATTATTAAAGGAACAAAAAATGAGTGGGAAATTCAAAGTAGCTGGAACGATACGCTATTGGTAAGATCGAATATGACGTCAAACTCTACAATACAAATGTCAACAAGTGCATATTTGTTGGATGTTTGCTATTGAGTTAGTTTTATTGTTATTTCTTGTTGTCGATTTACACAAAGACATAATTTTAGTTTAAATTATTTGAGTTAATTCTTACGTTAAAGTGATCTTCACAGCCACATAAACAAGTTGATGGAGATACCATGTCTCTTTTTCTGATATTACACCAGTTTCTCCTTATGTCCGCACCTATCGGGTGCATTTCTTATTGTATTTTTACACCTAGGCACAACACTGTTGTTCCATTGTATAATAGTCGCAAAATACAAAATAAAAATAAATTACAGAATAAAATACTTCTACAGCTGTTTACGAATTGATTGTTATTAGACTTTGACGTTACGCCAAGCGCGCCAAAATGGCGGGCGTTAAAATGCTCTTATGTGTTTGCTATCTTCAACATTTTTTTTTGCGCTTTACATTTTGTTTGTGCCGCTTAAATTTTTTATGCAATTATATATTGATGTAGTCTATCGTATAAAAATATAAAAAAAATACACGCATATTCCCTATTGGTCATGGTAAAATAGTCTAGGATATATAAATATAAATTATGTTTATTTTTAAAGAAATTGTTGCATCTTCATTATGCTATCTAGCACGTTATGTTTTGTTGTAGTATATGAGGTTATAAACAAAAATGTTTTATAGCAAAATGTAAAATCTATAACAGTCTAATACTAATATCTAATTGACTTGTGTAATAGCATTTTAGAATTTTTATAATCCATAATCTCAAAATTATCAAAATGCCCCATTTTACTTTGCATTTTCGTGCTGACTGTATCGTATAGTTAATATTTGCTAAGTAGACAGACATGTAAAGCGGTCTTTGAAACCAAACGGATATCAAACACTGTTTACTGATAGAACACACTTGCTTTCTTACTCTGTGGACTTTGGTGTAGTATTATATTTACTATCTATCTATCTATATCATCAAGACAGATTAGGCAGGGAGTACAGAGTTCCAACAGGTTCTTTCCTTACATACGTCTATGGCTTTCTCCACTCTCATCGTCCGTCTCATACACGCTTGCTGGTTACGGAGACTCTTAACTTGTTCTATTACTTATACTTGTTTATTAGAGGCAGTGATAGTCTAGTGTCAAGACCGTTGGACTGCAAAGTCAAAGGTCTCGGGTCCAAACTCAGGCACGCACCTCTGTCTTTTCGAAAGTATGTGCGAATTAAAAATTAACTATCACTTGCTACGATGGTGAAGGGAAGAATTTCTCTAAGAATTTCTCGAAGGTGAGTGAAGTTTTCCAACCCGGACTTGGTCCAGCGTGGTGGATTATGGCCTAAACCCTCTCAGTGTGCGAGGAAGCCCGTGCCGAACGGTGAGACAGTTTCTTAATAGGGCTAATATTATTATATACTTAATTTTTACAAGTTTTTGCCCGCGAGTTCGTCCGCTTTCACTTTAGACAGGAACCTTATATTTTTCCGGTTTAAAAGTATCCTATGCGTTAATCCAAGTAATAAACTATCTATGTGCCAAATTTCAGTTCCGTCCAGTCGTTTTTGCGTCATTGAACCAACAAGTTGTATCCTATACAATATTTCAATGATTAATATTATCATTGGGAATAATATCGTCGTGGCTATCTTTGAGGAGGTTTTTGTCATCTAATAGACGACTTTGGTGGTGATGAAGTTGTAACATGTATGGCAGGGGTGATCTGCAACATTTTCCATAACGTGACATATCCGTTTATTCGTATTAAAAATAGATAGGAATACAAAAAAGTACCTTTTCGTACAGTCAAAACGTATAGGATTTTACCATTGAATATCAAAATTTAGGGTATATTTTATATATTATTACACTCAGTGTTGGGGTAATATCCAACATATACTGTTTCTTTTTTATTAATGTTGTTATGTTAATTGTTTAGTTTGTTTGTTTGTTGAATGTGTAGTCATCTAAATTCTGTTACCAGTTTATTGTCGTACTAAATGTATATTGTTTACAAACACCTTAATATAGTATAGAATTCGCTGACATTGTTTATTGCACAAAGCTATTCAAGTAGCAAAGGCGTAGTACGGCGTAGCGCGTACACTCAGTTTTACATCAGGTAACACAAAAGAGATCGCGATTCAAAATCGTAGTTTTGAATTTTCGTTTTAGGGTTGATGTTTCAGTCGTCAGACACAAATTATCTATGAAATAAATAATTTCCTGACTCATTATTTATATAAATGTAATGTTTAATTTATTAACTAACTTTTCTTTGATGATTGAAAAATCAGCTCTTAATACTGAAGGATCTAAGTCTTAATATTACACAAAATAACTCTATTTCAATATAAAACTCTAAACGTCTAACAAAACAACGCTGTACCTAAGTCAAGTAAATTCCTACATGTCATGTACTTCTGGTATGTCTAAACTAGTATTACGAGTGCATAGCCCGAGCCACTCCTACCTCTGTTCCAGTTCATTTCCTGTCGCAAATCGTCTTGCTCCCTTCGCTCCAACGTTTAATATATCTACCAAATTGTTTCAAGAATTTTCTACCTACATGTCTATAGACCTATAAACAGATGACTTAGGGTAGTGACGTGTATTACTTATAGGCATTAAAGCAGTGTCTATGGATTATGTATGGCCGTAGGTATATGTTATTGATTGATATTATTTTACTTATGTAATAATATTTACCAATATTTGACTATGGCCTAAGCCCTCTCAGTTTGAGAGAAGGCCCGTGCCCAACAGTGGGGTAGTTTCTTAACAGGGCTAATTTATTATTATTAATAATATTTAAAGATGTGGCAACAGGATTCGTAGAAGAACCAAGGTCACCGATATAGCCCATAGGATTAGTAAGCTAAAGTGGCCATATGAAGACCACATAGCGCGAAGATCGGACAGGCGTTGGAGCAGAAATATTCTAGAGTGGAGACCACGTATTGACAAGCGCAGCGTGGGACGGCTGCCTACCGGATGGAACGACGATCTTGTGAGGATCGCAGAAAGTCGTTGGATGCAGTCGGCATCGGGCCGATTGCGCTAGAGAGAGAGAGAGCGAATAGGTAGGTCTATGTTCAGCAGTGGACAAGTGTAGGCTGAGATGATGATTGAAAGGTATGAGGCAGGCATTGCTTAATTGTCTATGTGCAATGAAGGCCACTGGTTTAGTACGAACAGATTGTCGTTACCATAATGATATCGAGAAAGCGTGTTGTCGTCTTTATTTAGTAAATTTGCAGTATCAGAAAGAGGGCATATCGACTCAATAGCGTTATGTAATGATAATCTGTTACTGCTAAGCCCTCTTACAAAAGTAGCTTATCTAGAAAGCTGGGTGCCTGCACCTCAAAACCGGTTATTATGGCGGTCATTGGGGGAAGTTTGTCCTCCAGTGGCCGTCTTTAGTCGGACATACTTTTGTCTATAGAATATAGCTTGTACTTGCGTACATCGATAATGGCTTTTTTTATAGTCAGAGTCACTCCGCTTACTAAATCGAGTTGTCATGGGTTCGTTTATTGCCCGGGACAGATCATTGCGTGACTCATAAAAATTGTTTCGGGTATTTGCGGTCTGTATATGCAATGCATGTTTTTTCAACGATTTAAGAATAATTCCTGGTGTAGGTAAAGTCATAATGACTTTATGACTTACGGGGCCGAGACGTGGACACTCACAGTGGGACTAGTCCACAAATTCAAAGTCGCACAGCGGGCTATGGAGCGAGCTATGCTCGGCGTCTCTTTGAAGGATAAAATTCGTAACGAGGTGATCCGACAAAGAACCAAAGTTACCGACATAGCTCGCAGACTCAGTAAGCTAAAGTGGCAATGGGCTGGTCACATCTGCAGAAGGACCGACGGCCGATGGAGCAAGCGTGTCCTAGAGTGGAGACCGCGACTTGGTAAGCGTAAGGTAGGACGGCCCCCAGCTAGATGGACCGACGACCTCAAAAAGGTCGCTGGGACAGACTGGATGCGGAAGGCGGAGGACCGTGTGCAATGGCGCGTGTAAGGAGAGGCCTATGTCCAGCAGTGGACTACGATAGGCTGATTGATTGATTGTAGGTAAAGGTTTTTTATAATGGTTATAGTGACATAAATTCAAAAATTTGCATATATCTATACCCCAGATCTCTTGCAGGGTAAGCAGAGAGTACAGAGTTCCAACAGGCTCTTTTCTTACAGACCTCTCTGGCTTCCTCCACTCTCATAGTTAGTCTCATACACGGTCGCCGGTTACAGAGACTCTTGACTTGCCGTTCAGATAAGAATTTACATGTATATGAAATACATAGATGGAAATTTCGAATTCAAGTTAGCTGTTATTAATTTTTTAATGACAATTTAATCTAAGTTGGAGGAGGTACTTTATTAATTCTTACAGCTACTGCGATCCTCACAAAATCGTCGGTCCATCTGGTAGGCGGTCGTCCTACGCTACGCTTACCAATACGTGGTCTCCACACTAGAATCTTAATGCCCCAACGCCCGTCCGATCTTCGCGCTATGTAGCCCGCCCATTGCCACTTCAGCTTACTAATCCTATGGGCTATATTAGTGACCTTGGTTCTTTTACGAATCTTGTTGTTATACATTTAAATATTACTACATAAATAAAATAACATCAATCTACGTACATACATTCTACGGAGGTAAGCACTGATTAATGGCTATATGTAATACGCGACGTTGCCTTAAGTCATTTGTCTATGGGTTTTTAGATATCTAGTTTTATTTTCTATTACAGGCAACACACGGTGTGCACAGCTTTAAGTCGTCTACGTTTATAGATATAGCCGTTCTGTTTACAGCGGGGCAATTATAACTCAAACTGCACCAATTCCTTATTATATTTCGTATGTGAGCAGTAAAACTCCCGCCCTTGGGCGTCGTCGTTAACTCAAAACGACTTGACCAGCGCGGGATTGGTAGCAACAATGTAATCACCATAACGATACTTTACAATCGCCTCGTGCAAATTACTCCTTCAACGCTAAGGCATAGGCATATAGCGATTATAATTTATAAGTACATATTTAAGAATAGAGGTTCTAATTATCGAGAACATGTATCATTTCGAGTGAGAATTGTATCCACATATAACGCCAAACTGGAGTGATTGGTCTAACCACTAAGCTACCAAAGTAAGTAGCTTGAAACAGTGTTTAACTTGTATGTTTACATTCTTTGAAGTGTTGAAGTCTGTGCTATCTGCCGACTGTATATACGTGTTTGTCTGCTTTATACAGGAATAATTTACTGATCTACCGAAGTAGGTAGCTGAAGTGGTGAACTTTTTTCCGGTATGTTTAGATATTAAGTAAAATCATCAATTATCGTAATCATTCTTGTCTTTGGCATACTGTATACAATCTCTGTACAACTGTAAAAATCGATTTAGGCTTGAATTCCTGCAACATTGTTACAACCACAATAAACATAGATTTCTATGTTCTGTGGTTACATAAGCAGCGCTAATGCCACACTAGAACACAAACATAATTGTACGAGGGACCGATGTACGCAATCTACATCAACTAAGTTGTTATTCAAGTTTTACAATCACTATCCAAGCCATCACGTTATATACATTTGTTATGCCTATGTTAGTATTTATAACTTGGGAAATATATGCATGATGACGTTTATTTTACAGAAAGTCGCTGTTCACTTCCAACTTGCACCACAAGTGTTTCGTCGCGACGCCTAAGGCGTTATACAGATAAACAGTTTATGTGCGTCGCGGCGTTTAATGTGCGTAGTTTGACTATCGCCTGCGCTGATCGCTTTAGATAGCCGACCAGGCTTATGCGGCGCTACCTGAACTTGATTTTATTGCTTCAGGAGATATTTTGTTAACTTTAGTGTTTAGGTAATTACGTTTTTGTTTATGTGAAACTTTATTTTCTCATATTCTGGTAGACAAATGGAAAGCAGGATAAATGCGTCAAAAGACGAGCTAGCCGACTGAGAATGCGTATAACTCATGCGTAAAACAGATATACAATGAAAAACATAGGACCATGACTTATTAGACCGTGTCTTATCTGATGGACAAGTCTCCGTAACTGGCTGCCCTGTAAGGAATCTGGCGTAATGGTAAAAAGTCACTCTACTTTTAGCAACGGTATACCAATGTTTGCGAAAGCATGTATTTTCAGCCCTGTTTAAAAATATGCGTGCTAAGAAAGCGGGCCTTTTCATCCCCTACGCAGTTCACACGCTCAAGCAGGTAATGGGGTCATAGTGACGTACACGCACCCTTACTTAGAAAGGCGAATTACCTGTTGTTTTACTATAAGTTACAAATACTAGTTTGATGTCGTAGATATTCATTATTTCCATAAAATGATTTAGCAGCCCCTCTAAGGGACACTCGAAAACCTGAAATAAAATGCGCTCCGCCCAATGGAGTGAAAGCTGCGGTTTTGATCCTCGCATTGAACAAATCTTTGTGTGCCCCACAAATATTGATTTCGGGTGTTTGCGTATGTGAATTTCTTGTTTGTCAGCGTACTCACGGCTCAGAAATAATTTCTAGAGTGGGCTATATGCTCTCATGAAAAATAAAACAAAGCTACAAAAAACTTCGTTATGGCTACACTACCTCAGCGGAGGTGGCAAAGAATACTGTAGACACCATTATTTCGACGATGATTTTGGGTCCCGATGTAATAGATATAAGAATAATGATGTTAGCTCTGATTGCCTTTAATTGAGGGATCACAAGACAAGACGTTTATGTGAGAGTTATTGTGTAATTTGTTTTGTTTTTAAAGATTTTTTGTTTTGTTTTTGACGGACGATGTAGTGCAGTGGTTAAGGGCTTAAGCCGCTCCGCCCACTAATAGTCACGGGTTCGAGTCCCGCACGGGACAAATCTTTTTGTGATCAACAATTATTTGTTCTGGTCTGGGTATTTGTGTATGTGAATTTTCATGTTTGTAAACGCACCCACGATACAGGCATAAGTCCTAGTGTGGGGCTTTTATCTTTAAAAACAAATTGTGTAATTGAATATGTATCACTAGTTCGCGATACTTAAATTAATAAATAAAAAAAGAAAACAATAGGGGTGAGCCTTTATTACGGGCACCTTTGTAAACTTCAAAAAGCAACCGTGAAGTTTCCTATAAAAAAAATTCAATAGTTAATATTTTGCTCGACCTTACTATTCGAATCCAGGACTGCGATCGCAATTCGCATTGTGCGCCACGAGACCAATGACACAGCCGTGTGACCGTGTTAAACTATTTGTCTCACTACTTTCCAAATTATCCGAAATATTCCACTATGCTCACCAAAAATATGACCTTGAGTGTCAAGTAATAATCTCCAAAGTCCCACCTCTAAGCAAAGAGCAAGGTCAAACTCGTCTGGCACATAAACTCTTAGTGGCAATCAGTCTGCCAGCTTATCTGGCACGGATTAGCCCGCCGGCCTCACTTGAATCATTTACATAATCAGATTAAGCAATTCGTATATCTTTACGCTGCTACGGAGTGGAGCGATAGTTTTATATCGGTCCTAAAATTTTTAGTGTATGCTTATGTAAATTCTAGAAAGGTTGGTACAGAATGGTATACTAAAGATACTAGTAAAGCAGTTTTAACAAAAAGTTTAATGAAAAAAATCAACAGTTCACAGATACATACTACATAATTGTGTAAGTCTCAAATCACAGACTCAGCTTGTGTTCTGATACTTAGGAGGTGAAGTTTTCTAGTAAATTAATGGTCTTTACCAGAAAAGAAATCTGTAAAAATGTGTTTTTCACAGAATAATCCTAAATGTCAGTCCAGAAAAGTAACAGCAGATTGTTCCATTATACTGGGATCTAATGACGCTGGCGATATGTGACTACACACTTTTTTCAGAAAAAGGAGTCACTTTATTTATATTTCATTACAATAGTTCCATTTAGCAGCCTTATCACATAATCATTTTGCTACATCTCATGTTCAAACACTGAGGCGCTTGTAGCTTTGCGAAACGGCGGTGCTCTGAGCGATCATCAAGGTTACACAGCTTTCTGCTCGGTCCGTCTAAGATGGGGATTCAAATGGCCCTTGATCACAGCTTAATGAAGTGGTGTTTTGGCGAGTTGAAAACCTTATAGGCGGCTTAATAGGTTTCAAAGTGCCTCCTTCAATCCAGACTATAGCCATGTGGAAGAGTATAACTTAACTCTCTCATCTCATCGATTTGTGAGCAAAGGCCTTGCACTCAGCAGAAGGGCTGCTTCCTCGTTTCTTTCGGATACAGATACCGCACACAGGATTAGACACCGACTTCGCCGGCGAGATCAAGGAATCCCTTGTCCGTCGGCCGGTTCAAAGCACCACGGCGAGACACCTAGTATGTATGCCTTCCCCCATAGCGACTGCCCAAGCTGAGGCCGTTCCTCTTTGAGGCGCCCTTAAGTTAGTTGCTCCCTTGCCATTCTGGCTCGAGTGTAGTGGTTGCACGCTCGCCCTCTTGTCCGGTGAAGCTGTAAAGGCCCCGCGACCAACAGCGTAGATCATTCACACACACACCCACACAAAAACGCTGATGCCTTGCGGCGTAGGTAGAGAAAAGGCACCATTTATCCTGACGGCTAGTTATTCCGAGGGGGATAGTGATGTCAGTATCTCTATTACATCATAAGCACCGTGAGGGTATGGGCAAAGCAATTTGGGTTCCCCAAGATGTGCTCAACCGAGTAAAGAACGAGAGAGGGGCGCTGTTACATTCCGTTTGTAGATCTTGTAGCCCACTACTATGATTAACGAAACGAAAGTTTTTTTTAGTGTGGTTTAAGTCCCACATACTCAGTCTTCTTCAAAAAGGAATTGAAACTATCTGAAGATTTTTTCCAACGAAAAAGAAAAACCAAAAATCCAGTCTTTAAATCTCTTTGTATCTTTTTTCCCTTGCAAAGAGAAAAAGCGGTTCAGACCTCTTTCTAGCTTCTCTAAAATGTCCTTGCTTCATGCTACTGAATATTCATGCTCAAATAGTTGTCAGGACAACAACCAAACCCTGTAGGAGGCAAACGGTTAGTTTGCGATGTATCGCGGGTGGCCAACTAAACTGGACTGGCTTAAACTGGTTATAGCAAGTTAGGCTGAGGGGTGGGGGCACGGGGCACGGGTTGCGGGCGGAGGGGAGGGTTCTAACTAGATTCCTCCCAACTTTCTCGTGGCAGATAATGATCTTCACTACGTGGGTGCTGGAACGGTGGTGTATACTAGCGGGTGAATCGCGGCGGGTGAAGCGCTCGTCTAAGTCAGTCTTAATGTCGACGGACGGCTTGGTACAGAGGTGAGCTGCTCCGCCCACTAAATCGAATAGTCGCGGGTTAGAACCCGCACAAGATAAATCTTTGTCTCTCTATCTATCTATATCATCACGCCAGATCCCTTGCCTACCCCAGGCAGAGGGTTCAGAGTTTCAACAAGTTCTTTCCTTACTTCCTCTTTGGCTTTCTCCACTTTTATAGTTAGTCTGATACACGCTATTCGGTTACGGAGACAATTCACAAAATCTTTGTGAGACCCGCAAATATTTATTTCGGTCTGGTCTGTTTGTATGTGTAAATTTCATGTTTGTGAGCGCACCCACGAAACAGGAAAGAATCTATAGTAACAAAGAAATAAATACCCTCGTGCATTTACCAAGCGCAGGTGGCAGAGGTGTCGGCGATGTTAGGTCCCAATATATAAAGGAGTAAGGCAAGCCTCTTGCCATTATACCGGGCACAATTCGAAACTCCGGAAGATAACTAAGATTTTTTCTTGATAAAAGAGCACGCCTAAGCAAAGAGCAAGCAGTGATAGCCTAGTGGTTAGACCGTTGGACTGCAAAGTTAGAGGTCTCGGATTCAAACTAAAGCACGCACCTCAGTCGTTTCGAAAGCATGTGCGTTTTAAAAATTAACTATCACTTGCTGAACGGTGAAACAAAACATCGTGAGGCAACCTGCATGCCTAAGAGTTTTTCGAAGGTGTTTGAAGTTCGCCAATCCGCACTGGGACACCGTGGTGGACTATGGCCTAAACCCTCTCAGTTTGAGAGGAGGCCCGTGCCCAACGGTGGGACAGTTTCTTAACAGAGCACACTTTGTTCGACCAAGGATTCGAACCCAGGACCAACTATGCGCCACTAGACCAACAAGATTCTGTAAAATTATACTTAGCATTAAATATTATAATCATTTTTTATTCTGCATAGGTACTTATGTATATCGCACAATCAATTTGGTATTCCCAAAAAAAAGTTACTATTCCATCCTATTTGTATAGCGACTACGACGCGCTACAAGAGTCGTAGCACCGTAGCCGATTCGTAGCAATCTACGAAGACAAAAGTTTGTAGATGAAACGTGAGATATTTTCTGAATTTATATTATTATGCGACTTGGGTTGGCGACAAGGTCACGGGGTCGATACCTGTGCTAGTTCAACATGGCAAAAATTTGAAATAATTACCAATAGTTGGAATAAAAATAAGCTACGTCACGCCTTTATTTCTTAAGCGGGAGTGGCAGAGTTGTGCCCTGTACATCGATGACATAAGGTCCTGATGTAATCGGGGATTGCCATGATACCGGGCACAATTCCAGACTGCGACATTTTTAGAGAGAATGAGAACACTGTTCGACCTAGGATTCGAACCCGAACTATAGGCCACTAGATTAACGAGATACTAAAATAATAAGTACTAATTTCTAATAGTGTGCCTAAAAAAATAAACTATCTAATTTTACAGCTTACCTCTTTCTTATGTTTTGAATTATGTGTGTTTTTATTAACCTATCAACGACAAATTATAACAATGAAACGTAATATAAAGTCAAATAAGTACTATTTCGATTTTGAAGTAGAATGTGGAGTAGAAATTGTACCTCGACAATTGACGTAATTCGTCTCGTCCAGATTCATCCAATCTTGTATATTAGCATCTTAAAATTGCTATAGTTGTGTAGTGTATTATAGTATGTAATATAGTTCTGTTATATGTTGTATGTATTTACAAAAGAGTGTCTTGGCAGCGGCGTGACTGGCGCGAAAATGATTAATAGACACCGAGATGCACCCGTTCCCTACAATTTTGGGTTAAACAGGGGAGCACAACATTTGGAACCTCATATGTACACCGTTATCCAATCGAGAATTTACCCATGATCGTGGGTGCGTTTACAAACCCAAAAAATGTTACAAAACCTAGACCTAAAGTGTCATCTATTGCTTATACAAGTATTTCTATGTTAGGGTCGAACGACATCAACATACTTGATAACTATGATTTTAAACCCAAAACTTAAGCCTAATTCAAGACTGTTTTCTGCGATTAATTTGTAGTATACATAACTTTGATCGGAACTAGTAAGAAACTAAAAATGAATATTTAACTATAATATAACGAATCTTATGTGCAGGGCAAGTGAAGAGTCTCAACAACCGGCGAGTGTATATGCGATAAACTATGAGAGTGAAGAAAGGCAGACAGATCTGTAAGGAAATAATCTGTTGGAACTCTGTACTCTCTGCCTACCCCGAAAGAGAACTGGCGTGATGATATAGAAAGATAGATAGCACATATTAGTAACAAAATATATATCTACATACATGCACATACATACAAAAGGTTGAACTTCCCTGGCTTCTATTCTCAACGACAAACTATCTCGGAAACCGCGGAATTTACATATCTTCATCAGTGAAAATGCGGGGTGAAGATGATTTGGCGGAATTGTGCGAGCACCCCGACCCCCGGGGGCCTGGACCGGGGAACGGGGGACTGGGGGGACCGCCCCGGGGATAATTGCTTCAAGAGAGCGCATGTCTTCATACTTCTGTGACGGAAAGATAATTCGATTGGGTTTGGTATAATTAGTTGAATGTTTTAGCGTGAATTGTCACGTGAAACTTATGTGATTAGTACATTTTAGGCATCTGGTCTTTCGTGATAGGGCTTAGGGTTGTGGGCGTTGCTGTTTTGTCGAGATTTTTTGAGCCTCGTCTCTTGGGTTTGCATTGCTCATGGTGACTTGTGTCTGAAGTCTTCCATTGATTATGGGCACTAATTCCTGGAGTCTCACATTAGTCATGGCCACTATGATCCGATTGCTTTAAGAGAGCACTTGTTTTCATACTTCTGTGACGGAAAGATAATTCGATTGGGTTTGGTATAATTAGTTGAATGTTTTAGCGTGAATTGTCACGTGAAACTTATGTGATTAGTACATTTTAGGCATCTGGTCTTTCGTGATAGGGCTTAGGGTTGTGGGCGTTGCTGTTTTGTCGAGATTTTTTGAGCCTCGTCTCTTGGGTTTGCATTGCTCATGGTGACTTGTGTCTGAAGTCTTCCATTGATTATGGGCACTAATTCCTGGAGTCTCACATTAGTCATGGCCACTATGATCCGATTGCTTTAAGAGAGCACTTGTTTTCATACTTCTGTGACGGAAAGTTAATTCGATTGGGTTTGGTATAATTAGTTGAATGTTTTAGCGAGAATTGTCAAGTGAGACTTATGTAATTAGTTGGTACATATTATAGCGTGGTAGGGCTTAGGTTTGTGCTTGGGGAATGGCTGTTTTGTAGGTAATCCCAGTCTACGAGTTCTTGCATTGGCCATGGTGTTTGAAGTATTACATTGGCTATGGTCATTGATCTTTGGGGTGTTGAATTGATCATTCAGTAAAGGTCACTAACCTTTAGGGTCTTGAATTAGTTATTAATTTCTGAAGTCTTGCATGAGTCATGGTCACTATGAGGTAATTGCTTCAAGAGAGCTCATGCCTTCATACTTCTGTGACGGCAAAATAATTTGATTATGTTCGGTATAATTAGTTGAATGTTTTGGTGTGAATTATTACGTGACACTTATGTGATTACTTGGTACAATTTAGGCGTCTGCTCTTTTATTGCTGTGGGTCCCTAGAACAGACTAGTGCTTTGTAAATATTTTCCGAGCCTTGTCTTTGTCTTGTATTCATACGGGATATGTAAAGATAATTCGACTGGGTTCGGTATAATTAGTTGAATGTGTTGTGAATTTGCGGTTGGTGCATTTTCCGCAAACTCTTTAGCAGTAATAATGTATTCTTACTTTGCCGTGAGAAACGGATGATGTAATAAACAGTGTTTATCCACGTATCTTTTTATAACAAAACAAGATTATAATAATATCGATAAAGAGATTGTGATAACACTTCTAGTTTTTTATTACTGTGGCAGAGCTTGAGCTTGGGGTATTGCTGCTTTGGAGACAGTTTTACTTTCAGACATATTTAGTCAGTTTATAATTCTGTTGATGATTAAAAATTAACTCTTAATTAAATCTAGTAGGCACTGGCGTTCCGTCAGCACGCGGCCGTGGCGCCAACTAACGGGCAATTTGCGTACTATTCCACGAATAAAATGACCGCGCCGACATAGAGTGAGTTTGAGTTGTTTTGGGGGCTTGGATTGCTCATGCTGACTGAAAAATCTTTGCTTGATTTGGCGATGTGGTGCGGGTTCTTTCTTTCTTCCATACTTGTGAACGAGAGCTGCTTGTGGAGACTGGTCCACTGGAAAACCTTAAGTTCTTTTTTTTAAACAAACGTATGCCCATAATAGCGTTATTCCTATATCTATTACAAACGTGAAATTCACATACACAAATATCCAAACCGAAACAAACATTTGTGTGTCACACAAAGGTTTGTCTCGTGCGGGGTTCTAACCCACGACTGCTCGATCCAGTGGGCGGAGCAGCTTAAGCTTTTAACCACTGGACCAAGCCGTCGTTAAATGTTAACTGTATTTTTACTCTTTCAAAATGTTATCATCAGGGCGCCTTTCACCAACCACGAGTAAAGTGCTGATTAGTTAATTCTTGATTAGCGTTACTTGGCAATTAAAAATGGCTAGTTTAAACATCGGGGAGGGCTGAGTATGAATAATTGTTTTTTCTATCTACGTATGATTTAGGCGCTCGTAGCGCTGTTCAACCGCGGTGTTCTTACCGATTACCAAGGTTAAGCAGCGTTCGACTCGGTTGGCCCGAGATGGGTGACCGTTTGTGGCATTTTCATATTCGAGCGTCTCCGTGCTTCGGAAGGCACGTTAAGCCGTTGGTCGCGGCTACCACTTAGTGTGGTAGTCGTTAAGCCGAGTTGGAAGCCTTAAAGGCGGCTTGATAAGTTCCAACAGCAGGTGGCCACAAACCTGTCTCCACCAATCCGCACTGGGTGCGCGTGGTGGAGTATGACCTAATCTCTCTCACCTCGATTTGTGAGAGAAGGCCTTTGTCCAGCAGTGGGCAGTATAGGCTGATATTATTATTTTATTATATGTATGGTTCATTAATGATGATGATCTCATTCTATCATCACGCCAGATCCCTTTCGGGGTAGGCAGAGAGTACAGCGTTCCAACAGGTTCATTCCTTCATAGTAAAAAACTTTTGATTTTGATAAATAGATAGATGATTTTCTCTAGTTTGCCCAATTATTATTATTAAATTATTGGTGTTATTGTTTCGTGTTAATGAGGTCCTGCAGGGACAGGACAAAGGCCTCCTATAAAGATTGCGACAACGACCAGCTTGGTACTCTACGTATCTACCTTATGCCCTCATTTTTAAATATTGCGTTTATCTGTTTGAAAACCTAAATAAACCCATTTCAGAGTTTAAAGATTGTGTTGGTAAGTTGTGGTCATTTAATGATATCAGAAGTAGAGTGTGACAAAAATATTGTGAGATAATTTTCCAAATGTACTACGATCTGTCAATGAAAACCATCCGTATGTGTCTTTATAATCACGCCAGGTCTCAGGTGCTTGATAGAGAGTACAGAACCAAATAAAACTTTTTACTCCAAAATGATTTTTATATCATTCTCCTTTTGTTTATTTTCTTTAGGTATGATTTTTCTTTCATCAGGTAAATGTAGTTCATAAAGTAAAGTCCACCGTATATATATATATTGTTTTACGATTACGTATATTTAGTCAGGTTAGAATTTTGTTGATAATTGAAAAATGTACTCTTTTATTAAATCTAGTAGGCTTTGACGTTCTGTAAGCACGCGGCCGTGGCGCCAACTAGCGGGCTACTCGCGTACAATTTCACGAATAAAATGTTCACGCCGACATATTAAGTCTTATAGGGATTCTATTATTTATAATTCCAATTATAAACAATAGAATTTCCAGTGTAGCTACTATTAAAGAGACATGTGACGTATGACCAACATCCTACCTATTAATTTTTACAATTAATTTACGACATGTAAAAAATAAGTAGCGACCATGTGGTGACAAATACGTCGATAAAATATATAGTAGATTAGAAAATCTAAAAGAAACAGTTGACAATACAATTCCAATAAGTAAAACAGTTTGGTTATATCTAAATGCCATCTAGTAGCAAATAGAAACAAGTATTTGTTGATAAACATGTCGAGGAGAATTAATTATTCGTAAATTTTTAGATTATGCTCATAATAAATATTTATCTTTATGCACATAAATATTTATTTATGCAAATGAAACAGAGCCTCGTATTTTTGCATTATTTTAGTCTACTCTTCGGAGCTTGCTCTATCTAGCGGAGAGTAGAGTAGTTACATTCTATATTTTTTTGTGAATAATTTGGAATTTTTAACAAAGAATACCTATCAATATTTCTAAATAGGTCTTATTTTTTTAAATTGTCCTTAAATCATATGAGAACACAGCTTGTAAATGAAAATGGCCTCTACGTAATTACTGATTGAACTATTATAAATAGAAAAAAAAACGAGTGTCATATGAAAAACAGAGACATTAGTGTAATGTTAGCATACAATAAGTATAAGTATTTGAATAACATAAATTAGATAAATATTATTAAAAGTTTTGAAAACTTTTTATTTTTACTACTCGACTATAGATGGCGCTGCAACACCAAACTGTTTTTGCAGAAACGTATATAGAAGTCTAAATAATAATTATTTTCTATTGTACTCTCTGCCTACTCCGCAAGAGATCTGGCGTGATGGTATAGATAGATTTTCTATTGTTATGTAAAAATAATTTAACGTTTCAGTATGTTGGTAAATAGTATGATTTAATTTTAGCTATGGTCTAAGACTTAAACCACTTATAGTGGTACCAAGGTTACAGTTGAAGTCTAGAAAATTAAGTCGATAGGAACAAACTCACAAATATCTGCTTCGGTCTGGGTGGGTTTTGCAAGTTAAATTTACATGCCTACTCCGCAAGGGATATGGCGTGATGATATAGATTGATTTTCTATTGTTATGTAAAAATAATTTAAAGTTTATGGTGGTAAATAATATGATTCAATTTTAGCTATGTTCTTAGACTTACACCACTTAAAGTGGTACCAAGGTTACAGTTGAAGTCTAGAAAATTAAGTCGATAGGAAGAAACTCACAAATATCTACTTCGGTATGGGTGGGTTTTGCAAGTTAAATTCACATTCGTAAACATACCCATGACGAACAAAAGCTACCAAGAGCGGGTAAAGGGTTTTTGTGGTAAACATGATGAGAAAGAGCAAATGGTTTTTTGAAATAATATTATTGGTAAGAAAATGAAACACGTAGGTGGATACTATTTTAATTACATCAACGTAAAATCCACGATTCTGCTATTGCAGAGGTCATGTTCACTTACCATCGATTCAATATCATGTATCTTATCTGCATTATGAATGTATATTATCGAGATGACATCCCATGTACGCGAATTCGATAAAAAAAAAATTATTTATTTGTTTTTTGTTTCTAGTTTATTATTACTTATTATAACTATGGATCTGTTTAATCAGGTAGGCGATAGGCATGGCTATAATACGCGACATAGAAATAAATAAGATCAACCGCAATTTCGTCTGTCAAAAAATCACACTTCTTTCATGGGGTACTGTGTTCGATTTTATAATAAAACTCCTCTTGACGTCACTAAACTTAGTGCCAATAAATTCAAAGCTTATATTAACGTTGATTATTTGAAAGACAAAAATACTTGGATACGGGCTGTTCTAGCTCCACTTGATTGAATATGGATAACTACAACTAACTCCAACTATTATTATTTCATTTTCTCTCTCTTCCTGCTATTAATTTAGTTCAATTAATCTTTTTTTCTCATTTTTATCTGTAAATGAGGGAACCATGTAGCCATTTACATGAATAGTATAATTTGATAGACCAGCCTACATTGTTCTCTCATACCCCACAACAAAATGTAGATGGAAAAAGAAAATGTAAAAATACTATTTTAAAAGAGTAGCCGTGGAGTTTCTTGCCCTTCTTCTCCACAGGAATGACATTCCGAAGTGGTGCTAGAGGCTTTGTTACTTTCTGACGATTCATAAATACTGTAATGGTTCACATGAATAAAAAATATTCTGATTCTATTATAACCACTTATCTTACAGCATAAGTGGAAAAATAGGGAAATGTTCTCCGTTAATTCAAAATACATAAGCAGGATTACAAATTATGCCGTAATACCGATACACACTCGCATTCACACCTGTTTCGTTGACGACATTACGTTATAATGTAATAGGGGACGAGCCCTTCCCCATTATAAGGGGCGCAATAGCGTCCGGTACCGTCCGGACCACTACTGAACATGTTTCGATCGAAAAATCACAGATCGTCCAAACTAGGATTAAATCGCCATTAGATCAATCAGGCAATCCACTAGGCACTAGATCTAGACTACCCTACCTACCTATTCATCTCATTATTATCATATCTATTTATATCATCACGCCAGAACCCTTCCGGGGTAGCCATAGAGTAAAGTTCCAGCGAGATCTTTCCTTACAGAACTCTCTCGCTTCCTCTCCTTCCTCAATTATCATAGTTCGTCTCATTCATGTTTGCCGGGTAAACTATTTTAGATTTTATAATAGTGTGCTATATGTCTTTTTCCAAAAAAGGAGCGCCCAAATAAGTTCGCAAATGAATCTCATCAATTTTTCCAAAAAATCCAACATAATATGACAACATTTTGGTTCAACATAAAATTCAGAGCTAAGAAGTAACCCTTAACACCCTTCCCTATGAATGCGCGTGCAGACGCCGCCCAGATAACGCGTGCAGGACGCAGGACGCGTTAGTGTGAACATTTCCATACCAATATTACCGTACCCTTAGTCGTAAATACGAAAAAAAAACTGTTAAAGTATTCTTTTTTAAGTTATAAATACGAAAAACCTCTTTAAGTAATCTTCTTTAGTCATAAATATCATTAAAGACGAATGATTGTTTGCTATTTAGAATTAGTGGAGTTCTTCTAGTATTTGTGTGGGTAATAGATAAATATAATAAATCAATCGATTTAACTCTGTGGTTGTAAATTAACATCAGTTAATGCTCCGAGGTGCGAAACACAAGCGGTCAGTTTAGTTGTGTCGGTGGTCTAAATTAATTTTATGAGTTTAGCCAATTTCACTACGCTTAACGTTAGTTGGTATACGTTTTGAAATTGCTTTAATAATTTAATTACATACTGCTGTGTCTATTGAATTCGTAATGATTAGTTCCAACCACAAATTTGATATAAATTGAATATTAGTGCTATGTTCGAATTCTAGGTCAGCTTCACAACTTGTGATTTCTCAATCGAATAAAGACGTTATAAAAATCACAGACGAATTGACAACCTCCTTTTTTGAAGTCGGTAAATATTCTGATTAGTTCTATGGCAAGGTACCAATAGGATTGACGTAATACCCATATTATCCCAATCGACGCGTTCGTATTGTTTGTCGTTATGGAGTTGCCTGGTGTATCTTCAAAGTCCAAGGTTCAATACCGATGAAATAAAAATGGGACCACCTTGAGACTATATAAAGAATCATCAAAATCGATTATACGAATCATAATTGGCCGAATGATCGCGTAACATACGTACAAAAAAAACATACAGGCGAATTAAGAATCTTCCCCTTTTTTGAAGTTGGTTAAAAAAACTTAATAACAGATTCTTAAGGTACGATCAAAACGGTGCGTCCAGCCGCGTCCGCGATGGCGTTCATAGTGGCGTCCGCGATGGCGATCAGTATCTCCCTATGATCGCGCGTGCAGTCGCTGCACAGATCGCGCGTGTGTGAAAACGTCCATACAAATACTACTACATTAACTGATCGCTACCGTGCTCGCTATCGCGGATCCGGCTGAACGCATTGGTTTGGCCATACCTTTAAGATTGACGTTAGCGCTACCTAGTCATTATGCCAACCTTTTCTCATTAAAAATTACTAAATACAAATGAAAGTTACTTGTTCGATAACGTTACTATTAAAACGTCAAATCTGAGCTCGGTATCTGGAACTGGGGACAGTATATGGCAACAGACTAGTTCTCTGGTGCATTGGGAGCTGATATCGTTCGCAAAATGTGAGTGTTCAACCTCTGCCACTCAAAAACCTCTCATACTTGGGAAATGTGTCCGTCGAGGAAAGTTTTTTTCATCTTCCTTGATTGCTGTAGGTGCTCAGGGATTTTATTACGACACTAGTTCTTGCCCGCGACTTCGTCCGCGTTCACTTTAGACAGGAACCTAACATTTTTCCTAGATAAATTGTCCTATGTGTTAATCCAGGTAATAAACTATCTATGTGCCAAATTTTATCCAAATTCATTCAGCCGGTTTTACGTGATTGAGTAACGAACATCCAAACATACAAACTGTTACATTTATAATATTAATATTAGTAGGAGTACGAGTGAGAGTGGAGGAAGCCAGAGAGGTATGTAAGGAAAGAACCTGTTGGAACTCTGTACTCTCTGCCTACCCCGCGAGGGAGCTGGCGTGATGATATAGATAGATTATTAGTAGGGTAATCTCTCTATTATCTTATACAAGATGTAACATAATAAACGCAAGACCTGAAACTAGTTTGTTCTAAATCGTTAACTGAATTGATTCCAACAATTTTTAATGTATCTTACTTTTTTTTATATTTGCAAATAACAAAAAATGCTTTTACTCCTTCAGTGCGCTATAAAAAACTAAATTTATTCTTGATTCATAGCAATAAGAAGATTTCAAATGCATTCCTAAAACGTATTTTTCCGTTGCACCAACAAGTTTCATTGTTAATTCGGGTATAAAAATGCTTAAAATAACACCGTCACGCTTATTTTCCCCAAGCGGGGGTGGCAGAGGTGTACTGAGTACACCCGCGTTTCGCCGACGATGTGAGGTCCCATGTAATAGGGGGCGAGCCTATAGCCATATACTGGGCACAATTCCAGACTCCGGACTCATACTGAGAAGTTTTTGTTAGAGAAATTACACTTTTCCGACATAGGATTTTTGACCCCAGGACCTTGGAATCACAATGCTATGCGCTTTGCTACTAGACCAACGAGGCAGTCAAATGCTTAAAAAAGGGTAAAAACCTTTAAATTTGGAAATTTGGTTTTCGTTTTGAATTTATGAAGCAATTCTCTAATTGGGATCTGAGGTCTTGCATTATTTACGTTACACCTTGTATAGGTAACTATGTGTATTATGATTTGGAACAGAACTAATCGTCTACTGAGCAGCCTCCCCCCGATGCTTTGACATCGCTTCTTTCCGTTCCGGATACGGACGACGACGACGAAGTCGTAGATCCCCCAGCCCGCTGACCGGTGCACTAATAACACCCCCTCCCCCCGTAGCGACTGTCCAAACCGAGGCCGTTCCTCCTTGAGGCGCCCTCGAGTATGTCGCCCCTTGCCTTTCTGGCTCGAACGTAGTGGTTGCACGCTCCCCCTTAAGTCCGGTGAAGCTGTAAAGGCCTCACAGCCAACAGCGAATATCACTCAAACACACACTGAGCAGCCCTCCACCAGATGGACTGATAACCTTTGACGGACGATTTGGCGCAGTGGTTAAGAGCTTAAATCACTCCGCCCACAGGGTCGAATAGTCGCGGATGCGATTCCCGCACGGGACAAATCTTTATGTGACCCACAACTATTTGTTTCGGTCTGGGTATTTGTGTATGTGAATTTTCATGTTTGTAAATGCACCCACGACACAGGAATAAATCCTGGTGTGGGGCTAAGTTTTTTTTTTTAATCTGGCAAAGGCGTCAAAGATGCGTACAATACGAAGGCAGTCGTATCAATCTTTGAAAGAGGACTTTATCTTGAAATGAACGTTTTTCGGATGATGAAGATATATGGAAGAAATATATTCATTTTGGCATGAAATAAAACTATTTTACGGATTTTATCGCGGTTTATTTTTGTTTTTTAGTTCCCGACGTTTCGAGTGCTTTGCAGCAACCATGGTCACGGGAGGGACTGAGGTGTTAGACATCCAAAAGGCATAGTTGTTCCGGGGTACCCTCAAACTTCTTAATTATTTTTGTTGGTCCGATCTACGCAGAATGAGCTCACGGTGTCTTGAGGTCTTGCAGTGTTATGTTTGGTTTTGGATTTGATTATATTAATTACTGGATCCCAAGTCGATGGAAGCACCCAGCCATCTTTTCTATTGAAATTAGGATGTTTTTTAAAATCAATAGCCTCAACAAAAAACAAAACAAAAATAAACCGCGATAAAATCCGTAAAATAGTTTTATTTCATGTGTAATATTCGCGTAAATCTAAGAACTCAGTATATTCATTTTGGTCTTCACAGCCACGTTGGTCTAGTCACGGATAAATTTGCGATCAAAGGATTAGGTTCAAATTCTAGGTCGGACAAATGTAGATTTCTATAAAAAAAAACAGGGAATTTCACAAAGCGATGCGCTTTGCCACAAAACCTATGAAACAGTTCAAAGAGGCATACAAAATTATTATCAACGGTAAAGTCTGTATTTCTCGGAATTTGTAGGAATTGTTGTACGTTGAACACTCATTTCGTCGAGGTATCTCAATAAGATATGGCAAAGCGAATCGCTTTGAGATCACGAGGTCCTGGGTTTAAATCCTAGGTAGTATTTCTAACAAAAAATTTCCAGTATGAGTCCGGGTGCCCTATTACATGGAACCTAACATCGTCGGCGGAAAGTGGGTAGTACTCATAGTGTTGTAAAAAAGAGCGCTGAAGTCGAGCGTTTAGCGCTGAGTCGACGCTCACGACCGTTGAAACACGTAGAAGACGCGAGCGTTTTTACAACACTAACTCAGAACACCACTGCCACCCCTGCCTTGGTAATTTAGGGGGAATTATATCTTTTTATTATATCCTCATATTTTGGCACCTACCAAAGTTGTTCCTACACCACTTCAAGGTAGACTGGCAGCAAATGCTTAAGTCACTAAGTCCACCTATGTACATCATTTCGTTAAGAATAAAATAAATAAATTAATATAGAGACCTAATAATTTCTCTAACGGACGATTGGCGCAGTAGTTAAGAGCTTAAGCCACTCCGCCCACTGGGTCGAATAGTCGCGGGTTCGATAACGGGATAAATCTTTGTGTGATCCACAATTAATTGTTTCGGCCTGGGTATTTGTGTATGTGAATTTTCATGTTTGTTAACGAACCCACGACACAGGAAAATACCCTAGTGCGAGACTACGTTAAAAAAATATACAATACTAAATACTTTGTGCAGCAGTGATAGTCTAGTGGTCAGACCGTTGGACTGCAAAGTCAGAGGTCTCGGGTCCAAACCCAGGAACGTTCCCCTGTCTTTTTAAAAGCATGTGCGTATTAAAAAAAATAATTATCACTTGCTTTAACGGTGAAGGAAAACATCGTGAGGAAACCTGCATGCCTAAGAGTTTCTCGAAGGCGTGTGAAGTTCGACAACCCGTACTGGGCCAGCGTGGTGGACTATGGCCTAAACCCTCTCAGTTTGAAAGGAGGCCCGTGCCCAACGGTGGGACAGTTTCTTAACAGGGCTAATATGATATGAAATACTTTGTATCATAACATTTAGATATCATATTGTGGCATTTTGTATTTTGTTAAAATAGATCCCCACGGGAGAGGTCATGCCTAGTGTGGGGATTAATGCAAATCTGAAATTGCTGTTGTTCAAATTTGGTTACAAAGACATTTAGTAAATTACTAAGTTGTATAAAAAACTTTATTTAAATGTATATAATGAAATATCTAAGGCTTTTCAAACCGATATAAAAATTAAACGATTATTTATAGCCATTTAATATAAAAATAAATCACCGTCTCGCCTATATTCCCCATGCGGGGGTGGCAGATGAGTACTGAGTTCACCCATGTTTCGCCGACGATGTTAGGTCTTATGTAATAGGGGGCTGCAAAAACAAAAATTATGTCAAGCTCTGAAAACATTCCTATATCCGTTAACGGTAACAATATAGAATATGTGGATGAATACACATACCTAGGACAGATCATATCTCCAATAGACCTCACAAAGAAAGAAATAAATAACAGAGTCACTTTGGCTTGGAAAAGATACTGGTCTCTCAAAGAGATAATGAAGAATCCTTTCGTACCGTTGAAAGCAAAGGGTAAAATATTTAATTCCTGCATTCTGCCTGTTATGACATATGGGTGCCAAACGTGGAGCCTAACTAATCAAAGCATACGCAAATTAGAAACTTGCCAGCACAGTATGGAGCGAAGCATGATGGGCATTAAATTAAAAGATAAAATTAAGCTAGATACTATAAGGAGCAAAACAAGAGTCACAGATATTACGTACTGCATTAAAAAACTAAAATGGAGGTGGGCAGGTCATATGATTAGGAGTAACATAGATAAATGGTCTAGGGATGTAACAGAATGGTGCCCGAGACAACACAAAAGAAAGAAAGGGAGACAGCGACGTAGATGGGAAGACGATATTGTGAAAATAGCGGGGTATACTTGGAGAAGACAAGCTCTGAACCGCACTCGGTGGCGTACTCTAGGGGAGGCCTATGCTGGATAGCAAGACAATCTTCACGGACCGGTGTCAAACGAGTAAATAAGTTTATATTGTAAATATATTTTATGTAAGATTGTTAAATAAAGGCTTTATTATTTATTATTATTATATAATAGGGGGCGAGCCTATTGCCATATATCGGGCACAATTTTAGACTCCGGACTTATACTGGGAATTTTTCGTTAGAAAAACTACATTTTTCCGATCTAGGATTTGAACCCAGGACCTTGTGATCACAAAGCGCGGCGCTTTGCCACTAGACCAACGAGGCAGTCAATAGTAATGCAATTTTTTTTGTATTGTTTTAATGCATAAAATGATAATTTGGGTACAATATCACCATAATCATTTTTGTTTAAGTTTATCTCCATTTCCATTATACATACATTTTGTAAAAAGCCCACAAATATTTTTCTTACATAAATGTGTATTTTATAAAACTACGCAGCTAGTCTTTTCGAAAAATCATCTTTACGATGTCCATTCATTTGTGCTCGAGTGTGATAGTGTTATCAATAACATCAACGAACGAATTAAGCCGAAATTAATACCAGTCTTCGCCCGCCGTCGGAACGGCATCATGGCGGCCACTATCGTGCCCCTGCCCCGCGTCATCTAACCCTACCCCTCCGGCGCCATGCAAAGCTTTTTTGCGAGCGAAAGAGACCTTCCGTATTGCTTTCATTCTAAAATATTTTCTCAGTGACATTTCCAACAATTGAATTTGAGTTATAACTGTACTTAATGAAGGTTGATATTAGCTTGCAGAGTTTATAGTACTTGTTACGGTTTGAAGCTGCAACGGCCAGATGAAAAGTGTGAAAAAGTGAGAGAGACGGATAGAGGCACCCGTCTCGGGCGGAGCCCAAGTTTTCGTGAGTCATTCGTGGCTTAGATATCGTGCCGTTCTCACTTATATGAAATGCGCAGGCGTAAAAGAGACGGATGGATTTTTCACGTTTTCTTTTTTTTATTTGGTCTTTATCTTGCGGGGGAGAAAAACGTTGCGTTTGGGGTCGGGAGGGGATGAGGTGGGGGTCTAACGAGCGTGCGTGTAATGTTAGGGGGGCGCACACACGTTCCCATAGATAATGAATAGAGTAGAATGTTTAATCACCATTTTTGAAGTACTTAGCTGCTGTAGAAATATGAGATAATTATTCGCCAAAAATGATTTTCGATTATATCGATGGAAATGATGAGAATGCCCGCCTAATTAATTAGCTTCAGGGCGGTTTTGTGAAAACTATTTTGTTTGTGCAATGACACCGAATGTACGGGTTACGGTTTTTAGTTATAAGTATTATTCCGATGTTAGTTACGGTAGGGCGTACCATGAACATACTCTCTGTTTCTTTATTTTAATATTTTTGGCGCACATTGAGTAGGATATTTAAAACAAAAATCATTTCTTTGTCAATCAAAGAAACACAGTGACGTCCAGCCCTGAGGCGGGGTGCAAAGGTGTAGGTACTGTGATATTTCGCTGACAATTTTTTAGGTCTCAAAGTAATTAAAAGGGGGTGAACCTATTACTGAGAATTGTTCGACAGAAAAACCTTTAATTTTTATGTGTTTTAGGACTAAAAGCCCGAATCTCGTGATCGCTAGTCGGGCCATGCGCCACTGCACCGACACATCACTCTAGCGATAAGAAATGGAGATTTTTATTGTTTTTAATAGTCCGTGTTTTAAAAAAAAATTAAATGTTTCATTGTCATTTACTTACAAGCTATTTTTAAAGTTTCAAGAAGAGAGCTAAGGTAGAGAGCTCATCGTATTAGAAAATTACTTAAAATAAATTTCAAAATTAGAAAGAGTTAATAAAACTATGGTAATAAAATTCGACAGACGATTTAGCGCAGTGGTTAAGGGCTTAGCCCGCCCCGCCCATTGTGTCTTATAGTCGCGGGTTCGATTCCCGCACGGGACAAATCTTTGTGTGATCCACAATTATTTGTTCTGGTCTGGGTATTTGTGTATGTGAATTTTCATGTTTGTAAAACGCACCCACGACACAGGAATTAATCCTAGAGTGGGGCAACGTTTTTTTTTTAAAAAAAAAAAAAAAAAAAAAAAAAAAAAAAAAAAAAAAAAAAAAAAAAAAAAAAATCTTTAACCCTTAAACGGGTCATGTCTCAAAATTTAATACAATTAAAAAATAATAAATATGCATAACACTAAGAAGGGTCGACCGTGAGAACGCAGGTTAAAGGTCAATCCGAACTGACTAATATGAATGATAAAGTATCATATGAGGTCAAGACCTCTGACCCCACGTGTGCCATTTGCATACAGACGCAAACATCTCTCACACAATAAGTGGATCATTGTGAGAAAAGAATAATTTATCTTGAGATACGATTTGCATAAAGCGAAATTTTAGAGAATTAAAAATTTAAATTCGTCTTGCGACGATGTAGGGTTAGGTTTTGAGAATAGGATTTGGGTCCTTGAGATGTTATTAATAAGTAAGACTGGTTTAATTATTGTTGCAAACTCCGAGATAAATGTTGCTCTGGGGGCCTATTCTCGTACAGAAAAGTGTTCAAAATGCTGTCTCGATCGAAGTTCCATGTTATAAATCTCACTAAATGGTGTTCTCGTAAAATATCAATATCGAACGAATCGAAATCGGATCGAAAGTTGAACAAAATGTAAACGGTATTCCGATAAAATTTACAAAATATCGTCAAACTGAAGATTTCACTTAGATGTTTTTTTTATTTACTCTGTGCCAGCTGCGATTAACATGTAATCATCACAAGATTAACAATATATTTTAAATTAAAACACTTGACAGTATATCGAAATTAGACTGAGATGTAACTGAAATCTGATCGATACTTTCCTCCTCCTCGAGTCGTATTCCTCATGTTTGAGGGTCGTGGCCTCCACCTCCCAGGAGTCTTGCACTTGTGACGTTTCTCCATTGTCCCCTGTCCTCGGCGGCATGCAGCGCGTTGTGGACTGTAGTGTCCAGAGTGGTGCGAATCTGGTCAGACCAACGCGTTGGGATGCGGCCTCGAGGTCTTCGTCCATCGACCTTCCCAGTGACCATGAGCCTCTCCAAGTTGTCACCGTCTTTCCTAGCAATGTGGCCAAAGAACTCCAGGATACGCTTGAGACAGATGGTAGAGAGTCGTGTCGTGACTCCTAGTTGTTTCAGTATCGATACGTTAGTTCGATGGGCCGTCCAAGGTATCCTTAACATTCTCCTCCAGCACCACATTTCAAATGCGTCAATACGCCCCTGGTCTGCTGCTTTAAGGGTCCATGTCTCAGCTCCATAGAGAAAGATAGAAAAGACAAGGGTCCGCACTAGCCTGATTTAATACTTGATGATACTTATGATTTAATCGATACTTTAGTGGAGCACAATACCAAATGTAAGTCAATTCATAATTAAACTCAATTCAGTCAAGATTCAGTCTCAGTGCCTTCTGGTGCTAATGTCTAGGTACTGTTTTGTTGGACTTACGTAAGGGACGACGGTCTATGCGAATTATAATTAGCAAACGTTTAATAAAATATAGTGTGAATAGAATAATAATTAGAATATTGAAATATAAGAGTATTAAAACATGAATGCTATGACATTTATGCTGTTGGAACATTATAGTCCGTGGATACAATAAAAAGATTAACTATAAAATAAATAAACATAAAGAAATAGAAAGATCGCAGCAGCGTAGTAAGAAAGCGAGTAGGTATGAAAGATAGTATCGGTGTAAAGATGAGAAAGGGCATGCTCCGTTGGTTCGCGCATATAGAAAGAATGTCAGAAGAACGAATGACAAAACAGATATGCAGTGTGAAAGTGGAAGGATGTAGATATCGGGGAAGACCTAGACTATCTTACAATGACCAAATAGACCGAGTCTTATCGGAAGGACACGTCAAGTCTCTCCGTAACCGGCGAGCGTGTATGAGACGAACTATGAGAATGGAGGAAGCCAGAGAGGTATGTAAGGAAAGAACCTGTTGGAACTCAGTACTCTCTGCCTACCCAGCAAGGGATCTGGCGTAATGATATAGATAGATAGAAATAGAAATATATCGTAGATAGATAGAAAGAAGCACCTTTATAAGCAGGGTGACAGAGCAGTCGATGTTAGACCACAATGTAATAGGGGGTGTATCTATTGCCGTTATTCCGGGCACAATTCCAGACACCTGACTACCAAGAAATTTCTGAAAGAAAGAAGAGAATAAATCTAATAACACTCTATCCTAAGATTCTAAGTCAGGACCCCATAATTGCTAGTCGCACGAATCGCCACTACCAAATAATAATAACACCATCCAAAAATTCAAAGTTATTAACGTTTAAAAACCGTCTTAAAAAATTCACAAAGCCCCGTGCGAGAACATAACACATCTGCAATTGAAATTAACTCCAAAAAACTAAGCGAAAACACAGTCCTTTCTTCAAGATGACCCCTTTAACTCAGTCAGATGACCTCACCTGTTACATGCATGCATAATCATAAAAATTTACATCAAATCAACATAATTTCTGACAAAAAACTTAAAAATAAAATTTGTCTATGAATTTTTCTCACGTATATCGCAGTTTATTTGCATTAGAATAAATAATTCTCTATTTTTTTTAGCTTCTGTCTGTGTACCGTGTTTAATTTGGACAGTGCATTTTTCGTGATGTGAACCGTTTTTGAACGTTATTCCGAAGCGGTGGACGTTGGAAGGGTTAGCTAATTAGAATTCGCTTCTTTTGTTGCGATTTATATACAGAAAGTTATTTTGTATTCTTGCGGAATTGAGAGAAGTAGCTGCATTACTAATGCAGACCACATTTTTTTTAAAAATACATTAAAACGGTTTTTATTTAATAACTGGTTTCTGCATACGACTTCCTCCGCTGTGACTTTAGACAGGAACCTTACATTGCTCCGGGATAAAAGTATCCTATGTGTCAATAAACTGTGTGCCAAATTTCGTTCATCCGTTTTTCCGTGATTCAGTAACAAACATCCAATCATACAAACTTTCACATTTATAATATTATTAGGATTAAAATCACAGAAATATTAATATTATGTCTTATTATTATGATTTCTGTAAGTAAAATTTATCTATCTGCTCGTGCGGGCGAGTCGAGGAAAGCATACATTCATACCCACTGCGTGGTAAGGTATTCTTCTTAAGGTTATTCTTACTGTAAAATGGTTATAAATTGAAGCCGGGCGGACCTTATCAAGGATGGAAGGATGACAAACGGCCGTTTTCAGTATTTAACTTAAGGATATATTAGCCTATTACGAACAGATTTTCCATACAAAATATGTCAAAATATTACTGACAGTAAGCAAATCGATCCTTGAGTGAAGGCGGCTGAACACTTTTTTTTTAAACAAGAAGGATTTATTCCTGTTTCGTGGGTACGTTTACAAAGATGAAAATTCGCATGCACAAATACCAAAACCGAAACTAATCTTTGTGGGTTACAAAGATATTCGTTACAGTGGCAGAGTGGATTAAGCTCTTAATTACTGCGCCAAATCTTCTGTCGTGGCACAGCACATAGCGTCGCGTCGTGGCGATATCTGGTGTAGTGGTAAGGACCCCGCGGCTAACACCGTAGATCACTTACACACATGGCGATATTTGGAGGAGCAACGGCCTCTTGCAAATGAGGTCTTTCTGGTGATGAATATTTTTTGTTTATTTTTTACGATACCCCTTTCTTCGATTTATTCCTGTGTCGTGGGTGCGTTTACAAATATGAAAATTTACATACACAAATATCCAGACTGAAACAAATTGTGAGTCACACAAAGATTCGTCCCGTGTGACACGACAAGACACAGTGGGCGGAGCGGTTGAAGCTCTAAACCACTGCGCTAAATCGGCGTCATGATGATGATGACTTGTTGGTCTGGTGATGTAGGTATAATGCGGGTAGCCGCGTGGTAAGGTATTCTTCACTTCAGCTTTGGGTTATTCTAATTTACTGAGTTCTATTTATCTCTATCTTTATTATCACGCGAACGAAGAAGACTTAAAAGGTAGGAGGAGGAGGTAAAAATAATACCTCTTCTATAATAATAATATTATTAACCCTGTTAAGAAACTGTCCCACTGTTGAGCACGGGCCTCCCCTCAAACTGAGAGGGTTTATACTAGTCCACCACGCTGGCCCAGAGAGGCTTGAACTACACACACCTTAGAGAAACTCTTAGGCATGCAGGTTTTCTCACGATGTTTTCATTCACCGTTACAGCAAGTGATAGTTAATTTTTACAACGCACATGCTTTCGAAAAGACACGGGGCGTTTTCTATAATGTATTCTGTAAATTCGCTACTCAAATTATGGTTTCACCCGTCGTCCTATCACTGTCACTAGATATTATGAAACAAAGTCCCCCCACCCCGTCTGTCTGTCTGAACGCGATAGTCTCAATAACTACCGAACGGACTTTCATACGGTTTTTACCAATGGCTGAAGTGATTCAAAAGAAAAGTTTATGTGTATAATTCACCCGTGCGAAGCTAGGGCGGGTTGCTAGTTAAAAATTAAAACAAACGAAGATTTAACCCTATTTTTTAATAAAAAAATCCAACAAACAAAACAAAAGTATCTCAATACACAAGGCATAGCAAATTTTGTACATTATCTTGATTCCCTTCGCACTGACAGCCCCCTTACACCCCCAGCCCCCTACGCACTGTCATGGCGGCCTTTCTTTTGTTGCGAACAACAGCCTGTTGTAGGCTTTGATTATAATATCTAATTAGGAGTCTGTTTGTACGCGTTTGTTTCTGGCACCAATGCTATATTAGAGAAAGATATTATCCAATTTTTTTCGTTAGGTTTTTATCTTTTAAAACGAGTCCCGGACAAAGAATTTTTTTGAAAATTTATTGTGAAAGCTTTTTTTGACGCTCTACAGTTAATATAATGAAGGTTACCAGGTTTACATTTTATGTTAAGGATAGATTTAATTACGTGCAGTATAATTTTGACAGATTTTCTATACAAAACATGTCAAAATTCTATTGAAACCGACCGCTAATTAATAGCCTTGAAGCACTATCATGTATGATTCGTCGTTTAACAAATGTAGATTTTTTTTTAAAGAATAAAGGTTGAAAAGTTGCAAGATGAGAGCGTGAGGAGAATGTATGAAGACAGAGTCCGGGACAAGCTTTTGACAGCAGGCTCTTCGGACTCAAATGTAGATGAATGCTGGAATAGCCTGAAAGAGAGTTTGGTGGAATCCGCGAAAGAAGTATGTGGTTGCTCAAAGAAGCATATTACAGCAAAAGGTGATGCATGGTGGGATGCGGAGTTGCAAAGCTCCGTAGAAAGTAAGAAGAAAGCGTGGCAGGACTATGTATCTTCTTTGAACCTGAATGCTAGTATGACAGAGATGAGGAAAGAAATATACCGGCAATGCAAGAACGCCACTAAAACTTTAGTGAAAGAAAAGCGTGAAAGAGCCAGTATGATTGAGGAGGAGAGGCTGGCGAAGAACTTCGAGAACAACACCAAACTCTTTTGGAGCAAGGTGAGAAAGGCTCGAAGTGATTCGTCAGGCTCCAGAATAGAAAGGATAAAATCTAAAGATGGTGACATTCTTGCAGACACACAAGCTGTGCTAAACCGGTGGAGTGAATATTTTGGAGAAATGTATGGAGATGACCCGGATGCTGATGCCGCAGACGTGCCCAAAGGCGAGATTGCGGCACCAGAATCAACGGAGGACATCACTATGGAAGAAGTTGAATGGGCGATAGGAAGTATGAAAAACGGTAAAGCTGCGGGAGTAGACATGATATCTGCCGAGATGATCAAATATGGTGGAACTTGCGTCCGGAACGCTTTCCGGGCCCTTGCAAACCTTTGCTGGAGGACCGGTAGAGTCCCTACAGATTGGCGCCGCGCAGTCATAGTACCCTTGTATAAAGGCAAGGGTTCACAATATGACTGCTCCAATTACAGAGCCATCAGTTTGATCAGCTTGGCAGCCAAGGTGTACGGTAAAATTATTGAACGGAGAATGCGCGTGAAGTCCGATGAAATGTTGTGCGAGGCAAAAAGGGGTTTCAGGTCTGGAAGAGGATGTTCGGATCAAGTCTTCTCACTCCGCAACATCGTAGAGAAGCATCTGGCAGTGGGGCGGAAGGTTTTCTGCGGTTTTGTAGATCTGGAGAAGGCATTTGACAGAGTTGTGCGAAAGAGACTTTGGGACATTTTGCCAGAGTATGGTATAGATGGCACTCTGTTGCGAGCCGTCCAGTCCACTTATGTGGACTGCAAGGCATGCGTACGGGTGGGTGGTAACAGGTCACCCTGGTTTGACGTTAAAATCGGCGTCAAGCAGGGTTGCGTGTTGTCCGCTAGACTGTTTATAATATATCTGGACAAAAGTCTTCAAAGACTGAAAGCGATGAATGAAGGTGTACAAATGGGTGACTTAGTGGTAAACTATCTACTTTATGCAGATGACGCGGTTTTAATAGCGCCAACAGCCACTGATCTGCAAACACTAGTCACAGTTATGAAAGACGACTGCATGATCAATGGCTTACACTTGAATGTGAAGAAAACCAAGATTATGGTTTTTGAAAGGGAAGAAACCAGAACGAATGTAAGGATTGTGGTTGGTAACGATGTGCTGGAGCAAGTGAATGAGTTTGTATATCTTGGATGCGCCTTCAGTAAGGATGGGAAATACACCGCTGATATAGAGAGAAGAGTGAGTGCAGGGAACAGAGTGAATGGTGCGATGGGAAAGCTACTCGGGAGCCGGCACTTAAGCCATAAGGCGCAGCTGGCCATACATAACGGAGTTCTTGTCCCAACGCTGTTATATGGTAGCGAGAGCTGGGTATGTAAGAAGGAGAATGAAAGTAGGATAAATGCGGTAGAAATGCGAGCTCTGCGGAAGATGTGCGGAGTGAAGCTGACCGACCGCATTAGCAACAGCATAGTAAGACAGCGAGTAGGTATGAAAGATAGTATCGGTGTAAAGATGAGAAAGGGCATGCTCCGTTGGTTCGGGCATATAGAAAGAATGCCAGAGGAAAGAATGACAAAACAGATATACAATGTGAAAGTGGAAGGATGCAGGTACCGGGGAAGACCTAGACTATCTTACCACGACCAAATAAACCGAGTCTTATCTGATGGAAAAGCCAAGAGTCTCCGTAACCGGCGAGCGTGTATGAGACGAACTATGAGAGTCGAGGAAGCCAGAGAGGTATGTAAGGAAAGAACCTGTTGGAACTCTGTACTCTCTGCCTACCCCGCAAGGGATCTGGCGTGAGGTTATAGATAGATAGATAGATAGATTTTTATTTCGTGGCATTTGCGTTTACAGTATGCCATTGTACAAAGTTTACGAATATTCATTTCTAAATTAATTCAACTCCCCAATGAACTTAATGACAAAGACGATAATGAAATTGATGGAGTGCCTCACCCTGGATAGTAAAGTGATGGATACTTTACATACCAATTGCGACGGCCGTTTTGAGGGCAATAGAAAAGGCACGTTTTATCACTTTGTTACAATTACCGTCACTCATGCACATATAGGAATACATAATGGTTAATATTCCACCAACATTATACATTATAATTCAAAATTTCACTCTTCTAATTCCCGCCAAAACTCCATATTTCAATTTACACTCATCCCTTGCAAAATATCCTTCTACTACCAATATTATAAATGTGAAAGTTTGTATGTTTAGATGTTTCATTGTTTCATTCAAAAAAGATAAACGGATATGAATCAAATTTGGCACACAGATAGTGGATTAACACAAAGGATACTTTTTAACCCGGAAAAATGCAAGGTTCCTGTCTAAAGTTAACGCGGAAGATGTCGCCGGCAGAAACTAGTGCTAAATAATGTTGAGAGAAAAAAATCATGAGATTCAAGAAATAAAGGCTTTCTTTTTAAATATGTTCCGTTTTTAAAATTCAAGTTCTTAATATCTCGATACAAATTCCAGTGGATTTATTTTAGTTTATTTTTCAACTCGGCGGATATACTGAGTACGTTAGGCGGTGCAACTAAATAGCCTATAAAGTATTTACGATGATAGGGGAGAGGGGGCTGTAACGAGCTCGGCCAACACATTTGTTACGTGCATAGGCTGTGTGCAGACAAACATACAAAATCGTGGACATATTTCTGTTAGTTTGTGTCAAAGATGAAAATATTTAAACGGGAAAGAGATTTTGAAGCGACTTAATATTTTAATACAATTATTACTTGTTACGTATAAAATGTAAGGAGACAACTGAAGACTCAAACCAAGATAGTCTTTGCGAGAGTTCGTTACTTTAAAGTTAATATATAGGCAAGTATATCTTACACAATTCATGTCTCGTACAGGATAGGGTAATGTGTGTATAGGGTTATACATAATGTTAAGGCGTTTTAACACTTGCAGACTAAAAAAGAAAGCTAGTAGCGTCATTTTTGAACGCTTTTAATTTATTTTTTTATTAAAATATTTTTATTTTATGTACGTTATAGTTGTTTCTTTCTTGTTAAATTTAAAAGTTTAGAATATTTTGAAACGAGTCGTAAAAAAACAATGTATTGTTTTTAAAAGCTATAAAAACAAAAGGACTTGTTTAAGTTTTTTATGGCTGCCAGTATTTTACTATTTCAAAATAGAATTTAATTATGGAACACGCAGGTACATTCTGCGAGCGTGTCGCGTTTATTGACTAACCCTGTCCGTGGCGTGTGTGCCCGTCCCACTATTTATATCGGATTTGTCTCAATTTAAAGTTAATTGAAACGACAAAACGATTAGTTAGTGCCGTTTTCCACGGTTCCTTTTCAATTATTCCGATATAATCGACGCACGCGGTTATTTATTAGATAATTTGATTTCCGACGGTGCGAGTCCCGTTAATTAGATTTTATAATGGCGTTTCGTGGTGTTTTTATGTAAATTTTTATATAATAAGATAATTTGATATTCCGATATGCATTTTTATAATAATTCTGTAGGTATACCTACTTATGTAGCATCGCGAGCATACATGACTCTAAAGGATGTTTGGTCATGATGTGACACGAAAGTTTTTCAAAAAAATGAGCTAAGTAATTATTTTTAATTTTCTTGTGTTAAAACAATGTTGTGCAGGACCTCAGTCTCGTTATCATTGGTTCGTCTAGTAGATAATTAATACAAGTTAAGATAGTCAAAGTTGTCTATAAAATGTGTGCGCGCCGTAATACCAGTGAACCTAGAAGCAGAACACTACTGGTACTTGTAAAAATTTCTGAAGAAATATCAAACAGTCCTCAGATTAACGTTAGATTTCATTTCTTTGCATACGTTTTTGTCATCCAAATAAGAAAAAAATAAAGAATGCACCATTATACTAAGTTGATTAATAAAACACGAGAAAGGAAGACTGCCAAGTACGTAGAGTACTCTCTTAAGTCTCGTTAAAGTCGTGGTAAAGACTACAACAATCGGAGACGTACGTCTTTACCGGAGTACGAGTACGGTCAACTCCGCACTGTCCTACTGCACCCAACACGTGCAAGCAACATTTCTGCACGCAATCATTCTCCATTCAATATCCGAATTTGAAAAAAGAACTTGTAGTGATGTGACCTTGCTTTTCCTCGGTTCGTTTTTCGTTCAGCACGCAGGCGCGGTTGTGTCCGGATCAATGCCGAAAAACGGGGGTCCGTGTCCCCCGCGGCCCACGCCGCAAAGTAAGCGGCTCGCGGCATCTGAAGGGTTAGGCCGGTTGGTCCTGGTTGCTAGGCGACGGCGCCTTCGTGTTTGGCCGGTCGATAAAGCCCGCGTTATAATTTTCTTTAATCACAGCCTGGGGGTTGGACTTAACAGCCCCGCGTTGATTCTGTTGTAGATATTTTTGTAACGGGTTGGGTATTTGAGTAGATAGGTATGCAAAAACCCATTTAAGATGATGTTCTGATTAAAATTGTGAGATTTTTGTGTCTTAAAATATTAACAATTTGTTTATTTTAATGCTAATTCCGATATTCCCCTATGACAGTTGTGTGGTCTGTCTCTTTGTTATATAACTACATATTTATTTTGTTATATTTTTATTCAAAAGTAAAAAAATAACGTTGGCGACAATATACTTGCGTTTGCTTAATCAGAAAGCTATCAAAAGCGCTAAGGCACCACAATTGTTTTGATGTAAAAGAATCGACTGAATAAATCCATGTCTATATTTGTAATCTATTACGGAGATGAATGTTAAAAAAATGTTTTCCTAATGCTTATAAGGATTTTTTTAAATGCTTATGGCATCACGACGATGGTTATTTTGCCAATGTCAAGTATTACGAATATTCATTTCAAAATTAATTTAACACCCCGATGAACCTTATGACAAGGATCATTATGAAATTAATGAAGTGCCCCACCCTGGATAGTAAAGCGATGGAAACTTTACATACCAATTGCGACGGCCGTTTTGAGGGAAACCGAAAAGGCACGTTTTATCACTTTGTTACAATTACCTATACTCGTGCATATATAATAATACATAATGGTTAATATTCCACCAACATTACACATTATAGTTCGAAATACAAGGCATGCCTTTTAAGTTCTATCCTTTCCATATTTCCCGGCAATTTTGAATTTGGAACTGTTCTATATTCGAATGTGTTTAATTTTCGAATCTCAAAACAGTTGAAAGTATTAGGATTAATGCTATTGTTTAGTCACAGCGTCGATTAGAATCTGTCAGGTTACGTACGAAAATGAATCTTTCTAAGGAAAATGTTCGTGCAATAATTTTCTACAAATTTAGAAGAGGCCTGAGACGGCTTCAGTGTTTTGAAGAGCTAACATCTGTGTTCAGTGATAAAACCCTATATCTGCGGACTGTCGAACGCTGGTATTTAGAATTCTAGCGTGGACATACTAGTGTTAGTGACAAATCTCGCGAAGGACGCTCAAAATCCGCCCACTGAAGGTAACATCATTGCTGTGAGACAACTAATTCTCGATGATCGTCATGTGACGTATCGAGAGATAGAGGCTCTATTAGACATCTCAGGGACAACCATTCAGAAGATCTTGCATGAAGCGCTTGGTGTGAGAAAGCTAGTTTGCCGTTAGACACCACATCTGCTTTCCGACGATCACAAGGCGGCCCGCGTCAGATGGTGTAAGAAAACTCTGTAAAGGTTTAACCGAGGAGATTCAAATCACGTCTACGACATCATCAGTGGTGACGAATCTTGGATCTATGCCTACGATCCTGATTCCAAACAACAATCTACAATTTGGGTCTTTCAAGACGAGCCAAAGCCGACTAAAGTTGTTCGTTCTCGAAGCACCTCAAAGAAGATGGTGGCCACGTTCTTTGGAAAAACAGGCCATGTTGCGACTATTGCACTTGAAGATCGTAGAACGATTAACGCAGAGTGGTATACCACAGAGAAGTCATCGCCGAACTTCAAAAATCTAACTCAAAGCGACGCATCATCCTGCACCACGACAACGCAAGCTCACACAGCGCTCGTCACTCGATTGAGTATTTGAAGCAGGAAAAAGTAGAAATTCTTGACCATCCTCCATACAGTCCTGACCTGAGCCCTAACGATTTCTTTACATTTCTTAAAATTAAGAAAAGTCTTCCTGGTCAAAGGTTCCAGTCCGGTGAAGAAGCAGTCGACGCTTTCAAGTCAGCCATTTTGAACACCCCTACTTTAGAGTGGAGTAAATGTTATAATAACTAGTTTGAGCGAATGGAAAAGTGCTTGGCACTCCATTCCCTTCGGTCTTGCGTTTTTCTCATCCAATCCTTTCCGGTCACCTTCGTCAGGTCAGCAGTCCATCTTGCGGGTTGTCTTCCTACATTTCGATGGCCGGTTCGCGGTCTCCACCCAAGCACCCTTTTCCCCCATCTGTTGTCCGATCTCCGGCATAAGTGTCCCGCCCATCTCCACTTTCTTTCCGCTATCACTTGAGCTATGTCGGTAAGTTTTGTTCTTTTCCGGATTATGATGTTTTGGACAAAGTATAGATAGGATATATTTCGGAATAAAAACACCGTCTCGCCTTCATTTCCCAAACGTGGCGCAAAGGTGTACTGGGTTCACCCACATACCACCAGCGATGTTAAGTTCCAATGTAGGGCGTGCTTATTGCTGTGACTGAGATTTACAATAGAATAAACTTTGGGTGTACTCAGTACACCTCTGCCACCCCCTCTGGGGAATATAGGCGTGACGGTGTGTGTATAAACACACTTTATCTGAAATGAGTTTCGAACCCAGAATCCCGTGATATCCGTCGTCGTATTGTTTATGTGACCCTTGCATCGTAAGTTAGAAAAATAGAACCAGTCTTAATGTTGAAGAGTAATAGAGTGGATGAAAACGCTAACATACGGAGATGTTAAAAACATCTTAGTTAGAATCAGATAAATGACAAGAGTTACCAGTGCGCGAAACACCTCACAAACACAGACAAACACACACACAGAAACACACATGCCCACACACATACACACACACACACTATACTAGAACTAAAATTGCATGTTAGCGTCTATTTATTTATTTTATTTTTGTTTACTTTTATGTTTCCTCTGTTTTATATTTCTATAAGTCAATTTTATATTCTGTTGCTACTGCTTTAACATTGTCTGCATAAGTATATGTATAAGGGAAGTGCGAGACAACCCCAACACAAGTATTCATATCATTTACTGGGGCTGCCTCAATTTTACATAAATCTACAATGTATGAGATACCAATAAACCATTTTTATTTTTATTTTATTTTATTTTTTGAAGAATGATTTACGTAGGTAGGTATCTTACTTTTAAGCTTTTTGAAGTCGGTTTTCTAGGTTAGGCAAGTTAAATGTTTGAAGTCGGCCATAGTCGGTCGGTGCAGGCGGTTACTAGGACCTTTTTAGAGCTATATTGAACACAACGAACATAGAATCATCAAAATTGGTCCACAGTTGGCCGAAAATATCGGTGGAAATACATATAGACGAACACAGAACCTGCTCTTTTTGTAAACGATTAAAAATCTGTTCTTGTTATGTGGGAAATTCACAAACAAAGTTAAGGAATTCTGTTCACTCATTGATTTTACAGCTATATCAACTTTATTGCCTTAGTTGCTACGCCATTTTTGTTAATGCACATCGCCACGACAAAATAAACAGTCAAGAGTTAATAACATTTTTTTAGCCCGACACTAGGATTTGTTCCTGTGTTATGGGAGCGTTTACAAACATAAAAATTCGCACACACAAATACCCAGACCGAAACAAATAATTTTGAATCACACAATGATTTGTCCCGTGCGGGAATCGAACCTGTGACTATTAGACACAGTGGGCGGAGCGGCTGAAGCTCTTAACCAATGCGCTAAATCGTCCATCAACAATAAACAAACATTGGTAATGATGTGCCCGTATTACTCTCTCTCTCTCTTCAAGTGCCTCTCCATTACTGGAGGTTGGCCGTCAGCTCTACGTATGTGCTTCTTTCTTGAGCTATATGGAACAACTGCTCAACGCTGGCAATTCCGGTCTACTCCCTAATGTTTCGCAGCCATGATTTTTTCCGTCGTCTAACGCGTCTTTTGCCCTCAATTTTGCCCATCATAATTAATTGAAGTAGGTGATATCTATCGTAGCGCAGCACGTGTCCGAGATATCCATGATGATATAAATGATGCTCGAGCAATTTCTATCCGGGTCTTTATTTCTTGATCAGAGTCCCATACTTCATTCACCCAAGCACCGAGATATTTGTAATGGCGGACTCGCTCAAGATCTTTAGTTCCTACCGATATCTTTGGTTATTACTATCAATATAGAATTAGAATCAAAAATACTTTGGCGAAATGAAGGTACACTATGAACACCTCTTACTTGATCAGGACAATTGTGAGTGATATTTATTCTTTGCTTAATTGTCTTGTCAACATAGAAGTTCTACCGATCACGGGGTCTAGGGTTTGAATACTATCTATGTCATAACGCCAGATCCCTTGCGGGGTAGGCAGAGAGTACAGAGTTCAAACAGGTTCTTTCCTTTTAGACCGCTCTGCCTTCCTCCACTTTCATATTTCGTCTCATACACGCTCGCCGGTTACGGAGACTGTTGACTTACCATCCGGATAAGATACGGTCTATTTGGTTATGGAAGAGAGTCTAGGTCTTCTCCGGTACTTATACTCTTCCATTGTCGCATACTAAGTAATAGGTATAATAACCTGTATAAGTTTGAATATAGTTTGTGAAAAATGGTATTGAGTTTTTCTATCAAAATCTATCCCAGCACCAGTCTAGAGTCTGGAATTAGTCCAGATAATAAACTAGCTCTGGCAAATTGGCAAAATATGCGTGTACACGTTACACCTACGTTTAGGGAATGTAGGTGTGACGGTGATTATATTCCTTTAGATATGTATTATAACACGTAGTATATAGACGGGCGTTGGGGCAGAAAGATTCTAGAGTGGAGACCACGTATTGAATCAGAATCAGAATATTTTTTATTCATATAAACCATTACAGTATTTATGAATCGTCAGAAAAGTAACAAAGACTCTAGCACCACTTCGGAATGTCATTCCTGTGGAGAAGAAGGGCAAGAAACTCCACGGTTACTCTTTTAAAATAGTATTTTTACATTTTCTTTTTCCATCTACATTTTGTTGTGGGATATGGGAGAACGATGTAGGCTGGTCTATCAGGTAGGTCCAAGTTAAATTATACAAATTATACTATTCATGTGAATGGCTACATGGTTTCCTCATTTACAGAGAAAGAAATGAGATAAAAAAAGGAACATTTTACTAAATTATTAGAAGGAAGAGAGGGAATTTTAAATAATAATAGCTTAACAAGTTGTCCATATTCAATCAAGTGGAGTTGGAACAGCCCCTATCCAAGTATTTTTGTCTTTTAAATAATCATCTAGCGTATAATAAGCTTGTTTACTAAGCGTACGTTGTGACGTCAAGAGGAATTTTATTATAAAATCTAACACAGTACCCCATGAAAGAAGTGTGAATTTTTGAAAGATGAAATTGCGGTTGATCTAATTTATTTCTATGTCGCGTATTATAGCAATGTCTATTGCCGAGCTGATTAAACAGATCTATATTTTTTCTTGTATACATTATGTTTTTAGCAAGCGCAGCGTGGGACGGCCGCCTGCCAGATGGACCGACGATCTTGTGAGGATCGCAGGAAGTCGTTGGATGCAGATGGCATCGGACCGGTTGCGTTGGAGAGCGATCCGGGGACAGCGGAGAGCCTATGTTAAGCGGTGGACGAGTATAGGCTGAGATGATAATTATGTTGATGACGTAGTCTGTAATGCGCATATGTCACAAGAATGTCTTGAGCAACAAACAACTTTCCTGGCTCACGTTCCTCCTGATAAGGAACGATAGAGCGCGAACACAAATTAAAAAAAAAAAAAAAAAAAAAAAAAAAATGTCACCGGGAACGCACTGACGACAGTATGAAAGGTCTAAACGACCTTTCATACTGTCGTCAGTGCGTTCCCGGTGACATTTTTTTTTTTTTTTTTTTTTAAACGTAGCCCCACACTAGGATTTATTCCTGTGTCGTGGGTGCGTTTACAAACATGAAAATTCACATACACAAATACCCAGACCGGAACAAATAATTGTGGATCACACAAAGATTTGTCCCGTGCGGGACTCGAACCCGCGACTATTAGACGCAGTGGGCAGAGCGGCTTAAGCTCTTAACCACTGCGCTAAATCGTCCGTCAAATTACGTCAAATTTAAGGGCGTACCGCGATCACCGGAAGAGTGAGAGTGATGCTATTATTTAACCGACTTCAAAAAGGAGGAGGTTCTATGTTCGGTTGTACGTATGCTCTTTTTTTTATGTATGTTCAGCGATATTTCCGTCAATTGTGGACCGATTTTGATTATTTTTTTTGCATTGGGTTCAATATAGCTCCAAGGTGGTCCCATTTTAATTTCATTGGTATTGGACCTTGGGCTTAGAAGATACACCAGGGAACTCCTTAACGACAAACAATAGGCATGTGTAAATTGAGATATTATGGGTATTACGTCAATCCTATAGGTACACTACTATAGAACTAAGCAGTATATTAGCCAACTTCAAAAAAAGGAGGTTCATAATTCGTCCTTTTTTATAACTCGTTTGCTTATGAACCGATTTTGAGGATTATTTTTGCATAGTTTGCTTTTTTGATAGTTTTGAGGTGGACCTATTTTAATGTTATTGGTATTGGACCTTGGACCTTGAAGATACAAGAGGGAACTCCTTAACGCTGAACAACACGAATGTATGTAAACCTACATACATTATTATAGTCATTATATTAATCCTGTAGGTACCTTACTGTACAACTCAGCAAAATAATATAATATCACTATATAAATATTACTAAATAATTCACTCGTCACCTAAAATTGTAACCGACTTCAAAAAACAAAAAATAAATATTTGAAGTCGGTGCTGGTTGGTGCAGTCGGTTATTTGGCATCGACTTCAAATATTTATTTTTTGCTTTTTGAAGTCGGTTTATCTTTTTTCCTAAAAGATCTTTTTTTGTATAACAAAAATAAGGGACGGATATATTAAGCGCGCTTGGAAATTAACGACGTATATGCAGAAACAAATGTGATCATTTTCTAGAAAAACTACACTATTAAATAAAAACCAGCTTCACAAGAACTTGGCTACAATTTTTCTCTATGTTTTTAAGTAAATATCACTGACTGGTTCTTAAGCGTTTCGCGTTGGAATTAAAAAATGTAAAGCAATAGATATAATTTTTATTTTCTTTCTCTATCGAGAAAATTTCGTTTTATCGTGTATTCCTTGTATCAGATTCTAAAATATATAGTCAAAAATCATATTTTTAAATATTAAGTTACTAAACCATATACTTCTAAAAAACTTTTTTTTTGGTAGTCCTTTAAAACTTTGTATTAGCACCCAGCATATCCCAATCAAAGACAGTGAAAGCTGTGGCTTAACCTGGTGGGTAATACCCTAAAAAATCTAATAGCGATGCAGTTGTTTATATTTTTATAGTAACTTCAAGTCGATTCATAAAGAACGTTTTAAGTAACAAACTGCATCTTTTACCGGTTACGTTCTACCTAATCAGGAAAGAAGAACCAATATTCAAGGTCTCTATTCTATAAATGAGAGGACTTACGTTTAATCTATACTTAAGTATATTTAGCTCGTTCTGCAATGTTCGTCTATACAAAAAGAATTGTAAAACTCTCATTATTAACAGCAATCGTGGAGTTTTTCACCCCTTTTCTACACAGAAATTACTTCTCGAACAGGTGGTAGAGTCTTTTTTTCCTTAGGGTCTACGTGAATAAAAGATATTGATTGATTTTGAATACAGGTCCAAAGCTCCATCTTTTCGGACTTCCGGTAATACCGTATTAAACTTACAGGAGTGCTGACACGGGTAGTTATTTATTTATGGATAGTTATTTTAAATAAGAGCCTCTTCACAAAGTAAGCCTTAAGCGACACACAACTTTACCCGGTTTTGTAATTCGTAATAAGGAACAAAGGACCAATAAAGGACATATTTCGATATTTTCGGACTTACGTTATTCTGTTCTCCGGTGACATTACAGTTAATACGTTGCGTTAGCATCCAATATGTCGTAACCAAAGACATGGTAAAGGTGCGCTGACCTAATGGGTAAAATACAGGACTGCTGCCGCGGGTATTTATTTATTTTATATAATGAGCTTCTTCTTAAAAAAGCCTTAAGCGACACAGCTTTCCCTGCTTACTTTACTCGTAATAAGGATCAAAGGACCAATAGAGGTCCAAATTGCGATCTTTTCGGGCTTACGTTATTCTGTTTCCCGGTGACAGGCGAGTTAACACGTTGTCCTAATCAGAGATAGTGAAAGCTGTGCCTTGACCTAGTAGGTAATACCGTACAAACACACACGTACTGACGCGGTCGATAAGCGAGAGTGCTATTAGAAGGGGTTAGACATGTGGGATGGACTGTTGACGGCGGCTGGGTTATGTTTATGGGGGTACGTCTATGCAGAGATACTATGGTCTATGTTTGTCTAGCTAATTAATTTGTAATATGTTTTATTATTGAAAGAAAGAAAATATCTATAACTAGACGACCCAGTGAACATCGTACTGCCTAAAATTGATTTATTTATTTATTCAGAGACAAGCCAACAGTATACATATGCAACATTGTATGAGGTAGATATAGCATAATAGTATAGATCTTATATGTGTACCTATAACAGGCATGTACAGCACTCACAAATCAACTGAAACACAGACAGAAGTTGGTAAAATTAGGAACTATAATAATTAAGTAGGTAGGAACAGTTTAAATATGTTTAAATTATGCGAATGGTTTCAGTATTTTATTCTAAGATCTGTATTACTTAGTATACCATGTTTGAGTGTAACTCTCACTTTCTCTTATGGAAATTACCAATTTCGATTATTCAGCTGTTCCTTTGGGTTTTCCTGAGTATCTTTTTCCAAAACCACCCCAGCGTTGAGGAAAATAGTACAAAATAAAATACGTATATATTCAAATCGATCCAGATATTTTCGAGTTTTTGCGAGACTAACGCACGGTAATTGATTTTTATAATATATGATCCACCTGCGTTAACACTGATATTACGAGCATCTAATGTCTGCATCAGAATTAAGCGTGAAAAAACATTAGGATGCCAAATCACGGTTAACAAATTAAACTTTGGCTACATTTGTTAGCGTGTTATTAGTATTTTTTTTCTCTATGAGTTCTTCATGACAGAGTTGTGACCACCATGGTCAAGTTTTTGTACAAGCGCTGTCTAGACTTCCCGGCATTAATCAACCTGTTCGATGACGGCTGAAATACTATTTCAGCCGTAGTCGTAATTTCTTTTGTGACATCTGCCTATTTAGTTGGCGATCTTCCTCTACTCCTCTTTCTACCCACGTGGCTTACTGCTATTAGCTTTACCAAGTTGTCTGGTTCTCGTCGGGCTACGTGTCCAAGGTATGTGAAGAGTCTCTACATGAAAACTGTAGATAGGAGTATTAGACAAAATAGATGATATGCATAATTCTTGGATGATGACGAACTATGAGAGTGGAGGAAGCTAGAGAGGTATGTAAGGAAAGAACCTGTTGGAACTCTGTACTCTCTACCTACCCCGTAAGGGACTTGACGTGATGCTAAAGATAGATTAGAATAGAATGTAGCCACAACCGGCTATTTCTACGTCTACCGATACGTTGTATCGGTAGACGTAGAAGTAGCCGGTTCTTAAAAATAAAATAATCTTTAATATGGACAGATGACGTGATGAAGGTTGCGGATGAAAGCTGGATGAATGCAACATAAAACTGGTCATTGTGATGATCATTGGTTCTCCAACGATCACCACAAATAGCCGGCCTATGACCTACAGTATGTAGTATATATATAGATCATCATCATCATCATCTCAGCCTATACTTGTCCACTGCTGAATCTAGGCTAGGCCTCCCCAATCGCTTTCCAGCGTAACCGGTCCGATGCCACCTGCATCCAACGACTTCCTGCGATTTTCGATCATCGTCGGTCCATCTGGCAGGCGGTCGTCCCACGCTGCGCTTGCCAATACGTGGTCTCCACTCTAGAATCTTTCTGCCCCAACGCCCGTCCGATCTACGCGCTATATGGCCCGCCCATTGCCACTTCAGCTTGCTAATCTTAAGGGCTATGTCGGTGACCTTGGTTCTTCTACGAATCTTCTCATTCCTGATTCGATCGCGTAGAGAAACGCCGAACATAGCTCTCTCCATAGCTCGCTGAGCAACTCTGAGATTTTTCATGAGACCTATTGTAATGTAAGAGACCACGTCTCTGATCCGTATGTCATCATTGGTAACACACATTGACTAAATATAGATACGTGACAATTTTTTTTAAGTTACTTTATGCTATATTTGTGTAGTACTGGAGTTAGCGCGTGATACATTAATCAGTGTATGAGACCCCACCATACAGGCGTGCCTAGTGTGGGGACCATGAATAGATTTTCACTTGTAATTCCTACAATGGACAAATAATATTATCATTTTGTGATCTCACAGTTTGATATATTTTTATTTTTTCATGTTTCATTTCATTAGGATAAATAGATTGCAGTCACAGCTCAAGTTATTCCACATACGGAATAAGGAAGGAGGAATGGAGTTCCAAATATCGATCTTTTCGGTTTTCTGTTTGTGTTGAAATTCGAGTTAACATGTGGCGTTAGCGTGCAGTTTGTCCTTATCAAAGACAGTAAAAGGAGTGCTTGAACACCACAAATGGCCGGTCTATGTTCTACAGTTAATGTCTTAATAGAGATCATGATTAAAATACACATGTTCCATTACGGTACAGCACAAAGATGCGCGTTGTAGCGATCTTTAAAGGAGGGTTATGTATGTGAGGTTAAACACCGTCTCGCCTATATTTCCCAAGCGGGGGTGGCAGAGGTGTAGTCAGTACACCCACTTTCCGCTGACTATGTTAGGTCCCATGTAATAGGGGGCGAGCCAATTGCCATATACCGGGGACAATTCCAAACTCCGAACCCATACGGGGAATATTCGTTAGAAAAACTACATTTGTCCGACCTAGGATTTGAACCCAGGACCTCGTGATCACAAAGCGATTCCCTTTGCCACTAGACCGTGGCAATATTTATTTATTTAATCACAAATAACAAAAGGTTTATTATCAAAATGCATAAGTTTCATGTATGTCATGCTTCACTAGGATATAGATCTTGTTCAGATAGTCTTAGTTATGCCTAACTAGGCATTTCGGAAATTATGTCGTCAATTTTTGTCGCTAATTTTTGAAAGGGCTGTGCTCAAATTTTCTTTGAACCAAATTTTTTTCTTCACTTTAGCCAAATATTTTTCTCTTTCTTTCTTGATTCTTTACACCTTCTAAGATTTTTTGGGCAGAAAAAATTTAATTACACTTTGTCCTAACTAAGCTTTGAAAACAGGATACTAGACAATTGATATTATGATTAAGAATAGAATTTTAACTAAAATTAAATAAATCTAATACAATATACAATACAAAATATGTAAACAACGCGTAAGCGTTTATGCCAAAATGAACATTCCAGGATCGAACAATCTTATCTCTACATAGAGTAGGTAGGCATCAGCTTCCGTTTAGGGTCACCGAAAGTGAAACCCCAAGTGCGGTGTATTAATGTTTATGTTGCTTAGAGAACTTATAGACGAGCGACTATTCATGTCGACGAACGTCGGCATCGACCACTGTCGACAGGGACCACTGGAGACTGTTGCGTTCTTGACGTCGATACATCGGCAGTAGTCACCTTTATTATAATTTTAATTGTTTAAGTAAAATCTTTTTTCTACCCTAGGCATTATAGTGTATATGTGTAGTGTGTTCATAAGCGTAAATATTACGTGCGAAAATACTAAGATCAAAACAAAATATTTTAAGGTCGCACAAGAATTTATGCCGTGCGGGGGATCCAATCCGTAAATAAGTTCTTTCTTTTGGAATACTTGTGTGTCACAAACACACACGTTTTTGCTGACACGCGCTCTCAGGTGAGAGTGATTGTTTTTCTATTTTTTCAATGAAGCATTCCAAATGAAAGAACTTCAGTTTCCAAAATAGTGGTGCCACTCTCCGCTACAGTAAACTACTACACACACTACTAACTTTAAAACTAACGACAGGCGAATGTCGTCGACGTATCGACGACAGAGAGCAACTGTCGCTGACGACAGGCGTCGTCGACATACATAAAGTGTCGCTCGTCTGTGAGATCCCATACATGTACAATATGAAGACACATTTCACACACGTAGGTACGGAGGTATGTGTGTAAACATACAGCGTTTATCAGGTACGACAAGGTCGGGCGAATGAACGGATAGTACAAACGTGTAGTGCAATGTATCTCAAGATTACATTCAGCGTATTGTATGGCAGTAAACAGAGAAATGGACATGAAACTCACCAGCGCAAAAATGTAAACCACGGCAGTGAGCCAGTGAGTAGAAATGAAATTGAACAGATTTGTTATGAAGACTTTACATGCCCGAAATTCCCATGTTTATGTTGAGTTCCTTGCTGCAGGGAATATTTTAGCATATTTTAGCAGTCCCTTCTTGTATACATCCCCACTGACAAGAATCATCTAAATCGTTCATCTATTTGTAATTGAGTAAGAAACGAATAAAGATCGAAATTTACAAGTTCATTAAACTCATATTAGTAGATTTACACGCCTTATTTATTTGGGGTTTATCTGAATAAATAAAACATAAACACCGTTACGCCTCTATACCCTAAGCGGCACAGAGGTGTACACTTACTTTTCGCCGACGATGTTAGTTCCTATGGAATAGAGGGCGAGCTTATTACAATTTTACCTGGCAAACTGCCAGACTCCAAACTGATACTGGGTATTTTTGTATAGAAAAATGACATTTTCTGACCTAGAATTCATAATCAGCATCTTGTGATCACAACGCGCATTATTCGCAACTCGACCAACGTGGTAAACTATTATTATTAATTAGTTTCTGCCCGCGACTTCGTCCGCGTTGACTTTAGACAGGAACCCTACATTTTTGCGGGATAAAAAGTGTTAATCTAGGTCATAAACTATCTGTGTTCCAAATTTCATCCAAATCCATTCATCCGTTTTCGAGTGATTGAGTAACAAATATCCAAATATCCAAAGATACATACTTTCACATTTATAATATTAGTAGAAGATTAGATAGAGATATTGTGGACGATTTTCGCTGACGGTACACTTTATTTTAGGTATGCTAGGACGGGCCGGTAATGTGAACGACGATTTCCCCCGGTCTTATTGAGCGCAACACTACGGTAACGGACTAGTCCGGTAATCGATGTGTTAATAATTATCGATACAAATGTGGTGTAACACTATTCGTTATATCGTCAAATTTCTAATGGAGATAGAATTTTAGGGGAATAGTTGATTTAGATTAGTGTTTTCAAAGAAGTATCTTATTTAGGCGTTTATGTCGAGAGTTTTTTTGGTGGGAAATAAAATAGTGAGTAGAAATATCCACCACTATACCTACTTTTTGGGGTAAGAGTATTTCGAAAAATAATAAATCTGGCTGTTTTGAACCACTGTTGGGCTTAAGGCTTTCTTTCAAAAACCAGGTGAGCGAGAAGGTAAGGTCATTCGCCATCACGCTGATCCAGTGCAGATTGATTCAAATTCAAAATTCAAATTAAAATTTAAAGTTATTTTTAACTATGCAGAGAAAAAAGTGCCGGTAAATAGTCAAGAAAAAAAGGACAGTGATTACTTTAGAATCGACCACAGATTCCGACGTCATACCAGATTGAAATAAATGATGGACATTTTTTCTTAAAAAGGTGGGGTAAGGTGAGGATAGTCATGGGATACACTTTTGCCGCGCAGTGGGCTGAAATAGGTTAGAAAAAAGGTAAGGTACAGTAAAGATTAGGCCAAGATGACTAATTACAAGTCAGCTTAAAAAGTTATGGTAGAGACTGCCCAGTAGTGGGATAGTAAATATAATAATAATATTATCAGCCTATACTGTCTCATGTCGAAGCAGTGGTTAAACCGTTGGACTGCAAAGTCAGAGGTATTGGGTTCAAACCCAAACATGTACCTCTACCTTTTCGAAAAACAAGTGCGTATTAAACTATCACTTGCTTTAACAGTGAAGTAAAACATCGAAAGGAAACCTGCGGGCCTAAGAGTTTCTCGAAGGTGTGTGAAATTCACCAACCCGGACTGAGCTAGCATGGGGCACTATGGCCTAAAACCCTCTCAGTTTGAGAGGAGGCCTGTGCCCAACAGTGGGACAGTTTCTTAACAGGGCTAATATTATATATTCTGTCCCATAGCTGGGCAAAGGCCTTGTATCACAAATCGAGGTGAGAGACATTAGATCACACTCTACCACGCGGACCCAGTGCGGATTGGTGGAAGCAGGTTTGCGGCCACCTGCTGTTGGAACTTATCAAGCCGCCTATAAGGCCTCGGATACGAAGTCAGCGGGAGCGAGGCGGTGGCGGCGACGGCGCAGGGAGCTATGTGGCGTCGGCTATGTGGCGAAACCTTAAGAGAAATAGCTAAGGCACGTGTTTCCAACACCCAAAATTGTCCTAATCTCATAACACCGCGTCACATAAAGGCCAGTATTAGGTGGCGTAAAAACTCTTTTCCAGGCCCCTCGCAAATATAATATCCGAATGGCTCATCAATCACTCAGGAGGGCGAGTTAAGTCGACACATGTAAATTTTTCGCGCAAATTATACGAAAGGCGGGGGTTGGACGGTGGGAACTGACCGTGGGCAGTTTGATGTATCTACAGGTATATACATAAGTAAGTTATGAGCATATATGAGGAGTTATAAACTCTGCGTGAGCATAGTTTTTTGCGTAGTAATGGCTAAGAAAACTACGTTCCCGCAAAGTTTAGGTAACGTTTGTGACGGTCGGTTTAAGATGGTTCATCGTTTTTGGCAGTTTCATTTTTGAGCCTCTGTGGAAGGCACGGTAAGCCGTTGATTAAGGCTTTGGCGTAAGATGCCTTATATGCGGCATGCAACCAGGCCACGAACTCGTCTTCATCAAAAGCCGCTACTGGATCGATCCGCTGAATATAATGCGTGCCATAGAAATAGTTGCAAACAAATATAACCTCATTATAAAAGGATAAAGGTACATGCATTGCCTAGTTTTTACCTACCTTGGGTTTGTACAACACCACCAAAACCAGCGTCGTAGTTTCAGATATGGTATTGCGCATTGCATTGGTCAAAATTATGCATGTTGCCACAACATAAAACAACTTTTTTGTAAATGCCACGTAAACGCCACGTACTCAGAGGTTGAGGTTAGGAAAATTGGATGTCGTGAATGTTACTGTCACTTGTTTTTTTATTTTATTTTTCTCAACTTATGGCAAGGGGTTTAAAGTGCTACTCTGTAAGATTTTTATTTATGATTTTTCATGTACCCTATTTAATTTTAGTTACTTGTTTTACTATTTTGTTTTTTTTTGTTCTCTTCTCTCACTTTTTGTTAGCGTCCAGGACGTCACCAAACGGCTCAACGGAAGACCAGCGCTGGTCGCATCAACAGCCAGCATTATGCTGAGTTGAGTCCGTTCTTGTAGCGAGGTCATGTAACGTAATAATAATTACCAACGTTCTTTTTTACCTACTCGTTGCAAAATGAATTTTATTTTCTTTCTTCGTTCTATTCTGACTTCCGGATGGTGACTTCACCATAGACAACACCACCATAAACTAGGTTTTTGAGAGAAGGTCTTTTTCCAGCTGTGGGATAGTACTGCCAGATTTATATAAGTATTATATGCTCATAAATATAGGCAGAGACAGATACAGAGACGGCGATAGCCTCGCCCTCGTGGTTGACTGATCGTATTGTATTCACAAAGGTCTCGGTTGGAAACCAGTGCGCACTTCTAAACTTTTTCAAAACGTATGACGCCGTATACTTTTTTATTTTTCGAAGTAAATTCAACTTACGTCAATAAAACGTTGTCCAACGAACTGTCAAATAAAAAATACAAATTTCGCCAACTATGTACAAACCAAACATCCCAAGTATACATTATGCCCCAACCTACCCTGCCCCAAAAAGGGTCTGTGAAAAAACAAAACCCGAAAAAGATATTTCACTCCAAAGAGGCCCATTACATTGGTCTTGGTAAAAAAAGCCTCTGCCACGCTCGCATCAATTAGCGGAGGAGGCGCGGGTAAACAGGGCCCCATATTCACTAAACACGAAACGCAGATCGTCACGAAAATTTTGTAAAATGATCGTCATTCGATAAATTTTAAGAATAATCTGAGAGCTTGGCACGAAAAGATTGATGTTACCGTAACGCTACACAGTTGATTTGTCATCTCTAACAAACTACAGATTTATTAAATAAACATGAACATGCCCAGAGATGGGATAAATGTAATTAGAATGATTACAATTGCATTTTGTAATATTCAATCATGATTCATGATTAAAAGTGCAAACGTAGTCGTTGATAATTACAAAACGTAATTTTAATTGTTTATCATTAATACACCATCACGCCTATATACCCCAAACAGGGGTGGTAAATCATTAATCTGATTACATTTTACCCATCTCTGAACGTTACAATACGCTTACTCGATAGCGTCACGCTAAAGCCAATATTTTTATGCTAACCCCTAAGTTTTGAAACCTTTTTGCTTGCAAGTAGTAATTATATCTCACACCAGCCCGTGAAGTTGTTGTCCAATGAGACGAAAACCATGCTTCGAAAGGGCATTGTTTAAATGTTGCGCCTCACTCTGTTCTTTGCAAATGGCTATTTATCCGCGACGTTTGTACCAAAGGGAATCGCTTGGTACTGTTCACAAATTACAGCAGGTCATCTTTCAAGTTTTTCGATGGTAAAGATTACTCGATCGTGTCAAGGAGTTATCGTAACGTGCCACTTTTGGTTATAGCGAATAAGGGTGCCACGGCCGGTTTAGGGGCAAATAATCGGCGCCTCATTTACGAAGCGTTCCCAAATACCCCGCCTCACCCTCTGTTTACTAGTCATTAAGCAAGATACCCCGATGAACATTATTTGGTGCTTAGCTACGAAGGTTTTATATTGACGTATCTGATGGTCGAAGTTATGGGGGAGGAATCATTAGTGTAACTCAAATCATATGTTTTGGCGACGGCTTGCCCTAATGATAGAAGTATAGGGCGCTGCGCTCATTGGATCTATGATTAATCATGGCATCTATGCGACCAGAAGAGAAATCCTATGCTACACGGGAATCCGGTCGTGGCTGGGGGGTGATCTAAGCCCTACCTAGCCACCTGAATATGTCATCTTTAGGTCCTCATGTATGGGTTAATCATAAAGTGGTTATTAAAATAAAGGTTAATATTTCGCCTTTATGCTTTTGCTGGGGTTAGTTTTATCTGGCCTGCCTTAGAGTCGGATACCTACAACTTTACATACTGTAATTATCTTGTACTGATAATAATAATTGGCAAGTAAAAGTAAAAAGACATTGTCGACCTGAGAGTAAAGGAAGTGAGAGAGATCAGAATTAGAATATTTTTTATTCATGTAAACCATTATAGTATTTATCATTTACACAGTTGCCATTTGGACAGTTTCTTAACAGGGCTAATATTGTTTATTTACTATTAAATGGCAGTAAATAATTCATAAGTGTACACTTAGGATTTACCTGGATATTGGATTTATGTGTGTGGACTGAGGGACCATACATGCTGAGGTGTATTTTTTTATATTTTTTTCTACAAATTGCAGGATCAGCTCTACAAATGTTTTACAGTTATTATTAAATCCTAAAAAGAATTGCGTTCATATATTTTAAAGTTCACCATATGATTGCTTAGTCCACAAACAAGAAAACATACTCTTTTATAGACATGATTGTTTTAAATGATAATAACGAAATTGTATGTGTTTATTAAGTACTAGCAGTTTCCCGCGACTTCGCACCCGGTCGACAACAGCGCCACCTACCGGGTCCATTTTATATAGCCTATGTTACTTATGCATATGATAGCTTTCCAATGGTAAAAGATTCATTAAAATCGGATCAGTAGTACCGGAGATTACGCCGAACATCCAAACTCAAAAACTTTAGCTCTTTATAATATTAGCGTAAATGAATCGTCAGAAAAGTAACAAAGACTCTGGAAGCATTTCGAAATGTTATTCCTGTAGAGAGGAAGGACAAAAAACTCACGGTTACTATTATAAAGGAAAATGAAATTTTTGAGTAAAGAACATTTTGGAAATTCTGCCTACTGCGCAAAGGAACTGGTGCGCACTGACATGATAATTTAGCCGTCTAAATTATCATGCTATGGCAATGTTCAGAGAGTATACATGATTCTGTTTTAATTTCAAAACCATGTCTAGTACCCACATAAAAATATAAAAACTTCACATTAACCCAAAAATGCCAGCGGTCCGTAAAATAGTACTTAACGTTCCTTCGTAATACCGCGCGCTCCTCCAAAATTCTACGCAGCACTACAAAAATTCCGCGCGGCACTTAAAAATTACGCCGCGCCCTTAATTTCCGCGGACTCGTGCGCGACGTCCGTTATTTCTCTCGGGCCATTTGCTCAGATGTCCGTCATGGCGGAGATTTTTTCTGCGCGGCTCTTCCGCTGGGAGATTCGGGTGGGCAAGTGCTAAAATGCAAATCACGAGTATTAATATTAATATGGAGTGTGAGATGAATGCCCTCCGCTCGTGTTTATGCATGGCTACTTTAGGCTTTCATGGTAACTCTTGGATGTTTTCGGTATCGCGGCGTGTTGAGGCAGCTGTACCGGCAGCGTAAAGTGGAATAGGTAATGTGAAACGTAATTGTTATATTATGTATTTTGGTTAAACTTAGATATCAAATCTAGTTATGTGTGTAGCTCTGTGAAGATATATTCTGTTTCATCTCGAGTTGGTAGAGCTCTTCCAGGTCTCTCCCGAATCCAGTCACCATCACAATTCAATTCATAAAGAACTCTTCCGAAAATTGCGGAATAATTTAACGTACTACTGTCTCAATGCTAGACAAATCTTTTAGAAGCTTTACTAACGATATTACTAGACCTTTATTTTAGTTTTACTACGTAGGGAACAGCTATCACTTCACCACGTTTCCAGTCATAGCTGAAGTACCTAACCTAGCTAACGAAAAACATAATGTAATTAGCTTCTCTAGAAGTACTATATATCAAACATGTCTTATTTTTTTAAACTTTCATAGCATAAAACCCAACGTCCAAAAATTTCTACTTAATTTCCCCCAACCCCCCAACTGCTATCCGTGTTATTCCAGACCCTTTCCCGTCCATTTACCGCTGGAAGATGCACGCACCAGATAGTGACGGCGTAATGGCCGACGCTAAATGCCTTCAATGGCGTCGTTAGGGTTAAAATTAAAAATGACCGTGATGCAGCGTTTTCTTTTTTGTTCCGAAGGGACGGAGCCCGAGTTTTGTTGAAAGAATATTTTGAAGGGACGGCCGTTATGACCCCGGGAGGTGTGGGAGGGTTATTATATTAGAGGGTGGTTTTGAAGGGAAAGGTAGCTGACGCTGTTGAAGTATAATGAGTTCCTTTTTGTAGATTTTTTAATCATATTTTTTGGGTGACTACTTACTTTATATTTTTTTTTTCCTATTTTTCTACTTGCCTTTCGTATGGTAAATAAAATAAAATTTAAATACATTTCTAACTTCATTTTAAAACTAGGCATGTAATTCGGTTAAGAAAATCCTCCCATTAATAATACATAATCTCCGTCCAGTTATCAGTATACTAAAATTTTTGAATGTGAATTGTTAAGGTCCATATAGATATGATCCGACATAGCCCTCAGGATTAGCATGCTGAAGTGGCAATGGGCTGGCCACATAGCGCGAAGATCGGACGGGCGTTGGGGCAGAAAGATTCTAGAGTGGAGACCACGTATTGGCAAGCGCAGCGTAGGACGACCGCCTGCCAGATGGACCGACGATCTTGTGAAAATCGCAGGAAATCGTTGGATGCAGGTGGCATCGGACCGGGTACGCTGGAAAGCGATTGGGGAGGCCTATGTTCAGCAGTGGACAAGTATAGGCTGAAATGATGATATAGATATGGACAATATCTAAAAATTTGCAAATTGTATTATGTTAACAGACAAATTTCTTAGATCTATGAAAGGTAAGTCTATTAACATATATACTAATATAATAAAGAGGAAAGATTTGTATTTTTGTATGTAATAAATAAATATCAATGAAGTCAAAAACAACTGGACCGATTTTAATGATTCTTTCACGATAAGAAACCTTCGTTATCCAGAAGTAACATAGGCTATATAACGTAGACCCGGTAGGTAGCGCTGTTATCGACCGGGTACGAAGTCGCGGGAAACTGCTAGTTATAAATAAATGGACATCCATTAATTTAAATTTAAAAAATAATTAAATACTGTTCATTTTATCTACTTTATAAGACTCAAAAACCAGGGCACCTAAAACACTCAGCTTTCGCACCCATAATTAAGCATCACCGAAATTAAATTCAGCTAAAAAAATTAGGCCTCCTAACCTACACGGCGCACCGTTCATCTAGATTACCTTAATTTTATTCTACATTCTACAAAAGCTAGGTCCCAAATAAAAGACCACTTTTACGGATTAACCGTTTACATAATCAACTGTTTTTTGGAGCTTAAAAAATATAAACGGTAAGAGTTGGTATATTATTATTTATGGAGTGTTTGTTACCAAGATTTTTTTTTTGTTTTTTTTTGGGTCGTGCTAAGCTTTTTACAGCGACGCCAAACTGCCCAATTTAGTCTGTCGCGCCGTATCTGTTAATTAGTTTTAATTAAAATTAATAGGCGATTATTTGGTTGAATGTTTAAGGATAATTTCGATATGGGTTCTTATTTGGTATGGTTTTAAGATGCTTCAAAATATTATCTTTTCACAAGTGGGTACATACATTCCCCTTTTAGGAAAACTCAAGTTCAAGAGTGTCTTACAGATAGTCTCAATTCATATTTATATTACAGAGTGTAAAAACGAAGAGAAGAAGATGTTATATGATAAACTGGAGGAAATACTTTACGTTGTTAAAAAGGTATACTTTACAATAATTTTATCAATATCTCAAAATCAGGATATACCTCTCCAAAAAATAGCCACGAGGATCAGTTTTGTTTTTTTTTGTGCTGTGCTTACAGATATTACCCGCTTTTTGGAAATTAGGATATCGGTGCTCCCTGCCTACCCTGTAAAGAATCTGGGGTTATGATATAGATAGATACGATTTCCGTAGGTCCTAACCTATGTCACTGATATGTATATCAGAGTTGCAAAGCTTAGGTGGCCGTAGACGGGACACATCATTTGTAGAAACAAGATTCTCGAAAGGCAACCACGTCTTACGGAGACGTGAAAAAGGGAGGCCTCCAAACAAGATGGACCGATGAACTAGTGAAGCTCGAAGATAATTTATTATTTTATGCCAAAAGAAGACGTAGAGTAGAGGCATATTGCCATCCTTCACTGCAAGTCTTATTAACCCGCTAAAACACAAACGGTCCTGCGACCGCGCCGGACCGCGACCATTGCCAAAAAAGCCAAAATTCTCACGCGTGAAAGTGGTACCTCCTCTTTTACCTTTTTCCAATGGCTATCGACGAACCGCCTTTCGATTTCATTACGGACGTCCGACGTTTTTATTTTTAAATCACGGCGTGCTCCACGCGGCTTGCTTTTTTTATTTTCCCGCTGTTCCGTCTGTATTTATTTTTCCTCGTTTTTTATGCGCGCGGCCCACAAACAATGCAATCGCGGCCACCGAATTAACTCCCGACTTTTTGCCTTTTGGCGCCAATAAAAATATTTTAATTCGTCGAAAGCGTGTTAATTAATAATTAATATTTTCCGACGGCGCGTCGTTTAATGGCGTCGTTTAACACGTGTTCCGATGCGATTGTTTTTTCGCGCATCGTTTTCATGAATGGAATGATGACGTAATAGGATAATGTCAGTGGCAATTTTACGTTTTTATTGGAGTGTTGTTGATTTTTTTTTGGGCGTCGAGCACTGGCCGGTCAATGGGACGAGTGCATCGAGTTTTAATTTTCAATGTCATTATCACTTTCACAATGAGTAGCTGTTCATGACTTTATTAAGTCTATATGTTAAGTTCATTGGCGTGTTGTTTTTATGGGCTTGTGTCACTAGAGGTTTTCTTATGCTGACCAAGTGTACAGATAACTATATCAGAAATAAGAGTTTTATCCATAAAAGGGCGCTTGCCAAAATATCTGACGATTTTATGCTACCTTCCTGTTAAATACATGAATCCCAACAATTTAAATATTGTATCAATAGGATGAGTTTAATAATATTTTAAACCCCTACCGTACAGAACTGGTCATTTGTAAAACGTGTTATGGTCACGGGACAGACGCGTCAGAGGTCACGGGTGAGTTTCGGCTATGGGGGCTGGTTTGGCCTTATTGACACGCGCTGTCGATTTAGGGTTAAGTGTCAATCTCCTTAAAGATGTCTGATGATCCAATATTACGAATAAATAATAAGTATTTTTGAAATGAATTTAATTTGATATATATGTATAGATATTTATTTGCGTCTTCTTTTACCTATAGCTTAGGCAATATATGCGTGTGACAAGATTGATGTTAGTATGCGTTTACACTATCAATTTGGTATGCCATCCTTTTCATGTTATACATCTATTAAGTAAAGATAAAAGTGACAGCCCGATTTCTGGGCAACGTCACGCTTTTATCAATTCGAGGCAAGAAGTATTCAGTACTACGTGATTGCATGAACCAAGCAGTAAACTGACGTAAGCGTAAGACTACCGAGTTAATATGGGATCGTTCATTAATCACGTGAGGCTGGAAGGGGGAGGTGGTTCGGAAAAAATCACCAAATTTCACAAGGAGGGGGTTGTTGTGAGATATCACGAGTATTTATTTTTTCATTGAACGTGCGATTTCTAAACTAAAAAGCGGCGTGTGACCTTGAGCCTTATATATTTTTTAAGATACTTTGTACCAAAAAAATATACGTGTTTTTTTTTAGTCTTAAACCTCACCACGTATGACCAGGAGGAGTGCAGTTAATGGCCGACCCCTATGTCATCCTTTTTAAATTCTATCTCGTCAACGTTACATGTCTAATTGTTCGTGCTTAAATCGTTTAGGCGTTGTAGATACATTATTTCTACCAACTGTTTCAGCTTTGAGCCGAAACCAACAGCTTTGAGCGTGATGTGACTCCCGTGACTCACAGCCGAGTCACCCGACTGCGGATAAAAGGGAGGGTGATGTGTGTAGCGCTCGGCGCGAGCGCTTCCTCTGCCGTATCGACCACCTTTTACGACGTAAACGACTTCCACACGTGGTTTTTAAGTATTTCATATTTTAATGTATTATTCCGTTCATCGAAATAGTGATAAGATTATCTAAGTTGATGTGCCATGCTTCCTACACTACAAAATTACCAAATTAGGACGAAAGTTACAGGACACTTTTCCGACAATGGCATGCTTATGTTAATTAGAGGAGAGTTCATTACCGTTAGCGTATTGCTATCGAGTCGATATGACATCCTTTTTCTACTATAAATTAACTAAATAAAGATAAAGGGACAGAACGTTTTCTCGACAATGTTACTACGACGTCAAATTGCTCGACCTCTGGTGACAGGTACTAAAAGCTCTTTCACTTTTCTTGCTTGCAGATACATTTGATTTCAACAAACTGTTTCTGATGAATATCTGATTTCAACACTACAAGATAACGCTCTTGCTGGTAAATAAAGTATGTACCGAGGATTAACCTACAAATTTTCTGAATTAAGATGAGAGTGACAGCAGAATTTTTCGACAAAGTTACTTACTTTTATATTTCTACAAGATCTTACTAGAAAATAAAGTATGTACCGAGCTTTGAACGTGATGTGGAATTACTCCTGTAACTCACAGCCGAGTCACCCGACTGCGGATAAAAGGGAGGGTGATGTGTGTAGCGCGTGGCGCGAGCGCCTCCTCTGCCGTATCGACCACCTTTTACGACGTAAACAACTCCCGCACGTGGTTCTCAAAGATTTTGTAATTAAATAAATCACTTTGCATTGAAATGGTATAAGGTATTTGAATATTCGCATTTTTTATGACTTGTTGACAATAGTGCTTCCAGGGGCGGTTATAAATTTCTTTGAAAATTTCACATCTTCAAAACATAGGAAGGAAATTTTCCTAAACGAACCTAAATTTCCGAAAAAAGGGGATACGTGTATAACTGAAAGCGGTAATATTAAATAGCTATTATTAAGCTAACAAACACGTTTTGTTTTCGCTTTCAACAAACTTTTGAGGGATGATTAACGAAACAATAACAAGTCTAGAAACACCCAGGTTATAGTGTAATACTAAAACAAAGGAATAACATTCCAGAATCAACATCTTCAAAAAAGTAACAACGACTCTACAACTCCTTCGTAATATCATTCCTGTGGAGAAAAAGAAAAAAACGCCACGGTTACTCTTCCAAAGTTTTTGTCTACATTATTTGCTGTGGGGTTTTTTTTAATTTTATACCGTAGTTATTGGCAGATATCTTATACCTCCAACACTGGATTTGCACTCAACTATGTACTACACAAACAAAGCGAATACATTACGTAACTTTTGTAAAATTTCATCAAAACTTTGAACATCGCAGCCGCAGCCCACAAGGGTAGTCCGGGGATGTAAGGGACAAATCGCTGCCGCCCGCGGCCAGGCACGCAGAACCGTTTGCAAGACGCACCCTCTAATCCCCGCTCTCCCCGGCGCCTCGCCACACCCGCGCCCCCTCATTACATACAAGGATAGTTAAAATTGCCCCCGTCTCCCCTCGTGGGCGAATTGCAAGGTTTTATGTCTTTAATAAAACGAGGTTTCGTTGGGGTGCTTAAATTTGAGCGCCTGATATCGTGTAGGTATTTAATATTTAATGTGTGAGAGAGAATCGCTTGCTGTTAATTTTTGAATTAATGATGATTAGGAGTTGTACAATGAATATTTAAGATGAATATTTTGAGATGATGAATATTCCCTAAGCGGGTGGCGACAGAAGTGTACTGCGTATATTCACATTCCACCGTCATTGTTAGGTACTTGCATAATAGGGGTCGTATTGCCATCATACAGGATACAAATCCAGTATCCGGATTGCGTCTGGCAATTTCTTTTCAACTTTGTCCGGTCTAGGATTCGAATCCAGGACTGAGTGATCCCCAATCGCACTATGCGCTACTAGACTAGTGAAGCAGAATTCAGAACGAATACTTTAAAATATATAATCTATCTATCTATCTATCTATAACCTCACGCCAGATCCCTTGCGGGGTAGGCAGAGAGTACAGAGTTCCAACAGGTTCTTTCCTTACATACCTCTCTGGCTTCCTCGACTCTCATAGTTCGTCTCATACACGCTCGCCAGTTACGGAGACTCTTGACTTATAAAAATATATAACATGCATGTAATGTATATTAATATCTATTTTTTTTTTATTTTTTTTTTTTTAAACGTAGCCCCACTCTAGTATTTATTCCTGTGTCGTGGGTGCGGTTACAAACATGAAAATTCACATACACAAATACCCAGATCGGAACAAATAGTTGTGGATCACACAAAGATTGGTCGCTTGCGGGAATCGAACCCGCGACTATTGGACACAGTGGGCGGAGCGGCTTAAGCTCGTAACCACTGCGCTAAATTGTTATATGCATGTTATATATTTTAAAGTATCAATGAGCAAGAAAACCACAGAACCAGCATAAAAGGTGCACTACTTAATACTAGAAACTCTATAAAACAAACGGTAATTAGATAAAAATGTTCACACCTGAACATTCAAAGTGACTTTAATAAAATCCCCCAAAAAGGCTGCCCCAATTTCAAAGCAACGGATAAGTCTCCCCAAAGGGAGACCACAAGCATCCAGCCCAACAAATAAAGCCTTCACCCCATCCACCCCTGGATTACGTACGGAAGATAGTTAAAACCCATCCTAAACAAATTTCAGTGGTTCTACCATGAGTTTTTGTTGTTTTACGCACGTTCTGTAATCGTGTTTAATCTTCGAAGACACAAGTCAAGAAGAGATATAGATAAATAATCCATATTTCTTGTAGAGCGAGTAATAATACGCGCGCCATCACCACCACACGTGCCATCTTTGTCCTAATTTTATACAGTGCAAGAGTGCAATATTCGGGCAATGACTTAGTTCTATTGGTACATGCATTGTTACATTTATTATTTATTTATTTATTATTTATTTATAAAATGTTTATATCGGTATGACCAAAATAAAAAGATGGGACATGTAGCCGAAAAGGAAGGGTAAGGAAAAAAAGTAAGTCGTATTTTGAAGGATTGAACGATTGATACAGAGATCCCATGATCGAATAAAAGAATTAATTTGAAAAGATGTAGCGTGAAAGGGATACCATATCAATTCGATGGAATACGTCAAATTATTCGTACTTGGCCCTGTGTTCAGCCAAGTATGCGTTCGAAGCGCTTTGTAATATTTCATGCAAATATAAAACGCGCTTGATATCGAGAGTCGTCTTTGCAAGCTCATGGTAAACCTACAGGCCTACAATAGAAAGGGTTTTGTCCCTTGAAATAAAGGGATGTTTGTTATCTTGAGGATTGGCTAATTTGACAAAAACAAAAGGGCTCCCAATGGGGATGGCGTTCCTGATGATTATCAACGTTTTTTGTTCCGTTTTATGAAAGGATCGAGGATTTCGTTTGTAATTTTCTGTTATATATTCAAGGAGAGAAAAGTTTGTGCTTTGTGGATATGGAAGGGTGTTTTGGATTAAAATGGAATTTATTTAGCCTTTGCTAGTTTCGAGAGAATAAAGATAGAGTATTTTTTTATAATAGCGATTTTCTATTTAATGGAGCCTCTTTTGTCTGTGTTGAGTAGCGTAAATATATCACGCTGTTTGAATAATAATATACCGACATCAATAAGCAGGATTAACAGACATCCGATAAGCAGGATTACTAGGCCTATTTCGTAACTTCCAAACTAGGTTAGGCCCTATGTGTTACATATTGTGTTATCTTTACTTAATAAATCGGTGTTACCGTTTTAATTAAAGTACAAAAAAACGCATTGTTTTATTTTATGTTGCGGCTAACAGTTAGTAGCATATAAATGATGGCGTGACGTTTTCGTCAAACCATCCTTTTCACACAACAAATTTACTAAATTCATATGAAAGTAACTAGTGCTATGCTTTCTGTTCTTGGATTTATGTTATATTAAACACGAAATAGAACCGTGTTTCGGATGTCATTGCAGTTTAATATATCGGTTCTCTGTAAAAAATTATGCCATGCCATTTCTGCCGATTTTTCTATACAACTTGTTTGTTTTATTGTTTTTGCTGGCGTACAATAAAGTGTACTATTATTATTTATTCACACCGTCACGCCTATATTCCCCAAGCGGGGGTGGCAGAGGTGTACTAAGTACACCTACGTTTCGCCGACGATATTAGGTCCCATGTAATAGGGGGCGAGCTGATTGCCATATACCGGGCACAATTCCAGACTCCGGACTCGTACTGGGAAATTTTAGTTAGAAAAACTACACTTGTCCGAACTAGAATTTGAATCCAGGACCTCGTGATCACAAAGCGATGTGCTTTGCCACCAGATCGACGAGGCATTATTATTTATTCTTTGGTTTTAAGTGCCCTTGCCTTAAAATTCGAAAATGAATCACGATGACATCTGAAATTTTTTTTTAGTTATTGCAAGACGCACCCTCGTATATAGGTGCTATAAAAAGCGAGGTGCAGGTGCAATTTCAGCAGCAAAGTGTTATGGACCTGGTGAAACGTTGAATTGCCGGCTTCCGTGGACTCAACACTCCAACTGCATTCACGGACTATTCCTCATTCTTTTTTTTTAAATTGAGGTGCATTCAACCGGGGTCTAGTGGAGAAAGTTTTTAAGCTTTTCAGCGCTTTGATTTTTTGATAGAGTTTTATTTTAATTTAATTAGATTCACTAACAGTTATGTACAATAATTCATTTGCAAGTGATACAAATTTTGAGTTCATGACCAATTGCATAACTAATTACAGGTGAATACAGCATGCATAACAAGTATTTATTCTATATATTATTGACAGATTATTGACAGATATATTATTACCTAGACAATTGTAGTTAATAAGTTTGGTGTTTTATATGAAATTAATTGTGAAAATAAGTCATAATAAAAATTAAATCACAAACTTCCAGAATGAAAAATAATAATAATGAAATGAAATACAAAGAAATATTAATTAATCACACTATAATAAAATTGCAAATAATTTAATTAATTTTATTAAAAATTATTTAATGTCGTGAGTTTTGGCAAATAAATGTTAGTTGGGTAAGTTTTCAAAAATAGTTCTACGAAATTCATGCGATTTTACTGAAAATATGTCGATTGCGTCTATGCAATATTTATTAACGGCTCTGCACAACCTGGGAATCGGCGAATTGTATCCTAAAACCGTGCTCCGAAATGGATGAACCATTATTGCCATTGCTTTACGGGGTATCCGATTAGGGCCGTTAAACTTTAGACTTTTAATCAGCGATGGACAATCCAATTGTTTGTGTAGTAATTTTTGCATGAAATTCAGATCCAGAACCGCTCTTCTTTTTTCAAGCGATGGTGTATTAAAAAACGCTAGTCTTTCATTATAACTTTTATGACTTTTGGATATTCCAGCAGAAAATGCCAAATGCCACATGAAACGCTTTTGAATCCTTTCTAGTCTTAAAATATGTGTAGAATAATGCGGTCTCAAGACAGTGGGACAGTATTCTAGTATGCTACGAATCAAGGTATTGGACAATAGTATTTTTATTTGCGGCTTTCTGAATGTTTGTTGTGTTGAATGAGTTTTCAGGAAAGTCAAATGTTTTATGAGAGTGTAGTCTAACATCGCAATATAATTTTTAACATAACCTATTATTTTTTTGTACTAGGCTGTTTTTCTTACAAGTCGGTCGGTACTAGTTCTTAGGAATTCCACAAAAAAATGGTAGTTACTATAATAGCACGGAATCGGGTAAGTATTTAGCTGTATGTATGAATACCCGTGTTATTAACCTACACTAATATAATAAAGAGGAAAGATTTGTATTTTTGTATGTTTGTAACGAATAAACTCAAAAACTACTGGACTGATTTTAATGATTCTTCCACCATTAGAAAGCTACATTATCCAAAAGTAATATAGGCTATAAAACATAGACTCGGTAGATGGCGCTGTTGTCGACCGGGTACAAAGTCGCGGGAAATTTCTAGTAACTTATAATCTGTGATCCACTCTATCCAAGTAAAAATATACCTCAATAAACCCGCCACATATATAATTTCAATGCGGGGGCGGTAGAAGTGTACAGTATACCCTGATCATACCTACCGGGATACACGCGGGATTTATTCGACTTTTTATAGTGATTGGATAAACTAAAATAGGCTGTGGTTTATAGGTATAGATTATATGTAAAAAATACCATCACGCCTATATTCTCCAAGCAGGGATAGCAGCGGTGTACTTTTTCTTTTGGGACTAAGCCCGCCACCCGTATCCACCATTGTAACTTCTGTAAGCCAGGATCCACAACGATCTCCTTGACGATGACATCAAGGTCTGAACCTTGGGGTGTCCCGGGAAGCGCTTTAATTGTCTTGGAACCAGCAACAAATTTAATTAGAAAGAAAAACAGGAGGAGTAGGAAAAATAAAATTCTATTTTCCTCCTTTGCAAAGCCGGCTACACAAAAAATTGGCGCATCAGCCATAGGGAAGGAAACTACAACTAGGATAAGCCCAGTTGTAAAGCACCACGGATACGTAAAAAAGATTAACAGCAGCGCTGTACTGTAGGCGTCTAATTTTTATCGACGACGTTGAATTCTAATGTAATAGAGAAAGCCTATTATCATTTTCTCGCCACAATGCCAGACTTCGGATTGATACTGGATTTTTTTTCTATAAATAAATTACATTTGTGTAATTATTTATACATGTTTTGTTTTATATATGTAATATTAGTATTATTTATGTATGCAGAGATTTTGATTTGTGTTTTCATACTCATCTTTACTTTTTTCCCTTTGGAATGATCGAATAGTTTGTTGTACAATTGCCTTCACCTACAACAAATATTCTCCAAGCACTCCAAGGTTAACTGGTAGACACCTCAAATTGAGTTAAGTTCGCTATGTACATCATATGTGTAAATGTACTTACAATTTTTGTTTATTGTACAATAAAGAATAAATAAATAAATACATTTTAGTTCGACCTAGGATTTGAATCTCGTGATCGACCAATTGTTTTGTAGAATAACTCCAATAGCATTTTATCCGACTCACGATTCGAATGCATGATCTCATAACCCTGCACTATGCACCCAGCAAGTATGTCGATATATCGACCGACAAAAAAAAGAATCAGATGCCGTACAAACAGTTCGTATATCAGTAGTGGGTTTACGTTTCCTGGGTCGGCCGCCGGGTTCAAGAGCGCCGGCTGACCTCCGGGTGTTGACTGTACGATGTTCGAACGGGATGCACGCGATGTTTGTTCGACTTCCTATAGTAAGTGGACAAAGTTTCATAGGCTGTCGTTTATAGGTATCTCATCATCATCATCATCTCAGCCCATATTTGTCCACTGTTGAACATAGGCCTACCCAATCGCTTTCCAGCGTAACCGGTCCGTTGCCACCTGCATCCAACGACTTCCTGCGATTTTCACAAGATCGTCGGTCCATCTGGCAGGCGGTCGTCCCACGCTGCGCTTGCCAATACGTGGTCGCCACTCTATAATCTTTCTGCCCCAACGCCCGTCCGATCTACGCGCTATGTGGCCCGCCCATTGCCACTTCAGCTTGCTAATCTTAAGGGCTATGTCGGTAACCTTGGATCTTCTACGAATCTCCTCATTCCTGATTCGATCGCGTAGAGAAACGCCGAGCATAGCTCTCTCCATAGCTCGCTGAGCAACTCTGAGCTTTTTTATGAGACCTATTGTAAGAGACCACGTCTCTGATCCATATATCATCACTGGCAACACACATTGACTGAAAACTTTAGTCTTAAGGCACTGAGGTATTTTGGATGAGAAGATATTGCCCAGTTACCCGAACGCTGCCCAGCCGAGTTGGATTCGTCGATTGACCTCTCTCTCAAAGTTGGACCTACCTAACCGGACTACCTGTCCCAGGTAAATGTATTTGTCGACAACTTCAAGAGTAGAGTTCCCAACGGTGAGTGCGGTGGGTACGACATGGACGTTAAACATTATTTTGGTTTTGTCCATGTTCATTTTAAGACCCACTTGTTGAGATACTCTGTTGAGGTCACCGAGCATTTATCCTAGATCTTCCAGCGACTCCGCCACGACCACTATCTCTAGGTATCTCTAGGTATCTCTATGGATCTATATCATCACGCCGGATCCCCTGCGAGGTAGACAGAGAGTACAGATATTCAAAGTCAAGTCTTTCGAACTATGAAATGGAGGAACCCAGAAAGGTCTGGAAAGAGCCTGTTTGTAAAGATTATTATGTAAAAAAAAACAAAGTATTTTTTTATGTGAATTTGTATGTGAATTTTCATGTTCACAAACATAAAAATTCACATACACAATTACCCAGACCGAAACAAATGATTGTGGGTCACACAAATATTTGTTCCGTGCGGGAATCGAACCCGACTATTATATAGGAGTTATAATCACTAATAATATATAGACGACGACGACGACGAGGCAGTCGGTATAAATCGGACTCATATAACCCCTTTCAATACGCTTTATTTCCGTTACTATAATAATAATAAACGCCAGACTTGGTATGTACTCGTATATAGGAGTTATAATCACTAATAACATAGGGATGTAGAAGAAGAGAGCGAGTCTTATCTGAAGGACAATTCAAGAGTCTCCGTAACCGGCGAGCGTGTATAAGAAGAAGTATGAGAGTGAAGAAAGCCAGAGAGGTATGTAAAGAAAGAACCTGTTGGAACTCTGTACTCTCTGCCTACCCCGCAAGGGATCTGGCGTGATGATATAGATAGATGTAGAAGAATTCTAAAAGCAATTTATATAAAATTGAATACTTACTTTGGTCATACAAGTAAATGCGTGCGAAGTGGCGGGCTACAGCTAGTATAATAATATACAATAGAGATGTTATACGCAGGGTTGTCGCGCAAGGTGAGTGTTATCGAAGATGTCAGGTGTCTCCCGCAGCGCGCCTACCCTTCTCAAGTGTAATGTGCGCCAAATTGAGCCCACCCTGGCATTAATTAATTTCTCTTGTATGTTATCATCACTGACTTGTTATGTACAGACGGACGATTTAGCGCAGTGGTTAACAGCTTAAGCCACTTCGCCCACTGTGTCTAATAGTCGCGGGTTCGATTCCCACACGGGACAAATCTTTGTGTGACCCACAATTATTTGTTCCGGTCTGGGTATTTGTGTATGTGAATTTTCATGTTTGTAAACGCACCCACGACACAGGAATAAATCCTAGTGGGGGGCTACGTTTTAAAATAAGTACTGGAGAAGTTATATCAACCAAATTGCGCGCAACTTGATGATCACGGGGTTAGCCGGGATGTTTGAGTTTATATAGAAAATAATTTTATATTTCTTGATTTGTTTAAATAGTATAAACTTGAAGGTATAATACTTAGCACTCAAACATGTCATGTTGCGGAGAGCTCCTGGAAAAATCTGGAAATAACATACATACATACACTCACGCCTTTATCCCACTGGGGTAGGCAGAGAGTACAGTTTGCCACATACTACGATTCTGACACACCTTTTTCGCTTCATCTACGTTCATACATCTCTTCATAAATTCCGGTCGATTTAGAGTGCTACGAACTTGACCCTTTTCTAAGAGACTATTAATTTGGTCGTGTTCGGTCCTTGGGCGACCTCTTCCGACGCTTCCACTCACATTTGCTCGATATATTCCTTTCGTTAGCCGCCTGTCACACATCCTCTCCACATACCCATAACAATTCAACAAACCTCTTTCAATCCTAGTCACCACGTCATCCTTCAACTAACATCGGTTATAACAGGGTAATAATATTGTTGGCGACAATTATGTGGTATATATTGCACCTTTGCCCCGTTCGCTTGGCAAATATGGGTGTAACCATCGATATTATTTGCACTAGACTACAGATAATGAACAAAATGACAGGACATGACAAAACCGGCCGTGTTGATTATACTTACGCATAGTTAGCAACTGTAGATATTAATTATAAATTATTGAGGACCTCAAATCATTATTCATCGTAGTTTGTAGCATTTAAACAAGTCTTCAACCTGGCCAGGGTTGGGTCGAACTTATTGTAAATAAGACCACATTCATAGTTGTGATCTTATTTTTAAGGCAATTTTTCGGTCTGTCATGTTTAATTTAGTTTAAATAATATATTGATAGTTTGTGATTGTGTAACAATAACGCCTAAGACTGCCGCGTTGGTCTAGTGGCTAAGCGCATCGCTTTGTGATCACGAGGTCCTGGGTTCAAATCCTAGGACGGACAAGTGTAGTTTTTCTAACGAAAACTTCTCAGTACGAGTCCGGAGTCAGGAATTGTGCCCGGTATATGGCAATAGGCTAAACCCCTATTACATGGGACCTAACACCGTCGGCGAAACGTGGGTGTACTCAGTACACCTCTGCCACCCCCGGTTGGGGAATATAGGCGTCACGGTGTTTTTTGTAAAAATAAAAGTGTACCTACCCTTGAGAAACAAACTCCACCCTGCTTGCTTTATGGGGTATTCCGTCGTAAATATCCAAACTAAGCTACAAAGCTTATCCTTTAAAGTATTACTTTTACGTATAAAAAGGATCCAAAGGATTAAATAAACAAAGTTTGGGCAGAATCCGGTGAGTTAAAACATCAAACAGTTGGGAGGACGGGCCTCCATATTGCTACAATTGCCTAGATTAACGGCATGCGTAAGGGAGCCTACCTTTATAGTTGATATCCAGAGGAACGATATAGAAACGATAAGGCGACGATTATTATAATAAATATTTTTGATATCAAAATTACTATTTCGCCGTATTCCCTGTATTTCCGTAGTCTGTTTTGAATTTCCGACGTCCGCAATGCTGTTTGCAACAAATTCAAAATCTGACCTGACACTGGTTTTTCAATTGATATGCCCTGATAACACTTTGTTCGCGATATGGATATTTTAGTTGGGATTAATTTAAATTCCAGAAGAAATGAGCTTTAGCTAATATTAAAACAATAACAATCCTGTAGTTATTAACTTGAAAAAATAAACAACGACATACCTGTATTCGGTAATCAACGGTGGCAGAGATGTACTGTGTACGTGTGTGTCCACATGTTTTTTTTAAGCGTAGCCCCATACTAGTATTTATTCCTGTATCGTGGGTGCGTTTACAAATATGAAAATTCACAGACACAAATACTAAGACCGAAACAAATAATTGTGGATCACGCAAAGATTTGTCCCGTGTAGGTATCGAGCCCGCGACTATTAGACATAGAGGGCGGAGCGGCTTAAACTCTTAATCACTGCGTTAAATCGTCCGTCATCATTTTGCCGACAATGTTAGGTCCCAATGTAATAGAGAGTAAGCTTATTGCCATTATACAATTCGGACTCAGACTTCGGACTGCTATTGCAAATATTCCGATCGATAAACCCTAAAAAGACCGACCTCGGATTCAAACCCAAGAACCTAAAATCGCCTGCTGTATCATGAGCTACTAGACCAATAAGGCAGTTACTTTATTTTAATGTTGTAGTAGGTACTATGTTAATATTATATTAAAACAGAAAAAAACAACTGTCATAAAAGTAACCTAAATATATAATGTAGATGTTACCTACTCACTGAAATAATAAATAAAATCACCTTGTGGAATTGTGTAGTGTTAGGGTTAAAGCGGGTTCTTTGCACAATTAGGCACTTCACTTTTATTACATATTTATTATAACTTTACTTAATTATAGCTATGACTGCTTTCCTCTATATTTTTTATACAAACTAAAAATGACAGAAACCATGACTAGAAAAAGTGGGGACGTGTGTTGCCACTTAATAATTTTACCTAAGATAATTGTTTATGTAGATTTCTACAACCGTTATACATTAATGTACCTAATAAATTACTAACTCTGTAGTCTCTGCCTACCTCGCAAGAGATCTGGCAAGAATGTAATAGAAAGGTTTCTTATTTATTCTCGTTCCTCAGAATATCGACATAAAACTGTGCCGAGTTAAATCTTGTCTGTTTTTCGAGCTATTTTTCTCAAGGGCCGCACGTGGAGGGTGAATTATCGCGCCCGCCCGGGTTGTGGGGAGGGGGTGGGATGCCCTAATTTTTTATGTGGACCCGAGGTTAGGTGAGAGGTCGCCATCACGCCGATGGTATTATCTGTATTCACAATCTCATTGACTCCAATTGACGTGGGCATGAGATATAATAAGATGTGTAGTTTGTTTGATGCATTATAGGACTACCTTTAGGCGTAAGTATACTGGAGAGTATGTACAGTAATATGGACTAGTAAAATTTGAGAGTATAATCTATACTAATATTATAAAGAGGTAAAGTTTGTGAGTTTGGATGTTCGGGGTAATCTCCGGTACTACTGATCTGATTTTATTGATTCTTTTACCATTGGTTAGTTATCTTATCCAGATGTAGCATAGGCTATATAACATAGACCCAGTAGGTGGCGCAGTTGTCGACCGGATACGAAGTCGCGGGAAACTGCTAGTTAAATACAAAATTAAACATTGCTACGTCTATGTTTCCCATGCGGTGTAGGCGTTCAATGTACAGTTTCGTCGATGTTGTTAGGTCTCAGTGTAAGTCAGTCAGGTATATTAGGGGGCAAGCCTACAGTTATTATACCGGATAATAATCGGGATCCTCAGTAGTAGTGAGAATGTTTCGATAGAATAAATAAAAAAATCAATAAACATCATCACGCTTATATTCCCCAAGCGGGGGTAGCAGACGTGTACTGTGTACATCTACTTTTTAACCGACTTCAAAAAGGAGGAGGTTCTATGTTCGGTTGTATGTATGCTTTTTTTTTTTTTTTTTTTTTTTATGTATGTTCAGCGTTATTTCCGTCAATTGTGGACCGATTTTGATAATTTTTTTTGCATTGGGTTCAGTATATCTCCAAGGTGGTCCCATATTAATTTTATTGACATTGGACCTTGGACTTAGAAGATACACCAGGGAACTCCTTAACGACAAACAATAGGCATGTGTAAATTGCGATATTATGGGTATTACGTCAATCCTATAGGTACCCTTCTATAGAATTCACTGGTCACTTAAAATTGTAAAATAAAAATCTTTTATAAAAAAAGGTAAACCGACTTCAAAAAGCAAAAAAATAAATATTTGAAGTCGGTGCCAAGTAACCGACTGCACCAACCAGCACCGACTTCAAATATTTATTTTTTTGCTTTTTGAAGTCGGTTTACCTTTTTTTATAAAATATTTTTATTGCCGATGATGTTAGGTGCCATGTAATAGGGGGCGGGCACAATTCCAGACTCCGGACCGATACTGTAAATTTTGCATTAGAAAAACTACATTTGTCCGACCCAGAATTTGAACCCAGGAACTCGTGATGGCAAGGCACTAGACCAACGAAGCAGTTTCGATATAAATATACCAATAACACTCTACGGATTTAAAGCCCGAACCTAGTGATCGCCGTCTGCACTATGGACCTAAGAGGCCGACACTATTAATTAAATTATAATATATTGAAAGTGTGGTGAGTAATCAATTAATAATACTGTTCACACCCCAGAGATGTGGTGTGAATGTATAAGGTCACCATACAAAGAGAAAACAAAAATGTTCTCTCAGTTTATTTAAATAGACCACAGCAGATGTACTTTTAAAATCACACAGACTTAAGCAAATATTGTACTTAGGTATTTTTTCAGATCTACCTACTTACTGCTATATATTAAGATCATATCCGAATCAGCTTAATACAAATTTAATACACCAAAAACCATAAATCACGAGCACCACATGCTACGAGCCGGTCATAAATTACGAAGATTTAATTAATATAACCGAACAAAATCTTACGGGCGGCCATTTTGGAAACCCTTATCCCACCCTATACTGCCCGAAACAGACGATTACGTTTCTGCAAATTTAAAAATCAAAAATCGTAAAATATATTCGAAAACCATACGGCCAGTGCGTAAAGAATAAATTCCCGAGGGAATTTATATATCGGTAGGCAAATGTAAATTTGTCCCTTCCCTACCCCTGTCCTTTCTGGCATAATTAGGGACGTACCCTCCGAGATGAGATTCGGTTGAAGTTTAAATTGATTCAATCGAGTACCGATGTTTCGCTCGAGAGGTTTCGGACACCGTGCTTTTTTATTCGCCTATTTTTTTTGTGTTTACATGGGACAAGGAATTAATTAGGATCGGATTGATGTTGCGTTCGATTAGCTCCGGAGGCAATTTAGAAATACGAATTGACTTTGGTGTAGGTATGTGAAGGTAAAAAAGGGTTTCAAGGTGAGAGAGTTGGACATACTTTTCCTGATTTCCTATAGATCATACTTTGAGTATTTTCGGATTTACGTACGTATTTCCCGACTATCACATAACATCTTATACCTTATAGGTAGTTAAGTTCCAGCTTCACCTCCGCCGCGTCCGTCCGTTCGCGTGGTGAAGTATGACCTATTTTTTCACCTTGATTTGTGAGGGAAACCAGCAAAGGGGAAAGTATATGCTGATTTAGTTTGTAGAATCACGCGCAAGCAATTTTTTTTTGATCTCATCATGCTACGTACCACCACACGAAACTCTTTTTGTAACAAAGAGTACACATACCCATTGGCGAAATCCCCATTTTGATAAATCCTCTTTATTTTAAGGTAGTGCGCCTAAAAGCCAGCATTTACTGATGTTCACATAGTCATCGGTCTATCTTATGCGATGTTACTTCGATCACGTCTCGCGTGAATATAATATAAATAACTTTTAAATGTCAGACTACGTAATTAAACTCTGGAACATACATATTATATAGTAAAGAACTTCAGTGTAGTGGTGAGACTAGCACTCAACAGTATTAGACAATTAAGAGAGCGCAGCTGCCCACCGCCCATCCATCACTGGGCAGCTTGTTCTAAACCAACTGCCGAGAGGATAGATGACTTTTGTTTTCTTATATATTTCCTGTTGGAACTCTGTTCTCTGCCTAACATAGATCTGGTGCGATGATGTGATTTAGCGCAGTTGTGTGATCCAAAATTAGTCTGTAAACGTACCCACGACACAGGAATAAAACCAAGTGTAATAGTGGGCGACGTTTAAAAAAAAGTCCCAACTCTTTGCTAACGCAAGTTTTATACTAAGTTTGAAGAGTCCTTGTTCAAAAAGTCGTAGAGGCGTTTTTGTTTCTTTAAAAACACGGAACCATATAGTAGGAATTATTTCTGTGTCATGGGTGCGTTTTCAAACATAAAATCTACATGACCCAGATTAAAACAAACATTTGTGGGTAAAGATTTGTCACGTGCGGAGACCATACCCGACATAAGTTAATTAAGTATATTAAGTATGAGGCGGTCGATGCGCTGTGCTATAGCGGTGTTCTTACTAGTGTTGTAAAAGGCTCGAGTCGGCGCTTTAAACGCTCACGTGTTCTACGCGTTTCAACACTCGTAAACGTCGACTCAGCGCTAAACGCTCGACTGCAGCGCTCATTTTTACAACACTAGTTCTTACTGATTACCAAGGTTAAGTAGCGTTCGACTCGGTCGGCCGGTCACCATGTGAGATGGGTGACCGTTTGTGTCATTTTAATATTTGAGCGTCTTTGCTTGGCTTTGGAAGGCACGTTAAGCCGTTGGTCCCAGCTACCACTTGATGTGGTGGCCGTTAAGCCAAGGTGGTAGTATTAAAGGCGGCTTGATAAGTTCCAACAGCAGATGGCCACAAACCTGCCTCCACCAATCCGCACTGTGTTCACGTGGTGGAGTATGACCTAATCTCACTTACCTCGATTTGTGAGCCAAGGCCTTTGTCCAGCAGTGGGCAGTATAGGTTATATACAAATATTTATTATCAAGAAAATAGGACACACATTTTATGAAGACCTTGAAAGAAATAAATTATTATTATATTATTAAGTTGTGCGAGACAAAGAAACTGGGGAGATTTTGGATGAAGTCTATATCTGAAGACAGACTATGGAACGACTGTGAAGATGATATGATAATATGATATATATATTGATAATAATGGTTTGCCTGCTTAGTTGTTGTAGTGGTGTGGCTTGTGATCATGAAGTCCTGGGTTCAAATCCTAGGTGTTTTCAATCCAAAAAGTGTGTCTTTTCTATCGAATAATTTTAATAGTAGTCCGTAGTGCTGTGCCGGTATAATAAGAATTGGCTCACCTCTCTTGAATTGGGATCTAATATCGTTGGTGAAATAAAGGTGTACACAGTGCACCTCTGCTACTCTCATTTGAGGAAAGGAGGCGTAAAGGTTTTTATACGATACTGTTTTATTTTCTCTTTTTTGTATCTCTCATGGTTTGTCTCAAAGACTTTTTCATCCTTATGACTAACATTATTCTATTACATATAGAATAACATTATATAGAATAACATTATTCTATTTATAAACGGCTTCAATATTATGACAATCCGAACAAAATTTGTTCGAAGAATCTTATTAAATCTCTCATTAAAATAATATCCGGGTGGAGATCCGTATTTAACCGGTTCGTCTACGGTTAACTAGAGCCGGGTGGATAAATTATTTAGCGGGCAACTCTCGGTCATTTCCCGGTGGAACAAAGGCTTCGTTTAGAATTATATATGAGCTGAGCTTAAAGTTTAGAAGCACACTGTGCAAGTCTAAAAGCTTAGGTCAACGTAGAGTTGAGAAGTTTTAGACTGGGTTATGAAAAATATTATCAAGTTACGAAGAATGATAAGATGCTTGGAAATTACATATTACAAGGTCGTCATAGCGCTTTAGTAAAGACCTTCGCTACATTGTCTTGAGGGAGAATAGATCATATTTGCAGATCCTACGCGGATTGGTAGACGCCGATTTGAGCAGGCAATCTTAAATGTTCCAACAGCAGCAACAAGTGAATAAATCAATCCAAAGAAAGAATAATTTGCAACATTACATAGTTAGCGTAACTAAAAATGAAAATGAAAGAAATGAAATCTATTAATAAAATAACCAAGAGGGCTCGGTCCAGTGCTTAAAGGTTTCGCCACATAGCCGACGCAGCGCGACGGGAGAGCGACGGTGGCGCGGATTGGGGAGTTGTAATGTACTGAAATGTACGGTAGACGCCACAAAGCGCAGCCCCACTCGGCGCGACGGCAAATGTCATGAATAAACGTAGCCGAGCGCTTCCGTCGCGCTCCTTCTGCTATTTCACCAAACCTTAAGAGTGTAAGCGGCTCCGCTCACTGGATTAAATAGACGCGGGTAAGATTTCCACACTTGAAAATTTTCTTATGACTCAGAAATGTTTGTTGTGGTTAATTTCATGTTTGTAAACGACACGGGAATATTTCCTGATGCGAGCCTACGTCATCTTTTGAAATAAGAAGTTTCCTCTTAAATTGTTTCTATGGCCCAGTCTACAGTACCACATGGTCTGCACAGGGGTACAGTCAGCAACATTAGCGGGAAGCTGTCAAGCCTCCCACGCCTAAATGTGAATCACTACTTGTCTGAACTTAAATAGCCGCCTTCCGGCACTGCTAATGTGAAAACCGTCGTTTATGTACGAATAAGTACCGTGTTTTAGTTGGTTCAACATATATTTATGAATTAAAATTAAAAAGGCCTCTTTCATCACGCTCGAGTAAAATCTAAAGTAGACTGAACGACAATTAACGTTGCCAGTAAGTCTGTGTATGATTTTCACCATTTTTGAGTAGTTCTGATTGCCGAGTAACGCTAATCGCGAAGTAACTAACCAGCACGTTACTCGAGAGTTGTGAAAGAGGCTCTCATTAAAATTATTTAAGAAATCTTGCTATGGTCTCTGGAATCTAAATATCTACTTCTAAAACTTAAAAAATAATGGTATTGTATAAATATCGCTAATACCGCGGCAAAGAATAGCAAATTCCGACATTGCCTAACTCCGCCAAATACTTACTTTACTACCATTTGAAATCGCTTTATTGAAACATGTCCGTTTGGTTTGCAGATCAGAATTATTATGAAGAAATAATCTACACACAATTATACCCGTCTGGGTATGATTGTGGGTATGTATATGTCGATTTTTGTTTTTAAATGTTTTTGTAGTCTTACAAAAACATTTACAAACAAAAATCAACAACATCAAAGTAGCTGAGATAAGAATTAATGTTACCTCCGTAATAACCTAATCCGTTAAATAACAGCAGTAAAGCAAAGACTTGGAGCAAACCGGCGTCTGGGGCTTAATTAGTGTGACCATCAGTGCTGGGCATTTTTCAATTGTAGAATCAATCATATGAAATTTCATTAAAATTATTTGCTTTATAATATCAGCCTATACTGCCCACTGCTGGGCAAAGGGCTTTTCTCACAAATCGAGGTGAGAGAGATTAGGTCATACTCCACCACGCGGCCCCAGTGCGGATTGGTGAAGGCAGGTTTGTGGCCACCTGCTGTTGAAACTTATCAAGCCGCCTTTAAGGCTTCCAACTCGGCTTAACGACTACCACATTAAGTGGTAACCGATACCGACGGCTTAAGGTGCTTTCCGAAGCACGCAGACGCTCGAATATGCAAATGCCACAAACGGTTACCCATCTCAGGCCGACCGAGTCGAACGCTGCTTAACCTTGGTGATCGGTAAGAACACCGCGGTCGCACAGCGCTACGAGCGCCTTTTTTGCATTTGCATTGACTGCATTAAATTAATCTCCCTGAGTTACTCCGGAATAACAATAACTTTGGACGTTAATCGCCGACGCGGTCAATTGGACGCCTCAGTTCCTTCCGTGATTGTGGGCGCTGTTGAGCATTCGAAACGTCGGGCACTTTACACAATTAAGCCGCGAATTTATTTTTTCACAATGAATCTATGCCACTGGTGACAAAATTATGAAGACAATTCTTTAGAATTGCTCGTAAAGAGGTTTGTCGGGTTATACACAATTTAGAAGTGTTTATAGGTGTTGCTCGTTTTGCTTAAAAATTATTTCGCATTTTATCCCGTACGTTACGGAAACACACAATGCGTCAAATCGCTTTGACAAGCGTGTGAGTGATTATAATAGAATTACCGCTAATTTTTGTTTTATAACAACCCTGATAGGTACTTTATCATCATCATCACCTCCAACTCACAGCAGGACATAAGTCTTCTTTCTCTTACGACACATATCCCTATCCTGAGATAATCTTGGTCAGTTCTCACGTATGAATTTAACCACATCGTCGACCCATTTTTGTATTGGCCTTCCCCGCTTGTGATTTCCTTTCCGTGGCCACCATTTAGTCAGAAATATACTCCACCTACCATCACCACATACTAAGTACTTACCAATCGAAAAAGTATTGGCCACTGCTGGGCAAAGGTCTCACCCTCTTTTCTCCAACGACGACATTCGACGATTCTGTCGACAATGGCCATTCTATTTGATACGCGTCGAAGTCATCGCGTCAAAAAGTAAATAAAATGTTATATAGTATAATGTAAAATTTAATTACTGGCTTTTCTGGCCGCTTACGTATTTAAGAAGTAAAACAAATAAAACATAGAATTTAATTTCATTATATTAATTAGGGAGGTGATATCTGTTTGACACAATTGACATGTCGTTCGGATATGAAGTTCGGCCATTTTATTCACCCTTAGCAACTGGAAATATTCTTTTATTAAATTCGACTCTAATTTACCACGCCACTCTTGTGAAGAACTCTGCTCTCTCAGAAAAGAGAACAGAGTTCTAACAGTTCTTTTTCTACAAACCTCTCTCTCTATTGCTTCCTCTACTCGCATAGTTCCGCTCATAAACGTTCGCCGTTTATGGATATTCCTGACTAGGTAGTACATAAATCGCTAGCTGAACACGATATTGACAAAACTCATACATTTCCCTATTCGAATAAGCATTCCTATTTTAAGAACTAAAAAGCTCGTTTCTTGCTTTTTAAGTTTTGTCACTGGCAACGAAATATCCTGAAATTGTGGCATGCACGATGGCTATCCAAAGTTTAGCATACAAGGTTTTGTTTGTTAGTTTTGCAGCCAGCTGCAAGAGTAGCCGTAAGCTTGTCTGGCGGTCCGGCTTGAAAAATTACCAGATGCAGACCCCTCTTTATTTGTTTCTTCGTTTATGTAGGAGCGTCTATTACATGCATACCTAATATTAATGTACTTACATTATGTTGTTATTTTTCTGTGAATTACGGTAGGTCATTGTAGCGACCTTTGTAAGAGGCCTTTGTACTAGAGTAGACGTCTCTGGGCTTATGGTGATGGATTAAAAACGTAAAATTGGTGGTGGCTGGACAAGTGTCAACTAAGGTAGCAATTTAAATTGTTCAAAATGTTCCAATATGGAAATCACGAATATGGTTATCTATTTTAGACTGATGAGTCGTGGCGACGGTCGCACAGCGCTGGAAGCGACTGGCATGATCATCTATACTAAGTATAATGTTGATAAGGATAGAGTTACCACTTTCGATTTTTTATTTTCTCTCTTTAACCTACGAGTGCGACTGTCTCTGCATGACATACGAGTACAACTTTATCCTCTAGTCAGAGCATTAGAAGGTAACTATAGTGCGACAAGGATCTGTTGGCCCCTGGATGACTTTGACCGGGGGGTGTTGGTGTGATACCAGGATTAACATTTAGTAAAAATTTCCTACTTCAAAGGAATATTTCAATAGGGGGCCCGCACGGTGACTAATAAAAAAAGTTTCATAGCAAACGGCACCTCTGCGATTGTCATGAAGCGACATTTCACTTACAGACAGCGTTAGATCCGATATTAGTCGCGGGTCAAAAGATCCTTGTACGGCTGTACCTATTTAGTGAACACGCCTACATAGTACTTATTTTTTTAACTATTTTTACATATTTTAATTTTTTGTTATTCTATCACTTTTACAATACACCATTGTGCATAAATATGTCACTTAAAAAGTATTATTTATCACTTGCTTTATCGATGAAGGAAAACGTCGTGAGGTACCCTGCATGCCTAAGAGTTTCTCGAAGGTGTGTGAAGTTCGCCAACCCGCATTGGGCCAGCGTGGTGGACTATGGCCTAAGTCTTCTCAGTTTGAGAGGAGGCTCGTGCCCAAGAGTGGCACAGTTTCTTAGCAGAGCTAATATTATTTATTATTATTATTCACTATATGTTTGCTGGCGCGGAATTCCAATTAAATCTCAGTAATTAAGCAATAGATGATATGTAAGGAAAGAACCTGTTGGAACTCTGTACTCTCTGCCTACCCCGCAAGGAATCTGGCGTGAGGTTATAGATAGATAGACTATGCCGGCAAAAAATTAGGTTCCTGTCAAAAGACAACGCGGACTAAGTCGCGGGCAGAGACACAGTGACGATTATTATGGACAATTTTTTTTTTATAAAAACGTAGCCCCACACTAGGATTTATTCCTGTTGAGTGCGTTTACAAACATGAAAGTTCACACACACAACTACCCAGACCGAAAAATAATTGTGGATTACACAAAGATATGTTCCGTGCGCTAATCGAACCCACGACTATAGGACACAGTGGGCAGAGCGGCTTAAGCTCTTACCACTGCGCTAAATCGTCCGTCATACCAACAACAAAAAATATTTAATTGGCCTGGACCCACCGAAGGACAAGCTTTTTCGCACAAATTGAGAGGCATAAGTTACAAAGCTTAATCGTTGAAATATGAGTATACACAGTATATCATCGAATTTTATGTCATCGATTATGTCACCTTAGGCATGAGATAGCCATTTTGTGTAACGTGTTAGCATTGCGTGCCTTGACAAAGATAGAGAAAACTCGTTTTGACGATTGTATTGTATTTATTTATTTATTACGTAGGGATAACAAAGAGTTGCACAATGATGTGTTAGTATACAGTATTGGTACAGAAAATATTAATTAAACCACGTTATCCTCATGTTACCACATAAAAGGAAATAAGAAATGGTTACTGAAGTTCGACGCGATTTTAATAAACTTATGGCTGATATTTCATTGTTAATAAATTTAACTGGTTAGAAGATAAAAGTGATGGATTTTATAATTATGCTTTAAGAGCCTTTTTAAACATATAAGAGTTTTTAATGAAAATGTCCACATCTATATAATTTTTGTTAAAAATATTGGACAATCTAGGGGTGCACGCAGACCAGTATTTGTACGGCAAAGTCCCGTAGCGAATAACTGCCCCGCGCGCACCTCTCTCCTATGCACAGTCCTTAGAACTATAAAAGATAGTTTATTTTGCAGATTAATACAATCAAATTTGTTATGAACGAGACCATGTAACACCATAGTTTGTAGGAAATTTCGCCTTTTTTTAAGAGATAAGACGTTATATTTCTTTAAAAGTAGGTCATATGACAAGCGCGTATTGAAATATTTATAATGAATCGATTTAAGGAACCTGGCTTGCACCATTTCTATCTGTTTTGTGTATTTATTATATAATGGGTCCCAGATAGCGCATGTACTGACGTATAGACAATACTAGTTTGACTTGCGTACAAAACTAGATTGGCGCGTTTTAGGAGAGGCCAGCAGTGGACTGCGATAGGCTGATTGATTGACAAGATTAGAATCACCAACAATTTTTTTTCCCTAGCGAATAAAGTACTATTTAGTCCCTCTTGGATAAGGTGTAACAGAACACTGTAGAACAAGGAAGGGCTTAGTCCAGTGGTGCTCAGCTCACTGGATCGAGAAATCGCGGGTTCGATTCCCGGACGAGGCAAATCTGTGTGACTCAAAAATGTTTGTTTCGGCCTAAGTATTTGTGCAAGCGAATTTCGTGTTTGTAAACGCACCTACGATACAGAAATTGTTCATAGTGTGGGGCTACGTTTTTTAAGAAAAAGAAAGCCCTCTCAAAAATCACCATGACGACTGTCTTTGTCACCTTTACCTGCGACCTTCACCAGGTCATCGGACCACCATGAAATTTATTTAATTTCATAAAAACGAAACAGGCTTCTATAAATATCATAACTGTTACCATTACTATCAAAACGGATGTATCCACAGTAGCCACTCATTTATATCCTGGATCTATATGAGGATTGGCAGTCGGACTGCAGACATCGCCGGCTGTCTATGAATAATTTCATAAGATTCATATCCGACTACTGAAATAGGAGTGACGGGCACCGACCATCCGTGGTCTGTCTGTCTCATTATATTTCCATGACTTATTAACTTGAATTTTCCAATTATAAACTATATTTAGTATGGTAAAAGACTGATCGCATTATGCAAGTGACTATCATAAGGTGCACATACTGAGTTCTTAGATTTACGCGAATATAACAAAAACATCCTAATTTCAATAGAGAAGATGGCTGGGTGCTTCCATCGACTTGGGAACCGGTAATTTATATAATCAAATCCAAAACCAAGCATAATGTACAGAACGACGTCTGTATAATTTGTATATAATAGATTAAGTTACTGTAGTAGTAATTTAAGTTAGAAATAAGATGTCATAGAATCCTAGCGCATAAGCATTAGTATAAAGATAGAAGAGTGTAACCCTGAAAGGGATAGGAATAATAGAAGAGTGTAACCCTGAAAGGGATAGGAATAATAGAAGAGTGTAACCCTGAAAGGGATAGGAATAGTAAGAAGAGTGTAACCCCGGAAAGGGACAGGAATAATTTATTATGATTGGTTTATTGGATTAATAAACTCGGTACAAAGCCCACTAGTTGTGACACAACAAATAGTACTTAAGAGCGCGAAAAATCGCGCCAGGCACGTTCGAGCGACTGGACATTAGAAGATTTAGGAAGAAACTCTGCGCGAAGAGGGTCACAACTGGTGGGTGGAGCACTGCTTCAAGACTATTTCGGCTTTCATTGAATTCTCCTTCACGACGCATACCAGCCACAGCAGCAACAGGACGCACGACGTACTAATCGTCCTGTTCATTTGGTCCTTCGGAAGCCGGATTATCGTCGTCAAGAGAATATAGAAGACGCAAGAGAATATAGAAGAATCAAGCTGAAAAAGGAAGAAAATAGAAAAAAGAAACATGCCAGTCACACGCTCCACCACCAGTAGACCAGCAGCATCGGCCCCAGTCGCCGAATCGTCGGGGTCGACTACAGCGACAGAGTCGACCGCCACGTCAGAGTCGACCGCCACGACAGAATCTACTGTCGTGACGGAAACAACCGCCACGGCAGACACTTCCGCGACGGAGAAAACGAAGAAGCCAGTGTCCAAGAGGACTGGCACAAAGAAGACGCTCTCAACGAAGACGCGAAGATTGAAGCTCGCCCGCGCCAAGGAGGAGCTACTAGAATTGCAAGTCCAATTAGCAGCCGCGAAGATATCACGAATCGAAGCCGAAGATGAAGAAAGCGAGAGTGACGCAGACACGTGCATATCAGATGAACAAGAAACAGAGAAAAGAGTCGGGAGCTGGCTGAACGACTCGCGACCTCACGTCCTGGCCATCGCCGACAGGCCACACGACATAGACGTGGGGCGCACCATCGATGCAGCGCCGCGGGCGACAACGCCGTTGCCCCCTGCACCGATCCAGCCACCACCCATCGCCGTGTCGAAGAATGAAGAAACGACAGTCGCGACGCCGCCACAGCAAATCGACTTGCGTGAGCTGGCGTCCGCAATCACCCTCGCCGCCCGGTCCGGGAGCGCCCCGCACCACCGCTTCGCTACTGAATTGCCGTACTTCAGTGGGTCACACCAAGAGTGGCTCACCTTCAAAGCTGCTTATGAAGAATCTGCGCCGAGCTTCACGGACACAGAGAACGTCGCGAGACTACGAAGAGCGCTAAAAGGTAAAGCTAAAGAAGCCGTCGAGAACTTACTCATATACAACGCCAAGACAGCTGACATACTCCGGGCGCTCGAAGCACGCTTCGGCCGACCAGATTGCATCGCGCTGGGCGAACTAGAACGCCTGCGCGCGCTGCCCCGACTCAGCGACAACCCGAGAGACATCTGCGTGTTCGCCACGCGGGTGATGAACATCGTCGCGACGCTACGCGCACTCAACCGCGTGGCGTACCTGTACAACCCGGAGGCTGTCAAAATGACCATCGACAAGTTCACACCGGCGCTCAAGTATAGATGGTTCGACTACGCAGCGGAAGAACAGACAGAAGAACCCGACCTACTGAGGCTCTCTGATTTCCTCAGTAGGGAGGCCGACAGGTGCGGGCGCTACGCACCTCCCGAACACGTGACACCCGAACGGGAACATACAGCAAACAGAAGACAGACGAACAAGACTTATAGCACAGCTGTATCGAGCCCGAGGAAAGAAAAATGCGCGGCGTGTCACGACACAGAGCACGAGGTAACCAAGTGCAAGAAATTCATTGAGTCGACGGTCAACGACAGATGGGATATCGCGAAGGCACGAAGACTATGCTTCGCGTGTCTACGCTTCAGAACAAATAGTCATCATTGCAAGAAGCGCACTTGCGACACCGACGGGTGCAAATACTCGCACCACAGACTGCTTCACCACGTCAAAAGCGAAAGGGTCGCCGAAGACGACAACGCGGAGAAGCAGACAGTCGCGTCAACGTGGACAAGAGGCTTCGCATCGTATCTCAAGATAGTGCCGGTACACATTTCCGGACCGGCGGGAGGAGTAGACACTTACGCCCTCCTCGACGACGGGTCAACGGTGACGCTCATAGACGCCGAGCTCGCCAACCAGACAGGCGCGCGCGGCCCCCGCGAGTCACTGCACATCGAGGCGATCGGCGATTGTAACGTCCGGTCATCGAACTCCCGTCGGGTCCAGCTGACGTTGAGAGGTACGTCCCAGCGCGCACATCGGATTCAAGCACGCACCATTGAAAATATGAAGTTGTCACCACAAGCCGTCACCGTGCAAGACATCGCCGATTGCAAGCATCTGCGGGACATAGAAACCGATATCACCTACAGAAGAGCGAAACCCCAGATACTCATCGGCCAAGACAATTGGCACCTGCTAGTGACGTCGGAGGTACGCCGGGGACAACGACACCAACCCGTTGCCTCCCGGACTCCTCTCGGCTGGGTATTACACGGCGCGCGCTCACGGCTCACTGTACAAGATGCGCACAAAGTCAACTTCATCGCGGACAAGAGCGAAAGCGAAGACATGGACGATCAGCTGAGACACTACTTCGCACTCGAGTCACTCTTCGTCGAGCCCAGAAACCCGAAGAACAGCCCAGATCAACGCGCGCTTGACAAGCTCGACAAAGAAGTCCGTATCGACAGCGACGGGAGATATGAAGCCCCTCTACTGTGGAAAACCGACACTATTAAGATGCCCGAGAATTATGAAAATACACTGAAGCGTTTACACAACATAGAAAAGAAGATTGACCGCGATTCGACTCTGAAAGCGAAGTACACAGAACAGATGGACGCACTTATCCAGAAGGGATACGCCGAACCCGCACCGAAAAATAGAACTGAAAATCGAACGTGGTACCTCCCGCACTTTGCAGTACTGAACGCATTGAAACCGAACAAAGTGCGAATAGTCCACGACGCCGCCGCTAAGACGAAAGGAGTGTCACTCAATGACCATTTATTGACGGGTCCCGACTTGCTGCAGTCACTCCCCGGCGTCCTCATGAGGTTCCGACAGCACAGAATAGCCGTGTCTGCCGACATCAAGGAGATGTTCATGCAGATAAAAATCAAGACAGAAGACAGAGACGCGCTGCGGTACTTGTGGCGCGGCGATCGGCACGATGAATACCCGCCCGAAGAGTACAGGATGACGTCACTCATCTTCGGGGCCACATGTTCACCGTCCATCGCAATCTACGTGAAGAATCACAACGCAGAGAAGTATAAGGACACCCATCCAGAAGCGAGCCGCGCCATCGTTCGCAATCACTATGTCGACGACTTGTTACACAGCTTCGACGATGAAGACAGCGCCATCAACATCTCAAAACAGATCGACGAGATACATCGGGCGGCGCACTATGAGCTGAGACAGTGGTCGTCCAACTCCACGGCGGTACTACAGACTCTCGAACCGGGCGCGACACAGCGGGCGATCGGAATTAATGAAGAAAGGAAGACAGAACGAGTGCTTGGGTTAGAGTGGAGGCCGGACACCGACGACATCGGGTTCAACCTTGACCTGGCGCGCCTCCCCCCGGGCATACTCGACAAACCGACGCCGACGAAGCGGGAGACACTCCGCATACTGATGTCTCTGTTTGACCCGCTCGGGATCGCTTCGCCCATCACCATACGGGCCAAGCAGATACTGCAGGAGATATGGCGGCGCGGCACAGGATGGGACGACAACATCGACGATGACCTAGCACAACAGTGGGTCGAGTGGACCCAACACCTGCGGAGTCTGCGGGACCTGAAGATACCACGATGCTACCACGGGTACACGCACGCCGAGACGCTCGAGTTGCACGTGTTCGTGGACGCGAGCGAGTCAGCCTACGCGACAGCGGCGTACTGGAGAGCCACCACGAGCGATGGCGAGGTACATATAACCCTCGTGGCGGCGAAGGCGAAGGTGGCACCGCTCAAGCTCACATCGATCCCGAGACTCGAACTGCAAGCCGCCGTACTGGGTAGTCGCCTGGGCGCGACTATCATCGCCGAACATGATAAGAAGCCAAGCGCAGTGACCTACTGGACGGACAGCCGTACCGTCATGACGTGGCTGAAGACGGGCGCGCGATCCTACCGCCCGTTCGTCGCACATCGCATCGCCGCGATAGAAGAGAACAGCGCCATAAATGATTGGAGGTGGGTGCCCACGAAGCTAAACGTGGCCGACGACGCGACGCGCGAAGTACCCAGGGACATCGGCTCTCATCACCGATGGTTCCTTGGGCCCGAGTTCCTGCGCGAGCACCCATCAACATGGCCGGCGGAGCGACCAACACTCGACGCAGCGACGGGCGAGGAGCGGACACACAACATCACCGAGCAACGGCCCGTCTCACCGCGATCAGCTGTTCCGGATCCAGCGCGTTTCTCTACGTGGGAGCGCCTGCTACGAGCGACGGCGCGCGTGCTGCAGTTCATCGACCTGTGCAGTGTTAATAGACAATCAGTGAACTATAAGAGACAGGCTAGGAATCGCGAAAAGGACCCACAGTGGAATAGTGTTAAGAATAGGAATAAGTGTAGCGATAAGTGTAGAATTAAGTTTAGTGATAAGGACAGTGTTAAGTGTTTACCGCTCAGTGCAGAACTATTGATAAGAGCGGAGGCGTTGTTAGTGCGTGTAGTACAACACGACTCGTATTATAGCGAACTGAGTAATAGTGATAGGCTATCGAAGGGTCGCCTCCGCCCCTTATCAGCGCAGATTATCAGTGGAGTGATAAGGATCAAGTCGCGAATAAGTGCGACGCCGGACATCAGCGACGAGCTACGGTGCCCCGCAGTGCTGGACGGAGATCATCGCGTCACCCGCCTGTACATCGAACACGTACACCGACAGCTGCACCACGCCGGAGTAGAGGCGACCATCAACGAGTGTCGAGCAAGGTACTGGATAACTCGATTACGTACAGTAGCCCGGATGGTCATACACAAGTGCTACAGCTGTCGCCGAAGAAGAGACGCGCCTCCAGAGCCGAGCACCGGGAACTTGCCGCCCTGCAGACTGGCTCACCATCAGAGGGCCTTCACGTACACCGGCATCGACTATTTCGGACCTCTGACTGTGACAGTGGGTCGGGGCACACAGAAGCGCTACGTAGCCCTCTTCACCTGCCTGACTTCACGCGCCGTACACCTGGAAGTCGCCGCATCACTCAGCACCGAGTCAGCTGTGATGGCCCTACGACGGTTCATCGCCCGCCGCGGCTGCCCGACTGAAATATGGTCGGACAACGGGACCAATCTCCGCGGCGCCGACAGAGAGCTACGGGAGGCGCGGGACAACGCCACCCGAGAAGAGGCCACGAGAAAAACCATCAGCTGGCGCTTTATTCCCCCCGGCGCCCCGTTCATGGGTGGCGCATGGGAAAGACTGGTGCGCAGTGTGAAGACGGCCCTATACGCGATCCTGACGGAGAGGCACCCGACAGAAGAGGTTCTCACCACACTGCTGGCAGAGGTCGAGTTTACACTAAACAACCGACCGCTCACTCATGTACCCGTCGACCCTGAGGACCCAGAGGCGCTGACACCGAACCACTTTCTGCTCTACGGCCCAGCGCGCAACCCGACACCGGGGACCTTCACTGACACTGACCTCATCGGCCGCACCCATTGGAGAGCGGCACAGAGACTCGCGGACATGTTCTGGGAACGATGGATAAGGGAGTACTTACCTGGACTTCAGTACCGGCGGGAGCCCCATGGACGCGGCGCCGCCCTGAAGGAGGAGGACATCGTCCTCATTGTTGACAACGTACTCCCCAGGAACATGTGGCCTCTTGGGAGGATAATAAGGACCTTCCCTGGAGAAGATGGAATTGTGCGTGCGGTGGACGTCCGCACCAAGGGAGGAGTTCTTCGGAGGCCAGCGAAGAAATTGATAGTGTTGCCGACGTCGTCCCTCCACGAAGACTTATGAACCGTCAGTGAAGCCGACAGTTCACGGCGGGAGAAATGTACAGAACGACGTCTGTATAATTTGTATATAATAGATTAAGTTACTGTAGTAGTAATTTAAGTTAGAAATAAGATGTCATAGAATCCTAGCGCATAAGCATTAGTATAAAGATAGAAGAGTGTAACCCTGAAAGGGATAGGAATAATAGAAGAGTGTAACCCTGAAAGGGATAGGAATAATAGAAGAGTGTAACCCTGAAAGGGATAGGAATAGTAAGAAGAGTGTAACCCCGGAAAGGGACAGGAATAATTTATTATGATTGGTTTATTGGATTAATAAACTCGGTACAAAGCCCACTAGTTGTGACACAACAAATAGTACTTAAGAGCGCGAAAAATCGCGCCAGGCACGTTCGAGCGACTGGACATTAGAAGATTTAGGAAGAAACTCTGCGCGAAGAGGGTCACAACTGGTGGGTGGAGCACTGCTTCAAGACTATTTCGGCTTTCATTGAATTCTCCTTCACGACGCATACCAGCCACAGCAGCAACAGGACGCACGACGTACTAATCGTCCTGTTCACATAACACTGCTAGACCTCAAGACACCGTGAGCTCATTCTGCGTAGATCGGACCAACAAAAATAATTAAGAAGTTTGAGGGCACCCCGGAACAACTATGCCTTTTGGACGTTTTACACCTTAGTCCTACCCGTGACCTTGGGTGCTGCAAAGCACTCAAACGTCGGGAACTTAAAAATCAAAAATAAACCGCGCTAAAATCCGAAAAATAGTTTTATTTCATGTATCATGAGGTGTGTGTATGTATATTATGAGTTTAAATTCTACGCCTAACAAAGTGTCTTCTCTTCCGAAAGGAATGTATTTTGATGACATAGATAGAAAAAAGTGCAGTTTTGAATCTGGAATTGAGCCATATTATGCGTCGTGAAACCAACGAAGCAGTCAAAGGCAACATAAATGCAGTCCCTATAAAATAAAAAATCGTGTTCTTCATCTTTAATTTATGGCTTCACACTAATTTTAAGTGTATTTTGCGAGTGTCCAGTGAGATGCATAATCGTGTTTGTATAAATTAAATCAACTCCCCGATGAACTTGATAACAACGATGATAATGAAATTGATGAAGTACCCCACTCAGGATAGTAAAGCGATGGATACTTTACATGCCGATTGCAACGGCCGTTTTGAGGGAAATCGAAAAGGTACGTTTTATCACTTTGTTGGAATTACCTTCACTAATGTACACATAAGAATACATAATGGGTATTCTTATGTGACTAGTTCTTATAGACTAGTTTTTCTTCCACCAATATTATTCAAAATAACACAAGCTTTGGAAATTAAGACAAATTGACTATAGCACTCTTTGACTTTCCGCTAAAAACATTAATTATTTTTTAAACCGAACAAATTGTAAACCTTTTTTTTTTCAATCTAATAGATAGGAACGTAATCTTCATTGAGAAGATCAGGCGAGAAGCTTAGCGTGCTTGTGTGGAAAAATTTTGGTTCCTGTCAAAAGTCAATGCCGACGAAGTGGCGGACAGAATCTAGTAATATATAAAATAAATAGCACCACGCCTGTGTTTCCAAGCAAGGGTGGCAGAGGTGCACTATGTACACACAAAACATAAATAAAAATAAATATATACTTGAAATTTTTGGAGAATTACTCCTCCGATAGAAAAATTTCAAGTATATATATATACTTTCGACTTACGATATGAACCCAGAACCTTGTAATCGCTACGCGCATAATTCGACATTAGAGCAACAAAGCAGTCACTAGATCAACGAGGCAGTCAGTCATCAAGTGCTGTATTTTAACAAAGCAGAAAATATAGCGTCCAGCTCTAGCAGTATTTTAATTAGTGCTTCCGTAGGAGTCCGGTGGAAACAATTGCGATGGGACGGGACCGTCCGGAGAACAAAACGGGTGCAGCTGCGAATCCAAATTGAAACCGTCCCGGACCTCATTAGGAACCTCCCGAACGGTACGGAACCGTTTCTAATTAAAATTACGACTGTATTAGAATGTATTTTATATAAAACCATGTACTCGTATAAAACATTGTTTTCCTGTAAACATATTTTAAAGTAACCAGCTTTTAATTTAAAGAATTTTCCTATTTTCCAAGTAGTTGTAGAAGTGTTTTTGTATGATTGGTAGTTTAATCTTCTATCTAAGTATATCACTATGCCAAATTCTTTACATAGTAGGCAGAGACATTATAGAGTTTTGACTAGTTTTTCTTCTGCAGATTCATTCAAACAGGCTAGAGGGTCGCCTCCTTTGTTTATCCTTAAATTAGATAAGATAAGTTGTCGCAATGTCTCCAGTATCAATCTTACAAAGAATATACACTTATCTATCTATCTATAACCTCACGCCAGATCCCTTGCGGGGTAGGCAGAGTATATACACTTATAAAATACGAAATATTTAAGTTCTCAATCATCATCATTATTTCAGCCTATATTTGTCCATTGTTGAACATAGGCCCCCTAGTCGCTCTCCAGCGCAACCGGTCCGATGCCGCCCGCTTCCAACGACTTCCTGCAATCTTCACAAGATGTTCCGTCCATCAGGTAGAGTCCCACCCTGCGTTTGCCAATACGTGGTCTCCCCTTTAGAATCTGCCTGCCCCAATGCCCGTCCGAGCTTCGCGCTATGTTGCCCGCCCATTGCCACTTCATTGCTTGCACGCCATTGCACTTGCTAATCCGATAGGCTATGTCGGTGACTTTTGTTCTTCTACGAATCGCCTCATTCTTGATCCGATCACGTAGAGAAACACCAGGCATAGCGCTTTCCATAGCTCGCTGACCTTTATACGAGACTTATTGTATGAGACCGCGTCTCTGATCCGTATTTCATCACTGTTTAAGAAATCTATCTATCTATCTATATCATCACGCCAGCTCCCTCGCGGGGTAGGCAGAGAGTACAGAGTTCCAACAGGTTCTTTCCTTACATACCTCTCTGGCTTCCTCCACTCTCATAGTTCGTCTCATACACACTCGCCGGTTACGGAGACTCTTGACTTGCCCTACAGCTAAGACACGGTCTATTTGGTCATGGTAAGATAGTCTAGGTCTTCCCCGGAACCTACATCCTTCCACTTTCGCATTGTATATCTGTTTTGTCATTCTTTCTTCTGGCATCCTTTCTATATGCCCGAACCAACGGAGCATACCCTTTCTCATCTTTACACCGATACTATCTTTCATACCTACTCGCTTTCTTACTACGCTGTTGCGAATACGGTCGGTCAGCGTGACTCCGCACATCTTCCGCAGAGATCGCATTTCGACCGCATTTATCCTGCTTTCGTTCTCCTTCTTACATACCCAACTCTCACTGCCATATAAAAGCGTTGGGACAAGCACTCCGTTATGCATGGCCAGCTGCGCCTTTTGGCTTAAGTGCCGGCTCCCAAGTAGCCTTCCCATCGCACCATTCACTCTATTACCTGCATTCACTCTTCTCTCTATATCAGCGGTGTATTTCCCATCCTTACTGAAGGCGCATCCAAGATATACAAACTCATTCACTTGCTCCAGCATATCGTTACCAACCACAATCCTTGCATTCGTTTAAGAAATGTTTGCATATAATATAGTTCTACGGTACAAGGCTGTTCAACATGATAATCTTTGGGGAGACCTTTGTTTTGGACTGGACTTTTTTACGGCTGGTGATAATGAGATGTATTTTTTTCTACGTTTAATGTATTATTGAGAACAGTGCAATACCAATAAAATAAGTAGACACAAAAACTTGTAATGTGGCTAAAATCATACCTACATACTTGACTTAAGGATCATAATACCTATACTGAAACTATTCAACCTTTAATTAAAGATGATTCAAACTGGTTAGCCGAAAAGTCCGGTAGAGTCCACACGCGGCGCAAGCGCTTTCTTTTGTGTTCTTCCTTTCAATTGTGTAATCACCAGCTTTTGTTTTAATTGAAAGTACTGAATGGATTCTGCCGAGAGTTAGGTAAATTACGGTGCCAATTGAAACGCTGAGAGACAATTTAATAGTGGGTTTTGGATCCTATAATAACAATTTAGTTTATTCGCTCAGTTGTTTAGTGCGGTTTCCGTCGAAAATTAGGGTGAACGAATTATTTTGTAATTATGGGGGGAAGAAAGGCTAGTAAGAAGTGTGATTGGATAGCTGGCGATAACAAAGTCTTCAGTTTGAATCCTAGATGGAGGCAGGTAGTATGTTTTTCAGTATGTATGTACAGCTACGGTAAGGCCACTCATCAGAGTTCTAAAATGATCTATGGACAACGACGAAGTGGTGACCTGGGACAACAGCTTCATTTGTTTTTTACAGCACGAAGAAGTTTGACAACTGACATGCCGCCGTCAGCCACTAATCCCAATTTGAATGAGCCAAATCGTGTCCTTGATAACCACTAAGAACACAGTCCCGCAGCATAATCATCATCACCATCAGCCAAAGGGGGTCTGCTGCAAGACATAGGCTTCCCCCACACAACATCACTCAACTGAACAAAGGAACAATGCTACTACAAAACTCTTTCCCTACCCAACCTTCATATAGAATCTCCCAAAAAGCATTCTGGGGCCGCCTGCGTGAGTCCGACAACGAAATATTTAAAGCTTTAGTAGGGAATCTGGATTGCTCCATCCTCAAATATTGGAGTTCAGTGCACTGGGAACCGAATAACAAATAGTTTTATTTTTAAGTTCCCGACGTTTCGAGTTCGAGTTTTCGATCCATGGTCACGGGAAAATCAAAATAAACCGCGATAAAATCCAAAAAAATTGTTTTATTTCATGTATAATATTCGTGTAAATCTAAGAACTCAGTAATAGTTTAATTGTTCATTTTAATAAATTGTGGTGTGTTTTGTCTATGTGACGTGCTCATGACCTACAGCTTATAGCTATTAATTGCCTTATTTGGTAAAGTTTTTTTATACTATTCTGTGTTGTTATTTTTAGCTATTATTTATTATACTTTAATTTTAATTCTCCGAAATTGTATCCTAGTACATCGGGTTTTTGTCTTTAAAAATGCTAAGTAAAGATTACCCAATATATCCCTACTACTCTATACGAGTACCTACATATACAAAACACCCTGTCATCGCCCGCAGCACTTGTTTATAATTCCTTTTGTCCCATCACAAAGCCTTCCCCACCCGAAGGCTCGGCGGAAAATTCATATCAATTATCCCTTTTCATCGTGCTCATTATGTATTCTTTCATAAGATATTTTCAGGCGGTCGGCTGGCGACAGGGACAATTTTACGAAGGCTGTGTTATTGCGATGGTTATTATGGCCAGATTAGCAATGTGGAACGTGTCTAAAGTGGAATAAAGTTTGACTGTTTTATGTGAGGGTTTGAACTTACAGTACAGGTTGATAAATGTGTAGGGATTTTAGAGCATTGTCATAGTAAAATAGTAAGGAAAGAATCACTTGGATCTCTGTAGTCTCTGCCTACCCTGTAATGGATCGCGTGATGACATAGATAGATAGTTATAGCAACTTATGTTTTTAATAACGCAGGTCTGTTTTTAATAAAGAAATAAAAATGCCTACAAAATTACGTGCCCTTGAATCTGCCTATTTACCAAGGAGATCTTGAAAAATAATAAGTTTTAAACTATTTACCTATATATATACCTATTGTATACACGAATTACACCAGACACAATTTCAGATGGGATGCCATAAAGGTGCCCATCTCAATCTAGAGCAGGGCTGTCCAAACCAATACGATCTCGGATTAATATAAATTTCTAAATAGATATAGAGCCGCAAAAATAAATACTTTTATTTTATAAAGAAAATGAAAGTGTACTGTGTAAGCCCATAGACGTCTAGCATCGACTATCGGATCGTAATCGGATTCGTCTGACAACAACAACAAAACGCATACAAATGCACAGTTCGGGAATTCCCCTAATAATGGCGACAGAAAAGTTGCTGCCATCCGAATAAATATTTCATTCGTTTATTTGGGATACCACAAAAATACAATAATGTTCTACCAAATAAGTTTTGTTGAAGGAATATTTTCGTATTTGCCATATATCAAAAATCGTAGCGCGCTACGATTACGAGCGCCGATCACCAAGGTTAAGCAGCGTTCGACTCGGTTGGCCTGAGATGGGTCACCGTTTGTGGCATTTTCATATTCGAGCATCTCCGTGCTTCGGAAAGCACGTTAAGCAGTGGGTCCCGGTTACCATTTAATGTGGTAGTCGTCAAGCCGAGTTGGAAGCCTTATAGGCGGCTTGATAAGTTCCAACAGCAGGTGGCCACAAACCTGCCTCCACCAATCCGCACTGGGTCTGTATGGTGGAGTATGACCTAATCTCTCTCACCTCGATTTGTGAGAGAAGGCCTTTGCCCAGCAGGGGGCAGTATAGGCTGATATTATATATCAAAAATATGTTGCGGGCCACACATCCGGGCCGTGCTTTGGACAGCCCTGATCTAGAGGAACATCATAGTTCCGCAGTGTTACGAGCACCTTCTCTCCTTATTTAGTAAATATTTTTAAACACACTCATAGTTACATAAGCTATTCAAGGAATTTATTTCACTATCTTGTATTGGTAGGGTTACCAGTTATACTAAATGTTTTTGTTACAGGTACCTAAATACTAGACTTTTTAACTTCGCTCCACACTAGGAATTATTACTGTGTCGCTGGTACGTTTGCATATATGATTTTTCCATACACAAACACCTAGAAATAAATGTTTGTGAGTCTCACAAAACTTAATTCTGTGCATCGATCAAACGCTTGAATATGTGATTCAGTAAGCTAGGCGACCTAAGTTCTTTCCGTCATCTCGAAAAATACTAATAGTAAGTCTACCGTGTCAAATCTCACTTAAATACATTTGTCGGTGTGTAGCTGTACAAATGATGGCAGTAATGCGTGTGTCCGCCGCATTAATGAGGGCTTGTGTCACATCACGCGGTGGGACACGACGTAAGGCAGTAGTGGTAGCGAGAAAAATAACTGTTTTAAAATTCAGTAACGGGTTCCAGTGCGACGAGCTTGTGGTGGGACGAGCTGCTGAACTTCCTGGAAAACACGGATCTTTGATGGAGTTGGAATACACAGGAAAGGCGGAGGAACACTCACGTAATTTTTCTTATACACGAGTATATTATATTATCCAAATTTGTATATTATAATAACGCAAATCATGTCTAAAATAAAATGGGCGAATAAATGCAGTGGTAATATATAGGATTTATATGAGAATATTTAAGAAAAATATTCACCGCTTTTTGTTCCTTAGAACAGGTTAAAGCTGTTGCCCCAGCATGGGGGCTACGTAGTTTCGGTAAGTATTTCATTACATTTAGAATCACCAATTCTATAAGTATCACTTTAGTTAAAAACTTTTTAATCAGATTTAAGTTAGAAGTCGTTATACCAATGCCATGGACTAAGAAATGTACAGATACTATAAAAGTTTAACATTATCGTAGTTTTCTTTTGTGACATGTAAATGAAGACGAAAGAACGGGAGTATCTATAAGTGGGGTGAGAGTCAGTTAATTGAAAATAATATGGTTTTGGTCATCTATGTCAGATATGAAAGATTAACTACTGATAATGAAGTAAAATTTTTCTGATCACCATTTGTACTAACATAATACCGCTACAACTGAATCTTGCCATCATCCTGATCCATATGTGCACAAAAATAATATCGCAAGTACATGCCGCATGCGTATAGGATAAAACTGGTAATTCTGGCGAAATTTGGGGAGGCCTTTGTCTTCCAGTGGAAGCCTTTCGGCTGGTGGTGATTGTTTGCGACTCGTTCATATCGTTCACATTTGATGCGAAATAGTTTTGATGTAAACCTGATGCCTAGTTTTAATTATTAACGGTTCTGTTCTAGAATTAGAAAGTCATCGTCCAACCATAAAAAATAATATTGTCCTCGTGTACTTTTCCATTATTACTATCTATTACATCAGTTCTGCATATATTTGTACCGTTTTATTAGCCATAAAGGTAGCACGTTTAACAGTGATGATTATACGAAAATAGTTAAATGCTGTTGATCAGCGGCAGTTCAGTATCGGTTTTTACAAGCTTTTATTTCACTTGCAATGTTTGTATGTCTGTTTGTCTATTCAGTTCAAATCTTGTGACCTATTTGTCAAGCCCTTGCGGGAATTGTGCTGAAATTTGGCATACGTATGTAAGTTCAATGACAATGCAAAAATATGGTACCATGGAACTGGTCTGATGATGGAGACGAAAGGTGGCTATAGAAACATGTGAACTGACGATTTTTGTGTGTGTGACGGACGATTTAGCGCAGTGGTTAAGAGCTTGAGCTGCTCCGCCCACTGTGTCGAATAGTCGCGGGTTCGATTCTCGCACGGGACAAATCTTTGTGTGATCCACAATTATTTGTTCCGGTCTGGGTATTTGTTTGTGAATTTTCATGTTTGTAAACGCACCCACGACACAGAAATAAATCCTAGTGTGGGGCTACGTTTAAAAAAAAAAAAAAAAAAAAAAAAAAAACTATACAACGTAACCTCTTCGTGTAAAGGCTTGTTAGATTGGTATAGACTATACAATCAGATAGTATTCAGTGCCTGAAGATGATGCTCAAAAGTAGCCAATGGAATCACCCAACCACTCAATATAACCCAGCCGAGTGATTGGGCTCGTTGGATTTGTCTTGACGGGTACTTTAGACCCGGATGGTGTCTAAAGTCTGATGATGGAGCCGGAAGGAAGTGATAGGAACTCTTTAAGTAAGCAAGATATCCTCGTTGTGTGTTTGCTATAGAAGCTTATATTTAAATGAAAATTATTACTAACGAAATTGCGCAAAAACCTATACTGAAATGCCTTATTTACTTAACTGCTTCTACTAAGAATAAGCGCCGCGAGCCGCTTTTCACTTGAACCAGTCTCAATATTATTAGTGAAGTTCGTAGGTACTTTACGAATGGGCTTACGAGTTACGACAAATTGGCGTGTTTTTCGCAGATTACCCGCCATGCATACTTACGTACTCGTATGTACGTGAATAAATTTCACCTAAGCACGTTTAGAGAGCTTAGTGCCGAGTCTGGGATTTCGTGAAATATTACGATGTAATTTCGACGTTGGATTTTTTATATAATTTATTATTAAATAGTGCGTCTCATCGACTAGTCTACGTTTTCGGCGAGTGTGTATGAGAAATATGAGAGTGAAGAAAGCCAGCGATGTCTTTAAGGAAAGAACCAGTGGGAACTCTGTACCTTCTGCCTACGGTGCAAGGGATCCAGCCAGATGATATAGTGTTGTGTAGTAGATTAATGTCGTTAAGGTATACATTGTGTGTGTTTAAGGCATGGATCAAGCGAAGGAAGTGAACGAATGTTTCACATGAACCGTACATATAAGCATTTATATTTATGGTTGTAATTCGAATTGTCATTAGGTAATAGTAGTATTGTATATCACAGCAGTGATAGCCTAGTGGTTAGACCTTTGGACTGCAAAGTCAAAGGTCTCGGGTTCAAACCCAGGCACGTACCTCTATCGAATCAAAAGCATGTGCGTATTAACTACCGCTTGCTTTAACGTTGACGTTATAAAAAAACACAGAAGAATTGTCGACCTCCTCTTTTTTTGAAGTCGGTTAATATCCTGATTAGTACTATGGTAACCTATAGAATTGACGTAATACTGACGTAATACGTATTGTTTGTCCACCTTGGAGCTATACTGAACCCAATGCAAAAAGAATCATCAAAATCGATTCATAATTGGCGGAATGATCGAGTAACATACATACAAAAAAAACATACAGTCGAATTGAGAACCTCCTCCTCTTTAGAAGTCGGTTAAAAAGATTAACCGTGGAGTTTCTTGCCCTTCTTCTCCACCAGAATGACATTCCGAAGTGGTGGTAGAGTCTTTGTTACTTTTCTGCCGTTTCATAAATATTGTAATGGTTTACATGAATAAAAAAATTCTGATTCTGATTCATAAAATTCCTAAAAATATACATCTAAATAACCACCTCACGCCACACCTATAAGTACGACTATCCTATTTGAATTTAATGATATGTAACGCGATCTCGAAGGAGGTTGTGAAATTAATTTCGTATGCGCCCTCCGAGTAGGAGCCCTCCTGACAACCCTCAGGGAATGTACACAGAGATAAATGAACCAAATACCGTATCTTCCGACACATAATCATAATTTTTCCGTGTGTAATTTATAAACTTGTTAACTGTTGTAATTACACGAGATAGGTTATTTATTTCGTTTAATGTGGACCCATCTACCATGCGATTTTTTTAGTATGGTAGAAGCATTACCATACCTCAGTCTGACCAACATAAGAGAAAACTCTTTGAAAAATATTCTCCCGCAAGGTTTTCAGCTTTTATAAGAATATTATCTATATATCGTCAAATTACCAGTTCGGAAGTTGCAGTATGGAAGTTTAAAAATCTGAATTTGTGCCTCGACATAGGGTCGTCCCCTAATATATTAGCATCTAACAGTGTACACAGTACACTACTGTCACTCCCGCTTGGAGAATACAAACGTGATGGTGTTTATTTTTTTATTATCTTTCACCGTAACTAGACGTATAAAGATTCAACACCTGTCAAGCACATAAATTACTATAGGCTCGGTAATCAAGAGGCCTTTTATGCAACATACATACATTCTCACCTATATCCCATAAGGAGTCTCCATTCCGATCTCGGAATCGAACCCATTCGCGACTTTATTAAAAATGCGACAACCCGATATTTCGCGAACGCGTCCAATCATAGGAATCCGCTAATCGTAGTCGCTGCTGACTACGAACCTAACTCCCCTCCTACAAGCCGCTAGCGCCGTCCGCGGCATGTTCTCACCGACCCTCCCGATGCCCTTACAACCCTTCTTTACCGGATCTACCCGGATACAGATACCGCACACAGGATCAGATACCGACCTCGCCGGCGAGGTCGAAGAATCCCTTACCCGCCGGCCGGTGCAGAGCACCACGGCGAGACTATACTATATCTAATATACGCTCTGCCCAAGAGCCGAGGCCGTTCCTCCTTGAGGCGCCGTTGAGCTAGTTGCCCCCTTGCCCTTCTGGCTCGAGCGTAGTGGTTGCATGCTCGCGCTCTTGTCCGGTAAAGCTGTAAAGGCTCCGCGATCAACAGCGTAGATCATTCACACACACACACACACACACACACCCATAAATGCCGATTAGGCATCACTGCTCTCTACATACTTAGATTCTGACATAACACTTTCGATTCGTCCACAATCATATTTTTTTAGTATAGTTTCAAATTACTTTTAAAACGTACATTTACCGATAAAATAAAACGCAAAATCATACCAAATGAAACCACACCCGACCTCCTCTCTCCAGCTCACAAAATTAAAATTCTCAAACAATCCACACTTTGAAAAAGATATATGGGGGTGTTCTTTCATCTTCCCCTACGGGAATGTTGGGGAACCTTAGTCGTTTGCGGGAAGGGGGCGGGTTCACCCCAAAGGGGGGACCGGGTAAAAGTTGGGGGCCCAGACCTCTGCGCCGGTTATTTATGGGCCTCTCGAGTACGGTGAAGTACCCGCTGAATATAAATCCTGGGGTCGGGAAAGACTTAAAATGTAAAATAAGATCGGTTTTGGGACGTATTTAAAACTGTACGTAATGTAATTAATTGTATGTATCGTTTCATTTATATTTGGAACTAAAATTCGATACGAGTTTATTAATTTACTCATTTCTGCCCGCGACTAGATCCGCGTTGACTTTGGACAGAAACCTTATATTTTTCCGGAATAAAAAGTATCCTTTGTATCAATTCAGGTAAAAAACTATTTGTGTGCCAAATTTTATTCAAATCCGTTAAGCCGTTTGTGCATTATTGAGTAACAAACATACAAAATTTCACAATTGTAATATTAGTAGGATTTATTAACAGGAGGTTTTAAAAACAAATTACACCGTCACCGCCGATTAGGTGACCCTAATCGGGGGTGACAGAGGTGCACTGTGTACACCCACTTTACACCGACTATAGTTCTCTATTAGGCAAGACTATTGCCATTATACCAGGCACACTGCTAGACTCCTAACCGATACTCACAATTTTCCATCCGATCTGTATATTCGAACCCAGGACCTCACGGTCGCTACGCGCATAGACCAACGAGGCAGCCATGTAAAAGTAAGTAGATTTATGTTTGTTGAATTTATATCTAAGCCCATCTAGCTCTCATTTCTAAAAGAGTACTAAAGAGTTTTTTTCTTTCTTCTCCATAAGAATGACACGTTCTGAACGGGTGGTGGAGTTTTAAGGGCCGGTGAAGCTATAAAGGCCCCGCAGCAAACAGCGTAGATCATTCACACACACGTTACCGCAATAGATCATTTATCGATTGAGAGTCTTGGTGATACAATTAAATGAATAATAAGGGATGGATGTATTGAGCGCGAGCTTAGAAATAAACGACGTATTTTCAAAAACAAATATCAATATATGTATATGTAGGCGCTCGTAGCGCTGTGCGACCGCGGTGTTTTACCGATTACCAAGGTTAAGCAGCGTTCGACTCGGTCGGCCCGAGATGTGTGACCGTTTGTGGAATTTTCAAATTCGAGCATCTCCGTGCTTCGGAAGGTACGCTAAGCCGTTGGTCCCGGCTACCACTTAATGTGGTAGTCGTTAAGCTGAGTTGGAAGCCTTACAGGCGGCTTGATAAGTTCCAACAGCAGGTGGCCACAAACCTGCCTCCACCAATCCGCACTGGGTCCGCGTGGTGGAGTATGACCTAATCTCTCTCACCTCGATTAGTGAGGGAAGGCCTTTGTCCAGCAGTGGGCAGTATAGGCTGATATTATTATTACATGTATGTTCAAAAACATTTTCCTAAAAGAAACTATGAAAGAAAAAAACTGTTTTACCAAATCTTAGCTGCAATTATTATCAATGTTTTTAAATAAATTGACTATTGACTAGTTCTAAAGCGTTTCGCGTAAGAATTAGAAAATGTAAAGCAATATACCTGATTTTTGTTTTTTTTTTTCTATTGAGTACAGTTCATTTAATCATGCATTCCTTTTACCAGATTCTAAAATATACAGTCAAAAATCATATTTCTACATATCAAGTCTCTAATCCATATAATTCATAAAGTGTATGAAGTGTACAAAAACACTTTTTTTATCGCGGTAACTCCTTAAGTAATCACTAGCGTTTTCTTTATTTGACTTTTTATAAGTACTGTTTAGTCTATGTGAAAAAAATTTTTGGTTTTGATTTTTTTTCAGACGAAGTGTGTATGTATATAAAGTGTAACGTACAATTCTATTACAATGACGTGGCACCGCCATTTTAGTCTAATAAATAACATCTGTCACTGTCAATGCGGTAGCGAGCAAACAATATTGCGACTTTGGGTTCTAGCCCATTGAGGTTCACATCTTGCAGTCATTGATTTTTACGTATGTATACATATATACAGATATTTAAATATGTAATATAAGTCCATACGGATATTTATATAAGTATATTGTTATTTATTTCCCTTATTTTCAGGTCGGCATCTCTGACGTCACCCTTATTGGTGCTGGCCAGAGTACCAGCGCTGCACCATGATCCATCGTTATGGTGTAGCAATATGCTGAGGCAGTATCCTATTCAACCCCACACAACCTCTGGTGTCTGTAAATGTTTTGGCTAGTTTTTTTTTTCCTTTTTCGTTTTTTTTTCTCTTTGTTATTAGTTTTAATTTTATTATTAATTTTAGTATCTCAATTACTATGTGAGTGTGGTTGAATAAATGTCTTTTCTTTCTTTCTTTCTAACGTAATCAAACCAAGAGCTGAAAGTAGTTTGTACGCCACTGGACCGATTCCAGCTACATTTAACACTAGCAGTTTCCCGCAACTTCGTACCCGTTCGACAACAGCGCCACCTACTGGGTCAATGTTTTATAGCCTATTTATTAAAATCGGTTTAGTAGGTTTTGATTTTATTCGTTACAAACATACAAAAATTCAAATCTCTCCTCTTTATTATATTAGTGTAGATTAAAGGTTAAAGAATTAAAACTCAAAACGCCACCATCTTTTACATAGGTCTTAAAATTGCGGTATAATCTACATCCATTAAACACACTATTTCCACTTTAGAATAACAATCGCAAGACCTTTTTTCATGAGAAATTATAAATTACATACACCATCCACATATCTACGTTTCTAATCAACTTACGTAATTAAGTGGAGGTCGTACAGGTCACTTGATTAATATGGATGTTGGCGGAGACCAAATAAAGAGGGTTTTATTTGCTCTGCCCGGTCCCCGAGGCGGCGCGTCGTGCAAACAAGGGTATAGATAAATAAGGCCCACTCATTAAGGGAAATTCTTTGTAAGTAAGGAACGATGGGTGGTCATTATTTATATATGCGTACCTACGCAGCCATCCTCCTCCAGTAATCTCCTGAAAGTACCTCTTACAGGAGATTCAAAGGATGGCTGTATGATTTAGCTCATGACTCTACCCAGCTTTAGAGCGTTGAAAAACATATAACTCGACCAGAATTTGATTTAAAATCAGGAGAAAAACTAGATATCGTACTTCTTCTTAGTACGAGTAGACAGCCTCATAAGAAATTCATAATAGTATTCGCACACTGCTGGTTAGCCTTAAACCAGAAATCGAAGTTAGAGAGAACAAATCACCACGTGAATTCAACAGATTCTTCGACGAAAACCTATTCCAAAATAATAATTATAAAAATATATAGATTTATACAGTCCAGTATGATTCAGCCTACCAAAAAACTACTCCTATTTCACCACAAAACAAACAAAAAGAACATACACAAAAGCGAAAAAAAAATACAAAAGCGATCCTTATCACCGGCACTTGAAATAACAAAAAAAGCAATTCTACGCCAAAAAAAACACAAAAAAACAAAAGGTTAAAAGTTGTCCTTATTTGAATTTTCATTAAAACTTTCTCCCGTCAGGAACAAAGAACATTTATATTAAAAAAGTCGGGCCGCGGCCAGATAAATATCTGTAGTCTCGAGAGCGGACCCAAATTTCAACTTTCGGCCACAGATTTGCAAGATAAAATGTAGACCGGGTAATGCTTTGATATTTTTGCGAAATGCGTGCTATTTAGTAATATAGAAGACATGATATAGGATACACAAAAACACGTGAGAAATATTTGTAAAAAGTACAAACACACTAACACCATCTCAATTGAAAAGATCCTTCAATAGTTTTACGTTTGATTAGAACTGCTTACTTCCTAAGGAAAAATATAGTGCCATCATTATGATTATTCTAATTAAAATGTGTTATATTAACTTGTTGATTTATACGCTAAAATAATTGTTTTTGTAAAGCATGGTTAAATATTTAGCGTTGTGTGACCGCGGTGCTCTTAGTTAGCGCCAACGCTAAACAGCGTTTGAATCTGCGATACGTCTTCCTACTTGAAGGGTAGACTACGCCGTTGGCCCCAGTAACCAGATTGGAAGCCTTACACAGAGGGGTACCAATGTGTTCCTAACGGAGGTCACAGAGCCCCTCCGAGTGTTGATGCGGGGCAGCGTGAGGTTTCAGTCGCTAGGAGTCTGACATGCCCCACCAGCTTTCCCCGAGACTGGCGGAAGACCATGATTGATGTCCCCGCGTAAAAAGCCTTATAGCTTGATAAGTTTCAGCAGCTGGTGGCTACAAATCTATCTCCACCAATCTTCATTGGATTCCGTGTAAGTAGGACTTAGAATCAGAATCATAATATTTTTTATTAATGTTAACCATTATAATATATATGAATCGACAGAAAAGTAACAAAGACTCTATCACCAATTCGGAATGTCATTCCTGTGGAGAAAAAGGGCAAACTCCACGGTTACTCATTTAAAATAAAATTTTTACAAACTCTTTCATCTACATTTTGTTGTAGGGCATGGGAGAACAATATATGTTGGTCATCAGGTGAGTCTAAGTTAAACAAATCAAATTATCTATTTATGAGAATGTCTACATGGTTCCCTCATTTACAAAACAGGTACACAAAAAGAATCATATTGTCTCTTACCGAGATTTGTGAGAGAAAACCTTCGCTTAGCAGTAGTATAGTACATTGTATGAATTATTAAGACAGTGTGAAAATAGCTCCTTTTGAAACGACACTCTATAAAAATGTTAGGTACAATAAGATACCTAGCGTCACGTCTGCACTCTGGAACTCCTCAGGCGGCCTCCCAACTCATTACCCGCCCGCCCTGCGCCGCAAGACCCCGCCCAGTCCACCGCTTGCCTAACTTCCACTTTAGCTCAGGGTTACCAAATGCCATAATATGTAGCACTTCATATTTTTTATTAAAAGCACACTGTGTCGACATTCACTATACGACACAAATATACGATGTATATATATATATATATATATATATATATATATTATTTTTAAGGAGAACTTTCATCTTGAGTAAAAATAGTTACATTGGTGTATTAAATAAAATAATTTAGAAGTTTTCACAGATAACATAAAATCTACGTACACTCGGACCGAAATAAACATTTGTGTTCTCTTTTGTTTATGGTTTACAAATGGCATACTTTGTAGCACTCCTGATATTAATTAAAGCTTTATACACGATTGGATAAACATATTTCTCAATAGCGGCTGCCCGCAACTTAGTCATACCTTTATAAATAATAGCCTATGTAACATTCTGATGTGTAAGTAAGTTTCATCAAAATCCGTCCAGTATATTATGGGTAATTTTTTTTTTAGTAAGAACTAGGAATTATTCCTATGTCGTGGATGAGTTTACAAACATGAAATTTACATGCACGAACACTCAGACCGAAAAAAATAATTGTGGGTCACACAAAGATTTCTTCCGTGCGGGAATCGAACCCGCGACTACTTAATCCAGTGGGCGGAGCGACTCAAGTAACCACTGGACCAAGCCGTCCGTCTAATGAGTAATAAACATCCATCGTCATGTACTTTCGCGTTTTCTCAAAGAGAGATGTACATATACAAGGTGTAACATAAATAACACAAGACCACAGACACCCCGATAAGATAAATGCTTCACAAATTCTTACAAAACTACTACAAACTAGTTTTCCAAATTTAACATATTTTGCTCCCACTTTAAGCACTTTTATACCCTGATTAACAATGAAACTTGTACGTGTTTGTAAGCATATTGAGAAATGCATTTAAAATCTCCGTATTGCTTTGAATCAAGAATAACTTTAGTTTATAATAGTGCGCTAAAGGAGAAACAGCATTTTTTGCAAAAACAAATGTAAGATACATTAAAAATTATTGGAATCAATTCAGTTACCGATTTAGAACAAACTATTTTCAGATGAGGCGCTCGTAGCGCTGTGCCATTGCGGTGTTCTTACCGATCACCAAGGTTAAGCAGCGTTCGACTCGGTCGGCCTGAGATGGGTAACCGTTTGTGGCATTTTCATATTCGAGCGTCTCCGTGCTTCGGAAGGCACGTTAAGCCGTTGGTCCCGGTTACCACTTAATGTGGTAGTCGTTAAGCCGAGTTGGAAGCCTTATAGGCGGCTTGATGAGTTCCAACAGCAGGTGGCCACAAACCTGCCTCCACCAATCCGCACTGGGTCCGCGTGGTGGAGTATGACCTAATCTCTCTCACCTCGACTTGTGAGAGAAGGCCTTCGCCCAGCAGTGGGCAGTATAGGCTGATATTATTATTATTATTTTCAGATGTTGCGTTTATTATGTTACACCTTGTATATACATTATGCCGAGAGAGTGTTATTGGGGTTTTCCTGTCGCAAATTTCGTACTAGCGATGTGGACTCTGGAATTGAGCCCAGTTTACTGATAATAAGTTCACTGGCCTTTACATTGGAACATTACATTGTCGAAAATATATAAGTGTACGCAGTATACTTCAACCATAAGCGCTAGAAAAAATAAGCGTGGCGTTGATTATGTGAGGGTTAACTATGAGAGTGGAGGAAGCCAGAGAGATCTGTGCAAAGAACCTGTTGGAACTTTGCACTCTGTTACTACCCCGCAAGGGATCTTTCTGTAAAAATATTTTGTTTTATTTAGAACAATTTTCGTCAACCCTACGTTTCTACACACACTCGACAATGGTCAACTTTAAGCATTCCCACTTGACTAAAATAACTTTTTTATATTCTCGTATTAAGTAATCCAATCCATTATATTTCAGAGAGCGCCTCTGGTTCAGCAGTAATGGTTATATATCGGCATAAGTGTAAGTTAAAATAATAATAAAAATAAATAATAATAATATAAAAATAAAATACATAATCACTTACTATCATGGTAGCCATAATTTCACTGACTAGATAGAAACACATTAATATTACTAAAGTACATATTTAACAAAATGAAACGAATGTGCAGTGATGTGCCCGAAAGGCTTGCGAGCGACAAAAAACGAGAAAAATGGGTCTATTTGTATTCTCGCGAAATTTAAAGAATACGTATTAGACGGCGTTCTTAATTATTCTATTAGAGGGGGGCATGTTGTAACGGGGGTAAGTAGTGACAGGGTTTTTTCAAAATGTTTTAAACTTTATTGTTCTGTTATCTATCTGTTATAGGTATCTGTTCCTTTTACTCAATATTATCTTTATATATTTTGTCTGTTACTGTTCTATTCTAAAAGCAAGTCAAAACTGCGCTCTGAGTCAATATTACACACTACATATTGTTTTTGTTACTAAAAAGCAAAAAATAAATGATCATAGTTTACATATTTCCGTTTTTTATTATTGTTACTACTTGCCCCAATACATGTTACAACTAACCCTAAGCACGGGGTAAGTTGTAACATAGGACTTTTTTTGTAAAAATGTTAATTGTGAATTACCCACTGTTTCGTCATTTTTTCTACTTCATTTAATAGCCGAAGAGTTAAAAGTATCAATCCATGTCTAGCTACTGGTTGTTTAACTGATAATTGTCAAGATATATTAGCTTTTCTGAAAATTGTACAACAAGCCCCTGGCTCCCCTATTTAAAACAAAGTTGTCTTTGTTTTTAGTAATTTTGTTACTAAAACTTATTATTTATTTTTTAGATATAGGTCAATATTTCCGTGATATAATCCATCTCCTCGACCGCGCAGGCGGGTCACGTACACCAGACACATAAGGGAACAAGACACTTTTTTAAATCATAAATAAATAATAACTTTGTTGTTAGTTTCTTGTTTTTTTTATATAATTATGTTCAGTATTATATATATTATGTTCAGTATTATGTATAGGTTCTTTAAACTTTGATAAAAAAACAACAGTCTGTGTTTAATCGGGTCTTATTAGAGTATTCGATTCATCAAGAAAATATAGCCTTTTATTTATGGTTCAGGCAACCCTGGCCAGCGATGGCAATCTGTAAGGGCCGGTAATTAGATTTTAGGCTCCCGTAGATTTGTAGAACGTTGATTGAAGAAAAGTTTGCAACCATTTTGGACGGAAATGAAACGGCGGCTGGTTTTAACCGGTTTGCTTTATTACCGGTAGAAAAGTAATTAAAATCATTAAATTACCTTTCATGACCGGTATCAGATATGTAGAAAGAAGTGTGTTAGGGCTGATTGATCTGCATCAATCAGCTCTAACACACTTCTTTCTTTCACCCATCTGCATGGGTCACTAAATTAAATGCAAAAAAATCTTTTAACAAAAAAGGTAAACCGACTTCATCAAGTTTTTTGGTGATGAGAGTGGAGGAAGCCAGAGAGGTATGAAAGGAAAGAATCTGTTGGAACTCTGTACTCTTTGCCTACCACGCAAGGGATCTGGCGTGATGATATAAATAGATAGATGGATCAAGTTTTTATAAAGATACAAAATTCTAAAGATTTTGACCACACATACATACTAAAATATTTTTGATTTTTAAGTTTCCGACGTTTTGAGTGCTTTGCACCCATGGTCATGGGATGGACCATCCCGTCCGTTCTTGCCGCCCCTATTCTTGTAGTTTAATTTTGTAGACGCATATAACGTCATATCTCAATCATTAATAATGCCTAAAAATTGTAAGCGTTTATTTCTCGGCGTTTTCTTAGTCCGCCTGCCCCGAGTAAAAGAATCTTGACCATATTTGCATAAATAATCATAAATACACTTGCTTTTTTAAGCTATTTCTTTGTAAATCCGTCAACGTTTATTTCGCGGCGTTTTTTTCGCTCGTCTGCCCCAGCTGAGTTAGAAAGCGTGAAAAATGGCATCACAAATAGTTTAAACACACTTCATTAGTCGGGCATTCAAAATGCTATACAATCATCAGCGTTTACTTCGCGCCGTCTGCCCTGTCCGAGTAAGGAAGCGTGATCAAATTTTCATAGATAGTTCGTAAAGTCCAATCGTCAGCGATTATTTCGCAGCGTTTTTTCCGCCCGTCTGCCGCGGCTGAGTAAGGAAGCGTGAACAAATTCGCCGTAGCTGAGGATGGTAACTTTTGTACAATTACCGCACAGTGGCGCCGCCCGCCCGCCGCGCGCCGCCCAGCGACCATAGTGCGGTCTGCAAAACAAGATACAGATTTATTTTTTTACAGATAACCAACAGAATACAAATCTTTTTTACAATTTATTATTTCACTAGTGCACAGCTTTAATGCTATTCTGATTATATATAACCTCAACATGCAGATAATATACACTTTTATTGGGAATATTTACTCTGTTATTCGGTAGGAGTTTTATCATCTCGCCAGATCCCTTAAAGGCTACGTAGGTAGTGTTCTATCAACGTCCGGTTATTAACTGGTAACTTCTATGGTGGAGTCTCTGAGAAAAATTATATTTACAATCGATTACCCCTATAGGCTCAGTTAACAATACCTATAGTTTCAATATTATTTATCAGTACCAATTAGGAGACTTTTTAAATATATAGGTTACTAAAATATTTCTTTGAGGGTTTTTTTTCGATCTGGTGATTATAAAGTCCTAGTTTTGAATCTTCGGAAAATCAATCAAAAAAATCCGGAATCTAGAATTATACCCACTATCAAACTCAATTTATTTTAAGACCCCGACGTTACAAAAATCAAAAAATAAACCGCGATGAAATCCGAAAAAATTGTTTTATTTCATGGGTAATATTCGCGTAAATCTAAGAACTCAAACTCAAATAATTTATTTTGTATAATCCCTGCAGGGGCGCTTGCAAATAGTCAATTTACATTTGTTTTTAATCTAATTTAACTACTAATATACCACCAGATCGGAACGCGGCCTCCACTAAAAAGATCCCGCGAAGAAACTCAGCGGGCTTGTCTTTTTTTTCTTTTGTTTTCTTTTTTTCAATCATATTGTGTGGATACAATGTTTAGGTTGCAATTAAATAGTTTACGATCTAGCTCCAGTGTGATGCCTTACGATCAAAACATGAAAGAACGATGTTATCTGTAAAGAGTGTCCAAAGGAGTCCAGATAGATCAGTCCCCTCAAGCAGCACCCGTTCACGAGTATGACTGTTGGAACAGCCATCACTCCCCTCGCCCATACTCGAGGGGAGTGACCCGTGCCAGATAGCCACCGCAAGCACATTCATGGCGACAGGCTTATACTACGGCTAACATTGTGGGCAAAATATGTGTACACAGCACACCTCGCTTGGGGAATAGGCGCGACAGCGTTTTAATCACGATCATTATCATTAAACAAAAATATTGCTAATAGATTCTTCAAACGCTTTATCTGCAGACCATACTCCCAGAAGTTAGCCACACATAAATTATAGCCACGCAAGGATAGAAACGCTGTCTAACTTTGCACTTTGCCCGTACATTATACATAATGGTTATATATGCTCGGTTAAACTTTCATAGCGAGGACTCTCTAATTGAGAGTGCGTTATGTCTCGGAGTAGTTCGGAACTAACTTCGGTTTAAATAGTTCGAGCTACGAGGTAATTAGATACTGGGAGGAGTTAGTTGACAGGTTCGAGTGGTGGTAAATGGTTTGCTGGGTAGTTCGTGTAATGATTACACATAACAACTACTTAAATGTTGGGTTTCAGTCATCGATTTTGGCGATTCTTGGATCATTTATCGTGTGTATACGAGCTGATTTGGTCATGTGGGATAGGGTCAACCAAGTTTAATTTACTCAGTCGTTCACGTTTGTTAGATAGTGTAAATATGTGCGATAATTACATTTTCAACCGAGAGTCACGTGGTCACAACAAGGCGCTATGGATTAAAGAAAGATTCACCAAAATGCTTCAATTGTTTGTAAATAATTAATTAAATAATACGGTAAGAACGATCAAGCAATACTATATTAATTAGACCCAATATAATTTCGTAATCTTTGTTTTATACTGTTTTAAATTAAAAGTGAGCACGACAATACAATACAATATTAGCACAAGACAAGAGTCTCCGTAACCGGCGAGCGTGTATAAGACGAACTATGAAAGTAGAGGAAGTCAGAGAGGTAAGGAAATAACCTGTCGAATCTCTGTACTCTCTGCCTACCCCGCAAGGGATTTGATGTGATATTATAGACAGATAGAATATTAGCATATATACATCACGTTCATTTGTATTTTGTTAATTTAGATTTACTGTCAAATTTTGCGTTCTTAGATTTACGCGAGTATTACAAATGAAATAAAATAATTTTGCGGATTTTATCGCGGATTATTTTTGATTTTTAAGTTCCCGGTGTTTCGAGTGCTTTGCAGCACCCATGGTCACGGGAAGTATTGAGATATTAGACGTTCAAAAGGCATTGTTGTTCGGAGGTTTCCTTAAACTTCTTAATTATTTATGTTGATCCAATCTACGCAGAATGAGCTCACCGTGTCTTAAGGTCATACATTATATTAATTACCGGATCTCATGTCATTGGAAGCACCCAACCGTCTTCTTTATTAAAATTAGAATGATTTTTAATTTCAATATCCTCGTATACCATCCTTAGTAGGAATCGGTATTTTCGAAGATTTGAGGTTTATAAAATCAGATGTGACAAGAAACATCTGGTTTTAACAAGCTCGGCAGCGAGCTTCAATATGTCGAGCAAGTCCTGCATAACAACGGCATAGTGACCGAGTGAAACCAGCCACAGTCGAGCGTCTCCCTGCTGTACGACTTTACATGAGAGGAGTCACGGATAAGATTTGGTAAATTTTGGAGCGTGCTTCAATTAAAACTTTTTTTATAAACCGCTGAAGAGGATCAGTCCATTTTTACCATCTGTCAAGTGTCTCATCCCTCTATAAGATGCCGAAGTATACAAGCTTGGTTGTGAATGCGGTCACTCTTAGATAAGACAATGATTTTCTTTAGACCGGTAAAAACTTGGGTCAAAAACACGTATGACCTAAGACACTTCGCTCAATGAAGTCTGCAGTCTGAGAACATGTCCTTCACCGCTGCTTTATGCTTTTTTTTTAAAACGAATGGCTTCGTTTTTTACCAATGATATATGTCCTTACGTGCATTAGAAATGTAGCTTGATTTGATTTATATACAAACGGTTTTCGAAACAAATATAATAATAATTTGGTACAACTAATAAAGTGAGCAGTTGTACAATTCACTTGGAGCAGCGCTAACACGCCGCGTTTCGGGGCTTTAGGTAGCGGACATGTTGATGCGATGTAGTAGGTAGCGATTTTGAGATCCCGGTTAGTCGGTTTGACTCCGCACATATTCCGCAAAGCTCGCATTTCAACGGTACGAATTGTGTTGAGTTCTTAGGTTTACGCGAATATTAAAAATGAATATATATTTTTCGTGGTATCGCGATACAATCCGAAGAAAAATAGTTTTATACATGCAATAGTCCTGCTTTCTTGCATTAAAAGGGACGTCGTTTCAAAATTATTAAACACGTTAAAAAAAACGCAAACGAATTCCCGGGTACAGTAGGTAAATATTATTTATAAATTAGCCTAAACTTTCCCACAGCTGAGCAAAGGTTTTTGACGGAAGATTTAGCGTAGTGTTTAAGAGCTTGAGCCGTTCCGCCCACTGTGTCTAATAGTCGTGGGTTCGATTTCCGCACGGGATAACTCTTTGTGTGATCCACAATATTTTTTTTCGGTCTGGGTATTTGTGTATGTGAATTTTCATATTTGTAAACGCACCCACGACACAGGAGTAAATCCTAGTGTGGGTGTGGTCGTCTTTCACACATCGCGAGTTTATAAATACACAATATTGTTATAAGTATCTGCATGTACAACTACACTAATCAGATTCATGATTTTTACCTGGATCATTTACGGCCGGTTCCAATATTCAACTCAAGGATAGATTTGCTTACTGTCAGTAGAATTTTGACAGATTTTCCATGCAAAATATGTCAAAATTCTATCCGTAGTAGGCAAATCTATCCATGAGTTGAATATAGGAACCGGCCGTTAGAGGTCCGTGGGCGGCTTTGTGTAGCGACAACTGGGTAATTGCACTCATTGCAAACTAGGTGTAAAATAAATTAAAAAAACTCTTATTTTTAACTGCCTTTCGATAATCCTAGTCGAAAAAAGAGATGTTTTTTTCTTTTAAAAAAAGGTGTTTGTCTACCCGATATAACAAAAATAAACTCGCCACTATTAATTGAATTGGTACTAAGCATCTTCAGAAGCGTGTGGGTGTAAAAAGTACACCTCTGCACTTTAAGTATTTTCCGCTCCGCACAACAATATACCCGAAGTTATAGCCGGGGAATATTTTAGCACTGTTTAATATCCCGACGTAAGCAGAATAGTTAGGATGCGGTCGCTGTGCTCCCTATTACGAGCGCTTCAGAATTAGTAGTTTTAGAGTTATTTTAGTTACGGCATTAGCTTTCGTGTTACACACACAAGACTGAACAGCGGGTAACTGTTTGTGAGAGTTGAGTCAGAGAGTTTAAACACTTACATAATGTATAGGTATGGGTTTTTAGATATATATATGTATGTATAACTTTAATATCTATATATAAATCAGGCGTTGCTATCCTTTTGTTGGGCCTTTGTCTTCTCTCACAAAAATAAATGAGAGAGCATTAGCCATATTCCACCACGTGGGCTCAGTGCAAATTGATGAGGAAAGTTTTGTCACCTGCTGTCGGAACTTATTAAGCCACCTATAAGGCTTTCAATTTACTTGATGACTGCCACGTCAAGTGGTGACCGATCGAATATGAAAGATGACACTGATAGTCACCCATCCCAGTTCGACCGAGCGGAACGCTGTTTAACCTTGGTGATCACTAAGAACACCGCGGTCCTACAACACTACGAGCGCTACAATACAAACCAAACTTTACCATTATGCAAGGTGTAACATAATAAACGCAAGACCTCAGACACCCTAATTAGAGAATTGCTTCATAAATTCAAAACGAAAACCAAATTTTCAAGTTTAAAGGTTTTTACCCCTTTTTTCAGCATATAGTGCCCACTGCTGGGCAAAGGCCTTCTCTCACAAATCGAGGTGAGAGAGATATGGTCATACTCCACCACGCGGACCCAGTGCGGATTGGTGGAGGCAGGTTTGTGGCCACCTGCTGTTGGGACTTATCAAGCCGCCTTTAAGGCTTCCAACTCGGCTTAACGACTACCACATTAAATGGTAACCGGGACCAACGGCTTAACGTGCCTTTCGACGCACGGAGACGCTCGAATATGAAAATGCCACAAACGGTCACCCATCTCAGGCCGACCGAGTCGAACGCTGCTTAACCTTGGTGATCGGTAAGAACACCGCGTTCGCACAGCGCTACGAGCGCCTCCAAATTGGATTACGGGCCTAGAACATGTAGAGTCACGCCATTTTCCGGTAATTATCATCATACACTGGAAGTTATGTTTATACTTTATTTTTACTGCCTCGTTGATCTAATGGCAAAGCGCACCGCTTTGTGATCACGAGGCCCTGAGTTCAAATCCTAGGTCGGACAAATAAAGTTTTTCTAACGAAAAAAATACTTACCAGTATGAGTCCGGAGTCTGGAATTGAGCCCGGTATATGTCAATAGGCGCCCGACCGAGTCGAACGCTGCTTAACCTTGGTGATCGGTAAGAACACCGCGGTCGCACAGCGCTACGAGCGCCTCGCCTTTTTTAAGCACGTTTATACCCAATTAACAATGAAACTTGTACGTGTATGTGTGCATTTTGAGAAATACGGGTTAGGTATGCATATGTAATCTCCTTATTGCTATAAATCAAGAATAAATTTAGTTTTTTATGGCGCACTGAAAGAGTAAACGCATATTTTGCAAATTTAAAAAAAAATGTATGGTACATTAAAAATAGTTGGAATCAATTCAGTTATCGATTTAGAACAAACTACTTTCAGGTCTTGCGTTTATTATGTTACTGCTTGTATAGACTATATTTAAATCAATAAGTTAATAATAAGCACCTTTTAATGAGAACGGCCAAAGCTAGGCGTAGGAAATAACAAAAAAAAACACCGTCACGCCTATAAAAAAAAACGCGGGGGTGGCAGAGGTGTACTAAGTACACCCACGTTTCGCCGACGATGTTAGGTCCCATGTAATAGGGGGCGAGCCTATTGCCATATACCGGGCACAATTCCAGACTCCGGACTCGTACTGGGAAATTTTCTTTAGACAAATTACACTTGTCTGACCTAGGATTTGAACCCAGGACCTCGTGATCACAAAGTGATGTGCTTTGCCACCAGACCAACGAGGCAGTCTATTGTACGATAATGTACTCAGGCAACCCACGTAATAGAAAATGGGGCTATTGGTCGTGGTGGTAGTGTAACGGAAGAAATGGGGAAAAAAGCGATGCGCTTTGCCACTAGACCAACGAGGCAGTCGTACGAAATAATCACACAAATATGGAAAGGTCACAAACGGTCATCTAACTCAGACCGACCGAGTCGAACTCTGCCTAACCTTGATAATCGCTGAAAACACCGCGACCACACAGGCGACTATAGCTTATTGTAAAATTAACTCTACCTTGCATAATACTTGCCGCGAATATTCGAGCGTCGGGGTGATAATTTGATACTGGCCACGCCACCTAGCGGCGCCACGCGGTACTCTAGGCAGTAGCCGAAGGGTCCCACACTCGACTATTAATTTCCTAAGGGAACTCTACACCCGGCCCCCGTACCATGTAACGAAATGAAAACGATAGATTTCTTTTAAAATTTATATTTATTTAATTTATGGGTAACACTTGAGTTTTGCATTTGAATGATATTTGTTTTTTCTGATGATATTTTTATATGCCCTAGGTGATGGTCCGATACTAATATAAAATATTTTTATGGTTTGTCACATAGATTTTAAATATTTTATCGATTTCCTAAATATTATATATATTTTTTTATATAATAATATTGGCCCTGTTGAGATACTGTCCCACTGTTGGGCACGGGCCTCCTCTTAAACTTAGAGGGTTTAGGCCATAGTCCACCACGCTGGCCTAGTGCGGGTTGGCGAACTTGAGACACCTTCGAGACACTCTTAGGCCTGCAGGTTTCCTCACGATGTTTTCCGACACCGTTAAAGCAAGTGGTAATTAATTTTTGATGATAATGATGTATATTTTTCCGATGATATTTTTATGTGCCCAAGGAGATTGTTAGATACGAACATAAAATATTTTTATCGATTTCCCACATATTTCCTAAACATTAAATATTCATTTTTCCAACATGGTATTAAAACAGCACGTAATATGAATGAATTTAAGGTGTCATAATCATAATCATTTATTCTGCAAGTGTAGGTAGGTACAATTAGGTCTTATATTATAAAAGAGAACTCGACACTTTGCCACAAAGCATGCAAAATTTGGCAGACTTACTAAGTATTAAAATTTAACTTTACAATATTATACGATTTTAGGCATTAACACTTACATTTCTCATCGAATCATAATAATTATAAAATATTTGCACATTACATTAATATAATAAACAATAATCATGAAATAAGTAGATAAATAAAATTGGTAATAATCATAGTCAAAATAATAAAATGTCAATAATGATTAGATTGACAAATAAACTGGTCAAATTGATTTATTGAAGATGTCACAATTAAATTAAAATGTCAATTTTAAAATATAATGTCAACATTATTTAATGATTGATGATTCATAATTATTTGGATTATTTCTTTCTAAATATTCTTTTACACTATGGAATGCATTTTCAATCAAAAAATCCTTTAATCTTCGCTTAAATATTTCCAGCGTATCTATTTCGACGATACGGTTTGGTAGTTTATTATATATTCTAGGACACATGCAATACACACTTCTACTTTTTAATAAAGTTCTGCTGGGTGTAACTTGTACCTTATGCATATGTCTCCTGCTCCTTAGTTTGCCATACATTGCAATATTGTTTTTAACAAAAACTGCTATCTCATATATGTATATGCATGGCAGAATTAAAATTTTCAAATTTTTAAAGTGGGTCTTACAGCTATCGGTGGGTTGAAGATTACATATTGCACGTATACACTTCTTCTGTGCCCTAAATGCTGATTCCCACTCGACAGAATTATCCCAGAAAATTATTGCGTAGTTTAACGTAGATGCTACATATGCGTGGTAAGCTGTCATGACGGTGGTAATGCTAACAATTTTAGACAGCTTGTATAACATATAGGAATATTTATTTAGTTTGGTGCATACTGATGCTACTTGTGCTTTCCAGTTAAGAGTGCAATCAACATGTAGTCCCAAAAACTTTACTACTTCTACTTCCTCGATTTTTGTTAAAGCGTAGTGAATTTCAATTGGTGTTGTTGGCTTGGCCCTATTTCGAAAAATCATAATGTTTGTTTTATTAAGATTTATTAATAAGTTATTTGTTTCTAACCATTTTACAATAGCTATTATTGAGGTATTAATATCATGTTCTAGTGACGCATAGTTCTTACTAGAAAATATAGCTGTACTGTCATCTGCAAATAGTACAATAGGGCATGATACTGCTCTTGGGAAGTCATTAATATAAAGCAAAAACAACAGAGGGCCTAAAACTTATACACCGATTTTAGGTGGTACACCGATTTTAGTTGTCTTATAATCTGACATGTGCGTACTTTCTAATTTCTTGATTGGGCAAAATTGTGTTATTATGTGTGATAATAAGTTGCTCTTTATTAGTACTAAATTCTAAAATAGTTTATAAATACAATTTTACCGAAAGTAGTAGCATTTATACGTCATTTTAAACAACTTTTGTACTGCAACTTTTTATTTTTGCGGAATGGTTATTTATAAATGATATTTGTAATGTGAGAACTGGACTTCGTTAAAAAATGAACAGAGTATTGAGATTTCCTGTGTAGAGCTGGAACAGCATATTATAGTGCGTGTGTGTACATAAAATATAAATAATCAGACCTCCAAATAATCAGAATTTTAGTACATTTTTTAAAAACTATATGTAGAATACAGCACTTAACTAGGAAATTAACAAAAGGTAAGTCTTAGTCTAAGTCTTCTTAACTAAAAAATTAACGAAAGGTAAGGCTGTAAAGTTTAGGAGTTACTTGTGTCTACCACACTAGGCAAAGCCGGTCGTGGAAGCGACATTTATCACAGTGTTTTTATCAAAAAAATAAGTTGACCTGATCGATATCGATGTAATATTATTATCATAATCGCTTATTATAATCGGAGGCGCCCTTAACGCTGTGCGACCGCGGATTTCTTACCGATTACCAAGGTTAAGCAGCGTTCGACTCGGTTGGCCCGAGATGGGTGACTGTTTGTGGCATTTTCATATTCGAGCATCTCCGTGCTTCGGAAGGCACGTTAAGCCATTTGTCCCGGCTACCACTTAATGTGGTAGTCGTTAAGCCGAGTTGGAAGCCTTATAGGCGGCTTGATCAGTTCCAACAGCAGGTGGCCACAAACCTGCCTCCACTAATCCGCACTGGGTCCGCGTGGTGGAGTATGACCTAATCTCTCTCACCTCGATTTGTGAGAGAAGGCCTTTGCCCAGCAGTGGGCAGTAAAGGGTTAATATTATTATTATTATTATATAAATCGATTTATAAAAATGAAGTGACAATTATTTAATAAAACAAATAAATGAAATCGTTATCATGCGCGAATGTAGGCGCGCGCGACAATAGACGCGTGTGTGTGTGTGCGCGTGTATATATTGCCATATATTAATGTAATGGAGCATATGTTGAATACAATCTTTGTCAAGAACAAGAAGTCTATTATAGTCTGTGGGGACTTTAATAGCAATATCTTACAGGATACGTGTTATAGTCAAAGACTTAGTATTTTCAAATCTTTTAATTTGACTAACGTCTTTCTCGAACCAACGAGAATAACACCAACATAGATATAGACATATCTCTATAGAAAAGTTACACTAACCGTCTGAAGTTGTGAATTATGACGGGTATAATAGCAATAGACTCGCCTCCTATTATATCCGGATCTAACACCGTCGTGGTATTATTAGAAGGAGAGGGAGAGAGAGGGGAAGGTGAGAGAGAGCATCTGACAAAAAATCTAATATAATCAAAAGAAATCTACATATTTAATCACGTTTACAGATGACAAAATTACTTAAGGAACTTCGTCCCTGATGGAGGTCCCCGAACGCACAATTTTTTTTATTGTTTTACTTGTTGAATTTAAAGAGATGACCGAAATAGTATCTAATGGATTGAACCCAGTGCAGATTGGTGGAGGCAGGTTTGTGGTCAACTGCTGTAGGAACCTATCAAAGCCGCCTATTAAGTGGTAGTTGGGACCAACGGCTTAGCGCGCCTTCCGAAGTACAGAATGCTCGAATATGACAATGCCACAAACAGTCACCCATCTCAGGCTGACCAAATCGTACGCTACCTAACCTTGGTGATCGTTAAGAACACCGCGGTGGCATAGCGCTACAAGCACTTTGATTGGACAAATAGGCTAGCGAAAAAACCTTACGTAGAGTTGCGTGGTACAGGGCGCAGGGACGGGGGTTTATCTTCACGCGCGCATGACCGTCCTATGGTAATGTAATGAAAAATTACACCCATCTGATACCGCCTCGCTGTCTCCGAGAGCTTTTTGTTAGGGTACCTGCGAGTTACGTACTTATAGTAGTAGTTTTAAGTTCGTTTTCCCGTTACGGAAAATAGAGGAGTAGATAGTGCACACCTATTTAAAGGGTAACCATTTGAATGGGATTCGAGCTTAAAAAATAAAACACCGTCACGCCTATATTCCCTAAGCGGGAGTGGCAGAGGTGTACTGTGGCCACCACTATTTACCGACGATGTTAGGATCAAGCTTGGGGACATTTCACGTGTAATAAGTCTTCGTTCTTCCTGGAATCTTTTTTGGTTAGCCGAATGGCATAGTGGTACGAGTAAACATTCAATGGAAGAGAAGTCAAAGTTTTTAATTATCTTATCATATCGACTATCTTACCAGGACCAAATAAACCGTGTCTTATCTGAAGGGCAAGTCAAGAGTCTCTGTAACCGGAGTGTGTATGAGACGAACTAGGAGAGTGAAGGAAGCTAGAGAGGTCTGTAAGGAAAGAACCTGTTGGAACTCTGTACTCCCTGCCTACCCAGCAATGGATCTGGCGTGATGATATGTTATGTTTAGTTTTGCCCTTACAAATATCAAAATTATTACATCTACCACTGGATCTTAATGTGGCCTCCACTGATGCTCTTGCCCCCCCCCCCCCCCCTCCCCTGCGTGGTAATGCGTTAATTAACAGACTGACATAGTCATGATACATATGTAGCCAATATTTATTGTATTAATGGAGATACGCCTACGTATTATTATTTAACGCATTGTTGAAAGCGCATTTTGACGTAGGCGTTACACTCACTTTAACGCAGGTGAGGCAGGAGCAGGAGATCCGGCAAGAAATCCAATCAATCTCTATATCTATATAATTACGCCAGATTTCTTGCGAGATTGACAGATCTTACAGTTCCAACAGGTCCATTCCTTAAAGACCTTTCCGGCATCCGCCACTCTCATAGTTCTTCTTGCCGATTAAGAGGACTCAAATTTATTACGAGAACGGATAAAAATTCCGAATTTCCTCGCACCCTGCTAATTTATTTGTGTGCGAATGTATAGTGAAGGGTAAAATATATAGTACTACTTATATAGAGTGATTCAGAATTAGGGTATACCCACACATGACAAATTTTTGTGTGACCCACAAATATTATGGCCTATTTGTATACGAATTTCAAGTTTATAAACGTGAACCTACAACACAGGATTAATTCCTAGTGTAAAGAATCGTTTTTTTAGAAAAAGAAAAGGATAGATAATTTTATTAATACCTGCGTTTTGAAATGCAGATTCTACTATGAAAACTCCTTAAGTAGCTATAATATATTGTCCTTAATATAGGTAACTATGCAGTGTTTGAAAAAATAGTGGATTTTTGTTCTAATGTTCCAAGTTTTTAGATCATTTAATTTTTTTCATATCCAAGTATATTTACAACACTATCCGTTAGAAACGTTGAGATATCAAATTCATCATCATCGTCATCATCAATCAGCCTGTATCTATCTACTACTGAGTGTAGGCCTCTGCTCTACCACGCCATTCATTCTGTAGCGACCCCTATACATAGCTACATAGTTGCGACTACCTACCAATAGATGGTGTTGACGATTCGCCATACATGTCTAGAACGCGATATTAGAATGTGCACGACCTGTAACATATATACAAGCTCCCGACAACAACTCTTGGGGAGAGTGGCAGGCTCCGCCAGACACAACACCCATCTGGCTGGAAGACCTTCCCTTTGACAAATCCTGTCACAACGTTCCTGCCATAGTTCCGATCATGTGCTAATCTATTTCAACATTTGACAGCCACTCTCACGATGTCATCGCTCCACCTAGCTGATATGGTCTGCCTATGGGTCGGCGTCCTGTTTTGGGTCACCACTTCGTTACGGCCTTGTTCCACCTGTCATCTTCACGCCTCATCCAGTGTCCTGCCCATCTCCACTTTAACCTTGTGATCGGTTTACCAACATCTTCAACTTTAGTCCGCCTTTGGATTTCTATGTTTGGTATTCGGTCGACAAGGGAGATTCCCGACATGACTCGCCCCATCGCTCTCTGTGCCACTTTGATTTTATAAAGGCTACCTTTTGTAAGCGACCAGGTTTCGGCACCGTAAGTAAGGATGGGCAAGACACACTGATTGAATGCCTTGGTTTTCAGGCACTGTGGGATGTCAGCGTTAAATATACTGGCAAGTTTTCCATATGCAGCCCAAACTAATTGGATACGTCTAGCGATCTCTTTACTAATAGCCAAAGGATAAACAGTACCCGAAATAAATGCAAGCTCCTTCTACTTCTATTTGGGAGTTACCTATAATGATGTTATCTTGACTGGTGTGGCGATTTGACATTATTTTTGTCTTGGACTTGTTCATTCTGAGGCCAACCCTAAGAGATGCTTCTTGCAATTCAGATATTAAGTTATGTAATTGAAATTATTTCAATTGGTATGCCTGCAAAACAATATAATTTATTATACATACACCATAATTTCAATAGTAAGATAAAATAAACATTGTCACGTCTGTATTCTTTAAGCAGAGTCGGCAGAAGGGTACTGTGTACACCCATATTTTTACGAATAATTTTTGATCCTAATGTAATAGGGGGCGGGCCTATTCCAAGCATAATTTCAGACTCCGGATTGAAACTAAGAAATGTTCTATATAAAATTCGCCAGCCTTTGTTTGATATGAAATAAGGAAGAGAATTTATATTAACTGGAGAAACCAGGGCCACATAAATAAAAAAAGATAATTATGATATAATATTGCCTGAGTCTAACCAACGAATCGTTTTATTAGGTTTATTATATTGAGCAGTAAATCAAATAGAACTAATAAAATGGTGTAAATATAATTATTTAAAAGAAGAAGCCAATAAATTGTTTGTGCGTCTTTCCATCTCCAAGGCACTCGACGCATTGAGTCTTCCACTTTCGCGCGTGACGACTACACTTATCCCCACCCTTGCACACCCTCCCCATCCTTAATTTACCCCGGGGTGGCCTTTTTAATGCCCAACGCTTTGGGTCACTCGTTATTACCTTTTGATTCTCGAAAGACGAATTTTACATCGAAGCAAACAGGGAAAAATCAACCTTATATATTGAATCTAAAGAACATATTGCTTTATACATACAGTAGAAGTTAGATCTGTATCTAATGGGATATCAAATCAACAGAACTGTAGGTTCTTTGGAGATATTTATTCTTACAATGAAATCGTACATTTCTAATTTGAGTTTTATTTTTAAAGTGATAGAGTTTATTTTTTTTTGGTAGGTTTCTACGGACATAGGTCCAGTGGGTACGCGCAGGGTCGGAGGTGCAATAATTTAAGCAAAGGGTGGAAAGCGACGGAGAGTTCTTTTTGTAGTTTGTGCGAGTGAGATGTGCGTAGCTCGAGAGGGTGCGGGTTCAACGCGTCGACAGGGACGTACTCGAATGTTATGGAGATAATGTGCATTATAAGGTACCCAATAATAGTAGTAAAATATAGAAGTTAAATACCTCAGTATTTTCCGTCAATGGTAAGCACTGTTGAACTCAGCAATTAATACATTCCATCACATATTTTTTGCCTTTACGTAGACCCAAACTAAATCATCCAAATTTTCTATAAATGTAAAATGTTTAAAAATGTAGTGATAAGACGATATTTAAATCATTACAATCATACAATTTGTGTTAGAAAGTATTTAGTGGATTAAATAAATAATATTTTTATTAGGAACTCACCTAGGTGGCAGCAGAACTTGCATTTAGTGGTAATCGAAGCACAGCCTGTAATAGAAAACGCATTCTATTTATTTATTGTATTTATTATTATTTTGTTTTATATTTTCATTCTTGATCTGTAATAAATAGGCAAAATAATGAAAGTAGTTAAAAATAAATGTTTGCCAGAACTCTGTATTATATATTAATTCGTATGTTCTCAATTGAAGGTGTTTTATAAAAGTCAAGAATTACGGATAAAGTTAGTTAAATATGATATTTTTATCCATCTCAAATCATATACTTAACAAGGTAGTGAAACGTTTATATTCCCTAAGCGAGTCGAGACGCCAGAGATGTACCAATATATCCCAAAGAAATAGGGTGTGAATCTATTGCCTATAGTAAGAGTATCGGGCATAATTCAGACTCTGGACTACTACTGAAAATCTTTCAATAGAAAAGTCTAACTTTGACCTAAGATTCGAACCCGGGACCTTTTGTTTGCCAGTTACTAGATCAACTTTAAAGTCTTAGACAATCGCCTCGATTCAAGTCAGGTTAATTTGAACACAGTAATCCAGTTTATTAACTAAATATGTTTTCCGATCACTCCGAGTCCGCCCCTGTAGTCCCATCAACACCCCGAATAGGCCGACTCGCTGCAAACGCTAAAAACGCACCCCTTTGCCCCTTACCCCGATTTTTAAGCCTACTCCCCACCCCCTAACTCCCAGGTTAGCCGGAGCACATTTATGCGCAATAAATTTTGACCGCTTGGGCCAATTCTAAATGGCTTCACTACAACTCTATCTATCATTAAAATATAAACCTTATTCTGTAACATTACGATCTAAATTTCTTTGACCAAATATGAGGAACATAGTCTATATAAAAGAAACGGTCTCCGGAGTTTTGCAACTGATATGAAAAGCTTCGCAAAAAATGTTCTATTGAGTTACAAATAAAGTTTACAATCGTTTGTAATGTGTTTTTGTATAACATAAGAGGCTACCAGTTTTGCGTGGGCCCGGACAAAGCCTATTTACCTAGGCTTTGGATATTGTCTATTTCTCATTTGTCTTGCGGTCTCAGAATCTATTGTACTAGTTCGGATTGGTTGTGAGTTCGAAAAGAATGTGGTTTTAACGAATGTCTGTGATTAAGGAAAGGAATGAGCAGGTTGCAGAATAAAGGGGGTTAGAAATTTGTCTGTTTTATAGAACTGAACGTTGTTTGATTTGATTGAACAGTTATGGTTATTGGAATCGTAGCTTTATGGATATGGACTGCCTCATTGATTTAGGGGCGTGTTAGGGCAAAGAGTATTTTTTCTATTGAAAAAAATAACGCAGTGTGAGTCTGGACTGCAATTGTGGCCGGTATAACGACAACAGGCTTGCCCTCTTTGTCATTTTACATTACAAAATTAGAACTAAATGTAGTCAGGGATCAGTGGATTCATCTTTGGTACCCCCGTTCGGGGAATGCAGGCGTTACGGTGTTTTTTTTTGTTCATCGGTATTGTTAAAGAATATGTGTAGTTTTTAAGTGGGTTGAAAATTTTCAGTGTGAGCTCCGCAGCCAACAGCCGCAGTCATAGAAAAATATTATTTTTACTTTCTGTAGATGTCGTTTAAGGTGACTAAAGGTGTTTGTATAACGTGTTAGTAGATAAAGATGTGGACTAAAAGCGCACATTACTAGCGCGGAAAATCCGCGCGTGCGTCATATCGTTATAGAGTTTATACATATAGAATATAAGTAACTGGTGTGGGATAATGGGCTGCAGCGATACTACAGAGCTTCTGGTATGTTCGCGGAGGCGCTCGGCGATTGCATTTTATGCGACTATGCGTAAGCGCAGTGCGTCGCTCGTGCGCAGGGTACGGGGCAGCGCCAAGACCGTCCTGAACCTGATCGCTGAACAAGAGAACTGTACTTACATACGACACTGCTGCGGCAGACATAGCACTGTCATTGGCTGAACCGGTCGTTAAAGTACGGTCTACATAATATTTTGAAATGTTTCATTTTTAATATTTCGTATCTAATATGGGTCCCGGTCACTTCAAATAAATTTATTTTATTTTATTTATTTATAAAACACTTGCTCTTATCCTGTTTCGAATAGCTCCCCGCCTAATCGAGCCTGTCACCGATGAGGCACCAGAATCATTTTGAAACTGTTTACTGTATTCTTTTCCCACGATCCGCTGTTAGGCCAGCTTGCGGTCCCCGAGATTGGAGGACGTGCCGAGTGTTAAGGCGCATCCTAACCATGTAAGACGACCAGGGCGAGGCTACCCTGGCAAGACGGGTCCGACATAGCGGACAACCGCTGGCGGGTCGCAGAAGCATGTCCGTGTCCCCGTAACTCGCCGCGTAGCGGGCGATGGAACACGGTGAGGTTTTAGTGGGTAGGACTTCCTCCAGCGACGGCCGGAGTGTTGCCGACCGTCGCTGGAGCAAGGAGTACCACATAACCCGTTCACGTCCCCGTCGTGAACGGGTATCCCTGAGGATAACACCACCTAAAAAAAAAGGCCAGCTTGCAGTAGAAAAACTATATTCTTACTCGATCTTCACATGGACGCATGTATAGTTGGACATACATATAGTTAAGGCGCTGCCTTCTTATTTTTTGTGTGGAAGAACGCATAGGACTTTGGCGAGCCTCGAGGGAAGCTCTGGGGGCATGTCAGACTCCTACCGCCTAAAAATGCTACAGTGGCCGGCATTGACACTTCAGAGGCGCTCCGGATCTCTGGGAGGAACGCACCAGTGTTCCTATGTGCCACGCTCCTAAGAGACCTTCTTAGGGACGCGGTGATTACGTCGACGTTGGCCACACCACGTCGATCCCTCTTTGGGATCGCGCGTGAAAGAACTCAGTGTCTCCATTCCTCGCATTCAAAAATATGGCACTGCTCAATTTATTTTGTCCAAACAAGTTCGATCAATCTAACCAGTAGTACAACAAATAGGAATATTTTGGTCCAAACGACGGACTACTAGTAGGACTCAATGGAATTAGTCCAACCAAACAGTGATTGTACAAGAATTATCCGTGTGTGGACGTCACCGTCACGCCTATATTCACACACCCACGTTTTGCCGACGATGTTAGGTCCTATGTAATAGGGGGCGAGCCTATTGCCATATACCGGGCACAATTCCGGACTCCGGACTCGTACTAAGAAGTTTTCGTTAGAAAAACTACACTCTTCCGACCTAGGATTTGAACCCAGGACCTCGTGATTACAAAGCAATATGCTTTGCCACTAGACCAACGCGGCAGTTTGCCATAATCAGAATCAGAATATTTTTTAATGGTGTAAGCACACACGGAATATCATTCCTATGGTGAAGCAAGAACCTCCACGGTTACTCTTTTAAAACAGTATTTTTACATTTTCATTGTGTGTCCATCTACATTGTGTTGTGGGGTATGGGAAAATATATCACATAATGTACTTAACAAAAATAGGTACTTTACCGACCATCTCCCTTACATACCAGTCCACTCCTTGCACAAACAGGGGAAAAAACAAAGGGTCATTAGTATCGGAAGTGTGGGCCTCATCAAGATAAATAGAAACGTCACGATGATGGATTATAGCCCCAGGCATGAACCCCCATCCCAACCTGACCCCTCCACTATGAACCACAACACCTTTATAGCTTTGAAGATAGAGTTGAAATTAAAATGATTTTGTAAATATGGTGTGGCATGCTATGTTGGTTCCTGTAAGGCTGCGTTATCTGTATTAAGTAAATAAAGTGTTTGTATGTTTTCTAAGGGGTGTATGTATTTATGTTAGGTAATTAAAGTAAAGCATTTTTAATTGATATGGAATAGTTCGAAATCATTTTATATACACTGCTTCGTTGGTCTAGTTCTACTAATATTATAAATGTGAAAGTTTGCATTGAGCGGGCGATCACGTACCGGAAGACGTGGCGTGGGCAGGCCCCCTACAAGATGGACCGATGACTTGGTGAAGCTCGCGGGTAGAAGTTGGATGCGTACAGCACAAGGCTGGTCGTTGTGGCGGTCTTTAGGGGAGGCTTTGTCCTGCAGTGGACGTCTTTCGGCTGAAGAAGAAGGAGAAGAAGAAGAAGAAAGTTTGCATGTTAAATGTTTGGATATTTAGATGTTTGGTTGTTTGTTACTTAATTACAGAAAAATGGCTGAACGGATTTGGAACAATTAGTTTATTACCGGGATTAACGCGTTAGATACTTTTTATCTCGGAAAAATGTAAGGTTCCTGTCTAAAGCTAACGCAGACGAAGTCGCGGGCGGAAACTAGTGTCAAATAATGCACGTAGCGATAAAGAGGTCCTGGATTCAACAAGGTGTAATTTTTCTATAGAAAAAATCCTAGTTTAAGTTTGAAGTGTGGAAAAGTGTCCGATATAATGGCAATTGATTCTCTTTTTCTTCTTCTATTACATTAGAACCTAATTACTGCTACCTCCGCTTGGGAAATATAGGCGTGGTGGTATTCATTTTATTTTTATGTGGTACGCTAGGATTAAGAAAGTTTTCTGTGTTTATATAATATACTTATTTCAACTCACATATTGTACGAAAATGTATTTAAAAAACCCACGTAATGGAAAATAAGCCTATTGGTGGTGGTGGTAGTGTATCGGAAGAAATGGGTCAAATTCATATCCTGGAAAGTTTTTCATTGACTTTTGGAACACTAGGTATTCTACCCATAACATATACTTTAAGAGACGGAGGGTGAGTGTGTGTATTTCCGATTTAAAAAAAAAAACATCATCGTCGTCATCAGACCGTGTCAGTCCACTACTGGACATAGGCCTCTCTTTCAAGGTATGCCATAGAGCCCGGTCTTCAGCTCTTCTCCTCCAACCGCTGCCAGCCACCCTGCGTATATCGTCGCTCCACCTAGCTACAGGGCGTCCACACTATGCTTTCGGAGCCACGGTCTCCACTCACGAACATGTCTACCCCAACGATTTTCGGCCCTTCGGCAAATATGGCCAGCCCACAGCCACTACAGCGAGCTAATCCTGTGAGCTATGTCGATGACCTCGGTTCTCTGTCGTATCACCTCATCCTGGATTCGATCCTTCAGAGAAACTTCGAATGTAGCTCTCTCCATAGCCCTCTAAGCAACTTTTATTTGGTGAACTAGTCTCACCGTTAATGTCCACGCCTCGGCTCCGTATGTCATGACAGGTAGGACGCACTGATTAAAGACTTTTGTCTACAAACTTTGCGGTATTAAAAACCTACAAGTAAAAAAACCAATAGTAATACAAAGAAACTAGAAATAAAACTAAGAGAGGCCACAGTTTTTTTCACAATTAAATTAAAAGTAATGTAGTTGATAGCTTAAATCACAATTATACACGCACAAGTTATGATTAAATACAATACAATGCGTATTTATTTTCTTTAACTTTATATTATGCAGCAGTAAGTCAATTGTTTCACATCTATCTCTTATTATGAATATCCAGAACATTGCTTTTTTATTTCCCGGCAAATAGGACCAAGTATGCGTGTCTAAGAAAAAGTAGACTTTTTTAACTTTACTATGATATATGACTACCTTGTTGGTCTAGTGGCAGGCTTTGTAATCACGAGGTACTGGGTTCAAATTCTAGGGCGTACAAATGTAGTTTTTCTAACGAAAAACTCCAGGTGGTCTGTTCCGGAATTGGAAGCACTGGCGAGAGCGTATCCCCTTCGGAGACCTTGAAAGAATAAAGGTTGAAAAGTTGCAAGATGAGAGCGTGAAAAGAATGTATGAAGACAGAGTCCGGGACAAGCTTTTGGCATTAGGTTCTTCGGACTCAAATGTAGATGAATGCTGGAATAGCCTGAAAGAGAGTTTAGTAGATTCTGCGAAAGAAGTATGTGGTTGCTCAAAGAAGCATAGTACAGTAAAAGGTGATGCATGGTGGGATGCGGAGTTGCAAAGCTCCGTAGAAAGTAAGAAGAAAGCATGGCAGGACTATGTTTCTTCTTTGAACCTGAATGCCAGTATGACAGAGATGAAGAAAGAAATATACCGGCAATGCAAGAATGCCTCCAAAACCTAAGTGAAAGAAAAGCGTGAAAGAGCCAGTGCGATTGAGGAGGAGAGGCTGGCGAAGAACTTCGAGAACAATACTAAACTCTTTTGGAGCAAAGTGAGATAGTCTCGAGGTGATTCGTCAGGTTCCAGAATGGAAAGAATAAAGTCTAAGGATGGCGACATTCTTGCAGATATACAAGCTGTATTAAACCGGTGGAGTGAATATTTTGGAGTAATGTATGGAGATGCCCCGGATACTGATGCCACAGACGAGCCCAGAGGCGAGTTTGTGGCACCGGAATCAACAGAGGGCATCACTATGGAAGAAGTTGAATGGGCGATAGGAAGTATGAAAAATGGTAAAGCTGCGGGAATAGACATGATATCTGCCGAGAAGATCAAGTATGGTGGAACTTGCGTCCGGGACGCCTTTGGGGTCCTTGCAAACCTTTGCTGGAGGACCAGTAGGGTCCCTACAGATTGGCGCCGCACAGTCATTGTACCCTTGTACAAAGGCAAGGGTTCACAATATGACTGCGCCAATTACAGAGCCATTAGCTTGATCAGCTTGGCAGCCAAGGTGTATGGTAAAATTATTGAAAGGAGAATGCGCGAGACGTCCGATGGAATGTTGTGCGAGGCACTAGGGGGGTTCAGGTCCGGAAGAGGATGTTCGGATCAAGTTTTCTCCCTTCGCAACATCGTAGAGAAGCATCTGGCAGTGGGCCGGAAGGTTTTCTGCGGTTTTGTGGATCTGGAGAAGGCGTTTGATAGAGTTGTGCGAAAGAGACTTTGGGACATTTTGCCTGAGTATGGTATAAATGGCACTCTGCTGCGGGCCGTCCAGTCCACTTATGTGGACTGCAAGGCATGCGTACGGGTGGGTGGTAACATGTCACCCTGGTTTGACGTTGAAATCGGCGTCAAGCAGGGTTGCGTGTTGTCCGCTAGACTGTTTATAATATATTTAGATAAAAGTCTTCAAAGACTGAAAGCGATGAATGAAGGTGTACAAATGAGTGAACTAGTGGTAAATCATCTACTATATGCAGATGACGCGGTTTTGATAGCGCCAACAGCCACTGATCTGCAATCACTAGTCACAGTTATGAAAGACGACTGCATGACAAATGGCTTACATTTGAATGTGAAGAAAACCAAAATTATGGTTTTTGAACGGGAAGAAACCAGAACGAACGCAAGGATTGTGGTTGGGAATGATGTGCTGGAGCAAGTGAATGAGTTTGTATATCTTGGATGCGCATTCAGTAAGGATGAAAAATACACCGCTGACATAGAGAGAAGAGTAAGTGCAGGAAATGGAGTGAATGGCGCGATGGGAAAGCTATTTGGGAGCCGGCACTTAAGCCGAAAGGCGCAGCTGGCCATACATAATGGAGTGCTTGTCCCAACGCTGTTATATGGCAGCGAGAGCTGGGTATGTAAGAAGGGGATTGAAAGTAGGATAAATGCGGTGGAAATGCGAGCTCTGCGGAAGATGTGCGGAGTGAAGCTGACCGACCGTATTCGCAACAGCGTAGTAAGAAAGCAAATAGGTATGAAAGACAGTATCGGTGTAAAGATGAGAAAGGGTATGCTCCGTTGATTCGGGCATATAGAAAGAATGTCCGAAGAGAAAGAATGACAAAACTGATATACAATGCGAAAGTGGAAGGATGTAGGTACCGGGGAAGACCTAGACTATCTTACCATGACCAAATAGACCGGGTCTTATCTGAAGGACAAGTCAGAAGTCTCCGTAACCGGCGAGCGTGTATGAGACGAACTATGAGTGTAGAGGAAGCCAGAGAGGTATGTAAGGAAAGAGCCTGTTGGAACTCTGTACTATCTGCCTACCCTGTAAGGCATCTGACGTGATGATATAGATATAGAGATAGAGAGACGGCGTTCTATGCTGTAAACAGCAACATTCTTGATAACATGAAAACCTCAAAACCCCCTTTATGTAGAACCTATTGACTGTAATGGATTTTGTATTAACGTAGGTACCTGACAAACCGGCCACAGGCTACTGATCGGATGCCATTGTGATCTTCGATAACCGGAATTACTGGAAAAGATAGTGGAGACAGATTAATACAGTGATAGCTAAGTACCTACGTATGTGAAGATATTTTGTTTTACAACTATTTCTGGCAGTGCAGAAACCTTTGTGAGAAATCTTACATATCAGAGAGTACGTATATCATCAATTCTTGGGTCGGTGTCCATCAAAATAGAGAGGGATGGGTGGAGAGGAGAAGGCACGAGCAAGTATTTACATTTACAATTAGTTTGTTACGATTCTCTTAACTATCATTGCTCATAAAACACACATTACCTAAATAGATAAGGCTGGATGAGAAATTATTGGCGACTTCACGTATGAGAATGAAGAACGAAGTTACCACAAGGGTTACTCTCTTACTCTCTCTCTTTAATAGTATTATTAAAGGAAAACCCATCACAGAGTTATCCTTCAATACAAGTTTAGATTTAGACTATATGGGATTAAACTGTCGTTACGTGACGAAAACTCAGTAAGAAAACTACTTTTCTTTGAAGCAATAGCTCCTATTTAGTACTCGATGAGCAATAGTATTTTTTTTGCATTTTATTGCCAAATCAAATATAAGTTTTAATTATAGCTTATTTTTGATTACCATTTGATAAAAAAAATGCAAACTTTAAAGACTAAATATACATATTTTCTGTTATGTAACTTTATATACCTACTAATGAAATAAACTTTATTTTTTTTTTAAATCTATTTCATATTGTAGAAAAAAATACATATCAATACCTTCTATTAAACAGTTGCCTACGAAATACTAAAATAGAGGTTGCAAAAAAGAATTACCTCGCAAAAACAAAATGGAAGACTGGCTTAGGTAGAGTGAGGGCGGCAAATACGCATGTGCGTGCAGGCCACCCCACGACGCGGGGAGACGCGGTGCTGTGGACACCCGCGGTGCCCGCGGCATTGAGGAGGGCGGGGTTTTATATCAGTAGGTACTATTCACCCGGCTTTCTTGAATTCTATCTATATCATCACGCCAGATTAATTGGGGGGTCGTCAGAGAGGACAGAGTTCCAACAACTTCTTTCCTTACAGACCTCTGGCTTTCCATTCTCATAGTTATTCTCGTTCATGCATGCCGATTACGGACACTCTTGACTTGCTCTTCAGATTAGACACTTTGTTCAGTTCTTTTCCCAAAGGCCCCAATTTCACTAACAAAATGCTACACTATTAGACGCACACTCATAATATGGAGAGCAACACTGTGGAAAACCGCGGCATTGGCGAGGTCCAGGTTTTATATCAGTAGGTACAAGTTACCCATATTTCTTAAGTTGTTTTGTACCATTCTGCTTACACGCATGCACACGACCCGGGGAGTCGCGGCGCTGTGGACACCCGTGGAATTATGGAGGGCGGGTTTTACGTCAGGATAATTAAAAAAGTATCTTTCACCCTCATTTTGTGTCATTTTAACAGCATCCCTTTACTATGGACGTATAGAAAGAATGTCGGAGGAATGATTTTGTGTGTGTGTGTGTAGGAATGATCTACACTGTTGGCCACGGGGCCTTTACAGCTTCGCCGGACAAGAGGGCGAGCGTGTAACCACTATGCTCAAGATGACGAGACACTTTATATACCGGAGAAGTCCTAGACCATCTAACCAAGGTTAAATATACCGTTTCTTACCTGATTCTGTGTATGAGACCAACTAAATAGATAAGGTAATTTGTAAAACACATGCCCTTTTCCTACAAAAAGAGATATGTAGGAAAAGGGCATGTGTACTCACCTCCTACCTTGAGGTAGATCTGTAACTTCAAAACTTTTTTCACCCGACATAAAAACGTAGTTTTCTTGCTAACAGCATTTTCATTTCGATGTCTTCGGAAATATTGTCGCCCTAATATTACACTTGTTATAGATTGCAATCACAACTAAAACATCTAACAAAGGTGATGGTTTGTGAAAAAAGTTTATAAGCAGTGATAGCCTAGTGGTTAGACCGTTGGACTGCAAAGTCAGAGGTCTCGGGTTCAAACCCAGGCACGCACCTCCGTCTTTTCGAATGCATGTGGGTATTAAAAATTACCTATCACTTGCTTCAACGGTGAAGGAAAACATCGTGGGGAAATCTGTATGCCTAAGAGTTTCTCGAAGTAGTGTGAAGTTCGCCAAACCGCACTGGGCACGCGTGGTGGACTATGGCCTAGACCCTCTCAGTATGAGAGGAGGCCCGTGCCCAACGGAGGGACAGTTTCTTAACTAGGAATATTATATACATATATAGCTTATGTATCGAATAAAATGATTTGATTTTTTTTTCATTTCGGACTACATAATGTCTAACCACACTTTCAGGTTTATGGTTGTAATTACACGTGTCTTGACTTCCTCTTTGATGTGCGAATATTTTCTGGTGCGGTTATTCCCGTGCTGCGGTTTCCAGAATTAATTAAAGGGCCTTCCATTCTCACCGCTGCTTATGGTGTGTTAGGTATTTCGTTACAAAAACATGGCGTTAATTTTTTATTCTTTGTTTTCAGACACGCTTTGTTAGGATGAAAGAATTTTAATGAGCACCCAAAGGGATGCGTTGTAAGTAATTAAAGGAATTTGTTTGATGGTGAAATTTTGAGGTTATGTTTCAGAACTGTACGTATGTGTGTGTAAAGGGCGTAGAGTTGACTATATTTCACAGACAAAATCGGAACTAACGCCGTCATCAAGTGAAATGTCACTTCATGACAGTCGCAGAGTTGACGTTAGCTATGAAATTTACCCAATTTATTTTTCTTAATTAGGCGCCGTGCAGACTTGCCAATTGAAATATCTCGTTGGAAGTAGAAAACTATTTTTTAAATAGTAACCCTAATTTAACACCAACGTCTCTCTGTCAATGTCATCTATGGGCCAAGAGATCCTTGCCGCACGGCATTTGGAATTTAGGTATCAAGAATTTGTCTTTACTACAATATGTACTTAATTCAGTATGCCTGTAAAGATGAGAGCGAAAGTAAGAGAAAAAAAATATGCAAAATTATATTTACTAGTGGTCGCCCATAAGTCGATATTCGACCTACTCTTTCATCGTTTGCTGGTTATGTTTGACATTCAGTAAGACTAGAGACAAATAATATTAAAGACAAACATCAATTTGACGTGTATTGTGTCAAATACATGGTAGTGTGTGTAATGTTTTTCTCATTGATTTAATGTATGTTTGATGCATAATTTAAAAAAAATATTAGCATTCTGCACTCCTTCTCTATATAAACTATAAGTGTGTGAAATTTTATACTCCTCCGTCCGCGCAATTTTCGAAAAAAGGTGTTTTTGCTTCACGTATTAATATATAGATTTATGTAATAAAATTATTTTATTTTAAAACGACCTTTGTAAAAACCAGCTTTTATTGCTAAACACAATGAAGATATCTTGCTTAGTTGAGGTGTTCCTATGGCTCCTTTCCGGCTCCATCATCAGACCCTGGACACCATCCAGGTCTAAAGTATACGTCAAGACAAATTCAACTAGCTCAAGCACGGCGGCGTTGTATTGAGTTTTTTTTTTTTTTTTAAAAAAACGTTGCCCCACACTAGGATTAATTCCTGTGTCGTGGGTGCGTTTACAAACATGAAAATTCACATACACAAATACCCAGAACAGAACAAATAATTGTGGATCACACAAAGATTTGTCCCGTGCGGGAATCGAACCCGCGACTATAAGACACAATGGGCGGGGCGGGCTAAGCCCTTAACCACTGCGCTAAATCGTGGGTAGTTGAGTTGTTCCATTGGCCACCTTTCGGCTCTATCATCAGACACTGAACACTATCTGGTTGTATAGACGGACGATTTAGCGCAGTGGTTAAGAGCTTAAGCCGCTCCGCCCACTGTGTCTAATAGTCGCGGGTTCGATTCCCGCACGGGGCAAATCTTTGTGTGATCCACGATTATTTGTTCCGGTCTGGGTATTTGTGTATGTGAATTTTCATGTTTGTAAACGCACCCACGATACAGGAATAAATCCAAAAAATCAGTATTCAGGTTATAAACCGCAAATAAGCAATTATGTCTAATTTAAATGCGGCTTTGGGGAGTTTTGGCGGGAAGTCAAAGAGGGATGTTGTTAATTTGTTTTATTTATATTCATATTCATTTTTTTAAACGTAGCCATACCCTAGGATTTACTCCTGTGTCGTGGGTGCATTTACAAACATGAATATTCACATACACAAATACCCAGACCGAAACAAATAATTGTGGATCACACAAAGATTTATCCCGTGCGGGAATCGAACCCGCGACTATTAGACACAGTGGGCGGAGCGGGTTAAGCTCTTAACCACTGCGCTAAATCGTCAATTCCTTTTGTTATACTTTATTTTTAATTTAAGAAACTTGTGTTATTTCAAGTGATAATGTGTAATAAAGCAATTATGTCTAATTTGCGGTTTATAACCTGAATACTGATAACTATAAATAAAAAAAAAATACAGATTCCAATTTCAAACTTGAAAATTTTTTTATGAATGTCCTTTGTTGGCTGAATGCAAACAGCATTGAGTAAAGTCCATTAGCGATGTTTGTCTATCCACTCGGTGCCCAGTTGCTTCCTGCCAGAGAAATATACCTCCTGGCTCACCCACTAATTTGTTGTAGACTTACTTTTTAGTTCAGTAAATAAAAATTGGAGAATGCTAGGTTATTTTTTCAAAAGAAGCAAAAAGAACGCCGTCATGCCTACATTCCCCAAACGGAGATGTAAGGGGTAAACTTTTTATACATCCACGTTTTGCGAACAGTTTTAACTCCCAATGAAATAGGGGTGAGCCTTTGACAACATATCCGGCATAATTACGCCCCGAACTGCTATAATTTTTTTTTCAATCTATCTATGTCATCACGCAGGATCCCTTGCGGGGTAGGCAGAGAGTACCGAGTTTCAACAGGAACAATTTTTTTTATAGAAAATAATCTAATAATCGGTACTTTTTCCGACCTTCGATTTGAACTCAATTCAGTAAGTATTTGTAAGAAAAGCCATTAGCTCCGCAGTAAATCAGTTTAGACTGCATAATTCTATTCATTTAAATCAATATCGCGCAAACAAGCAGAAATATCATGACACTCTAACCAAAACAAATAAAAACAATATCATTTATTATCTGTGCGTCCAAAAAATCGTCATCCACAATCTTACGTTACGCACACTGGACCCAGATCAAAACCTGCTCCGAGCCTTCGCTTTTCCATTTTCCACCACCACTCCAAACAGACCTTCCATCCCCCCTATTTTCATGTGAAATGTGTAGCAAAAGGAGCTTTTGTATAGAAATAGGGGGTTAAGGATATACTGGACAGTTGCCCCGCCAGAGTCGCATGACAGATGATTATCTACGACCGATGTCAAAGTGAATAATTGGAATTTAGGATGGACCCTCGGTTTTTCAGTTTATCGTAGTTCGTTATTATGATAGTGACTATTTATTTTGGCTAATGTATTTTTAATACCTATTTATAATTATCTATCTATCTATATCATCACGCCAGATCCTTTGCGTGGTGGGCAGAGAGTACAGACTTCCAACATGTTCTTATCTTACATAACCCTCTGGCTTCATCCACTCTCATAGTTTGTCTCATACACGCTCGCCGGTTACGGAGACTATTGACTTATCCTTCAGATAAGACGTCTATTTGGTCATGGTAAGATTAGAAGCCTAGACTAGGCTGGAGCCATAGGAACTCCTTAGCTAAGCAAGATATCTTCATTGCGTTTGCTATAAAAGCTTTTTTTTACAAAGGTCGTTTTAAAATAAAATAATTTTATTACATACAGATATTATTTTTCTCTTTTGCTTGATAAATTTATCAATACAACAATACAATCAGGAAGACACGAAGACAAGGTCGACCGATAACCTGACAAAGGTTGGGGATAAAAGATAGATGCATGTATACAACATAAAGCAAGTCGTGACACTTTGTCTGACCTAGGATTTGAACCTAGGTCCTCGTTATTTTCTATGACGAGAGAGAACCCAGGTGGGTTCAAATCCTAGCGCACCATGCGCTGCTGGATATAATTTATTTTTAAAGGCCTTTGTCATGCAGTGGGCATCTGATGATAAAAAATAGAGAAATAGGCACTTAACTAGAGCTTTTGGTAAACTTTGAATAAGTAAGAATTAATATAATTACCCTATATTATATACCTATTAAAACATATTAAAACTTAATGCTCTTAAAAATTGCACATAGAGATATAATTCCTGCTTTCTTACACTTCCTTATAGATATACTGAATAAGGTAGACATATTGTAAAGACAAATTCTTGATACCTAAGGTACAAATATAGTGCGACAAGGATCTTTTGGCCTGTAGATAACATTGACAGGGTAGTGCGTAATTAGGGCGACCATTTAATACTTCCAAGGAGATATTTCGACAGGCGGGTCCTTACAATTACCAATTTAAAAAAGAACTAGGGTAAATTTCATATCAAACGGCAACCCTGCGAATGTCATGAAGTGACATTTCATTTGAGGACAGCGCTATTTTTTATTCATATTTTTATATTTTATTTTTAATTTACAAACCTTGTGTTATTTCGAAAAATGTGTAATGTTGGTGGAATACTAACCATTATATATTCTTATATGGACATGAGTGAACATGAGTGTACATGAGTGAAGGTAATTGTAACAAAGTGATAAATCGTGCCTTTTCGATTTCCTTCAAAAAGTATCTATTGTTTTACTATCCAGCGCCTATAGCCAAGTTGACAATCTACAGTCGTTTAAGCTACTATAAAGCGGAAAAATGGGAATGACATTTTGCAACGAAAAGTCACGTGGTCAAAACAATGCGCTATCGATGGCGACAAGCGAATAGAAACAAAACGCTTGCATCTTGTTTAGGCCCTCAGGTTGCGGTACTTCATCAATTTCATTATCGTCGTTGACATCAAGTTAATCGGGGACAAGAATTAATTTATAAAACACGATTATGCATCATTAGACATTGACAAAATACACTTAAAATTAGTATGAAGCCATAACTTAAAGAAAAAGAAAAAATGCAGCTTAAATGTGCTTCGACAGACAAAATGGCCGCTTATATTTTTTGTTTAAAATCTTACTTTTTGGATGATAACATTTTTTGATCTTTAAACGATTACCTAAAGGAGCATCTATGTTTAAATTTTATAAACTTATTCAAGAGCTAACTAATGTAATCCAATAAGCTAATCGAAATGTGCTAAGAGTGTCCTTTAGTTGCTGCCTTAAAAGCAAAAACATAAACACTATCCATACCTTGTTACCAACACACAAACTTTTTTAATTCCCATGTATTTCAGTTTAGCATGAAACAAACAATAATCTAAAAAACGTAATACATTTACAACAAACAATATTTTACGGGATTGAACACGACACTTTTGTGTAATGCCGGCCAAATATCCATTTTTTTTTCAATTTCGCCGAAGATAAAACGAGGGTATGTACCTAACACGTACACTTTTACATAATCCGGAAAGGTCGAATTAAATTTTAGCACGTAGGCTGAAAAAAGGAGGTCCCAAACAACCCTTGGCATGGTAAAAAATGGAATATTTCTTTTTGATTACAACAATATAAATTGTACCTTCGGATGTGAGTGATGGTGCCACTGAGAACGGGAAGATCCGCTTAATTATTATCCACAGCAGCTACAATAAATGTTGGACACTCACGGTTGGACTGGTCTATACATTTAAAGTCACTTAGAGAGCTATGGAAAGAGCTATGCTCGAAGTTTCTCTGAAGGATAGAATCCGAAACGAAGTCATTCGACAGAAAACCAAAGTTATCGACATGGCCCACCGGATTAGTAATATGAATTGCCAATAGGCGTAGGATAGTAGGATGACCGCTAGGACAAGCGAGTTTCTGAGTGGAGACCATATACCGGCAAACGTAATGCAGGACGCCCTCAGGCTAGGTGGAGCAATGACCTTCGTAGGGCGGCTGGCAGAAACTGGATACGAGTAGCCGAGGATCGTGCCCAGTGGCGTGCACTTAGAGAGGCCTATGTCCAGCAGTGGACTGCTATAGGCTGATAATGATGATAATAAATGTTCTGAGATGCCGATGATAATGATTTTAGCTGCTAACGACAGTTAGCGTGGCTTATTTATTTTACACACTATTTTAAAAATTACATTTATTTAAGATGGTAAATAGATCAAACAAATGAAAATGTATTTATCTGTATCGGCATATCAGATCCCTTGTAGAGGAGGCGCAGAGTGCACAGTTCTTTTCTTACAGATGTCTATTGTTTCCGCCACGCTTATGTTTCGTCTCACTCATGCTCTCTCGCAGGTTACGGATACTTTTGACTTGACAAATGCATATCTTGAACTTTTTGAACCGGTACTTTGAAATAAAAACTCAGTTATTAAAATATCTGATGAAGATGAAGCTTTTGTTCATTTTTAAAATAAACATTAATCTTATTCTTGGGAGTGACTTATAAGTTTTTTAGCCTCAGGATTTCGAGTCAAGAAAATCCTTCATGCTCTATTTCTCCACATCCCTTTTTTATCTATCTATCTATCTATCTATATCATCACGCCAGCTCCCTCGCGGGGTAGGCCGAGAGTACAGAGTTCCAACAGGTTCTTTCCTTACATACCTCTTTGGCTCCCTTTTTTATATATCCATAATATCATTGTAACTAATATATTTAAACGCCATCGCGTACTGGACTTAAGTATGTAGCAGTCTTAATTTGTTTTATCTATATTTTTTTGATTGATTGTATAAATGGAAAAATAAAAAGAAATAACATAATTGATCAGATTGCGGCCATATACCGGTAGACCATGATTAGGTAGGCCATCTACAAGAAATCGATTATCCGGGAAATTTCGCGGAGAAAAGCCGTATGCGTACAGCACAAAGCCGGCCGTTTAGGCGTACTTCGGGGGCAGGCCCTTGTGCTGCAGTGAAAAAGTTAATGTCTATCATCTGAAGCAGCAAGAAGAAAGAAAGAAAAGATATTTTATTAGCAAGCACAGTTGCCAAAAGATAAATGGTTGATAAGCATGATAACCCGCTAGTCTCTTGAACGGGCGACACCTATACAAAGCCGGTCGTTTAGGCGTACTTCAGAGGCAGGCCCTTGACCTGCAGTAAAAAAAAAACTGGATGTCTATCAAGTTGAAGCCGCAAGCACAGTTGCCAAGAGATAAATGGTTGATAAGCATGATTACCCGCTAGTCTCTCGAACTGGCGCCACCCATACCAACCCTTTTTGCGTACGGCAAATTAAGCAGGCCCGCCCTTTGCGGGCTCCAGGCAAAAATTCAATTACAAACTTCGGTTCCATCCCAAGAGCACGCCTAAAAGGCTATACTGTCTGTTTTTTGCCCTCTAAATTTTTATGCGGCCCTTTACAAGGCCGTAAACGGGATGGTTGTATGAATATTCCATTTGGGACGAAACTCCGCGATTATGTATTGAAAGTTTACGGAAGGGTCCTATGTTTATAATGCCCTTTGTGTGTTTTGCTTGATTAAAATGCATTGGAAGAGGGTAATGCAGGCGGGTTACGAATATAAGGTGGAATTGGTGGTTGTTTTGAATTTTAGATACCTACTTTTTGCAGTGATAGCAGTGAAGGCCTATTGGTTAGACCGTTGTTCTGCAAAGTCAGAGGTCTCGGGTTCAAACCCAGGCACGCACCTCTGTTTTTTCGAAAGCATGTGCGTTTTAAAATTAACTATCACTTGCTTTAACGGTGAAGGAAAACATCGTGAGGAAACCTGCATGCTTAAGAGTTCCTCGAAGGTGTGTGAAGTTCGCCAGCCCGCACTGGGCCAGCGTCGTGGACTATGGCCTAAACCCTCTCAGGTTGAGAGGAGACCCATGCCCAATGGTGGGACAGTTTATTAACAGGGTTAATATTATTTTTATTTACTTTTTGCACAGCATAAAACTTTCCGCATAACTAAGTAGCTATTTAAAGTTAAATGCTGTGATACTCGTAAGTAAGGTCTAGTGTTAAATTATAGGAGAGTGGAGTTTGTAAATTATTTTTATCACGCTTACTAGACACAATAAGTGCGGTCTATTAAGACCAGAAGGTAGAAATCATCTCTCTCTCAAGTATATTTTCTCATGTATAATTGTGTTCTTATTCACCACTCATTTAAGGTCTGACCGCGGGCAGGGTTTAGTTTCATCAATCAATCCAGGTTAAATCTGGGCAGAGTTCCGAATTTAGTAATATCGGCTTCTAATTTGTATCAGTAAAGCAGAGTATAAATTTAACATTTTTTATCAAACATAACTTTGTTTTCTCAGTGGGATCATTAACATTTTTTTTTCATTACAGCGTTCTGAGGTGATTGCGCGTGGTTCCGCAAACTTCGAGTTAATGTTATATACCGTATATAAGTAATATTAACTAAAATAAATAAACAGCAGTGATAGCCTAGTGGTTAGACCGTTGGACAGCAAAGTCAGAGGTCTCGGGTTCGAATCCAGGCACGCACCTCTGTCTTTTCAAAAGCATGTACGTATTAAAAATTAATTATCATATTGAGTTCTTAAATTTACGCGAATATTACACATGAAATAAAACTATTTTACGGATTTTATCGCGGTTTATTTTTTTATTTTTAGTTCCCGACGTTTCGAGTGCTTTGCAGCACCCATGGTCACGGGAGGGACTGACAGTCCCTCCCGTGACCATGTACGTGACCACGTAAAATAGTTTTATTTCAAATTAATTATCACTTGCTTTAACGGTGAAGGAAAACATCGTGAGCAAACCTGCATGCCTAAGAGTTTCACGAAGGTGTATGAAGTTCGCTAACCCGCTCTGGGCCAGCGTGGTGGACTATGGCCTAAGCCCTCTCAGTTTGAGAGGAGGCCCGTGTCCAACGGTGGGAGAGTTTCTTAACAGGGCAAATATTATAATTATTATATAATTTTACTGCCTCGTTAATCTGGTGGTAAACTGGTTCAAATCCTAGGTCGGATAAATGTAGTTTTTCTAACGAAAACTTCTCAGTATAACCCGGAGTCTGGAATTGTGCCTTGTATATGGCAATAGGCTTGCTCCTTATTACAGAGGGCCTAACATCGTCGGCGAAAAGTGGGTGTACTCAGTACACCTCTGTCCCCCCCGGCTTGGGGAATATAGGCGTGACGGTGTATATATAATAATTTTATACTTTATTCCATTATACACAATCGTGCGCACACTTGACTACCTACAAACATCGGTGTAAGTGCGCAATTATATGCCTGTAATTATAAAGGGCCCAAATTATACGCACTCATAAATAAAGTCGGTACATACACCATTACGTAGCTTTGATATAAAATGCCGCATCTCTACAAATAACCTAAACTTCCAGCAAAAAGCTCGCCCACATTTACATAATGACTTTATATTATGCTCACGACTCGACCAGAGAATTTTAATGACACGCGCAACGTTTTTGGAGTTTTTAATGTGTGTATACGTAAATATGCTATTATATTATATATAAATAACCAAAACGCCTATATACCCCAAGCGGGGATAGCAAAGGTGTACTATCTACACCTTCATATCGATGACGGTTTTGGGTATCAAAATAATGCTGAGCGAGCTTTATACTGAGCTCAATTCCAGACTCCAGAATGCTACTCTGCGAATCTTCCGAAAGAAAAACCGCTGGATATATGTATAATGTACGCATCGAGCATCCATTTGCGATCTTTGCCACACGTTCGTTCTCTTCTCCTCGTGGAGTACAAACTTGGTTAAGTATCTTACCTGCACATATTTATACCTTCTTAGACTTTTCCCTAATTCCAACATCAGAAAGACAAACATTATTTAACTTTGACATTACTTTTGACCGGCCTGTTACTTATTTATGTCCAATCAGAAGATGTCTACCCAAATATTCATACATAAAACATGTATTAGGTAAACAGACAAGGGGTAAATCCATGCGATTTACGTCACGTCGTTAGTCATTACGCATTCCCGCGAAGGCTTTGAAGGCAAAATTACTGGCCCTTGAGGGGTGGCTGGCAGGGATGGGGAGGGTTGGATAATAAATGACACGACCGACCGTAGGGGTGAAGTTGCCAACTTTTTGTGACAAATTGCTGTAAAAGTGCGTGCCTCTAATCGTAATGTGTATGGAGTTAATGTGGGGGTATAAGTGCGCATTGGGCTGTTTATGTAACGTGCCTATGATTATATGTACGCTTAATTTTACTAGTTGCTTTGTTTACAAAATTAATTAGTTGAGTAATAATATTAGTCCTGTTAAGAAACTGTCCCACCATTGGGCACGGGCCTCCTCTCAAACTGGGAGGGTTTAGGCCATAGTCCACCACGCTGGCCTAGTGCGGGTTGGCAAAATTCACACATCTTTCGAGAACCTCTTAGGCATTCAGGTTTTATCACGGTTTTTTCCGTCACCGTTAAAGCAAGTGATAATTAATTTTTTATACGCACATGCTCTCGAAAAGACTGAGGTGTGTGCCTGGGTTTGAACTCGAGACCTCTGACTTTGCAGTCCAACGGTCTAACCACGAGGTTATACTACTGCACTGCTTATACTGAGTGAACATATAAAAATATAAATAATTCTATTCACGTATATTAATGTACCTAAGTATTGTAGTAGGTATTTTAATAATTAAGCTGTCAGGCTGTATTAAACTAAACTGGCATAGTTGGTACTCATTCATTTAGTAATGTCAAAACAATTTTCCCTGTTACCATAGTGCTTGTGAAGATCAACAGAATCATTTCCATTTTATAAAAAAATATTTACTTACTCTTCGAAAATTCGAAGCATCATCAAATATAAAACAAAGTATGGAACTCGAACCGCCCTTTCTCGGTCCTAAAGGCTAATAGGAAATGAGAAAATTAATTAAGTGGGGAACAAACATGCAGGCCAATAAGCTTTTTGTTTGTTTAGGCCCAAGCTCTGAAACAGCTATGTAGTATATACGTTGAGCAGGGAATATTTCACGTGTGAAAAATCATAGACTATACAGAAGAATGTCGAAGTCAGGGAGAATGAATGGAGAAATCTGTACGGAACGAATTTGTTGAAAATTTGTTCTCTCTGTCTGCCCCGCAGCGGATTTGACGTGATGATATAGATAGACAAAAAAATCATATGAAATTATTTTTTTATTCGTTGCACTGCTACTTTTATTTGGCTGCTAAAATTACAGTTGCTATAAATCGCATACGGATAACCTCGTTTAGCAGAATGATTATAATCTATTCTCTACTAGCACACAATAACAAGTATGACGTTACACTAGCTACCTTACCGAGCTACCTTAGCATTACCTTAGCTTACCGAATCAAGGTCTGATTATTCAATCATCGGTGCATGCGTACAGTCGTCGTGGCGGTTTTTGGTGGAGACAATTGTCATGCAGTGGACGTCTTTTTGCTGAATATAGATTCATTAAACGCACACACACACACACACACACGCGCGCGCCACACACACACACGCGCGCGCCACACACCCACCGTCATGCCTACATTTCCCTAACGGGGATGGCAGAGGTGTACTGTGTATACATTTCATCGTCAGATAAAAGTCATCAACTAACTAAATTATAACCTGACTTAATATATAAGGTTTTTATTCGCAAAAATATTACTTGTGTTGTATTTTATCCTATGAATCCAATAATTGGAAAACTAGCCTCAAAACCACTAACAGTGAAATTTTTCGTGTAAAATCACTGCGAAATAAAATTGTGATTTTATGAAATTAATGCTAAATAGCATTTATTTTCACACCTAGTGTCCGCTAAGGCTACGTGCTTCGTGTTTGCGTATCGCGGGGAGAAAATTTGTACGTGTTTTAGAAGATTTCCAATTTGTTTTTGTTTGATTTCAAAGGGAATTAATTAGGTTCTTTCGTGTTATCTGTTTTTGCAGATTGTGTTGGCGTCGTTTTATTCGGGGGTACAGTGTGTTGCGATATATATTACTGATTAGGGTCTGTGTTTAATGTATCCGATGTATGTCTTTCTACATCATGTAATATATAGATAGTCATGACACTTCTTGGATGATAATTATTAACAGCGTATATCATAGGGAAGTACTAAAATACCAGATTAAAATAGCTTTAAGATACGTTAGTTTAAAAGTGCTGCTATATATGTTTGAATAAGGACAGTTATCACTCACTATCATTGGGTAGCTACCCAATTATAGAGATAATTAAATGTCATCAAAGCCAAGCCATAGACACGACTCTCTTTAAATTAAATCATTAATGAATTGACTGCCTCATTGATCTAGGAGTACATGACACTACTGCTTCATATCGTAGGTCAAAAAAATGTGTTGGGAGGTATTACCACCGAAAACTGACTGCTGCAACTTTAGGTACAGTGGTTGGGAGACTGGAATTTTGCTTGGTATAATCGCGAAGGCCTTATCATCTGCCGCATGGATTGAAGATCGTCGATAAAATGTTAGCGTACATACATCTCTACACTCTCACTTACGGAATGTAGGTGTATCCTTATTGATAACCTTAACTGTTTAGTTAAGGTTATCAATAAGTGTTTACTTATTTAAATACAATTTAAGCTAATTTCTAGCCCCGCAAAATGGAAACATCCATTGTATATACATAATTGTGGCCATTACCATTCTCTCTAATGCAAGCCTTAAGCTCCGCCGCTTGTAATTGGACGACTCATAAAGGGGACGGAGGGACCGGAAAAGGGGACGAAAAACCGAGTGCCAGGGGGGAGGGCCTCGGGGCGGGTGCGAGGGAAATGTTATGGAAATGACGCACCACCATTTCCACGTTTTTGTATTTGATTATCCTTTCAAGACAATATTTTGCAGGGTACGGAAATTAATGAAAGCAATTTATGCGACACAGCGCGGTGGGTTTTATTTAAATAACTTTTTTTTATTCTTTTTTTTAAAGCCGAGGGTTTTCGGGGCGACTGCCTTTTATAATTGGAGCGGGATTAGCTTTTTTTTCTGACGGCTTATGAGCAAGAGTTATGTTTTGAGGTTAGAATAGGGATTTCGGTGGGCGAATGTTTTTTGTAACTTTATATTTGACTTTCGAATAGGCTGGTAATTTTACGTTTTGTGATTTAGTATTGTGTAGTAAAAGGAATAAAAGAACAAAGGTTTTGGTGGAGCAGAAGCTATCTAACTTGTCCGCATTTCAGTTAGTTTCTCCGAACAGTGGTGTTACTATTAACTCTTGATCAAAACTATTTTAATCTTACTGTGGCGTAAAAAGGGGCAGGACTTATAACCTGCGAATATCCACCTCCTTTTGTTACAGTAAAGTAAGGAAGTAAAAAAAAAAGAGTTTTGGCGGGAAGTGGAAGAGTGATGTTTTCAATTTGTCTTAATTTCCAAAACTTGTGTTATTTCGAATAATAATGTGTAATGTTGGTGGAATATTAACCATTATGTATTCTTATATGGTCATGAGTGAGGGTAATTGAAACGGAGTGATTAAACGTGCCTTTTCGATTTCGCCCTCAAAACGGCCTTCGCAATTGGTATGTAAAGTATCCATCGCTTTACTATCCAGGGTGAGGTACTTCATCAATTCCATTATAATTGTTATCATCAAGTTAATCGGGGAGTTGAATTAATTTAAACAAACACGATTTTGCATGTCACTGGACCCTGGCAAAATACAATTATAATTAGTGTAAAGCCATAACTTAAAGAAGAAGAAAAACAAGTAAAAAAGTAAAGTTGTATTTCAATTGCAAATAAAGAAATCTTAGGGGGCTAAGGTATTCAGGAATAACAATGACTCTTGGACGCCTAACGCCTCGGTCCCTCCCGTGACCATGGCAACTGTCGAGCCTTCGAAACATCGGGAACTTAAAGACCAAAAAGAAACCGCTATTAAATCCAAAATATTTAAATTGCCATTTGACGTTTCACAATGAATTTTGCCCATCTCTGTTGAGCGTGAGTCGTGTATCTGTGTTGCGTAGCCCTAATTACAACCTGGCCAAGTTAAAACGCGTGTTCTGTAATTCATTTTTTATGCGTTTTTTTATAGATTTACGCCTAGGCTATACTACTTATTAATTTCCAAAACATTTTTACTACCAAAACGTAAGAATAAACTTGACAAACACTTTTCTTGTAAAAAGATATCTAAAATAATTTCTGATTTATGGAACCTATACATTTCAGCCCCTCCTGTGGCCATAGGTAATGTAAAGCACTTGAAAGGTACTTAAAAATCCTAAATAAACTATCATGGCTATGATTTAGCAATACGATATTATATCATCACGCCAGATCTCTTGCGGGTAGGCAGAGAGTACAGAGTTCCCACAGGTTCTTTCCTTATAGACCTCTCTGGTTCCTCCACTCTTATAGTTCGTTTCATACACGCTCGCCGATCACGGAGACTCTTGACTTATCCTGCAGATAACATAGTGCATTATATTGTTTTTCTGATTAAACAAATAATAATAAACCGTCATAAAATCTGCAAAATAGTTAAAAAAAAAACAATCTGTAAAAAAATTGCGAAATTTGTTGTTCTCAAAATCATTATTACTTTTGGCAATTTACCTAGAACAAAATGTATTATCGTGTTACTGCGGAAATAATAATGGTAATAACTATACACCTACCATTAAATACTTTCATAATTCAAGTTGGTACGGGAAAACATTGTCGCATTCACAACTCTACTCTGATTTACGAGTAGGACCTGCAAGGAAATTGGAATTTTGATCAAGTGTACACCTAACCTTGTAACATAGCGGCCAATAGGCAAACGCTAGATTTATAAAAAAAAACAAAGCATCAAGAATATTCCTTCGTATCACGAAGGTATATTAAAGTATTGTAGCCTGCTGTGAAAAATATCTCGTGAATTTTCCAATACCTGTTAAGTGTCCAAGAGCCAAAGGAAACGATTTTAAACATGTCCTTTAGCAATAGGTCTTCATTATCAACATTTCAGCCTATACTTGTTGACTGCTGAATATAGGCCTACCAAATCGCTCTCCAGCACAACCGGCCCGATGTGATCCCCTCAAGTTACCTAGGCGGCCGTCCCACGCTGCGCTTGACAACACGTGGCCTCCACTCTAGAATCTTCCTGCCCTAACGTCCGCCTGATTTTCGCGCTATGTGTCCCGCGCATTGCCACTTCAGCTTACTAATTCTATGGGCTATGTCGATGACCTGGCTCAAAATGCCGAGCTCTTAGCTCGCTGTAGCAGTAGATACTGTACCAGTATAGCAGTATAGTATTTAGCGTAGAAGTGACAACTCTAAAAACACAGTAGAAATCAGACCTTATTGTCCCACTGCTGGGCAAAGACCTTCTTTCATAAATCGAAGTAAGGGAGACGAAATGAAACCAAGCGGAACTAGCGCGGATTGGGAATGGCAGGTTTGTGGCTATATGCTGTTAGAACCTATCAACCCACCCATAAGGGTTCCAACACGGCTTGACATGCCTTCCAAAGAACGGATACGCTTGAAAATGGAATGCCACAAACGGTCTCCCATCACAGATTGACCGAGCTCGACACTCAGCGACTATCGCCAACCGCTAAGTGTCACTAGACCAACAAAGCTGACAAAATACATTACATCATTCAATAAGGGAATGAGTACCTTTTGTTACCCAGCGGCGTAAGCTTAGGTGAATTACTTGTCTAGATATGTATGTACCTTATGAGTAGCTAAATTGTAGTACGCACACGCACGCACACATTGACAGCTTTTAAACAAATTTTCAAATATCGAACACTGACATCACGCACACATAATGCGTAACTGAGGCAGCTTTTAGGCGCCATTTTGTTAGCAATGCTAGAAAAGTCTTATTCTAAGTTTGTACGTTTGTAAATCTGTCTGTCTTGATCTAGTTACGTAGCAGAAATACATACCTACGTGGCAAAAGCCGTTGGCGCCAACGCCAACAAATCCCTCTGCTTAAAATTTTGCACCATACCTTTTTATATTCAAAGCCCGCCATCTGCCCCCACCTTTGGCATACCAAAATAAACCTTATTTCTTTACAGAAGGGGATGATTTTCAAATAAGTTTCAATGGTGTTAATGTTTCAACAAAGCTGCATTAGAATGTCAATTGTATATTTAAAGAAAGAAAGAACATTTTTGAATGTACGCGGTTAGAATGGGACTTGGAGAAAATTCGCATTATGTAATAAAAACATTTATTTTGTCCGTTTCCAAGTAAATAGGACTCCTCTTCCCCTTATGTACTGTGATTTAGTGCGCGCGAGATTGTTTTGATAACTCCTTTCATATTTCGCTCGCCGGAGCGTTATCTTAGCAGGAAAATGTGAATATTAAGCTTTTTTAAAAATGTCTGTCAACTTTTTTATTTCGTTCTCGCAGTTACTGCACGTTCCTTTTCTTGGCATTCGGCGTTAGTTTTTAAACAAACGAGTTCTCGCCTTTGCACAGAAAGCGTTCTGTTTTTAAAATTTAATTTACAAATGGAACTGCTATGAAAAATATGTAGTTAATTTCTTTTAAGTTTTTTATCGACAGTTTATATCGATTACTTATTTATTTAATCAAAGATCGCTTAGCTTCTAATACATTTATTATAATGCTGTAACAGTAATCTTCAAGACGCGATACTAAATCGATTAAAAGTCAATACCGTGTTATGCTTCTAAATTATCATAGTAACTCATCTATTTTGGGATACGTTAAAATTCCTAGGTCGGACAAGTGTAGTTTTTCTAGCGAAAACTACCCAGCACGAGTCCGGAGTCTGGAATTGTGCCCGGTATATGGCAAAAGGCTCGCCCCCTATTACATGGGACCTAACATCGCCGGCGAAACGTGGGTGTACTCAGTACACCTCTGCCACCCCCGCTTAGGGAATAAAGGCGTGACGGTTTGTTAAAAATATGTCGAATGCTGTATCGTTGTACACATAATAATAAAAATTGGCCTGCTGAGCTCCTTAACCTAAAAAAAAATTAGCAAATGATTTTTGATCACTACCAAATTTAACAAAAGTGTTATAGTTATGCGAGTTATTGCAATCTACAGCTGCCCATTTAGAAATTAACCCTTACATTACTTCTACAACAAAACGTCAGAAAAACGCGTTTCGAAACTAGTTTTCGCGATGCAGCACCATGTTTGCATTCTACGTACCTGTGCGTTTGCAGAAACTCTTTTATCGAAAACGTGTTTGATTCAAAACGTTATTGGCTGGTTAATAAAAATCGTTTTATTCGTTTTTAGAATCCGGTTTTTGGTGGATCGCATTGGGCGAGCGAAAAATGAGCGAATTAGAGCGGGGACGGTTTCAATTGCCGATTGTGATATCGATACAATGGCGCCAGTGGGAAAGGGACGTAAGTCGTGTTACGTGTATTTTTTTCTTGAGTTTTTTCAAAGCATTGTGTTGGATATGGGGTTTATATTTTTTTTTTATGCCAAAATCTAGTTTGTGACGTCGTCTCTACATTGAAACATTTGGGTACCTAACTACTTATTTGTGATGACATATTTTATGTACATACACACCACACTTACCTACAGAACCGTTATTCCATAAACAGGTAAGATATATTTGAAACACTTCTATATTCGCAACTAACTAATCCTTATTTGATCATAATCATATCAAAAAATCAAAAATAGATAGGATAATGAACCCATTGATTAGACTGTGAGCGTGATCGACATCCAATGAATTTTTCATCTTTGATTAAGTATTTGAATTTATGTAATTTTTTTACTGAAAATAATATACTAAAATAATTTTTGCAGTTTTATTATATACCTGCCCAACAGATTAGCATTACGAATAGTCTGGGTTCACGTGAAATGTAAAAAGCAAATATTTACAGACAAAGATAATCCTATTTCTGTTGTGAGTTAATCTAATAATAAATCATTTCAATTCTAACGTAAACAGTGTTTTATGAATTAAAATAGGTCCATTCACAAAGGTTTGAAACGAAAAATTATTCGTTGCTGTTTTTAAAATTATCTAGAAAACTTGGTATCTAATATACACTCCCGTCTACTACTGCAATAAATATATATGTACTTATCTAGCCGTTACTTTCCTATTAAGAAAAAAACCTTTCTCCATCGTCTTTCCCACTCCATTTGGGGCTGTGTCTATTCGTCCCATCATTTCCTACGAGTGCACCGTGATGTCGATAAAATGGATACTTTATTAATACAGTTAAATATCTCGGTCTAGATAGTTGGATGAAACATGAAGTTTTAGGATGATAGCACTATGGCTAAAACAGACATATTATGTAAACATTGTGTCTGTAAGTGCATGATGCAGAGATAATGTAATAGAGTGGAGAAGTTTTATGAAAGAAGACAAGAAAGAAGGTCTATTATAGTGTTTACTAGGACAAAATACATTAGTTTCTCATGAAATGTGAACTGCATTTAAAAAGTATCTGACTACATTAACATACGTTTTAAAAGATAAGAGATCTATGTAAAACCTTACGGTCCAGGAATAAAAGGGTCTATAATCAATGAGGTTCAATTTGCGCAGCGTAATGCAGATGGTTCATTTGCATTTAGATTAGTGTTGTGGCTGGTCGGTTTTTCGTGTCCGAGCGAGTGATACGATTAGTTAGTACTATGCGACCTAAGTTATTTGTGGTTTTATATGTTGACGATTTATTTTCATTTTCACAGGTTGAAATCTATTTATTCATTCTAAAGGTACTAAATGCGATTAACACCATCATCACTTTTAGTTTATTTTACACGCGGAAAGTCTAACCTAAGCCTTCTTCCTTTTATGCGACATATTCTGTGCCAATCTTGGCAATGAAAAATATCATATTTACTGTCTATCAACCTCAACCAAATGACAGAAATATAACGACGATTGACTACATATATTGACTATATACATTGACTATAACTTAGTTGTGTAAGTCAACCATTATAAAAGGTATAGTTCTATTAAAAAAACTTAATATATTTAATTTAAAAACCACTTTACAAAAAAGCAAGCAAAGAAATCTTCAAGTTATTTTAAACGATAGATCAGTTTAAGTAATCATCTTAAAAATACTTACTTATAACTATCTCCGACCTTCCGAAAACTGTGCAAAAATTTACCAAAAATCACTTCCTCTAATTAACAATCGCAAACTCACATAGTTACAAACAAACTAGGCGCCACACCCTCTCTTCCCTTACACAGATTGTAAGTTCATGTACATAGTTACCGCCAATGGCAAAGGGTTGGACCCTTCGCGCCGAGCTCAATTCTGCATCAAGACCGCTGCAAAGCACCTATTTACTCCAGAACGGTTACATAGACGCTGCTTTATGCAGTGGTTTTAGCTGGAGATTGCAAAAACGAGTTCCTTTTTGCCGCATTTTATATGACGTATTGTTTGCAAACCCGTTTATAAAACGACACGGAATTTTAGCTTTAAATAGTTTGTGTTTAAAGATGAAATACGTTTGCAGTTTAAAGCTTTTGAGTTCTAAGCTAAATCGTCTTGGGAGTGGGGACAGTTTTCGAAATGGTAGATTAAGGATTGACCGGATTCAGTACACATTTGGCAACGGATCGATATGTTCATATTTCATAAATAAATATGGCTGTGAAATTTAAAAAGAAAGAAGCTAAGTCGTTTCAAGAATTGTTAAAGTCAGAATTTCATTGAAAACCAAAAGTATTGAATGGTCAACAAAAATACGACCAAAAAAGACTTCCGGTATTCATCCATAGTGAAGTCAAAGTCAAAAAACCATAAAGAAAAAAATATCGTATAATTTGTTTATCTATTTACTTGTCTGCATCCAGACGCACGCCATACGGCCGACGCGGCTCGCGCTCCTACGCAAAATGACAACAATCGTTGTTGTGTACTCAAGCCACTGACGCGCTTTTTTTGGGTTTTTTTACTTATGTCGCTTCGCCTCGCGGGCCCCGACGATGGATCTAATTTATTTATTGGAAGAATGATGCAGATGCTGTTATGTGAGTATTTATTATATTGAACGTAAATTGATTATGTGACTATATACCCAAAGGCTTTCTAAACAATAAGTACATACCAAACATCCAGGATTTCTTTCTTTCTTTCTTTGTTTTAAAAACGTAGCCCCACACTAGGATTTATTCCTGTGTAGTGGGTGCGTTTACAAACATGAAAATTCACATACACAAATACCCAGACCGGAACAAATAATTGTGGATCACACAAAGATTTGTCCCGTGCGGGACTCGAACCCGCGACTATTAGACACAGTGGGCGGAGCGGCTTAAGCTCTTAACCACTGCGCTAAATCGTCCGTCCGTCCTTAGTATCTACATTCTTCAGAATGTAGATACTAAGGGTCATAAATGTGACTAAGATTGTAAAATAGAAGAAGATAATTGATTTAGAGTAGCCTCTATTAGGTGGCAGGTGGATATCATATTGGTGAAATGTGGACGTTAACACTATAGTGTAGTATATATAAAATAGTATAAAAATACATACAGGTGAAAAGTTTGATCAATGACATCGATCAATCTTTTCGTCTTAGGTGGATGGAATGAAAACTATACACGATGTATTGTAAATAACCAAGACCTCAGTCACCCCGATTAGATAGCTGCTTCACAAAATCAATAGGAAAACGAATTTTCCAAATTTAAAACGTTTATGTAAAAAGTTTTACCCCTTTTTTTGGCACTTTTATACCTAATTAACAATGGAACTTGTGTGATGTATTGAGCAATACGTTTTAGAAATGCATTGGAAATCTCCATATTACTTTGAATCAAGAATAAATTTAGTATATTATACCGCACTAAAGGAGTTACAGCATTGTTGGCAAATTTAAAAATAAAATTAAGATTCATTAAAAATTGTTGGAATCAATTCAGTTACCGATTTAGAACAAACTAATTTTAGGTCTTGCGTTTATTATGTTACACCTTGTATATGTACCTTGTATACACCTAAATACACACAGTTTTTATTCCCTTGACTAATTGGTAAACATTATATTATAACATGTGTCCCTGAACCCATATATTTTGTAATTAATGTTCTTAATTTATTTTCTTTAAACCTCTCAAATCTCTTTCACCGTGATTTGTGAGAGAAAGCCTTTTTTTCTAGCAGTGGGTCAGTATAAGCTGACGTAGTTTCTTTAAATACTTAATATATGTGTGTTAATCTTGACCCGCCCCGTGAAGGACAATAATCTGTGATCCGGTTCGAGTAGATTTTTAAGTGATACTTAAGTATACCTCGCATATATTTAAGTTTATTCCAAAGTACATTATTCTGCACCCATACATGATTTGCCAGAACCAACAGCAATGAAAAATTACTTATATGATTTTAAATCACGCATAAATTCTCTTAAGGCATTTATTATTAAATGGACAAGCGGGGGAATCGCAATATTGCACAAAAATTATTACATTTCGAGGTTATAATTCAGTACATAAGAGGCTATATTGTGTGTTGACATTCAGTAAAGATGTCGGCGACTACGATATAAGTACTTACAAAACTTTAAATATTCGTTTTTGATTAGAAATTATTCGTAAGATACGGATATTTGCCATTATTTTAATAAAATAGATAAATAATTATGGCATGGGTCAAATGTTTGTTGGTTCTGGGGCAATTTTCGACTATATCCTTTAGGACACAGTTAAACTTGAAAAACTTTGACATTGAAAACAGATATACATCTCTTTTCATTTTTCCAGATTTCCACAACACAACAACAAGCTAACATTTTCGACACGTCAACGCTATTACAAAATGGAAAACGGAACGTTAAAAAATCAACAAATGGCGCGAATTTCAAAAATGGAACAATAACCTCTAACTCGGCCACGGGCGCCGTTCGGCCAAAAAGACGAAACGAACCAATATTTACTCACGATCGCACGACCGACACTTCGTGCCGAAATTCTTTTATCGATACTCGGATATGTGTATCGATTTCGTAGTTAACGTGTTCCGTATTGATTTGGTGCCGCATGTTTTGAATTTTATTGTCAATGACTACGATATTTAGTAAATCCATACTATTTTTCTGGACCATGTTAGCACAAGTTTTCAATTTAAAACTTATCGTGAGTATTCGAAGAATAGTGTCGCATTAGACATTTTAAAAATTACGACAGTATATGACCTCATGCTTTCATCATTCATTTGAAACAATATTTAACATTTTCTTATGCTATTTCTTACAGTGTAACAGAAATTGTTTGTCTTTGATTTCAAACTGTAGTTTTACAGATAAATGTGTTCATTTTCTACACCGACAAAAAATAAAAAAAAAACATTTTAGCGTACCTTCTTTCCATACATTTATGAGAATAGTTAGTAGAGATAAATATTTTAATTTTTTTAACGATAGTAAAAACAATAGGCTCCTGGCCAGTGTTTTTGTGCGCTTAAAACGAATTTTTGAAACAAGGCAAGATTAGAAGGCAATAACGACCTTTTTTCCATGTACAATAGGATTTTTTTTTCCAAAATTTGTTATACTCGTATAAAATAAAAGAGCATGAATTACTGAAAAAAAAACTGAATCAACCAACTACCTATTTGTAAATTAAATAAATTAAAAAAAAAATTTACAACAGCAGTATTTTTATAAAACGTACAAAAATTATAGAAACGACTATACAGACGATTGATTGAATAATTTCAAGGGCTAACGCGTTCTTTGTTTAATTGGTATACGCATTCTTACATTCAAGAGAGAAAATGTAAAAACCCGTGTACATTGGCGTACATCTGGCGTTGGAAAAAAGTTGAATTGCACTTTATGTGAAATGAAAGTTAAGAAAAATAATGACAGTTGTTTAAAATGCCACAGCCATCGATTAACAAGTATAAAAGATGTGTAATTTACGCTTTCCGCGCGCTTTTACATGACTTAGACTGAAGGATTTAATTTATCATATAGCACACAGGATATCATCTGGGCTGGACGTGACGTAAATACCTATAAAAAATACCTTCCTGTGAATTTCTAGACAGCGGCAAAAGTAACTGAATACTCCCAATTTTTCAAATCAGACATATTCATTATTTTACAAAAATTGGTGTACACTGTCAATACCAAATATTAGCAACATATTTAAATGTTATTTGAAATTCAGAAAAATAATTGACTTAATGCAATACAAAAGTGTACCAATGATTTCAAAATCTAAAAAGTGATTTATGTAGTTGAACGTACAAATCACTAAGGCAATAAAAACAGAAGGACAAATTCGTATCTTATTTACACTGAGACTGAATATTGATTGAATTAAAATTTAATTATGAATCTGCTCCACTAAAATATCAGTCCGATTTCAGTATCATCTCAATCCAATTTCCAATGTCAAGTTATTCAATTTTTTTCTTAATCAAATTAAAACAAGATGTAACTGAAATCTTCATATTGATATTTGTTCTATATGTGTCGTTTATTCAAAATTTTGTTCAACTTTCGATTCGTTCGATGTCATTGAAAGATTTAATATTTTACAAGAATACTGTTTGTGAGATTTATGACATCAAAATTTGATCGAAAATGCATTTTGAACACATTTAATTACGAGAATTGGCCTTTAGGATATATGCAATCACTTTTCGCTCGTAAATATAATAGAAAATATTGATTTGATAAACAAACATTCGTGCTTAATTAATTGTTAACTTGGGAATTGAAAATAAGATTGCTATAGAAATAATAAGAAACGCTAAGTATGACCTTTGATGTTTTGTATTAGTCTAACATCTTAGATTTTTCCTTACGGATTTATGACAGTTTTCCAGATGACCACAACAAAATTACTTTTGAAAACATTGTCACTTGTTTGGAAATGTCTTATTTTAGTCCAAGTCACGTTTGCATACATATAATAGGTACGTATATATTTATGCTATAATGCTGTCAAAATTGTAATTGGTGTAAAATTATTTGACATAAAATTCATAGAATCTGTCACGATATATGTGAAATTAAATAATATTTACTCTAATTTTGACCATACCCTAATTTTTGTCCACCTATGTAAGTACTTACATAAGTGCGTGAAGAAGAAATATATAAATTATTTTAATATTTAGCCATCTTGCAAAATTTGATAACCATATTTAGTATATAATTTTTAATTTTATAGTTTTTGTGGAAGATAATTCTGGAGCTAAACACAATTTTTATTCAGAAAACTAAACCTAAATTAACCTCTTGAACACCCTGGCGTATTGATAACTGAGTGGTCTTCAAGATAATCTTATAATATTTACGAATCTAAAACTTATAACGTTTACTACAAGATTAACCTGTCTTCAAAAAGAATAATGCCACTTTAATTTAAAAAAGTGAGCTGGTACATTTGTGAGACAACATATTTGACTTGTGCCTATATCTACTGATTAGAATCATTCTGGGATGGCAAAAAGCTTAAAATGTACACTAATAATTCTTGCCAATTATTTTATGGCCCGAGGTAAACATTTGAAGTAGAAATTCTAATCAATCAAACACTGTTTAAAATATGATACCTACCTATTAACTATTTTTTCAATGTTGCTAGCATTCTTTATCAGTCATTTTCGAATACACTGAACTTCAGCGGTATAACGGTATCATCAAAAAAAACTTCTTGTGAGTCATAATAATATTTTATTTTCCTATAACGGCGTTACATACTTTTCAAATCTAACATTGTAAAATATTTATAATATTTGACATTTTAAGTAAGTTTTAATTTCGAACATCTGTGCCTAACCTAATATGTTTACCAAAACCGTTAAAACCAGCTGTCAAAAGAAACTAAAATCGATTATTGAAAAATACGTATCGATTTCTACAAACAGTAAAACGATGAACAATCAATACCCTATTGACACGTATCCGAGAATCATTTCCGATTGTTTAAGTTAAACATATGTTTAGGTTATGTCAAATATTATGATATGTGACTATGGTAACACTTTTATGATAAAACAAAAAAGTGAGATTTCTTTTTTGGACGTATTGCGGTATTGCTCGTGCTTTTTTATATAATAGAATTCTTTTTGGTATATGCACCTATATCTTCCCTGGTACTCTGAATTCGCGGTCGATACGAAAGAAAATATTTGCATTCAAGTTATGTCGTTAGTACGGCCAGCACTGAAAGTAATTAAAACTAAGTTTAAGATATCATAAAAATTCTTCTTCTTGGGGTGCCTCTTCAACTAGTTAAGGTTGGCAATCAGCTCCGCATTTTTTTCCTGTCCCTTGCGAGGCGGAACAGTTCGGCGGCACTCGCAATGCCTGTCCACTCTTGGATGTTAAGCAGCCAGGACATTTTTCTACGGTCAGCTTTTATTTTCCCCAAAACTTTTCCCATCATTATGAGCTGCAGGAGTTCGTATCTATCGTACATGCTCTAGATATTAAACCTTTCGCTGCTCTATGGTTTGCAAAACCTTACGTTTTTGACCAACTCGCCTAAATACTAAAAGTCCAAAAATATACAAACAGAGTTTCTTGCATTGTGTTATCATCATCATCAGCCTAAAGACATCCACTCCAGGACACAGACTCCCCTCACCCCCAAAGATCACCACTAAGACCGGTATTGAGCTATACGCATTCACCTTATACTGAATATGATATGAAAAATCAAACGTTTACGATTAATTCTTAACTTGTGTTTTTGTACTCCATGCACTTCAAGAACTATATGGATGCACTATTAGAGACTTAATATTTCGAAATACGATTTTTGACTGTATATTTTAGAATCTGGTAAAAGGAATACACGATTAAACGAAATTTTCTTGTTGAAAAAATTTTTTAAGTCATCTCTATTGCTTTACATTTTCTGATTCCAACGCGAAATGCTTAAGAACTAATCAATAGAATTTATTTAAAACTTAGCAAATAATTGAAGCAAATTCCTGTAAAGCTGTTTCATGGTGTAGATTTTTGAGATATGAAAAAATTTTTTTTTGCACTTACATCGTTTACTTCTGAGCGCATGTTTATTAATTGCATCACTGTCATTTTCCCGGTCGATAAATGATCGGTCGCCGTAGGCCCTTCATACATAGATAACACCGATGTATTGATTGATAACCACAATAAAATACACTTTTGAAAAGATAGCCATATGAAATATTTTAGTTTAGCTTATGTCACTTGTGCGCATTTCTACTGTTCCATATTACTGACAGAATTGTAACACGTAAAATTATTGAGCCACATAAAATTCATAGTACTAGTGGTCACCATTGGTTGATATTCGGCCTACTTTTTCATCGTTTGCTGGTTATGTTTGACATTTAGTAAGACTATAGACAAATAATATTAAAGACAAACATCAATTTGAAGTGTATTGTGTCAAATACATGGTAGTGTGTGTAATGTTTTTCTCATTGATTTAATGTATGTTTTATGCATAATTTAAAAAAAAATATTAGCACTCTGCACTCCTTCTCTATATAAACTATAAGTGTGGGAAATTTCATACTCCTCCGTCCGCGCAATTTTCGTAAAAAGGTGTACAAAGTTTTTGCTTCACGTATTAATATATAGATAATTGGTACAAATTTAAAGTCAACAATTTGTTTTTCTGTAAGGGCCATACGAAGCAATTACAAACACGTTATATTTTTACATTTATTACCAAATCAGAAAATCGGCCTGCGAAGTTCTAACCAAAATTCAGTAAAATGTTGTTCACAATAAGTAACTACTCGTTTATCGCATTGGTAGAAAATTCTAGTTGGTAATCATAATTTTCTTCCTACCTTCCTAATCCTTATTTCTCTGTAACATCTTATAGAAAAACGAGTGAGTGTATTGTTCATGGCTGACCGTACCCACACGACAATTTAAGATTCACATTTGACATAAGTGCCATTGCTCTCAAGATAATTGAGACTGTATCTGTATCGAAATCAATTGAAGTATATTTTCAAATTCAAATTCATTTATTTCACATAAAATAGGGTATAACATAGTTGGTCTTTATCTAAATACATCGGTCAGCCTATTTTGTCTTTAGCAGACATGTGAAATTCAGGCCGAAAAATATATCACGATACATATTGTTACAAAAATATACAAGCTGTAACAGAATAAACGCAAGACCTGAAAGTAGTTTGTTCTTAATCGGTAACTGAATTCATTCCAACTATATTTAATGTATTTAATATTTATTCAAAATTTGCGAAAAATGCTATTACTCCTTCAGTGCATAAATTCACATACACAAATACCCAGACCGGAACAAATAACTGTGGATCTCACAAAGATTTGTCCCGTGCGGGAATCGAACGCACGACTATTAGACACAGTGGCCGGAGCGGTATAAGCTCTTAACCGCTGCGCTAAATCGTCCGTCACACACATACAAGTTTCATTGTTAATTGGGATATAAAAGTACTTAAAAATGGGGTAAAAGTCTTTAAATTTGGTTGTTTTGTTTTAGATTTGATTTTTTTGAAGCACTTATCCAATCTAGGTGTCTTGCGTTATTTACACCTTGTATAATACATTGAAGAATAGCAATAAGCAATCGATTAATTAATTTCATACTTATTTTAATCTTATACTTCATTATAAATAATGTCAGGTTTCATATAATGTACGTAATATGATTAAAAATATTGCTGTCGAATTTGATGTAATTATGGCTTATACTTGTCCAAACTTTTGTCGGCATTCATGGAGTCTTTCATTTTTCTAAAAATCTTAAGTAACAACATATTGTACACCTAATTACTTATATATATTGGGGCATTGAGTTTTTAAGCACTTGTAGAAAAGATACCTTAACATTTTTTGTGGCACGCATTGGAATGCTTACACTCTAGCTCGTCTGCCAGATGGTTGTCGCAATGTGATACATTCGAATGCTTAATTAATTTAAAAAATATGCTTTTATGTGTTAAAACTGGGATGCTTTAAAATTCAAGAAACAAGATTTCATTATTTATCATTACACAAACATTCCCACCAACCCCGCTGTCATCACGTTGCGTGCCATCTTTAATTTCAAACAAATAGTTTTTTTGGAATAATAACTCTAAAAAAATGTGTAACTAAGTATGTAACTGTAACGTCACCTTAGAGTGAAAACATCGGAAATGCAATTTTTAAAAATTTAATCTATTTCATTTGTGATACCTTAACTTTGCACCATTTATAAATTTATCGACTTAAAGAGAAATAATTGAATAATCTGTAGTAATCAATATTTTAAAGGGCGCCGGGAGCAGTTTTTTTCTCCCTCTTGTAACGTTATCTCTTTCGCACATCTAAGGTTTTCACTCTTATGTAACGGTATAACATTGCCCTACATTATAAGATATATTGTCACCGGAATATTATTGTATTTTTACATTCGCTTGTTATTCTTTAGCATCAGTTCTATCTTTATCCAGAAATAAAAAATATATTTCACGCTTTCGAATTAAACAAACTTTTAATTCTTCCGCCATTTTTCCTTTTTCCCTCTAAATTCCAGAGGGAATTCAAAAACAATTACACTCTAATTCCGAGTGATTTCACTCTCGTACACGCAAACCCATTTAAAACTCTGAAAAGCAAGTAATTACAGCTGAAAAAAAGTACCGAGCAACAGACGCCATCTTGAATTCACGAGGCGTCACGGCTAAAAAAAGGCCTAAGCACATCCATTATATATACATACATTTATCGCAAACCTGTGTGATTAAGTGTTGATGATTCACTAAAGAGTTATCAACCTTATTTTTAAGTGCGCAGAGTCAAAAATCCATTGTTAAAATTTGTTTTTATTTTTGTGTGTTTTTACCCCTAGGCTCGGAGGAGCGTTTAGCCACCCCACCCTCGCTTCCCATTTCTTACAGACCAATATATTATTATTAATATATGGGGTTGTTAGAAAAAATGGCGGGTTACAAAGGGAAGTGCGTGCTTGGTGAGTTAAATGGGGTAGTTGAGAAAATTCTCTGCGGTTACGTACGTCGTTGATCCATATCTAGTACTTATTTTTAAAAGAGGTACAATATTATCAGATTTTCAAATCGCTTCAATCTTTTTTGATCTAAATATATTCGAATATGTTGCTAATAATTTGGCAATGTTTACCTATGTTGGTAAAATGCAGAGTATCACCGATTTTAAAAGTTGAGTTTGCTAAGTGGATTACATCGCGGGCTGTGCCGTAGTCGCAAAATGTTCATCTTACATTCACATAATCCGGGGTTCAAATGCTGATTCGGAAGATAACATCGCACCTTTTTTCTCCTCATGGAATTTACAGAGGCTTCCACTGGTCACTGCTCCACCTTCCTTATAGCTCAGAGCACCGCGGTCGCACAGCGATTCGTATATAGGTACCAAGGCACCAAGTCTGCTATTGCAATTTTAGTAAAATTGTCGTTCATTGACATACTACTTGAAACATTAGTCGGTGTTTGTTAATAAGAACATAAAGAATTTTGTAGATTACCGACTTTAGGCATAATTGTAATTCAACGAATGTCATAATTACAAATTATGTTAAAATAGCGAGCGGTCTGCGGGGGTCTGTCCAAGAGCGTGCTCGTCGCGACCCCTGCCAGTCATTATGGCTGCAATCTTGGACCGAAGACGTACCGCAGTGCGGGCTAGGGCGTCCCCCCGAGGTGACGCGTACCGGCCCGCCCCCGTCGGTACGAATATAGGTGGAAGCGGCGATGGGGGCCGCCACCCATCACGCCGGGCCCGAACTGGCGAGTCGTGGGGTGCAGAGTTCTCTGTACTCTCTGCCTACCCCGCAAGGGATCTGGCGTGAGGTTATAGATAGATGTTAAAATATCATACTTGGTGTTCTGGTTAGTGTTGTAAAAACGCTCAAGTCGGCGCTTAAAACGCTCCCCTCTTCTACGTGCTTCAACGGTCGTGAGCGGCGAATCAGCGTTAAATGCTCGACTTCAGCGCTCATTTTTACAACACTAGCCCTGGTACAATGTATACCTATGTTTATGTATATCGTGTGTGTTAGATATTTTGCCTATTATCCTTTAAGCCTATGCTACTCCAAAACCATTACGAGAGGCTCCTAAAAGTGCGTAAATTAAGAGCTTTTGTTCCGAGCGCCTATTCAAATGAAGCTGTTTATTTTCGTTGCGCGCCACATAAAGGGTTTTTATTTGCACACCGCACTGCTCTAAGCTATAAAAATGGCGGCCGTGCTTAATTTGAATGTGTAAGAAATAAATCCTTTTTATCCTAGTACTTTGTTTTTTTTATCCACCTATGAGTAGTTACATATTTGCAACAGCGTAGTAAGAAAGCGAGTAGGTGTAAAAGATAGTATCGGTGTAATGATGAGAAAGAGTATGCTCCGTTGGTTCGGGCATATAGAAAGCATGTCAGAAGAAACAATGACAAAACAGTTATACAATGCAAAAATGGAAGGATGTAGATACCGGGGAAGACTTAGAGTATCTTACCCTGACCAAATAGACCAAGTCTTATCTGAAGGACAAGTCTCCGTAACCGGCGAGCGTGTAAGAGACGAACTATGAGAGTGGAGGAAGCAAGAGAGGTATGTAAGGAAAGGACCTGTTGGAATTCCGTACTCTTTGCCTACCCCGCAAGGGATATGGCGTGATGATATAGATAGATAAATAGAGTAGTTACTTAATAAATATCATATATTGTCACACTACTCAAGGCGAAAATACAAATAAGATCCAGTGCGGATCGGTGGAGGCAGGTTTGTGGCCACCTGCTGTTGGAACTTATCAAGCCGCCTATAAGACTTCAAACATGGCTTAACGACTACCACAGTAATGTTAACTGGGACCCACGACTAATTGCCGGTTTTATATTCAACTCAAGGATTAATTTGCTTACTGTCAAGTAGATTTTTGTCGGATTTTCCATACAAAATATGTCAAAATTCCACTGGTAGTAGGCAAATCTATCGTCAAGTTGGATATTGAAACCGGCCATTAGTGAATTTCGAATAAGAGATACGTTCGAATATGAAAATGCCATAAACGGTCACCCATCTTAGACCGAGCGAGCCAAACGCTGCTTAACCTGGTTATTGTTAAAAAGACGGCGATATTTTTAAATTATTCAAATAAAATAAAGCCCCACACTAAAAATTCTTCCTGTATCGTGGGCGCGTTTTACAAACTTGAAACAGACGCAAACACCCAGAACGAAAGAAATTTTTGTGAGCAACAATTTGTCCCAAGTGGAGATCGAACCCGGGACTACCCGATCTACTGGACCAAGCCAGCCGACATAATAGATAAGTATTACGTCATCGCTACGTTTTATGTTTCAAATATATAAAACTACACTAGCAGTGTATATAAACACCCAAACAATGTACTTTGCGTTTATTTACACAACATAACTTATGTACAAACATGTGTCTATTCAAAATGAACACTAACTGTATACGTATAAAGTTTATTATGCTTTGTACGGTAAAATAGACTCCCTTATCTATGGCCTAGTAGTGAAGTATATTTGAAAAGGGGTGCTATTTTATAAATAATTAATGTACGAAATAATTTATTCGTAAATATATGGTAGGATCGGCTTTTGTGTTGATGTAAGTTTTTTATGTAGAGGGAGATGATTGAAATATAATTCGTATCTCGCTGAGATTCACGAGCTTTTCCGGGACCTCTAAAAGGATTGCATGGGGACTTTGGTCCAACACGTAAAGGGCCTTTGTGAGAAGTTAATGTTACATATCATCGTTGTCAAATGAATATCTACTACGTACATTTTTTGGAAATTTCGAGATTTTGATTGTTATGGCTAGTTTACCAACCATTGTTCTGCGCCCATACATGATTTGCCCCAGAACCAACAGCAATGAAAAAATACTTGTATGATTTCAAATCATCCATAAATTCTCTTAAGGCGTTTATTATTAAACGAACTTGCGGGAGAATCGCAATATTGCACAAAAAGTATGGAGCCGAGCCGTGGACACTCACGGTTGGAATGGTTCATAAATTTAAAGTCACTCAGGAGCTATGGAAAGGGCTATGCTCGGAGTTTCTCTGAAGGATAGAATCCGGAACGAAGTCATTCGACAGAGAACCAAAGTTATCGACATAGCCCACCGGATTAGTAAGCTGAAGTGGCAATGGGCCGGTCACATTAGCCGAACAACCGATAACCGCTGGGATAAACGAGTTCTTGAGTGGAGACCGCGGACTGGCAAACGTAATGCAGGACGCCCTCAGGCTAGGTGGAGTGATGACCTTCGTAGGGCGGCTGGCAAAAACTGGATGCGAGTAGCCGAGGATCGTACCCAGTGGCGTGCACTTGGAGAGGCCTATGTCCAGCAGTGGACTGCTATAGGCTGATGATGATGCACAAAAAGTATTATATTTTGAAGTTATAATTCAGTAGGCATTGATACATATGAGGTTATATTGTGTGTTGACATTCAGTAAAGATGTCGGCGACTTCGATATAAGTACTTACAATACTTTTAAATATTCGTTTTAGATTAGATAGCAAATTGTCACTTAGATACGGATATTTGCCATTATTTTATTAAAATAGGTAAATAATGATGGAATGTGTCAAATTTTAGTTGGTTCTGGGGCAATTTTTGACAATGTCCTTTTCGTATAAAAAGGACTGTCATGTGACTCGACATACAGTGAACTATGGTCACTAAAAAAATATGCTTTAAAAATCTGCATCTCATAAAGTTTTATAGGAGAATGTTTTTATTAAATATCTCAAAGTTATTCTTTTTGCACATAGCGGATATTCATTTGACAACGACGATATGGAACCTGCTGAGATCAATCGACGGACGATATGGCGCAGTGTTTAAGATCTTAAGCCACTCCGCTCTCTGGGTCGAAGACTCGTGGGTTCGATTCCCGCACGGGACAAATCTTTGTTCACCACAATTATGTGTTTCGGTCTGGGTATTTGTGTATTTGGACTTTCATGTTTGTAAACGCACCAACGACATAGGAATAAATCCGTGTGTAGGGCTACGTTCTTCTTAATAAAATGCTATAACTGAAGACAATATACAGCGAACTGCTACCAGCGGGTGGAATATGGAATGAAAACAAGAACTATGTGAATGTGTTTTGATGGACAAAACTGGACTATTTCAAAGGGGACAGACACCGGCCATAATTAGTGACACCTAACTACCCGTGGCCGGCAGTGGCTCACCGCTCACTAATTTGTATTATTATTATGATTACCTCATGCCTATATACCCTCGGGGTGTTCTTTGTACACCCACATTTCGCCAACGATGTTAGATCCTAATGTATTAGGGGACTTCCTTATTGATTTAATCCCGGATTTAATTACCATTGCTCTCACTTTACTGACTGAGAATTATTCGATAGAAAAATTTCAATAAAACTTACCGAACTAGGATGCGAACACGAAGGCAAAATAGGTACCATTATGATTGCATACTATGTAGGCAGTGGCGTATTTACTAGCAGGCTCAGTAGGCTGGAGCCTAGGGCGCCAAATTTTAGGGAGGCGGCATATATTACATAATAGTATAAAAAACCTTATTATATACACGTGTAAGTAGTTTTAAGGCAAATCTTACCCCACCTTATAAGTAGTACTTGATTGAGCTTTTCTTAGCTCAGAAATATACCCAAAGACTATTTCTTGTGTAAACTTTACTAAATCATGAGTTGTACAAAAATCTAGGAACTGACACAACGACACACAATCTAGTTCACAATCATGCTAATAACGGGAAAAGCTGATGCAATGTTGATGATAGAGTCACTGTATGTATGTGTTTGTCGAGAGGCGACCATCTACGGTATCGAGAGACGCGAAGTGAGCAGGCCGAAAACAAGCTGGATCAATGACCTGGTGAAGGTCGCGGGTTAGAGCTGGATCCTTGGAGTTGGAGCAAAAAAAGCTCTGTCACCCCTGCTTGGCAAACATAGGCGTGACGGTGTATTTTTTTATAAATATTGGTATAGAGGCGCTCGTAGCGTTGTGCGACCGCGGTGTTCTTACCGATCACCAAGGTTAAGCAGCGTTCGACTCGGTCGGCCTGAGATGGGTGACCGTTTGTGGCATTTTCATATTCGAGCGTCTCCGTGCTTCGGAAGGCATGTTAAGCCGTTGGTCCCGGCTACCACTTAGTGTGGTAGTCGTTAAGCCGAGTTAGAAGCCTTAAAGGCGGCTTGATAAGTTCCAACAGCAGGTGGCCACAAACATGCCTCCACCAATCCGCACTGGGTCCGCGGGGGGAAGTATGACCTAATCTCTCTCACCTCGATTTATATTATAGATAGGCTGATATTATTTATTATTATTGGTATAGCATCCCGCAAGGGATCTGGCGTGATGATATAGATAGATATTGGTATGTCAGTATATCAGTAACAAATCGTCGTGTTTTTTTTATATGATAAACATTACACCCTCAGCTAGGTACATAAAAAAATCTTCCCTTTTTGTACGTACAAACAGTGACATTAGTCGCCGACCATTAACATTTTTTCAAATTGCTTGGACCATTGCGAATTTTTATCTCTTGATTTCTTGCATTAAATAATATTTACAAAACTCATCATTAAATTATTGAAAAATTCTGAGGTTAGAAAAAATCATATTATATAATTAATATTTGGTTTTGGTAATGTTCATTAAAATAATGATCTATCTATCTATATCATCCCGCCAGCTCCCTCGCGGGGTAGGCAGAGAGTACAGAGTGCCAACAGGTTCTTTCCTTACATACCTCTCTGGCTTCCTCCACTCTCATAGTTCGTCTGATACACACTCGCCGGTTAAGGACACTCTTGAAATAATGAAATAAAATAATTATTATTTGAAAAATTCATACTAAGTTCTTAGATTTACACGAATATTACACATGAAATAAAACTATTTTTCGGATTTTATCGCGGTTAATTTTTGATTTTTAAAATTCATTCATAATGTTTAGTTACTTACGAGCACCCTTTAAACTGCGTCTCCAGCGCATATTTATGCGTAACGAATATTCAGCTAATCAATAATGAGAATTTGGCAGCAAAATGAGTATGTTGGACCAGACGTAAGCGAAATTCGTAGGCGAACAGAGTACAGAGCATGGGCCGTTTGACGTTACCGTAACATTGTCGAGAAGCGTACTGTAACTTTTACCATGCAATGCCAAAAATCCTACAGAAATCTAGCTAATCTTGCGTCTCTTCTAAACATTCATTAAAGGGTAGGTAATGTACCTAGGATGTCATTAATGGCTATGGAAGAGCGGAGTCTCCTGGCACAAGTATTTGTAATACTTAAAAGGAGAGAGGACTGCCTCGTTGGTCTGGTGGCAAAGCGCGTCGCTTTGTGATCACGAGGTCCTGGATTCAAATCCTAGGTCGGACAAATGTAGTTTTCCTAACGAAAAATTGCCAGTATGAGTCTGGAATCTGGAGTTGTGCCCGGTATATGGCAATAGGCTCGCCCCCTATTACATGGGACCTAACATCGTCGACGAAACGTATGTGTACTCAGTATACCTCTGCCACCCCCCCTGGGGAATATATACGTGACGGTGGTTTTTTTTTTAAAAGGAGACCTTTGTTTTCAAATGTACCTACTGTATACAGTTGAAATAAATTAAATTTTTATTATTATATATGTATCTCGCTGAGATTCACGGGCTTTACCCGGACCTTTGAAAGGCTTGCATGGGGACATGGGACACGTAGAGGCCCTTTGCGAGAAGTTAATGTTATGTAAGCCACCTGCTGAGATCACTTGCTAAAAATGAAGAAACATAACCAGCGAACTGACCCCGGCAGGTGCAAGGACTATTGTAAATTATGGAAAGAAAACAAGGGCTATGCAAATGAGGCTTGATGGACAAAAACTGGACTATTTCAAAGAGGACGGACACCGGCCATAATTAGTTATACCTAATTACCCGTGGCCAGCGGTGACTCGCCGCTTACTAGATGGGCCCTCAAACGGTCGTCCTAGGACAACTGAGGGCAACACCGGTGTGAGCGGCTAAGGGGTGTAGAGAGGTGTGCTGCGCTTTCTCCGAAGTTACTCGCGGCGTTATGCCCTTTAACACTTCCACCCCTGGAGTACATCGATGTAGGAACGCATTATCTTCCTACGTCGATATAGCTCTCACGGCTCCTCTCTGGACGGCCAATTAAGGCTAGCCAGAGCCGAGAGTCCTGCGGGCACCCTTCGGTTTCCACTCGACTGACGAAGACACGCCGAGTTGGGGGCCCTGACCGACTCTCTGAAGCACTCGGGTCCGTGGTGTTATTATTATTATTATTATTACATATTGAGTGTATTTAGCGTGACAGCCCGTGGTCACTCCAAGAGCCTAACCAGAATACCAGCGCCAGTTTCTTCAACTAGCATAATGCTGAGGCGGAGCTCTATGTGTTACCCATATATAAATATACGTGCTTGATGGCAGTATGATTTGGATATCTTTATGTAACATTATTATATTGAGTTATTTAAGAAAAAGTAAAAAATATATTTAATGGGATATTTTGAAAATCACGCTTTTCCAAGAACGTTTTGAGGCTATATTAAAATTCATTTTAACGAGCTCCTTGATGGAGAAAAAATACCCATGTGTATTGTAAAACTAATATTGTTTGCCTGGGCTCTAATTGAAACTAACTATAGGTGTAAACATTTTGCTAAGAACAAAGTAGAACACGATAATGCATAACAAATTAATATTATTAGATATAAACAATTACTGAACCAGGTGCAATCCAGGAAGTCAAAACGTTTGCATGGAATTTGGTTAGTTCGTCCATATAATGAACTCGTTACTACACCGCCGCGGTATGTGGCTATGTTTCACTTGATGATTGGCAAGATTCTATCTATCTATATCATCACGCCAGCTCCCTCGCGGAGTAGGCAGAGAGTACAGAGTTCCAACAGGTTCTTTCCTTACATACCTCTCTGGCTTCCTCCACTCTCATAGTTCGTCTCATACACACTCGCCGGTTACGGAGACTTTAGATTGGCAAGATTCACTTGCACTTATCAAGAAAATATCTAGTAGGTACAAAAACACTCATATATTCGCAAGAAATTACAAAACTAAGGTTAATATAATGGCAAAATCGTCCGTACGATTTTGTTACCTATAGTGAGTTTGAGAATTACCTTTACAAGTTAAAGTTCATCAAAATAATTATACGATATTGTGGGTAATCTGAATAGGAAGTATATTTTTATCTATGTATCTATCTTTATCATCACGCCGGATCCCTTGCGGGATACGCAGAGAGTAGAGTGTTCCAACAGGTTCTTTCCTTACATACCTCTCTGGCTTGTATTTATATTCCATAATATATTATTGAATCGTGTGAAATATTCACATGACGGACGATTTAACGCAGTGGTTAAGAGCTTAAACCGATCCGCCCACTCAGTCTAATAGTAGCGGGTTCGATTCCCGCACGGGACAAATCTTCGTGTGATCCACCATTATTTGTTTCGGTCTGGGTATTTGTGCATGTGAATTTTCATGTTTGTAAACGCACCCACGACACAGGAATAAATCCTAGTATGGAGCCAAGTTTAAAAAAAAAGTATAATATGGGTTTCAATAAGATTCTAATATACAAGATACTGTTGTATTATTTTATACTACTCCGACAAGATTTATTTCGATATATTACAAATGGCTATTATAATACAAATCAATGGAAGTTACATATGTTCATACTTTATTTTTGAACGTAATTACTAATTGCGCTAATGATAATTACTTATTGCCAACAGGGACTTTGATTCAGATCCAAATTATTGTTATATGAATAATGTTGCATGATTGCCTCGTTGGTCAAGTGGCAAAGCGCATCGCTTGGTGATTACGAGGTCCTGGGTTCAAATCCTAAGTCGGACAAATGTAGTTTTTCTAACGAAAAATACCCAGTATGAGTCCAGAGTCTGGTGCCCGGAATATGGTAATAGGCTCGCCCCCTATTACATGGGACCTAACATCGTCGGCGAAAAGTGGATGTACTCAGTACACCTCTGCCACCCCCGCTTGGGGTTTTATGTTTGTGCATTGTAACGCATCTTTAGCTTGGTTTTGGGCATTGTCCTTTGTAGTGTAAAAATGATGGCATATCGACTCAACAGCGTCACGTAACGTATGTTCGTGTTCAAATCTCAAAATGTGAGTTTTTTTGGTTAAATTCCAATCGAATACAGCCTATTATAATCTTATTGCTCATTAATGAATGCTCTAGTCGTGATGGAGAGGTAGCCATTGTATGCTTTGTTAGCAATAGAAAATTCGCTCGCTAAGAATTGCTCGCAATGGAAACGCACCTTTATTAGAGGTAGATATGGAGCGGGAGGTGCGGCTTATGGCGACAGGTTCTTCATAATCCCTCAGATTTTCCTCTCTATCTATAACGTCACACCAAATCCTTACGGGGTAGACAAAAAGTCTTTGACACTGAGGAAAGAACCTGTTGAAAGTCCAACAGGTTCTTTCCTCAAAAACCTCTCTTAGTTCCTCTACTATCATAGTTCGTTATTATATACCTAGTTTGTTATTATTATCTTATTATTCAGACTAGACACAAATTTGATTAGTACTTTGCAAATTTTTCTTTGATAGTATAAATACTTTCTCGGTAGGAAGACATTACCCTGGGGTCACAACGTAAACCTTATACAAATGGAAAGTAGGATCTACCCTCTGGAGAGTGTTTTCGCTTCACAAATTTATTAAAAAGTGACATAGAGACACAGCCAGAATGCTACAATCGTGATCATGTATTGACAATAAAATAATAAAATTTAAAACATTGTATTATGGTACTGACTGTACTTTCACCGTTCCCGCCAAAATGCCGTAATGAAGACTCATTCGTAAATCTACTTGTTTTGAGATGCCTAAACAATATTTAAATTATTTAAAAATACTTTTAGTTATAATTATTTTAAATTAATGAACAGATGTATTTTCCCGATGTGTATACTGTTATTTAAAGCTTACAAATCGTTAAGCTACTCATCAAGAGATGGCGTTGTTTCTATTACGTTTTGGAGTTTGCACAATGATAACACAGTGTTTGAATTTTATTATCTGATCGAATTAGTTCCTTGTACCTCTAGTTTATAAAATAAAAAAATAAAAAATTACATAAAACTTGATTACATCAATGCATTCTTTTAATCATAATTATTCGTTCATTCATAGACCCTTCGATAGATGGCGCTGACAATAATTTCATGTAATGAAATTAAGACCTTACACATTATTATCAACTCAATAATGATACAATTTAGTGCACTAATTATCTAATCAGCTACTTATATTTATTAATTAAGTTAATTATTGTTACAAAAAGTAGTGTTGATATTTAATAATTAGGCTTTTTATTTTTACAAAAAGTAGCGTTACTATTTAAATTAATACTTAAATAAAAAATTCCAACAATTAAAAATAAGATATAAATGCTGTTAAAATATAAGATCAATCGGTATTATTTTTTCCTCCATGTTGTTTATATAGTTCCCGTTCTCTTCGCTAGGGGTGCTGTCCCTGTTATGATTGTAATTCTAAAGTAGTGAAGTTAAATTTTGTCTAATGAAAAAGTTGAGGTCTTCCTTAGTTTAGGAAATATTAAAATTAAAACACTCTGATTTTGGCACTGAGGAATAAGGGATATTGAACACTTGAACCGGTCAGTACTTAATCTTGTCTCTTTTTAGAACAATAACGACGATCTTCAATTCGAGTAAGGCATAGTAACAATAATAACTATACTTGACTTGAGCAGGTAGCATCATAGCAATGGAGGTGCTATACTTATTATCATTTAGGTGCTTCTGTTGAGTGATTATTGGACACTAATTAGTAGCCTTTGAATACTCAGGCGATGTAAGTGGAATTACGGAGTGCTAATCTCCTTACGTAATTCTGCTGTCTCTTTCTACTTCATTGTCTCTTAGACACGACTTCATGGACACAACAGTTTTCAAATCTCTTGTCCGTGTAAGTATCTACAAAATCAATTTTTTTTAAGTCAATCTGTATCACCTCCGGCAGTATTATCCTTTGTCTGACTCAAGGTACTAATTACACCTAAAATTGGTATTTTATGTCTAAGTTGGTTTCGTGGGTACTATATCACGTCTTTACAAATTGTATTTATTTATGTATATTTCCAGTTCCCTTGCGGACTGAGCAGAGAGTACAGGGTTCCAGTAGGTTCTTTTCTTAGAGACTTCTCTGGCTTTTTCCACTCTCATAGTTTGTCTCTTACACGCTCGCCGGTTACAGAGACTCTTGACTTGTCCTTCAGATGAGACAAGGTCTATTTGGTTTACAAATGTATGGTGTTACTATATTATCTTCAAATTGATCAATTTATTTCATTACAACATTGTTTTAAGTGTGAAGTGGGCAAGCCTTCTACAAGATGGATGGATGGCCTGGTGAAGAGGTGGATGTGAACAGAATAGAGCCGGTTGTAGTGGCGACTTTTGGGGAGGATTTTTTCCTGGTGTGGGCGTGTTTTGACTAAACATAGATAGACACATGGGTACTTCTATTCAAGAATGGTTTCTTTCTTATTACTTTACACACACACATACCGTCACGCCTATATGCCCCAAGCGGGGATGGAAGAGGCATACTGAGTAAACCCACTTTTCGCCGACGATGCAAGGCACCTATGTGATAGGGGGCGAGCCTATTGCCACATACCGGGCACAATTCCAGACTCCGGACTTATACTGGGAAGTTTTACGTTTCGAAAACTACATTTGTACGAGCTAGGACAACACACATCACAAAGCGATTCGCCACTAGGTCTAGTCAACGAGGCAGTCAAGGTAAATTATTTTATATTTTTAAAACGTAGCCACATGACACCACCGTACAAACATGAAAGATCCCTTGCGGGGTAGGCAGAGAGTACAGAGTTCCAATAGGTTCTTTCCTTACATACCTCTCTGGCTTCCTCGACTCTCATAGTTCGTCTCATACACGCTCGCCGGTTACGGAGACTCTTGACTTTTCCATCAGACAAGACTCGGTTTATTTGGTCGTGGTAAGATAGTCCGGTACCTGCATCCTATATCTCTCACGGATACCTATACCGAAAAAACATTTGTGACTCACTCTAAGATTTGTTTCGTGCGGGAATCGAACCCGACTACTCGATCCAGTGAGTGGAGTGACTTAAGCTCTTAACCAATGCGCAACAGAGTCCGTCCAATTGTGACACTACTTAATCTGATTAAAACTTTGTCAGTGACAAAAGATCTGTTGATTGCTTCTTCTATATATCTCTAGCTACATTATCATGCCAGGTACCTTGAAGGCGTGGCTTCTGAAATTTCAAAATTCTTATTTCTGTAACTGACCGGCCATCACCGCTTTGGTCACAGATCTCTTATAACGTTTCAACCTTTTACAATAACTCTTGATGGATGTTTTCCTCAATTGAATGGCTATTCCTAAGTCACGTGCCCTTCTGGTTCGAGCGTAGTGGTTGCACGCTCTTATAACGTGAATCTGTAAAAGCCCCGCGGCACGCAAACACACACACACACAAAACCTAAGTTGCGAACTTAGAAATTTGAAATATATTTGGAGTAGTAATTATGCAAATCAGCAAAATCAACAAATGTAATAGGTCTATATATTGTTTTAGGTAAAAAGAAATTATTTTTAAATTAAATACGTTGTTGACTGCCTCGTTGGTCTAGTGGCAACGCGCATCGCTTTGTGATGACGAGGTCCTGGGTTCAAATCCAAGGTCGGACAAGTGCAGTTTTTCTAACGAAAACTTCCCAGTACTAGTCCGGAGTCTGGAATTGTGGCCCGGTATATGGCAATAGGCTCGCCCCCTATTACATGGCACTTAACATCGTCGGCGAAACGTGGGTGTATTCAGTACACCTCTGCCACCCCCGCTTGGGGAATATAGGCGTGACGGTGTTTATTTTTTTTTAAATTAAATGTGTTTAATGTCCATAGGGTATTTTGTTGCTAATTAAATATGTTTCTGAATGTCAAATAGAAACTTTATATAACACCTCTAATGGGTCCAAAATTTAGGCTGTCACTTCGGCTTCATTGAAGTTCATATCCAAAAATTCTTTGTGGAAATTGTTCAAGATACATCTCAAGTTTAAAGGCTCTATAAACTCTTTGGCTATGCACGTAACTATAACATTATGTAATTTCTACATAAGTTGTGAATTGGCAGCTAAATTATCGAATCGTATTATTGTATTCAACTTACAATAACATGCTGATGCACAGAAGTAACCAGAATTCGCCAAATATAAGCTGGCGAGAGGTATTTAAGATGACGATCTCTGCAGACTCATAATGTTAGTGCTAAATTATTCAATGCTTTCGATGAAAATAGAAATCAAATATATATATAAGGAGCACGCTGTTTTACTAACATAAATGTTAGAAATACACTGTCTGGAATCAATATCAATTTAGTTTAGTGGAAAACATCCATCCAATCAGGATGACTCCGATCAGACTTTAACTAATGGCTGGTTTTCAAAAGATTGACAGATATCGTCATAATATTATCATTGTCTGTTCTTAGTGATAAAACTACTTTCCATACAACAAGTGAATAGGCAATTAACGGCAACAGTCAGTAGGTTTGCGCGGAATTATGAAAGACCGCGATTAATCAGCGTCAAAATACGTACACGCGCTTTGTTCCACAGCTTATATACCGCGCACATAGTGGTGACACCTCATTATGTACTCGCTATGTACCCACGCGGCCCCGCGATCAGTTATCTAGGAAGTTTGCACGCAAAAATCTAGTGCTAGGTGCTTGCCCCCCGCACACACGCAATCACACACACACACGCACGCGGCGACAGAGACGCATGCTAGAAAAAGACAGCCATAAAAAACTCCCCGTGGTGTGAGGCGCTGCCCCAAAAAAAAGCACCAAAAACGCAATCTGCGCAACTTTCCGGCGCAGAATCGTTAACGACTCCGGCTCTCTTTATCGTACACGCCGTGCCTCCTATATTTCTATTTTTTCTCTGTCCAATATTAGACGTAAGACTATTTGTTACGCACGCGATAGTAACCTCTATTTTTAGTTATCAAGGTCGATATTCGCTTGGTAATAATGTGGCATATATCTGGCGCGTCAGCCGCTAGACGCACACATTTGCACCGGAACAGAAATAACGATCGCATTTTTGACTGAAAAGGACGGACAGATGGCTGAAAAGAGAAGAAAAAAATGACGACCATTTTGCTTTGCGCACCTACGAGCCGGCCGAGGTGAGCTTTATGTATGCTAGCTTTTTTTTGAGAAAAAAACCCAACCAAAACAAATGCACGTGGTCGGGTGTTATGACCGGAGTCGGGAAAAATTCCCTCGCCCGCTAAGAGATGCCGTTACGGGCGCGTTTTTTTTCCGGCAGACATTTAGTTATGGAAAAAATTACGCGGTGGCGCTTTCATTGACGCGTTCTTTCACTTTTGAAAAGCTTTGAGGTGGTATCTATGATGTCTTTTTTGTTATAGTATTGAATTTATGATGATCTTAGCCCTTCTTCTATCTAAGGCAAAAGGGTTTTCCAATTTTGGAAGGAACCTAATGATTTCAGCTAGACAAAGAAAAAACTTTAGTAACTCAATATGAATGTACTCTTTTAGGGGCTACTCAACTGTTTGAAATAACATAACTGTACAAACGAGACCATAAAAATCAGTGGTTAAAAAAATAAAATAAAGTTAAAAAAAATAAAGTAAAATTACACAAGTAGGATCTTTTTTAAAACTAGAATGAACTGCGATGATTTTTAATAGACAGGTCTGATTTTTATGGCCTACATTTTTTAGGCTACAGGTTTTTGGGAGCTTCAATAATGCAAATAATCTATCTCTATCTTACTCAAATACTTTTTCTCAATCAATTTGTTCCGAAACTAGTGTTTGCCGCTTAAGGCCTTGGACTTTGTAAAATAATAAGCCGTGATATCACGGCTATGATTTTACATTACCTATTTCTACAAATGATTGTTATTAAAATTTAGATAAGGTCGCTTATTGAGATGTTCAAGCGCCAAGCGAAGCTGTTGAGCGATAGGAGCAGACTTCCACCAGGTAAATAAAACAACAGAGATTTTTTTAATATCTTTATTACTGCCTTAAAATAAGCTTTAGGAGAGCCTATAATATGTATATTGTACTTGGAACCCCATTTTTTCTCATCTTATTTTTTACTTATCATAATGTGAAGTCAAAAAAATATTTGTCAGACATAGGTCTCAGTGATTTAACATAGTGTTTAACCGTTGAGTAGCATTGATAGTCCGATAGATCGAAATAGTGACTCTTTAGTAGCAGTAGCAGAAGAACCTGTTGGAACTCTGTACTCTCTGCCTACCCCGCAAGGGATCTGGCGTGATGAAAGACTAGACTAGACTAGTAGCAGAAGTAGCAGCGAGACCATTGCGCCGTACATGATAAAAAAAAATGACAAACCAGCTTCCGCCCGTGACTTCGTCCGTATTGACTTTAGACAGGAACCTAACATTTTACCGGGATAAAAAGAATCTTATATGTTAAGGTGAAGCGCTTGTAGCGCTGTGCAACCGCGGTGTTCTTACCGATCACCAAGGTTAAGCAGCGTTCGACTCGGTCGGCCTGAGATGGGTGACCGTTTGTGGCATTTTCATATTCGAGCGTCTCCGTGCTTCGGAAGGCACGTTAAGCCGTTGGTCCCGGTTACCACTTAATGTGGTAGTCGTTAAGCCGAGTTGGAAGCCTTAAAGGCGGCTTGATAAGTTCCAACAGCAGGTGGCCACAAACCTGCCTCCACCAATCCGCACTGGGTTCGCGTGGTGGAGTATGACCTAATCTCTCTTAATTTGATTTGTGACAGAAGGCCTTTGCCCCGCAGTGGGCAGTATAGGCTGATATTATTAGGTGTTAAAGGTAATAAACTATCAGCATGCCAAATTGCATCCAAAGCCGTACAGCCACTTTTGCGTGATTGAGTAACAAACATTTAAACATACAATCTTTCTCATTTATAATCTTAGTAGGATGCGTATTATGTCATTCATTTTGTATTTAATTCATTGTATTTCATTAAAAATGGTGGTTTCAGTTGTTACTATAATTTATTACAATTCATCGGAAAATATTTTTTAAGGCAAGAGTGTAAGCGTAAGTGAGTCTGTGTCTATTTTTTTCTTAAGGTACGCTCCTGCTGTAATATTTGTATGGAAATGTTCATACCGACGCGCTCTGCGTCCTACACGCGCTATCTGGGCGGCGTCTGCACGCGCTATCAAAGGGAGATACTGATCGCCACCGTGATCGCCGCCGGGGACGCCACTGCGGCCGCGGCCTAACGCTATGGTGTAGCCGTACCTTAACTGTGCATGTGTGACGAAGTTGCGACAGTAGTTTCTCACGAAATTATTTCAATCCTAGTGTCTTATTAAGATTTGTATGGTTGAAACAAACTACCAGACTAGTGGAACCTTCTAGAGACAGTTTAGTTAAGTCTGTATGACTAACGACCGGCTACGCTCTAGATGTCAACTCTTCTGGGGTACAACAGTAGCTAAGGACAGCTACGGATGATACGGATTCCGTTATTCTAAAGTATTGACTTGCTTCCGAGCACACCCAACCCAACTAAACCTACTCCTACTAAACCTACTATGGACAACAGAAAACTACAGAGTCAGAATTTTTTTATTCATGTAAACCAACAGACCAGAAAAGTAACAAAGACTACCACCACTTCGGAATATCATTCCTGTGGTAAATCTTTAAACATAGTATTATACAGTTTTTTTCCAATTACATTTTGTTGTGAGGTATGGGAGAACAATGTAGACAAAGGTACCTTTGAAATACACCTACTTGCGGTATTTGTTGAATTTTGTCACCTCCTACGCTGTCAGTGTAGCTTGTGTTGAAGGAAAAGTATACTCTTACTCCGTCCACTACGGAGTTCCGTACAGAGGATAAATAAAATATTTTTATCCAGTAAAATAATGTGACCCACATTTTACTAATATATTTTGGTCTCTCTGCCTACCCCGCAATAGATCTGGCGTGATGATATAGATAGATAGATTTTGGTCCAACATTTTACTGCAGTATTTTGGTCCCACATTATACTGAAATATTTTGGTCCCACATTCTACTGCAGTATTTTGGTACCACATTCTACTCTAATAATTGGGTGCCACATTCTACTGTAGTATTCTGTTCCCACATTCTACTGCAGAATTTTGGTCCCACATCTACTCCAACAATTTAGTCCTACATTCTACTACAGTATTTTGGTCCCACCTTCTACTGAAATATTTGGTCCCACATTCTACTGCAGTATTTTGGTCCCAACTTCTCCTCTAATAGTTTGGTGCCACATTCTACTGCAGTATGTTGGTCCCACATTCTACTACAGTATTTTGGTTCCACCTTCTACTGAAATATTTGGTCCCACATTCTACTGCAGTATTTTGGTCCCAACTTCTACTCTAATAGTTTGATGTCACATTTTACTGTAGTATTCTGTTCCCACATTCTACTGCAGTATTTTGGTACCACATGCTATTATTCCCTTAATATTCTTCCGGGATATGACGTTTACATGAAGTTTTTGAACAAGTTACAATGGATACATAGGGTATGATACCCCAAGCGTGCGAGCTGGGGTTTGAATACTGAACTGCCTGATTGTAAGACAATCAGGCAACAATCAACCACCAGGCTATGATCGCTTTTATTTTAAAAGGTGGAAAGGAAAACGAAGCGCAGCTGAGCGCAAGCGGAAGCGAAGCGAAGCGCTGTATCGGCGAAGCGATCAAATGAAAATGCTTACACATTTTCAGACGCTGCACTTCTTCCGCCGGAAACACCGCCGGATTGTATTTCAACCTGAAAATATATAAAACAAGTAGAAAATGAAAAATACGAATAAAAAGTTAATTTAATATTCTTTTCTTTTTTTTCACTGTCGCGCCTATATCTTTGCCTGCATTATGTTTCTTTTTTATGTTAAAAAAAAACCTGCACTAGGAATTATTTTTGTGTAGTGGGTGCATTTACAAATATAAAATTCACATACATAAACATATCGACTCAACAAAACATTTGTGGGTCCCGCAAAGATTTGTCCCGTACGAGAATCAAAAACCGCGAGAAATCCAATAGGCGGAGCGGGTTGCTTAAGCTCATAAGCACTTTGAGGGGATTTTCTACAATGTATTTTTTAACTACTGCCTCGTTGGTCTAGTGGCAAAGCGCATCGCTTTGTGAGCACGAGGTCCTGGGTTCAAATCCTAAGTCGGACAAGTGTAGTTTTTTTAACGAAAACTTCCCAGTACGAGTCCGGAGTCTGGAATTGTGCCCGGTATATGGCAATAGGCTTGCCCCCTATTACATGGGACCTAACATCGTCGGCGAAACGTGGGTGTACTCAGTACACCTCTGCCATTATGCATATTATAATACTTATATGGGTTAGGTTACAATAATGACCCCTCCCCCCCACACCAATATCCTCAGGGGGTCGTAGAACGCTGGGGCGGGGGCCCTAAGCATCCTTCACGTGTGACCCCGAGGAGGATGGCGGCGTGGTGTGGCTCATAATGCCGTGAGCACCGCGACGGTGCTGGGGGGAGCGGGTCCATAGGCTGCCCGAAAGCTGGCTCTTCGGAGTACTCGACATAGAGGAGCACCAGTGCGTTCCTAACGGAGATCCCGGAGCCACTCCCCGAGATGTCGGCCGCCATGGGGTTGTAGTCGGTAAGAGTTCGACATGCCCCGCCAGCCAGACCACTTCCCCCGAAGATGGAGAAAGTCCATGAGGATTTCCCCACGTAAAAAAAAGGTTACAATACGTAGCACCAGATCCAAGGTAGCCCCGGTTATTGACAATGCAGCTATCTATCTAATCATGGACCCGGATAACAATATAACGTTTAGATACAAATCCGCGGACGTTCATATAGCCATAGGATGACAATCTGGCTAATCATTTATCCACTGTTTTACAATCAGGTTTGGTTTTGTAATACGGCGAGTTTTACTACGAAATTTACGACAGCCGTAGTATCTAGGGTCCCTAAACTGTTATTTCATATTCTGTGGAGTAGAGGAACCGCTTAAACGTACCTTTTCCATGCGTTTACTGGTTCCGCACACCGGATACGATACAGACAACAATAACTGCACCTGGAACGCACAAAACGTTTCATCAGAACGGTTAAATAATCAAAATACCACAAATTGACTCTACCCGTTTACCTATTTATTCTCTCTATCTATCTATCTATAACATCACACTGATCCCTTGCGGGGTAAGCAGAGGCTACAGAGTTCCAACAGGTTCTTTCCTTACATTACTTATTTATTAATATACGATAATTATGTAGAGTGGAAGAGAAGGAAGGAAGAGAGGGAATAATAAATAATAATAGCTGAACGTGTTATCCACATTCAGGTGGAACAGCACCTGTCTAAGCATTTTTATCTTTTAAATAATCATTTAGAGAGTAAGCTCGTTTGCATAGCGTACGTTTAATACAAGATTTGAATTTATTTTTACTAAGTTGAGTGACGTCAAGTGGGATTTTACCTTCCTCCCTTCTTTCTGCCTACCACGCAAGGGGTCTAGCGTGATGATGTGTTGTTGTTAAAGAAGCCAGAAGTCAATAAGAAAAAACCTATTAAAACTTAGTAGTTTATGATGTTAGTAATTTACACCTTCACGCCTATATTCCCCAAAGCGGGGGTGGCAGAGGTGTACTGAGTACATCCACTTTTCGCCGACGATCGTAGGTCCCATGTAATAGGGGGCTAGCCATATACCGGGCACAATTCCAGACTCTGGACTGGGAAGTTTTTCGTTAGAAAAACTTCATATTTCAAACCTAGGATTTGAACCCAGGACCTCGTGTTCACCAAGCGATGGACTTTGCCACTAGACCAACGAGGCAGTCAATAAAAACTAGTAATTTAGTCCTGCAAAACTCTGCTTGCTTAATAACTATTAATGTTTTACTCTCAGATCATATATAAAATAATAATATAATAATATCAGCCTATACTGGCCACTGCTGGGCAAACCCCTTCTCTCACAAATCGCGGTGAGAGAGATTAGGTCATACTCCACCACGCGGATCCAGTGCGGATTGGTGGAGGCAGATTTGTGGTCACCTGCTGTTGGAACTTATCAAGCTGCCTATAAGGCTTCCTAATTGGCTTAACGGGGCCAATGGCTTAACGTGCCTTCCGAAGCATTGAGGCGCTCGAATATGAAAATGCCGCAAACGGTCACCCATATCAGGCTGACCCATTCGTCTATATTCTCCAACCTCATCATTCATCTCTTAAATATTCTCCAGTTATTAAAATAGAATACTTCACCGATTTCTAAAGTGTTAGTAAAAATCATATTAAGTAACTGAACAAGCATATAATACTTACTATCCATGAGTAAATTCTCATCCAAAAAACGTTTGTTGGAAAAAGTGGAGATCTTTCGAAGACACGCTGTCTATTTTGGTCTTCGTTCCTACGAAGTGGATGTGACAGGATGCCCTTCTTCATCTGCAACCCAAAAATATTAAGATTACCATATAAAAATAAACATTAGGATAAGAATATAAAAGTATCTTACTTTATACTATTATTTTCGTTATTAAATTTTTTTGGTATAATTTAAACAAATATTAAAGTTAAGCCATTTGGCTAAAATACGTTAAGTACGAATTTAATATCTGCATAATATGAAGGCGACATTTAAGTGACACTGTCAAATAATACAAACAACTCATTTTTTTTTTTCGGGGGGAATGCCTAGCGCATAATGCCACATCGCAGGCTTTGGTGATGTGGCAGTTATGTGGGGCTCGCACCCACTAAAACCCCTCGGCGTCTGCCTCTTGCCCGAGTGCCCTGCCGCAGGACTCGCGAGTGGCATAACATCTGCGGCGCGGGCGGAACTGGTCTGTTTCGCACAGAACTCGTCTTTATCCCGTGCTCTTCTTTGTGAGGGCACGCAAGACGCAGGGCGCTTACTCAATTCACACCTACTTACTCGACGCTAACACTGTAATCTTACATTACGCTTCCACATTCATACTATCTTACATTAAAATTCTCAATTCAATAATTATAAACCTCATCATCATCATCATCAGCCCGTATCAGTCCACTGCTGGACATAGGCCTCTCCCAAGGCATGCCATTGAGCCCGATCTTCAGCTCTTCTCCTCCAACCGCTGCCCGCCACCCTCCGTATATCATCGCTCCATCTAGCTGCAGGGCGTCCCACACTACGTTTGCCAAGCCGCGGTCTCCACTCGAGAACACGTCTACCCCAGCGGTTATCGGTCCTTCGGCAAATATGGCCAGCCCACTGCCACTTCAGCGTGCTGATCCTGCGAGCTATGTCGATGACCTTGGTTCTCTGTCGGATCACCTCATTCCGGATTCGATCTTTCAGAGAAACTCCGAGCATAGCTCTCTCCATAGCCCGCTGAGCAACTTTCATTTAGTGGACTAGTCTCACCGTAAGTGTCCATGTCTCGGCTCCGTATGCCATGACAGGTAGGACGCACTGATCAAAGACTTTTGTCTTCAAACTTTGAGGTATAGGCGACGAGAAGACTTGACGTAGTTTCCCAAACGCTGCCCAGCCCAGGTGTATCCTCCTGCGGACCTCTCTCTCAAAGTTGTTTCTACCTAATTGTGGTATTTATTTTCCGAGGTAGATGTATTCTCGAACAGCTTCGAGAGTAGTTCCATTTACATTTACTGGCTCCGGAATGAAATGCTCATTGAACATAATCTTGGTTTTATTCATGTTCATCCGGAGGCCAATGCGTTGGGAAGAATCAGCTAGGCCGCACAGCATCTGTTGTAATTCCGGCAATGTCTCTGCCATAATGACGATATCATCCGCGAATCTTAGGTGCGTTACCGTTAATGTTAATGCCGCGTCCTTTCCAGTCCAGCGTCTTAAACATATCCTCCAGTGCAGTCGTAAACAATTTAGGTGAGATAACATCGCCTTGTCTCACTCCTCGATGCAAGGGGATATGCTTAGTCCGCCGATTTTGTACTTGGACGGTCATTGTTGCAGCGTCATACAGGCATCTCAGCACTTGGATGTATCGCCAGTCGACCTGGCAACGTTGCAGGGATTCGAGAACAGACCAGGTTTCGATGGAGTCGAAGGCTTTCTCGTAGTCCACGAATGCCATGCACAGGGGCTGATTATACTCCTGGGTCTTTTGCATAATCTGCCGCACTGTGTGAATGTGGTATATAGTGCCATATCCTGTCCTGAAACCAGCCTGTTCCGTTGGTTGAAACTCGTTAAGTCTTCCCGAAAGGCGATTTGTGATGACTCTAGAAAACAACTTGTAGACATGGCTTAGGAGGGAAATCGGTCGATAGTTTTTCAGAAGGGTCTTGTCTCCCTTTTTGAAAAACAAAACGACTACACTCCTGTTCCATGCCTTTGGAGTTCTCCCAGAGAAGATAACGGAATTAAATATACGCTGAAGTTGTTTGAGCATAGGAGTACCTCCTGCCTTAAGGAGCTCCGTAGTAATTCCGTCATCACCCGGGGCTTTTACATTTTTAAGTTGCCTTAGAGGCATCTCGATTTCGTCAAGGCTGACTTCTGGCAGCTCGTCTGTGTAGTGGCGTGTTAGGGTGGCTCTTAAATCCCTTATGTCGGGTTCCGGTTGGTTAACTTGCGTGGCGTAAAGTTGGGAATAGAAATTTTCGACTTCCGCGAGAATTTCTGGCACCGACACGACGACTCTTCCGCTTAGAGTGGTCAGCTTCGTCAGATGGCTCCGGCCAAGTTGTTGTGCGAAGACTTTTGACCCCTGATTCCGCTCATTCTATTTGGCATGTGTTAGAGCGTCGGACGTCTCGTCTTACCAGCTTCGTGATCTTTTTATTCATTGCCCGTTGTTCTGACGATGTGACTGCGGGGTCTTTGCGTCTTTTCTCCATGAGTTGCAGACATTCCGTTGAAAGTCTCGATTTCATTCCGTTGCGCCGCATCTCGCAGAACCTTGTTCCCTCTTCCCTTAGGATGTCAACCACCTAGTCGAGTTCCTCATCGATATCGTCATCAATTGTGTTTTCCAGAGCAGCGAATCGGTTCTTTAGTTTCAACTGAAATAAACCTAATAAATCTTTTTTTAAACTTTTGTAGCCTACGACGCCTTTTTGTTTAATTAAGGCTTTCCTGTAGCCAATTTCCGGCTTTATCATCATAGCTCTATGTTATGCATGTCATCGAAGATACATTGGTATGCCAAATTTCAGCTCAATTCAAGCGGTCTGGGTATTTGTGTATGTAAATTTTCATGTTTGTAATCGCACACAGGAATTAAACCAAGTGCGCGGCTACCTTTTTAAAAAAAAATCAGATTCTATCAAGTGGTTGAAAAATTGATACACCGTCACGCCTTTATTCCCCAAGCGGGGGTGGCAGAGATGTACTGAGTACACACTTTTGGCCTACGATGTTAGGTTCTATGTAATAGGGAGCGATCCTATTGCCACAAACCGGGCACAATTCCAAACTCATACTGGGAAGTTTTCGTTAGAAAAGCTACATTTGTCCGACCTAGGATTTGAATCCAGGACCTCGTGATCACAAATCGATGCGCTTTGCTACTAAACCAACGAGGCAGTTAATTAAAATTGATTAGAAACTTTAAACCATTAATGAAGATAACGTATAACGTACAGATATGTACGTCCCCTGAGCCAAGGAGGACTCACTTGCATGAACCAGGGTTAGCGTTACCTATTGACTAACTCGAGGTCGTAACGTTAAATTGCCTTCAACTTAACGTTATATTCCCCTTAACCCTGGTTCGTGCAAGTGGGCCTAAGACGGATAGACAGACATACAAACAAAGCAAGCTAAACAGCTTGTAAAAATCGTTAGTAGATTTGCTTTACTGCAACGCCACGATACAAATAAATCAGTATACCACCGCTAATGTTGTTATTCCCACGAAATTAATAACCGAAACTTTTATAAAGTCGAAATATATCATAGTTTAATTAAATTATTAGTCATAAACACGAACTAAAAGTGCAAGTTTTAACGATAACTTTGACTACCAGATATAAACAGATTAATGACTCTCCGGAGTGTTTTAATTGCACCAACTTTTAGAATATCGCTGTTATTAATGATGCACAGAGATACGGGGTTTGTTTGTGCATTTCGTATGCACGCATATATTATTGTCATATCACGCGATAGATTTGTAGATTGGTATGCTTTTCTTGACTGAACTTCGCAAGCGAGTCACCACATAGCGACTGCCCAAGCCGAGGTTCCTCCTCCTTGAGGAACCCTTGATCTAGTTGCACCCTTGCCCTTCTGGTTCAAACGTAGTGGTTGCACGCTTGCTCTCTTGTCCGGTGAAGCTGTAAAGGCCCCGCGGCCAACTGCGTAGATCACTCACACACACATTTTTCATTCTGCAACCATACACTTCTGGCGATATTTTTTATTTTATTTTATATGTAACTAGCAGTTTTCTGCGGCTTCGGACTTGGGTCTATATTACTTCTGGATAATGTATGACGAACTATGAGAGTGGAGGAAGCCAGAGAGGTATGTAAGGAAAGAGCCTGTTGGAACTATGTACTCTCTGGTTACCCCGCAAGGGATGGCGTGATGATATAAATAGATAGATAATAAAAATGATTTATAGATATATCCCGCAGGTCGAGTGGCATAAATTGCGCATAATAATATTGTTATTAATATGGGCATTTTACGCCCCTGCAACAGGGCCTTGTGGCCCTGGTTTCCAATCCTTGGTCGGACATCTCCAGTATTGTTCTGGAGTTTGGAGTCCTCCATATTACTTTGGGAGCTAACATCAAAAGTCTGTGACACCTGCTTGGGAATATCGGCGTGACGGTGTTTAAAAATTTGTAACGGAGGGTCATTAAGTGTGATCGCGATGTTCTTGCCATTAACCAAGATTATAATATTAGCCCTGTTAAGAAACTGTCCCACTGCTGGGCACAGGCCTCCTCACAAACTGAGAGGGTTTAGGCCATAGTCCACCACGCTGGCCCAGTGCGGGTTGGCGAACTTCACACACCTTCGAGAAACTCTTAGGAATGCAGGTTTCCTCACGATGTTTTCCTTCACCGTTAAAGCAAGTGATTATTAATTTTAAATACGCACATGCTTTCGAAAAGACAGAGGTGCGTGCCTGGGTTTGAACCCGAGACCTCTGACTTTGCAGTCCAACGGTCTAACCACTAGGCTATCACTGCTTAGACAGCTAACCAAGATGAGACAGCGTTTAACTCAGTAAGCTAAAGTGGCAATGGGCTGGTTACATCTGCAGAAGGACCGACGGCCGATGGAGCAAACGTGTTCTAGAGTGGAGACCGCGACTTGGTAAGCGTAAGGTAGGACGGCCCCCAGCTAGATGGACCGACGACCTCAAAAAGGTCGCTGGGACAGACTGGATGCGGAAGGCGGAGGACCGTGTGCAATGGCGCGTGTTAGGAGAGGCCTATGTCCAGCAGTGTAATGCGATAGGCTGATTGATTGATTGATTGAGACAGCGTTTGTGATTAGACACCGTTTATGGCAATTTCATACCCGAGCGTCTTCGGGCAAAGCGCGCTAAGTACAGTTGGTTCCGTTTTCTGTTTTATGTGGTGATCGTTAAGCCAAATTGGAAATCTTATAGACGGTAGCAGGTAGTACCAAACTTGCCTCAGCACCGCATGGTGGAGTATGACCAAATCTTTCTCTCCTCCATCTATGAGACAAGGCCTTTGCCCAGCAATGGGATAGTATAGGTTAAATATTTTAACTATATTTTTAGAATAGAATATAATGGGCTACTTGGGAGCCGGCACTTAAGCCGAAAGGCGCAGCTGGCCATACATAATGGAGTGCTTGTCCCAACGCTATTATATGGCAGCGAGAGCTGGGTATGTAAGAAGGAGAATGAAAGTAGGATAAATGCGGTGGAAATGCGAGCTCTGCGGAAGATGTGCGGAGTGAAGCTGACCGACCGTATTCGCAACAGCGTAGTAAGACAGCAAATAGGTATGAAAAAGAGTATCGGTGTAAAGATGAGAAAGGGTATGCTCCGTTGGTTCGGGCATATAGAAAGAATGTCCGAAGAAAGAATGACAAAACTGATATACAATGCAAAAGTGGAAGGATGTAGGTACCGGGGAAGACCTAGACTATCTTACCATGACCAAATAGATCGGGTCTTATCTGAAGGACAAGTCAGGAGTCTCCGTAACCGGCGAGCGTGTATGAGATGAACTATGAGAGTAGAGGAAGCCAGAGAGGTATGTAAGGAAAGAACCTGTTGGAACTCTGTACTCTCTGCCTACCCCGTAAGGGATCTGGCGTGATGATATAGATAGAGAGATAAATAGATATATTATAATATTTCTAGAATAATTTTAGTTGTATAGCAGCGTATTGTGCAGTTTGTGATTATGTGTTTCTCTTCACCGGTTCCTGCACTGAGGTAGCTTAACGGCACTTTCCGTCGTTTTTCTTCCTCCTTGCTAATACTTTATCATCATCATGCCAGTTTCTTTAGGCAGAGAGTACAATCATTTTACACAGTAATTTTTCATGACCGTGGTGCTTTACAACCGGGCTTATCCTAGTTGTAGGTGTAGTTGTGTCTCCTTTTCTATGGCTGATCTGCCAATTATTTTATTTTTTGTGTCTCCCGCTTTGCAAAGGAGGGAAGTGGAACTTTTATTTATCCTACTCCTCCTGTTTTTCTTTCTAATTAAATTTGTTGCGGGTCCCAAGACAATTAAAGTGCTTCCCGGGACACCCCAAGGCTGAAACCTTGGTGTCATTTAAGGAGACTATTGTGGATCCTGGCTTACCGGAGTTACAATGGTGGGAATGAGTAGCGGGCTTAGGCAGAGAGTATAGTTCCAATAGGTTCTTTCCTAATACCTCTGTAATAAGACAGCCCTTGATGTAATAATGATAAAATCCAGTTTCAGGTTCCCCTAACTCGGTTCGCGTGAAGTGACGCTGACACTAATGAATTTAGCTTGGGAACCCTAATCGTGTAACGTGATTCAAGACCCGTCAGCCTTAACCCTTTATCGTTTCCTGTACCTACACTAATTGAAGTAAATTATTGATTAAATCTGGGGAAAATTTGTTGGGACTTCAGCAGCGATGTATGAAGACTTGTTGTACAGTAATCGCGGTGAATATTCTTGCCTAGCTTCTCCACAGGAATGACATTCCGAACAGGTGGTGGAATTTTATCCATTATTCTATCTATCTGTCTATCTATATCATCACGCCAGATCCCTTACGGGGTAGGCAGAGAGTACAGAGTTCCAACAGGCTCTTTCCTTACATACCCCTCTGGCTTCCTCTACTCTCATAGTTCGTCTCATACACGCTCGCCGGTTACGGAGACTCCTGACTTGTCCTTCAGATAAGACCCGGTCAATTATTCTATACTAATATTCTAAGTGAAAAGATTATTCTGTTTGCCTGTAATGGATAAATTTTGAAACTACTGTACCAATAATAATAATTCTTTCATCATTAAAAAGCTACCTTTTCCAGAAATAACATTGGCTATCTTACATAGACCCGGTAGGTGGCGCTGTTGTCAACCGGGTACGAAGTCGCGAGAAACTGCTAGTCCTACTAATATTATAAATGTGTAATTTTGTATGTTTGGATGTTTGTAACTCAATCACGCAAAAACTGCTGAACGGATTTGTATGAAATTTGGCATACAGATAGTTTTACCAGAATTAATACATAAGATACTTATTATCCCGGAAAAACTTAAAGTTCCTGTCTAAAGTCAACGCAGACAAAGTCGCGGGCAGACACTAGTATATTATAAAGAGGACAGATTTGTATTTTAGTAATTGATAAACTCGAAAACTACTGAACCGATTTTAATGATTCTTTCACTGTTAGAAAGCAACATTATCCAAAAGTAACATAGACTCGGTAGGTGGCGTTGTTGTCGACCTGGTGCGGAGTCGCGAAGAACTTCTAGTTTACTCAATTAAATATATCTCTTGAATATTCATAAGTTCCTTTTTGGTCTATCAAACTATCTCTAAAAAGCAGTGATAGCCTAGTGGTTAGACCGTTGGACTGCAAAGTCAGAAGTCTCGGGTTTAAACCCAGGCACGCACCTCTGTCTTTTCGAAAGCATATGCGTATTAAAATTAACTATCACTTAGTTTAACGGTGAAGGAAAACATCGTGAGGAAACCTGCATGCCTAAGAGTTTCTCGAAGATGTGTGAAGTTCGCCAACCCGCACTGGGCCAGCGTGGTGGACTATGGCCTACACCCTCTCAGTTTGAGAGGAGGCCGTGCCCAACGGTGGTACAGTTTCTTAACAAGGCTATTATTATAATTATTAAACTATCTTTACCCAAAAGATGACTACTGCAAGACAAAAGCCTCCCCCAAAGACCGCTACCACGACCAGGCTTGTGCTAGGTACGTCGTAGGTGGAACGTTTGAAATCGAATTTCTTTATTTATTTATTTATTTTTATACTTTATTGTACAAAGTAACATAAATTAGTAAGTACATTTACAGATATGATGTACAAAGGCGAACTTAACTCAATTTGAGTTGTCTACCAGTTAACCTTGGAGCGCAAAGAGAATATTTAGCGTATACGTAAAGGCAATTGTACAAAAAACTATTCAGTAAACTCTAAAGGAAAAAAACGAACAAAACAAAGATAAAAATGAAAACAAAAATCGAAGTCTCTGCATACATAAATTATACTAACATAACACACATACTAAATTAAAACTATATAAATAAATACACCTATATATATAAGTTTATATACATAGATATATACTTATATAAATATAAAATAATAAATAATATAATAAAATTTATATCAATTGCAAAGGAAATGCTCTTTTACTCTTTCCCTGAAAACATCCAGAGAACAGCTAACGCGTATGATATGTGGAAGGGAGTTCCATAGTTTCACCGCACGTACAGTAAAGGAGCCATCATAAAGGCTGGAAGTATGACGGGGAGTTCGGAGAAGGAGAGAGGTAGCTGTACGACAACTTTTGCCCCAAAGAATTTTCCTTTCTTTCTTTTCTTTTTTTTAAAATAAAACGTAGCCCCACACTAGGATTTATTATGTGGTGGGTGCGTTTACAAACATGAAACTTTACATACACAAATACCCAGACCGAAACAAATAATTGTGGGGCACACAAAGATTTGTCCCGTGCGGGAATCGAACCCACGACTATTAGACACAGTGGGCGGAGCGGCTTAAGCGCTTAACCACTACGCTAAATCAAATCAAATTTGTACTTAAACATGTGCTTGAATCCGGCAAAAAGATACACGATACTTTTAGCACCAGCGATCGGCGGATGCTATAACGCGATTTGGCGACTTTTTGCGTTCGATAAAGGTATCAAAGTCGCGCGTCTTAGCGATTGTATCGATGCTGTATCGCGTTTTGGCGATTAACAAAATTTTGTGCCGCGCAAGAAAGTCTTACCACCCGTGCTAGTTCTGCAGCACACACCGTCACGCCTGTATTCCCCAAACGGATGTGGCAGAGGTGTATTGAGTTAGGTCCCATGTAAAAGAAGGCGAGCCTATTGCCATATACCGGACACTCCCAATTCCAGACTTCGGACTCATACTGGGAAGTCATCGTTAGAAGTTCTGCAGCAATAAAGTATATATAAAGTTTATAGGAAATAGTTTATTTTCATTTACTTAATATAAATTATAATAACACAATTTAATGTCAGCTATTGAAAATATATGTGCGAAATGAGATTAGGTGTTCATTCGTGCCATATATAATTTGCATAGAGGCGACTCGCGGCTTTCGAGGCGAATTAGAAATTTCGTCTGATGTAACTTTGTAATGTCGTATATTTATTTTCATATAACAAGTTAAAATAATATAGGAATGGCATGCCAAATGACATGTGCGACTTTATGAAGTCTTAGGATTACCTAAGACTTCATAAACTCTTACATCTCATTTATCCCGGAAGAATGTGCCGGTTTAAAGCCCATGCGGAAAAAGTCGTGGCCAATAACTAGTTATTAAATAATTTTAAGCTTAGCTGTTTAACATTTCCAGTCGATAATTGAGAATAGATTACACACATAAATGCATTCAAGGTAAAAAAACGATGTAACGATGAACCAAATTATTGGTTTGAACTTTTCCAAGGAACATGAAATGATTACAACGTTAGCTGTTCAAAATCTCTATACGATAATTGAGATTAGATGTTCGTTCGCGCCATGTACAATTTGCATCCGAGGCGTCCGAATTAGGACCCGTTTCGTGCGACGTAACTTTGTTATGTCGTACATTTTACTTTGATATACTAAATGATAAATTTGATATTGTGACGTCAACTACATAAATGATTTTAAAACTGCTCTTTATAATAAAAAATAAATATCTCGCACTATCCTCAAAAGCCAAGAGAGGTGTCAATAATAATTCGTGTTTGTTTATTTTAATAAACGTAGACCCACACTAGCATTTATTCCTGTGTTGTAGGTGCGTTTACAAACATGAAAGTTCACATACACAAATACCCAGACCGAAAAGAATAATTGTGGATCATACAAAGGTTTGTCCCGTGCGGGAATCGACCCCGCGACTATTAGACACAGTGGGCGGAAAGGCTTAAGCTCTTAACCACTGCGCTAAATTGTCCGTCATAAATTCATATTTCTGTGTATACAAATACTTTCAATACCTTAATATGATCAATAATTAATACCGATTAATCATGCGCTTATGCTACATTATTATGTTATGATAATATATACATACATAAGTTTTTATTAAAACTAGATGTAGAGATAACCAGAAATATTTTAATACAAAACGTACCTTCAAAAGTGCAGAATTAACGATAATGGTGTCTAGACAATGGGGCGGCTCGTTACATTACTCTGGGCATAGCAATTACCCAAACTGCAGCTCCTGAAATGAAAAATAACTATTTTAAGATAATTACTTACCGACTCAAGAACTGTAATTTCATTACAACATCCACGTAAAGGACCAGTCTTTAAATTTTGTATAGCCTAGTGTTAGCCCGTTGGATTGCAAAGTCTAAGGTCTCAAGGTTCAAACCCAAGCACGCACCTCTGTCCTTTTGAAAGCATGTGCGTACTAAAAATTAACCATCACTTGCTTTAACGGTGAAGGAAAACATAGTGAGGAAACCTGCATACATAAGAGTTTCTCGAAGGTGTGTGAAGTTCGCCAACCCGCACTGGGCCAGCGTGGTTGACTATGGCCTAAACCCTCTCAGTCTGAGAGGAAGCCCGTACCTAACAGTGGGACAATTTCTTAACCAGGCTATCATTATTATTAAATTAAATGTATTAACGAACTATGAGATGGGAGGAAGCCAGAGAGGTGTGTAAGTAAAGAACCAGTTGGAACTCTGTACTCTCTGCCTACCCCGCAAGGGATCTGGCGTAATGATATAGATAGAAATTAAATGTAAAATACATTTTTTGTTACATGCTCGCCAGAGTCCAGGGGTAGGCGAAGAGTACAGAATACCAACAGATTCTTCCCTTCCCTAACTTGCTTCTTTTACTCTCATTGTTCGTTTTATACACGCTCGACCGTTACAAAGGCTCTTGACTGGCCTATCAGACAAAACACAGTCTATTTCTTCATGGTAAGATTAGTTCAGGTCTTCTTCGGTACCTACATTCTTCCAATTCCTCATTATATATCGGCTTTGTCATTCTCTCTTCCAACTTTCTTTCTATATGCCCGAACTACCGGAGCATATAGTCTATTTCAATCAAACTTTAAAACTATTTCACTCAACATAAAAAATGTCGACTTCTTGCTAAGAGCATTTTCATTTCGATATCTTCGGAAATACTGCCGCCTGCATATTACACTTAGATTGCAATCACAACTTAAACGTCTAAAAATAGTGTTCCCAAAGTTTTAAAGTTCGATTGAATAGACTATACGTATTCTCATCTTTACATCGTTCCTTTCTTTCATAGATGCAAAATCTATCTATTTATCTATATCATCACGCCAGATCCCTTGCGGGGTAACAAAGAGTACAGAGTTCCAACAGGTTCTTTCCTTACAGACCTCTCTGGTTTCCTCCACTCCCATAGTTCGTCTCATACACGCTCGCCGGTTACGGACCCTCTTGACTTGATGCAAAATCAGTACTGACATTTGAAAAAATCTGCCTAAAATCGTAAAACAAATCTTGAGTAGAACAACGTAGAACAAATTTGAGTAAAAAGAGAAAATAGAAGAATTAATGCTGTCTATTCGCCTCTACATGAAACAATTTCAAAAATATCTTCACCATTGCCAAATGATATGATCTCCATGTTAATACATGTAAGCCCACTCAAAGAACACATAACTATTATTGCTGCATTTTTAGTAGTTGGCAAGAAAATACTTCTAAATTCGTTAAATAAAGCACTTCTATTTGACTAAGAAAAAAAAGTTAATGATGTAAATTTTTCTGTACATTCATTTAATAATCAATTTTATCTTCGCCATTGCCAAAGGATATGATCTCTATTTATTATGCAAGCCCACCCAGCGGTCCCTGGTCAGGGGGAGTTACTATAAGGCGACAAGTCGGCACGAAGCGTAAATATATGGGGGTGAGTAGTTTTGGTCGAATTCGCGAGCGAAATGTGGGCGGGCGCGGGATCGTGCAGTATACGGGGGGAGGTCAGATCAATTGGGATTTTTTATTTTACATTAGGAGGTACTTAGTTGTTTGACGTATGGCGATCGATTTATTAACGTTTATGTTAAGAAATGTGTAGCAAATTATAGAAAGGAAGGAAGGTACTTATAGGAATAAAATATAAATAATGATATTAGCCCTGTTAAGAAACTGTCCCACCATTAGGCACGGGCCTCCTCTCTAACTGAGAGGGTTTAGGCCATAGTCCAGCACGTTGGCCCAGTGCGGGTTGGCAAACTTCACACACCTTCGAGAAACTCTTAGGCGTACAGGTTTTCTTACGATGTTTTTCTTCACCGTTAAAGCAAATGATAGTTAATTTTAAATCGGTTTGAACCCGAGACCTCTGACTTTGCAGTCCAATGGTCTAACCACTAGGCTATCACTGCTTGGACTTATAGGAAATTAATAAAAAAATATTTTGGTTCATTACCGCATTAGGCACTAACTAGCTGTATGTCGTACAAATGATTAGCTGTAAAAAAATATAAAAAAAGAAAAATGTTATGCAAGAATCTCACTAAAGCTAAAATTCAATGAAAAAAATGGTCATTGATGTAAAATTTTACCATGCACATACCTCCGATGAACTCCAACAATCTGATCACTATTGTATTATATATAAGAGCTTATATGTTAAAAAAACTTATAAATTATCTAATGACGAAGCATTAAAGTTTTGAAAGCTCAAACTTTCTTCCGTATTTTTGCACAATATCCTAGTAAGTTTCAAGGACAGTTATGTTCTGTATCTACGAAAGGGTGTGTTAACGTTTTGGCACCTAATACAAATTAGTATAACGTTACGAATTATCGTGCACCACTTTTAATAAGTTAATATGTAATTTAACTAAAAATTACTTTTAGAAAAGCAAGATTTAAAAGCAACGTCTTTACACTAGACAAAACTTCTTAAGTATGACTCTTAAGATTATTTTAAACGACAAAAGTGCAGTTCTAATCTCAAATTCAAACCGCCATCCTTTCACCGTGAGAATTAATCGGTAAAAGAAGTATTTCCACGAATAATAAAATATATTTTTAAATGAAAATAGAATATATTAGATAAGATAGGGGATACTGACCGGTCTGTGTGAGATTTTTCGGTCAAAGATCACGGCGTATTATAATGAGGTGAGTATTCCCACAATTACGCATACGCCGACCTTGGGTCATGGCGGGCCCTATGACTTGACCGTTGATCTTTTATAGGGAACTAGTTTAAGATGATCTTGTAGGGATAGAACATGTTCTTGTGGGGTGAGATTTTTTAGCTTGGAAAGTAAAGTTTGAGTTTAGTTTATAAATTTAAAATCCTCTCAATAACTTGTTAGTTAGATAGCGATTTATATTGAAATTATTATTTTATTTGCCTTATAATATATAAGGTACAAACAACATAAAAAAATCAAGAAAGTCCTATTTAATATATTGTAATTGTTAGACTGAGACCTGTCTTACAATTTTATTGACACAAAATTATTTTTATTGATGAACAAAGAATAATAGATGATAATTGTATATCTGTTTTATTTCTGTTTCTTCTGAAAGAATGATAAAACAGATATACAATGCGAAAGTGGAAGAATGTAGGTACAGCGGAAGACCTAGAATATCTTACCACGACCAAATAGACCGAGTCTTATCTGAAGGACAAGTCAAGAGTCTCGGTAACCGGCGAGCGTGTATGAGACGAACTATGAGAGTGGAGGAAGCCAGAGAGATATGTAAAGAAAGAACCTGTTGGAACCCTGCACTCTCTGCCTACCCCGCTAGGGATCTGGTGTGATGATATAGATAGAGATAGAATTGTTTGCTGTTTTTAAATAATTGTATATAATTTGTGTTATGAACAAATTATTACAGTAAATTATGTACGACGGAAAATAGGCTAATTGGTGTAAGCAACTCAACGGTTAGAAGGCTAATAGGCGTAAGAGACAAATCAACTACCGATATAATATATCGAGTATTATACTAAGAGTATAATACTCTTGAACATAATAATTTATCTGCAATGCTCGCGTATACTACGGCAGATTGCTTGAATTCACGTGATGATGGCGCTGAAGGCGGATCACTTGAGGACGCGCTGTGTATGTGTTGGTGCCGCACACCCCCCCGCCTTCTAATCGCAATTATGTATATTTTATACATACATTAGAACAGTTTTACACTTATTTTAGTGTAGCTATATTGTTTAGGCAGCTGGGGACTAGCTTAGAATAGAATCAAGAAACCTTTTTTTTTAATAGTTTATCACCATCAAGAGGTGTGTTAGATATTGTATTTTTCAGTTGGATTTTAGTTTAACATGGTAAATAGAACTTAGCACCATCTTTTCAATGGCTTATCATTATCAGCGGTCCCTAAAGATCGCCGTGAAATCTGTCTAGTATTTTATAATAATTTATTTTTATTGTAATTATATACATGTGTTTTATTATAATACCTACATTACCTAAAAATAACGATCGTTTTCATCTAAGAATGGTCAGTCCAAGTGACAGTCAGATAGATATACTGTTATACTTAAAAAAAAGAAGCATTTACAATTCCCATAACAGCGTCTCCTTTCTAGCCGTATATCCTCCGTCTTAAAAGTTATACAGAATTCCTAATAATACTGTTTTTACTTAAAATGTTGTTTTCCAACAATCCGCAACATTGTAGTAATCGTACGATTCCTCATACAATTTTCACTACACGGTGTCTCGAGTAACACTGTGTCTGCTGAATCTAATCCCTCGTGGACTCGTCGTCGGTTCGCGGCGTCGTTCTGACGATACACACACACACATGCGCATGTACATATAACCTGGTGTATGTGTGTGTATGTAAGGCGAAGTTAGATCGTCCACACTTTACCGCGGACCTCGATAGGAGGTGTACACGTACAGGAGGAATTGGAACAAGGCGGTTACGCTGTCTTGGTATATATATTTTAAGATGAAAAACAATATATGATTTGTCCCAGTTGATCGGTTGAGTTGGTCAAAGTGGAAGACAGGTTTGTAAGTGAAGTGAAAAATATTTTTAAGAATCGTAGCATATAACGAGTTGTAGTCTCTACCTTGTTAAGTTGGATATATTCGTAAGTGTATGTATTATTCTTAGTTAGTTTTTCATTAATTTTTTAAGCAACACAAAAGAGTTATTACGCGACAATCGCATGTTTCAGGCCAGCTGAAATGTTATGCTATGATCAAAATCATGGTTTATTCCACTTTAAACACTTGACTGATAGTTACATGGGCAATCTTAAATCTCTGCAGTCATTTCATTTAAATCCCTTTTCGACCTTAAAATACTTAGCTATAAAAAGCACGAACAGGGTCGGTACTGTTTGACTTATTTTATTCCTATTAAAATAAACTTTATGCATATGCACCTATGGCGCGTCTAAGAAATATTTAAACCTACAGTACACCATTTCAAGCATTAGTTTCATCCCCTCAAGGTACAAACGCCAGTTCCACCGCCGCCTGTACCCTGGTCAGCTCCTAACATCATTAATCTAACTTTCGTGCTACCCTTTATAATAGTTCGGTCCGTTCCCCCGGGGCGCGGGGGTGGGGGCCGTCCCCCGCACGGGGGCCGCAGGCGCCGGCGGGCGCGCGGGGGGCCGGGGGACGTTGTATTAACATACGAATTCGGAGCCGTCGACGCCAACCTTCTTCTTGAGGGGGGGAAATTTAAGTTTTGCTTCATGTATTGATCCGGTCCGGTTTAGCTAGCGTAATGATGCATTAGAATATTTTAGATGGAAATCTGGAGTTGTTAAAATATTTGATTTTTAATACCTGTTATTATAATATATTCTGGACTTATAAAGACTGCCTCATTGGTCTAGTGGCAAAGCGCATCGCCTTATGATCATGAGGTCCTAGGTTCAAATCCTAGGCCGGACTAATGTAGTATTTATAACGAAAAATTCCCTTTTCAGCCGTTACATGACGAAATAATCTTACCCTCATAAATAGACCGAATAAACGGAACACTAAATTCATTCCTGGTATTTTGTTGCTCGTATTAAAACTGATTGGATCTCAGTGGAGAGGAAATGATGCAAAAAGACAACCAATTAATATGCACCCACGGGTGTGCGCCGGCGACACTACATCTACTTCTGTAAATACACATAGTAACTTACTTAATTTATTTTCTTTAATCCATAAAAGAAGTATCTCGGAATCGTTGGTCTGTGCATAGTCCGGGTGACGATTACGAAATCCTTGGTTCGAATCCTAGTTTGGACAAAGTTTAATTTTTCTTTTAAAAAAATTCATATAAACACAAGTCCGGATACGAGAAATGCTTAGCTCTAGCGTATTATATAGTCATATTATATTTCTGCACCGTAGGGAATTAAGGTATGTCATAGTCTTTTTTACAATGAGAAATCATCTTATTATTTTTGATATGATTGATTTGGGGATAGTGAGATGATATAAATGGATGGATTGATGGCGACCCGCCCCTACTTCGCACGGATAAATTATACACGTAAACCTTCCTCTTGAACCACTGTCCATTGGTGAAAACCTTATGAAAATCTGTTTGGTAGTTATTGAGTTTATCGCGTTCGGACAGACAGACGCGGGGGTGGGACTTTCTTTTATAACACGACATGTTTGACGTCCCTCAATTACCTCTAGTCGCGATACCGTCTCTTAAAAAAACTTCGCCAGCTATAGTACCGCCTTCGTTTTGAACGTACGGTCTAATCAATCGTGTTATTACAATGAGCTCTCTCTAACGAGTCAGCCAACACTACAGGCGGCAGAATCCCACATCCGTGTCTTTTGATCTCAGAGGTCCGTTCGACTCAGTGGGCAGGTCTCCAATGAACCGGCAACTGGCATCTAGCACCGCTTCTGTGTCTGATTATGTGCCTACGTAAAGATATCGGCTGATACAATGATTACGATTTGTGTAGAATCACCTCCATCGCATAATGTACAATACGCAAAATGATAATCTCCCGCAAATGTATGTACTAAACCTAAAGTGTGCAATGTCACGTAGTGTTAGACGTAAAATTAAACATATCATTAGTCGATTTTTACGGTATATAATAACATTTAATTCTTTATTTTTTTCTCTAGCGTTTACTTAGCAATGTTGTTTTCCCGCGGAATTATGTCTCCGCAAAAATGTGACTTTTTTATAATACATACACAAATAAACCCCGTTCTTCTTAGATTTACGCGAATATTGCACATGAAATAAAACTATTTTTCGGATTTTATCGCGGTTTATTTTTGATTTTAATGATAGCTGGGTGCTTCCATTGACTTGGGATCCGGTAATTAATATAATCACATCCAAAACCAAGAAGCATAACACTTTACGACCTCAAGACATCGTGAGCTCGTTTTACGTAAATCGGATCAACAAAAATAATTAAGAAGTTGAAGGGTACCCGGGTACAACTATGCCTTTTGGACGTCTAACACCTCAGTCCTTCCCGTGACCATAGGTGCTGCAAAGAATTCGAAACGTCGGGAACTGAAAATCGAAAATTAAACCGCGATTAAACCGGAAAAATAGTTTTATTTGAAATAAACCCCGTCTCTCCTACATCCCCTAAGGTGGCACAGGTGTACTATGTAAACCCACATATCGCTGTTGCTGCTGCTGTGATGTTAAGCTTTTTTTCTAATGTCTATGCTGATACGACCTTTTGAAAAGAGCTAGTAATTTTCTTTTTTTTTTGTTTTTTAAACGTAGCCCCACACGAGGTTTTATTCCTGTGTCGTGGGTGCGTTTACAAACATGAAAATTCACATATACAAATACCCAGACCGGAACAAATAATTGTGGATCACACAAAGATTTGTCCCGTGCGGGACTCGAACCCGCGACTATTAGACGCAGTGGGCAGAGCGGCTTAAGCTCTTAACCACTGCGCTAAATCGTCCAATGCCAATTATTGTCAAAATACTTTACACAATCGTAAACTCCGGACTGAAATTTTCGACAAAAACACCCCAAAAACACAATTACAAACCTATGATTCGAATCAAGACCTTATCACCACTACCAACAAGGCAGCCAAAACCAACGATATATTATATAAACAAATACGTAATCAACAGAGGACCCTCATAAAGGCGAAATTAATTCCCTTGGAGCAAGACAAGTGAATCCCGACCCGCCCTACTTGACAGCCCCCGACTATTCAAGAAAATGCGAGCCAGCCCGAATAACGGCGTTTTATCTAGGGGTGGCCACCCCCCACCCTTGCGGACCCTTGCGACTCTTACAGATATGGACGAAAGGTTCGGTAGTTATTTTAGGATATTTTGAGCTATGAAATTCTATTATCGGTATAGAAACAGATAATTATATCCAGTTGTAGATGATTGGTTTAGATATCTATTTTGTTCGTGTTAAAATCCTACTTATGTTATAATCACGAAAGTTTTTGAGGATGGATGTATGTATGTTAATTACTCTTTCACGCAAAAACTGAACTTCGAGTGCTCTATGTCTGCTCTAAGTCCAAAAGTTAATGTTGTTCCGAAGTACCTTAGAAATATTAATTGATTAATCAAACAACTAATAACATGTTTTGAGGGAATTACGTCAACGACCTTGAGAATTTTTGCTTTAAATTTCCCTTTCGCTTATGAAAAGTGCGCCCGGAGGACCCAAAATGCAGGTTTTTTTCTAATAATTCAAAACATCGAGCATATCTTAAATTTTTCAGTTAAATATTTTATACTCATTCAATCTACCGTTGAATAGAGCATTTGCAATATATTTAAGATAGAGTTTTTATAAAGTGTTATATTGGAAAATTGAGTATGTAATGTTAAACTTTACTCCATACATTAGATTTACGATCTTTTCATCCTTATTTTTATATATATTTCTTATAACTAATACTCAGTAGATTCATCAACAATCTTCTGTAAATAGAGCCTATTTTTGGGAGTTGTGGTTAGGTTCACCCTTAAGAACGCTCATCACTATTAGCGGGTAAGTAAGCGCGATGCGTGTTAATTTGCATTAGTGTCTGCCGTGCGGTAGCTGTACAGCACTTCTGCTGCATTTTTTCTGATCACTACCATTCATCATTTCAGCCTATACTTGTCCACTGCTGAACATAGGCCTCCCCAATCGCTTTCCAACGTAACTGTTCCGATGCCACCTGCATTCAACGACTTCCTTCGATCTTCACAAGATTGTTGATTTGTTTGGCAGCCGTCCCATGCTACGCTTGCCAGTAACAGCGTATTCACTCCGAATTTAAAGATACCCATGTAACTCCGGAACACAGTAATACATAGTCTCCACACTAGAATCATTCTGCCGGAATACCCGTCCGACCTTTGCGTTATGTGGCCCGCCCGTTGCCAAATCAGTTTGCTAATCAATCCTATGGGCTATGTTGGCGACCTTAGTTCTTCTACGAGTCTCCTCATTCCTGATTCGATCACGTAGAGAAATGCCGAGCATAGCTCTTTCCATCGCTACCAATAGTGACTACTATTAGCATTATTTTTATTAAAATAAAAAGAAAATACGTCCTAGTATGTACGAGGTGTCCCCTAAATATCCCTGGCAGCCTCCCCCCTCCCCCAGATAGCTCCAAGATCATCCTGACGCACTTCCCCTCTTTAATTGTGACTCCCGGATTCATTATTGCTGTATCCTTTCGCGACCCGCTTTGCTCTTATCTTTAGATGTCGTGTGTGTGTGGATGTGTATTGTGTATGTGTGCGTGGGTTTATTAGATCCTGGAGAAGATTTGGAAGGGTACAGAAATGGATGTTATATTTGGTAGAACTTGTACACATACTCTACAAATATACTTTATTCTATAGTACTATTAGCATATAGAGGCACGCGTAACGCTGTTGTAACCGCGTTGGTTTTACCGATCATCAAGGTTAAGCGGCGTTCGACTCGGTCGGCCTGAGATTGGTGACCGTTTATTGCATTTTCAAATTCGTGCGTCACCGTGCTTGTGGCAATCGTTAAGCCGAGTTGAAAGTCTTATAGGCGGCTTATTATTATTATTAGCATATAAGGAATTGTACAAACATATTTTTATTGCCACGTTGATTTAGTGTTGTAAAATTCAGTAAAGATCGCATCGTCCTGGGTTCAAATCGTCGTCGGATGAAATGTTATTAGTGCTTTTTCTATTGAAAGATTCTCAGTAGATAGTAATTTGGAGTCAGGAGTTGTATATACCCGGCCTCCAGCCAGTCGAAATATTCAAATTAGTAGTTCGGAATCTATTATTGGGTTCAGTACAATGGCAACAGGTTCACACCTATACGTGACATCGGTAGTAAAATGAGACCTCTTCTATGTTTCAACTGATTTCATACACTTCTGCCGAGATACGCTAGAAATAGCTGTATGTTGAGATCCTTGGGTAATAAATCAATCTCAAATCGTTTATTTTACATAAACCCTGCGGGGGATGTTTACAAATTGTCATCTTTACTTTTTTTTAACTTATTAATCTACCACCAGATCGGAACGCGGCCTCCACTGAGAAGATCCGGCGAGAAACTTAGCGGGCTTGTCTTTTTTGTCTAATTCTTTCTAATAGAAATTTAATCTCCCATACAATATGTAAACCGTAACTTAGAAATCGGTATATAAGTGTTTTACGCTTCTAGATAGTTCTACAATTTTCTCACAACTACACGTAGATGTGTGTTGTTTGTGTACGCATACTGTGTATTACTGTTTGGTTGTGTGTTAATTTACGCAATCCGGGGTCTTGCGAAGGGTCGAACTACTCGTAGTGTAGCGTGGTTCTATTGATTTACATAATGTTCATAAATCCCACGGGTTTATACTGCTTTACGCTTCCATAGAAAATTTGCTGGAATGTTTTATTACTAAATTTTAATTAATTGAATACGAATACTGTGTTGGACTCATTAATTTTTAGCAATTTTAATAGTATTGCAAAGATGGAGACTTTCATGAGCGAGTTCTTGCCGAAGAGTGTCCTCGGGAAATTCCGTGAGAGACTACGAAACTCCCCTGCCCAGCGCAACATGCCGGCGAATATGTTATTTAGGTTATAAAATTAATATATTGTATATACATATAAGGTATAAATTCTATAGTCCAAATAATTTTGTTAATTTCTGTTGCCTGAATTTAAAAAATAATTATTATATTTAATGAAAAGTCATGAGTCTCCGTAACCGGCGAGCGTGTATGAGACGAACTATGAGAGTGGAGGAAGCCAGAGAGGTATGTAAGGAACCTGTTGGAACTCTGTACTCTCTGTCTACCCCGCAAGGGATCTGGCATGTTGATATAGATAGATAGATATTTAATGAGGATTGCTCAGCGATCTACCCCTATTTCACCAGATAAAAATCACGTTGGAGCTAAAGATGTGGCCCCCTGACTCAGTAACAGCCTATTCACTCTGAATTTAAAGATATCCAAGTATGAAATAAAACTATTTTACGGATTTTATCGCGGTTTATTTTTTTATTTTTAGTTCCCGACGTTTCGAGTGCTTGGCAGCACCTATGGTCACGGGAGGGACTGAGGTGTTAGACGTCCAATAGGCATAGTTGTTCCGGGGTACCCTCAAACTTCTTAATTATTTTTGTTGTTGTTGGTCCGATCTACGCAGAATGAGCTCACGGTGTCTTGAGGTCTTGCAGTGTTATGCTTGGTTTTGGATTTGATTATATTAATTACCGGATCCCAAGACGATGGAAGCACCCAGCCATCTTCTCTATTGAAATTAGGATGTTTTTTAATTTCAATAGCCTCGCGAACTATCCTTGGTAGGAATCGGTGTTCTTTCACGAGGATTTGTGGTCTATCAAATCTGATGTTATGGCGGGTGCGGTCAAGGACATGTTCACAGACTGCAGACTTCTTTGAGCGACGGTGTTTTCAATAGAGAAGATGGCTGGGTGCTTCCATCGTCTTGGGATCCGGTTATTAATATAATCAAATCCAAAACCAAGCATAACACTGCAAGACCTCAAGACACCGTGAGCTCATTCTGCGTAGATCGGACCAACAACAACAAAAATAATTAAGAAGTTTGAGGGTACCCCGGAACAACTATGCCTATTGGACGTCTAACACCTCAGTCCCTCCCGTGACCATGGGTGCTGCAAAGCACTCGAAACGTCGGGAACTAAAAATAAAAAAAAAACGCTATAAAATCCGTAAAATAGTTTTATTTCATGTGTAATATTCGCGTAAATCTAAGAACTCGATATCCAAGTAACTCCGGAACACAGTAATTGAAATTTTAAAACACTATAAGTCAAATAGCGCACCATTTTGTTTGAAACCATTCTCGCGCCTTTGCTATACATGCATAGTTTGAAAAAATAGACACAGATATACATACACTCACATTATTGCTAAATATTTTTCATTGGATTATATTAGGTACCATAAAAAGTACACAAGAAGTAGCCACTGTACATTGGTTCACGCAATCCTGAAGTGCTGATAATTTTCCCACATGTGTGGCAACAAGTTCACGCGGCAATACGACTCTAGTGTCTAGACGACTTCGAGTGGCTATACGACTTCAAGTGTCTATACGACTTCTAGTGTTTTAGTATAACGATTTCTATGCTCCCGAAACACAGAAGGTGGGAATTCCATATTTTAGCAGTACGCATACATAACGGAGTTCTTGTCCCAACGCTGTTATATGGTAGCGAGAGCTGGGTGTGTAAGAAGGAGAATGAAAGTAGGATAAATGCGGTAGAAATGCGAGCTCTGTGGAAGATGTGCGGAGTGAAGCTGACCGACCGCATTAGCAACAGCGTAGTAAGAAAGCGAGTAGGTATGAAAGATAGTATCGGTGTAAAGATGAGAAAGGGCATGCTCCGTTGGTTCGGGCATATAGAAAGAAAGCCAGATGAAAGAATGACAAAACAGATATACAATGTGAAAGTGGAAGGATGCAGGTACTGGGGAAGACCTAGACTATCTTACCACGACCAAATAAACCGAGTCTTATCTGAAGGAAAAGTCAAGAGTCTCCGTAACCGGCGAGCGAGTATGAGACGAACTATGAGAGTGGAGTAAGCCAGAGAGGTATGTAAGGAAAGAACCTGTTGGAACTCTGTACTATCTGCCTACCCCGCAAGGGATCTGGCGTGATGATATAGATAGATAGAATGTATGATACTAGGTTTGTATGGAGTATAGGGAAATATAAGCGTTATGGTGTATGGAACTGCTGTTTTTTTACATCTACTATAGGTGAAGTCTGTCGCTTCTTCTTCTTCTTTTCGTGTCAATGGTTCATATCTGTCCCGCTAAGCGAGTGGCTAGCACAATCACGCCGTCTGTGGCCGCTCAGCTCATCTCTTGTACAGTTGGTGGGGCACAAAGGGCAGACTAGCAAGTACAACATAGTCTGCGAGGTCACACCACAATTATAAGCTCTAGAATTTGGATCTCCGAACCCCCATGTGCACGGAAAATGCAATTATTGATGGACGATTTACCGCAGTGGTTAAAAGCGTTAGCCGCTCCGCCCACTGTGTCTAATAATCGCGGATTCGATTTCCGCACGGGACAAATCTTTGTGTGATCCACAATTATTTGTTTTGGTCTGGGCATTTGTGTTTGTAAACGAATCCACGACACAGGTATAAATGCAAGTGCGAGAATACGTTTAAAAAAATGTTTTGCCTCCGTGTGGCTATACATTATTGTTTCTATTAAAAAGTAGGCGGTAAGTGTGTTAGGCTTCAAATCGAGGATAAAGACAACTAGGACCACTCAATGAAGCTATTCCACGGTACCAAATATATACCGTGTATTATCTCCACGAAAGAAGATAACCACCCTAACCAACATGATCAAAGACGAAAAATACACGAAAACATATTAAATCTTCCAAACATAACTCAAAGAGAACCCTTATTGGGGCAGAAACTTAACCACTATTCAGCCATTTTGAAAATTAACAAATTCCCTTTTATATCTGAATCCGAAACAATGTGGCGAAATACTTTCTCTACGGCATGTCAAATCGACTTAAAACGATTATGTGCGCGCAACATATTGTAAGCTTTATTGTTTATATGAATAAGGTTGGTTTTGTGTTGTCACAGGGTGCTTTTGTGAGGAGATTAGGACAAAGTAACACGTATTAGGGAGCTAATGAATACCACAAGTCAGACGTTCGTTCGACTAGAATAGGAATGAGTTTACGGTTCGCTGTTAAATGTAGTGTTTATTTACAGATCTATGAAAAACATCTCCAACATTTCTTAATCCAAGGAAAGGAAGGTAGATTATGTGTTTCAAATAATATGATAAGTTTTGAAGTTGATATTCTTAATCAAGCCTGGCTTTAATGCCTATAAAGGATACCGCTAATATACCTACACTCCCATTCCGATCTCGGTCTCGAACCCATTCGTGCCTTTATTAAAAAGGCAACAGTTCGATATTTTGCGAACGCATCCAATCACAGACTACGAACTAAGAACATAACTCCCCTCCTATCAGCCGCTACCGCCGTCCGCGGCATGTTCTCACCTACCCTCCCGATGCCCTTATATCCCTTCTTTCGGATACAGATACCGCACACAGGATCAGACACCGACCTCGCCGGCAAGGTCAAAAAATCCCTTGCCCGCCGGCCGGTGCTGAGCACCACGGCGAGACACCTAGTATATGCCCTCCTCTATAGCGACTGCCCAAGCCGAGGCCGTACCTCCTTGAGGCGCCCTTGAGCTAGTTGCCCCCTTGCCCTTTCGAGCGTTATGGTTGCACGTTCGCCGTCTACTCCGGTGATGTTGTAAAGGCCCCGCAGCCAACAGCGTAGATCATTCACACATACAACACAAATATATCTACTCTTATTTTGATTCGCAAATGCTGTATCAAAATATTATAATACTATGTCACTTCCACAATTAATACAAATCTAGCAACACCTCATATGTTAAAATCCATCACGCGGCTTAGGCTACAGAGGGTGCCAAAGAAATCGACTTCTTATTTACGTATACAGGTGTAACATAATAAACGCAAGACCTGAAAGTAGTTTGTTCTAAATCAATAACTAAATTGGTACCAGCTATTTCTTCTTCTTCTTCTTCAAGTTATGGCTTCACACTTATTATAAGTGTATTTTGCCAGTGTCCAGTGAGATATATAATCGTGTTTGTTTAAATTAATTCGACTCCCCGATGAATTTGATGACAACGATGATAATGAAATTAATGAAATACCCCACCCTGGATAGTAAAGCGGTGGATACTTTACATAACAATTGCAACGGCTGTTTTGAGGGAAGTCGTAAAGGCACGTTTTATCACTTTGTTACAATTACCTTCACTCATGCACATATAAGAATACATAATGTTTAATATTCCACCAACATTACACATTATTACTCGAAGTAACACAAATTTTGGAAATTAAAACAAATTGGCGACATTGCTCTTCAACTTCCCGCCAAAACTCCCACCAGCTATTTTTAATGTAAATTATATATTTTTTAATTTGAAAAAAATGCTGTTACTCCTTTAGTAGGCTATAATAAACTAAATTTATTCTTATTTCAAAGCAATACGGAGATTTAAAATGCATTTCTAAAACGTATTTCTCAATTCGCACACATATATATACAAGTTTAATTGTTAATTGGGGTATAAAAGTGCGGAAAAGAGGGGTAAAAAAATTTATATTTTGAGTATTGGTTTTCGTGTGGAATTTGTAAAGCAATTATCTAATCGAGGTGTCTGAGGTCTTGTGCTTTATATGATACACCTTGTATATACCTATATACTATATACCTATATACTATATCCTTTGCGATACCTAGTATATATTTGGCATATTTTTGGAATATATTTCGAGTATCCACTCGAAAAACATTACCCTCCAAGTTTCTTTAGAAAAATGAATGAGTTTGTATATAAGGTTAGGTGCCAGATGACGTACATCTTACGCCAATCTTTCTAGCTGTTCTAGCTGTTCTTAATGTAGTCAGTACCGATGCGTAGAACGCCAAGATAACTTATTTTGCATACTGCGCATCGGTGCGTAACTATATTCAGAGAGGCCATAAAATTTGGTGCAAGCTGTAACACGGTGCGAACAGCGAATGGCGAATGGTGCGATTGCGACGCAGCACGGCGCCGGTGGCGTGGCGGGAAGGCACGCGAATGGCACGCGTCTCGCCGCATCACCAATCAGGGATGCCTCACACTGTTTTCATGATAATACCACTTCGTTGGTGTACTAGATCACGATCACATGGTTCTGTCAAAAAAATCTCTACAGCTGGACCTGACATTGCGCCGGGTATCGTAGCAATAGACCTGATGACTATTACTTTTTAATTCTGATATTTTGTGTATGTGTGTCAAAGCCCTACTATGTATGTACTTAGTACTTGTACAGTCGTACAAGGATCTTTTGGCCCTCAGCCAAAATCGGAATTAACGTCGTCATCAACTTCGTCGTCACAAACTTGTCACTTCATGACAGTCGCAAAGATGCCGTTTGCTACGAAATTTACCTAAGTACTTGTTTTAAATAGTAACCATGCCGACCCACTTATTCAAATATCTCCTTGGAAGTAGAAAAAATTTACTAAATGTTAGCCCTAACTTCACACCAACACTCAAAGTCATCCATGGGCCAAAAGATCCTTGTCTCACTATTGTAGAACTTTGACACCTTCACTTGATGAATGTGAGCATGACAGTGTTAATTTTTATTGTTTTTATTGTTATTCCCATGCGCCCCAAATCTGTTGTTCTCTAAAATTCATTTTTACATACATTCATTTCCTGCAGCTCAATGGATTTTTATTTTAAAATAATCAATAAAGACATTTCAACGTTTTCCACTACCGGCCCAAAATATTTGCTAGCCATTCAAATATGGTTTCCCACCGGCTCCCAGGAAGATATCTATATATCTGCCATCAGCAGGGAAACAGTAGGTAACGTACCTTATTTAATAAAAATCCGTGGAATTCTTGGTAAAAAAATATACGAAAACTAGGGATTTGATGAAAATGTCATAAGCTTTTGGAGACCTTGGAAACGATTTAATAAATTATAATTCACTATTAATTTTATCCGTCGAGTCATTGATACTAAATTGATGGATCGGGAGGTAAAAATCTGCGTATAGGCTACACGGACTCGAGAAGCAAAATATTCCAAATCAATTCCTGTTAATGTCCTCATTGATCATAGCATATTATGTTCTGAGCGATTAAAACATGCATTTCTTATCGAAATTGGAAAGTACGTACCTTTTTGCCATCTATGTAATGCACGTGGATAATATTACCTTAAAATAATTAGAATTTTGTGTAGTTATTGTTTATTTCTTATGAAATTAATACATAAGATATTTATTTATTTATTCTTTATTGTACACGTTTAATTATTACAACAATAAGATGGGAAAGTTTATGTACAAAGGCGAGCTTAACTCAAAATTGAGTTTTCTTACAGTAAACCTAATAGGCACAGAGAGGAAAATATAGAGGACAGTACCAAGTGTACAATCAAGGTAAAATGTGCAAAGAACTAACTATACATAATTATACAATATATAACATATACATACAAACCTAACAAAATAATATATACATACACATTTATAGTAGGTAAATTAAATTTTTGTTGAGATTTTTAGTTTGTGTCATATTTCACAATCGTTTGTTTGCTGACAGCCCTACTAGAGGCAAATATCTCGCGATCCTCGTGTAATTGAAAACACAGCGTATTCGGGCAGTTTTAATGGCCCTCATGTAATGCCTCGACACGGTGTTCGCCAGTGGAGGTGCTCTGTTGATAGTGAAACTCTAATGCCATCCAGCGTCGGTCTGGTCGAATTTATCTCCCATATGCAATGACGTGCCGCCATCGTTTTAAAAAATGGGTAAGTCATCACAGTACTATTATCACAGTGCACGTGACCGAGGTTAGGTCCTAATATGTGAATATTGGGCGTTGATATTGCCATTTTGTGGAGCACCATTCATGTCAGATTTGCGAAAAGCTGATAAAACTTTCATTTAATCGCGCGCAAACTTTAAATATATCATTATTAAAAAAAATTATGAAACGGGTATGTAGTGTTTCGGAAATATAAGATTTCATACCATCACAATTATTGATTATGTATTATCATTATCATTTACCAACTCTTTCGTTAGGTACGATCTTATACGAGACGAATTTCTGGACTTTGTTATTATTAGTCATTTTTTAAATTCCGTATTACAAAAAGTAATGACAGTTAGTAGATACGGAAACTTATTTTATTATTTATTTATTTAATCCTTTATTGTATACAATACATTTACAGTTGTAATTTTACAGGTGATATACATAGGCGAGCTTAACTCAAAATATGAGTTCTCTTCCAGCGAACCTTTAAGTGTTAAGAGATGAGAATGTTAATAATTATTTCGTGTCAATGTGTCATATTTGTTCCGCTGAGAGAGTAGCTAATTTAATCGCGCCCTTTGGCACAAAAGGCAGACCACGGATACATATCAGCTATTTTTGAAGAGCATAATGTCAAACATAGAATAAACACCGTCACGCCCATATTCCAAAAACGGGGGTGCAGAGGTGTACGGTGTAGATTGTACACATACTTTTCGCCGACGATGTTGGGTCGCGCCTGTTGCCACATATCGGGCACAATTCCAGATTTCGGACTGATACTGGGAATTTTCGAAAAAAATACTACATTTGTCCGCCCTAGATTGAATGGATAGGAAAGTAATATATAAGAAAAACCCTGGACGCTAACGACTGTCGTTCACGTTTTATAATGTGTCGTCTCGTCCCATGAAGACGTCTTTAGACATCTTTACTTCATCCACAGGCAACAATCTCTGAAAGAATATCACCAAAACCAAGAGTTTTATGTAGACCAAAAGCAATTATGAGTAGTCAAAAAGAGAAAATTAACGAATGAACAATGTCTTTTGCCATGCAAAGCACTTGAAACGTCGGGGACTTATAATATAAAATAATATATCAGCCTATACTGCCCACTGCTGGACAAAGCCGAGAGAAGTCTCACAAATCGGGGTGAGAGAGATTAGGTCATACTCCACCACGCGGACCCAGTGCGGATTGGTGGAGGCAGGTTTGTGGCCACCTGCTGTTGGAACTTATCAAGCAGCCTTTAAGGCTTCCAACTCGGGCTTAACGACTACCACATTAAGTGGTAGTGTGGACCAACGGCTT